>JANFCV010000009.1:5553116-6941395 GCA_024500475.1 Phthorimaea operculella
TTTCCCACTATTAGCCAAGTTTCATGCATAACTTGACATTCAGAAATACTAATACATTGCTCTGTGATTTATTGTGCACGTTTGTATTGACAGAACTAGTAAGGACATAAGCCTTCCCAATGAATAGATCTAGCTTTTCTGGTTTCTCTAAATGAATATGGTGTGTAAACCAGATAATGTTGACCCCTTAAATAAGTAGGTGGGTTTGAAGCAATGAGCCTGTTTATTAGCTTCTATTAGCGAAGGATTGATGGCATTCGTTAAAAGATGCCAGTGGTGTTGCCAATCAGATAAATTCGTCAGGTAGCCAAGACTGACAAGCTTCTAGGGCTTACAACAGGGACTTTCTAGTATTGACTGCAGAAACAGATTTGCTAAATGAAAATTGATTGAAACTAAATCATTGAGTGTCCAACCACACATAAAGTAAGGCCAACCAGACGAGTTAAAGAATGTAAACAAACCAGAAAGTGACAACTGACATAATACCATAATGACAGATAAGGACAGATCGTAAAAGCTGTCACCGTGTCCTATTAAAATTGTTTACATTATTTATCTCTTTTACTCGTATACCAGCAGCTTGAAGTAAAGCCACAGAATTTCGAAATATTTTTGATATGACATCAAAAATTTTTGCGTATGTTGTCATATTTACAATCTAAAAATACTGACGAAGGCGTAGTACGAGAATAAGTTCTGATCTTTAGCTTATTTTACCTAAGAAGTTGTATGATAATATTGTAACTTCCTAGTTACAGAAAGTAGTACTAATCAAATACTAAAGTACTAAAATCGACAGCCCTGCTGAAAGTGGTGTACAATAATATAAATATACGTAATTGGAATTCGTATAAACCTATTTAAGGTAGAGTTTACAATCGGCTAAGGTTTGTTTAATCTTTTTATATTTCAACAAGTTTCTTTTGCTACCACTTGAAAAGACTTAAGGCATTTACCATCTTAAGGGTATTCTGCTCAAATTGGCTTCCATTTTATGGTTGACAAGAAATGTATTCCACATTCACCAAGTCTTAAGCGGAAATGGATAGTAAAGTGGCTTTAACTTGTACTTTAACAACATTTTTCTTCTTACCGTTCTAAGTCAAAATAATTGGCTGTTGAATAGAGTTCATTAGACATTCATTTTCTGAATAAGGTATTTGAATAGATCTAATTGAATATTGCATTCAAGTAGTTTCTTCTTATTGATTTTAATGTTCCGTTTCTATCCTTACTTTTCACAGAAGAAGTTAACAAAAATATTTTAGAAAATGAAAAAAGTTTGAAGATACATTTGACCACCTGAGACAAAACAAAACTTAGAAGTCTTATTTCAAGTGTCTGATGAATCGAATATGAAATGTATCAATATCTAGACACTAGTCAATAACACGATGCGACATTTTCTATGCATGAGTAGTCCCATGTGTCAAAATATCACTACCATAAAAAAGCGGAAATTGCTGATCCAACATTATCACCCCTAACATTACTTCTACGCAGCTCGTATTGACACCTTCATGAATTATTGATGTCGCAGAATTTCCCACTTGTCCTACAAAAGAAAGAGAAATGTCAACTCTTTCGTTAATCCCCACGGGGGCTATAGAGAACGCGAGTACACTTTCAGACATTTGCATAAACTACACTCGTATTCATAAAAACGCGAGTGTCGCCGAAGCTATGGTAAAATCGGTAGAACTACCGATTTGAATGCTCGTCTACCGATCTGCCGAATATAGAACGTAAGTTTCCATTTATTTTTTATAACTAAATTATTTACTATTATCACACTAAATCTCATAACTTTTGCAGTTTTAATGAAGTCGTTTCAATATATCTTTCGCAGAGGAAAATTAATTGACAATTTTTAATGCTTTGATGGCATTTTCACAAAATACTATCGCGTTTTGTTGTGAACTTCTAAGAATACAGCGTAGAAATAAATCTGACTTGCAAAATAAATTAAACCATTTAATATGAAAACAAAAATCGTTTTGAAGTTCTGATTTTTCATGTTTGCCTACCGATTTTGCAGTATTTGGTTCGGTATCACGCGTAATTCAATAGGCCCTCCAGGCTTCCAGGCGTCGCGAAAAGATTTCTGAGTCACCGAAATTGTTGCAGAATACGCTTTCAGAAGATAGGGTTGGAATTCAATTCGGTGTTCTTGTACAATTTGTAAATGGAGAAGAAAGCTTTAAGCCGTTCAGAAAAATAGCCGACAAAGGGTTTTGAATTAATTCGGTCGTGGAAAAACAATACTCTGAAAGCCGAGACAGCGCGCCTAAAATTGTTGCTCATCATTGTTTCTCGTGAATTTTATTTGAACGTCTGGCTTTTAAGAGGTATCAATATATTTAGGCTCCAACTCACTTTGTCAACGTAAATATCTGGGTATTTATAAAGAGTGCACGCAAAAAGCCAAAGCAATGACAAACGCGCGCGCTTAACTGATTTGGTGAAAAACATCTTTGCGAATAATGTGCCGTCCTTTGCAGCTGCATTTACTAAGATTTACATTCACAAAGAAATGGAGTGGAACGCACCACAAACGATACACAAAGTGGGATTCAGTGCAATCTTGCGTCGCATGGCTGGCCGCAGGATGGGCTTTATAATCTGCGTGGTTTCCATGCTAATGTGGACCAAAACGCGGCTGCGGTTTCAATGCCCTATGAGCACATAGGTATACCGCCATCGACATTTCAGTAGAATCTGTAATTTTGAAGGGAACTCACACTGTCTGTGTATGAAGCTCGCATGCGTTCACGTCATCACACGCTTACCGACTGTATGAGAGTTGATTATGATGTTGTATGAGAACATGAGATACACTGCGATGACACACGTGAATGCATACGCTGCAATGTGGCGTATTTCATTACAGTCCCATACAAAGAATACTATACTCTCACTGGTTCAACGTCATAGTGACACACGTGATAGATAGATACGTAGGTCCACGTCACGCTTACGGAGGCTGTGCGCTCTGCCCTTTATCATGACCGGAAATTGATGAATGCTTTGAAGCTTTAGGAAACAAAGCAGATCGACTAAATATATCGAACTAATAGAATACCATAACGATATACAGGGTGGTACCGGACGAACCACTTTCCCGAAAACGCTCAACAATTCAAACTGATCAACTTCCCCTTTTCAAAAGCCAAAGCACAAAGCGTAAAAAAGTTGGTCCTACTGATTTTTTTGTATGGGAGATACAAGTTTTTTGAAGCTTTGAATTGAAGTTTGGTCCTCGGGAACAGTTGTACAGTTTGATATGTAAAGTCTAATCTTAGTTTTAGAGTCACATAGTCGCTCAGTACCACTCTATATAAGGTCCTATCAAAATCATTGCAAATATTTTCAGTGTATGTTCTAATCGTGGAACTAAGCAACTGTTTTTAGTTAGTAACATTTTTCCGAAATATGAAAAAAGAATTTGGACCTCCCATACAAACTGACACGTTTTTTGGACACTTTTGTATGGGCGTTTTTCATAAGTATTTCGGGAAAATGTTACTAAGAAATGTTGTTCAATTTCACGAGTAGAACATAAGGGTCTTTCTTCAGCACCAGAGAAATCACTGTCTTGGCCCAAAATTTGCACATCTTGCTATTATAGAGGAACAGAATTTTTTATATGGTTAGTACGGCTATTACTGCGATTGGAGAAGCAATAAAAAATTATAGGGATATTACGCTTTTTTTATAAAAAATATATATGCCCCCCAAATTGACGCTCTCTGGCGTGCCGAAAGCTGACTTGCTACATTCATGGGTTTATATTTCGATAACTATTTATGATACGAATTTGTGACGATGTTCACAGACATTTTATATGTTCTAGTTTAATTACAATTAATATTTAACCATATTTTTAACAGTTTAGCGAGTTACAGAATAAAATGTCTCTGTCCGCGTAAAATCCTGGGATTCTCTGGCGCGTAAAAAACATCGCACACATCACTAGTCTTTGTAGGTACGCTGTCGACATCCCGGCCGCTCAAAAGAGTCAGTACAGTAACGCCGCAGCAGCGGAGGTGTGTGCACTCGTGACTCGATGTTACATTTTGGATTTATCGAGGTAATCAAGTGTTATTCTGGCTTTGGTACACCTATACATTTGATTTCTCTGGTAAAGTTAATAATTAACTGATCAGTCATAATGTTGTGATTTTGTTAAAGAAACGTAGCTTTTTGGGTGGTGAGCTGGTTGTGTAATAACGATTATATTCGCTTTTACGGTTTAAGGGTTATTCTAAATAATCACTACTTTTTGCTTTCTCTGGCATTGATTTCTCTGGCAAAAATGCCAGAGAAGTCAAAAAAATTGCCCGAAAAATCAATTAGGTCTGTGCCGAGCCTGCGAGCAGACAACAGCCACGCTATCCTGCCCAGTGGCTAGGTCAATTCAATTCAATTTATTCAATTTCCACATGTGGTGTAGTTGTACAATTGTGATCTGTGTCGAGCCTGCGAGCATACAACAGCCACGCTAGCCTGCCCCGTGGCTAGGTCTGTGGCCGCTTCTGCTCACAGCACTGCGAGCAGACAACAACCACGCTAGCTTGCCCGGTGGCTAGGTCTGTTACCGCTTCTGCTCACAGCGCTGCGAGCAGACAACAGCCACGCTAGCTTGCCCGGTGGCTAGGTATGTGGCCGCTTCTGCTCACAGCGCTGCGAGCAGACAACAGCCACGCTAGCTTGCCCGGTGGCTAGGTCTGTGGCCGCTTCTGCTCACAGCGCTGCTAGCAGACAACAGCAACGCTAGCCTGCTCGGTGGCTAGGTCTGTGGCGAGCCTGCGAACAGACAACGGCCACGCTAGCTTGCCCGGTGGCTAGGTCTGTGGCCGCTTCTACTCGCAGCGCTGCGAGCAGACAACAGCCACGCTAGCCTGCCCGGTGGCTAAGTCTGTGGCCGCTTCTGCTCACAGCGCTGCGAGCAGACAACAGCCACGCTAGCCTGCTATGTGGCTAGGTCTGTAGCCGCTTCTAATCGCAGCGCTGCAAGCAGACAACAGCCACGCTAGCCTGCCCAGTGGCTAGGTCTGTGGCGAGCCTGCGAGCAGAAAACAGCTACGCGAGCATGCCCGGTGGTTAGGTCTGCGGCCGTTTTTGCTCGCAGCGCTGCGAGCAGACAACAGCCACGCTAGCCTGCTAGTTTGCTAGATCTGTGGCCTCTTCTACACGCAGCGCTGCGAGCAGACAACAGCCACGCTAGCCTGCCTGAGGGCTAGGTCTTTGGCGAGCCTGCGAGCAGACAACAGCCATACTAGCTTGCTCGGTGGCTAGGTCTGTGGCCGCTTCTGCTCACAGCACTGCTAGAAGACAACTGCAACGCTAACTTGCCCGTTGGCTAGGTCTGTGGCCGCTTCTGCTCATAGCGTTGCGAGCAGACAACAGCCACGCTATCCTGACCAGTGGCTAGGTCTGCGTCGAGCCTACGAGCAGACAACAGCCACGCTAGCCCGCCCAGCGGCTAGGTCTGTAGCCGCTTCTACTCGCAGCGCTTCAAGCAGGCAATAGCCACGCTAACCAGCCCAGTAGCTGGGTCTGTGGCAAGCCTGCGAGCAGACAATAGCCACGATAAATAATGACTGACATTAGTAAATGGTACAAATAACGAAATTCAAGTTACGGGTTTGATTTCTCTGTCCTATTTGATTGATTTCTCTGGCGAGATTTTTTTAAACTTGTTTTTCTCTGGATCTATAAGTGAGAAACGAGGGCCAAAGGTATTATTTTTTATCTTTTGAGATATGTTTTCAATATCCATTGGTATTATTTCAATTAACTCAAAATTCAAATTCGCCAGAGAAATCACTTGAATTTGCATGGTCCGGAGAAATACTCATATTATTCTAAAAATATTTGAAATGAATTTAAAAGGATGTCATATAGCTAAGTGAGTGTTATAGTCGTTACAGACTAATACTTCCTCTGCGAACTACTCAATGTAAGCTTTACAACTTACAGCCCTTCTCGGTACTAGCTCAAAACTAACTACAAGTACTTTAGTAATCGCCGTAGGGCTTCTCAACTCCCACGCTTTGAGCTTCACTAAAATATGCTTTTAAGTTACTCTAACTCATACACGGTGAATTGAAATGCAAATCTCAAAATTATAGAAGCAATTCGTCAAGTCCGTATGAAGAGATATTATGAATATATTTTTTCCCGCATTTTTTTGGTCCAGTCGGGTTAGGTTAGGTATTATATTTCTCCAGGAATTGTTATAGTTAAACTATAAAATAGTTTTCCTCGTTAACACAGAAAGATAAAAGAATGTTTTAACTCTTCAAACCTGTTTCTACTTTACTTCAGTGGTTCTTTCCTCTTTTCTCTTCAAGAATTTAGTCGCGAAACTTGTTCTTGGCTATGGTCCGAGTACCATAGTGTACCAAGGTAGGTACCTATTAAAACGTCAGAATGAATCACTTCGAAAACTCAAAATTCAGTTTCCTTTTTTGTAAGCCTTATAAAATTGTTTTGAGAATCAAACAGTCAAAAAGTGGAAGGCTAAACGTTTGACTTTTAGTAGATACCTACCTACCTATATACAACTCGAGCTACCGCTTTAGATACCTATCTAATATTTACTAGGGATATCGGCATGATATAATATTTATATGTATGTATGTATGTTACCCAATACTGTGAACATGCGCTGAGAATGAGGCATGTTTATTTTACGACTGGCTGGCGGCTGCTCACTGCGACTTACGTTGTTCACCAAATGCAACCAAATGCAGTTTCATAGTTGCATTCGCGTTACGAGGCAGAAACACGCTTTAGTACGACGTTTACTTGTGTATCTTTGATCACGCAATGCTAGATGAGTGGGCTTACTTTGTTGATTGGAATAATTGGTGAATTTATTGTTTTTGTTGCTGTCGAATCTTTGCCAAAGTAGTTTTCATGACCTGCATCGCAATGCCCGTAGAGTTTCTAGAAGATTTATAAAACATCTACGGCGAATTCTACTTGTACATGACAGCTACCATTTAAAATGGCAACGTGTGACAGCCTTTTCATGCGGATAAAATGTGCCATCATAATTGTCAGAAATTGAATTCGGCAAAGAAACGTAAAACCATACAAGGCGTGTGTGAATCGCCTACATTATAATTCCTATTAACGTTGGTAATAATTAAAATACACATCAAAACCATTTATCTCGTAAAATAATCCATAATTGAACTAATAATCGGTAATGACAAAGCGATAGCCAGTACACGGGATATGCACTATTAGCTTTTGTTCAATTATTGATGTGGCTGCTTTTGCGGTCTTGTGGTATGAGCTGCGGGATTTTCATAACTACACCACAAAATAGAGAGCTTACAGAAAGATCACTAGACCCTATTAAGGATCTTTGCGATTGTTACTTGTCACTTAGCCAGGGTTGCTTAGAGGAACTCAAAGTTACTAAGAAGAAAGTCATATTTCTTGCATTGAAATCGGCTCAGAATCATTTTACGTACTTGTATCAGATAATATCAACATACGGGGTATTAGGGACGGTGTAACGAAAACTTTGCAGGCGTGTTCAGACCATGAAGCTGAACAACTTTTACTATGGAGCCAATGGTGGGAAACGAAAAAATTTTCCGGCCTCCCATACAAAATCAGTCAGCTGATCGTGAACTTTGTATGGGAGGTTGGAAATTTTTTTTCGTTTCCCACCATTGAATCCATAGTAAAAGTTGTTCAGTCATGCCTGCAAAGTTTTCGGTACACCGTCCCTAACACCCTGTATAAACAACAAGTATTGATATTCTTATACTTTGAGATTTTTGGCAGTCGCTACGTCTGTAACAAAGTGATAATCGCGAAATTTCTAAATATGTTCGAGTGATCCTTCTTTAAACTTGTGCCACTTGTGCTATAATTCACAGATAAGCAAGGACCCAAAAATGCATTTAATTTTGTACTTCCGAAAAAATGTTTTGGTGTATTCGGCGTTCTGACTTCTCAATTTTACCAAAAGAGCTGTTTTATAACACAATCTAAAGAAAAAAAGAGTAACCACTTATAAAAAATGTTTTTATTCCTATATTATAATAGGTAAGACGAGAAACACACGCAACGTCCGTTTGTGCGTCATTCATTTGCTTTGAAAACGGTTTGTGTCAAACGACATCGTGCAACGTTGCGTCGATGGTTGCATCTGTCAAACTGTTTGATATAAACCGTATTCATATCATAACAAGGTAGAAAATCGATCAAACAAATAGACATTACCGTGTGTTTATCGCCTATAGGATGGTTAATTGATAAATGTCAAAACGATAGCGGATGCACGGAATGTCCACAATTAGGCTCTTGTTTAATTATTTCCACGCTTTCGTCCCAACTGATGAACTTTATCGGGTTATTTCGAATGCGAAACGCATTATATATTCGGGATGAGCAGGACTGAGGGCATTAATAATACATTGTGGGAGCTCGCCCACTCTTTTTTGCATGATAAGTAATTTAAATTATTTATATCCTGTTTTTATACTTAAGAGTAATTTAGTGATCATAATGTGTGAAATTTTCTGAATTCAGGTGTTGATATTTTGTGTTTGGCTGCCGGAAAAGCTTTCTTATGTCAAACGTACCTATGGAGGTTCTGAGTCTGAGCATAAAATAGCGTCGTCTCGTCTCCCCTAATTCTTAAGGATAACTTTTGCATGATGTCCTGGATTTGGTAAACTCCTTTCGTCAAAACCCCGGTACCGCCAAAACGTCTAAGGAATAGAATACTACCGGCGGATCTGTTTCCGGAACATTATAACTTGGGCCTTTTCAAGGCAAGAGTGAATGGCACTACCTAGGAGAGCATGCATTGCATGCTCAAAACTTTAAGGCCGCTATAGAGGTTTTCACGAAGCCCATACAATTTTCCCTGCCAGACCGCTTGGAGCGTCGTTTTGCGAAAAACATGGGAATGTTTGAATATTTTTTACAGTGATATTATGAACAAAAATAAATTTATTTTTCTGCATTTAGATTAAGTACATCTTCTTAAATAACATATATTTTTTTTAAATTTTTACTACTGTTATTTATTCATACAGAAGCTGTTATAATGGCGCATTATTTTGCAAAAATTCATATATAAAAACGTGGTATTATTCTATATTTCTGAATAAAATTGTAAAATGTTCACTGTAGAATTTGTTCTCAAATAAATACTCTATTTTTTTGTATAATTGATATTTTTTTACAGTGAACCAAAACTCTAAAACTCACGCTTGATTTGAGGTCTTTTCCTGAATTTTGGTTTTGTCGCTTTAGATATCGCTGTTTGTAACATGTTTAAAACCAAAATGTTAATATTTACATTGTACATTTTTTAGATGAAGATATGCTTGATTAAATGTACAAGTAACATATTAATTTTACATAACGGTTTTCGAGAAACTCGCATGTTTATAAAGCCAATATTTGCAAATTTGCTAGAAAAAATTGAATGCGCTCTTAAAATCATGCACCATGTGTGACAGACCACCACCCAAAATAACAAACGATCACAATGTTAAATTGTAAATTATTGTATGATGTATCTGACATAGGTACAAAACTTTTGATTCAATCGAATTTCGTATTCAGCCGGCGTAAGTACAAAAGAATTTTAATAATCGTTTTCGAAAAACAATTTTTCTTCACAGCGTATCGTGTTTCACGGAACGAAAGTTCTATTATGGTACATTGTTTTTATAATTTCGCCTCATTTTTTATGCACGCGTCTCTTGCATACTAAATGAATAAAGTCAAAGAATATATTGCGTTCTTTGAACCTATTTATTGACTGTCATGTCGTGATTTATTTATTTCTTACAACTTACACGATTTTAAAGCGAGAATACAAGATGTCAAACTATTTGTACTAGTACCTCTTGACTGATAGGTCTTTTAGGACGACCGAAAACGATATAAACGACGTCATATTTCAATATTTTGGTTCTGTTTTGGATGGAGTCAAAACAATAGCTTTTTAATATTTTTTGTATGTTAGAATGTGTGGCTCATATGAGTAGGTAACTACTATGTAAAATTAAGTATACTGTCTTGATTTTGGTCACGTAAAGAAAACACCTCAACTAATGGAACACCCATAACGACAAACAGACCAAAACAGGTGCATAAAATATGCCACAGAACCCTTTTCAAGGAAATTTTTAAACACACCGCCGCCGTCGTAGTGGACAAACGGCTGACAGTAACTAGAATGACGATTGACGACTGATGTGGCGCAGTGGTATTGCGACTGCCTGCGATGCAAAGGTTCCGGGTTCGATTCTCGGTGGGGCACTAATAAAGATAATATTTACCATTTTGTGAATTTGTTCTTTGCTGGTTAGGAAATTGCAGGCTGAACCACCTGATTGTCCGAAAAGACAGGCTTCGTGCTTCGTAGGGCACATTAAGTCGTCGGTCCCGATTGCTGTCTATGCACTTAGGCGATGGTCGTTGCGGAAAATGGTGAATTATCCTTGTACTTGAAGTAGGCGGTTGAAGAATTCTGACATCAGGATGAATCGCGTCGTTGGACGACTCATTGTCCCACACGAAAAGCAGTAACCAGAATCGGCGTCGACCGATTATTCGTTGACATGGGCCACAAAGCACGTTCCGGACATAGAAAGCAGTGGTAATTGCCCACCTAGTTACCGACTGATTTTCAACGAACTTGCCAATGGCTATGTGTAGTTTTCGAGTGAAATTTCACTTGTGGCAGTGTGAGAAGATGAATTTGAGGTTGTTATGTGTATTTTTTCTGTTGAGCTTTGTTAATTTTTCTTTTCGATTTCATTCCACGGTATGGCACTTAAAAAATTGTATATTATTATTATCAACAAAAAATAATAAGTCAGCCATCAAAACTTTATAATTTATTTGAAACGGGTACACAATTAAAGTATTGAACGACCAATATTAGCCATCATTGCTACTATTTTCTTTCTCAGAAACGTTATGTATGCTAATTATTTTACTGGTAGTACTTACTTATATTGGTTCTAGAAATCAATTTCACTTCCGACAAGCTCAATTCGAAGAAAAGTAAGTTATTGAGATTGTTTCTATAGATCTATTTATGAACTCCTAATATTTTCATATTACCTAAGTATTATAGGTAGTAAAGGAATTTCTTTAGTAAATGGACCATTTGATCGAAAAATGTCGTGGGATCAGTAGTTTTCAAATGTCTCTACTACAATGTCTTTCGCACGCAGCTTTTGTAAAGTCTGTCGGTTAAAAATTGAAATTATGGAATCTCTAACCAATGAATTTTAATGTACCTACTTACTGCATGTCATGAGTGTAAATAAGATGTTATTTTACATTGTAATGTTATTGTTAATGTGCTTCGGTTTATTTAATAGTGCTAATGTGTGTTAAACCTTTGTTACGAGACAAGCACTAAGAAGTTAAAAAAATGTCAAGAGCTGGTGAGGCGCCGGCAACGCAGTTGTCAGTGCAGTGGTACGGTACGGTACCCCACGGATCCGGGTTCAAGCGCCGGCCGACTCTCACACCTACAAATTTTATTTTCATTTATACCCCTACAGCTACTTTGCAATCAATTCTAAATAAGAAACAAACTAGTCGGTTTGTTACACTTCCACGCCTCCGCTCTTTATCACCGCAACTTAGTTAGACTGTAGAGCTACTAGCACTGATTATTTCACTAGTTGAAACTTTTAACTATAAAAGTTGCTACACGTAACTTTGTCTCTAAGCATTTCAGTTCACCTACGGTAGCTAATTGGCCATTGTGATGGATAGAGTCAACTTTATCTTTCTATTTGTGACCGGAATAACTAGACCCTTAATATACATTTATAATTTTTAAGACTGCAATTTTACACAAATCAGTGACAAATCGCATGATTCTTCTTCCCTGTTCAGTTGTTCATGCTTCCTTCAAAGTATGGTATTGGTAATATTTTTTTTACCTATTCTTTGATAATGTATAAGACTGGTCACTCAAGTATATCGAGCGAAGGCAGCCAGTATCAAAAGTTGCTGTTATGCTCGTAGTATCATCATCTCACTCACGCTTGTCATATATTAAAGTGATTCAGCCTTTATTGACATGCCTTACCAAGATTTTTAATTTTTGAGTTCTTTTCAAAGCGAATCGTCGCAACATTGAGAATTCAAGGCTCGACCACAGACGTAATAGTTAGAGTTCAAGTAACGTTGGTGGCCCTCGTCTGCAGCCACGTAATAATTAGAGATGGGCCGAACATAGGTTTCACCGAATACGAATATTCGGTAAAAAGATTGCCGAACCGAATATTCGGCCGAATAATTCGGCAGGAATCAATGTCCATATAAAACAATTAGAAGCATAACTTGTTTACAAAATACTCTCTGATTCCCAACGGACCACTCCACTTACTACCACTCTAACTTTAAACATTAGAATCATTGACAACAAATAAAAAAAAAACTGCTGCACTCCTTGACTTCACATGACAATTTACAACAAAATGTATCTAAAATGAATAAATTTCTATTCGGCTAAAGTCGGAACATTCGGCCGAAACCAAATATTCGGTAAACCTGCCGAACATGCCGAATATCGAACATGAACCGAATATTCGGCCCATCTCTAGTAATAATGTTGTCAGTGTAAACATTTGTCCAGGTGAGCGGAATTGTGCCTAATTTCCGTGTGCGATGTACGAGTCACATTCGTTACCGAGCTATCTCGTTCTGATGGTAAATTACTTTGTTAGTTCACCGTTTGTGTCAGTTTACGGATTAATGCGGCGCTCGATTTGGAATATCGTTTTTCGATGCTCGTGTTTTGAGTCGATTTGATTGCTATCTCAATTGCATTGTGATGCGTTTCACTTGTGATAAAACTGGAGCTGAGTTTATATGCGATTTAGCAATCATATGCGTATTCTATGAGTTTGAACTGAAGCTTGTTCGTTTAATAAATTAATTATCTTTTTGAAACAAGTCTTAGACGCAAGTTTCATAGAATAGACGTGAGACGTAAGATGGCATATATCAGACAAGTGATCGACAGCCATCATCGATGCGAAGCGCGTCTCATGTGTGTAGCTTTGGCTCTTCTGTTTCATACATTTAATATGGAAACGGTATCAAGAGTCGCACTTCGCACGTAATACGTCTCATATCTCACGTCTTATGTGTGGCGCTAGGGCCTTAGAAAACCCGTCATTTGTATAAGTTGGGTTTCGCAAAAGTTGAAACTGAGCTGCTTTTTTGACACTTTCGTCTTACAAACCCAGTCTTTTACTAGTTTACAGGTGCACTGAACAAAACCACATCAATTGTGTGATGTGTTGTTGGCCGTTGCCCTTTGCAATTGTCTCATGAGTTCATGACTATGCAGGTTGTCTGGCTTATTGTGTACTGAGCTCAGAACAATCGGGGATTATCCTTTTGTTTTTATTTGAGTGTTGCCCGCGGCCATATTAAAATATATTTGAGTTCAAGTGTTTGTACTGTAATTCCCTTTGATTGGAACAGTGGGACTTTAGACATGTTTAAAGGATTTTATATTTCAATTCTTTGGTGTTTAGCATTTAAAGCTTGTGAGAAACTTATATTTGATCCTTTTTTTTTAAACCATAGATAAATCTGTATTTTGAATATGTACGATTGATGTCTGCCTGATGCCCGAGTCGCATTTTATGTAGGATAGGAGAAAGATCGTTAGCTAAAAAGCTGATAGGACGTCCTACTTAAGATTTTTGATTTAATATTTTCTTTTGTTTGTACTGTACAACCTATCACTCATAATAACAATGAAACAATTTGAACGGATTTTTGATTGCAGTAAAAATTTTTAGATGGCTGTTATTTTGAACAACATGTATTATCCAATTCCGATTACGTCCACGACGTCGACATACAAAAGAAAGAGATAAAAAACTTATACGATATCTTCTAGGTTAAAATAATATCTGTTGTCAAGTTCAGATTTCACTAAAATAGGAAATTTTTATCGAACGAAAAATAGAATAGGTACAGTAATAAAATGTTTCTGGAAGAATAAATGAGCAGGTAATTGAAAATACCAAGAGATTTTCCGCATGCATACAATTAATAAACGTACTGTTAATTAACTTGACGCGAATGCTTCTGTAAGCCATCACTAATTATGCACATTCTAGATGGAGAATACGAACAGAACATAGATCTCAAGCAAAGGTATCTTTCAACGGCCTGCGTGAAGTGTGAAAAACTCATCTCAGATTCGGCGTCATCATCATCTTCCTGCCCTTATCGCAAATACTTGGGGTCGGCGCAACACGTTTTGTTGAACACAAAATCGTGTCGCAAAAGGATCGGCTTCATCAAAAACAATTAAATATTTAAATGCATAAATCCGATTATGAGCTTTCCCATCATACGAGGTGTCTTCATACACGCTATGCTTGATAGGCAAATGGGTCAAAGATAGCCAATGTGTTTCACAGGGGATATTGCTGCCTATACCCTGAACTATCTTTGAGTCAAAATTTACAACATCCATAGGTATAAATAGTATGTAGTATGCTGTTCTAAGTTGGTTCATACATAGGTAGGTTTTCCTCTACTCATTTATTTGTTCTGCGATACACTCTACTTGTGAGAATACGAACAGAGTGTAAACGCAGACAAATTAACAACAACTGCGTTGCAAGTGCACTTGTACCCTGTGGCCTGCACCCTTTAGGTATATATTCTTGCGTATTTCTTTATTCACTCTCAAAATAAACTGATCTCAGGAAGAAACAGTTTAGTACTGTAAAACTGTCGAAAACCTTTGTTTTGTGGCAAACATCTTTTGTCTATGGAAGTAAAAGCAGTACTTTGAAGTGACTGTCCAGCGTGCCAGGTGTTGTGATACACACGGTATGTATGTATGTTATAACTTTATTTTACCACAAGGAATAGTTACAAATAAAGACTTAAGTTAACATGTTGACATGTTAGGTCAACAGATAGAACGCACTTTGTGGAACAGTGGAATGGAAAATTTATACCTAGCTCCACTGGGTTTTAGTCAACTCGATATCCTTCCTACCCATGCATTCGGTGTTTCAAATCAAACAAAATTATAATCTTTTTACCCGACTGCCTCAGAAGGAGGGTTATGTTATTCGAGAGTATGTATGTATGTAGAACTGTTTGTATGTATGTGGACAAGAAAATTCTTTTTCACAGGCTACAGCCCGAACGGATAGTTGGATTTTGACATATGAGGTGTCGTTACATTCGTCTCAGCAGCGCGAGTGACACTGGCTGTATTAAAAATTTATTAATTCAAGATGGCGGATTTTTACAGCAAAATTCTACTATAAAATTACCGCAGTCGGGTTTTTTGTTTTTTAACACTTCTACTTGTGATTAAATATAATTTTGACACCCATCGGAAAAGAAGTAAGTAATTGCGGAACTCTTTCAGCCAATAATGATTGCAAAGGAAAGGCAACGAAAACGACCACTCGCAATATAATTCACACCCCAGCGGTAGAAAGTGCTAAGTGGTAACTCGCGGAGTGTAGACGTCGACAAATTAATGGCGCCTACGTATACGTCCGCTGATTGGTGCAAGTGCATTCGGATTTACGATGTGTGCCGCTTTATTGGCTCTTTTTGCAGAATATTTTCAGTGTAGTGGCTCCTATTTTCAAAATAGGTATATGCAACACGCATGCAGAAAAGAGACTGCATGCATAGATTTTTTGCTTCCATGCTTGAACGTGGTCACTATTACTTTATTCAATGGCGGTCAATACGTTTTAATAATCGTAATATACCTGACATGGTAAAAGTTTTGGATATATCTATAGCTACCTTGGAGTCTCTCGCCTCGTTCAATTGTTCTATTTAAGATAGTTTGAAAATGCCATTTTTTATTAATTGACATCAAAGATCTGACGTGAGAGTTGCTTGGACGTACAAAGAGTCTACGCGAGTTGTCATTCCACTACAAGTAAAGAAGTCTGTATGTTTAAAACCAGCTAAGTATGACTCCAATTTCTTATCTCAGCCACAGAAGATGTCAGATTCCTAAGCTTAATGCTGCAAAAAGCTGATGAGCAATTTAGTAAATTCAGATTTCTGCACAGTCGCAGTTCACTTGCATAATATTGGCGGGTCAACTTGTATTCTTTCTTATAATTACTTACAAGCAAAATTTGCAGAGGAACTTAAACAGAAACTGCAAAACGTTCCACAAATTAACACCAACTGTAGGAACCAATACACAAACTAAAGGATTCGGAATTAGCTAAGTTCAAGAACATGCGCTGAAAATCCCTGATGTCACTACATTCAATACAATTGACTACCTACTACTAAACTGTAAACCGCGTTCCGTAGTAAATCCTTTGAGTTGTATATACGTTGTTTAGGGCATCGTACTGAACAATTTTCAGTATGACACCAATCCTGAAAAACGATAACTTTTTTCGACCTCTCATAGAAATTTCATGATCAGCTGACTGACTGTGTTCGTTCAAAATATACCTAGCAGGTATTTTTTTTCTCGTTTTTCAGCATTGTTCCCATACAGAATGTTGTTCAGTACGCTGCTCTAAACAACGTGTCCAATTTAATGCATTTCCCCCGGAACACAGTGTATATTCAGTAGGTATGTTTCGACCGTAGAGCAGCGAAGTATGACTCCAATTTAGTAGCGTGATAGACTCGTGTGCTTAGAATGCGTGTGACAAGAAGATAAGCAAGTGACCTACGTAAGTGAAATTGATGGCCTTTACAGTTGCTGCGCACTTGCATATTTTCGCCCCTTCTTACTTTTATAATTACTTACTTATTTCACAGGGATAAGTAGGAACAAGCAAAATTCACAGCGGAACTGTAAAGCGTTCTACAAATAAGCACCAGCTGTAGGAGCCAATTCGCGAGCGCATTAAGATTAACAACGTGCGAGTGTTTGGGATTGTCGGCTAATTAATGGGTGTAACCTTATACGCGGCGAGGGTGTATTTTTACATGTTTCGAGAATTTTGGGGACCCTTTGTCATTTTTGGGAATCCTTTTTTAAGAGTTTTTTTTCGGATTTCATAGGCCGCGGGGCAAAGTTGGGAACGCAATCCTAGCCTCTAAGTTTGGTCAGTACCTATTTAGTTTGTCTAACCTCCTAACAAGATAACCAAAGTGATACAGCATGTTGCTTTTACCACGGTGTATATTTAGCCGAGCATTTACTCATACTTGCCTGTACTTTCTAAATAATTCAGATACGCTATTTTGATTCAAGTTCAATGTTAACAGTCATTTACATGAAGTGGTACATTTAAAATTTACGGAACCTGTAATTTGCTGTGTCCAAATCGCTCTTCGCCGGTTATTTCAAACATGATTGAGTCATGTCATAATATAAGAAAAATGAGACAATTGAAAAATTCGTTAGCGTCGGCCGGTTCTGCTTTGCCAACTGAGATAAAGATAAAAGATGAAATATACTTTATTGCACAAAAAATCATTAATGACATAAATAGACAAAAATTTGAACTAAGCTACCGGCGGCGCCTGGCCGATCCTAATGAATTTTCAACCTTTTGATGCTCGTCTCGAAGCGACTTTAATTGCATCATACGTTATTTTGAGTGATCAAAGTTCAATATGACGTAATCAATCATTCACCTGTCACAGCACAATTAAAATGTACGGAACCCATGACTCGGTATGTCCAATTCGCCTTTTGTCGGGTATTTTCAGCATGATGGATTGAGTCATACGCTATTTCGAGTGAAGTTCAATGTTAAGTAGTTCATTCGCCCGCAGTCTGTTCGGCGCATGGCATGAGTGAGTAATTGCATTGTGTTGCCAGTTGCCAACCCTTTAGATTTATCACTAAGGAGATTATTATTAGATGGTGATGCTTTGAGTACAAAACGTGTTGCACTTGCGTTGACTGCTTATAACTTAGGCAAAGCAGGAAGGTTATGATGGAACACCAAATTTTAAAACGCTTCCCGTGTTAGTATACAATCATTAGAAAATGTGCAAAATTTCCACCACAGGCTGAAATGATGAACCTGCTGCAACCTTCGGCACAAATTCCGTAGGTCGCAGGTTCAAATCCTGTCTACGGGGGGAAATTTTGCAAGTTACCTAAGATAGTGATGGTTATACCTACCTGCGGGTATCTTTGTTTAAATACAGATACTTATTAAAAATGAATTACTTTTTGATCTGAATCTGATGATGGAAGGTTTTTTATTTTGTTTTTTGTACGTATTGTATTTTTTTGTTCAGATATTTCAGATTTCCAGTTCAGAAATAATGTTTGTGTAGCAAAGTGGGCATTAAAGATAGGTGCCCTATCAATGGGTTAAAATAGATGCCATAGAATGATGAAGGATGTTAGTAAAAGGAACAAACTCAAGTAGGCTTGACAGGACACTTGGCATCCCGAAAGGGATTATCAAGGTGGGTTTTACTTTGCAACAAAAATATTCTGTCGCTTTAACAAAATTATAAAACCTGCCTTGTCACAGGCACAGAAATATAAATACTAAAATCTTTTAGGCTCTATTCGTACATTGATTTTATTACGCGGGAGTTATTTCTCGTTTTCTTTATAACACACTGAATCTTCTGCAAGTTTCCGCATCGCCGCAAAATTTATCGCTTGTTTTTTTCATACACACCAAAATATCACGCAAGAAAAAAATTGCGGTACGGGAATAAAATTTGCTATGCGGACAAAGCCTTAGTAAGTAGCAAAGTATTTGTTATTAAAACAACTTTTTAACGGCTACTAAAAACACCAAGTGTGAAACGAGCTTCCTAAAGATTCTATCACGTATGGTGACATCCCCTGTAATTTATGTCTCAGATAGCCCAGGCCCTGTGCCCTGGCCGTGCTGACCACAAATCATTATTGCATCCTCTGATAAGAAGCATAGGAGGGCTTAGAAACTGTTCTGGGAGTCGACTTTCTACAGTAAACTAACAAATTGTTTTTGTACGGTAATATTTATGTGGATGATATTATTCTTCACTAGCGAGCGACCCATAAGTAACTCATATTCCTGTTATAATAAACCGTATTCCCGGCACGTATTATTGTACATAAGTATTAAACTTCCTCTAAAATCACTTTACCGACAGATCTATTAAAAAAACCGCATCATAATCCGTTCCGTCCGCTTATAAGACTTAACGATGTCCACGATACGACAGACAGAGAGAAAGAAACATTCATTTTATAATATATTAAGTACAATGTACATTGATTTGATGTTGATGATGGTATTGATTTGTGGCAAAGGTGATTTCATAGAAAATACTAACTTCTCAAGATATACCGGCAAAACCAAACTGGTGTAAACGTTGTTCCTCATCTATATGAATTGATAATTTTATACGTAGTATGGTCAAATACCTATTCTTATACCAGGAAAATTTGGTTCGACAAAATGCTCACACATTTTACCAGCTACACAACAATGTCACTCTTACCAGAAAACCCCAACAAAAGAAGTAAGTCACCTGGCGAGGAAACAATGTAAATCAGAGCCTGCAACCTTCCACTGTAGTATTGTAATGTTACTATTTCAATCTGCCGGCGCGGGCCTTCTTGGCTTCGATGTCGTGGAGATAAGACCCTATATAGGAGCGAGTGTGATGATATGAGGAAAGTGAAACAAAGCAAGGATTGTCACTGTCGTCGGTGAAACTATTATGAGCGGATATCCTGGCGCTATCTTTAGGAATCTTCAGGATGAACTTTAAGAAATTTTGTCTGAGGTCTGCAAGACGAAAGTAACTGAATTACTTTTAGTCCATACTGTATAACAGGCTATCACAGTATCAAAATAGGATACAATAGCCACTTCCGTGCGCATCACCGCCAATTTGATCAGGATGGTCGCCATGGCCGATATCGGTCGGAGAGATCATCATCATCAGTGTCATGGGCAGCCTAAGTGGGGGACTAAGTAACGCTGGTCCTAAGTACTTCCGCTAAGGCTTGTCATGACGGCAGATAGACGTTACCCATCTTGTATTGAATCATCAACATATTGAATCATTGTTCACCAAGTGAATTTAAAGCAGAAAGTGATTCCCCAATATCTTTAATCCATCTTACGACTAAATTAATTTGCATGTGCAACTCCGCTGCACTGCAACGCAAAGCGATTTACTGATTGTGTGAGCGAAGGGCATTTGACTGTAGATTCACTCATTCAATAGGCAGCAACGTTCACTGCTGCCTGACTTCCAAATCGGTGATACACGCGTCAATGAAAACCGGCAACAGATATCTTACAGCGTTGAAAGCTTCGACTGTAGAGCAAATGGCCATTGGACGCTACGATGCATTCCATACAATCCAGACGTATCTTCGAATTGATGGAGTGCAAAATTAATAGATGGGCGGGGCTGGTCAAGAGCCCTGACTGTTTAATCATATAAGCATTCGTTAACAAAAGTGGGATTGATGTCTTTATTTAGGCATTTCTTTTTGCGAGCTTGCCCGGATGAAATGATTTATGTAAGAAAATAAAATGGTGTAAGTATTTCTGGTAGTTTTTGCTTTGTTTATTGTTGGAGCGGCCAAAACTTGTTGTATATTTGCTCGATTGTTTGTACGGTAAGCTAATATATAATAATATCACATACCAACAGACTCTCCTTTTTAAAATTATTTTAGCCTAAAGTATCCCACTGCTGGGCAAAGGCCTCTCCTCTTTTATTCTACAATTCATCCCTATCCCGCCAAATTAAACCGAAGCAGATTCAAAGTTTTTATTTCATAGCTCCGAAGTTTTTCTACGAAACTGTTTCTCTACTTTTCTTACTCTACGTCGATATTATGTAAAGTGTCGCCTTCCTCCGTATAGGTATAAAATTTCTCCCCGTGCCTCTCAAGAGGTTCACCCAGGCCGAGTTTGTAGAAAGGAATTGTAAATGTTCAATCCGCAAAAGTATTCCGTATTGAAATGGGTTTTGTACTGGATCTTGTAGGAAAGTGGTTGTTCGATGAAGGAATTCCAAATGGGTTTTTAGATTCAAGTGGGATCGGTTTAAAAACTGGTTTAAAAAGCTTTCTTTAGAGTGTTTTACAAATACAAATAGTATGACACGTAATCAAGTTGGCAAAGTGAATCAATGAGTAATCAAATCGTAGGTACCCGACATAATGTGATTTGCACATTCGATATGTAAAAAGAAAATTAGCCAATTGGTAGCATTTTTTTCACTTACAGAATATTCAAATGTTTTTTAAAATAAATATTATGAATCCCTAGTAGGTAACTAGTAAGTACGCTAAAATTGGTTTTAGAAACAGTAGGTACAGAAACTGAAAAGTTCTTGTTATAAGCTACCATATGGAGGTATAGGTAAAGTCCCCGGCACACAGCAAGCATGGTTGAGGCTGAACTTTCTGCTGCACTTTGTGTTTGACCTGGGCTTTAGAGGCAAACTAAGTTTAAGCCCGTAGCATATTCTCTTGTCTAGAATTCGCGGAATGCCTTGACAATGGCGATCATAACATTGGTAGCTACTTCTAAAGTAAGTTCATCAGACTGCATGTATCTGGTGGAGTTATTCAGTCAGGAATTAATGTGATGTAGTGATAGGTAGGCATTTATCAGGCTGTATTTATAAAATATTCTACAAAAACATATGTCAGTACTTCTAACTACTTACTTCAAAAGTGGTTTCTAACAGAATTAGATACTGAAACTGTATAATTCTTGCTAAGCCACCATCATGTAGGTAAAGGTAAAGTCTCTTGCACACAGCAAGCGTGGCTGAGGCTGAACTTTCTGCTGCACTTTGTATTTGACCTGGGCTTTAGAGGCAAACTAAGTGTAAGCCCGTAGCATATTCTCTAGTCTAGAATTCCCGGAATATCTTGACAATGGCGATCATAACATTGGTCACTTTCTAAAGTAAGTTTGTCAGACTGCATGCATCTTATGGAGTTATTCAGTCAGGAATTAATGTAATGTAGTGATAGGTAGGCATTTATCAGGCTGTATTTATAAAATATTCTACAAAAACATATGTCAGTACCTCTAACTACTTCAAAAGTGGTTTCTAACTGAATTAGATACTGAAACTGTATAATTCTTGCTAAGCCACCATCATGTAGGTAAAGGTAAAGTCTCTTTCACACAGCATGCATGGCTGAGGCTGAACTTTCTGCTGCACTTTGTGTTTGACCTGGGCTTTAGAGGCAAACTAAGTTTAAGCCCGTAGCATATTCTCTAGTCTACCTAGAATTCGCGGAATGGCTTGACAATGGCGATCATAACATTGGTAGCCACTTCTAAAGTAAGTTCGTCAGACTGCATGCATCTGATGGAGTTATTCAGTCAGGAATTAATGTGATCTAGTGACAGGTAGGCATTTATCAGGCTGTATTTATAAAATATTCTACAAAAACATATGTCAGTACTACTAACTACTTCAAAAGTGGTTTCTAACAGAATTAGGGACTGGAAACCATTAAGTAGGTATATAGGTAAAGTCCCTTGCACACAGCAAGCGTGGCTGAGGCTGAAACTACTGCTCCAGTATTGTCTGACCTGGGCTTTAGAGGCAAACTAAGTTTAAGCCTGCACCACATCTCTCTACTCGTAGAGTCTACTGCAGAATGGCGGGGCTGTGGCGATCATAAATGTTAAGCCAAAACATTGGTAACCACTTCCAAAGTATGTTCATCAGACTGCATGCATCTGATGGAGTTATTCATTTCAGGAATCAATGTTATTTGTTCAATGGCAAGTACCGAAAGAGCAAGCAGGTTTCGTGAAGGGTCGTGGCACGAGAGAGCAGATCGTGAATGTGAGGCAAATAATTGAGAAAAGCCGAGAGTTCAACACACCTGTTCTAATGTGTTTCATCGATTACTCTAAAGCATTTGACTGCGTGAGATGGGATTGCCTGTGGACCATACTACATGAAATGGGAGTACCACAACATCTCATAGCACTGATCGCAAACCTGTATGCAGATGGGGTGTCCATGGTAAGAGTTAATGACACCATCTCAGGTCCTTTTAAGCCCGAAAAAGGAGTGAGGCAGGGTTGTATTTTATCTCCCATTCTTTTCAACATATACGGCGAGTACATTATGCGAAAAGCTTTAGAAGGATGGGAGGGAGGCATTTCTGTCGGTGGCTTAAGGATTAGCAATTTGAGATACGCTAACGATACCACTCTTTTTGCGTCATCAGAGAAAGAACTAGCTGACCTTTTCCACAGGGTTGAGTACGAGAGTGAACTAGTCGGACTCACTATCAACAAGTCGAAAACCAAAGTGATGCTTGTCGACAGAACTGGTCAACTCTCAAGGACTGGAGAACTTTCGGACGTAGAATTTGTCAGCGAATTTGTCTACCTTGGAGCGTTGATATCTGATCAAGGAGGAAGTGAGCGAGAAATTAAGAGAAGAACGCAGATAGCCAAAAATGCCATGAGCAAGTTGACTCGCATCTGGCAAAATCGGAAGGTCTCCAATAGCACTAAGACGAGACTTGTACGGACGCTGGTTTTCTCAATATTTCTGTATGCCTCGGAGTCCTGGACGATCAGGGCCATAGACAGGAAGAAAATAGACGCATTTGAGATGTGGTGTTGGAGAAGGATGCTTCGCATACCATGGACCGCCAAGAGAACGAATAAGTCTATACTGGATCAGCTTCGCATAAAGACTAGACTCTCAACAATATGCTACCAAAGAATCCTGGGGTATTTCGGTCACATTGCTCGTCGTCAACCAGATAATCTTGACAAGTTGATTGTGGTGGGCAAAGTAGAAGGAAGGAGACCCCGCGGCCGTTCACCTAGCCGTTGGTGTGACCAGGTGAAAGCACTCACTGGTCTCTCTGTAACAACTGCCCTAAGGAAAGCCGAACAACGAGATGTATGGAAACAAGTCATTAAAGACGCGAAGGACTTTCATAAAGGACACGACCTTCAGTAATGAAGAATACGACGAAGAAGAGTTATTTGGGAATCTACCTATAAACCTATGTTGCAGGTTTTTAAAATCTGATTTTGGCTAAAGACCGTCTGATGACAAAATCAAAACTGAATTTCATTATAAACCTAAGTTTTTGCTTGCTTATACCTACCCTAGGCACGATCCTGTGCTTGCACATTTAACCTAGAAAATAGGAACCTATGTTTAGTTCAGATACGCGAGGTATTTTCGATAGCCAAGTATTATTTTGAGAGGGTTCCCAATAATTTGTCCTTCAAAGAGTCACACGTATTAGGCGCAATACAGCGATTTGCAAATCACCCTCCTGGGTGTAAGGGCAAAACAATGGGAACGTGTAACTGACAGCCCATTACGTCGGCCCATCAAACGTGACAATGGATACGGGTCCACAATATACGAATATATCGCTTTCATAATTCATATTAGTAATAAAAAGTGTGTTTGTTTGTATGTTTCTGTTTCAAGTCGCAACAGAGCGATATGATATTTTTTGTGTGTGCAGTTAGTTGATAGGCTGGAGAGTAAGATCAGATACTTTTTATAACGGAAAACATATTTAACCCATTGGAGAATTGAATATGTACAGCCATATTTCATACTTACATGAATACACACCAGTACTATAATACTCACATGAGTTTACCACCATGTAGGTAAGGGAGCATTAATACAACTTTCATACGGTGGCAAATGCAGCGAGTAGTCTTTTTAACTACCTACTATTAAAATTTATCTTCAACTAGCTTTCCGCCCGCGATTTCACTCGCGGTATTTATCTGTTTGGTCTAATAAAAGTTTGCAATACATTGCATTTAAAATCCACAATTCTGAAACAGATCGCATCAAAGATCACAAACTGGATGTGGAGTTCGACTACTCGACAACAGATGGCGCCACTACTTGAGGGATTGTAAAAGCCCTTATATCTTTAAAAATACGCCCTTTAAGTTAAAACGAGAAACTTTCTCGTTCGAGGGGAGATAAAGGGCTATTGCACAATATAAGTCCCTTTATCGAACCGGGAATCCTTTTTAAGTTTTATCGACACGCACATTTTATCAACTTAGTTTTATTACATATAATGATAATAGCTTTTGTGATATTAATCCGACTTTGATTGAGAGTGATTTGGATAAGTTGGTACTTAAGCTAGTTTTTACCTCAGAAGAACAGTCAATTCCCTGATCACTCGAGGAAAGCCGTGGGTAACAGTTAGTACAAATAGGTATATTGCTTTGATAATGATTCATATTGAAAACATCGGTAGTACAGAGTATTGGGTACGGTGACTTGTTTTGTTCTTAGTGATAGATGGTTCCTTTTGTTGTAATAACTACAGGTTGTAGAAGAATTGTTAGAGAGAATTGGAGTTAGAGAGAATTGGACCTAAAGGTCATCTTCAATTTCCTTTTGTAAAGTTATAGGTATGCATAGCTACACAATTTATTATCAACTAGCTTTCCGCCCGCGGTTTCACTCGCGGCATTTATCTGTTTGGTCTAATAAAAAAGTTTTAAATATATTGCATTTAAAATCCAAAATTTTGAAACAGATAGCATCTAGAGTGGAGTTCGACTACTCGACAACAGATGGCGCCACTGCTTGAGGGAATGTAAAAGCCCTTACCTATATCTTTAAAAATACGCCCTTTTAGTTAAAACGGGAACTTTCTTGTTCGATGGGAGATAAAGAGCTATTGCACAATATAAGTCCCTTGATCGCACAGGGAATCCTTTTTAAGTTTTATCGGCACGTACATTTTATCAACTTAGTTTTATTATATATAATGATGTATCAAACAAGCTTCAATTACATTGTAAACAATTTTATCATATAGGTATCCCAAAATAAAATATAGCAGAAAATGTCGCTTTGTTACTCACCTGATGCATCTAGTTAACAAAGATTCTTCGCCACTGATCCGGTAGTTTTTTTTGGCCAATTTCATAGAGTACTACCTATTCATACCTACGAGTACAATCTTAAACATGACATATAAAAAAAACTGCAGTATTAACATTAGTTACCTATACTAAAAGATCTGCTGTATGAATAATGATTTTAAAGATTTTCGCTGATGTCATATTTCATTTCATTCATATCCAACATTCTGTGACTAAATACCTATTACTCAAGTGCCTGTTTCCCAAGGAGGGATAATGAAGAGATTTTCACACTCACCTATAAGGTGTCTAATCAAATCATAATCATGAGACCATCGAGATGAGATGGGTCTCACGAGGCCGCACTTCTTAGGAAATCAGGTAAGTGTGTTAAATATAATAGGTAAGTAGATTTATTTAGTCTATGGTAAAGTAAGCTTTTTTGACCTAGAAATAGATTATATTTATTTACTATATTTTCGCGAGAATCACACGTAACTACGGCGAGGAACACACTAAACCATACTAAACATCTGTAGATATGTGCGTCTTTTTCTTGCATTAATTATTTCCCATACCAATACTTAAAGATATTAATTATTTATTATTATAAACCGCTTTTGTATGGGAATAAGATCGAAAATCGTATTGTCCTAACGCATGCGTTACGCAGCTCAAAAATAACACACAAACGGAAGTTACATGTGCTTCTCGCCTTACTATCATAATTCTAGAGTCCATCACATGGGATAGTTAGAGGAATAACCATTGTCTCCCATACATAACCCTTTTTTTTTGCGTCAGAAGATGCGCTTCATCACATATGTTCCTAGATCAATTCTAAGCATTTCTAGTCCGGGAGCCAGAAAAAAAAGTGAAGAATGGCGGATAGGGGGGAGATCAAAGATGGCCGCCGCCAATTATTTAAAAAAATAATCCTATCTTCTCCTGGTGGCTGGTAGGGCAAGTTTAGTATCATTTCCATACAAATCGATGCCGTAGAATTTGTTTCTGGTACTATTTCTTGTCTATTTCATAATAATTTCAGAAGAAAAACGTAAAAATGTGAAAATTTAGGTTGAAGATTTTTGCTTTGTAAGCTAATAACTTTTTAAAAGTGACAAAATATGACATATAAAAAATACTGTTATAAAGTGTGATTTGTGTGGATTCTATAAATAAACACACTTAATAATGATTTAGTGCAAAAAAACTGTGAAAAAATTTAAAAAGACTGCAGTCCGGGCAGTGGCTGAACACGCGCTATATGGCGTTAATCTTACAAATAGAGATTATACCACATAAAATAAGTTATTTAGGTAGGTCACATGCAAAAAAATATGACCACAGCTTCCATCACACAGATATAGATCTAATAACTTTAACTTTCTTTTAAAGAAAATATGAATGCAGCAAAGACAATCTTACTCGTATGCAACAGGTGCGTTCCAGGTACTAACTTTGATATGTGGTAAATCTGAAGAGTCTTCATTTTGCGACCCCAAGAAGAAAAACACGGAAACGTTTAGAGAAGCACTGAGGGTTATACCCAGATATGAACTTCTTGGTATATACCAATTTAATTTCTTCTTGGCAATATTATGGCCCGAAGTATGTGCTCGCAAATAATAGTTTTCATTAGTGGGATGTTCTCAGGACAGCTAGCTAGCTAGTAAATGATGTGTTGATGTGGTGTAGTGGTCTGTTTGATGCGCAAAGAGGTATCTCTCTATCTTCGTGTGAGACGCCGAGTCATCCAACGACCCGATGGACCCTGGTGTCAGAATTTTACAGCCGCCTACTACAAGTAGCAGAGTTTCTGACATGGTTGTGTAACGACCACCGTTTAAGTAATCATAGACAGCAACCGAAACCGACAGCTCAACGTGCCCTCCACGCACGGAACCATATTTTTTGAAATGTTAAATTTAAATATCTGTTCTTGAATCTACTGTTTACCGGATCTGAGTTGTGTATGTCCATTATTATCCATGGATAGCACTGTGATGCAGAGAACCCTAGTTTGAATTGAGGTAATGATTTTTGCATCTTCAATCAGTGGAATCATTAAACTAGGATAATTTACAATAATGATCCTCTTGTAGTATATTTTTGTGATATATCTGTGCAAGTCAATGGTACTCAGCTAACAATGTTAGACAATACAGTCAGTCAATGCTACTCAATAGCTATTATAAGTTATTCACTCGTCGTCGAGTTAGTCACGGTTGGAAAGTGCTCGAGCCATGGATCTAGGAAATACTATGGCTCGGGCTTAAAATAAAAATATTTTGGTAAATTATTATACGTCAATGTTCGTACGTTAACGTGAAATAAAAAAGTTCCTTTAGCACATTATCTCTGAGGCGGTCGATGGGATGTATCTCTTGAAATTAAATGACGTCCCGCCGACATTGGTCACAATTTTGAGGCTAAAATCACCAGTAGAACGCAGTTTGCCTGGGCAGGGAAAGTTGCGTCATATCCTAGAGTCATCTTTGCCGCAATGCCTCAAAACAAAGGTATTCGATCGGTCGTTTACTAGTAATGAATGATACTTACGAGTAGGTACTAATAATCTAGCCAATACGTAGAACCTCCTTAACGGTATTTTCCAAATTATGCAAATATAGTTTGCGTCTGTCGTACTTGGGTATGCTTCATCAGTTCAGCGTAAAAAATGAACTGAACTACAAAGACATTTTATTATAGATACGGTACCCCCATAAAGCTTGAACAGAAAAATTGGCATGTGTCACGTAACAGCTCATAGCCTGACTGATTCATTGGTCGTCTTGTGAACCAATTTGAAGTAACAAATTTTTGCTCAGGTGGCGTATCTACAACCTAGAACCTACATATAATATCATTGACTGAACTACATAAAGTTAAAACTGACAGCAAAAGTAACTGACCGGCTACATATCCCTCACAGACTCATAGAGAGTTACCTATATGCTTAAGATCCCAGTAATTTACTAAAATCCAGAATGAGATTATAGTAACCAACATGGTATACATAGTTATAATTTATTTAAACGGGTTCTTATCGACAAATTGTAAAAAGTCTGAACTGTTGCCTAAAAGTTTGATATCTAGTTTTCGTCTAGAAGTGAAGCTAATTGAAATGGCAGTTGGCTGGGCACATCTGTTGATCAGTAGTATACCTAACCGATGTGATGGACGGTGGAGTTCAGATACGCGTTCTTGAATGGAGATTATGTCTGGGCAAGCGTAGCGGACGCCGCCATGAGGGACCGGTGATTTAAAAGAAAGAAAGCGGCTGGTATTGAGTAGAAGTAGAAAGAAGGCAGCAACAGAAGATCGTCTTGTTCCCAGGGGAAAGCCAATATCCAGTAATGGACTAAAATAGGCTGATGTGATGTTAAATGAGCATGCAAAAACTCACACTTGACTTTTTTGTAAGATTAACGCCACAAAGCGCGTGTTCAGCCACTGCCCAGACTGAAGTCTTTTTAATTTTTTTCACAGTTCTTTTGCACTAAATCATTATTCGGTGTGTTTATTTTTAGAATCCACATAAATCACACTTTATAATAGTATTTTTTATATGTCATATTTTGTCTTTTTTTTAAAGTTATTAGCTTACAAACAAAAATCTTCAACCTAAATTTTCACATTTTTACATTTTTCTTCTGAAATTATTATGAAATAGACAAGAAATAGTACCAGAAACAAATTCTTCGGCATCGATTTGTATGGAAATGATACTAAACATGCCCTACCAGCCACCAGAAGGAGAAAGGATTTTTTTAAAGATGATTGGCGGCGGCCATCTTTGATCCCCTCCCTCTCCGCCATTCTTCACTTTTTTTTCTGGCTCCCGGACTAGAAATGCTTAGAATTAATCTAGGAACATATGTGATGGAGCTCATCAAATATTACTTTTTTTTTGGGTTAAAAGTGTTAGGCCTTACACTAGGATACTTTATACTGGATGAGAACTAAAATTTACTACTGAAATACCAAACAGATTATAAAAGCTACGAATAACAATAACCATAACAATATTAATAAAGCAAAAGCTCATTCCTTGTTATTCTACCCTACATTTCCTGTGCATTCGTATTACTACTTCCCCTAAGCCTAAATCCCTAAATAGACCAAACTAACAATCTCCAAGATTTATAAGAGAGAATATCAGGGATGCGACTTTAGTAACTAAAAATAGTTTTATATTTTTGGTCAGCCAAAAATCTAAAAGTACCTATATAATTTTATCCGAAGAAAATTTCAACGTTTAAAATAATATATTTTTTCATAAAAATTTTGCCATTTTGTTTTGAAAAGACGAGACCCGAAACTGTACGTTGGTGCGAATAGGTAAAAAAACTGTTTTTTTTTTTTTTCACTCGACAATTCAATGATAAATTAATCTATTAATTAAAATTGTTTAATGGATTATAAGAAATTGATTATTTCGGAGAAAACACAGATTTAAAAAAAAGACGACTCAAAATAGTGGCTTGCGTATTCACTAGGGATGTACTAGTGAATACGCAAGCCACTATTTTGAGTGCGTCAAAACAACTTTTCTTAACAAGTTGCTTTTAATGGCAACGTCTTTCATCTCAGACCCTTTTGAAATTGTGCTTAATTAGTATGCACCATCCATTCAGTTATTTCCATACTCAATATTGAAACAGGCTCGTATTTGGTTTCACAAGAAAATAAAACTATTCTACACGGCAACACACCTATGAAATTTTACCGAATAATTTCAATGTGTATCAATTTAACATGACAAAAACCTCCCGCGAAAAATTTCTGATGTCATATTGGAATGTCTGAATTAAAATGCCGTTTCATAACTATGCGCTGATGGAATCACCAACAGCCATCATCACCAATAGCCTATATCAGCCCACTGCTGGGAATGATAGGCCTGAATATTTTACCCCCCTCATGCAATACTGTCCCATTACTGCCACAATGTCGCTTGACCATCTGGGAGGGTGCTCTACAAACGTTTTTAAAATTCTTTTATTTGAACAAGCTTCATTAATGAAAAACTAGCACCCGGCTGCGGTGATACCAATGTTATTTTTTGGTCTTTAAAATCTGCCATTTGACACTTATGAAATTTTAACATTGCCAATGTCACTCGCGCTGTTGAGACGAATTCTAATGATACCTCAATTGGAGAAATCCGACTAGTTGTAGGTAGTACCTACGTTAAAAAGAATTGTCTTTGCCACATACATGCATACCCACATATATACCATACATACCTACGGTGTAAGAAGAAAACTGAATCCCTGTCTGTTTTCTCACTATGATTCACACATCTTTCCTTTTCCTCACACTTTAGTACATTTACGGTTCTAAAAAGCAACGATGCTTTGAACGTTTCACTTTTATTTCAGTGTAACAAATCAATTTCCACTTTCAAGTTTATTATGCTAGGTATTGCTGCTTAACTACTTGTGCTTTTTTATAGTGTTGATCTTCTAGTTTACCTTCATTTATAATTTTATTACCAAGTGCTTCAGAAAGGCATGCTGTTTCTAATTGAATTGAACTACGTAATAAAATTGCAGTGAATACCGGTACTTTCTTTATATCTAAATGCTTTAGAAGGACATGTGGACCAGTAAATTCTATTTTACGGGCTACAGCCTAAACGGCTTGAAAGATTTTGACATACCTATATAGTGTCGTTAGATTTGTCTCAGCAGAGCAAATGACACTGGCTGTAATAAAATTCTACAAATTCGAAATGCCGGAACGTAAAATACATTTTTGAAATTACTGCAGTCGGATTTATGTTTTTTATAAATATGGCTTGTAATTGCAATCGGATACTGCACAATCTAGCTTAGGCTGATCCCACCAAAAAAACCTCGGTGTCAAAATCGGTAGCTTTCGGTTTAAAAACGCGTTTTACAGGATCGGCACTAAATTCACAATCCGAAGTAGATCGTGTGCCGTATATTTCGTTTACAAAACTGATTTTGCTCTTGATCGATTGGATACCTTCAAGCTATTTTAGTTTAGCCTTTATTTTAATTTTTAATAAATTTTTGACTAGTTGTGTTACTCGAAATTTGTTTTTAAGATTTCACACTATTGGATCTCATTTCCTTAGTCAATTTTATCCCTAAAATATGACACCCTCTATTTTCAAAAACTCTGTAATGGGTTTTTGTTTAAAATGTGACAGCTAACGTAATGCAATGCTCTAATGCAAAAACAACTGCGTTTATAGCATGTTGAATCTGTCCGCAGTTATCGAAAATACCTAGGAATTACGAATGTTGATGGTCTTACCTAAAGTCCTCTTCCTGTAAATTGTGTCAATCAAATTAAAAACTTGTGCAGGCAGGCTATGAAAACAAGTCAACCGACTTATTAAACATTTCCAATATTTATTAGAATAAGATGAGATCTCAAACAATTGGGTCTTTGTTTATTCTGATAGAAGGTCGACGGAACCCTTATAGAAGTGTTTGTTTTCAAAAGATAAAGAGTACTTTCTCAACAGCTCCAAAGTTGCAAATTAAAATACTGTCTGGCTTTATACCTTCGGGGAAAAGGCGGAAGTTTTAAAGAACGTGATAGTGATATTTCACTATTTTGTCTGCAAGATTAGATTTCTATGAAACATGACTACCAAGGCAGAACATCATTGATAAAAAACAATTCGAAATTATGCAACGGAACCACAAAATGGACATTGTACCTTATTCATTTATGAAGGGTCTTGAAGCGCCAGTCAAAATTTCCATAACTTTAGAACATGGAAAAGCAATAGAAATCACAAATAATTACCTACTTTTTTCAGAAATTTACCAAGTTACATTTAGTTACAACGCATAGATAGGTAGCATTGCTAACTAATTTGTAGTATAGCTCTATGTAGGCTAGGTAGGTAATATTGGCTGGAATCCTCAACTGCACCTCTCAGAATGTCGGATTTCAATTAAGTAGTTGCGGTGACTGCAATTTGCAGTGATTCCTCAAATCCGCTTCCTGCACTAATTCTAGAGGCTGGCTGACTCATTCGCGATACACGTTCATTTCAGACTAGTGTTGCCAATTAGTATCGCTATCGATAATTTTTTATTCAAACAACCCTACACAGTCAATATCGAAAGTATCGATAGCTCAAACTGTAGCAACACTATCGAAAAGGTGCTACGCTATACTATCTTTAGTATGGATTTAAAAACAATCGTTTGTATCGATACTATCGATAGTAAAGGCCTTTTTTGACAGCTACTACAAAAATGTCGCTGAGCAAATGTCGGCGACGCTTCGGTGACAGGCGTCAGTCGATAGTTAATTCACTAGGTAGTCTACAATCGAGCGGCTCAACTCTATTTCAGACTGGCTTAATTAGATGAGAGACGAAGTTTCTTTGTAGGTTTTGTATTAGATTTGCGATTAGGGTCATGCAGATCCGCAAGACAATTGGGACACTTATAAATGTTAAATAATACATAACTGTGTATTTAGAAATAAATATGGATTTATTTTAATTTTATAGATGCAAAGTGCACCTGACAAGCAATGCATAGGAAAGCAAGTGTTGCCAGTAGCAATAATATAAAATAACCAACATTATAGTGTGGCTGCTACAAAACCTAAACTTATTAGGTAAATAATAAATAAAATAATAAATAATAAATAAATCTTTATTGGAAACACAATTATGTCTTAACTTAAACATGGCCGCAGCCTCCTTTTAAGCAAAAATTGCCTGTGGCAGGAGACTACGCTCTTCCGTAGTATTATAACAACTATTTTAATTGTTGTCTACAATAAAAACTATAAACATAATTTTAAACAAAAGAAAACCAAAAACAAAATTTAACAAACTGAAGCTATTAGCTATTAAACAAACTGAAGCTATTAGTTATTTAGCTATTAATTAATTTTAGGTAAAATTTAGGTAAAAGTAAAGAAAAAGTTTTATGTTCAATAATTTATTGAACAATAAATTACTTACTACTTTTAGTTTACGACGTCAGTTTCCTTTCGAGTGCCTCAGAAGGAAGGCCATGTTTATAGGAACAATGTATGTAGGTATGAGGACCAAAAATTCTTTTTCACGGGCTACAGCATAAACGGCTTCACGGATGTTGACCTATGAGGTGACGATAGATTTGTCTCAGCTGTGCCAGTGACACTGGCTGCACAAAAAATTCATCAATTCAAAATGGCTGCTATTAAACGCAAAATATAATTTTGATATTACCGCAGTCTAGTTTTACTTCTTCAAAGATTATCCTTGTTACATTATCTTTCCGTGTAATTTCGGGTTAAAATATTGACTTTCTGCTTGTCATCGAGGGTATTGACTGTGTTGACACGTCACTCGAGACACAGGTAAACGGTTTAAAATACTTAACATACGTACGTACATAAAACACGCCTATGTCAATTGCGGGGTAGGCAGAGTGCAAACGGCTGCATAAAACAAAAGCTTTAGAGCTGAAATTGCAATACATTAACTCTCAAATCCCTTAGTCGCTTCTTACTGATCTGAGCCAATACCTCACAAAATTATGATAATTTGTTACTATTAATTCTAAGTTCGCAAACGCCGAAACTTTTCAACGTTGAACTGCTTGTTCAATAATAAAATTTTCCAACTTTTCTGGGCCAATAGAAAAGTGGCGGTCGAGAACGACCTCCCTGGAGTGCTAAGTCCATTTACTAGTTACATTTCAAAGTTCGCAACTTTCTGAATAGACTTGCCGGTTAATTTGATCGCAAATAGGCGGTAGTCACGTTTGACGTCCGATGCTGCGTTTTTCTAACGCACCGTGACGCAAGCGTAAAGTGTAGGGTAAAGTACGGATAGATGCGCACCTTTTGGAAAATGCTCTATAACTCAATAATTAAGAACTTATTTACAAAATTATCTATACAGATTAGAGGATTAATCTTTAATTTTTCATTAAAACCCTAATTCCTGAATTTAATTTTTATTGTTTTGTTGTAAATCCAGTTTTATTTGACCTCTTGAAAAAGGGATAGTCGCGCACCCGCACGGATTGTTGCGCAGCTCTAAAAAGCCGTGGGGGGATACTTGCGCTTTGAAGATTACCTAGGCGACTTACTATGAAATTGGTAATTTATTTCAATCAAACCAATTTTAAATTTATTTAATTAAATACATATTTTAAAAATTAAATAGGCCTTCGAAACTTAATATTATGATTATTTGTAAAGTTATTGAGTGCTAAGTCATTAATTTCAGTAAAAAAATCGTATCACCGCGTAGGTAGCATAAAATGTATGTTGAACAACGCCCATTACATATCTAGACTGTAATTTAGAAGAATGTTATCTATCTGAAACATACAAAAATAAACAAAAATATCAATCTGCGCAACTATCCCCCAAAGCGCAACTATCCGTCCAAAAAACCTGCGCAAATATCCTTTTTGGTACGGATAGTTGCGCATTTAATAAAAATAATAATTATTCGATATTTTGCAATAATTAACAAATAGTCACGTACGTTATACTGTAGTGCATATGAGGAAATAAAAATGTGAGCGATTCTGCAACCGTACGAAAAAATACCCGAAAAACAAAATGTGCCAAAATAATTTCGACGCCCTGTTTGACCACGCTACCGAAGATTTTTGCTTAAACTGACGTAAATTGTACAAGTAGTTCAATAATTTATGTGGTACTTGGGGTTTCAGGTAGAAGACTACTATGTTTGAATAAGCAGTAGTGCTGAAATTCACTAGAACATAGTGTTTTCGAAACCTGCGCAACTATCCCAACGGCGCATCTATCCGTACTTTACCCTAATGCGTAACGCTGCGTCAACGGATGCGTATCTAAGGGACGGATGGATATACAGGGTTATTATTTTATCACTCAGGAAAATTTGCAGGGTGGTTCTACTTACGATTCTGAACAACTTTTTCTATGGGGCCCCCTGTGAAATTGCAAAAAAAATGTTGATGTTCCATTGAAAAATTCATACCTACTTGGCAAAAATATATGGAAAACCAAAAATTTGTTTTTAGATTTCGCATGTTGTCCCATAGTAAAAGTTGTTCAGAATCATGAGTAGAATCACCCAGAATATTTTCCTGGGTGATAAAAAATAACCCTGTATAAGTGTATTTGTAATGGGAAAGCTCCACAAGTGATCGTCAACCGTTATCGATGTGACGCGCGTCTCGTGTGTGGAGCTTTGTCGCTTCTATGTCATACATTTTATATGGAAACGGTTTAAAGCGTCGCGATGTCGCACATCTCACGTCTCAGCTTGCGCCTAAGGGGAAAATTTGCCCCCTTAACACATGCGTTACGCCGAGTTAAAAAATCGCATCACCGGACGTCAAATGTGATTATCGCCATGGGTCTGAGTAGGTCTCTGAGGAGGTAAGTGAATAACGTTGGGACAATGACTCTTTTGTTTCTTGGGTTTATTTTATGCAGGAATCGTGTCTTTGTGTCAAAGAAACATTAATGTAGGTGCCGAAAGGTATAGAAATACGTTGTTTCTTATTTTGTTGTAGTCTCCTCATATCGTGAAACTGGCGTGGGCTTATTAAGGTGCACCGCAATTCAATTTCGTCCACACCTATTATGATTATGACCAAATAATGACTTGTTTTTATAATGAAAACTATTTGTATCTGAAGTCTTCTTGCACGAGAGATAAGTCTCTCGAATTTAGAGCTTAATGCTGTGTCACGTGACGTGACCCTGTCATCTTTATCCAGGTGCTTGAATTTCTACTCCGGCAGTTCTGTTGTCTGGTTGCAGTAGGTACCTATTACTGCCAGCTAATCACCTACCCACTTAAGGGACCAAGTTATACTGTAGTTACCTATAATGGACTTCAACAAAATAAAAAAGAAATCAGTATAAGCTGATCTCTTAATAGGGTGGGTGGGTTTGCAGGCGATAGTAGTTTATTATTTTAAATTGCAACCCAAAAAGATATCCGCGTCAACTGTCTCTAAAAAATTTTAAACTTCCGAAACTCTACAGGAAATCAGCAGTCATATTACGAAATTCACGCGAGCAGCCGAACCGGAATGCACGTATTGCATTAATTCTAAAATAGTTTTATACCGCATGCAATTAGATGGAAGCCATTAGAATATGGTACTCACATACGCCCTATGAATTCACGGTATTTTTCTCGGTCCTGAAATACTGACAAAAAGAGTATGAAATCGCATGTAGTAGTAGAAGCAGACATGATGATAAAATTGATAACGTATCGCGTTGTGCGGCAGTCATAGGATTGCATTTGCTGACTGGCAGTTCCGAAACCGCAATATCGTGCGGGACAGGTTTGTATTACTTTACTTTTTATTAGAAGCCGTTTAATCCACTGCTGGATATGTCATATGCCTATAGACCAAATTATTTTCCATACTTAGCACGCTTTGTAGAGAGCGTATTCGTTAAAGCTGTTCAAAATGTAAAGTTCACACAGGGCACACCGCTGACCATTCTACAGCTAGGTAGATGGATTTTTCCTTTATAGCCTCTTTACAAAGTGGCGAAAACAGGGTGATGCTCTCTCTCTCTTCGTGTGGAACACCGAGTCGTTCAACGACGCGATGAACCCTGGTGTCAGAGTTTTTCAACCGCCTACAGCAAGTAGCAGGTCTCTGACATGGTTGTGAAACGACCGCCATCATAGACAGAAACCGGGACCGACGGCTTAACGTGCCTATCCGAAGCACGAAACCATCTTGCTTTTCGGACAATTAGGTGGTTCAGCCTGCAATGTCCTACCTAACCAGACTGGCAATTACAAATTCACAAAGTGATAAATATCAACTTTGCGAGTGACCCAAACGGGAATTGAACCCGGGACCTTCTGCGTGGCAGGCAGTCGTACTAACCACTGCACCACATCGGCTGCCGCTACTATACCGCATATGCACGGAACTACAACTATTGCATTAATTCGAAAATAGTTTTATACCGCCCGCAATTAGATGAAGCCATTAGCGTTTCGATCTAATCTCAGAACGCATGCGCATGCTTTGTGATTTATTACTTTTTAATTGACAGACGTTTCTATAACGTTTTTTAGTTCGTTTTGCATTAAGTCGTAGATATGGAACGCGGTGTGGGCGTATCGATTTAAATGCCCTTTAGAGCTTTATGAGTTAATTTCGAATCACATGCGAGGAAAAGTTATTTGAAAATGCATGCACTTATCAAGCAGATGATAGTGAGTGAGTGAGAGCGATATTAGACTGAGTGACTCGTGTACCTTCAAAAATAAGATAAATGACATCCGAAACAAACTTACAATAAGAATTTTGCACATTTTGCAAAGTGGTCAAATAAACTACCTACATCTAAGTAAGTATCAAATTATTGCACGTTTCTCTACTGTTTTTACCCGACTGCCTCAGAAGGAGGGTTATGTTTTTCGAGACTAGATATGTATGTATGTGGACAAGAAAATTATCTTTCACGGGCTACAGCCCAAACGGATAGTTGGATTTTGACATTAAGAGGATGAGGTGTCTTTAGATTCGTCTCAGTAGCGCGAGTGACACTGTCTATATTAAAAAAATATAGATTCAAGATGGCGGATTTTTACAGCAAAATACTACTTTAAAATTACCGCAGTCGGGTTTTTGTTTTTTAACACATCTACTTGTTAAAATGTTAAGATAAAGGGTTGTTGACGTAGAGCTTAATTCGTATTATTTTTTCTAGCTACATAACACTAATTAGGTGCGAGCTTCCCCAAAATATTTCTTGTCATATCATATCACAGTCTTTTCCTGTCACTAACCATTAGTTCCAACACATTACAGTAAGCAACGAACTCAGCCAAACAGTGACTAATTATCTTCATTATAGCCACTTAGGGAGTGTCCAATGGTACATTATACGAGTATATCAGGGATGTGAAAAGATAATCGATTATTTAAATAATCGATGTTACTTTGAAAAGAAAAACGATATTTATAAATTTAATCATTTAATTAAAAGAGTAGAAATAATCGATTAATTAAAAACCATATTTATATTTTCAAAATTACAGAGACCGTTTTTTTGCGCCTCTATTCTTTTATCAAACGTCTTGATTATGCACGAATTATAACATACCATATTCGATTTTCTCGGTCTTAAATTTAAGAGTTAGTTTGATAAAACTAACATTTTTTGGATAGAATTAAGGCGTATAACGAAAAAGAACGATTATTATTAAAAAAACTATGTTCTTTTTAAGTAAAAAACGATATTCTTTTAACGATTTTATTGCGAAATAATCGATTATAAAAAATAATGATTTTTCATTACTCAAGTCACATCCCTATTATACGTGCTGTGACGTCATAGTTTCGATTGTACAACTAATTCCGAGTCAATTATGGCCGTGTAGAGGTTAATAGCGACGGTAACAGTCATCCATCAACCATTATCTACGGATACTGTAACACGACATGTTAAGAAGCAGTGGTGACTCTAATTTTTGGTACCTAATTATGACGCTCGTGCTGCCGCGCTTACAATATTGACAGTAAGTACCTTCGATGTGAAACCGAGAAAATGGCGCGCAAATATTTTTTTCGGTTTTTACGTGTCCTGACTTTGTCTGTAAAGCGATTTCAGTTTTTGTTTTTTTGTTAGATAGCTTGTCTGTTGTACTCTCAATCTGTTATCTAAAGACCGTCGTATTTTAACTCTTTATATTGCAAAATGATGTAAAACCTTTTGTGCTAAGTGAGGTTTCCATTTGAGGAAACATGACTGGCATAGCATATTCACAGTAAGTCTGTAGTTACTGTTAATATACTAAGTGATCTATATAAAAGTGGTATGTTTATGTGTATATAATAACTTTATTGTACCAAACAAGACGAAGTTACAATAAATGTTTAGGCACAATGGCGGACTTATACCATTAAAGGATCTCTACCAGTTAACCTTTAAGAAATCCAGCGGACATGGTGTGCGCAGGTAAACTATGGTATAAATTGAAGAAGCAGATAAATTGCTAATAATATAACACCTATATAAATGTAATATAAAACGTAATTAATAAACAAAAAATAAAGTTATAATAAATAATAATACAAAGTAACCAAATATATGAAAACATAATGATATTAACATAAATATAGCATACGATCAAAACCCCAGAGTAGTTACACATCAATTTTGAAAGCGACGATATTTGTATTTTTAGGAAGGAACCTTGATCCACAAGCGCGCCGCGCGGATGGTGAAAGACTGTGCAAATGTTTTAGTTCTGCATGGTGGTGCGTGGAGAGAAAGATCACCACAAGAACGCTACCGAGTATCAGCAACATTGTTAAAGTCAAACCTCTCTCGCAGGTACTGAGGAGCAGCGGGGTTAAAAATTAAGGGAGAAGCGACAAGGTATCTGCGCTGACGAATAGTCAGCCTCCTCAGCCGCGCTCTGAACTCCGTAACGTGGTCAAACTTCCTTAGCCCAAAAATACACCGGATGGCGTGGTTTTGGAGACGCTCCATCTTATTTAAGAGTTCCTCTGTAAGGTCAAGGTAGGCCACGTCACAAACACAGTAGTCCAGCAGAGGCAAATGGACAGCTTGAGTCAGCATGATCTTTGTTTTAAGGGGAAGAAAATTTTGCAGTCTCTTTAGGAAATGTAGCGATGCATACAGCTGATGTGTCCATGACGTCTGGTCGATAAAAAGTCCCAGGTTTTTACTTTGAGAGTAAGGGACTTAGTTTTTCTATACGCTGATGACTAACGATGACAATAGCCTGAGACTTTGCTGCATTTAACAGAAGCTCATGTTTCGCTGCCCAAGCAGCTATCTAGGACAGGTCAGAGTTAATTCTGTCATTTGTAAGATGCAGTCTATCAGGGATTTCAGCTGTATATATCTGTAAGTCATCAGCGTAAAGATGGAAAGAGGATGTCAGTGACAACGTGATGTCATCAATAAAGATGGAGAACAGCAACGGTGAGAGTACTCCTCCTTGTGGCACCCCAGACTTAATCCTACACCAGTCCGATCGCCTATCATTCTCTTTGACCTGGTAGTGATCAATGGGAATAGAGGGCTGATACCTGTCTGTTAAATAAGACCAAAACCATGCAGCAGTATTAGATGCGAGATAAAGTTAGCGGACCACAGCAAGAATAATTTGATTTGATGAAGAGTAGTTTAATCTGGGTTTAAAAAATAAGTTTTGTTCTTGTAACAAACTGGGTTCTGGTTGGTTTGAGAGCTGGGTTCCGCTCACCCCCTAAACTCCTCACACATCCGAGTACTGTTTTTGTATTCAGTAGCTAATAGCTTTAAAATAATAAATACATGCTTGACACAAAAACAGTAGGTCTACCTTACAGCTAATATTTTAAGTGGTGCAATAATATAAACTTTTATTCCGTTTGCTTAGTTTATCCACCGTATGTAATAGTTACTGCTAATATGTTCAGTGCTGCATACTGTAGTCATTATTGAAGTTTGCTTAATTTATCCACAGTATGTTTAGTTACTGCTGGTATACTAGGTCAATTCATATTGAATAATAATAAAACTTACATATTATATCTGCAGTACGTGTAGTTACTGTTGATGTATAAAGTGTACGTTAACAATCCAAAACAAGGACGACACATAAATTTTAACCGTAAGTTTACTTACTACGGTTATGATAAGTACCCATTTACTCAACTTATGACTTACTGCGTATATGCTTAATGCTATTTAGGAAACAAGATAACGTATTTAAAAACGGGTCTCATTTTTGTATAGGGCTTGAAATGCTGATTCCAAAACTATACATATCTCACTTTTTCAAAATTTCGACTTACTGTACTTATTGTAAGCGCGGCAGCGTGGTAATCTCACTCTTAGTAAACTTGAGCTCCTTTGAGATTCCAGTGAACATTGGTGAGTATGTGTGTGTGAGCAAAATGCTTGCAACGCAAAGTACTATATACCTGAGACATTTGAAAAGGCGCTCCGCGCGCCGCTTTCTGCCAAAATTTTGCTGTTGCACTATTGTGTGTGAGTTAGACTTCACTGCTGCGCATTTAAGACACGAATTTTGATTTATATGTGTAAAATCTTTGACGACTTATACAACAACCAAGAATAAACTATAAACATTCATAAGAATGAGAAAATAATAACACGAATTATGAAAGGCAAAAATTTAATTGACTCGCAACTTAATCATCTGCGTAGCTGTCTTTAAGGTATCTGTGCGTACTGCGTGCTTTGGTGTTAGTTTGTATTTAAGTACAGATTCTATGTCTTATTTAAATAAACATCTGCTTACATATTTCATTTTGTTTTACTGCTCTGCTCACTTGTCATATCAATAGAACATTTCATTCATATCTTTATTAATATGGGAAAATTTATAGTTTCAAGGCGGAAAACACATAGCTTATCGGTTTTCCCTGAAATCATAACGCAAAATTGGGCTACATAACTCATCCATGTCACCAACAGCATTGACTGTAAAGTTGTCAATTTATACCAATATCAATATTAACAACATAGGCAAAAACGGCGTAAGTGCACTAATGCGTATTTGCATTTACGTCGTTTTTGTCGACAACCCCACGCCTGTCGCCCATTTATCTTTAGTTGACAACATTACCAGTGAGCGTATTAAACATAAGCCTGCAATTTTGTACAGCTTTTATCGCAAACAATTCCCGAGGTTCAAACCCTTATATCTTCCTTGGTAAGGTTATATTGACGTGAACAAATGTAAGGAGAATTTAGTCGTTGCAATAAATCTAAGATGTCTCCAGCGTGCAGTAAACTCAGCGACATCTAGCGGGTTGATAAATCAATCTGGTATAACTGTTGGTGTATTAAGGGACCTCATTCCCAAGGCAATAGATTTCATTCAGATCTTTTGAATATCAAGTAACACATGTAATATCGTACGTCGCTGTTACAAAAATGATGGATTGCTAGCTGTTTTAAGGCTCATGGTATACCGAGTTTGTTGTATTAAGAAGAAGTAAAAGAAACTCTAGTGTAAATCTTAATTGTAACTTTATATCGAACGCATTTGTTTGATTCACAAAATGCTGTTAAACTTTTTATCGATATTTGTTTCAATTCTTCGACTTTTATCTTGTAAACAAATTCAAAGCTACTGCTACTTCAATTCCTTTATTAAAATTAAGTGGAGAATCCCGACCCATTGCCAGCTATTCATTCGACAAAACACAAGTTTTAATCCGTCGAAAATCTCAGCACACAAAAGGCCAATAAAATCCCTGACTGCAAGCATAGACTAGTCATCTTCAGACTGTTATTGACAAAATATCAGTTTGGAAACGCGCCATTCTGTCTAAATTAATGCGTGGCAGATAGGGATCCCATAAATCGGTATTTCATAGACTTAGAGCTTCAATATAAATTACCTATAGTATAAAATTAAGTCTTTTTCATCTCTAGCTGTCTGTCGTGGAACCACGCAACAGTTTTAGATGAAGTTTTTTGTAATAGATAGTATAATTCAAGAAGGAGGTTTATAATATATTATGTTTAAGACATACCGGAAAAATTACTTTATCAAGAGGGATACAGGCAAAATTCGATGTACATTGAGTAGCCGGTTTAATAATGTGCTAAAAATATATTTTGAATTTCTACCTGCTTGGTGCCTAACTAAAGTAGTTAGTCGTAAACAAAACATTCCTTGTATGGCCCTTAAAAGTAGGAACTCTAAAGATGATACGGTCCTACTTAGGTCTTTAGCTGTATGTAACAAGTCACGTAGATAGGAACCGATAGCACGTGTCGGCAAGCAAATTTTCCACTTGAATTCTGCGGAGAAAATACATGCAAAGAAAAGATTCAAGAGCTCTTGACCACGGCGTACGTATCTATCAGCGTTTACAACTATACCAAGCTCCAGTCCGTTCCTGCCATAGTTTCTGCATGGAGTATGGAACGGATCTGCCAAATACCAGCTGGCAGCCCTGGACTCGATTGAGAAGCGCGCCAAGAAACTCATCGCTGATATGGCACTTGTTGACGCAAAGTTGCAGAGCCTCGAACACCGTCGCAAAGTAGCTTGCTTGTCGGTATTCTACAGGGTACGGGGAGTGTGCACAGTCTCTCCATGACCTGATACCTCCATCACCATTCCATCTCCGGTGCACGAGACGCAGGTTGGGATTCCACCCTTATATCGTAGACATCCCGCAAATTCGCACAAAGCGCTTCGCTTCTACATTTTTAATGCGAACTGCTAAAGAGTGGAACTCGCTGCCTGCGGATCTGTTTCCGGAACGTTATAACCTGGGCCTTTTTAAGATGGGAATTCCTGAAAATAGGAATTCCTGATAACCAAATATCTCGTCTGCAGATGATAAGTCTGTGGTTGTAACCAAGCACGTAGCTCGGAAACAATAGCGCGTCGGGAGCCAGATGTTTTCACTGAAGCTTCGCGGAGTTAATACGAGCAGGGAAGAAGAGACGCGAATAGGGGTGCAATTTCAACTTAGTGTTTCAATTTACGTGTGTCAAAGGGAATCAGAAAAGGGGGATTTTCTGTTGACTTTTATGAGTCAGCATTTTAATTTCAGATCAGAGGTCGTGCAATCGATTGGGTCAAAATAAGCGGCCATACTGTCGTTACAGGTTTCGTAGAATAAGTATCTTAAAATTATGTCTTTTTATATTATTCAGTATAATTTCATAGTCGTTTAGAAAGATTAATAGGGAATTACTAGCAAAGCTAGCTTATTTTGCAAATATACTTTTCGTCTTTCGTTCTCTTTCACTGATTCAGCGTAAAAACTGAACAAAGCTACATAAAGTTTAGCGATTGCCCCGCTTGGGTACAAGAAGCTTATCGTAGAGGACGAAACTCATACCGAGTTGTCGTAAGACACTCATGAGACCGATGCCTCGCAGATTCGCACCAGTAGTCCGTATGGACGCAGTTTCAAATTCCAACTGTCGTAAGGTCACTTCCTTACCTGAAGAGATGAACTGAAATCGAAACAGTTGCCTACTTATTTTGCAAATATGCTTTTCGTCTTTCGTTCTCTTTCACTGGTTCAGCGTAAAAACTGAACTAAGCTACATAAATGAATTACTAGCAAATAATTTGACCCCACCCCAAATAAATTGGGATAAGGGCAGGCAGATGATGAGATGATACAAGCAAATATTCTTTTTTATGAATCAGAGCGCTCTTCACAATACAGGCGCACCTATCAAGCTGGTGCCTGATTACTCTTTCTGGAGCTTCTCAAATTCATTTCAGATGTTTTGTTCGAATGCGGTTATCAGTGTGCACTTTTCCTTATGGATTTATAGTTAGCCAGAAATAGTGTTATAAACACAAATTCAACTGCTTTCCAAATATCAAGAAACTCTCAAATGCTCAATTTTGTCACAATGCGCGATCGTTTCAGCGAATCGTCCTACTTCAGTAAGCGTCTCTCTGAACCAGTGGTCCTATCTGCATTGTTTGTAAAAAGTTACCAACTGTATTGTCATTGGAGCGGCGGTGCAGCAGGGTTACCAGGTATGCAGATTTGAACGAAGGCGTTATTTTTGTTCTAGTTTTGTAAGATACCTGGTATTTTCGCCTTTTGGTATGGATCTTGACCATCGCAATGCTTAGCGAGTTAGTCTCGAAAAATCTCTCTACTACTTACGAGTAGATATCAAGTAGAAGTTGTAAACCTAAAGGTACTTATAGCAAACGACGGAAACGTTAAAAGTGACACCTGTAGCGTCTTTAGCTATGATGTGGTACCACTTTTCAGCAGCCGGACCGTAGTCAAAATGTGGAAAACGTAATGAAAACAGGTAAGTGATGCAAGTCATTCTTTGTTATCAGGGAAAACGGCGTAAGGAGTTAAACTTGAATTGCCTTCCTTTCATATTAAAATACACCTACAACATTTAAAAACATCATATTTAGCTTTTTCCTATACAAGCTGGCAACCTTAGTTTTTAGGTGCAAGTGCAGCACAACTTTTTGAATGAGGCTCAACTCGGACGGGAAATTAAGTTTGGATTAGCTTTTTGTCTCTGCTGGAAATTTCATAGCATTTTTTGGACTAGATTGAATAGTTTGAATTAGAATATTGACCAAACTACAACTTAGCTTTCTGTGTACCTTTTAAATGATGAGTGCACCTTAAAAAGTTAGGTACTTTCAAACGATTGAAACTGAACTTAGAGCAATACAAATATTAGGCCGTCACCCCTGTGTTTACTTATATGCTATGTTGCAATATATTATTAACTTCATCAAAATGAAAACTATCTTTATTATGTGAAAAAATTCAATGCAACTCGAAAATAATAACGCAACAAAATGATTATAAACAGCATGTGGGTATCAATTCGAGCTCTATCTAAAATCTGTCTAAATACCTAATTTGTATGTTCAGATACAACCATTCAAACTCTCCCATTGATTCAAGTTCGTATCTTCTCCAAAGTGGGCGTCTAACCGTGGGATGGTATTTATTGGGTTTATAAGCTCTAAACCGTTGTTAATTTGTTATGAATTACGTTTCAATGCACACAATAAAAATAAACCAGTCGGTCGAATGCGTTGGCACGCAGTGTATGTTATGTTCATTCATAAAAACCGGCCAAGAGCGTGTCAGACACGCCCACAAATAGGGTTTCGTAGTCAACGTTTAAATATCAGGTTTTTCTGCATTACAAACTTAATTTTGTTGCTGGTTTGTTAGCAGCAGTATGATGACCAACCGCAAATAGAAAAACTCAATTTTTTCTGAAACCTTTAAGGGTACGATATCCGTTATAGTTTTCATTGTAACTTCAGATTGTAAGCTATATTCCATATTTATTTCAAATTTTTAGCGTTTATACTTTAGAAGTTACAGCTGGAACAAATTATGGGTCAAAAACGCCCTTTTTAAAAGCAAATATCTCGTGACAGAAACGTTTTAGAGAATTTGTTTCAAAGAAACCTTACCTTAGTTTTAAAAGACCTATTCAACGATACCCTGCTCAATATTACAGAAGGAAAAAATTTTTTTTGCCCCCCTTTCACTTGTATGGGAGGGGGTCCAAAAAACATTTTAAATAATTTTTTCTTAACATTTCTATATTTGGGTCAACACGATCTATCTTCTCACCAAATTTCATGTTGATAGCTCTAAAACTGACGAAGATATGAGGGCGCGGCATACAGACAGACAGACAGACAGACAGACAGACAGACAGACAGACAGACAGACAGACAGACAGACAGACAGACAGACAGACAGACAGACAGACAGACAGACAGACAGACAGACAGACAGACAGACAGACAGACAGACAGACAGACAGACAGACAGACAGACAGACAGACAGACAGACAGACAGACAGACAGACAGACAGACAGACAGACAGACAGACAGACAGACAGACAGACAGACAGACAGACAGACAGACAGACAGACAGACAGACAGACAGACAGACAGACAGACAGACAGACAGACAGACAGACAGACAGACAGACAGACAGACAGACAGACAGACAGACAGACAGACAGACAGACAGACAGACAGACAGACAGACAGACAGACAGACAGACAGACAGACAGACAGACAGACAGACAGACAGACAGACAGACAGACAGACAGACAGACAGACAGACAGACAGACAGACAGACAGACAGACAGACAGACAGACAGACAGACAGACAGAGACAGACAGACAGACAGACAGACAGACAGACAGACAGACAGACAGACAGACAGACAGACAGACAGACAGACAGACAGACAGACAGACAGACAGACAGACAGACAGACAGACAGACAGACAGACAGACAGACAGACAGACAGACAGACAGACAGACAGACAGACAGACAGACAGACAGAGACAGACAGACAGACAGACAGAGACAGACAGACAGACAGACAGACAGACAGACAGACAGACAGACAGACAGACAGACAGACAGACAGACAGACAGACAGACAGACAGACAGACAGACAGACAGACAGACAGACAGACGACAGACAGACAGACAGACAGACAGACAGACAGACAGACAGACAGACAGACAGACAGACAGACAGACAGACAGACAGACAGACAGACAGACAGACAGACAGACAGACAGACAGACAGACACAGACAGACAGACAGACAGACAGACAGACAGACAGACAGACAGACAGACAGACAGACAGACAGACAGACAGACAGACAGACAGACAGACAGACAGACAGACAGACAGACAGACAGACAGACAGACAGACGACAGACAGACAGACAGACAGACAGACAGACAGACAGACAGACAGACAGACAGACAGACAGACAGACAGACAGACAGACAGACAGACAGACAGACAGACAGACAGACAGACAGACAGACAGACAGACAGACAGACAGACAGACAGACAGACAGACAGACAGACAGACAGACAGACAGACAGACAGACAGACAGACAGACAGACAGACAGACAGACAGACAGACAGACAGACAGACAGACAGACAGACAGACAGACAGACAGACAGACAGACAGACAGACAGACAGACAGACAGACAGACAGACAGACAGACAGACAGACAGACAGACAGACAGACAGACAGACAGACAGACAGACAGACAGACAGACAGACAGACAGACAGACAGACAGACAGACAGACAGACAGACAGACAGACAGACAGACAGACAGACAGACAGACAGACAGACAGACAGACAGACAGACAGACAGACAGACAGACAGACAGACAGACAGACAGACAGACAGACAGACAGACAGACAGACAGACAGACAGACAGACAGACAGACAGACAGACAGACAGACAGACAGACAGAGACAGACAGACAGACAGACAGACAGACAGACAGACAGACAGACAGACAGACAGACAGACAGACAGACAGACAGACAGACAGACAGACAGACAGACAGACAGACAGACAGACAGACAGACAGACAGACAGACAGACAGACAGACAGACAGACAGACAGACAGACAGACAGACAGACAGACAGACAGACAGACAGACAGACAGACAGACAGACAGACAGACAGACAGACAGACAGACAGACAGACAGACAGACAGACAGACAGACAGACAGACAGACAGACAGACAGACAGACAGACAGACAGACAGACAGACAGACAGACAGACAGACAGACAGACAGACAGACAGACAGACAGACAGACAGACAGACAGACAGACAGACAGACAGACAGACAGACAGACAGACAGACAGACAGACAGACAGACAGACAGACAGACAGACAGACAGACATGACGAAACTATAAGGGTTTCTAGTAGACTACGAAACCCTAAAAAGTATTGGTAGGTAATTTAATTACCGGCAAATCAACATACACATTTAAGGGATCCAATTTTACTGGCCATTCCTTAGTATTTGTATGAAAAACAAGTATAAGCTGGTCTCTTAAATATTTAGGCTGATGTGCTTTTATGTGTCGTGTCGTGTTTGTGTGAGTTAGCGCCGAGCGCTCGTCGTAATCGATCGCTTTCGTGGTAGAACGTGTGACTCATTTGTTTACCATCTCGTGTTTTGTCCGCGCTCTAACAAGAGTGCGCCATTTTGTCTAGTACGCAAGGTCTATTTTGCTATACTCGCTCGCCATGGCGGTGTGTGCAAAATGTGGTGAAGAAACTACGGAAGAGGTTACCTGCGGGCAGTGTTCTTCTCAACTGCACTTCAGATGTTCTGGTCTACTGGAATCCACCTGGACAAGCAAAACTGCCAAAAAGAAGCAAGATTGGCGGTGCCAAGCATGCCGTGCAAACAACGTCGTTCCTACGCAGGAATCCATTAACGCGGTTTTAGCGGAAATAAAATCATTTCGGAATGATTTCGCTAACTTGCAGGCTGGCTTCAAAACTATCCAGGATGATACACACACCACCTCACAGACTGTGGTACAACTTAATCAGAGATTAGGTGCTATGGAGGAACAGTTCGCGTCTTTCTCGTCGGTAAAATCCGAACTCACCCAGGTACAAGCAGATCTTCTCGAAGCAAAACTACTATAGCTAACCTTGAAAATGATAACAAAGTACGTGATCAGCTGTCGAGAATGAACAACATCGAATTGTCAGGCGTCCCTGTTGCATCCGGCCAAAATCTACACACCATTTTTCGCGACATCTGTGCAAAAGTGGGCTTTGAACTTCGTGATAGCGACATTGATACCATACACAGGGTGCGGCGGTTTCCCGCAGCTGAGGCAAATACAAAACCGCGCACCCCGGCTATCATAATTCGTTTCACCCAGCGTCGTCGCAAGGATCAGCTGTTGGCGGCTGTGCGCGTGCGCCGAGACCTTACAACTCAAGACGTAGGCCTACCAGGACCCCCCGCACCTCTATACCTAAACGAGCATTTGACCCCGGCTAATAAACAACTATTAAAACTCGCACGAGATGCCAAAAAGGAATTTAATTATCAACATTTGTGGGTCAGAGACTGCAAGATAATGATGCGTAAAAGTGACACTTCCAAATTTATTCACATTTCACAGGAATCTGATATTAAATCAAAAATTAAGTGACTATGTTTAACTTCACTTTCGATTCTCTTTGCTTTCATACTGATCTACTTTAATTGTGTAATTATATGCAACAACAATGTCATTTTGTTCCTATACTTACCTACAGTTTATATACTTATTACTACTTACCATTTGTTACCCCATAACTTGCTAACAGCCCTATTGTCATTCTTGTACCTATTAATTAGCGAGCGCACTGAGCGAATTACAAAAATTAATACCTACACTATTGATATCCTTATTTTACTGTTACAACAATGGTTAACCTAAAAGATCTACATTTTTATTATCAGAACGTGAGAGGTATGCGCACAAAAAGTCACTCTTTCTTGTCGAACGTCTTAAAATCTGATTATGACGTTATCTGCTTGACGGAGACTTGGTTGACTCCAGATTTTTATGATAGTGAATATTTTTACAATGATTATGTTGTGTATAGAAGGGATCGGCCTGGCTCAGTAGCGGATATGGGTGGAGGTGTGCTGATAGCGGTGCGGCGCGGGCTGCGCGCGCGGTGCCGGCCCGAGTGGTGCTCGCGGCCGGACGCGGAGGAGCTGTGGATCACGGTTGAGCTGCCAGGGCCGGCGCCGCCGCTGGCTGACCGCGCCCGTGCCGCCGCCGCCGCCGCCGGCGCGCGTTCCTCCCGCTCTGTCGCTGCCGCTACTACTCGTAGTCTTCATATTGCGTGTGCATATTTTACGCACAGAAATCAACATACTAGTTTTCTTACATCTTTCTTTGAAAACACATCTGATTTAATATTAAACTATACCAATGATTATTTTGTAATAACAGGAGATTTTAATATTACTAATGGTAACTGGGTTCTAAATAATGGCTTGAACATGCTTGTGTTGGACGAAAAAAGCGATAATAAAGTGTTTCTTGCGAGAGATTTCCTAAGTCTAACAAACTTAACTCAATACAACTGGTGTAAAAACTTTAAAGATCGAATTTTAGATTTAATTTTTAGTAACACTAGCTGCAATCTTATTGAATGTCTTGACCCACTTACAGAACCAGACATTAATCATAAGCCTTTGGAGTTCTTTGTTAGTTTGCCCCAATTTTCGTTTCCTAAAGATCAGTGTCGTAGGATTCTAAATTTCCATAGTGCTAATTACGACATAATTAGAAAAAAGCTTTCCGAAATTAACTGGGAGTGTATGACTAACATGGATACGGAACAAGCTACATTATTTTTTTATACTTCATTAAATAATATAATTGTTAGGCATGTTCCAGTGCGAATTATAAGTGCGTCTAGTAGGTATCCTCCTTGGTATACACGACCTCTAATTAAAATAATTAATGAGAAGCGAAAATATCACACTTTATGGAAGATGTATGAAAATGAATTGGATAGACTCACCTTTAGATTACTACGTGACCGTGAAAAGAAAGTTGAACAAAGTTGCTATGATTTCTATATTTCTAATGCTGAAACTAGAATTACCAGAGCACCTAAATATTTTTGAGCTTCATTAAGTCAAAGTCACCTTCTAATCCAGTACCTGATAGTGTCGTATATAATAATAACTTATCTTCCGATCCTCAGGTTATTTGTAACTATTTTAACGATTATTTTCACTCGGTCTTTGTCGATTCTCCGCCTGGATTATTAAATTTTTCTAATGCTAATTTGGCCACTGACTGCCCTATTACCATTTCTACCATTAATGTTACACAATCAAATGTATTAAAACTTTTGAAAGGTATCAACACTAACAAGGGTGCTGGTGTCGATCAAATTCATCCCATTTTCATTAAATCTTGTGCAGAAGAACTTTCTTTTCCTTTGACACTTCTTTTTCTTATATCATTAAAAGAGGGTTGTTTTCCAGAAATTTGGAAAAAAGCCTTGATTACACCCATCTTTAAAAGTGGTGTTCGTAATGAAGTTCAACAGTATAGACCAATTTCTAAACTTTGCGTTTTCGGTAAAATCTTTGAAAAGCTGGTCACTGCAGAGCTAACTAACACTTTCAGTCGATACATATCTACTCATCAACATGGTTTTTTCCAAGGTAGAAGTGTTGATTCTAATTTGATTACATACACTGATTACATTACTAAAGCTCTTGATGATGGCTACCAGGTGGACGCCGTTTATACCGATTTTTCTAAAGCATTTAATAAATTAAATCATTATACACTAATAAATAAACTTGGAAAGATCGGTATACACGGTGACCTGCTTAGGTGGCTCACATCATATATTAGTAATAGAAGCCAGGCTGTCTCATTAAAAGGATTCACATCTAAATTTCTGCCCATTCCATCAGGGGTTCCGCAAGGATCACATTTAGGACCTTTTCTCTTCATTCTGTATATTAATGACGTAAGTAATATTTTTTGTAATTCATCACACTTAATTTATGCAGATGACACTAAGATTTACAAATTAATAAAAAGTGAAAAAGATTGTGATGAACTTCAAATGGATATTGACAATTTTTACAGTTATTGTGAAACTAACCACCTCAACCTTAATAAAGACAAGTGTTACGTCATAACTTTTACGCGGAAAAATAAATCTATATATCATAATTACACCTTAGCAGGCAATAGTATAAAAAGAGTGCAGCAGATTAGGGACCTAGGAATTACTCTGGACAGTAAATTACATTATAATGTTCATATCAATAACATAATTGACAAAGCTTTCAAAAAACTCGGTATGATACTGAGACTAACACGGCCCTTTAAAAATATGCAAACTTTGAAGATATTATATTATTCGTTTGTTCGGAGTCATCTTGAATTCGTAAGCAGTGTTTGGAATCCGCAGTATCAGGTGCATATCGACCGTTTGGAAAAAATTCAAAACAAATTTCTAAAATCTCTGGAGTACCGATCTGGTAATTACTTTATTGATTATGAAACAGCTGCTCGGCGGCATAAATTTTCATCTTTAGCGAACCGCAGAAAGTATTTGGACGCTGTTTTATTGTTTAAGATAGTTAATAGTCATATTGATTCACCGGCATTATTGGAAAGAGTGGACTTTAAAGTGCCGCATAGATTCTCCTCACGCTCAAAATTTACTTTTCGTATTCGATTCTGTAGTACAAATTATGCGCAAAACTCATTCTTTGCTCGTGCGATGCGTAATTATAATACTAAACTGTTCGATATCGATATTTTCTATTTATCTTTAGCTCGTTACAAGAAAAGGGTAGCAAATGTATTATTGAATCAAAATGTTAATTCTTAAACTGTATAGGTGTCAACTGAGTGAGTGTTTTCTACCGTTTTATGGCTAAGTGGTTTGTTTGCGATGAGTTTACTCCTTATGTTTACATGCATTATATAAAATTAACATTAAGGAAACTCCAGGTCTGTTTAAATGCATATTAATAAGTTAGCATATAAGATTCTTTGAGACTGTTTGTTTCTAAATAAATTAAAAAAAAAAAAAAAAAAAAAAATTGTGTCATTTTAAGTTTTTAGTGAAACTGAGTTCATTTTAATGCACTTGTGGGTCGTAGGTGAAAGTCGTGAAAATGACATCCAATTTATTTTAGGTACAAATAAAAACCGGGCAAGCAGTCGCACTCAGCGAAATATAGGGTATCGTAGTTTTCATTCGCATGGTGGCGGTGATACCACCTTCAATAGCATTCTCGAAGAGGGTTCACGTCAGTAAAGTGGAAGGTCGTAAAACATTGCCAAATTTAAAGGATTTTGTGTCCTTACAAATCATGTTGCGCCAACTACAACTGATTTGGGATAAGGACAGGAAGATTATGATGCAATATTTAACACTGCTTCAGAATCGCACACGCAGCGGACGATATTGCAGTTCGTAACTGACATCTGTCATACAAATGACGTACGCCATAAAACTTTTCGAGTTAAATAAACGCTCCGGCGAAACATCGGATAAACATACGGCTGTTCGAGTAGGCCATATTGAAGACAGAGACCCATTAACATGATTTTGACAGAATGGGCAATGATATGTATGACATAGTAGTTCGAGAGCCCAGGGGGTAAGTGGCTATCTCATAAGGTACCACGATAGGCTAGGTTTGGATCGTTAACCAAGACTTAAACAAGTCGTATGACCCAGGTCTGCCAGAGCCAATCCTGCCGAAACATAAAATAATCGATATTTTCAGAGTCATTTTTCGTAAAATATATGTCATAAGGTACCACAATGAAAGTGCTGGCATCAGTTAACCATTGAAAAATTATGTAAAAAGCTTGGTCTGCCACTGCACCCTGCCGGAAGTGCTTGCCAGACCTCTCAAAGATGCCGACACCTAAACTATCTCATCGGGTACCACGACGCGACCACCACAACATAATAGCCAAGATCACTCTGACAATAGATCACAAGGTCTGCCAGGCCTAAACTTGCCGCATCCTAGTGTTTCAGACATTTGAAGTTGTAGGTCCAGTGTATGAAAAATGACCTATATCTTTTTCCCCCCGTGTTTGACTTTAATGGTGCCTTAATACGAAATGCTCTCCATAATGAGGAGCTTCGAGTCATATAGGACAGTTGGGTGGAGGGAAAAAGTTTGAAATGGAGGTTTGGTCTATGGAAACTGGCCTATATCTTATTCCCCCCGGGTTTGATTTTGATGGCGCCTTAATATGAAATGCTCTCCATAACTAGAAGCTTTGAGTCATATAGGTCAGTGAGGAGGAGGGTCTCTGTATTGTACACAATCCTATCAAAAAGTGTGAAATTGTAGGTAAAGTGTATGAAAACTGGCCTATATCTTTTCCTCCACTGGTTTGATTTTGATGGTGCCTTGGTATGAAATGCTCGTAATAATTAGGAGATTCGATTTGTATAGGTCAATTGGATAGAAGGTCTCTGTTCTGTGCACAATCCTCCTAAATATGACAATATTCGATAACTTCTGCAGATTTTATCAGTTAAAATTGTCATATCATAAGGAACTCGAATAAAAGTGCTTGCATCACCTTACCTTTGACAAATTATGTTAAAAAAACTTGGTCTGCCACTGCGCACTCAGCCGGAAGTCCTTAGATGAGATAGGTTAGGGGTGTCGGAAGGGTATATTTGGAGGGGTCTCCCAAGGACTTCTGGCAGAGTGCGCAATGGCAGACCAAGTTTTCTTAACTCAATCTATCAATGGTAAGCTGATGCCGGCACTTTTATTCGGGTACCTTATGATATGACAATATTAACGGCAAAAATCTGCAGAACATATCCAATATTTTCATGTTTAGCAGGATTGAAATTTTTTACATTAACATTGTAATTTTATAAGGTACCCGAATGACAGTGCCAGCATCAGCTTACCATTGATAAATGGAGTTAAGAAAACTTGGTCTGCCATTGCGCACTCTGCCAGAAGTCCTTGGGAGACCCCTCCAAATATACCCTTCCGACACCCCTAACCTATCTCATCTAAGGACTTCCAGCAGAGTGGGCAGTGGCAGACCAAGTTTTTTAAACATAATTTGTCAAAGGTAAGGTGATGCAAGCACTTTTATTCGAGTTCCTTATGATATGACAATTTTAACTGATAAAATCTGCAGAAGTTATCGAATATTGTCATATTTAGGAGGATTGTGCACAGAACAGAGACCTTCTATCCAATTGACCTATACAAATCGAATCTCCTAATTATTACGAGCATTTCATACCAAGGCACCATCAAAATCAAACCAGTGGAGGAAAAGATATAGGCCAGTTTTCATACACTTTACCTACAATTTCACACTTTTTGACAGGATTGTGTACAATACAGAGACCCTCCTCCTCACTGACCTATATGACTCAAAGCTCCTAGTTATGGAGAGCATTTCATATTAAGGCGCCATCACAATCAAACCCGGGGGGAATAAGATATAGGCCAGTTTTCATAGACCAAACCTCCATTTCAAACTTTTTGACAGGATTGCGTTCAATACTGAAACCCTCCACCCAACTGTCCTATATGACTCGAAGCTCCTTATTATGGAGAGCATTTCGTATTAAGGCACCATCAAAATCAAACACGGGGGGAAAAAGATATAGGTCATTTTTCATACACTGGACCTACAACTTCAAATGTCTGAAACACTAGGATGCGGCAAGTTTAGGCCTGGCAGACCTTGTGATCTATTGTCAGAGTGATCTTGGCTATTATGTTGTGGTGGTCGCGTCGTGGTACCCGATGAGATAGTTTAGGGGTGTCGGAAGGGCATCTTTGGAGAGGTCTGGCAAGCACTTCCGGCAGGGTGTGCAGTGGCAGACCAAGCTTTTTTTACATAATTTTTCAATGGTTAACTGATGCCAGCACTTTCATTGTGGTACCTTATGACATATTTTTTACGAAAAAATGACTCTGAAAAATATCGATTATTTTTATGTTTCGGCAGGATTGGCTCTGGCAGACCTGGGTCATACGACTTGTTTAAGTCTTGGTTAACGATCCAAACCTAGCCTATCGTGGTACCTTATGAGATAGCCACTTACCCCCTGGGCTCTCGAGCTATAGCTGTTAAATATCCTATTTGAACCAACCATAACCATATCAGCCACAACAGTCCACTGCTGGACATGGGCCTTCCCCTATCGGGGGGTATTGCCATACTCACCAAGCTTGGCAGGCGGATTGGCGAGCGCAGTGTAAGATGTTGCATTTACAGGAAACGCTGCTGCCCATTCCCTGGATTAATATCCCTTAGTCGGTTTTTACGACACCCATCCCATGGGTTGAATTGGGGTGATGCTATTCTAAGCCGGCATCACACGGTTGGTCCTATTTGAACGGTTGTACATTAAAGATAGAGTGAGTCGAATATCTTAGTTGTACCTACGAATATGTCACGTGGAAAGGCAATCACAAAATTGCCTACCGAAACAACATTTAGTTCGTGGACCCCAAGGCACAAACTATTTCGCTCCTGTATCACCAGGAACACAAACACTAGCAGTAAGTATACTCCCAGTTTGCTAAAATCAATTCCTCCATACTGTTCACTCTCGGCACGCCCCGAGTGATTTGCGCGTGAATTAATAAGCCGAAACGGGAAGTGGCTGTGAATTTCAGGCAGGCTTGCCAGACTGCGGCAGTACAAACCTCACTACAGCTCAGACAAGGCCCTATCTGTGCTGTAGTAGGGTTTGTACGCGTATAAAATTCGTTACAAAGATTGTCATGATGTTCACTGGTGGTTGTTGCGGTCACAGTTCTAACGTAGCTAAGCCTAGTGATTGAAACCAGATATTAATAGGTTGCATCTAATAAACCTGCTAAAGGCTACCTTGCAATTGCAGATAATCAGTTACTTATAATCTGTAATCAATAATCATTAACGATAAATCAATCAATCAGTAATTATCTATTAGTGACAATTATGCTCGTCGGATATGTAAAATGATATCTATCTAATCTATCTATTGGTAGTCGCCTTTTAACATGTTTACGTTTGTATTAAACCGACTACAGTACAGACAGGCTCATGTTTTTCTATAACTAGCTGATTTGCACAAACGCTGCCAGGCTTGTCTACATAGTAAGTTATTAATAATGCACTACAGCGCCACCGGCGCGTCCCATCTATTTAGGCCTAGAAATAGTACAAAAGTGGTCATGGGCTCGAAATTACACACGTACAAAACCGACTACAGCACAGACCGGCTTTTATTTATTCTGTGAATAGCTGGTTTGCACTAACGCTGCCAGGCTTGTCTACATAGTAAGTTATTAATAATGCACTGTAGCGTCACCGGCGCGTCCCATCTATTTGGGCCTGGAAATTAGTCCGACGCGACTAAACTGTTTATGGGCTCGAAATTCAGGTGAAATAGTGCATAGATTATCAACTAAATGCTCAGCCGTTTTGTGCTAGCTTATAAAAGAAGCACCTCATTTGGAACCATCTCCAGGAAATAAGAACGGGAGGATCCCTAGAGGGATAAGTTACGTCCAATCTTGCTCTGCGCTACTAGGTTTGTGCCTGTCAAGATTGGTGCCTCTGTGCCCAGTATCTATAGCAAATACCCCCCAAAAGGAAGGTCAAAACACACAAACAACACTATTACTGACTCGACAACAAAATGAATAAATTCTTTGGCCCTACCTTATCAACGCACTTTTGTAGATATCCTTTGAAGATGGAAGACCTCAGGAACTTACCTGTAATTAAAAAGAAATAGAATAGATACTCATATTATGGTAGAAAGATAAAATTTTAATTGAAACTGACTGACTCAAGCAAGATTTAGAGAAAAACATCATCATACCTATGGTCTGAATTCCACTCATAATGTGGACTAATAGTAAATTTGTAAATACTTTTTGCAAATGTCGCTGAATCGTTGCTTGCAGACTAGCATCAAGAGATAGAAAATTTGGCATTCATCAATTATTGGCGCATCGATAGCTCAGTGGCAGAGCGATGGAGCGTTTACCCATGCGGCCCGGGTTCGATCTCCATTCAATGCATGACATTTTTTCTTTTTCTTATTTTCATTTATATGTAGAGAAAAAGTACATCAATCATAATCAGTTATAGTCTGTTGCGTTCTGATATCTTTCTCACAGGCAGTACTGGTTATTTCCTATAGCAGTGTTTTTCAAACTGTGGGTCGCGACCCCCAGGGGGGTCGCGGAGCCTTCCTAGGGGGGTCGCCAGCAAAAGCTAAGAGGCAACCACAGGTCCACAACCAAAAAATCGGTAAAACACAATTTTAGTGACAAATAGAAAGTGCATGTTTATTTTGTAAAACTTTCAAAACGTACTGCTATTTTATGCAGTATGCAGTGTTGTATACGTTTTTTACCAGTTCGTAGTGTGAAAAGTCGAGCTCGCTTCGCTCGCGATACGTGCAATTTTCTGCCTGTTTTAAACTCACGGCTAGTGTTAATGCTCCTGACTTGATTGTAACGTGAAAAATCGAGTTCGCTTCGCTCGCGATACGTGTATTTTTCGGCTAGTTTTTCACAAACTTTCAAGCTTTTCCGCTCGTTTTAAGCGAAAAAATTCTCGCTCGCTTCGCTCGCGATATTTACGCCTCGATGTGGCTTGGCATTTCAGCCTAAATATCCTAAGGATGCGCACAACACTTGTAGTTCTTCTGTATCCACCATTGAATTAATGAAATTACTAATTTTATGTTTGTATATTGACCCAACAGGTCGCCATTGATTTTTTGCCTGGAAAGGGGTCGCGTATTCAAAAAGTTTGAAAAACACTGTCCTATAGGTAGTATTAAATCGATATTTATTGTGTTGATCCTATCCTACTAATATTATAAAGGCGGATGTTTGTGTGTGTGTTTGTTACGACATCACGCTAAAACGGCTGATTAGATTGACATGAAATTTTGCACACATATAGAAGAGTATCTAAAATAACACATAGGCTACTTTTTACCACGGGAAAATGTCTTATTCCTACGGGATCACGCATATTCCAATATTTTTGCAAATGTGACGTGACTGAGCCGATTCGCGTTTTAAACGTTTTCGTCGAAAACTAACAGCGACATCTCTTACCGAGTAATGCTTTTTTCCCGCGGAATAATAGGTTGCAGCGGGTGAAACCGCTGACGGGCAGCTAGTCTTTAATAGAACTTGAGGTGCTGCTCATAACCCGTTACCAAATCCTTACCCTACTTAGCACCTCTAAGTACAAGTTTCTAAAAAGTAAAAGTTCATAAAGAATACCAGCTGTTTTCCATCGACGTTATACTTTGGAAATACTATGATGGCAGCCAACTGCTTCGCGTCCGATTGGGTAACGGGCAGATGTGTCCGCGGTTTTTAGGGTTCCGTATCACGTTGAAACGAGATCGTATTACTTGAGCCCCTCTGTCACCCAGTTCTCTACAGATAATGACGCATTTATGCTGCCCCTGTTTAAACAAGCTCCTGCTGGAAATTAGAAACAGAATAAAAATAAATACCCATTTAAGTGACATCCATACAAAAACATGAATACTAAATGAGTGAAAATAAGAAATAGAAAAATGTCACTTGTGAGAATAATATAGCACTGTGAGTGCTTTACAATCCCAATAGATGTTGTATAGAAACCTGAGTTTACAGAAATAGGCACTTAATAATAGAAGATAATTTATTAGATACTAATTAAACAATTAAGAATATGTAAACTTATACAGGCCTAACCTTTTCCTGAACTAGGAATAAGAATCCCTTTCTCACAGGTAAACAGAGGGCACGGAACCTTATGTTGGCGAGTCCAAATCGCACTTGGTCGGAGTTTGTTAGTACAAAGCCAACAGACACTTTTTACTCGTAAATTGGGTTGGTTTGTAAACACACTTTGTGTGCCCGTATCTGCGGTCTTTATCATGGTTTGGAAGTATCAATCAGGAATTAGTGATTCGATGGACGCAGTTGAGTTTTTTTTATGTTGAAAACGGGACACTTTGAAGACCAATTTACTCTGCTAGCTAGCATAGCTGTCTCTTTTATTCGTATGCGTTTTCTATTTCGTCACTAGTAAAATTTCACCCAATAGACGGCTAAATAAACAGAATAGGTAGGTATATTATTATTACTAGGGCCTAGGGTACTAGAAGGATGAATTTAGGCAATTTCGCACTGCGCTGATCAATGTGCCTATCGCGCCTAACTAGTGGCTATGGCAAACATCATAAACATGATCCACACATATGAAGATATATGTCTAAAAGAGCATAGGAAAGTAGGGGAAACCCACGCAATAAATTATCAAAATCAACAACAGATGAAAGATCAATTCAGATGCAAGCATATGATAGAAATGCAGTTAGCAGATCTATAAACAAGTATCTAACAATTCGTATTCTATTATTACCATTACAATACCGCCCACTCCTCTCTTTCAAAGATATTTATCGATTCTTTAGTCATACAAACTCATCTGCATTCACCGATGCATTTGATATCGATTACCACATATAGGAAACTGGTTGTAAATCATTCAATTCAATAAAAATGTTTCGGCACAGAGTGTCTTTTTATTGAATTAACTGGGTGCCTACTCGTGTGTAAATTTTTATTGTTCAAAATCAATGAACAGTTGGCAATGAAAGTGCTTCGAAAGAACTCGTAGGTACGTATGTGTATTTTTTTCCCTTTTAGTATAAACGCGAAAATAAAGATGCTTCGAACCGAAAGGCAACCTAAATAAAATCTTTTACAATTTGAAACTGATCATTTTATTTCCTGATATTGCCACTTTTATTTGTATAGTACCAACACAGTTTATTTTCACACAAATTCCTGGAAAATAGTTTACGATACGTCGTAGAGATAGCTACGGAAAGGCTTTCGAATATTTTACATTTTAAAGGAAGCTGGTACCAAAATGATGGCACCATCTAGGCCGGTAATGTACTGTTTCCTTTGTGGATGGGTTTTAACACGTTTACTGCCCGATGTATATTTTATAGATATCTATCTACACTTTCTACATCATCATCTGTCTGCCCTAATTCCCAATCAGTTACCAACGGTTGGCGCAACGTATTTTGTTAGAGCCCAAAATTATAAAGTGCAAGGATTTGGCAAAGTTGTACGATTTCTACATTATTATGTAAAATGCATCTTTAGGAGAATCTTCTTGTTTCCTTGTTTCATATGGAAAACGCTCATTGTACCTATAAAGTGATTTGATGGAATTCGAAAGCGAAGAGAATAATATAAAGGGTAAAATTATACTAGTGACCGACAGCGAAAACTCAGAACTGGTTGGTGATAAGATAAGGAACAAATTTCGCCAAGAAACATAGATCGAAAAATGAAGCCATCAGACAAAAATCCTACTCGTAAGTTAAAATCTTTTACATTATCGATGGCGTTTTGTTATGATCGTGTAAGATTATGTTATGATCAGATGCAAAGATGATAGTACATGTTGTTCGTATGCTATTTTCAACCTAAAAGGTACAGCAGTAGTAGCGAAAGTGTTAAAAAACTGCTAGAGAATCTCGAATGGAAAGAAAATGTTGAAGCTCTTGATCCGAAAGTAAGCTGCTGTGAGCGAGCCAGGGATTGGAAATAGTTATAAATACTTTCATAATAATGGCTGAATTATATTTTTCTATTGAATACGGAACCAAAGGGTATTTCTATCGAGTTTGTGGTATATCAACTGGGATTATTCTCAGGAACCACGGAGTTTGAAGAAACGGATTAGTATTTGACATGTTTTGGCAACCCGACATGTTGCTGTCTTTGATTACTTTGGCCACAAATTAAGAAAACGGCGAGTGGGGCGCTTTTACTAGCGGCAATTTTGACGTTTACTGGAATGAACTGGAATCTTAGAGGAACTCAAAGTAACTAAGAAGATGGTTGCCAGGAAAGTCATATATCTTGAGCCAATTTCAAGGTAAAAAAAAGCTTTCTTCTATCAGACTTTGCTGTTTTGATACTTCGTGATTTTTGACAGTAGCAAGCAACCATGGCTATGTAACAACTTAATAAGTGACAATCGCAAAAATCCTAAACAGAGTTGAGTGAATAACCTTCTGTAAACTCTCTATCACCTATGTGCCTAGATGGCGGTCGTTACACAACACAACCATGACAGAGGTCTGCTATTTGAAGTAGGTGGTTCTTAAACTAGGGTCGTTGGATGACTCGGTGTCCCACATGAAGAGAAACAGAGGCAAACCAAAACGTTGAACTGATGGTCAACACAAAAGTATACTATTTTGAGTAAATAATTAGATGACAAAACAATTAGTCAGCTAAATATATACTCCAACCAAAAATACAAGACAACGTGGGTACCTAATCCCTTTGTCAGATCTGTCAGACAAAAGGAACAAAAACATCAAAGTGGCGAAAATAGCATGCCCTTCGCATAAATGTTTCTGTTGTAGTAATAGTATGTCTTGACTAAACTCGTATTTCTAAAAATAAGCTTTCAAATCACGTCCTGAAAATTTATGTTTCTTTTTCTCATAAATTAAAATGAGAAAATTTAAAAATTCATTAGCTTCAGCCGGGACTTGACTCCGGGATCGTGGGGTACCGTCCTACTATTCACCAACTGAGCTACTGGCGCCTAGCCGATTCTGACAAAATTCAACCTCTTGATGCTCGTCTCGAAGCGAAGATTTAAGCGACGACATCTAGTTATAATTGTTTACAACTTCATACTTTGATATAGGTTGATGAGGAACCTGTTATGTGGAAGAGGAAGCGGAAGAGGAATTAATTAGCTCAAAATTAGAGGATGCCGATGAGGAAGAGAAATTAAGTTGATCAGGAAGATCTAGAACGAAAAATAGAGCGAGAGAGATAGGTTCATTCAGCTCAGATGTTTATAAAGACAAAACTCGTCGTTTTATATGATGAAGCGGAAGAGGAATCTTAAATATTATTTTTGTGGAAGCGGTAGCGGATGAGGAATCTCAAAAATCGTGGAACTTCCACATTATGAGGAGGCGGAAGAGGAATCCTCATCAACACTACTCTGTTAAGTTCACATTATAATAGAGTAGGAATTGAAACTATAATATATAGCTTATACCAATTTAACTAGTTAGATAAGATACACGGTCTTCAACAGAAGTAGATATCAAGCGAGATGTTCTTAAAAGTCTGGAATCTACAGCTGCAAAGAGCTAGACAGTTACTAAGATCTGAAGGTAGAAATAAATTAAATTAATACACTCCGGAAGTTCTCCTGTGCTCACATTACCGTGGAGCTCTCCAGCCGATTGCATCGTCCTCGATTCCGACTCGAACTAGAAACCAGGGATGTGGTCTATGTAGCAAAAAATCGATTTCTACTCACCTAAAATCGATTACAATAATCGATTTTTTCATGGTCACCATAACAGCTACAGCAGCCCAGTGCTGGACATTAGCTTCTCCCTATCGGGGGATTTTGCCATACTCATAACGCTTGGCGCATGGATTGGCGAGCGCTGTGCAAGATATTGTATTAATAGAGAACTCTATTACCCAATTCCCTGGCTGATTACCCGTTAATCGCTTTTTACGACACTCAATTTGTAATCCGGCAGCACACGGAAAATACAGCAGTAAAGATTGCATCGTCCTCGATTCCAACTCGAACTAGAAACCAGGGAGGTTATTCAAGTTTAAAAAAATCGATTTTTCAAGTTTCTTCCTAGTCACCCAAATATCAAATGAATTTTCGAATAATAGATAATTTTGTCACATCTAATTTTCGACAAAGACGGAAAATGAACAGCAATTGCCACCGAAACAAATTAAGACAAGGGCTCTTAATAAAGGTTTCATGGTTTTTTATTTGATGTTACACAGTACCTAAAATATTTCGTTGCTGCAAACACGAAATTTGGAAATCAACTTTAAGTTAATCGATTAATCAAAATTACGTAATCGAATATTAAAAACTATTCCTTTAAAACTCGATTATTTAATCGCATCCCTACTAGAAACTCGAACTCGAACAAAAAGTAGTCGCATCGCTTCACATCGCAATATTGTTATTGCAAAAGTTTCACTGCTGCCCTCAAGTTTAGGCGACATTTTTATTTTTTCCGGCCAGTACCAAATTAATTTGAAAAGTTCACGGCAGCTAGCTGCAGTCCAGAAATAATGTGTGGATTTAAAAAGGTTGTCCCGTTCGGGATATTTAAAATTTAGGCAATGGGAAGGAAAATTCGAAGCTTATTGCAGATGGTAGCAGGCGCAAATGACGTATCTGAATAACGTAACGACAACCAATAAGAAGTACTAAATTAAAGTTAGACATTGACACATTTTCGACCAATCACAGTAAAAAGGGTCACTCAAAAGTGCCATTTAATTAGTTCTCCAGTTTTCTAACCCAGTCTGTTGGTGTGTCTCTTTAAAAGAAAATTAGATGCCTTTGCAACTTTTTGATTACCACTTTGCTAATCGGTTTGTCATGTTTTGAGATTATGCGGTGAATATGAACGAGATAAGTTTATTATCATATCATAATCGTTGTCATTTGCATTTCTGATTTTAAGTTTGTGGCATACTTGCGACTCCACTTATAATAAATTCGCTATTTGCATGATGTGTCCGTAAACATTCGATATGCAGTAATATTTTACTTAGATAAAAGTTTTTAGTAGGTCTGTATGGAAGTAGGAACCTAAGTACTTTTAAGTAAAATAAAGCAACTTTGTTGTTTATTTCTCAAAACTTTCCATATAACTGGGAGCATAAGTAGTTGAGTTCGTCATACAAAATTCTTTAGACTGTTGCGCGGTTACAAAATACGTTAAGTGCGCCGTAAGTATGCAGCAAAGGAATAACCCAGGAATTGCATGCCAGGTAACCTCAAAATTTAGTGGTCTTGTTCACGAGAGGGTTTCTAAACTGGGGTACATGAGAGTGGTTTTCCAGGGTACAAAAGAGTAAAAATCGGGCATACCGACCTTTTTAAGGAATGGTTGAGCCGCGTGACTAGAATAAACCAAAACTGTCCCTGTTTGCAGACACATAGTAAGTACATAGGTACTTCACGCCTGTATGCCTATGCTGGATCATGTTTTATACGTAAAGACATTGTTCCTAACGGCCGTTTACGGTCTGCCTTCCCCAGAGGGATATAGACGTGATATTTGTGTGAACAATGTCAATTTATAGTTTTATCATCACTTACTCGTACAAGCCGGATATTTAACCAATCGTAGACCGAGCGAAAATTGTCTCATGAACCAGGACACTAAACTCTAGGAAAAGGATAAGATGCCACGTAAACTGGCAAAATTTACACTACGTGCTGGCATCATGCAATAGAGTGGAACTCTGGAACCAACAGGAGATTGCTTCGCTTATCTTATTGATACAGCAAATGTTTTCAGCCGGAATCTTTGGCAAGAAATATCGCCAAGAAAAATTATGTTACCTAACGGGGGTTAAATTTTTTGTTATTTTTGCGCAGGGATGCTCTCCGGCTTGGACAGAAAATGGTACCTATAATCAGGTACATTTTTCTGCTCCCATACCAATTCAATTTCTTGGCTCATGGCGGTGATGATTTTTTATTCTAGATAATATAGATTTTATGTCAATCAAGAATGTTTTAACGGTTTGTCTGCAGATTATGCCGCTGGTGTCACTTCAAGGAATTCCATACTACTTTTTCAAATGCATTTGTTTGTCTTCAGTATTTAATATCGTGTTTTCTTTAGACGACACTTTGATGGTTGATAGAGATGAATGGAAAAGAAAGACATATTGCCCCGATTCCAAATAAATTGGGTTAAGGACAGGCAGACGATGATGGTGTTTTCTTTTACAATGCACAAAAACTTACGACCAGGAAACCTAAAACCACTGTTAATGTTTTGAACGCAAATGATTGCGCTTGCACATTAACAGAAAGGCGTGAATGGTTCATTATAATGTGAATGGTCCCCAAAACAAGCATTTCAACATTAGACTAAAACACTGTTAGATATGTCAAGTAGTGAACAGGACATCAGTGCAACACATTTGAATTCTGGTCTTCCCTTGCTGAACTCTTCTCTTTTCGTGTGGGACACCGAGTCGTTCGACGACCCGATGAACCCTGGTGTCAGAGTTTTTCAACCGCCTACTGCAAGTAGCAGGCCTCTGACATGGTTGTGTAACGACCGCCATCATAGACAGCAACCGGGACCGACGGCTTAACGTGCCCATCCGAAGCACGGAACCATCTTACTTGCGGACAATCAGGTGGTTCAGCCTGCAATGTCCTAACCAGACTAGGGACGAATTCACAAATTGATAAATATCAACTTTGTGAGTGACCCCACCGGGAATTGAACCCGGAACCTTTGCGTGGCAGGCAGGCATACTAACCACTGCGCCACATCGGCTGTCAACTTCAACTGCTGTGTGGTGCCGGCTTAGAATAGCATCACCCCATCCATATCTTTTCCATAATGTGTAGTCACTATGGGATTTGAGAGATCATTTCATTTTATGCAACAAGATGACATCTTGTCACTATGGTGATACACAAGTCTTCTGAATGACTCTTAAACATTTATCAGAATTGGTATAAATGGCCGTTTGTACAGCCGCTTATGCCCTGCCTACCCCGCAAGGGATATAGACGTGTATGCAAAAACTTCACCATGTCCGTTAATTTCTTCCATCCAGTGGTTTTCACAAATGTTTGTCATGTTTCCCGAGTTTGTTTACCGTCGCCATGATGAAACTGGCAACTGTTGCATAAAACTAACACGCCGTGCTTATCACCGGCACATAGGAATGTATGAACAGCAAATACACAATAATCATTCGACGAATATGATTATTGGGGACAAATCGTCATTTAAGGTTAAGAGGTAGTGACATTGAACGAGTTGAATAATATTTTCGTAATTAGTAAAAGTCTCGCAGCTGCTCCTGCCTGTTGCAACTGCAGTAGCCCAGTGCAATTGCATTGTAAAAGTTATTTGCGAAACAAATATTATATTAAAAATACATAGAAATGTTGCCGGACTTAAGCTGAGTTAAAGTCCTTTTATTTCATTGCCAAAATCTGACCTTCAACTTCAACAGCTTGCTTCCAACTCAAACGCTCTCGGCTGCAACACCTTGACCTTAGTAGTCCTTATTATCCTTGGTCCCCGGTATGCTACAATTCCGCTTTGCTACCTTTTTATGACATTCTAAAAACACTATTATTTTTACAAATTAATTATTTTATTTTATTATTACAGCCGCTTGGGCTATTTCAGCTTTCGGTTTGTAATCCGTATACCAAATGTTTGTATGTAATTCTGATGATGAATATTCAAATTATACGCGTTTTGTGGGGATTTAACTAAATATAACAGGCTTGGCGTACCTACCAATTTAGCTAAGTAGATGAGTGAGTATTTACTAAAATGGTATTTTGCAAAACAAATAACTTTACATTTAGACATCATATGGACGCACATACATGTTTATCTGACAAAAAGCACTGTTATTATTTATGTATGGTCATTCAAAAACTTGCCTGGCTATTATTTATACAAAAACAATATGAAGATGAAGTGTTACTAGTTAAAATAAGCATTTTCTACTAAGAACTATTCATGAGGCACCGCGCTTCCGCTTGTTTGACACTACCTACATTATGGCAAAGCGATGGTAATGTTGGTATGACTGGTATGTATTTAGTCAAATTAGTTTATTTTATGTTATCAAATAAAAATGATATGGGTTTTTGGCCTTCTATTGTAACATAAATCGTAGTAAGTGAATGAAGTACAAACATCTCACTAATAAATCTTTATTATGATCGTGGTTAATCAATTCATGGTGGGTTATGTTATGAAAAATAATTGAGATTTATTTCTTCCGGTATATAATTCAAAATAAAACTACCTTGGTCTTTTTAGACGTTATGCTAGACACGACTTGTAGATGAAGAAAATAAACTATACATTGATGAAGTGTTTACTACTGCACTTAGCAACAGAGATCCGAAAGCATTCAACTCTCACTATTACGCCTTACACAGTACAAGGCGGTTTACACACACACACACACACCGCAACGTTTTCCACGCAGTGTCAATGCGACTGCCTGCGACACAAAAAGGTTCCGAGTTCGATTCTCGGTGGGTCACTCACAAACATAATATTTATCACTTTTTGAATTTGTTCCCAGTCTAAGGACTTTGTTAGTTGAACCACTTGATTGTCCGAAAAGATGGTTCCGTGCTTTGGGTACGTTAAAGCGTTGGTTCCGGGTGCAGTGTGATGGATGACTTAGACGGTAGTAGTGACACAACGATGTTAGAGGCCTGCTACTTGTAGCAGGCGGTTGGAAAACTCTGACATCAGGGCTGATTGGGTCGTTCGACATCGTGAAAAAGTGAGCCGGATCCGGCGTATTGACGAAAGAATGTATTGGAATTTTAGTGCACTCACAGCGCTATATTATTCTCATAAATTAAATAATGAGAAAATTGAAAAATTCACTAACGACCGCCGGGACTTGAACCCGGGTCTGTGGATCACCGTTCCACCGCTCTACCGACTGAGCTACGGGCGCCTAGCGGACCCTGGTGAATGGTGAAGTCCCGGCGGTCGCTAGGGAATTTTTCAATTTTCTCATTATTTAATTTTGACGAGAAAAGTTTACAAAATTCCATCTAAAAACAGGATAAACGCACACATCATCGCATCAGGTTGCGGCTGTCACAGTTTTTTATTTGTCTGGTGGTTGTCACAAACCGCAGTAATATACGATGCGTGTGCGATTAACCTAAAGCAGTTTAAGCAAACAGGCAGTAAATCGCGTCAATATTTGCCGGTGTGCTTCTGACAATCACTGCTTAGCCGGGATTACGTTATTAACTAACATAATGGAGTAACAACTACCTGAATTTGTAACCAATAATTGTAGGTAAGTAGGTATATTATAGTTAGGATGGCTTTGAAAAGACGCGCTGTACATAGATACAACTTTCATACGGAGGCGAATGCAGCGAGTGGCCTTCTCAACTATAGTTTCGATTTAGCGAAGACGATTTCGTAATTTGTTCACTTTCCTTATTTTCTAGTGGAACAACGAGTCGTTCAATGTCCAATTTGTTTCTGTGTAATATCAACAGTCGTCTTTTTTAGACAATCACGTATCTACGTACCTACATAGGTACAAGAAGGGTTCAGCAGTCTAAATTTTCTGCAGTTTCTGCATGACGTAGAAAGGGAGACAGACTAAAGCACATTCAGTCAATAATTTGCTTACTTACCTGCAAAAAAATCCATCCGATGAATACCTGCACCGGGATGACTAGTGTTTCTTAGAAATTGATAAACATTGAATAATTTATCAATAAGTCAGGATAATCAGTTTGTGTCTGTTTTGAGGAGTGGTAACTACACTAAACAGATTTCCTGTATAATGCTGTTAATTTTCTTTAGTGCGGCCATAACGAGCTAGGATTGGCAATGCGGCTGCTTGCATTCACATAATGCTACTTAAATTTTATGTCGCAGCTTGATTGAATTCTTGTGAAACAGCTAAGTCAAAACAATTTATGACTTTAAGCTAAAATTAAGATTTATTTCTGTTAAAACTTACCATGGCTTTTCACTTCAAAGTAAACAATGTACTGTATTTGTTTAACTTGTTAGGCAACCAAGTAACTTTGCATGCCTTGCTTTTACGTGCCTTTACAAAACTAGGATTATGGAATAATACAAATTTTTTTATACACTGTGTGTGTCTAGTCTCTTGATCAGTTAATACCCGTTTTCCCGAGGGCAAAAGGAGTTTTTATCGGTTAAAAGTACCTATCCTGGAATGAAATTCATACTCTGGTATGATGTTACTTCGACAGTAACTTTAGAAGTTTATAAATCTGCCACTAGGGTTCATCGGATCATTTCGTCAGAAAATGAAAAAGATATATGAAAAAATACCTAACCTAACCTAACCTAACCTAATCTCACCTCTTCAATGATATATTATGATAATGAAAACAATAAAGTTTCGAGAATCGAAGTCTTAGAATACCTACTAGGGCATAATCGACAGTAATCTTGATTGATACTTGCTTAAGTAGCTCAATTTATCTTTATCTGGCCACAGCCCAGTAGCACACTGGGCATTTCCTTACTGTCCAGGTTCTTAACCTAAAATTCAATAGACACTGTAAATCACCATGAATATTTACTCCGACACTACCATTTATTTACATCTTTGAGCTCACTGCTAAAGGCGGGGCCCACACGTAATGTCCGTTGTTGCGCTATTTTAGCGCAGCGCTAACGCATGCATCTGTCAATGCATTCAAATTTCGAATTTCCCATACTAAAACCAACGTTGGAACAACGCAACGCAGAGACTTGCGTTGCCACAACGCTTCGCATTGGGTCATGTTAATTTTGATTTGTGAGGGCGCTACACTCCGGGCGCGTGACGTGCACGTCATCACGCGCGTAGAGAAGACGTTGTATCGTATGGGATTGTATGAGAGGCTGCAGAGGATACAACGTCATCTCTACGCACGTAGTGACGCCGTGACTACGTGCATGTCACGCATACAGGCCCGGTGTGTAGCGCTCTTAAGTATGAAGAATTCATAATTTCCTTGTGTATGCGGTAAAATTGCGCAGCAAGAGACTTTGCATAAGGGCTCCGCCATATAGCTCACTCACTGCTAATATTGAAAGCAACTGAATGCTAAAGCTCAGTTGAAATGCAGACAGCGCACATCTTATCTTTGTGTAGTATCTTCTAAGTTCAAATTGTCTACGCACTGAATGCCTATGCTAATTTAAGAATATGTCTCATACTTGTTCGTAGTGTTTGTAACCGGTCAATTTAACCGTTAATTACCGGCTTAGGAATATTTTTTGACCTCGACATCTGCTTTTTAAGCTAGGTACTGCTTTTAAGGTGCATTAAAAAGTTAAAATAGTTTATCCCTTCATATAAGGAACATAAAGTAAAGAAACAGTGAGCAACTGTCATATTCAATTCAAGTCCATTGATATTACCTACCCACTGTCGGGACAATTTCACAATGGATGTAATACTTACGTGTCTAAAACAAGATAATCTAAAACATGCATTGCTGGCAAATACACCTAATAATATAAGCGTCTTTATTTCCATATGTCCTTCAAATATTTTTTCCTTTAGCTATCGACAAAAACCGGTTACAAATAATTTTAACCGCTTTCAATCTCTATGCTCACGTACACCCATTGAGCTTCAATATGAATAGATCGGCAGGGCATGTTCAAGGCTTACCACGATTCTCGTATTACGTTCTTCAGATAATGACATAATCTGTGCAGTTATTCGGGTTATCTATCGCATTTCAGTTAAGGTGGGGTGGTATGGGAAAACTGTGTTAAGCTTGTTTGACTTTCTCTTTGGTTGGTAATTATTACATTACAAAGAGTAACACTGGCAGACTTTTCGGAATCTTACCTTAAGGTTGGAAGATATCGCTTATTTGTAAAAGATCGAAGGATTTATAAAAATTAACAAAGAATAGAAGTACTATTAAGAACTTCAATACACTGTAAAGAGTATGATCGTCTGTCAGATATTCACAGTAGGTAAACGATGCAGCCCATTGTCAATAAAGGCCAAATGTCGATTTTTCTCTAACCTTAAAAATGCTCAAACGGGGACTATTTACATATCCGTTAAAAGTTCAATTTCCTACTTGAGTTTGTTTAAGGCCTACTCAAACCAAAGAGACATTTACTTGAAAGCCTTGCTCACCAGCTGGTGTAAAGAGGACACCTCAAAAAGTCGTCAACAAACACTTCTCCGGCGCAAATTAGGGAAACGGCGCGCGGGGCGCCTTTACAGATGGTTTACTCAGCATTAGCGGCGATTTTGACGCTTACTAACTTTAACTCAGAGGAATTTAAGATAACTAGGAATATGGTACCGCCATATTTCATAGATTAAAATGGCTCAGAATCATGGTGAGGTACTTGTATCAGATTTTGCTGTTTTGATATTCTTATACTTAAAGATTTTTGAGAAAAACAATCCTGGCTATGTAACAAGTGACAGTGGCGAAAATCCTAAATACTGTCTAGTGAACCTTCTGTAAACCCTCTCTCCGGGGCCGTTGTCGAAAAACACCGAGCACTGTAAATATTTAACCGCGCTATATCTCGTAAAGCTGAAGCTTTAAGAATTGATAAAATTCCCGAAAGGCCCTGTTTAATCATAGCATTAAAACCTTTTACTGTCCTTTAACGAGCAGTAAAGAATTCACAACAAGCCGACCTATTTGCTCCGCTTGGAGCGCGGCATCGATAAGAAAACAGGAGAAGACTATTTTTCACATAATTAGTTACTTTATCGCGATAGTTTTTTGGGTAAATAAGCGATTCGCGGGCAGGACATGAGTGATGCAACTCAGTCAAAACGTCGGGTTTCCAGGTAAATAGCTTATTTACCTAAAAAAATATCGCGATGAGACCCAGTAAAGTAACTATTATGTTTATGTGTGAAAATGATTGCAAGTGCTTAAAAAGTTATAAGACTTTGACGAATGATCCGATGGATATTTTTTTAGATAAGTAACGTTTTTGAACTAAGTACCTGCTGACCGGCATCTACTTTGTTTGACAGGTTTCATACATATTTATTGTTTCTTTTCTATGGCTTTTGAAATAATTTGAGTATTTCACCGTCCGTGAACCATAATGATAATAAAAAGTTTCATTTTAGTAAATTTTTCAGCTTGACTGAAGCGCGCTGTAAAATCAGAAACGTACGTATTAACTGGTATTTCACTAAGTAGGTACAACATCGTAAACCAAACTTTATTTACCTTAACATAAGGTGTTTTGTTCATCAGTTGTGTAATTTATTGATGAATTGGATGTAATGTAATTAAAACCAAGTCAATCAATTCGTTTGTCTGTGGCGAGCACAAACTTTATTTACATGAACTTAACTTTTACGACTGTCTCTGTCTTTGTCGTTGCTGTTTTCATTTTGTTGTCTGTGATTAGATGTAAAATCATAGTTTAAAGTTGCATTCTTGATGATTAACTCAGAAATGCAGAAAAATTACTGTTGAAATGTAAAAAGAACATTTTTGGTTCTTAAATCACACAATGGATTTTAATGCAGTTTTTTGCAATAGATAGAGTAATTCAAGAAGAATCATAGAGGAATATGATTACCTAATACTTACCGGGAATATGCTTTTTCTGCATTATCTGCATTAAAATAGATACCTTTTCTCCGCAAAAAAATGCCCCATAGTAACTGAAACAAGTTGACCGGAAATTTTCATTTATTTTTTCCGGCTATATTATTTTTCCGGCTTATGTTTCTTGGGGAAAGTTGTTTTTTATCACCGGTTCTAAGTTTTCGCTATATTTCACTAGTAAAATTTCATCCAGTATTATTTCGACGATTTTTGTTCTTATCTACATCATCTTATACTACCTGTGCAGAAGTTTCAGCGTCAGAGTGTCTACGACAGATTATAATTAGCCCAGTTAGCAACCGTGCTGCGAGCTAGACATGACATAAACCCAGTCTTCTTATTGCTCTGTTTTTGGATTTGGGCGGATCTCACACTTTACATCCGTTGCTGCGCATTTTTAGCGCAACCGGCGTCTGTCAGATGCAAGGAAATTTCGAATCATGGAATTCAACCTTGACGAAGGAGCAACGTGAAAAGTTGCTCCTTCAACGTGAAAAATTCACAGTCCCGGGATCAAGTCCCGGCGGTCGCTAGTAAATTTTGAAATTTTATCATTTTCAATTTGTGAAAACTTGCATTGGCTTTTGTCTCTGTTACACTTACTACCCATGGTAGATGCAATTCACCTATCTCTTTAGCACAATCGGATATCAGGTGTGAGATTCACCACCGATCCTTCTTATTGGTTTGTTTTTGGACTCAGGTGCATCTGGCGATCTGGCTGGATACTGATTCATCACACGCCAATTAAAGACGGCATGCTTTCTTCTTTTTTGTGTTAGCTCTTCGGCGGCTCGAGTTACCCATCTATTCGTAATTCAGCCACAACAGTCCTCTGCTAGACATGACCCTCGCCTCGGGGTCATTTTCATACTCACCACGCTTGGCAGGCGGATTGGCTAGCGCAGTGCAAGAATTGCATTTACCTACACGGAACACTTCTGCTGCCCATTCCTTAGTCGCTTTTTACGACATCCATGGAAGGGTAGGTAGTAGGTGATGCTACGCATGCCGGCACCACACGAATAGTTACAACCTGAAGGTTTCTCACAATCAAAATTAGTGTATAAAAAATAGCACACGTTTTTAACATAATTTTCCTGACAATAATTTTTAGAGACGTATTGCAAAAAAAATTTTTTTAACACAACTTTAAGTAGCATTAAAAGCAAGAAAAATACGTCCTTCTAAAAAAGAAAAGTAAAGATAACATTCAGGGGAAGGTCAGATAATGGTGTTCTTTTAGATCGTTTAGAAAAGTTTTGAAAAATTGTATCCGCATCTACCGTAATAAATTGCCGCTATCTTGTCTTTTTAACTGTCTAAGGTATTGTTTTCAGACCCTTAAAGAAGGTAACAAGGCAATTTGCACACACCCGGAACGATATTGCGATCATAATTGCTACCATACATGGCAGTTCATGGGACTTAGGGTTTAGGGCGTTTTTAGGGTTTGATAAAATTGGACATCAGAAACATTGGGCTGCATCGTTTAATGTGAATGTCCTTAAAACAGACGATCATACACTTTACGAAGTTTTTTAGTACCTAGTAAAATATTTATTATTTGCTAATTTTATAAGTCTAATCCAAGATTTTGAAAAGTCAACCAGCAAAGTTACTCTTGATCTTGACAAAAAAAATAAAAATGACAACGGTGAAATCCGTAATCTGATGGATGCAACGGCTTATGTCATAGGTACATACCTAGGCCCCAAACTCCACAGAGATTACACGGAGAGGACATAGGACGTAGGGCATGACGCTTGACGCTTGCCATCGCGACGTTTCCATATAAAATGTACGAAAAAATATTGTCAAAGGCACACACAAGCGTCGCCAAAGCGTCGCGTCTATGACAGCTAGCGTCAAAAACTAAGAAGAATATTTGACGATCACTTGTCTGTCAACTGTCATTCTTACGTCCTATGCCCTTCGTATTTTTGGTGGAGTTTGCGCCTAGTACCTATCTTGGTTTGGCATTTCGTAAATAATTGTTCCCGTCAAAAATCTGAACCGAGAAAACACCGGAACATCACCCACTGTATGTGACAACCGCTTTAAAGTATTTAAGGTATTGTTGTGCTGAGATACTATGGCTACTTAGAAATTCTGAATCAGGATATAAAAAAAATGCTCATGAATCCCACAAAATAAAAACTAATTGACCTAAAAATTAAAAGTACCATTAATTACAAAAAATGATTTCACAGCGTTAAATAGTATGATAAAATAATTTTAACACTATTTGAACGCGCGTCTAACTTATTTGTAATCACACCGATAAATAACTTCTCATCGAGATCATTAATTATGAGTTGATTAATTCTCATCTACAGGATTGAGCGGTTAAAAAGCTCTAATATTTGCTATAAACGATCATATACTGCAAAAACGTTAATGTTTCCGCTATTGGCTGGCTCTACAAGGCATAACGTGTTTTTGTCATAAAGACCTGCTGCGCAATTCCGCCAATAAAGACTTTAATATCGCTCTATTGGTTCTAATTTCCTCTATCAAGTAAGGTCATGATAATTATCAGGTTTTAAGGAAGTTGATAAACTCCTTTTGTCAATAAATCTAAACCGGAAAATCACGTGGTACATGTGAGAACCACCCCTTAGTGTCTAAGGTATTGAGTTCAGACCTTACTTTAGTCAGACCCTTATACAATGGTTACTTAGAAATTCTGAATCAGGTAACTAATTGAAAATCTGCTCTTGAATAAACAAAATGACTCTTGTCTTGTTCTGTAATCCACTAAAAATGTCCTTCAAGCAAATTAGAGCAATGTCAAGCAAAAGCGGGTTTTCACATTTTAAAATCAAAGTTACTTATACTAGTTTTAAAAGCATAACTTAAAATAGTACAAATTCTAGTATAAAAGCGTGAAGTTCTTGCGTAAAAAATGGTTTGTACCAATTTGACATGACTTGGAAAAACTTACTCGCGTATGTCAAATCCTATAGCATCTAAAATTTTGTAGGAGGGTTTGAACTAGGTATAGAATTAGGTAGAGTAGTAGGTATTATTTTTGTTACTCAACAATTATAAAGCATTCATGACACAATTCGATAGAAATGGCTGTCAAAACTACCCAATTCCAGAGATTCCCAATACATTCTTTTTTGTTTAAGTGAAATATGCCAATAATAAAGCATTCATGAGATATAAAAGAGAAAATTTTATTTTAGACAATTTTTGGAAAACTTCCAAAATTTTAGACACGCTTCAATTGAAACTCTACCAATTTTCCCAATTTGTAATGCGACTGACACATTTAATCCGGTGAACGCTTTATTGCTCGTATTTTTGTTCAGAAACAAACAGCTCGTTTGTCACAAGTCTAAAAAACTTAAGCAGACTTGTTCCAGGGAACATCGAAATGTTGGAAATAGAAACCATTTTATGGTCTGCTGCTGAGACAGGTTGAACAATATATTACTGCGAGATCACAAATCATTTTGACTATCTGTGTAATTGACTTAAGTGGCCGGTATATTTTTAGTATTTAAATAAAGAGAGTAAAAGTTATTTTTAGAGTTCCGCCCCCAATGGGTCGAAATGGGGCTCTAATACTGAGACTTTGCTGTTATTTGTCTGTCTGTGCGGCGGTTACCAGGCTGTTTCTCATAAAGCGTGATAGTTGAAAAGTTGAAGTTAATATATAGGGTGTATTTTTATTAGTGGCGGATCCGTTAAGGGTGTGTTCTGTCAATGAAACTGAACAACTTTCTTCAAGGAACATAGGTCGAAATATGAAAAAAAAAATTTGGCCCTCCCATACAAATTGACCCGGCCGCCCAACACACTTAGTATGGGAAGACCAAATTTTTTTTCGTATTTGGACCTATGTTCCTTGGGGAAAGTTGTTCAGTTTCATTGACAGAACACACCCTTAACGGATCCGCCACTAATAAAAATACACCCTATACAATCCTGATGCGACGGATGCGTCTGTCAAACCCTTTGACATAAGCCGCGTAGTTGTATGGAAATAAGATGGAAATTCATATTGTCCTATCCTAACGCATGCGTCACGCGTGCTCTTATAAAAGCGTGTTTTTCTACTAAATGGTATCTGTAACGGTTCGGAGGCTGTATCTCAGGAAAGGATTACCTATCACATACACACAAATGCCATTTATTTCATTATTTCATTTTATTTTTACCTAACCTAATGTTCAATTTAACACCTGTTGGGAGAAAAGCACTCGATCTGCCATATCTTATTTTTGGGTGTTTTTATAAGTAAAAAATGTTAGGGAACCCTCAGTGCGCAAGCCCGACTCGCACTTAGCCGATTTTTTAACAGGTCAACGACCTCTTCTCTGGTTAGGTACGTAAATAAACAATGCAAATACTGGATTGTTTAAAATAGTTGAATGTCTGAGTGCTTAAGTGCTTGTTATGACAACCACGCGTTCGTATTAATTTACATACGCTCACAAATTCATCAGAAAACAGAGCTATTTTTGCTAATTGAAAACAAAGTTCGTTTTGTTTTTAGATTTTATTTGAAAACCTTTGTGTTTTTGTCAAAAGAGATAAGTTGTCTTAGTGAAGAAGTGCCTTGTAAAACGCACATTTAGGTAGGTATTTTATTGTTCATGCGTTGGAACTCATTTGTTTATAATATGATTAGATTATTTTAGTATAGGTAACGTTGTAAAGCCGGTAATTAAGAAAAGCTTCACCCCAACCCAAAGAATGGGCAGCAGCGTTCCCTGTGATTTGTTCACCAATACACCTGCCAAGTAGGGCAAATCGGAGGAGGCTTATGTCCTGCAGTGGACCGGTAGTGGGATGAGGCTGTTGTTAAGATGCGTCAAATTCGGGCGTCAGAGTACCTTTCATTACATCAGTCTATACTGTGTGAAATTATACTAGTGATCGATAGCGAAAACTCAGAACCGGCTGGTGATAAGGAACAACTTTCCCCAAGGAACACAGGTCGAAATATACAGGGTGTTAGGGACGGTGTAACGAAAACTTTGCAGGCGTGCTCAGACCATGAAACTGAACAACTTTTACTATGGAGCCAATGGTGGGAAACGAAAAAAAAAATCCGACCTCCCATACAAAGTCAGTCAGCTGATCGTGAATTTTGTATGGGAGGTCGGAAATTTTTTTTCGTTTCCCACCATCGGCTCCATAGTAAAAGTTGTTCAGTTTGATGGTCTGATCATGCCTGCAAAGTTTTCGTTACACCGTCCCTAACACCCTGTATAAAATAATCATTTATTTTAATAACATAGGTCGAAATAATGTAAAACAAAATTTGGATTTCCATAATAACTCAAATAAGCTGATCGACAAACTTCATATGGGAGGTCCAAAATAATTTAATAAATTTTGGACCTCCCATACAAAGTTTGTCGATCAGCTTATTTGAGTTATTATGGAAATCCAAATTTTGTTTTACATTATTTCGACCTATGTTCCTTGGGGAAAGGTGTTCCTTACCTATCACCAGCCAGTTCTAAGCTTTCACAACCACCATCTGCCGTTTTTGCCATCCATTCGCTACCAGCCGCCTTTGACCATAATTTATTACACATCGCTGGAAACTTAGCTATTCCGCATAAGCTGACAACAAGATTTTTCTTTATAGTCAATTTTTAGTACCTCAGTAAAATTTGTAAACCGTACGCTTTATTAGTATTCAGGGTTCAGTAGCCATTCCAAGTAACAGGTGTATTTTACGGCTGTTCTAAATCACGATTCGTGACTGGGAGATAGTTTTGTAGTTAAAAAGTGGAAAATATGAAACTATTTGGGCATCTTTTATAGCGAAAGAAACGTGTAAGAAATATTTTTTATCATCATCGGCATCTCAGGTGACCATGAGCAGTGGCGTTGGGCATATCTACCTATATTTTTTCTTTCTTGACTCCAGCTTTTACAAGCTTTTGCCTTACTGGTCAAGAAACGGCTACAATTTCGACAAAAGTTACAAGTAAAAACAAACAATGTAGGTAGTAAAATAGTATCGATTTTGTTCTACATTTTCAAGCCCGCTATCAAGACTCAACATATCCTATTCTTAGACATCCTTAGCTATATTTAAACACTATTCCTCAGACGTCCAACCGTTTTCCATTCAGGCATTCAGTGACACGGCTTATCGACCAACCATACTGCATTATTTATTACTTAGACACTACTTGCTTGCAGCACTAAGAGTTAGTTACCTTTAAAGGTTCATGGTTTACTGGTGTTCCATACAGTTATTGAGGATAACCAGTATAGTTTGATCTTATATACCGGTGACTTAAAGTGAAGTCGATACGACAATCTGTCTCTTTCTAGTATTTTAAACTGTAATGTTATAATGGTAGACTAAAGCAGTTCTTAGAGTTGAAAAGATTAAAGGGTACCCGAAAAACTTGATGCAGCGTGATCAGTCCATGACATTAATAATTTACAGGCGTGTTTCATATAATTAGGAAAAGTAATTATGTTGGGATAGAATGTAGGTATGGTTTGTACAAATTATGTACGACAACTTGGAAAATTACACAAACAACAAGCTACACAATTTTCTTTGTGATGCGAAATTAACGTTCGAGACAGAAACGTTGGTAGGCTCGACCCTTGTAAGCCATAATGTAAACAAAATATTCATTACAACATTTTAATGGCGGTGCTAAAACAGCTATTTGTTTACGCAATAAACGCTAATAACGCATCTGCATTTCACCCTAAAATGGCCGGCGTCTTCGCATATTTGAAAATTCCCTCCGTTTAGAGAAGAAAGATACCCCAACCGCGGAACAAACTGCATCCGGCCTTAAACTTTGAGCATTTAATTTGCATTTCATTACCACGTAAAAACAATGAAAATAAAAATCCCGCCGCAGCCGAGACCCGCCGTATTCCTGTTTCTTTTTCCCATCTAATGCTCGAAACCGCAATTTCCCGGTTCTATAATGTATAAGCAATTTTCTTGCGGACTCTTTTTTTTGCGGCACCGCGTCGATCTTCCCCCACGTTTTCATTATTCCATACTTAGTTCGTAAAATGCGCACAAAAGCTTTTGTACGAAGCGTCTTCTAGGCGTTACGGCATCGATCAAGTAGATTACTACAGCGCAGCTATTTGTACTAAAAGATATCGGAGCATCTTTCACAACTAAAGATTCCTCTCTTAGTTTTTTAATTCGTCCATAAAAACTCGTACTTTCATGACCAATTAGTTACTAATTAAAATTTTTGAGTTCGATAATAAGCGTGATATAAGATTAGATCAGACATATGATACTTCCGTACAGATAGCATCATATTATATCGATGCGTGAGATGGATGTTCGTATCTGCTTCATGGTATAATAAGATACTCCGCCTGGTATTTCATTCCGAGACTCGTGAACCACGTGACCAACACAAGACTACGTCATCATGCTTGTGGGTAACGTATTTTATTGAAATAAAGTGGCAATGCTAGTGACGTAGGCTTGTGTTTCTCTGGGAATGTAAGACCATGTTTTATTAGACTATGATCTGCTTGAAACAAGTTATGATGTTGTACCAAGCTCCATTCTAACGCAGCTAAATTGTGACTACCCCCACCTTAATTTACATGAATAGTGCACAGGTTCGTTTAACGTGCATTTAATAGTTTTTGTTTGCGTAACCATCGGTTGAGATGGGTTTTTAAATTAGAGAGTTTGGTTTAGCTGCTAGGAAAATTCTTTAATGTTTTTCGTTTGCGATTTGCGCACAAACTTTGTTTCTGCATAAATTTTGAATTTTATAAAAGCGGTCGGAAAGAAATACCGCAGTAGGTAGTCTTTTTAATTACTCTGTGGCTGGCTTAGTAAAAAAGTGTAAAGTAAAATGGAGACAATGTTTTTAAAAGTGCAGCATTTGTGCAGCGCTGCACTGCACATGATAAATTGGTCGCGTGCAGTTCATTTGGACACAATTGCATTTGCAACATACACTCCATTTTATCTGCTACAAGCGTTCCTTCCTAAAGTAAAAGAGAATAAAAGTTTTCTGGTTAATATCAAAATCTACCTTGTGAATCCATTCATTTCTGAACTACTTTTCATTTATTCCTTTATTGGGACGTTCGTCGATGCGATGTCTTGTCATTACGTTATTGTGTTTAATGAATATTTCTTAGTCATCTTGTACAACATACTCGGAAATATACAGGGTGTAAGAGACGGCGTAATAAAAACTTTACAGGCGTGCTTAGACTATGAAACTTAACAACTTTTCCCGTGGAACATTATGGTGGTAAACGAAAAATAAATTTCGACTTCCCATACAAATTTCACGATAAGTTGACTGATTATGTATGGGAAGACGAAAATTTTTTTCGTTTTCCACCATAATGTTCCATGGGGAAAGTTGTTCAGTTTCACGGTCTGAGCACGCCAAAAAAGTTTCCACTACACCATCCTTAACACCTCGTATAAATGGAGAATGCTATTCTAAGCCAGCATGACATTACCCCAGTCACACATTCACACCTAGTCTGTTAAACGTTAGTAAGTGCCTAAGTACTAGCTCGTTTACCCAGTTCCCTTTCAAGCTGTATCTAGATAAAGCACGCCTGTACTTTTTGCAACCTAACCAGACAACTTTTCAGGGCGAGACGAGAACTAAGCTTAGAACCTTATTAGACTGCTCAGACCAAGAAATTACGAAGACAGTTATTATAAACAGGAAGATGAAAACAAATTAAATGACAATGTCAATTATTACTGCAATCTCAAGTAAAAAACCTACCATTTCCTGACCAGAGCAATCATTAAAAATTTTCAAATTGGCTTTTCTTATATACCTATCGGCATCATCTTCCTGCCCTTATCCCAATTACTTGGGGTCGGCGCAACACGTTTCTTTGAACATAATGCCTATGTTTTAGTTAATTTTTGCATTAGGGTAAGACCTATATTTTATTCTTAACGGTTATTAACGTTCCTCCGGCCGGGACAGATGAAGCCTAGTTCGTATGATTTCTTTTCGCAATAACTAAGCTCACATAATATTCTTGTTTTACTTTTCTACTAAACATACTGTTGATCGGAGAATAAGGGTAAGTAAGACTTCCTATGCGTTTATCGCACCATAAACGGATTTAAAGTTTCCATTGAAACGTCTAGAGCTGCACGACTAGTGTCGACTGCTGATTGGTTTATTATTCTCGACAGTAACATCGATAATTCTCATATTTACCTTATACGGTGAAGATGACAAAGCTCTATAAAGCATTAGCATTCAGACAGCCATATTTAGTAGGGGAGAGGGGGGCAGCTTTGTACAGAATTTACAAAACATGTTGTAACTTCCAAAATAGTTAACTATCTTAATATTTTTGTGGATGGTATATTGGGTAGCTTATCTGGGATGATAAAAACTGTATTAAAGTTAAAATAGCTTTTCACGAAATTGTGCTACGTCGGTTTTACTACAAGCGCGGAAAGTGTTAAAAGCTGCCCCACCCCGGGGCAGATTTGAACAAGCCCGGGGCACTTTTGAACAAGTAGTTTTTTACTGTTTCTATTTAATATTTATTACAGCGTAATATGCATATTTCTTGCATTTTGATTGTGTTTGACTTTAGTTTCTGATATAACTAACTTGCGTGAAAAATGCTACAGATTTTTTCATTTTTATTTTTGACCACTTAAGACTCTATATTTTTCGATCTAATAAAGATTTTTGAACAAAATCACTAAAAAACAAATCAATTATACGTAGCTAAACGATTATAAATATTATCAATCCTTTATTTGAACTTAATTTTTAAAATATTTTTTTAGGTTCAACTTTGTATGTTCAAATGTGCCCCTTAAAATTTATTGAAAGCTGCCCCAAGCAAACCTTATAGCTATCTTCACTAGAATTTTAAATAAAGTCTTTACTCTAGGATTTAAATAATAAGTGAAATGGACGTATAAATAAATACAAATTAGGATAAATATACGTGTAAATCCGCCAAAACCAAGAATAACCAGAAAAACCCTTACAACTTTTGAAAAAAATGTACATCGAGTATATCCAAAAACAAAAACAGCCAATAACATCCGCATTTTTTGTTGACTCCGCAAAATTGTCGATGACAGGGATGCTGACAGTTGTGAACATTAAACTAAAGCCTAATCCATCGTTATTGCATAAAACACGTAGACAGTATTTAGCTTGTTCATAGCTGCCCCTGTACAAAGCCGCCCCCCTCTCCCCTAATCGTGTTCGTTGATATTTTATTGCTATCGATTTGTTTGTTAACTATTATAAATTATTTGTGTAGCAGGTATTTTCAATGTTGTCATTAATTTTATAATAGTGTAGGTATTATGCTTATATATTGAAATTGTGAAATAAACGTACCTACATCTGCATACTTTATGACGTCATGCAGATACTTTTCGTAACAAAGTGTTAGATGTTCTTCATAGAGCTTTCTTAAATCAATGGGTGTAGATTATAGTGTAGTACAGTTACATTCTTTCCTCGCGAGTAATTTGAGTTTTGAAAGGCAAAGGCAAAAGCTAATTTGAGGTATGAAAAGGATGAAAGAAAAATCGTATTCACCTGACAGCTGCCAAAAGAAAATAAATGCTTGGAAATATCACAAATTAGAAAAACGGCGTGCGGGCGGAAATATGTTGAAAATTGTATGTAGATTGTACCTATACCTACCAGCTACAACAGTCTACTGCTGGACATGGGCTTCCCCCTTACAGAAAACGCTGCTGCCCATTCCCTTGATAATTATCCCTTAGTCGCTTTTTACGACACCCACGGGTAGAATTGGGATGATGCTATTCTAAGCCGGCATCACACGGCCAAAGGTTTCATCGCACGGTAGGTTTATACTGTTTTATTGAAGTGTCATACCAATTAAAGCTTTGCGTTTGCCCTACAAACACTCGCACCAACTACAAACCAGATTCAGTAGAACGATTGATTACGCCAAACACCTAACTGACAGGTGGCAGACACCCGACTGTGCCATGTCGCGCCTCAATAAAACCGTCTGGGTATCTCATTAGGAGTGGTCCATTTAGGCACTTTCATCTTTACTACGGAACTCTTTGGCTGTAGCAAAAATAATCTTATCAGGTGGGGTTTCACTCATCTTACTGACCTTCGGTTGTGGAGCAGACTCATGAATCATGAACCATCTCATCTCTTACCCTTCATATCTGAACAACTGATGTAAGCGACTGACAAGGCGGTAGTAGCGGCGACGTTTAAGATATATGGACATGCCATCGTCTTGATAGAAGGTGAAGAAGATCTTAAACACCTGGTGGCAGAACAATTTTGGTTTGGTTTTGGAAGATCACGGATAAAATTTTCAGAGACCGCATGTTCGACCAGCCGGGATAGGTGACTTTTCTGACCTATCTTCCTTACAGACAATTAGCGAGACTACAGATCATCAAAAATAATGTCCACGTGTAAGTAAGTAGGTATTCGAAAATCCCCTAAAATAAGAACCGAACTTTCATGCGAAATCGTAGGTACTTTTATTTCATTCAATGCTCCAGAAGTGTTCGACCGTTTAGTATGTCACTAAGTTAACCCCAATCAATATGGGGCAGCCATGCGTCTTCCTTGGTTCCGCGAAGAAACCTGTTGGAAGCTTGCCAAGAGAGAAGTGCGAGGGGATACGAATAAGGCGAGGGAACTTCAATTGCGTCCGGTCGAATTATTGCCGTACCTAGAAAAAAGTTATATTGCTATTTTTATGGTACTATAATTTATGTCGTGTGTTGGCGGCTTAGAATGCGCTGTAATGCCGGCTTGGAATAGCATCACCCCAATTTTACCCGTGAGCGTAGTAAAAAGCGATGAAAACATAGGTAGATTTGCTAGAACGTGAAAGTATGGCAAATACACCCCAATCAGGGAAATAGGATGGAAGTTCTATGGAGCTAGTTGTGTGCTTGCTAGCTTATCTTATGCATAGTTCTTATGCATCAAAAGTTTAGCAACCAGAATAGAATTTCTCATACTCAATTCAGTTTCCTGTAATATAGATACACAATATTTAAGCTGCATTCTGCCTTCACCAAAATAAATGACGTCATTTAGTTTTTCCGTCACTAAAACCATTCTTTCTCCAATTCTCACCATTTTGATAAAATTTGATATCAAGGAAGGGAACGACTGATCTCAAATCAGACATCACAGCATGAGGCGAACGTATTTAACGCCTCAAAAGACAAGTCAATAAGTCAAAACCCCGTTTATTTTATCCAATAACTTATCAGACCACCCACGCTTTTTCTAATCAATGAAAATATAAACATGTTCGATTATGCAGAGAAAACGTTTTAATGGCATTTATGCACATTAACAACCAATGGACGATGATAAAAGTTTGTTTTATAAATATTCAACTGTCTATTTAACGAGATAAATTATAGTGTGAAAAGTTATTTATACTGGAACAGATCTAGGCCCAGATCAAATAAATAATTCATAGTTTTGCCTCTCAAAATGGAACTTGATATAAATAAACTCCCATATTGCCAAATTAACCTTATAAAGCAGTTTATAGGATAATAAAATAACGATTTGATCTGAATCGGGATACCAATAATAAAGCCGTCTAATATTTATTTATAGGTATTTAACATAAATCCAACAAACATTTTGCTATAACGATTGAGATGTTATGCTAATTAGACATTAACACGTTGAGTGCGACATATAAAATGACTAATTTGTTTTAAGTGCTACGTGAGCTATATTCTTCTCATGGGTAGTTGCACTAGGGTGCATCATGAACATTATTTTGCCATATCACTTCATAATTTTATAATCATATAATTAGCTAGATTTAACATAAGAACACATTTTTATTTATCTAAATAAGAGTATTTATGGTGTAGTTTACTCATCTTGAGTCGCTTTAATTCTGCTTTTTTAGTTTTAGAGATATTTGATTTCAAAAATACCTAATAAATCATGACAAATATTTTGCCATGCCGCACCATGATGGAACTTCGACAATAGCATTCTAGGGATGGGATAAAAATGGACATCGATAGATTAATATTTTACACTGAGAAACAAGAAAAATTAACATTTATGAAATACTTGACTTAGTAGACTAAAGTTATATCAAAAATTAAACTAAAAATTCGATAAACTTCGAAATTAGGAACTTGTAAAAAAAGTATATTATAATCAGTATAAGTAGTAAGCTTGAAAAATATTTAAATTATTGTTTAGTTGCTATGAATTTTGTTATAACATTTTTGGATTTCTTCATTTTGACATAAAATGAGGGTAGACAGAAAAAATATCGTGAGAGCGTATGATCTGGGCACGTCACTAATAAGGAATAAGTATCCAACGCGTCTGCAGCCAGTGCGGCATGAGGTGGGAGGCCATGGGCACATACATCTCATGCCGCACTGGAGGTGAATATTTTTGTTCCTGTGCGTCATGCACAATATTTTGCCATGAGATATTTTCATTGAATTAGATTGAGACTTTACTCAGCTTCTCAAATGTATATTTGTTCCATTCCTACTTAAGCATCAACATACAGATATTCCTTACGCACGAGAGCGAGATAAGTATTTTTAACCGCCGCATACTGGTAAAGTCTTACATGGCCCGATACTGTTCACGCCGCACCGAACGTGTTGAAGCAAGGATAAAAAAACAGCAAAGTGGAAAGTTGGCTCTATTCAAGATTTCCCAGTTCAAAATAAAATAGGTACCTACAATTACGTACCTACTGATTGACGAAATCATCCTGATATTGTCTACAAAAACGGAACAGAACTTGAGTGACGCAATGAATCTTTATTGCGCCAGACCAGTAATGCCCTTATCGATTACACTTTCTTTAAACACTTTCAACTGCAATCGACTTCAATCCCCAACTGTTAGTGTTACATAAAATTGCTTTTGATACTGACGGATGCTTATTTCTTCCGTACTTTTGGACGGGCGAGAGCAATAAACCCCAAGTCTCAATGATCCGTTGTAACTCACGATCGTCCAAAAATAACATGATCGACTAGCGTCCAACGTAAATAGATCGTGCGATCCCAATGACACACTTCACTCGCCCGTCAGTTGTGTTGGTCTAGCGTAGGGGTGACGCTGTGATGTAATATGGACAGCGATGTGCCAGTCTCCAATTCCACCTTCATTTGTAGAGCGTGCGGAAAGTCATGCCGCTCCCGTATCGGCTTATACAGCTATGAAAAATCTTGCCTCAGACACTGAATAAATCGTCTGTCATAGACGTATGAGGCCAATGAATGAACATAGAAATAGGGAAAGCAATAAAAACCAGGAAGAAAAAACTGTATAGGTGCTTGAGTGAAAGAACTAGGAAGAGCAGTATTAGAACTAGAAGGAAAAGAACCAAGAGTCCACTTAAGTGAATAACACCTTACCCAATGCACGCACTCACTTAAAGTCCACAACGCACTATTTAACGTAATCTCTGAAGCTAAGCAACCAATCATTTATTTCAATTTTCACATTGCATCAGTTTTTAGTAGCAATTTATTGTTAGACGTAGGCCTCCACCTTACATCTTATAGGGCACGATCTACCGCTTTTGCCATCCAGTGTCCATATCCAATTCTACTTTAATTCAAATTCGAATACTTAGGTATATGCAAATTTCTGTTTTACTTAGGAGCAAAGTCCTGCAGACGATAAAAGAAAGGGAATTATAATCCTGAATATTGTCCTGATGCAACATGGGCAGAGCTCCTTAACAAAGGAAGCCCAGGAACAGACAATGGGCAATAAAAGAAGGAGAGTTCGAAAGTTATTGGCAGATAAAATAATTTAGCTACATGACATGACTGATTTATTGTGTGAAGTGACCCAATAAAAACAATCAATAGTAAAATAAAATTAAATAAATCCAATCGAATGCAATGAGGCAATTTGAAAAACGTAAAGCCCAGTTGAATATTATGTATGCGAACTATAATTCGTAATTCCAATTAAAAATATTGTACGTCGTGAGATTTTTTGTAACGAATAAATGATGAGCAGAGTTTTCTCGAGACAAGCAAACATGTCCGTAAATTCAAAGGAACTGATAACGTCAACTGAATCACCATAATAAGGTAATATAAATTGATCAAAATAAAATTGATAAACGCATTTTCATACGTCATGTCATTGGAGATGACGCTTAGATAATGATGCATTCAGTGACAAGCCCGTAATAAACCATATGATGAGCAGAGTTTTCTCGAGACAAGCAAACATGTCCGTAAATTCAAAGGAACTGATAACGTCAACTGAATCACCATAATAAGGTAATATAAATTGATCAAAATAAAATTGATAAACGCATTTTCATACGTCATGTCATTGGAGATGACGCTTAGATAATGATGCATTCAGTGACAAGCCCGTAATAAACCATATGACAGCCGGAAAAAGTAATTAAGGTTTATGCGTTTATGACTAATGGTTATTAATGGTTTGGCTAGATAGTGACACGTGCCAAAAAAACTACGAACATTTGAAGAACGCGACCTCATTATATTAAGACAAAAGGGAAGAAGAGCAGTGCCAGACCAAAAAGAGAAGAAAATAATAATGAAGAAATATTACAGGTAAAATGTAATGGACAGCCCTAAGCACAAGCAAAAAAAGGAAACTCAATTTGCAAAAACTGCACGCACTCAATTACAGCGAAGTGTTGATTTACAATCAAGGAACGATCTTTTAATTGAGTTTTACCATGACACAATTGCGTTTGCGCAGACTGAGTCATGCATTTTGTGCAAAATAGACTCGTCTGTGGGGTGTGGTCAATTAAAACCGTTGTTGTATTCATGAGAATAAAGGATTCCGAAATTTTACACGAACGAGATTCTACACCACAGATAAGTCAGCCTGCTCACTTTCGGTTTTTATTATGTATATTTAAAATTCACTAATGAAAATCTTACCGAATAATAAGCCTTCCGTTCCGATTGCTGTAATGTGCAGCAAAATATTGTGCCAGAATAGGTAGGTACCCAGAATTTTATTGATTGCATGAAATTACAGAAGAACCGAGAATAGAATCCGCACATTCTTTGTTTTGTGAATATCCGTTGTACGCGAGAGAGGAAAGTGACTCATAGAATCCCCATTACAACATTTTGACTGCGTGAAGTGATGACATCCCTATCCGAACTTTGCGTCTATTCTTCGAAATCCCGCAACGGGTGGTCGACTCCTGACATTTGCTTTATAGTGGACGTTTAAAAATAGCCTGAATCTACGCTAGCCAAGCTGATTGCAACTAATTTATTGAACCCGATATTTTATCGCTCCGATTTATCGAGTATTTTAATTAAATCGAACGGAGGTGATTCATTTATCTCTTCAGAGTTCTAATGTTGAGATTCGTAGACATTCTTTTTCTTTTTGCCTTCGAACGTGCGATAAAGACTTCGTTATTCAAGATCGGATCTATTAGAGTGAATATCTTACTGCAGGAGCTTTGATGAAAAATTTAGATTAAGCATCCGTCATTCAACTAAGACCGGTGTTCTAGTACTTTAAAGAGATAAAAGCAAAGAAGTTGGAAATATAATTTTGACTACTCTCGTTTATCTGTCTGTCTGTCTTAACAGTATTTAAAGCTACAATATTGAACTGTTTCGCAGAATGTGTACCCCGTTCGTATTCTAAAAAACTATCTATAAAAGTTTAAGATGTTAAGGTGAACTTATCAGCTTCTAAATTAGGCAATTTTTCATGTCTAACGATCCTTTGACGCCGACATTTTTACTCAACTAATTGATCATTGGAACTCTTTAAGTTGAAGATATAACTTTTTATTTGACTCGTTAGATGCTTCTAAACTTGTTTTGTATCCAAATGAACAATGGAGCCATAGACGATCAATTTCTATCGACGACAAGTGATCATCCAGATACATGCGATCGATGCCATTGTCAATAACGATGACATTACAATTAACGTAAGTGCATTAGAGGCCATACAATCTCAAGTGGTCCATCCCGATGACAGTGTAATCTATGAGATTGGTCGATGCAATTATTGCATGTCTAATGCTGCAATAGATCGTGATTGAGATCAATGATGATTGATCAAATCATTGCTGTATCACGCTCATCAGAATCATCATCTTTTGGTGTGAGACACCGAGTCTTCCAATTTCCCGATAAACCTGCGTGTCAAAAGTTGACAATTGTCTTGGTTGTGTACGTGTTGCGGCTGCTATTTAAGTACTAAATCATATGCAGCAATTAGAACCGACGGAATCACGTACCCTCCGAAGCACGGTACCATTTTTTTTTATCTTTTAGCCTACGTTAAGGTATTCTAACCAAACTGGGAATTGTGATTGTGATTACCTAACCGAAAATCTAACCCGAAACCTTGCGTTGCAGTCGCAGACGCACTAGCACTGCACCACATCGACCGTCATTCTATCTCTCTCTCTTAGTGTGGGACACCGAGTCGATCAACGACCCGATGAACCCTGGTGTCAAAGTTTTTCAACCGCCTACTGCAAGTAGCAGGCCTCTGACATGGTAGTGTAACGACCGCCATCATAGACAGCAACCGGGACCGACCGTCATTGATTAATAGAATATAGCTAGGCGTGCTCTGTATAGATACATTCTTTCTAAGGATTGAATTTCAATTTCATAAATCTGTTAGTTTATATTTGGACGACCTGTTTTTGTTCTTATCATTTGTCTACTTTTGTTCCTACCTCGTACTACTTAATATGTTTTCTAGAAATGCACCGTTCTGTTATTAGAATTAATTTACAACAAATTAATCATATACATGATAGTAAACAATTAGGGTCAACATAATTTGTAGTCTTCTATCGGACTTATCAGTGAAGTCACTTGCCTTCATATTATGCCGCTGTTGATCAACACAGACCAATCGTTTTCCTAGAACTGACTCATTTGACTAGTCGTGCCAATTTCTTGGTCATGTAATCAAGAATAGTGCCAAAGGACATTCTCGCTTGAGAAAACGTTTTGTACTAAAATCTACATCTTACCTACTACAGGCAACTACAGGACTTAGCTGTGCTCATGCTTTGTTTGTATCTCTTTGCAAATTGTATAAAAAGTTTAATAAATCCTGTTTCGATACGCAACTGCACTTAAGAAAAATTACTTATAAAAAATATTTTTTTTAAAACATCTTTAAAGTGAAAATTCGAAAATGAAAATAAACTGGCAAATGACAAGCTGCCAGTCACCAAAAATAATTATTTTCGGAGAGAGGTTCGATTTTCAAAAGCTTCATATAAACTGACTACGCCTGCTCAGCATTCTTTGTGATTGAAAACTCTGAAGGTTTCAACTTATGCTGCGTTGAATCAATATAAAAATAACTTTATTAAATACTGCGTTGCTGTAAAATAGAAGAGAAATAAAACAAAAAGAGAAAGAACTCGCAAAAGCAATTCCACATGCAATATGAATTTAAAATGCACTCATACGCATGGTCTACATTATACGCTTTGATTTGATTTGCTTTTATTTAGTAGAATATTTCTTTGTGAATAAAATTTCAAGTTCTTTAACTATAGCGTAACCAGCGTACAGAGAACCTTTGGTGCCTAGTTTTGTGAAGAAAACTGGGCTTTTGGAAATGGCTGTTATATGACTAGGGTTGCCTACCAGTCTTGCTTTTGTAAACATTTTAATGTTTGGACTTTTTAGTGTAGCATCTACCTAACTTTTAATACTCTTTACCTAGAATATCGCAAAGAATACAAACTATAGCTACTTGCTGTGGTAACAGTCCGGTGTGACTTGAGCCTACAAATTATATAGGGAAAATCGTGTACCTAATCCTACACACAATAGTCTACCTATCTATTTTATAGACATACTCTGAATCGCAAGAAGTGTCTTTTTATTTCACCGTCTAATAAGTGTGATGTCTGTGTGCATTTGTGTTCTTTATATGGTTGTGGCATGAGGTACATGTACATTTATTTATGCTTTAGCTGTACATTTCCTTTCGTGGCGCAGATTCTTAGGATACTTCAAGATAATTTAAAAAATGACAGCGCGCCCCCTTTCCAATAACTTGTCCCTTACCCTAGGGCTGTAACTTCTTCATTCTGAATTTTTAATATGAGGTACCTGGTTTAACATTTTTTGGTACATTATTATCACACTAAAACTAGTCGTCCGCACCAAACGCTCTTGACACTCGATACTAGCCGGTTTGAGACAGTTGGGTTCCTGGCGTTAACGACAGTATGTAGATGTATGTGTGAGCGTAGCGAAGTTTCCTTGTAGCCGTCTCTCTGTATTGGGCGTCGCCTGCCAAATTTTTTGTCTGTGATACCAACCCTAGGGGCTACGCCGGCACATGCCGCAGCCGCAAAAAGCGCCGGACCTCACCGACGCGCTTGCGGCATTATTTACATAAAGTGGAATAATTAATAGCGACTTAAAAGACAAAGAACGGCCGCTTCGCTATTCATGTAAATTAGGTCTAGTCTAGTCACTATTTTTGCAAAATAAACTTGGTATACATTTTCTTTGGGGAATTATGGCGCCCCGTGCCCCGTTTCCCTAATTTGCAGTAGTGGATAATGTTTCTTTGATAACTTTCACTGAATATACCAGAACTTCACTCTGCAGCCCATGATACTAAATAAGACCTATCTCATACACCGCTTGATTTTCCGGAAATTTAACTACCGCATCCGGTTTCTTGATTGAAATAATTTATGTCATCTGATACAAAACCGGAAATCATGACACATGGCAAATGATGGCTGTCACAAGTTGTCATTTGTTTGGTTATTGTTTGCGTGGTCATTTATGATGTATAATCAATATCTATGATAGATAAGTGATAATGACAACTTTTATGAGCACTGGAGGGCATGTCTGCCTACCTAACTGACGTCGAACACCAGAAGCACGGCTTAACTACAAGTGATATGAAAATGGCTCTATTAGATAGGCTGTTATTAGCATGATCTCTTACTTCAGTTGACACATACTTAGATAACTATGTTTGGTACCTATTGTACCTAAGCATCTCTTGGGGACGAAGTTCGCGGGAACCAGCAAGTTTTAAATAAATTGCTCATTTACCTTGTTCTATTGACCTCATTCGAGGAATAGTATTCAATTTATTACCAAATTACAATTTAGGTAAATTACAGAAAATTCATTAATAACTTTAATAAGTATTCAGCATCATGCAATTTCATATTGCAGGCAGCATTGTGGAAAGTTATTTAATAGTCATCTTCCTATTTGAATGTATAATACATAAATGACAGTGGCTGTACATTTGTAGACGTACTATTTTACATAATTTATAATAAGCTTGCATAATTGCGTGGGAATATTAAATAATTACCGACATATTGCTACCAGTTTTAACATGACATTTCTATTTGTATATATTGGTTTATGTATTATTAAAAGACTTTTTGATTTGATATAGAATATTTTGTGCGCGACCGGTTAAGCCAAAAGTTACTTTCAGTTACTTAAATATAAACTAGAGATGACGTGAAATCTCTGTTTTCTACTTTCTTTTAGGATAATGGGAACAACCTTTAAGATTTCAAAAATTAATACATAATACAAATAAATAAGTATACCGTATTGGCCTTTTATATTAACAACAAAGGACAATGACCAAAACAGTATTGTAGGTGGTCCGGTGAGATAACAGGCTGTTTAGAATTATACCTAGGTCCAAAATGTAATTTTTTTCTAGACTTCTGGAAGTTTAAATTTACTATTTTCAGTTTAAGTAATTTCTGGTGAATAAAATAGTTTGGCACAATGTAGAGCTCAGCGTCATTAAAATTCTTATTGGGTATGTCAAAAAGGATAATTAGCTCCAATAATTAATTATCTTTCGGAAGTTTCCACGAATTTACAAAATTATCAAAAGTTACTATTTACATTTGTATAGATACGGACTTATCTGTGTATTCGCAAGCTACCGTTTTTGGCAGTTATGTACCTTGTTAAACTATTAGGCAAATACAAATGTACCATTCCTAGAATTCGTATACAAAATTTAATTAAGCAAAGCATCCGTTTAGAAGATGTACGTTACAGTGACAGACAATTTGTCTTGTCTTTCAAACAGCCATCATCGTTCCATCGTAAGATATACCTACCTATAATCTAATTTGAATTTGTAATGGAACCATAATTGCGGTTAAAATATGTATACATTCGGTATACACGTACAGAGTGCAATGGATTACCGTATTTAGAGGATGTATCTACTAAAGTCTTTGGTAATCATAATTTTGATCTTTATAATCATGTCTTCAGTTAAATTTATGTCCACAATCTTGATGTGGGCCTCCCTCTGCCTCCTCTGCTTGTATCAAGTAAACAGCGTACTTGGACTTCGGCACCCAATCCAAGTGGAATTGCATTATTCTCTATTAGTCCGAGCGACGGCAGGTCTCGCATCCATATCTCACAAAAGAATAGAATATTTTAGCTATGTACGGGTAGAGGAGCTCTAGTACTTCGGATTGGTCGTGGTCTGCCGCGGCGCAGCATGGCACGTTTGGCGGAGTAGCTAAAAGTTTGACCTCTGAAAAAAGTTAAAAATATCTCATCGGAGAATAGAATGAGACATGGCTGTAGCGATAGGAGCAGTTTAGTAAAGCATATAAATCTTGGTCTGCCGGCTGCTATCTTGGCACGTTTTGCGGAGTAGCTAAAAGTATGCCCTCTTAAAAAAGTAAAAAATATCTCATCGAAGAATAGAATGAAAATATATCGTACCGATAGCTTGCTTGAGTCTGCCTACATATATACTGGTCTGCCTGGCCACAGCCTGGCAGTTTTCCCGGTCCGACCACTTTTACTTTTTATCTGGCAGTTTCCAGGTCCGACCACTTTTACTTTTTTTGAGAAATTTTTATTTCTTCGAATAACAGAATGAAACTTAGTTGTAATAATAGTTTATTTAAAGCAACACATATCCTTGGTCTGCCTGAGCTCAGTCCGGTAGTTTCTCAATGCGATCACTTTTCACTCTCAGTAAATTTCAATTTTAAAGGACCCTGACTTTGTTTATTAGGGAGTGGGCCCCGCCAATAAAATGAAAATTTGTCAGTGTATAGAAGTGAGATTTACAGAGCTGTAATCTCTTAATGTCCAGATGAAGAAAATGTTTTCCTTAGTATTATATTTTTGAAATAATTACTACGAATACATCTGAAGTTGTAGATTCTTGAAATTAACATACTTATTCTTCATCTAGACATTGAGAGATTACAGCTCTGTAAATCTCACTTCTATACACTGACAAATTTTCATTTTATTGGCGGGGCCCACTCCCTAATAAACAAAGTCAGGGTCCTTTAAAATTGAAATTTACTGAGAGTGAAAAGTGATCGCATCGGAGAAACTACCGGACTGAGCTCAGACAGACCAAGGGATATGTATTCAGCTTTAAATAAACTATTATTATAACTTAGTTTCATTCTGTTATTCGAAGAAATAAAAATTTCTCAAAAAAAAGTAAATATGGTCGGACCTGGAAAACTGCCAGGCTGTGGTCAGGCAGACCAGTATTTTTCTAGGCAGACTTAAGCAAGCTATCGGTACGACATATTTTTATTCTTTTTTTCGAAGAGATAAATTTTTTACTAAAAAAAGTAAAAGTGGTCGGAAAACTGCCAGGCTGTGGCCAGGCAGACCAGTATATATGTAGGCAGACTCAAGCAAGCTATCGGTACGATATATTTTCATTCTATTCTTCGATGAGATATTTTTTACTTTTTTAAGAGGGCATTCTTTTAGCTACTCCGCAAAACGTGCCAAGATAGCAGCCGGCAGACCAAGATTTATATGTTTTACTAAACTGCTCCTATCGCTACAGCCATGTCTCATTCTATTCTTCGATGAGATATTTTTAACTTTTTTCAGAGGTCAAACTTTTAGCTACTCCGCCAAACGTGCCAAGCTGCGCCGCGGCAGACCACGACCAATCCGAAGTACTAGAGCTCCTCTACCCGTACATAGCTAAAATATTCTATTCTTTTGTAAGATATGGATGAGACCTGCCGTCGCTCGGACTATATGTATTTGTAATATGACTGCACTGAATTCCCCAATCAAAGTAGTAACATGGAAAGCGCATGTTCTACCGACAAGGGCCAAGCTCTTATATAGAGACGGAGTATTATGAGACGCTGGTTGGAATTCCACCCTTATAGCGTAGACATCCCGCAAATTCGCACAAAGCGCTTTGCTTCTACATTTTTAATGCGAACTGTTAAGAGTGGAACTCCCTTCCTGCGGATCTGTTTCCGGAACGTTACAACCTGAGCCTTTTCAAGACGAGAGTGATTAGGCATTATCTGAGCGAGCATGTTCTATCATCATCTGCATCGTCAGGTGAGATTGCGGACAAATGCCTATCAGGCCCTATCTATTCTTTATATAAAAAGAAATGATATGACTATGACGTGACCTGGTGCGAGCCAATTTATATCATGCCATCCCAGGTTTAAAAGCTCCTCGGTCCACCAGGCACTTATTTGGAAAAGAACAATGTTTGTAAGAAATCTTATAATTGTTTAAAGCACTTTTCTAAACACCCTGTCTTCATATGAGACGACAGATGATTCGCTCCAATGCACAAGATTAACCGTTAGCCTGAGGATACTGTGCCAAGTATTAAATTGGAATATTACGATCCCAAACCATTAGTTATGCAGGTTTTATTAATTGCCGGTGAATGTTGCGTGGTGCACTCTTAAGATTTATTTTCAGTTACTTATTAAGACGCACACTCCAAAACTGTTCTTTTTTCGACGAGAGAATCAAATTGATATTTAATTATATGGTTTGAAAATGTTCATTGTTATTACAAGAGCGAGTAGCTAAAGTTAGTAATGCTTTATTACAGGTTATTATAGGGTAAAGTACGGATAGATGCGCCGTTGGGATAGTTGCGCAGGTTTCGAAAACACTATGTTCTAGTGAATTTCAGCACTATTGCTTATTAAAACATAGTAGTCTTCCTCCTGAAAGCCCAAGTACCACGTTAATTATTGGAGTAATTGCACAATTTACGCCAGTTTAAGCAAAAATCTTCGGTAGCGTGGTCAAACCGGGCGTCGAAATTATTTTAGCACATTTTGTTTTTCGGGTATCTTTTCTCACGATTGTAGAATCGCTCACATTTTTATTTCCTCGTATGCACTACTTTATAAAGTATGTGCCCATTTAATAAATTATTCCAAAATATTAAATCACTATTTTTTTAATTAAATGCGCACCAAAAAGGATATTTGCGCAGGTTTTTTGGGCGGATAGTTGCGCTTTGGGGGATAGTTGCGCAGATTGATATTTTTGTTTATTTTAGTATGTTGCAGATGGATAAAATGCTTCTAAATTACAGTCTAGATATGGAAGTTGTTCAACATACATTTTTATGCTACCTACGCGTTGATACAATTTTTTTACTGAAATAATGACTTAGCACTCAATAACTTTAGAAATAGTAATAATGTTAAGATTTGGAGGCCTATTCGATTTTTAAAATAAGTATTTAATCAAATTAATTTCAAATTGGTTTGATTTAAATAAAGTACAAATTTTATAGTAAGTCACCTAGGTAATCTTCAAAGCGCAAGTATCCCCCCATGATTTTTTAGTGCTGCGCAACTATCCGTGCGGGTGCGCGACTATCCCTTTTTCAAGAGGTCAAATAAAACTGGATTTACAAGAAAACAATAAAAATTAAATTCATGAATTAGGGCTTTAATGAAAGACTAAAGATCAATCCTTTAATCTGTAAAGATTATTTTGTAAATAAGTTCTTAATTATTGAGTTATGGAGCATTTTCCAAAAGGTGCGCATCTATCCGTACTTTACCCTATCTGCTCCGAATGCCTGCATTGACTTATTTAATTCATAATCAAATAGGTATGTTTGAAAAGACTTTAAAATTACACAATTTGATCAGTTGTTATTGTTTGTGAGTGAACAACTTTTGTGGTTCTACTCAGTGCACTTATTTCAAGTATTTTTGTAACTGTTATTAGCACTTTATTTCCAAAAGCAATTAGCAAAGTTCTAACAGCAAGCCCGTTACCGTTAAAAATAAACTAGAGTTCACAGTTTGTGAAACTGTAAATGGAACGGCTAGGGCCACATAGAATTTGTAAACCAATTCCAGCGTACAGGAATCCTAGAGCCAGAAGTTCCTTCAGACAATTAGCCTCTGATTTCGTCTTGGAACTAGGTGGAAATTGCTGCGCTCCCTCTGTTGTGGTTTTTGTTTGCGTTGTAACATGGATTCGAGAACTTTATTAGCGAGTTTCGAGGCTCGTCCAACGAAAATACGAGTTCGCAAGAATCTCCGTTCGTTTATTGGTCTATCAAAGGGTTCGTCGCGTTTATAGGGTGCTCTAAACAACCGCAGTCCTCGGTTTGCGTCGAAACATTCCCCTTTGTGACTCAAAATTGGTATTGGCGTTTTATTACTGGATGCTTTCATCAGAGCGGCATTCTTCCTCGTTGCATTTGACGAGACGAGAAGTTTACGCTTCATAGAATCCAATAAGAGTCAGAAAATTCGTTGTTGAAATTTCTTTCTCTTAAATTGCTTTACAGTTGCCGAACATCAGTCGTAAATCTTCGAAGTATGTGCTTTGAAATCCAAACTCACATTCGCTTCGTTCGGAATACACGAGTGTCTCAAGTAACCTCTCACCTTTCTCGTATGATAAATTCTTGTTATCTCGAAAACACTTTCCCTGCGATGCTAATTACACCAAACATGTTCCGTGGTTAAACAATTTCGAGAATCTCGTCTCGTCTTTACTTCGTATAGGCTTATTGTTTAACCTTTAGTGAATTCTTGGCCGGTGAAGGACTATGTCTTTTGGTATTATAATTTTACTGTAACTGATATGGGTAGGTAGGTACTACTTACTTACTTGTAGATATACCTTGAACATTATGGAAATTATTTTTATATTCATATACTTAGTGAGATTGATGATAATGGAATAAATACCTATAATAAATTATTTTAGGATAGCAGCAAATTTTACAAGGTAGTTTACCTGAACTAATTGTTTTTAATGATATTTGACTGAATAACAAACACAAACTCAAAGTTACGAGACAGAAATTTGAATAAAACTGCATATTTTATAGGTACTTTGGTCAGTGCTAGTAGCTTCAATTCAATTTCTTATTATAAGGCGTTTTCATTGTGATTTTTCCAGTGTTTAAGTTTATCAGTGCTAGTCCTTTTAATCCAAAAGTTTTGTTTATTATTGTCCATTGTGTCTCAACCCTTATGTACTTAGAACTACTTAAGTTATGAATGTAACGATATTTTTATGATTATTGCTCATAAAATCGTGTCAATTGGACACTTACTTTGATTAATTAGTACAAGATGTCGTAATAAATTTTAATTTATATTTACGAGTGGATGATTTTTTTATTACTTTTATTCACTTTTACTGTGTCAAGTACTCATGTGAGGTGACAAGTCGTAAAATTAAAGTGTATCTAAGGTTAAATGGTTTCCTGTTGAGTGATTTTGATTACTTAGAACCTCTTAAGCCGGGTCCACATTTGTAGCATTTTGGTGTATCGTATCTCCGTTGCGTGGCATTGGCGTGTATCATGATCGCTAGTTTGGACGCAAGATGATACACGGTAATGATACGCTCCGTGTCTGATACGGCCCGATCCACACTGATCGCGTATCTTGATACACCTCGTATCTGATACGCGTATCATGATCGGTGGTATGGACGTATTATGATACCGTATCTTCATACTGTATCGCATTACGATACGCGATACACCGCGATCCATCCTGTGTCGGTATTTCCGCGATCATCAAAGGAGATACGCGTCGTTTTGAATTTGTGAAACTAAAAGCCGATACACTGACACGATACAGTATTAGCAAGTATGGACGCGTATTTTAACAAGATACGGCAAATTTATGACGTGGTTGAAATGCGCGTCCATATATATGATACAAATACTCGATACGATATGCGTGATCGTGCTACGTTAGGATGCTACAAATGTGGACGCACCTTTAGAACGCTTAAATTTTGCAGACTAGGCTGTTTGTTTGCAAAAGTTTATTTGATGGGTATTTTAAAAACAAATTATCAAATCTATCTGTTGTGTATTGATCTTTTAAGTCTGTATTTATCGAAATTGTACCATACCTACTCTACTACATATTACTTATACATTGAAACAAGAATAGGTCATTACTGACATGTAAGATTATTAGGTACCTACCTTTGACTACGTATAGGTTATGATAAGGCATAGTTATAAATAAGAGTTAGACTTCCTCTAGGAATATTTTATACATATTTAGCATCATATTTCTTCATAATCAAATACGGAAATATCTTTGACATAAATGTTTCTTTATCTATCTTGTTATCCGCCTACGCATTTCTACGTCGTCCAATCGTGTCAAATTATGATTTATTGCTAACGTTAACTAATTCGTTATTCTTGTTCCCATATTAGACGCTGTAATCGTGTGGGTTGTCCCTTAATCTATTGCATTAAGGGCCTCATCATCTTCATTATCAGCTACTGGACATCATATTTATTTGTACTTATATGATAGTGGTTGCACAAGTATGTCAGATGCATACAAGGCGACTATATTTTGAGACGGCAACTCTCTGCATTCACTTGTATATGACAGTTGTATGGCGCTGCCATTCCCACTTGGTGGCAAACAAAAGTGAGAAAGGGAGCGCCATACACCAGTCATATGGCAGCGAATGCTGTCTCAACTATACCCAAAAACTGAATATATCGATGATTCTGTCGACTCTGTGTTGCACTAGCCTAGTCATTGGTTTCATAGGTTCTACCATTGACTGCGATTTTGATTAGACTGTCTCCAATGGCTGCCCGCAGACTTAACAACTTGTCGACGTTTCTGAGGTCGTTTTGCGCTGCACTATAGGTAATAGAGCATTTTAATGATAATGACAGGTTTTCTTGCCAGAAATATTATGTTACAAGAAGATCTTATTTTTGAAATATTCAAATTAGTTCCAACATATTTTGCCTGCTTCAGGCATGCCAAATTATTAAAACTTATATTTATTCGATTTCATATATTTATTCGTGATTGTTTATGACTTGCTCCCTATTCAACCTTACCATAATTTTCTCTTGTCCTGCCTTTTTCCAATTTATTTGAAGTCTGCACTTCACACTTCTATGCCTAACTAAATATTTACCTAACTGTTAATTTTCTGTTATTGGTACTCGTAAACTCTGTTTTCGCCTCTGACGTTTATTATTAAAGTTTTCTGTAATTCCACATGGTTAAACGTATATTTCGTAGGACATAAAATGTACTGGCACCTGTCTGCCTACCGGGGTCGTGAACTTTGTCGGTGTGCGATAAATTTCTGGAAAACAGCAACGAGGGCGTTGACCTTTTAGTTGGTAATTAAAACAGAAATCCATGACGTCACGACTGGCCCGATTTGCCATAGGCCCGGTTCGTCACACATCAAAAATTAGCTAAGATTCGTTACAGAGCTAATTTATAACCTACCTAGTGATAGTACCTATACCTACCTTCAAAATATAGTTTGAAATTTTACTAGTGACCGATAATAAAAATTCAGAACCGGCTGGCGATACGGAACAACTTTCCCCAAGGAACATAGGTCGAAACACGAAAAAAATAATTTGGGCCTCCCATACAAACTTGCCGATCAGCTAATTTCAGTTACCAAGGAGGTCCAAATATTTTTTTCTTATTTCGACCTATGTTCCATAATATGAAAGTTATTCCTTAACACCAGCCGGTTCTGAGTTTCTGCTATCGGTCACTAGTAAAATTTCACCCAATACCTAAAGCTTATACCTAAAGTGTATTCAAACAAATCAGTCGAACGTACCGTCCTAGTTTTGAAAACCTGACAAACTATATAGGACATGGTGGTCAAAAATATAGCAAATAATTTTAGTGCGTGTTGTCGTTATTGACAATGACAAAAGGCGACTCTCTGTATGGATAAAAGAAGCGGGCGTACCGGCACTGTGATAAACCGGGCCTACCATGACGTCACTCGACATCCGCACATGTTCGGCGATCGCTGTTTTCGTTATTTATCGCATATTTATTGGCTAGTAAAATCGAGATCCTGTTACTACTACAAGATAAGAACAACAAACAAACTTCCCGATAAAGTTGGTCCAGTTTGGACGTCTTAGAAACTTTGACAGCTGTTGGCCAACTAAAGTATGACGATAAGTTTGCTCTTGACCGCAATAAATAAGACGAAGTATAAGTAGAAAACTCTTATAGCAATCCATGTCATAAAGAGAAGCAGTTGGGTATAAAAATATACTTCAGGCATAAAACTTTCTCATGCTTTGCACTGCTATAAAAACTAGCAGTAATGTAGGTAATAAACGCACTGTTTATTTTTGCCACCCATTAAGTGCGTATTATGCAAAAGTAGCGCCACTAAGTAGAAAAAGACACATTTCTTTTAATACACGCCTTTCATCATTAATCTGAATAATGAATTGGTTACTGTCGCCATAGCTGTTACTAACAATCCATAAATCCATGTTCATGGTTAACGCCTTTTTTATGTCAGCCAAAAATGGGCAGATTTAATAAATATGGCATGGATTACATGAATGATAGATAGAAAAATTTCCTTCAAATTTATTAGTTCTTAATTTATGCTTTTGGCTAGTTATTGTGGCCATTCATTGCTGCGTTGATGTAGCCTTGTATGGGTAAATGATCTATTCAGCAAGATTTTTTTCCTGTTTGGTGGCGCCACTACACTGCCGTTGAACATTAAAACAAGTGCAAAATCCTTTCGTACTCTTAGAAACAGAAACGACGACTCGCCAATTGGCGAGTGCTAACTTCTCTTTGATTGGTCTGATGGAGTGAATGTATGCATTGTTTGTAATGCATCAAGTCAAGGAGCTAATTGTTTTTCTTTCTTCATAACCTATAAACACTTACAGAAGTGTGAACGCCCTTAAAATTTTCCAAATTGAAATTTGTTTTGCTTTAGGTTAAACTTAATCTTTAGGAAATTGATTGTGATTGCCATAACATCATTCCAATTTAAATCTCTCTTAGAAATAGGTACTTAAATTCTCTTCGTGTAGTATTGATTTGCTGTGCTGCAATATTATGCCAAGAATAAATATTTCGTTTCGTTTCCAATTAATGGTTCAGGAAATATTATAATTATAAATAGATTTATACGAATTATATTGCTCTCTAAACACCAGAAGGAAACTGAACGGAAATTCCCAAGAGGTTTGAGTTATAGGTACAGACTACAGGCTGTTATAGAAATGGTGCAAATGCAAAATATAGGTATTAGTAGGTAATCTTGTATTTACAGACAGTGTGCCACAAAGCTATCGGTTAGGTGACTTCAAATTCTTGCCGCAGTTAAGATTCGCGGAATTTGTAAATAAATAGCTATTAAACTATGCAACCTTTAGATAATGTTGTTTTACTCACAATTTGGTCCGAATCATTGAATTTGAATAAAAAGATAATAAAACTGTAATCTGTGAATCCACTGTAGGTAGATTAAAATTACGAACATATTGTTATTAAATTTCTGAGAACAGAGCTAGCGCCACTATTCTACTCACGCCATGAGTTGAGGTTTTATCTAGGTATATCCACCCTTTATATCCCTTTCTGGTTACATCCAAATAAAATTCTGTTTGAAATATAGGTCAGGTTAAACCTCCTATTTATTATTATTTTTTTGCTGCTACCTTTTATAATAATAAATCTCCATGTACGAGTAAGTTGAAACGTTTACTAGGGTTACTAAATTTCGAATATTTTGTTGGAGCTATATTAGAGATAAATAAATGGACCTGTATTAATATGGCAATGTATTTCTATTATATTTAGTGACAGCAAGAAAGTTAGATAATCGTACTGTTCCCGCAACACCGAAATTAAATGCTATAGGTAGGTAGCTAAACTTTTCATCTCCCATTTTAGTCTTCGAATTTGTGAGTGAGATTCTCCCATAAGTTGGACAAAGGCGTCGAATAGAATTTCAGATTGTATGAATATGACATAGGTACAAGAAATCTGCGCGAGTTTTTAACTGTTCATTTCAACATTCATCAAAGTGTTAGTTATATTATTATAACATTTCCTACGTCAAATATTATTAAAGTACCTAATTGATTGCAGGCAAGGCCGGCAAAGGTTGATAAGGTAGACAGATTGCGACTCTTATGATCGCCGGCATCGCGCATATAAAGTTCAGTTGAGAATAAAAGTGATTCCATTCAATATTAATAAAGTTCCCCTGCCCTCTCAACTTTTCCTCATTAAAATGCAAGTCTTCCTCTCCTCTTATAAGGTTAATACCTCACAAGATATCGCATGATTGCTGACGGGTGTCGTTTACCCCTTCTACGTCGTTAACTTTGCTTGTTATAACTTTATATGGCCCCGGGGTGTAAGGAATTTAAATTAACTCAATTTCTAGGTTATAAAACTTATCAACGGCAAAGATTTATGTGCACGCGCCCTAATGTTTGCCAGGAAGTTGTGAATTACAAATTTGGGCACTAGAGGTTAATGGTTTAAAGGAGTGGATTGGTATGTGTGGTAAGTAACTAGTTCGTGGTTTGGTTTTTGGTTTGTAGGTACTTTAGAGTGCATCGTAGTAACGCCTGGTTGAAAAACGAAATGTCTGAAAATTTTGTAGTCTTTGAAAATGCTTTTAACAAATATTACAGTTGTATTAGGTAACTAGTAATATCTACTGTTCCTTGTGGGTACGTAAAAGCTCAATTTCTATTAATACCACTCAAATGATCTCGAAAATAGAACGCAGGCAAGTATAAACATAATAATAGCTGCTCAAAGAAACCCAAAAATACCGTTTTGATTTCCCTAAGAGGAAACACTTAAACGTTTCGCATCACGTTTTCAAATTTTCCTGTACACCCATTATAACGAGAAAGATCAATATTCCTCGGCGCGGCTTGTTTTTCTAAGCTAAGCAAATAAGGCTCCCAATTTTGCCACTAAAAAGCGCTTTACAAATTCGTGAAAAGTCTGTGAAATAGACATAGTCCCGGTTTGCCACAATTCCGGTTCGTCATAATATAATTATCATAATTATATATAATAAAACTAAGTTGATAAAATGTGCGTGCCGATAAAACTTAAAAAGGATTCCCGGTACGACAAAGGGACTTATATTGTGCAATAGCCCTTTATCTCTCATCGAACGAGAAAGTTCCCGTTTTAACATAAAGTGCGTATTTTTAAAGACTTAGGGCTTTTACAATCCCTCAAGTAGTGGTGCCATCTGTTGTCGAGTAGTCGAACTCCAACTCCAATTTTCGATTTAAATGCAATGTATTTAAAAGTTTTCTATTAGACCAAACAGGTAAATACCGTGAGTGAAACCGCAGGCGGAAAGGTAGTATACTTATAAAATGAGTCCTAGTTTGTCACACTAAATAATTATGATTTTTTGATGTGCCGGTTCGTCAAAGCTTTTATATTTGCTTAGTGATGGCAGCTACTTGAAATGCCGTTCTTGTAGCAACTTTTAGGACCAAAAAAACCGCATCTACACAATAGGAAAAAGAAGTGATATTTCTGGCTGAACTTCAAGTCTTAGTTAGTTTATCGTTTGCTGTAAGTAATTTCATTTTTAAGATAATTATGTAGTCCCTGTTGCGTTAATTTTCTTTATTTTCTGCCTTGTAAAGTTTTGTCTGCACTTACATACAACAAATAGTAAAAGTTATAAATAAAGTGCTGAACTTAGATCAGATAAAAAGCTATAAAGAATCAGGACGTTTTTCATATATGGCAAAGATGGTCTGTGGCTAACTGGGTCGTACGCCTGAAAAGCGGCTTGTTGGGCTATATTCCCGTCACGTGCCCAGTAAACCGTCAGACTCATCCTGTAGGGGCTCTACGTACGATAAATTTGAATTCTTCTAAGACGACTCAAGGCCTTGTTAAATTCAACAGTTATGTCAACGACGACGTTCATTACTGTTTTTATTGCTGTCTTTTTATAAATTCATCCAATTTGAGGCAATGTTCACGAAATATCAATGTGAAGATCAACTTTAATGATGCTTCAAGATATCACCCAAATAGTAATCTACTTGTTTGTAATCCTCTAGATGATTGTTTCGTGCTTAGACTCCCACTTTCAGTTATTGCTTTAGCGTTATTTACAACATGTTTTTAAAACAAATTTCGTTGAATAGAAATAGTTTTCTCTTATGGTGAGAAAGCCACGATTGATTTGGTACTCACATCTTTAAACCTATACTTTGACTAGGTGGATATTTGAAATGAGTTAGGGCTCATTCGGAGTCAATAGAAATAGTCTTTTGTATGTCACTACACAGTAAATTAGACACAGCCATTACACTTAAAATGCATATTATCGTCGAGACATAAAACTAGGCTGGGCGACATTTCACGCAAATTTTAATGGCTTAGTGGACGTTGCCAACAGGGTTATTGTACCTAACCACACTTAACACATAACAGTATTGCGTTATGGCTTGTGTATTGGAAATATATAAAGATTGATTGGCTAGGTATTTAGATCTATGACACCATGCATTATGTTTACCAGTCGCTGGTAGGTAGAGCATCTTAAAATTTGTTATGATTTAAAACTTTTCTTTAGCTTCTTCTTTTAGTAGTAACCAAAAAATACTAACTATAGCTACTCGCTGTAGAACTATTAGCTGATTTACAATTTTACACTCTGACGCTTCACTTCAGTAGCGACTCGCTACTAGCGAGCTAAGCAAATCTCAACAACGTGGTATATTTTTTGTAACACAATTTAGAAAATATTATTCTCGTAAAAGTATGAGTGTTCACTTCACCCGCACCTCGTAGTTCAGCACCTTTTACCTTATCAAAAGGGTTAGGCTATCCATCTAAAATATTGACAGGCAAGACCTCTAAGAAGCATGAATATACGCACCGACAGTATTGAATGTGACATTACGGGTGGAAAATTGGGTAAAGACTTTTATTATCAACTGGTGTATACGTTACCGTAAATGGTGACGTGAAAAAAACGTTTACATGGTTAATGTATCCCATGCAAAAGAATTGCGGTCCACTCTGTCTTAGTGCACATTATTTTTGACCGATGTTTATGCGGGTTGGGTGCAACTGCGCACAAAAAGAGACACTAAATGATTAAGAAACTAGAAAATCAAATTTCAACCAGAGTAAAAAATTACTACCTATTGTAAACGCACATGCGTATAAACGAACTTTATTTTTACAAAATGTCGCCTGCTGTACTTCCTTCTTGAGATCTGCAAAGTTATGTAATTTCAAACTTTGCTTGTAACATCCCAAAAATAAATTTTGAATACATTGTCCTTTACCCTGAACGTCAAACCGCCCTAACCCTTGTCAATGTTGGTAACTAGACCTTGGTTGGGTCGCCACGAAATTGCATGTTTTGTTCGAGTTTACGCTCAAATTCAGTAAAACGGGAATGGATTGGAAATCTGTTAGGCCTACCAACTTAATACAATATCAAAACTTATCAAACTTCTTCTTCTTCTTCGTGTCAATAACTCAAACTAGTAATTAAATAAACTTTTGCCAGTATTTAGCGACGGTCACGGCATTCTCTGTCGCCAAGTTTAGGTCCTCCACGCTGCAAGTGTTGGGCAGAAGAGGGCATGTTATAAGGTGAGCCATTGATTGGGATGGAGCTCCACAGTCGCAATTGGTCCGCGTTTTATCCGTGAAGCCCCACTTAGCCATATTCTCTCTGCATCGGCCAACCTGGGTGCGCAGGCGGTTTAATGATCTCCAGGTTGGCCACTGCAGATGATCAAACTTATAAACCCGTACTGCCCTTATGCAAATTGAGTTAAGTACCCATAAAAGCAAAATCGTACCCGTGTTTTTACAAAGTCGACGATCTAACGTGGACTATGCTGGTGATTTTGTTCTACACACGCACGTACACACACAATGCGCGTAAGGTGCGTATTTTTTGACACGCTCTAATACCAACCACATTTGAGCTTTTGCACCAAAAGTTCAAATGTGCAAAAGCTCAAATGTGGTTGGGGATCACCGTCTCCGTCTCTAAGCCAAAACGGCCCGATTTCGCAATTAATAATTTTTTCAAGGCAGGGAACGGCATATCAAAACAATGGGATCAACTTAACCTCGTAAGGCCCAGATGCCTTTTAAAAGGTATGTAGCTTTGTAGTGGTTCAGACCCAAGCCCTTGCAAGATTTACACCATAAAGCAACCTTATTGCTAGTGCATATAAGGTTCATTTCACTTTGTGAATCATACCTTTTAAAAGGCATCTTGGGCCGTTATCTAAAGAAAGCTCATAAATGTCTGGGCCTTACGAGGTTAAACAAGTCTTTAATACAGTTTACAGGAAACGCCAGTAAATAACAAACACAATTCATAAGTAAGTTGGGTGATCCTTAAAGGGATAGGTGGGCGCATCTGGTAGTTAGTAAGTATACACAAACATTTTTACCTGAAGTAAAAAACATCAATATTTTCTACTCATGCCTACCTAGCCCAGATTTACAATAGGGCGAACACGGAAACCCCAAGGGAAATTCGTTTCCCATAAAAGATGAGATTCTTCAGTGAAATGTTTCCCTATAAATAGACATAAATTGCTGGGTGTGCATTTACCTACAAAGCCTCGCGTTGATGATTCTTGGAAAAGAAAAATATTTCCCCTGTACCAGTAAAATGTATTACATTTTTCACCCCTCAGATTTACTTTTTTAGATCGACAGAAAGTTGAAAAGGCCACGCAAAATCGAAAACGAAATGAAAAGTTCCATTTCGAGTTTGATATATTTTATTATTTTTTTGTTATTTGTAGTTTTGATGACCATCATGAACTGCAATAATTATCGTCCTGTGCGTTTTTAATAATGATAAATTATTTTGACGTAACTAGGTATATTTTAACAATCATCTACAAACCGAAGTCGGTATAGGTACTGGTACCTACATGCAAAAGACCACCAACAAAAATATCGCGTGTGTGGCCCGATGACCCGATCAATAACCAAGTATTAAACCGAAAGGAAGCACTTGCAATAGTCATAGAAGACATCGTCGTTCGATCGACAGTCATAAAGACCAGTACCGGTTTGCCATGCACAGTCCCAATTCGTCATCAAAAATTAACCTCATATTGAGTCGTGGTTCATCACTCTCAGCAATGATAATGGATACTAATCATTAATCCGAGAGTTTTGTTTGTGTGTGTGTGTGTGGGTTTATGTTTTAATCTGTTTATGCTCCAGCAGCTTATCGGTTTGAGACATTTTTTTTACGTAGATAAGTATAACCTGGATGAATACATAGGCTGTAGCCTACGCTCGAGGACACTTGCTATAACTGAAAGATAACCAAAAAACGGCAAAGAGTGAATCGTTTAATTTATAAACATATTTTCTCACTATCACTTCGTCACAGCTTTAGTATTTGCTTAGTGTATTTTAATAACCTTAGGTAGGTAGATTTGTGTGAACTGGTCCTAAGATTTAAAAATATAATTTCTGTGTGTTGAATTGGGACACGTTTTTAAGTGTGACGAACCGGTACCGTGGCAATCTTGGCCTAACTCGTCATAAATGCAGTTCAAATGAAGGACGTTGCCCTCAAGACGACTAGATAGCAACAGACACAGCTATTAATAAATCGCAGGTTACCGGCAAAACTTTTGAAATATGCCAATGCAGAGCTTTGATTCGACATCGTCGTCGATAGCTTTTATTGGGTCATATGAAGCCGAGCCGTATTTCTAAAATGGCTAAACATTTATGGAGCTAACATTTTTTGCAGATTCGAGTTACTTTTTAATTTTGCAGTCTGGTCCATTTATTTGTTCATAGATCGTTGTTGAAACGTTAACGATACATTTTGATGATTCTATGATTAAACGTTTCCTTCCTCTTTAGTTGTCCTTTTAGTAGCGGTAGTAAGGTATATTACATTTTTCCCACCTTACCGACCCGATGAACCCTACTCCACTAAACCAGCAAGACTAACGCGTTGTACCTGGCATAGACTGAACGCCTTTTATTCTGTTGGATACTAGTCGACGAACGACCCGATAAACCCTGGATATTAAAAGCTATTATGTGAGATTTATAGACGTGTCAAAAAGTTTTGGAAACCTCAAGCCATATTTAAAGGCCATTATTACCTAGTATGCATTCAATTATTTACATATCTAATTGAGTGTTATGTCATGTTTATTTATTTATCTACTCTTCAACGCAAGAAAGTTGTGTGGTCGTTATATTTATTCAAGTGTTTGAAGTTTCTTTAAAATAAAAAGGACATTATTTATTACATAGGAGGTTTTCTTTTGTACCTACAAATTATCGCAACAATGTAGGTAATATTTTTTAAGATAATTTCATCAAAGATCATAAAAGAATATGCAGTGAATAATAAAATGAAATTAGAACAAAAAAATATCAATTCGCAATAATGAGAAATGTAATTTCAAAGTTTCTTGCTGTTGATTTTTAGAAAGAAGCAAATTGCCAATATTTAGAATATTAGGACCATTCTTTTGAATGAGATCCTTCATAACGCTCATTGCTAATAATGAAATACTTTTCAGGGAAAATTACAAATGGGAAAGGAGGAAGATGAAAAGGCAAAAAAAACGCAGGCAGGTAACCTACCTACAGCTTATTTTTTAGGAGAAAATGTAATGAGTTAATAACAAATACGATAAGGAGCAGTTGATATGGCAGCAGCTGTTTCATGGCTATAAAGGTTTCATGAATGAAACTTTACTGTTTTTTTATAATAACTCTACCAAAACTCATTTTCAGTGGGGAGAAAACTCAAAGCTTATCTATTACAGACGGCAGCAGGCGCAATGATGCCGTGATGACGTAACGACAACCAATAAGAAGTGACTAAACTTTGACATTGACACATTTTTGACCATTCACAGACAAAAGGCATACTTGACAGTGGCGCCGTTAGTTATCTAGTTTTCTACCTCATTGATACCACAAATCAATGAGGTAGAAGGCTTACTCGGTACTAGCAACGATTTTGATGCTTACTGACTTTATCTGGAAATAGCCGGAATCTCAGGGGAAGTCAAGGTAACTAAGAAAGTGGTTGACACAAACGTCTTTATCAGATTTTGCTGTTTTGATATTTTTATACGTTAAGATTTTTGAGAAAAGCAACCCTGGATATGTAACTTAACAAGTGCCAGCCAATCGCGAAAATCCAAGATAGGCTCGAGTGAACCTTCTGTAAACTCTCTATTTTGTGTTGATACTTCCGATACCTCGCCTCCTTTTAAAAAAACCGTCTTCTGTATTTCAGGTCCTTAGCAGCCATTACAGTAACAACAGCTATAAGAAGTTCCATAAAGCAGGTTTCTAGGTAAATTACTGCACACATTTCCCCTAATGAATTAACACCGCAAAAGTTTGGTATACTTAACCAACATGGGGAGAATTTGCGAAACTGTCATTAATAATACCTTATACTTATACATTTACATCTCCACATCCATAAGACTTAGGAGTACTATAGATACGTAAGTAATTTTAGGCCGTTGACATAGTACTGGGCATGCGCAGAACAGACGTTATTCATAAACAATGAATTTAATACGATGAAACGACCTGAGTTCTAAAGTTCAGCATAAATTAGGTACAAACACCGTCGTATCAAATAAACATTAAGATATCAGATAATTATTTGTCTTGGTAGGCCCATGATAGAGCAAATAGTTCGCCGGAAAATAGTAGCATAGAGCCACTACCGTATATAACCAGTTAAACCATATTCATCTAGGTAAGGTATATTAAAAGAATGGTCTACCAATCTCAGCTATAAACAAAAATACGTCAATTTTGCAAAAGCTCATTATCAAAAGGATATCAAATAAATATGAAGCTGTCTACTTAAGCGGATTTGAAACATATTATGCAAAGAGAATGTAAATAAAAACACTCAATGAAAACATACAAATCTACGAACAAAACATACGCTTGCAAACAAAATAAATCCTATCATTGACAAACAATTAATGAAAACACTTACCGAAAGCATTCGGAGATAAGCAGACCCATCGTAATCATCCTTCAAAAGCCGGCAGACTCCAAAAACATGATATCAAACTTTATCAACAAACTATTATCAGCACTTTCACTTTGTCATCCCGATAGACCAGCCGGCGTCCAAGTGTCAAAATCACGTGGTAACACACCCGCGCATCCGCGAAACACGTCTTTTCGCGTGCGCGCTACAGCGCATGGCACTTGCGTAGCATATTATTCATGTAGCAGACTAGCCTCCTACACAGTTGGTGAAGAACTAAGCGGGTAAACGCAAGTTGTGCACGTGGGTTACTCGACCGCCCTACCAAAGAGACAGTATGTAGACAATATTCAGCTTTCTCTCGAAGGCAGACGATGTATTTTCGAGCGTGTCCGTTATCTGACTGAGAGATGAGCCGGGAATATGGAACGCCACACGTATTTCCGTAAGCCGCTGTGTGCGTACGGTGCGTGCGGTTATACAAAAATGCATTTTTGATAAGATTAGCCATAATTAGCCTAATTAAAATATACTTTTACGGGCCGTAAAAATTTCTCGCTTTGCGTGAAATTGGTTTTAAAACGGGCCACACTGAAGCTAAAAGCACCTAAAAGTTTGTTTGTTTAGATGAAGATAGTCAAAAAAGCTTTTAGATGAAAACGATTTTAATTTCGCACTGAAAGAAGACCATTTTATTTTTATTCTTTGACATTAGTGTGGTGTAGCCCCTACTCTTCAAGAATAATTTATTAGGGTCGGAACTCACTTACGGAAACGTCAGAAGTAAATTATTATTTATTAGAATCTGAATATGAAAGGTCGTAGATGTGCTAATATCAATTAATATGAGCTTTAAGACAGCCCAACAGCTAGCAAAAATGACAACTTGTGCAAAAATGACATCGCCTGGCGATATTTGACACAGGTTTTTTTCTATGCTAATTCTTACAATTTAATTTAATAACTTTTCGTTAATAAAATAACTCGGAGATCGTTCAAAAAAAGCGAAATATCGTGCGGTGACCGTTGAGTGTGATACAAGAATCATCTATGACATCACATATTTCGTATTTCGCATCATCCTATCGACCAAGATGACTGAGTAAACAAAAACGATGCGCTTTGTAAGTCATATTTCAAATTTGGGTCGAAAATACCGTGAATTTAAATTTCCACTGGTGTAACACTCCCTTACGAATAGCCACTCAGAAAAGCTCAGCTGGAAGCGGCTATTCTACTCGAGGATATTGAAAAACTTGCGCGTAACGATCGCTCCTTTTGTCTTGTTTTATAATGTTGCCATTACATTTCACTATCCTGCCAATAGTGTCCAATTTAGCGTACACTGCTGGGTATCTTAAATTTACTGTAAAGACACTCCTACAGTAACCAGTAATGTATCTCGAATCAGGCCCTACGAACGTGATAGAGAAATAAGTGTTCAAGGATTATTTTAAAACTTAGTCCCGTTTAATCTCCCCGCTCTGTTGTAACATGACTCGGATTTTTTATTGAAACTTTTATACGAAGGAAGTTGGTTTTTAATCCCTAGAGAGTAAATGATTAGCGTTGAAGAGTGTAACTTGAGTGCGATAAGTAGGAGGTAAAATTTTATATTGCGGTCGTCAGTTATGTATTAAAAATAGGAATAAAAATCGCAGTACCTAAACAAAGTAAAATTGAATAAACTAATAAAAAATTAGATACCAGGAGGTGTACCAGTAGAGTTATAATTTATACAAACTCATAATCTAGGTCGAAATAAAGACCGGGCGTGGCGGCGTCGTAGTGCGCCGTCAACGTGACAGACAAAGGGCGAGCGGCGGCGTGCAGCTCGGTCTTTTTGGGATCTCTATACAAACCAGTCATACTATGAACGACGCTGTAACGTTGACGGCGCACTAAGACGCCGCCGCGCTCGTTCTTTAGTTTGAGCTTTATGTACGATTCGCAAAACGTAGAGGACTATCAAAATATTTACGGTAATGTTTTCTCTAAGCCTGTAGTTTAGCGAAACGATGTGTACTTTATATATTTTTATTTAAACTTTAAAGCTTGCAAAAGCTAACATTTATAATCCTAGCCCGTTGAGCTAGACAGGCCAAGCGATAAAACGCAAAACACCAAACGAAAAAGACTCTCAGAGCAAGGAACTGTTTCAGAGGGAATCATTCAGAAGACAATAATGAAGCCATAAAAAACTTATGACTACAATTATAACTGGTCCGCTTAATATGGCCACAGAAAAGCGTAAATGGCAATAGATGTAAAAGTGTCTTACACTTGCCTGATCAGATTAAATTTTGTGTATTATTAACATTAGCACGTGTTTTGTGTTGTGGCGCAATTTGTTGCTTTTTTTATGACTTTATTTCAGTAGTTAGCAGAATTTAACTTAAAGTATTCTATTGCTTTAAGGAAATGCAAGAAATATTTCATCGAGAGCAATGACATGGATTCTTTATCTCTCATCACTCGCAGTAAGGTTTAACAGGCATCACAAAAATAAAAATAATTAAAAATCTGCGCAAATAATTTTGCTTTAGTATGTGTCAAGTCTGACGCAACAAATTTATGAAAATTCAGTTACGGGACGCTTAGTTCCTTTAGAAAACTTTCCTTTACTCTGAAAAGACACCAAATAAATATTTCTCCGAGAGAAACCACATGGTCTTTTTTTCTCTCATCGCTTGCAGTAAGGTTTAGCAGGCAAATACAAAAACAGATAAATTTAAAAATCTGCGCTAATAAGGTGTCGTAGTGCCACGTCTGACGGCGAATATGTGCGTCGTCTTTAGTCAAAAAAAACTTAAGCTCCTGTAGCGAAATTTTCTTTTCTCTGAGGAAAGACCAAAGAAATATTTCACCGAGAGAAACGAGACGGTCTTTTTATCTCTCATCGCTTGCAGTAAGGTTTAGCAGGCAAATTGTTTCTTGGAGGCGCCAATCTGATGCCGTAAAATAGGCACAAAGACAGTCTAACTTGTAGGGTTTAACTTTTAATGTTACACTGTGCCCAGTCTTCAGTCTTGACAAATACCTATGAATAGTTTTGCTTATTTTTACTTTAGTGGCGTCTTTTTATTGTTTTCGCTTCATAATCAACTCTATATTTTGTCATCTCTGACGACTCCGATCTGGACTACAATGGCAAGACGGAAATCTATTTCACAAAAGTACCTACTTATTACGTTTAATAGGTATATACTAGCCCTGCATTTGTTAATAGTTTCCAAAGTTTTGTTAATTTATTGTTTTAAAGCAAGACACTTGACATCAGCTCACTTTTTCCCTTAAATTAAAACAACCTACTTATAGCGAGACAGGTAAAGTTATATAAAAATAATGTAACTCAACATCGTAGCCACCTGCATCAAATTTATTGTATTTACGACACGAACTATGAATATATCTATTGTTAGAGGTGTCAAATGTCTCAAAATTTCTATGTAAGTATGTAACACTTTTCGGCGCTTTAAACACACCGTTTCGACGTTATTTTTGTGCTGCGTAACGCATGCGTTGGGACAATACGAATTTTGACCGTGTCCCTCATACAAATATGGTTTATTCAAATTGTTTGGCAGATGCTTCCGTCAACGCAGCTTTGCGCGATATTTTTGCGCTAACGGATACGCCTGTCAAATCGTTTCACGTAAACCTTATTTGTATGAAAATGAGGTGGAAAATCGTATTTTTGGAACGTAATAGCGCTGCGCAAAAATAACGCACCAACGGGCGTTATGTGTTTCAAACGCCTTTATGACGCCGACCGCAAACGGTCGACACAAAACGAAATTTTTCGCTTTCGATTCAACCTCTTGAATATCTTTTGTAAACATTGACTCAACGTGTCAATGTGTGAATACTTGAATAGCGTAAACATTCGAAAAACTCGACCCACGGGTTAGTCAGTCAAGTTTGATGCATCTATAGAACACTTTGTAAATAAATCCAAACGGGAGAGAGTGTTGCGTTTGTAGGCATAAAAAGTTCAGAATAAGCTGGTTGTGTATTCAAGTATTAGGAGTTATCCAGTTTTATAAAACCTTTCACTTCATATCATGTCATGTCATAAGTTACTTGTAAAAGTACCTACAACTGGTCTAGTGACAAGCCTAACAGTTTACTAATATTAGTGAGTTTTCAAAGGTTTTTTGAGGAACTTTTGCCGAACCTTTTATCAAAGCTTTTATTGTCCGCCCACTGAAGCTGTTTGTTTTTATCGATGCATACCTACATTTCATTACTATGTTAAGTGATCAGTAGTTGCAGCCGTAATTTGTGAATAAATACTTGCCTATGAAAAGATATCCAATATGTAATAAACATGTTATATTACGGATCTAATTTTATAAACCTCTTTTTTGAAGTCGATTACAAAATTATAGAGTTTGATTTAACCATCAATATAGAGATGTCATCGTTGCCCAATAGGGAGAAGATCGCTTGTCGGTACTTGTTTAATCTTGGCTACGATAAGATTCTTGTATTATGATGTGTAGTGCCCAAAATTGCGGAATAAGCAATCGTCTGTGAGACAACTAAGTCCTACCTCAAGACTGCCCGTCTCTTGCAGCAGGGAGGAGCTGAACTACAGAGAACGCCATTGCGGTCGCCAAATTTTGGCAATCCGAAATATAAATATTGATCCGTTGACACGAAGAAGAAGAAGAAGACTGGCTAATAATAATGATGCTGAGCTAAAACTAAAATGGTGTTCAAGACAGCTCTCTAAATACTGATATGGTCCATTCAGAGTTAAACTATGAACAATTTCCTAGGACAATTTTCCCATAATAATTTTTCATTTCAGGAATCGTCAAAAACTTTGCCTCCCCATGGTTAATTACAGGCAGGCAAATATAGGGATACGTATTAGAATGTCTAAAGTTATAAAAACTAAAGTAAAAATACCTAAGTTCAAAATACCTAAAATCTGAACATCTAATGGTTTTAAATACCTAAGTTACTAATACCTACTTATAAATTACCTAAATTCAAAATGCTGATTGGACTAAATACCTAACTTTTAAAATACCTATGGTTATTACACAAAACTTTGATATACCAACATTAGAAATATCAAGTGGTCAAAATACCTAAAATGATGCCTCACTAATTTGTGAGCCTTAGATCAACAAAATCTCAAGATGTAACTGTGTCGAAATTCTCCGAATCATACGTTTTCTGTAATATAGGATGAAATTTGACTAGTGACCGATAGCGAAAACTCAGAACCGGCTGGTGATAAGGAACAACTTTCCCCAAGGATCATGGATCGAAATCCGAAAAAAAATTTGACCTTCCATAGTAATTTAAATCAGCTGATCGGCAACTTTGTATGAGAGGGCCAATTTTTTATTTCGTATTTCGACCTCTTTTCCTTGGGGAAAGTTGTTCCTTATCACCTTCCCTATCAGCCAGTTCTGAGTTTTCGCTATCGGTCACTACCTTTTACACAAGTCAAATTTCACCCGATATATGAATAGAGTTAGAATACGCAACATCCACTTTGTAAACAAAAAGTGTATAATAATAAGTTTTTCATTTCGTAGCGTCTAAATAAATTGCGAGGAAACGTTTACAACATTATACATCTTTATTTTCAAAAGTCATCCAGAATGTTACATACATACATAAATCACGCCTTTCTTTTATTTTTTATTCCGCCAGAGCCGCGTTTAAAATAGGAATAAAAAATTTGTTATAATAAGGAGAAAATTGTGCCTTGCAAATTTCTCCTTTTTACAATGACTAATTAAGTGACTATCAATAAGTGATATTTTATATTCTATATTGAATAAAGTATTTTGTATTTGTATTGTTCCTTGCGGGGTAGGCAGAGCGGCAACGAACGTAAAAATACAGTCGTTATCGCTACGTCTGACAAGTATTTGAGGGCTGTCTTAGCTATTGTCGTGTATCACTATAGTGTCAGGTTGTCAGTCTGTCGCCTAAAATTGCAATACACATAAAGCCCTCGAATCCCTCCGAAGAAATAGGTAGATGCATTTTAAGCCGGCATCACACGGCATCACGGCATCAAAAATGAAGACAATAGGTCAGCCTATTAATAGAGATAATTTCTTTTGCGATAAGAATACGACATCTTCATTTTTTGAGTTTTAAATATAACTCATGCTGCTGAGACGTATTTCTGGATACATACATACATACATACTCTTGAAAAACATAACCCTCCAGAGGGATAGGTTTATGTACTGGTACTAGTACAAATTCCAAGTATCAGAACCTCAATCAATAGGTATTTTTCATTTAGGTCAATAAACTGTGAGGTAAACTAAATTTAGGTAATTTGTTCTAAGGTATTTTAAGTTTTACCATTATGAACTTAGGTAAACTATCCATTTGACGTTTTAAGTTTTAGGTATTTTGAATTTGAGTGTAACATCCATTAGGTTTTCAGATTTTAGGTATTTTGAACTTAGGTATTTTTACTTTAGTTTTTATAACTTTAGACATTCTAATACGTACCCAAATATAGTTCTTGTTCAGTTTCATGATCCAAATGCACCATATCAGTATTCGGATGGCTATCCCTTACACCCCGTTTAATGAAAATAAGCCTAACAGTTATTAGTTAACCTTCTTTTTTGAAGTCGGTTAGAAATGGTAGTGTCGTTGCCCAAGAGGAAGTAGCCGGCTGTCGGAACTTGTTTAATCTTGGCTATGATTAGATTCTGCTGTTGAGATGTTTGCTTTTTTTGTAGCGGCGTTTATCTATTGCGTTCCGTATGTGAAAAGTTTGTGTAGAGTGGTAGAGTGATGTGATAACATCTATTTATATCTATATGTATTTGGTTTAAATTATTTTTGATCGATTTTGTATGATTACTTATGATGTGATAACATCTATTTATATCTTTTTATTTTTGGTTTATATTATTTTGATCGATTTTGTATGATTACTTAAATTGAAAACAAAATTACTTTGTTATTTATTAGTTAAAAAACAGTCACACACAGGATTCTTTGATGCCGTTATAAAATGGCTTAGTTAGACCGTGGCTTAAACACTGTTTAGACATAAATTAGGGAAACGGCGCGCGGGGCACCTTTAGGTAACCTTTTTATAAAGGGTATATTACACCACGCAAAATTTAAAAATTGTGTTAAATTCCATGTACCTATTCGTCAACTCCATCCAAGTAATGAATTCGAAACAGTTTTTCACAGTCACAAATCTATCAATCAATATTTCCAGGGGAGAAAATTGGACCTTCCATACAAAATGTATCAGCCGACCGAGTAAATTTTGTATGGGAGGCCAAATTTTTTTTTCTTATTTCGACCTATGTTCCTTGGGGAAAGTTGTTCAGTTTCATGGGCTGGTTCACCCCTTAAAATATTTTCAGTTAATTTTTTGACACCTTATATTTTAACACAACACAACATTAAATTATAATGTTTAAACGACTACCTACTTACCTGTTTTAACCTTTACAGCCACAATAGTCCACTGCTGGACATAGGCCTCCCCCGTATTGGGGAGTATTGCCACGCTTGGCAGGCGGATTGGCAAGTGCAGGGCAAGATGTTTAAATTCACAGGGAACGCTACTGCCCATTCCCTAGTTAATTATCCCTTAGTCGCTTTTTACGACACGCACGGGTAGAAATAGGGTGATGCTATTCTAAGCCGACATCACACTGCTTACCTGTTTAACCACGTCAAATACAATCACGATCACACAAGAACTGCCTTATAATTAATTACCACTTAACTCGAACCGAAACGTTCGCAGCGACGATCAATTGACGTGACCGAGCGCCATCTATAATTATTTCAATCAAAACATTTCTCCTGTCAAGAGCCAAAATAGAATGAACAGACTATAAATTGGTCAATATGATTCAGAAGTAAATACTTTACGAGCAAGAGATTCAAATTCGTTGGCCATTTAGTAAAAGTTGTGTGATAGCTTTATTAGATTAAACGTAAAAGATGCTGGATTAGAATTAGCATTATTACCCCATTTCTGCCTGTGAGTGTCGTAAACTCGTGAATGACTTTTAGCAGCGTAAATTCGCGATCAGCTGACTGACTATGTATGAAAGGTCAGAAAATTTTTCTCGTTTCCCACCATTGGCTCATAGTACCTAAAAGTTGTTCAGTTTCGTGGTCTGATCACGCCTGCAAAGTTTTCGGTACACCGTCCCTTTTACACCCCGTAAGGACGCTGTCTTTACCATGAAGATTTTTTTATATTTGAATTTTGAATGCGTTTTGAATTTCACATCAAACAAACATCACAGGTACGCAAACATTAAAACATCTAGATACAGTAACATAACAATACCACAAATCAGAATTACCATTCGCGATGTGCAAACGACGGTTCAATTAACTGTTAAATTAGCGGCCGCAACGAAACGCAAAACCTATATCGCGGATATGGACCAATCACAAAGCAGGCCATGTGGGTTTCTAATTTCAAATTTCTGATTAGAGAATTTACGCGCGCGAACCGTGAGCTACGGTTGGTGGAGCGGGGATACAAATTACGGGTACGCTTACGAGTATTTGGAGCATCTATAGAAAAAAAATGTAATATTTTTTGCATTCGGTATAATTGAAATAGTGCCATAATATAAATTGCACGGAAATAGCATTTTTCTCTCTCTAAGAATAGGAAACCAAGTCGATCAACGAACCGTTAAAAAAAAGCATTAAAATAGCATTAACGAAAACAACTTTCAGTAGGTACTTGTTTATGAAATTGGAGAATTTTCCTTGAATTCTTCAAGATCTTATTGTCAAATCCTGACTTGATGGCTATGTGACACCACTCGTGAGTAAAATTCCCTCTCAAACAAAACAAGAATTTTCCTAATTTGGACTCCAACACACGAGCATCTTTATGTAGGTAATCGTTAAAAATATATATAACAAGAAAAGATTTCTTCTGGACCTAACACTTCGGAACTTGGTTACAAAAGGGAACGACCCCATTACCTACACCCATTCCCAAATCATGACATACACAAACATATCTGTGTAACGAACGCAAACCTCTCCTTTGGCAACAAACCCAAAACCAACGGCAAATTTACAAAGCTACCCCCATTTGCCCATGACGTGTCGTAACCACCCGGACCTCTGTCAAAGCCTATTCTCAATTAGCCGAAATACGCAAAAGGCATATTGGCAATACTGGAACTGTTTACAGGGTGGGTTTTGGTGAAGAAATACTAGGATTTCGAGCTAAAAAGAAATCAACCAATTAAATAAAACAGGTAAGTAACTGTCCCGGTAGATGGAGCTTTGCCAGGCGTTAGTGGCTGGCTAGCAGGCGTAGATTGAGCCGTTGTTGCTCAGTTGGTAGAGGCGTCGTCAGGATAGATGCAGAAACTTTGCAAGTTTTCCAAAGATAATTCAATCAGAGTATCCTGACGCAGAGCGCAGCCTGAACAATTTATTAGAAAAATATTTATTTGATCCCATACAGTCACCAAAGTCGATACGTACTAGATCATTGACAGGATGTCAAGCGCAATGATGTGGATAGGATCACATCTGAATTTAAACGAAGACAGCACAGGTGTAGGATCCTAGATTAGTGCTTTAATATTATCTATCTGTGATCAAATGAAAAGGTCAGCTATAGATTAAATCACACAAAAATCACGGCAGTGCTGTATAACCAGCATCGAAATTGTACAAATCTATAAAAACGGATATTTATCTGATCTGTACCAGCACTAGCTCATTCATAAAGAAATTCGCAAAGGACTTTCTTTCTTACCTGATTATTGATTTTCTAATAGAATTTAAATTTTTCTCCACATAGGTATTTTACTATATTTGTCTTGTAATTTTTGTTAGGTACGTCAGTTTTACACACAATTTCTTATTTGGTTATCTACCCGCCTGCTGATAGGATTTATATTTTTGTTTTAAATTACTGTAATTATCTTGTAAGCTCTAAGTTTCCCAAAGGAACCAAAAATAAAATAAAATAAATCTAACTACAAAACTCCATGCTACAAAGGCAACAATACCACACGGAGTTACGTAAAGGTAAAGGAAACCAATCTTGTTTTCTATAATTAAACGTAAAGTAAGTACCAGATCCTGGAAGAAGTTTCATTACAGCGGAACCGTCTTTGAAGTTAAGTACAATGACTTTCTATTTACATAGAAGCAAATTGAGGAGGTAAACAGGAAAATAATAATATTCTGCTTTTCCATCTTACATAAATTGGTTCATACGCACAGTACGCCTGTATCCCTTGTGGGGTCGGTAGAGCGTAAACGGTCATCGCAATGCCAAAAATATTTTAGAATAGTTCAGTATATAGGTACCTAGCTATTGCCAAAGATTGTTAATAATGCGCAGTTGACTCGTACGACAGCCCAAGGAAAAAATAGGGATGCAGCTTTCCTAAGCCGACATAGCAGGGCAAAGAATACTTATTAAATTTTACCTTTTCTGACCTCTAAAAGATCTGACCAATAATAGTCGCATATTATTGTGAATTTTCTTGATTTCCGGCGTCTGACTTTCTTTGCAAATGTCGAATTAAGAGATGGTCTTCTCATGCAAAGCTGATCCAGTCATTTTGTATGGAACGTACAATGCTTTTTCGCATTTCAAAAAATATACTTAGATAATTGTTCAGCTTGCTGTCTAGAACACACGTGCACTTTATCAAGAATCACCGTGTATACAGCTCTCATGTGAGTGGCAAAGGGTGGGGGTGGTTCCCCTCACTCGCCTCATTCGCCCGTGACACGTTTCACCGTGGCCGCGGCAATCAAAGTTGTAATTAGCAGCTAGTGAAACAGCAAATTAAACGTCCTTTCATGTGACAAATTTACGGGGAGGTCGCGCCGGCTGCGGCCGGCAGGCCCGGTAGCATAGTATGCTCTGTTTGGAATAAGTCTAGAAGTAGGCTGCTGGTGTAGCGGATAGTAAGCCTGCCTGCGGAGGGTTTTAGGTACGGAACGGTTTCGGGTCGATTCCTACCACATAAAATAGTAGGTAAGTTTATTTTCAAAAAAGTATTTTTTCGTCAAACAAAGTAGTAATTAGCAGCTAGTGAAACAGCAAATTAAACGTTCTTTCATGTGACAATTTTACGGTAGCTAGCGTGGTATGCTCTGTTTGGAATAAGTCTAGAAGTAGGCTGCTGATGTAGTGGATAGTGAGCCTGCCTGCGGAGGGTTTTAGGTACGGAACGGTCTCGGGTCGATCCCCACTTGCACACAAAATATTTGATAAGATTATTTTCAAGAAAGTATTTTTTTGTCAATCAAAGAACTAATTAGCAGCTAGTGAAACAGCAAATTAAACGTCACAGGGAGGTTCCGACGGCTGCGGCCGGCAGACCCGGTAGCGTGGTATGCTCTGTTTGGAATAAGTTTAGAAGTGGGCTAGCGAATAGTGAGCCTGCCTGCCAGCTGCCACGCGAAGAGTCTGGGGTTAAAAATATTTGATAAGATTATTTTCAAAAAAGTATTTTTTGTCAATCGAAGCACTAATTAGCAGCTAGTGAAACAGCAAATTAAACGTCCTTTCATGTGACAAATTTACGGGGAGGTCGCGCCGGCTGCGGCCGGCAGGCCCGGTAGCAAGCGTAGTATGCTCTGTTTGGAATAAGTCTAGAAGTAGGCTGCTGGTGTAGCGGATAGTGAGTCTGCCTGCCAGCTGCCACGCAGAGGGGCTTGGGTCGAACCCCTCCAAACAAATGATAATTTTATTTAAAAAAAAGTATTTTTTCAGCAATCAAAGTTGTAATTAGCAGCTAGTAAAACAGAAAATTTAATGTCATTTCATGTGACAAATTTACGGGGAGGTCGCGCCGGCTGCGGCCGGCAGGCCCGGTAGCGTAGTATGCTCTGTTTGGAATAAGTCTAGAAGTAGGCTGCTGGTGTAGCTTGCCTGCGAAGGGTTATCTCGGGTCGATCCCAACCACGCAAAATATTTGATAAGCTATTTATTTTCAAAAAAGTATTTTTGCGTCAATTAAAGTTGTCATTAGTAGCTAGTGAAACAGCAAATTAAACGTCCTTTCATATATAATAACTCTAGAAGTGGGCTGATAACGCAGCGGATAGTGATCTTGCCTACCACAACGAGGGTAGCGGGTTCCACAATACAAATACATGTTAAGTAAACTTACAAATATTTCTGTTGAGGGCAGGTTATCAATCTATGTATCTAAAAATCAATATAAGTTTAGACCTAGATGATGAGCGCTGTGTGTATTGTGCAGGAATATTCGATAATCGCATGTATTTCAAAGGCGATAACGGAAAATAATATATTGGATTGACCCATAAAGCCTTCGTCACTTTTACGAATGGACCAAGTCATTCATTTTCGATCCACGCTGTTTGGCGATATCGCTATCTTGCGCCAGTAGAATCACTTTTTAATAGCTAGACTCGAAAAGCACAAAAAATACTAAGCCAAAGCTATTCCGATTTCCATTCATCAGTCCTCTCTCAGTGAAGGGATCATTGATTGAACAGACAGCATCGTTTAGCCTACACTGATTCCACTTAATGTTTCTGTCGACTTTCCACAGTAGCGACATGAACTTTTTTTTGTTATGAGGTGATTGGTTCAGTGGTTGATTGGATTGATTTGATTGGATAGATAGGGAAACTTTTATGATTTATGTATGCATTTTTTGTAAGTATTTTAATATACCTGACGGCGCATGCCGTCTCCTTGATTCAAGATAGTCTCTGGTTGCTGGCTGGGACAAGATTGACGGCTAGTCAATCTGGAGAAGCGTCAAAGCTGGAGCGCTGTCAATGATTTTCTGCAGAGAAAAACGATCAGCGCTACAAGCTGGTCACGACTCTCCTGGTCATCCTGGTTCCAGTAATGTTTCCGCCCAAAGAGGGCTATATTGGTTGTCCTGCAGCAGTATCGCCTACGGCCCGTCAAGATACTTCTTTATCAGAAGTAACACTGGACCCAGTACGCCCACTGAAAAGGGTTAAACAATGATGACGATCTTTCCGGTCGGGGCACGAAACCCCTGAAAATTATGAGAGCGTTCGGAAATCCCTACCGACTGCTACCTAAGCACGTTCCAAAGGACATGTGATTGTTTTGTTTGTTTCTCGCTCGATGGTGTTTTCAGTGATTAATACTTGTGCTGCATGTTTCAGCCGCGTTGTTCCTACTAAAAGATGTCCAATCTACCTAAATTAAATGTTCAATGGCAAGTTTAACCTGCGTGTAAACGGGGACCGTATATTGCAGGATTGGACCCCCTCCGTACTTCTGTGGACCCATATCTGGAGTTGGCTATATTCTACTTTATTACTGGATGGTTGTTTACATCGGGTGAGACGTTTCCAATTGTATCATGATTATCGGTGATTTTAGACAAATATCTTTGTAAACATTTAGTAATCAGAAATTCTATCAAAACTGATACTGAACGTAAATGCAGCATGCTGATACTGTCTGTTTATTTTCCAAACCTAGATTCGAATGATATATTTTCCTTTCCTTTCCTTATTATAGTATAGTAATAAGTTTTTGGAACAGCAGCAGAACAGAAAACTTTTCAATTCAAGAGGGATTGTGCCGATTTAAAATCGTATCTCGATGGCAAGGTGTGTCCCTGTGGGGATGTGTCTCGATGGGAACGTGTCTCAATGGATCCGATTATATAAGTCATGCATGATTTTGTATCCAATATGAAATTATCACAACACAGATAATCCATTCAGACATTACGTCTTTCTCATTATAAATATTTGTCTTTTCGATTTGCAACTTCAGCAATCTTCGTAGGAGAGCTGTAATGTGCTAGAGACTACAACAGGAACAATATTCTGTATACTAGGTCTGTAGTGGTTAACAATGGCAACGGGGTCTAATTAGTAATACATAGATGCAGCGTAACCGCACATGTTTGTCGTCATAAACGTTACAACATGGCGTCTCTGCTAAAATATTCTCGAAAAATGTTATGAAATTATTGAGATATCGCTAGTTTTAGTTTCAAATCAAACAAAATTTACGCGCTCAAGAGCCGGCGAGCAACTGAGTCAGTTGGAGCCGCGTGACTCCACATGCGTGGAACCTTTTGGATGTGAGTGGTGCCATTTCTATACTAAGTACTAGGTAGCTAACATTTGAAATCGGATTGCTAGAGCTATAAGCGAGCATATATATTTCTTTTCAAATTTCAAATACATGTTATTTGCGTGAATTTGGACGTTCAGGAGGGTGAAGATCCGTGGCATTTTGCATTGTATCTCAGCACGCGTAGTTTCAGAAGGTTCCCTTGCCACGGCATAACTTTATCTTTGTTGCATCTTAGACGCTGCATACTGTTTGCTTGACCGCAACTATAAAGGAGAAATACTACTGATTTGCAGGTGCTTGTAGAGAGTTTACAGAGGGATCGCTTGTCGCATAGCCAGGGTTGCTTCAGCCACGCACTGGTCACGTTCGACGCGTGGCGAGTGTGCTTGTTGTGTTTAATTTAGATGCTTGCTGTGTTCTATCCGTGTTTTCATACAGTTGCAAAATTTCAATGCCGAAAACTAAATGCGGCAAAGTTTCATCTTCGTAAAACGGTAACGGGGGCAAATACCAAAGTTGCACAAACCGGAGAGAGGAATGTCAGGGTGGTGGTTAGTAGGTCGGGAGCTTCGATGGCTGTCGTCACAGGTGTGGAACTGTGGACCTTACAAATAACAACTTCTTCCAAAAAAAATTGGTTTTTAGTCTTTCATGTTTTAAGTTATCCATTTCAATAAATACCTTTACAACAATTTAATACGGCTAGGTTCAACTCGGGGATGAGGTGCAGGTGGATCTGGTGCAAGATCGTGATGTGACCGAGCCGGCTTCAATGCAAGAACGTAATGATGATGTCCCTTCAGACGTACCCGTCGACGGCGGCACACTGTCAAGTACTTCTTTGCTCGTGAGCACGAATGTGACTCAAAAACCGAGTTTAGATTTGAAGTTTTGGTCGCAAGCAGCGCAGTGAAGCTGCCCCCTTTCATTGTACGTATGTAATTGGGCCACGTATGGCGAATAAAGAATGTAATATGACGTTCATGGTTGCCTTGAGTTCCTCTGAGATTTCAGTTCATTCCAGTAAGCGTCAAAGTCGTCGCTGGTGCCATGAGGACCATCCGGTGGAGGTCGCGAGCCGTATCCCTAATTTGAGCTCGTAGCATTGTAAGGTACCTACATCAACTTGCTGCAACGCCAAAGTTAAATAACTATGAACTATAGTTGGCCTCCGATAGATGTCGCTGTTAGTTTACCAAAACGCGCTATCGAGATGTTTAGCCGTAAACTACATAGGTGACCTATGAAATAAAGGCTCATCAGTTCGTCATACAAACAAAATGTGGTATTATATTTACTTAGGGAAGTAAAGTGGTAGATAGCAAGTTCGGGGCCTTTTCAATAGTTGTTGCGTGACTTCTTACAAAAATGGTTTTTATAAATATGGGAATAATCTTGGGAATAATCATTTATTTGGTACGAATTAGGAGTATACAAATACAAGTTACTGAAAAGCAAAAAGCAGAATAAACTCAAAATGTTAAGGCGCAAACTCCACCAAAAAGACGACGGCATAGGACGTAGGAATGACAGTTGACAGACAAGTGATCGTCAAATATTCTTCTTAGCTTTTGACGCTAGCTGTCATGGATGCGACGCTTTGGCGACGCTTGTGTGTGCCTTTATCAATACTTTTTCGTACATTTTGTATGGAAACGTCGCGATGTCAAACGTCAAGCGTCATGCCCTACGCCCTATGTCCTTTCCTTGTCCTCTCTGTGGAGCTTGGGGCTAATACTGTAGAATTGGTGCAGGGTGCAACGGGTCGTTGGACGACTCGGTGTTTCACTCGAAAATAAGAATAAGTAAAATTGGTTCTTGACTAAGAGTAGTCTTGCAGCTGATGCTCTTGCATTTTCATATTATTCTTTAATTGTATTATTTTTTTGACATGTATTTTTTACATTTACTGTAAATCTACTATTTTTTCTTTTTTTGCTATGTTATTTAATTGCTCAAATGTTTAAAGTACATTTTAAAGACAAAACAGTTAGAATAATCTACTGTAATTTTTATTTTTATTTTGTGAGCCGTTTTTGGCTATTCTATTAATTTATTTTCTAAGTTAGCTAGGGTAGCTTAGGGCCTAAGAATATTGTAGATTTTAGAATAGGTGCACTTCTGGGCAGGTTTTTGGGCGGTTTTCCTGTCCAGGGGGTCCAGCTAACCATACAAATGTAACTCCTTTTTAAAATTTTGACAGAATGTTATTCCATTTAATTGTCATTCATTGAGGCATAAAGTTGCATGCTGTGTGGTTAGCCTGGCCAGCCCCGAGGCAGTGCCTTTATTTTTATTTTTTTATCCCGCCTGAGCCGCGTTTAGAGTAGGAACTCAAATTGTTATAAAAAAGAGAAAATTTTGCATTAGAAATTTTCTCTTTTTTAAGATTGTATTAGAATATGACTTTCTTTAAGAGAATCTTGTACATTCCTACAAAGAAATAAATTATTGAATTTTGAATTTTTGAATTTTGATGCAAGTTTGCGTGTTGGGAGAAACAGCTTTTACGACGCGTTTTGTGCAGAAAGGCAGATGGTCACAAGTAGTCACAACCGTGTTCATGGGCTTTAATGAAACATGTTTTCTTTTTTTTCAGTATTATGTCGAGTTCAATTATCCATCAAGGGTCATCAGTCATCACTATTACAATGGCTATTCATTACATTACTATCGTCTGATGAAATGTGAAAATACAGCTCCTAAGATGTTTAGTAACCTGAAGGCACTATTTACATGAGTATTAGCTACTTTAAAGCCGCCACTCGTTGGATCTAATACGCTGTCCTGTGATGTAAAGCTGCTAATTCGGTCCTGATGATGGCGATGCCAATATAAGACTAGTGTAAGATTGCAGAACTCATAGTTGCAAACACCTTATGGACATTAACTTGCTTACTGGTAATCCTTAAGGACGTGCAGTCTCTTGTTTAGCAAAGATGATTATGCAGTTGATGAACTTGCAGACGATGCTGTAAAATAGAGTTAAATGGCCAGATTTTGTTACACGAAATTGTATCGAGCTACTCGATGGAAGTTTACAAGTTATTTAGAATTCTAAGCTTTATTCCATTAAAGCGATGAATGAACAACCCTGAACACTAAAAAAACTGAGCAATGTCACAAAAATGTGAATCGTAACTATAGTCGGGGAGCCCAAGGAGAAATTAGAGTTATTGCTCAAGCGCGGCATATGATCGTACATTGGGATTCTTTGTACCTGTCGGTCAAGTGGTCTTGTCTAGAGATTTTTATCCGGTGAGTCAGATTCATGTTGGTTGGCTGTTATGAACTGATTGACTGTTACTGTTGTGCAATGAAATGAATACGGTTGGATGCCGTGACGGCGGTGGTTACTGTGGTGGTTGAAGGGATCATGTCGTACCAAGCCATGCAGCTTAGAGCGGCTGGTTGAAAGGACACATGCATCCGGTTCAACGTTTAGAGTGTATGTGTCTGGTCGAAAGGACATCCAGGTCTAATGGTGGATCGTGCCGAGCTACACCCAGGTGGGTTAAGTTGATAGCACATCCTGGTCTGAAATGGATCGTGCCAGACTACACCCTGGTGGTGGGGTTAGTTGAAAGGACATCTAGTTCTAGACCGGATCGTGCTGGGTCACACCCAGTTGGGGTTAGTTGAAAGGACATCCTGTTCTAGACTGGATCGTGCCAGTCCTGACACATGGTGGTTGTTTGGATTATTGGTGGATTACACGCTGACAGACTGGACTCGTCAGATTGGACGAGCGGGTGTTTTGAAATGGAGCATTGACTGCTTGCGTGATTGTTACAGATACACCTGCTGAAGCGCCCGAGGGAAGCGCCCGAGGACGGTCGCATGTCAGTCTGGCCGTGACGGCGCATGCCGTCTCCTTGATTCAAGATAGTCTCTGGTTGCTGGCTGGGACAAGATTGACGGCTAGTCAATCTGGAGAAGCGTCAAAGCTGGAGCGCTGTCAATGATTTTCTGCAGAGAAAAACGATCAGCGCTACAAGCTGGTCACGACTCTCCTGGTCATCCTGGTTCCAGTAATGTTTCCGCCCAAAGAGGGCTATATTGGTTGTCCTGCAGCAGTATCGCCTACGGCCCGTCAAGATACTTCTTTATACCTTATTCTTCTACCTTTTTTTTTCTTTTATAGGGTACAATTTATAATTGAAATACCATTGGTTGAACAGACAGCATCGTTTAGCCTACACTGATTCCACTTAATGTTTCTGTCGACTTTCCACAGTAGCGAGATGAACTTTTTTGTTATGAGGTGATTGGTTAAGAGGTTGATTGGATTGATTTGATAGGATTAAATAGGGACGCTTTTATGATTGAACTAAGCTTTCTAGGCGTTTATTACCTAAACATATTCTATTATTTTTCTGTCTCATAATCAAAATCTGCAACGTGACTTAAGTAGGTACTTGTGGGCGGTGTAAACAATTAAAAATTTTATATGCCATGAGGTTATTCTACTTTCTGTAAAATATTTTATACAACACGATAATTTGATAGCACAATAGGGAGTGCCTTTTGAATAATGACCTTTTGAAATAATCGCACGTGTTAAATTAAAAGCTCAGCCCACGCTTGCCCGCCTACTTTACATAACTTTTCAATTGAATTTTGGACAAAATCAGATGTTGAAATATACTACGAAATAATAATTAAAAGATGAAGACCTTTTGGTACAAACTTAAGTATGTTCTTAAGAAATTTGAAGAATTCACTCGATATCTCTAGGGTTCTATTCTATGGTTAAGATCCTTACTTCAAAACTTGAGTTGAGACCATCTAGGAAAAATAGGCTTAAGTGTTTGTAAATTGATAATTTAAGAAAATATCGGCCTAGTACGGGTCGGACTCGCGCACGAAGGGTGCCGTACCATTTTGTAGCAAAATGGCATGAAACTAACTTTTTTTCAACTGTCTAACTATTACGATCCAACAGTTACAACCTCCGAATCGTCTTCATTTAAATCGAGATGTGCGTTAGGACCGCGGGTGTACAAGTTAGGATTGAGCTGCTTATCTACAGGATGGTAGTACCTGCAGTGTACCTCAGTGTACCTCCAATGAAATCCAGTGTACCTCAGTTAATAAAAAGTTATTGGATGAAATATGTACACCCGCCATTCTTACGTTAGGATGGCGGGTGTACATTTTTATTTCGGTCTGTAGATACTTATTTTGCTTTTCGTTTATAGTAATTTGGTGTACCTGCAGTGTACCTGTCCATAAAATTATAAAATAATCAAAATGATGACAAATCCCAGTAAAAAACGTGTAAAAACGATATAGGGGAAACTGGGGGCACTTGAGCCCTAGGGGAGGCTTTGTAAACGTTATTTCCAGAAAATCAGAAGGCTTAGAGAGCTACTTTCCTACAGGATGGTGGTACTTGCAGTGTACCTTAGTGTACCTTCAATGAAATCCAGTGTACCTCTTTAGATAAAAAGTTATTTGATGAAATATGCACACCCGCCATTTTTACGTTAGGATGGCGGGTGTACATTTTTATTTTGGTCTGTAGATACTTATTTCGCTTTTCGTTTATAGTAATTTGGTGTACCTGCAGTGTACCTGTCCATAAAATTATAAAATAATCAAAATGATGACAAATGCCTGTAAAAATCGTGTAAAAACGATATAGGGGAAACTGGGGGCACTTGAGCCCTAGGGTAGACTTTGTAAACGTTATTTCCAGAAAAGCAGAAGACTTAGAGAGCTACTTTCCTACAGGATGGTGGTACTTGCAGTGTACCTCAGTGTACCTCCAATGAAATCCAGTGTACCTCTTTAGATAAAAAGTTAGAATGGTAGGTGTACATATTTCATCCAATAACTTTTATTAACTGAGGTACACTAGATTTCATTGCAGGTACACTGAGGTACATTGCAGGTACCACCATCCTATCATGAACACCTGTGGTCCTAACGCAACTTTTTCGTGTATGTTAGGACCACGGGTGTTCATGATAAGGTTGAGCTACTTTTATAGAGGATGGAAGTTGTACCCGCAGTGTACTTCAGTGTACCTGCAATGAAATCTAGTGTACCTCAGTTAATAAAAAGTTTTTGATAAAAATATTTACACTCGCCATTCTAACTCTTTATTCAAAGAAGTACACTGGATTTTAATATAACTATACAAAGGTACACTGCAAGTACCACCATCCTGTAGGAAAGTAGCTCTCTAAGCCTTCTGATTTTCTGGAAATAACGTTTACAAAGTCTCCTCTAGGGCTAAAGTGCCCCCAGTTTCCCCTATATCGTTTTTACACGATTTTTACAGGCATTTGTCATCATTTTGATTATTTTATAATTTTATGGACAGGTACACTACAGGTACCTACACCAAATTACTATAAACGAAAAGCGAAATAAGTATCTACAGACCGAAATAAAAATGTACACCCGCCATCCTAACGTAAGAATGGCATGTGAGCATATTTCGTCAAATAACTTTTTATCTAAAGAGGTACACTACATTTCATTGGAGGTACACTGAGGTACACTGCAAGTACCACCATCCTGTAGGAAAGTAGCTCTCTAAGTCTTCTGCTTTTCTGGAAATAACGTTTACAAAGTCTCCCCTAGGGCTCAAGTGCCCCCAGTTTCCCCTATATCGTTTTTACACGTTTTTTACTGGTATTTGTCATCATTTCGATTATTTTATAATTTTATGGACAGGTACACTGCAGGTACACCAAATTACTATAAACGAAAAGCAAAATAAGTATCTACAGACCGAAATAAAAATGTACACCCGCCATCCTAACGTTAGAATGGCGGGTGTACATATTTCATCCAATAACTTTTTATTCACTGAGGTACACTGGATTTCATTGGAGGTACACTGAGGTACACTGCAGGTACTACCATCCTGTAGATAAGCAGCTCAATCCTAACTTGTACACCCGCGGTCCTAACGCACATAAATCGAGCACAAGAACCGTTTTTTGTATGTTTTGTACGGTTTTCTGACCCCCATCCTTGGTTTTTATTTTATTCTTCAGGTTCATGAGTAGGTACTTTGATCCCCTTTCGCCTGTTTATGAACTTTTTATTACTCCCTGTAATATATTAGTATTAAATTGATGAATTCCTCTAGTTCTGTATTTCGATAGAAAACTTCTGCATATCGGTAGAAAATCTAGTACTTATTCTTAAACTTTTTGACCAGCACACAAATTATTTGTATCCATCATGAGCATGAACGTGATATTATTGCGTGATATTCTTTATTACTGTTCATAGCTATTACTCTCAGATATTGATGGAAAACATAGAGAAGGAAAAGGGGAAGTTATAATGAGTCAATAAATTTTAATTGCAATTTGAAAGCAATTTGAGGATGTTCCTGAAAGCTGCATGATAGGGTACTATCAGCAGCACATCAACTGCTCATTTAAGGGATCAACTAAAGCTGGTTCTTTATACAGTTTATAAGGCAAGCCAGTGTCAGTTGACCTCTTAAATGGTAGAATGTTTGGTTGTACTATTAGTACGTTTTTCTGAACGCAGATCAGATTGTTTTTGCTTAACTCGTATTGGTACGGAAATGGCTGAAATAATAATTTTGTATCATGTTTTGATGAATATTTTTATGTCCTAGGAGTAAAAATTGTTCCATGCAAATTATTTTTTAACTTCCTCGGAAACTTAATCGTTGGTTGTAGTTTTCAAAGAAAAACTTGTTTGTTTTCATTGCAAATTATAATAGAAAAGAAGACTTGACTTACTATTTTTTCACATCACTTTAGTAGGAGGGATTTGAATATGCAGTGGGTAGTCAAAAGAAAACTTGATTGATAGTTCTGTGAACTACCTAATTGTCTTGAAGTTTCTGCCAATAATACCTGGGTGGGAGTAAGAATAAAGAAAAGCTTCGACAAAACCTAATGTTTTTAGTTCATAGAAAACTAATAAAGGTACAAATCATTTTCAATTTGCTACCAACTGAAAATTTTACTCCACATATTTTCTTTAGGTACAGTCTCTCACGCTAACTCATGAACTTTTATATTTTTTTAAGGTTTCGAGTTTCTTGTGATTGACAACGACAAGCGCGCTGGACCAAAACTATGTTATACGATTCAGTAAATGTTGCTGCACCTAGAAAAGTAACAATTATTGTCATAATGTCACAGTCTGAAAAAATCTAAACCTTATGGATTGTTCATGAGATCATGAGTGAGCGGTAGAGACTGTACTAAAACATAAACAAATGCAAAATGTGCATCTGCTTTTCAGCTTTTTTACGTCTTGTGTTGTGAGCAATTTGACGCAAATATTATAACTGCGTTCTTACCAAGCATCGTTTTATTGTTTGTCTGTAATTTTTCGCTTGAGTCGTGTTCATAGCTTTCTCGGAATTCGCAAATTGTTCAAAGCAATTTCGGAACGAGCTACACAATTTCATGAAGCCAGACAAAATTAGCACGGACGTCAAAACTATTTTCTTTGTTAGTATTTTTAATTATACGGCTGCAGGTAGAATAGTGAACTCGGAGTCTGAACTCATTTTTGGCTTTGTTTAGCGGGAGTGAAGTGTACGAATTGGATCTCATATTAGCAGGAAAGCAGGGAAGCTAAGAATGGAAAAATTATTACTGTATGCATAAAAACTTATTTTATCACTATTTTCTACATGAGAATAACCTATGCCTACTATAGTTCGACAACTTCGTGCACGACCTTTCTGCGGGGTACAGACGTTGGGAGGGGCGAGGAAGCACGTCATTTTAATATGACGTGCGGCGTAGATGCGCGTGTCTCCCTTCTCCGCTACACCTCCCGCTACCCGATGACATCTCCCCCCCCAACGTCTGTCGCCCCTAGGGAAGGTCGCGCACGAGCTTGTCGGACTATAATAAAGATGGTTTAGATTTCGTTTTGTTTATTTTAGTAAGAAGTAAGTAAAAGTTGCTACAAAGTATCTATGCGTAGATACTGACTGTAAAGACAATATTAACATCCTATTTCTGTGCTTCTGTTGGTTCGGTATGTATGTAGGCCTAATATTTTATTTTTACATAACAAAGCACAGTACCTAAGCTATAAGCCCATGTACCAAATTGAGTGAAACCAATAACGTTACGCATAATAATATTATACTCCTGGCTGTTATTAATGTTTATGTTTACTGTGAGCAAAGAGAAAGCCAAGAAAATCAAATCTGCGATTGCCTTCTATACTACGAGGATAATGTAAACGCCTCACATCCTCCTTGGCCTATTTCAGGCACAACACAATACAGTACCTATACAAATCATAAGCATGTAGGAATGTATCAGAAAAACAATATCGTAGTAAGAAACTAAGGACGGTGTTCACAAATACTCTCAACTCTAAGATCGATCTTGAGAGAGAGAAATGCCTTTTTTGTACTGCTGACATTTGTTAATATCACTCTAAAATTAAGAATCGATCTCAGCGCATTGAGACCCTTATTTAATTTTTATCAAATGAGAAAATATGAAAGCGATGCTTTACCGATATTTTGCGACATTCCATGTACGACCTTCGATGTTATAATCTGAACCCTAAATTCTCACTACCTACTTAAAAATCGTATATATATTTCATTCAGCTATAATAGTTAGAGATATTATATGAACAATCTTATTAGCGAGAGCCCATTTCGTGACGTGTTCAAAATCTTTCCTTTTCTGTTTATTTTTGTGATTTGGATAATATTTCCTTTGAGGCGGATCTTTTGAGAGTTATTCACTAAGGAAAACAGGAAAATGTACGATTAAATTGACGCCATTTCCAGCGTCTACACTTGAGTCCTGAACCAGCCGTGCGTCGGCCTGTCAATTACAGTAGAGTGATATCAAACAAGTGCTCCATTACGCCCGTATGAATTTTGAAGGGGTTTTCCATGCATCTAAACTTTGCGCAACCAGACACCAATGCCTTTGAAGGCCTTGAAGTAATGTAGGTAAGCAAATCCAATGTTTTCTCAATAAAGCTAAAGGGTTTAGAAATAGGACTTTCAAAAATGCAAAGCTGAATAAATAAACAACATAAATTAGAGATAGGTATAAAGCTATGTTACTAAGCAGGAAAATTTATAGGTATTTAAGAATATCTATCTATACCACTACCAAAGACTCAACAGACTAATACCTTTACCGTTCCCTAAAATGCGCCAAAAAGTCAGGGGTAGAACAGACCGAGGGTGCCGCTGTAATCTCAGACTGTATGTATGTAATATGTATGTAATAACTTTATTGTACCAAACAAGAAGTAGTTACAAAAACACTTAAATAAACTAATGGAATGCGTAGGCACAAAGGCGGACTTATCCCATTAAGGGATCTCTACCAGTCAACCTTTGAGAAATCCAGACTGTAATATTCGAGTTTCTAAAACATGTGCAAGCCAAAGAATTCAATGCTGAAAAAAAATATCAGTATCTTTAGACACTTCTTGCTCCACTTTCGGTGGTACACAACACGACCCAGACTTTCTGAGTATTTGATTATTGACGGCCCCTTACAGTTATAAAGTTCTATAATTCGACAACATTGTAGTCTAATTGTTATGAGAACCATTCGTACTAAGCTCTGACACGGTTATCTATTAAGGATGTCACGTCTTAGTAGTTTAATTCTGGTCGTAAATTTTATTTGTTGCGCCTCCGTAAGCGCCATATATTTGGCGGTGCAATAAAAATGTGGCAGTAAGCTACTTGTGCTTCAGTAAAAACGTCCATGTAAGTACAGTACCTGTTTTATATTTCATACTGTTTGGGATGGACCAAAACGCTCATCTAGAACTACAAAGACGTAACTGTAATTTTGCAAATTTTACAGGAGAGCGTTTTAAAGATTTTTTACGCTTCTTTTTTGTCTTAAAACTTCAATTGATATAGTTTACAACTGCAACTGCGATATTTTGGTAGTTTAACTATATAGGTACAGTACAGAAACAAAAATATTTAAAAATGTCAAGTCAGAGTGTAAATAAAAACACTTTAAATTTTTTGACACATGCATTTATGTCTCTGTTGCACTGAAAATTACTTATTGTGTAAGTTGTGTCACATAATATGTATTAGATTCTTTACTTGTGGCTGTGTATAGTCAAGTCAAGTCCAGTTAGACACTTGAACTGCTATTGTAAGTCTTATGTGTGGCATAGTAATGGTCTAAAGACCGAAATGTCCGACCCGGCGTGACTGTACACCTGCGCCCCTGTCTGATATTACCACCGTAAGAACTGTTTGTCGCCTACTCGATTTGATGCAGTTTTCAGACTACTGAATTAACTAGGTTGGTACCCGGAAATACCCTAGTACCCTTGAGAGTTCCCTCTCACCTCTTTTTTTGGACCAGTGCTCTTGCGTACTCTCGGTAGTCACATAGACGTCCGCAACCCCGGCTTCTCGTGACGGTTGATATATACATCAGCCTATTGCAGTCCAGTGTTGGACGTGTACCAGCCGCCTTTATTAAGTCATCGTGCCTTTTTAAGTGGATTATGCTCCAGGACCTGCTAACTGTTGGCTGTTATCTAGAAAAAGTCATTCCCGCGGCTTTTGCAGACGCCTCTCTCCTACAATCTCTCCGCACTCTATTGAATAGTTGCCTACGGCCATCACAGCAATGGTCATCTTATATTGTCGAATGTAGTGATTCGCGGTTGTACTACACCTGCCACTGCCTTGGTCTCCCTTGCTGCCTCCGCTGTTCTAATGTAAGCCAAAGGACAAGGAAGATGCCGCACCCGTGCAAGACAAGTCGTAGAACACGCTGCAGTAGTGCGCCGAGAAGCGTGCCTACAGATCCGGAGTAGGGTCTTCGCGTCTTTTCATCATCGACTCCACTGCCGAAGGCCCACGCGGTGCCGGCAGTGCAAATCACGCCGTCACGGTTAATGCGCCTGCTGGACCGACCTTAGGCTTCCAATTCGCCCTCTCACGGGCACAATCGCTCAGCTGAAGCCGTCCGCGCCATTCCAACCTAGCAAAGACGTTGGCCATAAATATTTGCAGCCGATACCGATCAAACTTACAGGGTGTACAAGAAAGGCACGAGCGGGCCCAGGAATCATCCATTTCGTCAAGTGGATGAATTCTGCATCGTGAAGTACGAACCAACCCAGCTTTTATGAAGACCAGCGAGCTGAAGAGGATGGACTTGGCACCGCAGGGAGAGACCAATTTAGCAAAATCTCGACCCCAAGTCAGAACAGGAAAGAAAAGTCCTGATCCAGGCAATCAGGACCTTCAATGAAGTTTAGGTCTCTCACCATATGGGAGTAGACGCAGCCTCCAGCGTAGACGAGTGTTCCGTTCCATCGTTGTGATTGCTTTGGGGAGATAATTACTGCCTGAGGTGAACTGGAGGCTCTTAGACTTAGACCCAGATGAGGCAACTCAAAGTGGTGCTGCCCAGCAAAGGCTGACGTGATCTACAATTATAGTGCAGAATTCCTCATTGATCTGTCAGGAGCATAGACGCCTTCTATCAGCGATGCTCCGTTTCCGCGCCAGTTTAACTGCTGTTTAGAGATAGTCTGAAGAGAAGGCTGAGGCAGTCAATGACGAGCCGCCGCTGGCTGACGGGTACTAGCCGGGTTTCTTCTTGTAATCATCCGCTTGGTTGACATGGCCGTGGCGTGAGGTTCCGCCTGAACACTGCAGACGGTACGTGATTCTATGCCCATCAGGTCCAGCCGCAAAGGCTTTCACGATCTATGAATTATGTGGTGCAATTTTGTCAGAAAGTACAGTTAAGTCACTAAATTGCTGTGCCACAATGACAGTAAATGCTATTACGTCATATCACATAAAAATTAAGGGCTATATTAGTTCAACACCGACACGAAGTACATATATGGCATGGTTGCTCAAAAATTATACATAGTTTTGGTGATACAAAGACAAAAAATACATTTGCGGTAATGTAGCACTCAAATTCTTTTTCAGAATTGGTGCTACAAAGACAGAAAAAACAATTAAAACGGTGTAGCACGCTGAAATGACCGATCATCACGTGGCGCCCTACGCAACTGAAAAATATGACGTCGTAGCACTCTGGGAAGGACCATTTATGTACCAATGCAACAAAGACATTGTCGCTATATTTCGGACATTTGTTGAACTATAAAAACGTCTATGTAACACCAATTGTATTGACCACTTTAGAACAATTTGGCATCATTAACTCATTTTTGCATTTTTCGTTAGTTACGTCTTTGTAGTACTAGATGAGCGAAAAGTAAAAAAAGAAATCGTTTCGGTTAGTCTTGGGCATGGAACCAGCTTTCTATACTTTGCTGACTTCTTCGTAAGAATCAGCACGCCCCTTTAATCAATGAAATTGAAATTCTCAGAATACTTGTGCTTCAGTAAAAACGTCCATATAAGTACAGTACCCGTTTAACATTTCATACAGTTAGGATCGATCAATAGCAAAGATAATTTGATCAAATCAGGAACCTAAGTATTGGGCGCGGAGTTGGCTAGTACCTATATCTTGATGACTTCGTGAGCATAAACACACCCATAAGCAATGAAAATGAAATTCTCAGGAACAAATTCAATTTACTGGATCAGAGTTTACTGGTTCATACGTAGTGATAAAATTAATGGTCGGTTATTTAATAGAGACAATTTATCATGGGCGGGCCCGTTAGGCAGCGTAAAATGTTGATTGATTGCTTTGGAGATGAGGTCGTTCGATGGCCGAATCGGGGCGTTATAATGTGCCGTGTGATGCTGGTTTGGAATAGCATCACCCTATTCGTAGTTTTTTTTTAGAAACAAATGCGTACATGGGCCGTAACGTTCCCTATAAATACAACATCTTAAGATGTGCTTGAGGATCCACCTGTCTGTCAAGTATAGCTGCTATATCCCCAATTATAGGCGAGGCCATTATCCTGAAGTGATATTTTTGTTGATCGTGGTGGTAGTATTTACTAATTTTTCATAAGTGGGCTCGTTAGGCAGCATAAAATGTTGATTGATTGCCCTGAGGATGAGGCTGTTCAGTGGGGAGGGGGTTCTGATGTGACTGTTTCTCGTGAAAATAATAAAAATATAAAAATTTTGTTTTCAGTTGAGCTGACGACCTATGCAATGCAGGAGACATAAAAAATATTTACGAAGGCGTCTTCAGCAGAGGATGTCGTAATATTAAGGGTCCTTGGGTTTTAAGATAAGTAGCTCGCACTGTACCTATTCAGGGTAGACTTTCATGTTGTGTTTTATTCAAGAAATAATTTAGTTGATCAGACAAATTATTACCCTATGCTTCCTTTCCTAAAGCTATGATTAGGTATGATTTGACTTCGACAGAGACATCGCGTCATCGCTTATGATGACATAACTTGTACCTTGTGCGCAGGAAAATAGCTTAGAAAATAGAAACAAAATGATTTATTGATGTGGAAAGACCTTAGTTACAAATATGTAAGTCGGTGAAGGCAAATAATAGTAAGTATTACCACAGAAAATAACATGTATTATCGTCATGTGCATAGAAAAGTTAACAACTGTATCAACGACCCTAATCATTTCTTCTGCTACAAATTTTACCGCGGAAAAAACCTCTTTGACAAGAGATGTACTGCTCTTGTGTGAGGATGTAGTTTTTGGTTGACCTTGTACAGATATCTCAAACATAACCTATCATTTGGGAAGCACCTTCTCTTTCCAGTCACGTCGGTCATTACATTAGTTTTTAAAAGCTTTTATTTAACTTGCAGTGTATGTATGTATGTAAGTAAAAATGTTTGTTCGGGTCAAATCTTGCAACTCAGTTTTGAAGCAGATATCCTCAACCGATTGAGCTGAAATTTTGTAAACACGTTTAACTCAGATGACAATGCATGTTAGATTGTGTGGGGTTATTCTAAATCCAATATGGCGGAATACCCAAGATGGCCGACAAGTAATCTTTGACGCACTTCTACAATATGGGTGTCAAATGAAAGGGCTTGCTGAGTAGAATTCAGAAAATAATATGGCGGACATCTAAAGATGGCCACCTATGATAATTTACAATATGAGTGTCAGATGAAAGGGCTTGCTGAGAATTACTTAGTCGAATTACAAGTTGACGTCATTCTAAATTAACCTGGCGACGTTGACGCCGGGTAATATTTACCCGAGGCGGTTTTAAAAGGGAATATCTATTTTTCCTGGCGTCCATCTTACTCAACCGTCAGTATAGCTGGAGATACAACAACCCTCTATTTAGCCCATTATTGACTTCAGATTTGTGCCGTTCCTGTAGAGAGATACAAGTGTTTAAATCCAAAACGGGTAAGTTCTACCCGGCGTCATTGTCGGTGTAGTGTGTTCATGACATATTTTTTGTTCGTGGTTTTGGTAACTTTTGTAGGAAATTTTGTTTATTATTTTAGTTTAGGTTAAAAATGGCTTTAAGTCACCAAGATCGCCTTTATTTAGAAGATATGACGATTATTTTCGAAAATAAAGCTAAATATCCTCCCAAAAATGATTTTCTACGAAACGTCACGATTTTTAAGCTGGTTTTTCTAGTATTATTGAAAAATTGAAAAAAAAAAGATGTTTTTTGTCCTAAATCAATATCATCTATATTAAATTACTAGCAGCCCGCCCAGCGGTTTCACCCGCTGCTACTTACCTGTTTTCCCGTAGAAATTGGATCTTAGCCCGTAGTAAAAAGTCCATTACTCCGATCCAGCAGAGGTAAATGTGCGAGCAGAAGCGGCCCGTCATGCTGAATAACTTTTACTTTGAAGCCATTACCGTATCTCTTATAGTTTATATGGGATGCTGGTGGTCTACATCAGGTACTCCAGACCCTCGTGACCATTTGCCAGCAGAAGCGGCCCGTCATGCTAAATAACTTTTACTTGGAAGCCATTATCGTATCTCTTATAGTTTATATGGGATGCTGGTGATGTTCATCAGGTACTCCAGATCCTCGATGACCATGTGCCAGCAGAAGTGGCCTGCCATGCTGAGTAACTTTTACTTAAAAACCATTACCGTATCTCTTATAGTTTAGATGGGATGCTGGTGATGTTCATCAGGTACTCCAGATCCTCGATGACCATGTGCCAGCAGAAGCGGCCCGTCATGATGCACAACTTTTCTATAAAGCCATGGCCGTATCTCTTATAGTTTAGATGGGATGCTGGTGGTCTTCATCAGGTACTCCAGATCCTCGATGACCATGTGCCAGCAGAAGCGGCCCGTCGTGGTGAACAACTTTTTCTATGAAGCCATGACCGTATCTTTTATAGTTTAGATGGGATGCTGGTGGTCTTCATCAGGTACTCGTACTCCAGATCCTCGAGGGCTGACAAAAAGTAGTCTATGTCCATCTTTACTATGCTAGTAATATCAGTGCCAAATTTCGCGAAGATCGGTAAAGCGGTTTGGCTTATTTGGGTAATATCCGCTGTATTTCCCGCTTTTCCTGCTGCTAACCGTTTTCCCGTGGAAATGAGGAATTTTCCCGTGGAAAAAAGTAGCCTATGTTACTCAGGAATGTTGTAGCTTTCTAATGGTGAAAGAATTTTCGAAATCGGTCCAGTAGTTTCGGAGTTTATCGATTACATACATACAAAAAAACAAAAAAACAAACAAAGTTTTCCTCTTTATTATATTAGTGTAGACGTGTATAAAGGTCTTTACTTTCATTATTAATGAAAATATAATGTGAATTATAAATAAACAGTTGAATTTGTTGCAAAATAAAATTCGGGTAAAATTTACCCGATGTCATCGTCCGCGTAACTTTTTTCACGTCAACGGCGCCGGGTTAACTATGGTGGACTTCTTAAGATGGCAGAATAAAATTTTTATGCTTTATTACAATATGGATATCAAATGAAAGGAATTTTTTAGAATAACTCGAAAAATAAAGTGACGTTTACGTCACTCAAAACAAAACCAGATATGACGGACTAAAGGTTAGATGGCGTATTAAGTTTGTTATGTTTTCTTACTAAATGGGTGAAAAACATAGACAAATGAAAGATAAATACGAGTGTGAGGTAAATGACGTCGCTTTGCACAGATTTTTAGGGGTTGAATGGTTGTTGTGTTGGAGTTTTTAGTCTTCTGTTCATGGCACTGTCAATGAAGAAGCAACATAAAGTTCAGCGATTGCCCCGCTTAGGTACAAGAAGCTTATCGTAGAGGACGAAACTCATACCGAGTTGTCGTAAGACAGTCATGAGACCGATGCCTCGCAGATTCGCACCAGTAGTCCGTATTTACGCAGTTTCAAAGTCAATGAAGAATGTTGTAATTTTTTTCCAGAGATTACTAAAAAGCAAAAAATAAATTATAAGTAAAAAACATTTTTAAAACAAGCTTTTATTTGGGTGCGCTAAAAAGTATAAAATAATCTATTTACTAAAACTTTAACTTGTAACTTTTAATGGCATTAAATCTACGTCTTCACAATTTATACGATATAAAAGCTTGTCGCGACATTTAAGTAGGTACTCGTGTGGTGTGACTTAGTTTAAAAGTTTATTCAATTCTTTTCATTTACACTGGTTTTCTAATTTATTTATTGATTTAGACACAGGTCAAATCTCGCGACAAGCCTTTATATCGTATAAATTGTGAAGACGTAGATTTAATGCCATTAAAAGTTACAAGTTAAAGTTTTAGTAAATAGATTATTTTATACTTTTTAGCGCACCCAAATAAAAGATTGTTTTAAAAATGTTTTTTACTTATAATTATTATTATCGTGCTCGTAATGTTATGTTACCGAAGTATTCTTTTACTTGTTGTATTTCTTGTGATTTTCTCATTGAACGACTATGCTCTCCCAGCTGTTGAGTGTCAGATAGCAAGTTGCCATTTGCAGATACCAGCGCCACAAATTAGGTAAACAGCGCGTGTGGCGCCTTTACAGATAGCTCACTCAGTACTAGTGACGATTTTGACGCTTACTGGCTCTAACTGGAATTTCAGGGGAACTCAAGGTAACTAAGAAGATGGTTGCCACGAATATCTTGGATTCAAATTGGCTCAGAATCATAATGTAATGACGTTCTTGTATCAGATTTTGATATTTTGATATTCTTCTAATTTTAGATTTTTGACGACTGTAACAATTGACAGTCGCGAAAATCCTAATAGGGTCGAGTGAACCTTCTGTATACTTTCTATTTTGTGCCACCGCCAGCAAATCCACCTACCTATTTAGGGGATCAACTTATGTATGTGAATGAAAAACCAGTATAATTTGGACCCTCAATTAGGTAGGATTTGCTGACGATAATACAAACAATGGAGACCTTGAGTGTTATTCTAAATTGAAAAATGAGAAAATTGAAAAATTCGCCAGCGACCGCCGGGACTTGAACCCGGGTCTGTGGATCACCGTTCCACCACTCCACCGACTGAGCTACGGGCACCTAGCGGACCCTGGTGAATTTTTCAACCTCTTGATGCTCGTCTCGAAGCAACGATCCAGCGACATCTGTAGAAAGTATTTAGAACTTTACTGCTGAGTCAGGTGGAACGGTGATCCACAGTCCCGGGTTCAAGGCCCGGCGGTCGCTGGTGAATTTTTAAATTTTCTCGTTTTTCAATTTATGAGAATTATATTGTGCTGTGAGTGCATTAAAAATTCCAATACATTATTCTAACTGGCCATTGAGCTCGGGAGTCACTTTAGCGACCATTTTTTCCCGCTGCTTAGAGCTGGTATTGTGAACACCCGCGCGCCGTTTTCCTAAATTGTGATAATACGTAATAATATCTGTTCAAATATGCAATCACTTGACCCAACAGTTTACAAATGTACGGATAATAATGAATATGATATGACCGATAAGATAATATTACTTAGCAAATCAGTCAACTAGAGGTCTAGTAGTATCTTAAAGCTTAAGTCACGAGTGCAATTCAATAATAAACAGAAACTTGGCTAAATAATTGCGTGTCTATTTATTTACAAATGACATAATGTCATGTCCGTCGACTTGGTTCGTGATAAGCCATGCATTTTGAATACGTTTGCTTAGTCGTAATGTATTCCTAGTACTCGTATCTATGTCGTAAGAGTTTGAATAAATTCCCCATTTTGATAAGAAAATCTTTTGTCACCCACAAAGTCTGCCACCTAAAATATACCTAGGTATTTTTAAAACAATTCAAGTACTTACAATCTGTTTTCGTAGTTTAGTGAACAGAGCATTGGTCTGGAGGATACTGGTTCGATTCTTGGACCACGCAAACGCAAAGTAAGAAAAATGAATCCCCACACTGTGTGATAGAATGAAATGGTATTTGTAGGTATCGATATGAAACTTTATACATTTTTGGGAAAAACTTTTATTTGAAAAGAGTAACTTATATTCTACATATCATGCGAATAATGATATATAATACTACGTACAATATTAGGTTTATTTAAAAAATATATTCGCCGACAAAAATATATTTATCACTCTGGAAGGTTCACTATTTTTCCTAATAATGTCGACCTAGGTTCCCAGGAAAATTGGTTCGTTCCGTGAAACATACTCTCCAAACAAATCCCTTAGTACCGGTATGCTACAGTCCCGCTTTAACCCTTACCTGAAGTATTTCTTCTAGAAAACGCTTCTTATTTTGAAGATTTTGCAGCTGCAGAGGTGGTTGGTACGGACGAAGGGTCTTCTCTTGATGAAGCAGGCGTTTGCGCTGTGTGGCGGAGATTTTCGGCTTGTGATATGGTCTCTGGCAACGGTTTTCTTAAGGTTTCCGGAACAAAAACCAACAATACAGCTGCTATCCATGCCAATATACCAAAGAGTAAGTAAGGCAGCCAGAATTTGATTTTTATCTGTAAGAGTAGACCACATTTTTAACTCTAAAGCATTGATACTCGTAAAGATAGGTAGTAATAGATTCTTTTGTTGTAGCAAACATAACTTGGTTTATACCCAATCCAAATCAATGGATTATGAGGCCAATCAACACCGACACGCTATGGATGGGATAAAACACGACTTTTTCTGAGGATGTTACAATATCTATCTACTGCTATAAATTGCTACTGCGCCTGTCAAGCGAGTTGAATGTAATGCTACATAACCCGCATTAAGGGGACGCCCATGTCCAACAGTGAACTATTGTGGCTGTTGAAGATGCTCTTGACGTTGAAATAGCTACTGAAGCATTGAAGACTAACCAACCAACAAAGGAGTCTGTGGGGCTGCGATGGAGCCAATGCGCCCAATCAAAGAACATGCAGCCATCAGAGAGTGGCGGGCATTTGTTGGAAACAGTTCCATAGTGAAAATGTACACAGAAACAAACGCCAAACTGATAAAAGTCTTCGCTAATGCAGCAGGGAAAAGACTCCATTCTGTTGAAAGAAAAAATATTGAATCAAAAGTTACATTGCAAGAAATATATCCAGGTATATTGGAATCTCAATCAGTACTTACTTTTGGGAATGAACGGCAATAAGAATAGCAATAACCCACATATTAGGAATGCCGTCATCACTGTATATTTGCGACCAAACCGATCCAAAAGAAAGTTGCTCAGAATACATCCTGGAAGCTCGAACACAGCTGTTAACATGAAATTAACATACTTGTTTCCCGCAAGTGATACTGAATTTATAGAAATACCATAGTATACAAAGGTGGTCGTTATCCAACAAAAGGAACAAATTAATACTCGAGATATTAAAATTTTTGAACGAAATAGTTGTCGCCAAACTGGCTTTGGTTTATCTTCAGGATTTTCTTCTCCAGTGTCTTGTTGTGGTGTCATGTATTTGTTTAGCTCATTGATTGTGTTTACAGACAAGCTTTTTCCATTAGCTCTTGCTATTTTTTGAAGAACAGATATGGCGGCATCATTCTTATTCTTACTGATCAACCATCTAACGCTCTCTGACAGGCAGAAAGAGTAAGTTATAACAATAAATTCTGGCACATATATAATTAGTGTAAGTGTCCGCCAGTATGGAACTGCCCATGCTATGCCTGCTAGAATAATCAAGCCTGAAGCGAATGTACATCCTAATGCACTTCCACACAATACCCTTCTGTGTTTTCCCACCATTTCTACAACTGAAATGAAAGGAATTTAAGATTATTTCTGATAAAAAATTGACGCAATAAATTGTAAACATAACTTTTTGTTGCCAATAGAATTATTACCTAGTACAAAACCAGTACCGTAAATTCCACCCCCAAAAACGGCATCAAAGTACTCAAAGATAATGTAAAAAATGTATGATTTTGCAAACGATCGTATCACTCCCATGATTGCTTCACACATAATTGAAATAATAAAAGTCGTTCGTCTACCAATTCTGAAAAAATAAATATGGTATTTTGACTTGAGTCCTGAGTATATTACCTATACCTAATACGTATCGCAAAAAATACAAAGTGCTATAGCTGGAATAATACTTCGTCGATCGTGAGACCAGCATTTTCTCTGCCTTGACGACTAACTTTAATTTAAGTAGAAAAGGATCTACTTCGTAAATTAGCCTAGGTAAAAGACAGACGTATTCGGTTTTAATGGATTGAATAGTAACAGCTAAGAAACTTTACACTTACGTATCAGAAACGATGCCAACAAACGTATACGCAGTAAATATTCCAACACTGTGCATAGTTCCCACCAACGTCCTCATCCAATCTTTACACGCTAAATTGAACTGAAGAAGAAAAAATATATATCGCGCAAATTATACTTTTGTATCTATACAGAAAGGAAGGTTCCAGGTGGTGTCGAGAAAAGTTTAGCTATAGCTACCCTGGCCGAGCACCGACTGGCCCATCTAGTTAGGTTGTGGTTAGGTTAGAAAGATGTATACCGGGAGTAACGGAAAGGGTATAACAAGCCGAAAGGAGGTCAAGGTACTCATGAAACTGAACAACTTTCCCCATGGAACATGGGTCGAAATATGAAAAAAAAATTTGGACCTCCCATACAAAATCGCCTATCAGCTAATTGATTTACTATGGGAGGTCCAATTTTTTTTTTCATATTTCGACCCATGTTCCATGGGGAAAGTTGTTCAGTTTCATGAGTACCTTGACCTCCTTTCGGCTTGTAATACCCTTTCTGTTACTCCCGGTATATGCGTTGCGCGGTAAATACTTTCAAACCGCGTTTCAGGATCAATTTGTTCTGGCTAGTTCGGTCACGTTCGGTCGGTGGTCGAGTGAACTCATGTTGATGTAGCTCCCACCAGGGGTCCTTTCATAATCAATCATTTTTTACTATATAAAAAAAAAAACACTATACTAAGCATTCTCTCACCACTTACCTCAGAAACAATAGTATCATTGTTTTCATAGACCCAAGAGTCACATTTCTGTGTGGTACTAGAAAAAGCCGCTTTGTTACATTTACCAGTGAGCGGTTTCCGCCGAGTACAAGATGACCCGGAGATCAAAGCCCATTCTGCCCAAGCACCAGGCTTCCATTTGCCTGGACGAGCCTCACATTCTGGCACAAAACATCTGAAAAGGAATAAACAGGATTAAAAATACGGTAAAAGGGATGGAAATAGAGTACTCCTGAAGCGTCTTTTCTTATATTGAGAAAGAAAAGTCCGATCTTGACGAGTTGGTAGCGTTATTGGAAGATATCATGTAAACATAGATGTAAAATTGTAAACGTAAAGCATAGTTTTCAATCAACGAATAAGGCAAGAAAATAATGTTGATTTGATAATTGATGATAATGCCAACAAGCAATCAAATGAGGTAATACTGCAAATGATGCAAACCAAACAGTATATTTATAGCTTTTCATTAATAGTCTTACCTATATTTAGTATCTGCAGTGGAGAAAATGTACTGAGAATGAGCACAGGCACTGATTAAGACAGGGAACATGACGAGCAAAAATAGTCTGAGTTGGTAACATCCAAAGTGCCCCACCTCGGCCAAAACTGAATCCATATCAATATCAACATCTTTTGCTCGTGGCATAATATTGTTCTCTTGTACAACTAAAACGATTTAACTATGAAACTGTTTGCTTAGGAAGCTTTTTCTGTTGTTTGTGTTCGTTCACAGTTTTTCGTATCATTGGTTTTTAGCTATTTTATTCAAATAAAGCATATTACAGAAAACACTAAATCAATGTTTATGCTGTCGACAAAATTTGTTGTAAGTATGTTAGGATACTAAAGTTTCTCATTCTAGTAAAAATATAGAGTTATTGGAACATTTTCTATTTCGCCTATTTATCAATCGCCAGGGTAAACAAATACTTTTACCCGCATATAAAAAATATTCAAAGTAATATAAATACAAATTAAATATTTTTCTGTCAAAAACTCAAAACCAAACAAGGCGACTTGTCAAGTTCTGTCGTTGTCATTTTGGTCTTTCTATGTTTATGAAAAAAAGATTCTGTATTTTGTTCAAAAAAATTCATGATCACCACGTTCACATGAGTATCGACTATCGTCCAAGTGGTATATGTGTCTATTATAGTATTGTGGCTATCGCCTATCTAGTAAACTTAAGGTAGAGTTAAGCTCTACTTTCTGAGAAAACCAAGCATCATGCAGATATTTCTTGAATCACAACATTATTCATTTATAGTAAACGCATCTTCAATCTAAAGATTAACTTGTCAACACAGATGAGAATAAAATTGAACCAGCAAAAGCTCGTCCTAGAAATTACTCAATCAGTGCAAAATTTATAGACCTGCTCCAATATTTTCACATCAAACAGTGCCTATCAGGCGTAATAATTTTGCCTATAAATATCGGGAAGACTTATTTTGCTGTCGATAAAATAACAGGTCGCGGAATGATTTATACATTAAAATACAAACTGTTTTAAACAAGTGCTTCAACATTTTATCATGCAGTCTATACGCAAAGTAAAAACGCACCCAAATTGCTGGCGAGATGTTATATTTAGGATTTTGTTAAAATATGTTGTTTCTTTTTCTTAAACTATCTTTAAGAAAGCATCTGGTTTCGAACATTCTAATTCAATAATTTTAAAGAATTAGTTCATAAGGCCAAGATCCTCTTTAATTCGCTGAGTCAGCGGAGTTAGTTAGTTCAAAATCTAGGTCACTTCATTTCTGCATTTTAGGACATATCTACAGAGTTTAAGAAAGCATTTGAGAGCTGGTTGTTCATTCTTTTTTTATTTCAACCCTTTGATTTCCACAGCCAGTCTGAATAAGATTAGATACTAGGTAAGTAGGTATATACATTTTCTATAAATTGGAACGACAAAATAAAATGTTTATTGAACAACAAAGCAAAGCAACTTTATCTGTCGTAAAATTTATTTTGTTGCCTTATTTTGCGAAGGAAGTCCCCTCCAGTGTCCATTTTTATTACAACTAATAAAAGAAAGGTCAGTCTTTGCTCTTTAAACCTAAAGCCACTGTCTAAATCACTCTAAAGCAAGAGATATAGCTATTTTCTTGTCATCACTTTAAAAGTACACTTTTCATTGATTATAAGGATGATAAAGGAGCTGTCCCATTAAATAGTGGCCCTAATAAATTAATTTTAGTCGCAAAGGGTCTTAATAAAGTAGCGCCGACAAAAATTAGAACGACAACGAGCGTTTTATGGCTTCCGGAGCGGAGTAGCAGCGGGATATGTTGTAAGTACTATTGACAGCACATAAACCTACTCATATAAGTATCACTGAGGTATAGTCTGCGCAATCTGGTGGCAGCCACATGTCATTTCCTTCGCTTCCGAATACCATCAGACAGCGCGCGGACTGTATACTTGGGTATTATGGTTTTTCATCCAGTAACCATTATGCTGCCTGCTTGCTAAGTGCGTTCAAAATGTATTTCTGCGTTTTTCCGTTATACCTACTTAAAGTATCTAGTAAAATTCGGTATGGGTCACTTGTAATTTTGAGTCTAAATATCCTAAGAGCTTTCTATTCACGACTGTAATCATCTGAGTTAGGTACAAAGTGAGGAAATCAAACATAAGATATTGTATATTAGAAACTAGAAACAGTTATTCAAAACTTACTATCCATATTGGAAACCACTACAAAAAATTAAGAAGTATGTCTTATCCGTGTTTATTTAAGGAGTGAAAGATGTATTTTGGTATGATTTATGTGGCAACACGTTACAAGTTTGATGATTGCCCCAATTCCTCGTGTTGATGAGATCTGAAAGTGTTAGCCACAGATGGAAGATCTTCATGGTGATTAATGTTCAAGCTAAAAGAAAAAGAAATGGTTTGCATTTAGGCTCTATCCACAAAGCTATTCTACTTAATTTTTTATTTCGCGAATTAATTTTCGCTTTTTTGTAACACACTGAATTTTATGCAAGTTTCCGAACTGACGGAAAAAAAAAATCGTACATAAAAAATTGCGCGAGTAAAAAATCGTGGTACGCGAAAGAAATTTGCTGTGCGGACAGAGCCTTAGCATTCTTATTTAGAAGTTGTGTTCATAGGTCAGTTATCAACTGCACATAACCATACATTTAATTTAAGGGTTCAACTGCCACTGTTTCCTTTAAATAGATAGGTTGATGTGATGCTGATTGTACTTACAGTGCATTTGAACGTAGCGGTGATTGTTAGACAAGAGCTTCATTAGCTACTGTATTCAAAACATCTACATACCAAAGTAATACTGCAGATGTTGCAGTCGTTTGAACTGATCATACATAGACCCACCCTCTACTAAAATAGTGAAGACGGTGATGTAGCTTTAAAAAGTAATATTTTGTGTTCAAAAACACAAATGATATAAAGTACGTTATATTAAACGTAGTTAAGATGCACATACTAAGCATACACGCGCCCACCCGCTACAAAAATAATGGAAACAACGATGTAGCTTTAAATATATTATTTTGTATTCAATAAGACTAACTTTAACTGATATATTATAAGGTATGTTATATTAAAAGTGATGTATACTAACTAATTTCAATTAAACTGCATATTAAAGTTTATTAAAAAGCAGTTTTTACATATGAAAGCATAGAAACCGAACATAAAACGATTCTAATCCTTGATTTTCGATATAACGTGGGTTCAAAGTTCAAACCTATTCGTGTAAAAGTGCTGATTATTTTTTGGATTAAATAGCAATTAGTGTATGAGCATGAGCACATAGTACGTAGGTACGTGTTGAGGTACATACATAAATTACAAGAATGGAAATAGATTCTACCTTGTCTAATGTTCCTCCTTCTACCTATGTGCTAACTTGTTGTTCCTTCTTCTACCTATGCGTTGACTTGTATCTACCAAAGTATTTAAGAATATTCAACGGCCAGTCGTATAACTTTATCCATAATAATAAAGAAATAGCATCAAGGAACCTTAGACTTGGCATGACTTTGTCTAGATTTCATTACTTTTTAAAGATAAACAATCAGCTCTATCGAGACTTGGCTAGTTTTTAACAGAATGTTTTTGGTAGGTTAGATATTTAGGTCCTCTTAGATTTTGATCGTTACTTTAGAAAATACCTACAATAGTAGGTTAGGTTAGGTTCGTTTAGGTACCTACCGTACTTATATAAATTACAAATATTGAACTAGAATATTATTCTACCATGTCTAGGTACTGTCTACTTTTCTACCCAGGTGCTTACTCATCATAGGTGTCATCATAATAGAACTCCTCCTACTCTTAGATTTTGATCGTGACTTTAGAAAATTAACAGCTATTGGATAGGAATCTAGGCTTAACTATTTTATGATGTTTATACTGAAACATTCTAATCATACGCTGTATTATTTTACACTTGGTGAACTAGGTATTAGGTTTTTATAAATTAAGCCTTACCATTTGTTTTAATGTAGTAGAGTACCTAGTGTACCTACTGTATTAACTAGTTAACTAGGGTTAGACATTGTGTGTTATATTGGCTATGTATGATCGTTTTGGCTGAAAAGCAGAAGGGTGCACACTTTTATCTCAAAAAGTGAAAATGAAAATTAAGGCAGAACGGGACCGAAAATCCGCGTTGCTTGAAGAAGAAATACTCATGTATTTATGAAAAAAAAAAATTAGTTCGGGTCGGAACCGCGCAAAAGCCTTGTTTTGCTCAAAGAATAAAAAATAAACAAATGTTAAAACCTACGTGCTAGTCACTACCTCAAACGATACCAAACAAACGATAGCGCCTACCAAAAAAAGAATGGCAACACAGACATCGCTCCCTCGCGAGTCGATTGCGTGAAACCGAAACGTAAACCCAGCGTTGTACGATCACCAGTAAATCCATTATCATTTAAGGGATCAACTTTATACTGGATTTTCAAATATTTAGATGAAAAATTCAGTACCTATAACAAGATCACTTAAATAGGTAAGTAAGTGAATTTGCTGGCAATAGTACGGACTGCTTCAGTAGTCTAAATGGTCTGAGCCTCTGCCTCAGCATTAAAGGTGGGCCGGTTTGATTCTTGAGGCTTGATTTATATTGATAATTATTGAAAACTTGTTCCTAGTTTTTCGACATTACAGGCAATCTGATGGTCCGACGGTTACTGTCTATGATTTGCGGTGGTCGTTACACAACCATGTCAGAGGCCTGCTACTTAAATAAAGCGGTCGAAAAACCCTGACACAAGGGTCCAACGGGTCGTTGAACGACTCGGCGTCCCACTTGAATATAAGAACACCACAGAAGAACGTAAACCTAAAGTGAACCCTTAGTTCCACCGAACCCGATTAAGTCGCGTCCGACACTGCTAAGATGTTATCTTTTGATTAAAGCCCTTGTAATAATAGAGTCAGGTTATTTTATAGAGCTATGCGGTTGAGTCAAAGCAAAACACAGTAAGTTACATTGGTAAATCGTAAATACAGAACACCGAATATGTTTTGTTCCTTAACGAGACCTTTTATCAACACCTATTATTCAAAAGTTACTCTGTTTGTCTGCTGCGCTTTCACGTTTTCACCTCCACTGAACTGATTTTAATTTGGCACAAATATTGATGAGACGGTAAAAAAGGACAAAGATTAGGTACTTTTATCGTAGGAAAAAACCCAAACCATATACACCATAAGCTCTTCTAACCAATGAAGCAGACATGCTTTTTGTTAATTTGTAAGAAAACTGTAAGTAATCATAGTTTTAATATTATAGAAACACACCTAACGTCTGCTATTGCGTTATTTTTTGGCAGTGCTATCGCATACATTAGGGAAATGCGATTTTGCGCCTTATTTTCATATTTATTTGAAAATGTTTGACAAATGCATCCGCTGGGGCGCTGGCGCATAGCATAGCACAACGCTGCGTCGACGTTAGGTTCGTGTGTTTTTCTCTCGCTTTCTGTACTACGAGGGTACCGTGTTCTTGTTTGGAGTAGTATCCAGACTTACTAAGTTGCAATGGTAGTCGCTTCCAGATATTTGAGTCGATGCGATCTCGAACACTATAATTTTCGTATTAACGAGGTGAGGAAAATAAAATTGCGGGTATTACGTTGTACCTACCTACTTACAAATAAAGTGTATGGCTAGAGGAAGGGATTTTGTTTATTTTTATTTTGACTTTTCAACTAAAATTAACAGGTACTTTGCAATCGTTCTTTGCTAATCAATCTTTACGGACGTTGCTTACTAATTGTATGAAAAGTTATAGCTGATGCCATAAAATACCTAGATACTTAACTTCAACTGAATATAACTATGCACAAATACTACGCCTGTCTACGCCTGTTCATTTTTTAAACCTAGCGATTTATTCGAAGCATAATAACATAAGTGGCATAAATTATGGCTCACTCACTAACGACAATTTTGACGCTTACTGGAATGAGCAAGAATCTCAAAGGAACTCAAGGTAACTAAGTAGATGGTTGCCACGAACGTCATAGTTCTCGGATTAATATTGGCTCAGAATCATTGTGACATTGACACATTTTCGACTAATCACAAAAAATGCACAATCGACATTGGCGCCATTCGTTCTCCAGTTTTCTTATCATCCGTGCAAAATTATATGATGTCTTTTTAATTACACGATATTTAATATTATGACAAATAAAGTAGACGTAATCACCCCAAACGCTTATACCGCCTCCGTTCCGTTCGTGGGTAATAAAGAGTGTATTAAGGATTTTTCGCGAATCTTATTTCCAGAAATACAATCTACTTCTGAATAATTATGTGCTAAGCCCAGTTTTTTCCCCAGAAAACAAGAAAAGCTGTTTTCTCTAGTCTTTGGCCTTGTTTGTTATAATTAAGGCTGTGTCTACACAAAATATAATTAGGTCTACTTCAGGTACGATTCTACGAGACACATTTTTTTTTGTTATTTATACCTACCTAGTCATACAAGTAGTAGGTTACTTAATTACTTAATTACAGGTACCTAACTTATTATTAGGTATACGGGGTGTAAGGGTCGGTGTAACAAAAACTTTGCAGGCGTGCTCAGACCATAAAACTGATCAACTTTCATGGAACATAATTATAGCGGTAAATGAAAAAAATATTTTGACTTCCCATACAAAGTTAGTCAGCTGGTCGTGAATTTTGTGAGGTCGGAAAATTTCTTTCGTTTACCACTATATGTTCCATGGGGAAAGTTGTTCAGTTTCATGGCCTGAGAACGCCTGCAAAGTTTTCGTTACACCGTCCCTTACACCCTGTATAGCAATACAAGACACTTGGATTTTACTTACACGAAATTGTGTGTTGTGTTTTACATTAGGTACCTAGTTTATAAATATTAATTTACTTGAGTATTTCACTAGAATTGGGACTTTTTATAATTACAAACAGTGTACCAAAGAAGTATCCAATATTTATGTTTCTTACCTTGAAGTTGTTTGTACCAGTGAATTAAGAATCCTGAATCTAGTTACCAACCACCACGTTTTGTGAGTTCCTTATTTACAACTAGCTGCCCGTCAGCGGTTTCACCCGCTGCAACCTATTATTCCGCTAGAAAAAAGCATTATTCGCCAAGAGATGTCGCTGTTAGTTTTCGGCGAAAACGTTTAAAACGCGAATCGGCTCAGTCACGCCACTTATTTCAAAAATATTGGAAAATGCGTGATCCCGTGGGAATGAGACATTTTTCCGTGGTAAAAAGTATCGTATGTGTTATTCCAGATGCCCTTTTAAATTTCTGCAAAGTTTCATGTCAATCTAATCAGCCGTTTTTGCGTGATGTCGTAACAAACACACACACAAACATCCGCCTTTATAATATTAAGTAGGATTTCAAGAGATATTTATTGCTTTTACAGACTGTTATATTCTATGGAACTCAATAAACCGAACGATATCACAAGACACAATAAGCTCACTAGTGTCCATCAAAGGGTCTTTTGTCGAGTCGATAACGGTGTCCTATACGACAACAAGATGTCGATGAATCAGAAGCCTGTAAAATACTCCTATTATTAGCTCTCATGCAGTTCAGTATAAACAATTCTTTATAAGATAGGCGTTCTCATAACTACAACGATAGAACATACACTGTACTGTTAATACATTACCTATTTGAAAAATTGGCCATACATAATGCCTTAGGCACTGCCCGAGAGTACGACATAAAGGTGATGCATAACTAAGAGAAAAAAAGTGCTGAATGGATTCATGACTAACTAAACCAACTCCCTATAGGTGCAGTATATCGTCAAAGACAATAAATAGCACGCACAAAAATTATAACTGAAATTTTACAATTTACTAAGAGAAAAACGTGAAATCTCATTCCAAGGCCTTTTTGTTATAGAGTCATTGTCGTATTCCCTTAAGAGTCACAAAGACCGTGAAATTACTAATTAAGAGTCACGTGTCGCCGCACTTGTAACTCCAAACTTCTCCCCAAAGACGAAGATTTCGTAAGAAAAATAAAATCCAAGTTATCTCCAGTCCCCGAGGTAATTTCTGTAATAGATCTGTTTTTCTGGGATTATTGCGGTAAGACTGTCTTTTGATAATAATATTTTATTCTCTGGCACATTTGTTTCAACACCATTATCTGTGAATAGATACCTACAGATTGGTGATATTGTTTTATTTTCTTTGTAATATATAACTGTGAAAATAGCTCAGAAAACTTAATATATTTGTTTTTTTTTTTTGTAAGAAGTACTATTGGAATATAATAACAATGAAGCATTATGGCGTGTGTGTTTCTTAATATAAAGTAAGGTACGGATGAAGATGAAAACAGAGGGAAAACATATTTTTAATGAATTTTGATTCTTCTCTGTGGCCGGTGGTAGGTACAATCATGTTCCCACTGTTGTACAACCCCGTTTAGAGGGTTAAATCTGTCCACAAATCAGTTTGAACCCTTTTCAAACTGATCAGAAACAAACTGACGACATCTTAAATCAGCAAAGCATTGAGGGGTCGGATCAGTGTTTGAAATAGACTGCTAATCGCCGAACTTTGACGATTAGGTAAAGATAGATTAAAATTAATTGCCCCCAGGGCTAGCCCGGGTAACCCGTTGATTACCCAACTGGGCTTAACACTTCGCCTGCTGATAAGATCTCTCGTCTCACTAGTTAAGACGACCTTTGAAGGTGTGATCTAAACTTCAATCTTAATCTGATCGTAAATTGTTGACCGGTCTCAAAAGGCTAGGCAAACTTTGATCAAACTTTGATAGGCCTTTCAGAACCTAATTTTAAAAATGGACACAGCTATTACACAAATTAACATTATGACAGACCTATCACAAGTGAATTTGCCTACCTAATTAAATATTCCTCAAATAGGGGGAGGCTGATGGCCAGCAAGCAGAAAGACTGCTATGAGTTCATTACACTGATTGGCATGGTGACAATGATGCAGATTATCACAATAAAACTATTTATATTTATAAAGGATTTAAGTTTTGTTTATTTTACAAAATTATGATGATAAATTCAGTAGAAAAGTATTTTTCAGCACGAAGGATCAGTACCATACCGATTCACACCGGCTTCTCTTACAGACATTTTCAAATCCATGATCCCACACAAATCTACTCTCACTTAGTACATACACATCTCACTTTTGCTCCGGCCTTTCGCCACAGGTTTTTATTTATTCCGAGCTTACAATAAATAGGATTAAGTTAAGTACAGGAAACAGGCTTTTCTTGTGAGCTTCAATACGGATGAAATCCTATTTCCTTTTCAGGTCTAAATGTATCCTACAGGAACTGTTTACGAAAAAAGTTTAATATTGTCACACAAGGGCTCTCATCCATTTATTATTACAATCACGTCTGGAAAGGAACGTGACATTGAGGAGTTTCCCTCCAAGCAGAAAATAAACATGGCGACGCAGAATAATATCGAATATCGAGAAAAACATGTCGGCTTTCAAGTGATCAAAGATTGTTTCGTTTAAGGCCAGGTTCTTACGAAGCGTATATAGAATTGAAGAGGCAAATATCAGATTCATTCTTCGTAAACATATCGCCGTGTGGTGACGGTTTAGGAAAGCATCACCCCTTTTCTTTCCTGTGGGTGTAGTAAGAAGCAACTAAGGGACTAATGATACACGACAATAGCTAGAACGGACCTCAAATATTTATCAGACGTGGCGATAACGTCCGTTTTTACAGCCATTGACGCTCTGCCTACCCGTAAAAAGCATAAATTGTGACAGAAAGTAACAAAAAAGTACTATAAACTTATATTCACATAATTTGTATCTTTTACTCTGACTTAAGGGCCCTTTTCCTGTCATGCGTATTTTCACGCGCATGCGGACCAGATCCGCGCGCGTGCGAAAATACGCATGACAGGAAAAGGGCCCTTACTGCTTTTAGCAAGCTTTAGACTATCAGAGATAAAAATTGTAATTAAAACACGACTCTACTTAATCATTTTAATTAGTAGAATCGTGAAACTCAAAATAATAGGTTTGAAAAATAAGTACCTAACCTAGAGTTTCGCGACACTCCTCACTAGGGTTTTCTACCCGGGTACCCGGGTCCGGGTATACCCGGGTATTTCAGACTTTTGGTACCCGGGTATAAACGACGCGCGTACCCGGGTACTCGAAAAAGAGATATATAGACTGATGTTATTCAAATAAAAGAGTAAAAAGAGGATTTATTTATATTTTCAAAAGTATTGTTTCTTTTACCGAATTGATTTAATTCATTATCATAAAGATTTCTACACAAATTGATACCTATCTAGTTTTCTATAGTAAGTATATTTTTAAGAGAAAATATTTGTATTATTTTCTGGGAGTATTTTTGTAGGTTTGTAACGAATTTCCTCAAAACCTGCGCGTAAGACTTTAAGATTTTTTTTTACCTTTAGAATGCTAGGTTACTTCATCCTGGATATCCATAAAATAGATGCTTTTTACCATGGAGAAAATATCTTACTCCCAAGTGAAAACTGTTAGAAGCGAGTGGAAACGAAAGTAATAAAAAGTGAGACTGACTGAAGTATTTTTATACCAGTTTTGTTTGTCTAATTTTACTAAATTATTCCCACTTTGTGAACTTGAATGATAGGTATTATAATTAAGTATAAATAGAGTTAATTTTTAAATCTTTTTTTCTCAATTTTGAACCCATTTTTACTTAAAAATGTAATACCCGGGTACCCGGGTATACCCGGGTATTTAAAAAATTCGTACCCGATACCCGGGTATCTAAATTGGTCGGGTATTCGAAAACCCTACTCCTCACCATTTTTTATTGCTGTCGATCTGAAGCTTGCTGCAAGCAGTTCGTGAAAGCCACGACAATTGTATTGAATCTTCTTCTCCTTGATGGACTGCATGTTTTCTTAGTTTAAACAGTACTTGTATTATAATGTACTTGTTTTACATGGCAGTTAATCAGGAGAATCAAAATCTTTTAAGTGTACCTACCATCATCAATACCTTGAGTTGGAAAGAATCCAAGATAATCCTACTGGGATCAAAACATGTCGTTCCACCGTACCTAAACAGTTGTGAAGAAAAACCATTATACGCTGATACTATTACTATTCAGACGGCAGATTGTGAAAATCGTTAAAAATGGGAATGTTCTCACGTTTTCTACGCACGAGGGATGGCAAATCCAAACTTCATCGTCTACGTACAGCATGAGAGTCGTTTGAATTCATTAAATAGAAGGAGACTAATGTATTGGCATTTTTAATGCACTTACAGTGCTATATTATTCTCATAAATTGAAAATGAGAAAATTGAAAAATTCACCAGCGACCGCCAACCGTCGCTTCGAGGCGAGCATCAACAGGTTAAGAAATTCACCAGAGTCCGCGAGGCGCCCGTAGCTCAGTTGGCAGAGCGGTGGAACGTTGATCCGCAGTCCCGGGTTCAAGTACCGACGCTCGCTGGTGAATTTTTCAATTTCCTCATTTTCAATTTATTAGAAGGAGACTATACCATATTTTCAATCCGCTACGCCACAGATAGTGTGAAAGCTCCTTTATTCGATTACATAATGCGTGTGTAAGCCTTATTCTTGCTTCAAGCAAGCAAGCATTTACTTCTATCAATTTACATAGTACCTTGTTGACTTTTATCGAAATTTGTTCCTAATTTCGCTTGCTGTTAAAATATAAACGATTGTCGAAACAAATATAAAGGACCCCGCACGATTTGTTCGACAAGGGCCGTCCGGTCAAATTGGCTGAAATTTTGGGGAAAGGTAGTACGTAATGCTCTTACCAAAATGTAAAAAAATCTGCGAGCGGAAATGACCAGTTTTTGAGATATAGCTATTTTAATGTTGAAGTCACTAAACATACTTTGATGTAAAAACGTAAGTCATTAAAGCAAATGTCATATTCTTACTTATTTTTTACGTTCATCTGTGTAAAACCAACCCACAAGGTAATTATTTTAATTGGAAAAGTGTTTTATCCGGGTATTTTACACATAATATATCAGCACGGTAAGCTAGATTGCCTAAGCTATACTAGATACTGCAATGCCTCCAATCCAAAGCAAAAGTTGTGTTTAGTTTTCGTATAAAATGGGCGCGCGGTGCTGGCTACACTGCTCTGTCATTGTCACGTCCTCTGCCGTCGCCCGCATCGTTGATGCGAATATTAATTATAAATGGTGTAATTTAATGTGTTTTCGGTTTTCTCGTGTGGTTTTCCCTGTTCGGTGGGGAAGTGAACCAAGTGATTTTGGTTCCGGCGCTTTGATTGAGAGTCACGCGACCGCCGGCAAAATATAACCTCACTTTTCGTTGGCTCGCGTCGTGGCTGCCGATAGCTACGTATTTTAATTATAAATGATTGGAGGCCAACGGGGCCTATTTCTCATTCGGAGAGAAATCTTTTAGTTATTTTGTGTTAAAAAACATTATGTGATGTCGAACTGTGAACTATAGTGCAAATTGGAGGAAAGGAGTTCGAGAACGAGCGGATGTTCCAGTGCCGTGAGTTTAGGTTATTCCCTATTCCTGTGCTCCTCAAAATATCCTGAATACCTGATTCCTGTCATTGTAAATAAAACCTCTTGTACTCGTTCCACTATTATATTTTTTTTTTTTTTTTTTTACACCCAACTAGTTTCGCTCACTAAGCATCTTCAGGGGCATTTTATACAATTTTTAGACATTACACAATGTAAAACACAATTAAATTCGATAAAAATATCCAATAAATATACATTATCATGTTCGCAGCTATACACAAACCAATTATATTAACATGTGTCGGTAGGACAAATATTTTAAATTCCGGTTGCCAACCGCGGAAAATTTACCCCAAAATGGGGAGTTTTATAACAATTTGTACCTAAATTAGGCAAGTCAATTTAATTCTATAAAATCGTTCTATACATTATAAAAATATGGGAAATTCAAATGAAATTAAAATTAAAATTAAATTAAAATAAAATTCTGCTTTAAAGTATTTAAAGCTAAAAATGTCAAGCTACAGATTGTAAATGTCAACATAAAAAATTACAAACTTATAAATAGACTGTTTGATGTCAAAATAATTCTAAAATATTAAATAATAAATTTATTAAAAATTAAGAAAGTAAAGAAATTGCATGGCATGAAGAATGTCAATATGAATTATTTAAAATACATTAATAAAGGAGATTTACTAAGTTCTAGCTGGTCATTAAGTAACATGTCACTGGATTTGTGAGACATTTTATTGATCTCCAGAGCTTCCAAATTATTTAATTTTCGACCTTTATCACATAGATGTAATACTTTGAAGTCCGTATCTAGGTCAAAGTTGTGCTTTTCTGCAATAAGATGTTGTGCGAACGTGGAGTCATCCTTCTTTAACCTCCAACTTCTCATATGTTCTTTGACTCTTGTGTCAAAAGACCTGCCTGTCTGTCCGATGTACTTTTATTGCAGTCCTTACACTTTAATTCGTACACACCACTTCTTCTATTCAATGGGACTGGGTTAGATTTATGGGCTAGGCATTGTTTTAAATTGATTGGAGTATAATAGGCTGGTAATTTGTCCGTAAGTAGTCTTCCGCATTTGTAGGAAATGTTTCCTATAAACGGAATTTTTGCCCATTTTTTGTCGGAGTTTGGTGTTATCTCGGGTTTGTACAATAAACTGGATGACATGGATTTTTGTTTCTTCTTAACAATTTTGTCAACTATATTCGGACTATACCCATTATTTGTGGCTATCGTTTTTATAGTATCAAGTTCTTTTTTGAACAACTCCTTCTTCATTGGAATTGATAGAAGTCTGTGTACCATCGAGTGGAAGGCTGCATGTTTGTGTTTAATAGGATGTTTAGAGTCGGCATGAATAACCATGTCACTGTACGTCGGTTTTCTATATATTTGGAATTCATGTCTATTGTCTGTTATTGTAATAGTCAAATCTAAGAAATTTATTGAGTGTCCACCTATTTCTACCGTAAATTGTATGTTCGTATTAATTGAGTTTATATGTTTCAAAAAATCATTAATGTCTTCCACAGGGCCCTTCCACAGACAAAGGATATCATCCACGTAGCGATACCAGTAGATGATATTGTCTTTGTATTTGTTGTGTCTAAGAATGTCCCTTTCAAAGACGTGCATGTAAATATCTGCACAAATTGGGGAGAGAGGACTTCCCATCGCGAGACCATTATTCTGTTTATAAATTTTGTCCTCAAATGTGAAGTAATTCTGTTCTAGACAGACCGAAATTGTGTGTTCAAGATCTATAATCGTCTGTGGTTCTAATTTTGACTCCGTTAACAACTCGTTTATCGCGTTCTTGCAGTCCAGTATAGGGATGCTAGGAAATAAGTTCTTCACGTCGAAAGAAACCAATGTGGCATCAAGTGGGATATGAACATCTTTGATATTATTTAAAAGATGATTGCTATTTTTAATTGTGTTCTTTAGTTCTACTTTGACCGCATTTTTTTTAGTATTGTGTTGGTCTTCTTCGCAATTCTGTAAGCTGGGGCTCCCGTGTAACTAACGACCGGTCGAATAGGGGTGTCCTCTTTATGTAACTTATAGTACCCGTGAAGTCTGGGGGTGGTTGGGTTCATTGGCTTTAATACGTAATCTTTTTCTGAAAATATGCTATTAGCCGTCTTGAGTGTTTCATTCACTATTTGTTTGTATTTAGTTGTAGGGTCTTTCTTTAAAATCTCGTAAGCATCTCCTGAAAGAAACTGTTCTACTTTCTCGTTGTACTCTTCTTGTGGAGCTATCACTACCGTATTTCCTTTATCTGCCTTTGTTATAATTAAATTATTGTCTTTAATCTTCTGTTTAATGCTTTTTATAGTAGTAACTTCCGTATATTCTTTGTGATTTTGATTGATTACATTCATCTCTTCTTTGATCTTTTTTGAACAGACATACTTAGCTGCTAGTTCCGGTATGGCAATATCTAATTCCACTGTTAAATTGTCTAAATCTTTTATGGAATTTGGAAGATTTGGCGCGTGTTTCAGGCCTTTTTCAAGCAGATCTGTTTCGTTCTTATCAAATACCACTTTTGACCTATTGATGAGTTTGGGGTAGAACTCTGTATCCATGTTAACTTTGTGTTTTGTACTGTTCTCATTAACGCTCATAAGGTTGCTTAATTTTCTTACGTGATTGTCGTGCATTTCTGTTGTTATTGCTTTGTTTTCAATATATGTGTTGCTCAACAGTATATCAAGTTCAATACCATGCAATCTTTTGGAAAGCTCCATATGAGCTACTTTTATGTGGGAAGCCAAGTTATCACGTTGGCAATACAGTATTTTTAATTCCGATTGTAGTATGTTAAACTTTGCCTTTTCTAGAACTTTTTTAATGCTTTGTTTGTTATTGTTGCACTTGATGCTATTTGTTATGTATTTTGGTATAATATTATTGCGTTTACATTGTGTATTAAACCATAGATGTTCGTTGGTTTTTTCGAATTTCGTTTTTAATCCAGCTTACAGAATTGCGAAGAAGACCAACACAATACTAAAAAATGCGGTCAAAGTAGAACTAAAGAACACAATTAAAAATAGCAATCATCTTTTAAATAATATCAAAGATGTTCATATCCCACTTGATGCCACATTGGTTTCTTTCGACGTGAAGAACTTATTTCCTAGCATCCCTATACTGGACTGCAAGAACGCGATAAACGAGTTGTTAACGGAGTCAAAATTAGAACCACAGACGATTATAGATCTTGAACACACAATTTCGGTCTGTCTAGAACAGAATTACTTCACATTTGAGGACAAAATTTATAAACAGAATAATGGTCTCGCGATGGGAAGTCCTCTCTCCCCAATTTGTGCAGATATTTACATGCACGTCTTTGAAAGGGACATTCTTAGACACAACAAATACAAAGACAATATCATCTACTGGTATCGCTACGTGGATGATATCCTTTGTCTGTGGAAGGGCCCTGTGGAAGACATTAATGATTTTTTGAAACATATAAACTCAATTAATACGAACATACAATTTACGGTAGAAATAGGTGGACACTCAATAAATTTCTTAGATTTGACTATTACAATAACAGACAATAGACATGAATTCCAAATATATAGAAAACCGACGTACAGTGACATGGTTATTCATGCCGACTCTAAACATCCTATTAAACACAAACATGCAGCCTTCCACTCGATGGTACACAGACTTCTATCAATTCCAATGAAGAAGGAGTTGTTCAAAAAAGAACTTGATACTATAAAAACGATAGCCACAAATAATGGGTATAGTCCGAATATAGTTGACAAAATTGTTAAGAAGAAACAAAAATCCATGTCATCCAGTTTATTGTACAAACCCGAGATAACACCAAACTCCGACAAAAAATGGGCAAAAATTCCGTTTATAGGAAACATTTCCTACAAATGCGGAAGACTACTTACGGACAAATTACCAGCCTATTATACTCCAATCAATTTAAAACAATGCCTAGCCCATAAATCTAACCCAGTCCCATTGAATAGAAGAAGTGGTGTGTACGAATTAAAGTGTAAGGACTGCAATAAAAGTACATCGGACAGACAGGCAGGTCTTTTGACACAAGAGTCAAAGAACATATGAGAAGTTGGAGGTTAAAGAAGGATGACTCCACGTTCGCACAACATCTTATTGCAGAAAAGCACAACTTTGACCTAGATACGGACTTCAAAGTATTACATCTATGTGATAAAGGTCGAAAATTAAATAATTTGGAAGCTCTGGAGATCAATAAAATGTCTCACAAATCCAGTGACATGTTACTTAATGACCAGCTAGAACTTAGTAAATCTCCTTTATTAATGTATTTTAAATAATTCATATTGACATTCTTCATGCCATGCAATTTCTTTACTTTCTTAATTTTTAATAAATTTATTATTTAATATTTTAGAATTATTTTGACATCAAACAGTCTATTTATAAGTTTGTAATTTTTTATGTTGACATTTACAATCTGTAGCTTGACATTTTTAGCTTTAAATACTTTAAAGCAGAATTTTATTTTAATTTAATTTTAATTTTAATTTCATTTGAATTTCCCATATTTTTATAATGTATAGAACGATTTTATAGAATTAAATTGACTTGCCTAATTTAGGTACAAATTGTTATAAAACTCCCCATTTTGGGGTAAATTTTCCGCGGTTGGCAACCGGAATTTAAAATATTTGTCCTACCGACACATGTTAATATAATTGGTTTGTGTATAGCTGCGAACATGATAATGTATATTTATTGGATATTTTTATCGAATTTAATTGTGTTTTACATTGTGTAATGTCTAAAAATTGTATAAAATGCCCCTGAAGATGCTTAGTGAGCGAAACTAGTTGGGTGTAAAAAAAAAAAAAAAAAAAAAAAATATAATAGTGGAACGAGTACAAGAGGTTTTATTTACAATGTCTAATATGGAGTTCCATCAAGTGCCGACAATCGCAAGTATAAATGATTCCTGTCATACTTAAACTCACAAAGAAACGGCGTCATCGTTCGCTCGGTAAGCAATTCGTTGCTGGGCCCTGTTTAAGTAGATTTTGGAAACAAGAATTTCTCGGCCGGAAACTTTCCGGAACAAAATTCTCTCATTAAATTTATTTTATTTAGCTATAGTAAAGAGCACTACGAATCGTAGTCAAATGTTGTTCCGAGGCTGATCGACCATTTAGTTTTAGATTTTAAGATAACTTTAATTTGCTTCCACTGCGCTAAGATCAGCTTCGGAATCAAACAAGTTGTTTAGCATGATTGGCCGCTTCTGCTGGCACATGGCACCAAGAGTTTGGAGTAGACCACCAGGACTCCATCTAAACCATAAAATATACAGAAATGCCTCCATAACAAAAAGTGTTCGCTTCTGCTAACAGATTGACGTCGAGGTTCAAGAATACCTGATGTAGATCACCAGGACCTCATCCTAACTATAAAAAATTCGGAAATGCTTTCATAGCAAAAGTTGTTCAACATGTTAAGCCGTTTTTGCTAGCACTTTGATATCGAGAATCTAGAGATCCTGGTGTAGAACGTGCAATGATCCTATTCCTACGGGAAAGCGGGTAAGTAACAGTTCTAGTTATGAATATATTGCAGCCAAATAGTCAAAAACGCTGTTCAAATGCACAGATTGCTTTTTAATCAAGCGGCGCCATTCGACTACACCACTAAACGTTCATTACCTAAGTGGTTGAACACATCGTTCTACAGTTTATTCTATTCCATGAAATGCCCAACTAAAGAATTAGATTTATGGTTGAATAAGGAGCTAGCTGTGATTTGAATGCCTTATTCTCCCAGTTGAATTAGCCAAAGTGTTAACATAACTTTTGGTATGGAAGCATTTCCGTATCTCTTATAGTTAGGATGAGGTCCTGGTGATCTACATCAGGTGTTTCAGAACCTCGACTTCAGTCTGTTAGCAGAAGCGGTCCATCATGCTGAACAGCTTTTGCTGTAGAGGCATTTCTGTATATTTTATGGTCTACATGAGGTCCTGGTGGTCTACTCCAGACTCTTAGTGTCCATGTGCCAGCAGAAGCGGCCAATCATGTTAAACAACTTTTGCTTTAGATTGGAGCCATTGCTGTATCTCGTATAGCTTAGGCAATCTAGCTTGCCTTGCTGATATATTATGCGTAAAATACCCGGAAAAAACACTTTTCCAATTGAAATAATTACCCTGTAGGTTGGTTTTATACAGATGAACGTAAAAAATAAGTAAGAATATGACATTGGCTTTAATGACTTACGTTTTTACATCAAAGTATGTTTAGTGACTTCAACATTAAAATAGCTATATCTCAAAAACTGGTCATTTCCGCTCGCAGATTTTTTTACATTTTGGTAAGAGCATTACGTACTACCTTTCCCCAAAATTTCAGCCAATTTGACCGGACGGCCCTTGTCGAACAAATCGTGCGGGGTCCTTTGTAGTAACCTACGAGTTGATTAATTTTATTAAAATATTAATTTCAGAGTAGTTCAAAGTTTAAGCAACTTAAGTTTAACTTGTTATATAAATTTCGTAGGTAACTACGATTTGTATGTGGATAATGATTAATATGATTAAATAACGATTTTTTAATTAATTTCAAACTGCGTGTTTACTGCGTAGGTTAAGTAGGTTATTAACCTTTACAGAAATATTTTAAAATTATTATATGTATAGTTTTAAAATACCAGCATTTACGTAAATATAAATATAACTATGCCATGAAAAAACAGTCTGGCTTTTCTATTATCAAAGAGAAACTGTCTTGAAAAGAGCAACCTTCAATAAAAACGATTATTACTGACTCGTTTTAAATCCAGATTTAATTTGATCTTCAAAAGAAAAAGAGAACTGAGTCGCACTTTGCCCTTGCTCTTCATATAAATGGTTTTTAATTAAACCAGAGCTTATCCTTTACGAAATTGCTTTCCTGAACAAGCGTAAAGGCAAAATAATATTGCTGTTTTAAAACAAAGTTTGCTAATAACGTCATGGACACCATTATACGGGCACCAGGTGACCAGGGATGGATTTGAGATAGAATTTGAACGACAAAGCGCGAAAACAATACATATATTGACGTAGGTACTTATCCATATGCGTCACTATCTACGTCCCATCATTTTGAGGCTTTAGATCTTCAGACTCTGTATAAGATTACATGTTACACATACAATAACAACATATCATGTAATACTTATTCGTTTCAATCAATTTTAATCTTTTATAATAATTTGCAACAAAAATAATGATGTGCGGGCGGATATATGTGATTCATTAAATTAAGGCACTTTCAAAACAGTTTTAAATCAAATGATCCTTATTACTCCGAAGATTGTTTGGTAGCAATTTTAGCTCTAAATATTCGGTACAAGTTTATAATATAGCGTTGTCATGGTTAGTAACTACTGTTTTGAAGAGCTATCATATTCTACACAAATTAATTGTGATTTTCATTATTCACATCAAAAGGTGTTCTCCTCAATTCAGCCCTGTACTACAGTAATGACGACATTAACGTAAATGACAGCCAAAATTAGAAATTTGGCAGAATTTGTGGCCCCTTTGGGTGCCGATCAAAATGAACTTTATAAGTTTTGGAAATTTTAATAAACTTTCCTTTGATATTTATACCTGTGACCGCGACCACGGTTCAGTTGGAAAATTAATTAATTCATTATAAGTTGCGTGGTAAGAGCGGTCCTTCAATTTTAAACTAAATGAGCCCTGACGTGAATGGCTTTATTTATGGTCAAAATATTAACTGTTAATAATAAGCTGTACAGTATGGTTTTATTGATATTTTACACGCAGCTTATTTCAGGTTAAATCGCCTCACCTACACTTGCAACTAAAAATGCTTAAATAAGAATGAGTTGATATTTTTTCGTTTTTGGATGGCAACCATTCTTTTCCCAGCAGTATGCTGCGGATGCGAGTTGTCCAGGAGAATTCAATCATCTTTTATCTTTGAATCAAACCTTTTCTTCCTAGGTATTTGTCATTGTATAGATACACGATTATATTTTATATACTTGACACCTTATGATTTTAAACAAGAAATACTAGTCCTTGAAATTGAAAAAGTGACATGAGGATTTGACAAGTGGCATTTGTAGTTTTTCCGTTGACATAATTTAGGTTTGGCTGCCGGAAAACTACCCTATTTATTTCAAATGTATGGAGACTCTGAGTAAAGATAGCTTTTGTATAAGCGCGCGGATGTCTATCACTTCATTACAACTGACGTAGATATAGTATTTTAGTCTAAAGAATAGGGGTTCTTTCTGAAGAATTCGATCATTATGCTAAAACGTTTTCGTATGGGTCGTACCCTTGGGTATGTCTGAATTACCAAAAGGGAGACTAAGTAAATATTCAAAACGTTTCACCTTCGGTATTTACTTCTAGGTAGAACTCATCAGCTCTGCCAAAAAGATAAAAAAAATTAAGTTTAGAAACCAAAACCGCTCTTACAAGAATCAATCTCCAAACACCCTGAACAGCTGTTATATTCAAGAGATAAGAACACTTCATGAATCGCTTACACGGTCCGCCGGCGGCCATTACTGGAATAGACTGCGCGCGGGCATAAGTGCCGTAAATCATTGCGGTATTCTTCCGAATAGGGTTGCCAGTAAGCTGCATGAACTGTAAAGTAGTTATTATTCTTATCTATTACATTAATAGGCTTCAACAGCTGATATGAATGTCCCCATTTTGGGCACTATGGTTGGTATTGCTATAATCTCCACACTTGGCAGGCGAGGTCGCAATTTCCGGGAACGCTGTTGCCCGTTCCCTGGATAAATTTAACTCGAGGAAATCTAGCACAGATCACTCTGTATCAACTTGCTCGCTTTTTTTCATGAATAAAAATGGGGTAATTCTATTCTATGCCAGCATCGCAAAGCAATAGCTTACGAGATTCAGTCTCTAAACACCCTGAACAGCTGTTATATTCAAGAGATAAGAACACTTCATGAATCGCTTACACGGTCCGCCGGCGGCCATTACTGGAATAGACTGCGCGCGGGCATAAGTGCCGTAAATCATTGCGGTATTCTTCCGAATAGGGTTGCCAGTAAGCTGCATGAACTGTAAAGTAGTTATTATTCGTATCTATTAGATTAATAGGCTTCAACAGCTGACATGAATGTCCGAATGTTGGGCACTATGGGGGTATTGCTATACTATCCACACTTGGCAGGCGAGGTTGCATTTTCCGGGAACGCTGTTGCCCGTTCCCTGGATAAATTTATCACTTACTCGAGAAAATCTAGCAAAGATCACTCTGGATAAACTTGCTCGCTTTTTGTCATGAATAAAAATGGGGTAATTCTATTCTATGCCAGCATCGCCGAGCAATAGCATACGAGGTTCAGTCTGTAAACAATCTAACAGTTGTTATATTCAAGAGATAAGAACACTTCATGAATCGCTTACACGGTCCGCCGGCGGCCATTACTGGAATAGACTGCGCGCGGGCATAAGTGCCGTAAATCATTGCGGTATTCTTCCGAATAGGGTTGCTAGGCTTGCTGCAACAAAGCAGAAGCTCTATTTTTGTAATAGCTTCGTCATCTTCCTATCTTTATCCCATTTACTAGAGGTCGGCGCAACATGTTTTGTTTGAACACAAAATCATGTTGCAAAAGGATTTAGCTTAATTTTACGGCCAGATGTCAACCCTCTATGGGAATACTATCGTAGGTGGTTGCACCGCAACCATACGGTTGACCATGGTCGGCAGATATTGTAGCCAAGGTCAAAAACTCTACGTCGCCTTTTACGAAACACCCTAAGTAGAAAATAGGGGTGGCAGAATTCTTAGCCGCTACTACACGACTATTTTTGAAACAGCTTAGCATGTGAAAATCTAGAACAGATCACTCTGGATAAACTTTCTTTTCTTGCTTTTTATCAGGAATAAAATAGAATGATTTCATAATTCATAATTCATAATTCAATAATTTATTTCTTAGTAGGAATTTACAAGATTCTCTTTAAGAAAGTCACATTCTAATTCAAACTTAAAAAAGAGAAAATTTCTAATGCAAAAATTTTCTCTTTTTTATTACAATTTGTGTTCCTACTCTATACGCGGCTCGGGCGGGATAAAAAAATAAAAATAAAGGCACTGCCTCGGGGCTGGCCAGGCTAACCACACAGCATGTAACTTTATGCCTCAGTAAATGACAAGTAAATGGAATTAAATTCTGTCAATATTTTAAAAAGGTGTTCCATGTGTATAGTTAGCCGGACCCCCTGGACAGGAAAACCCCCCAAAAACCTGCCCAGAAGTGCACCTATTCTAAAGTTGACAGTATTTTAGGCCCTATGTAACCCTAGCTAAGTTAGAAAATAAATTAATAGTATAATAGTAATAGCCAAAAACGGCTCAACAAAATAAAAATAATATTACAGTAGATTATTCTAACTGTTTCGTCTTTAAAATATACTTTAAACATACGAGCAATAAAAGAACATAACAAAAAAAGTAAATTTACAGTAAATGTAAAAAAATACATGTCAAAAATTTAAGAATAATAAGTATGAAATGTCAAATTTAACCACTATAGGTACATGTCAATTTGCATATCATAAAAGTATAAGTTTATTTTTAAATAATGCCTATCTCTTGCATTGTGTTGGAGCAACTGTTGCTACTAACCAGACATCTTTGTCTTTCAGATAATGTTCAGTATTGTAATACGCTTTCGAACATAAAGTATTCTTTATTTTAATTTTAAATTGCCTATCATTTAACTTTAAAATTTCCTCTGGAATTTTATTATAGTAGCGTACACAGTTACCCATAAATGATTTACTGATCTTACTTAATCTGGTTTGTAGCGGTACAATTTTATTTTTATTTCTTGTATTACGACAATGAATATCAGAGTTTCTTAAATAGAAACTGGAATTCTTACGTACATACATTATATTGTCAAATATGTACTGCGAAGGAAGCGTAAGAATGCCAATTTCCTTAAACAATTCTCGTAGGATTCATGACTTCGAAGTTTATATATTGCTCTTATAGCCCTTTTCTGTAACACAAAGATAGTTTCAATGTTAGCGGCTTGACCCCATAACAATAATCCGTAGGACATTATGCTGTGAAAGTAACTAAAATACACAAGCCTGGCTGTAGCAACATCGGTCAATTGTCGAATTTTTCGAACAGCGTATGCCGCTGAGCTAAGTTTACTAGCCAGTGCTAGTATATGTGGATCCCATTGAACGGTTGCGTCGAGTGTAATCCCTAAGAAAACCGTTTCAGTTACATAATTAAGCTTTTCATTGTTTAGAACAACTTTTTACATTAGGCAAAGAGAATTTAATACATTTAGTTTTTTTAGAATTCAGCACTAAATTGTTTGACGTAAACCATTTATGAACCTGATCAAGTGCGCCATATACTTCGTCAATATTTACAGCCTTTCTATCCACTTTAAATAATAAAGAAGTATCATCAGCAAAAGCACTATCTTGGCTAGATTCTGTACCATGAACGGCAAGTCGTTTATGTATACTAAAAATAGAAACGGTCCTAAAATTGATCCTTGCGGTACACCAATTTTGACGGCAGATCCTAGCGACTTCACACCATTTATCTGCACTGTCTGCGTCCTATCTAAGAGATAAGATTGAACTAAATCAAGCGCTTTTCCTCTTATACCATAATGGTCCAGTTTCAGCAACAGTGTCTCATGATCAACGCAATCAAATGCCTTGGACAAATCGCAGAACACCCCTATGACATCCTGCGACTCCTCCCAAGCACCGTAAATAAGTTGCAGGAGGTTAACAGCAGCGTCGGTTGTCGAGCGCCCTTTCGTAAAACCGAATTGTTGATCATGTAGTAATTTATTCAAATTAAAATGTAGGAGCATTTGATTAAGTATAATTTTCTCAAAAACTTTACTCAAAACTGGTAGTACAGATACTGGCCTAAAGTTACTGGGATCCGTTTTATCTCCTGCTTTAAAAAGAGGTATTACTTTACTGTGCTTCATGAGATCAGGAAATACGCCATGATCAATGCAAGCATTAAATATACAGGCTAAGTATGGTGCTAATGTATCTATAAAAGAACTACATAGTCTTACTGACATGCCCCATAGATCCTCTGTAGTTTTTACTTTTATATCTTTAAAAGTTTTTAATATTACGTTTGCATTAATGTGCCTAAACTCAAATATATTAATACAAGTCTGAACATTAGTTTTAAGAAGATTTGACGCGATGATTGGCGAAGAGTTAAGTGACTCAGTAGTTGTAAATGGGATGTTACTGAAAAAAGTTTCAAACTCATTAGCTACATCAGCGTCTGCAGTAACAATGCCCTGACCAGTCTTTAAAGAATGAGATTTTTCGATTGGTTTAGTTCGACCAGTCTCTGAATTGACAACTTTCCAAACAGTTTTAATAACATTTTCAGCTGAGTATATTTTATTTTTGGTGAAAATTGCTTTAGCTTGTATGCAAACATTTTTGAATATTTTAGAATAATTTTTAACATGTTCAACAAAAGCTACACTATGATTATAAGACTTTTCGTCATACAGCTCAAATAACTTGTTCCTACTTGTTCGAATGCCTACAGTTGCCCAGTCGCTGAATTTAAATTTAGGATTAATTGTTAATTTCTTTACCTTGAATTTGTCTTCAAATTCATCACGTATCGTTATAAAAAGCTTTGAATAAAAGTTATTTGGATTGTTAGTATCATAGTCTAGAACTGGTAGTTTTTCTGATAGTGCAGTATGGAGTTTGTCTACTTGGTTGGAGCTTATAATTCTTTTACTAATAACAATGTTTTCATCTTTAGGACGACATGGAAAAAGCACAGATTGTCCATTGTGGTCTGATTTACAACAATTTACTATTACTTGGTCTGAATAGTCACAATCACAGTAGATATTATCTAAACAAGATGCTGTGGTTGCAGTTATTCGAGTAGGTTCTTTAAATATGTTGTTTAGGTTAAAAGATTGTATTCTAAGCCAGCACCACAAAGCAACAGCTTTACAAGATTCAATCTCCAAACACTATTCAAATAAAATAGTTTGGCATGCAGAAGTCAGCTACAGATTGGCTAAACTTTTTGCGTATACGAGCCCGTGTGTGTCGCCCTTAAACTTGTGTAGTAGAACGTGTAGAGTCGTTAAATCACGTCCACGATATTTAAAAAAATTGGTGTAAAACATTTGAAATCAGCGTAAAAGATGGTATCTAGTGGTTGTTTAATGTTGTACGAGTAATTTGATGATTTAACTCTGATTTTTGATTTACGCGATTTTTAATATGGTTTTAGAATCCTAAGATTGGGCAAAAAATTGTGCTAAAATGAGTGCCTGGCAATAAAAAAAACACGAAAAATTTGATATTCCTACTCTGGCAGCCCTAGCTAGACTGTGAAAAATGCACAGTTTCTTTTTCGTTATATTTCTAGTCAGCCAGTTAGTTTGATTAAATACATCAGAAATAATACAAAGAACTGTATTATTAATATTTAACAGTAATTACTGTCGTGTGATGCCGGCTGAAAATAGCATCACCCCAATTCTACCCGTGGAAGGCGTAAAAAACGAATAAACGTTATTCATCTAGGGAATCAACAGCGTTTCCTGTAAATGCAACATCTAGCACTTTGCTCGCCATTCCACCTGCCAAGCGTGGTGAGTATGGCAATACTCTTCGATAGGGGGACGTCCATGTCCAACAGTGGCCTGTTGCGGCTGTTATAGCATGGTACATAAATGGATATCAGCTAGCAACCACTTCCAGTCTGTATGAGTTTTTCACGTATCGTAGACATTCGTAGACACGTAGAGACATTTCGTAGACCTGCGTAGCGCGTAGCTTTTCAAACTTAAGTAAACATTTTAAAGATAAAGATAAAGATATCCCACCAAAAACATTTACTTGTAAAAGAACCAAGTCTCCCCTCTCAGTTCATCTACTGTAAAAAGTTGTGAGATCCATGTGATGCCAAGTCGGTTATTGATTTATTCAAGGACTACTTCAGGGAACTTTCATCTTAAGCTGTTGCGTAATTAGGTAACAGACATCATCTTACAGTAACTATATCGATATTTAAAAACTTTTAAGTATATTTACAATAACTAGAATGACCCGGCCATCGCACTAGACCATCGTATCTCACAAGCAAATAGTGTGCGATTGCCAAGTCATTCTAGTTGTTGTAAATATAAAAGTTTTTAATTATCGATATAGTTACTGTAAGATGATGTCTTTTACCTAATTACGCAATAGCTTAAGATGAAAGTTCCCTGATGTAGTCCTAGAATAAATCAATAACCGACTTGGCATCACATGGATCTCACAACTTTTACATGATGAACTGAGAGGGGAGACTTGGTTCTTTTTACAAGTAAATGTTTTTGGTGGGATCTCATTTCTTTTTGTAGATAGTCTTCCTCATTCTCTTATCTGGAACTACTCTTGAGCCTTAGCTACAGATTTCCTCAAAGCCTATCCGCAAAGTTAACTTTGTAATCCTATACATTTGTATGGAAATACAAAGTTAGTTATGCGGTTGCAATCGAATTTGCAGAATGTTATAGTTTTCCCTTTATTTATACACTAAATACAAGGTGTATCCTAAATTTCAAGCTCCTCAGTCTGCTAGAAGTACCTTAGAATTTTGATGATCGGTCAGTCAGTCAGGCAGAAAATTAAGAAAGACTAACTATAACTTCTAAACTACTAGTCCAAATTAAATAAAATTTGAAATGTATCGTGTCTATGCAGTGTTTGATAAGATATTTTAAAATGAGGGTTCTAAACTAATCGACAAGGGAGTTATGGGGGGGTCAAAAATGGCCTGAACTGGTTCGAGAAAAGGATGGTACGGCCGTGCCGCTTTCAGCTCGACTTGGTGGGGGCACTGCCGTGCCCCCAGATTTTTTTCGCAAGCATACACGGTTCATAAAGTCCTTTTGTTCCTTCTGTTTTTTCTGTCCTTTACTCATTCACTTAAGGCGAAAAACACACGTAACGTCCGTTTGTGTGTTATTTTTGCGCTGCGTAACGGATGCGTTAGGAAAATACGAATTTCCACCTTATTCCCTAACAAATACGGTTAATATTACACCTGATGAAATTCGTATTGTCCTTACGCATGCGTTAAGCAGCGCAAGAATAACGCACAAATGGACGATTCATGTGTTTCTTGCTGAGTTGAAGTAGATACTGGTAACCACAAAACAAGCGTTTCCATTACCAAAAGCGAAGAACAAAATCAAACACAATACAAACCAATATACTCACAAAGTCGGCCAAACACGAGCAATAAAGTTTATACCAGTGTTGTCTTAGAGAGAACTGAACAAATTGGCTAGGTGAAAACCCAGCGGCATCGTAAAGAGTTCGCAGTTGCACAGCTCTTTGAAAATGTGTTACTCCAGAGGACGCGGTCTCTCAAACTATGCTGGGAATCACACCTGAATTGGTGCTCTCTCTCTGCGTGTGGGTCACCGAGTCGTTCAACGTCCCGATGAACCCTGGTGTCAGAGTTTTTCAACAGCTTCTGCAAGTAGCAGGCCTCTGACATGATTGTGTAACGACCGCCATCATAGACAGGAACCGGGACCGACTTTACGTGCCCATCCGAAGCACGGAACCATCTTGCTTTTTTGAACATTCAGTTGGTTCAGCCTGCAATGTCCTTACCAGACTGGGAACAAATTCACAAATTGATAAATATTAACAGAACTTTGTGAGTGACCCCACCGGGAATTGAACCTGGAACACATCGGTTGTCAATTGGTACTGTGTGGTAGTAGTGTGACTGCCTGCGACGCAGAAGTTTCCGTTAGCGACGTCTAAAGTTGATAATTATCAGTATGTCAATTTTGTTCCAAGTCTGGTTAGATCTTTGCAGGTCGAACCATCTGACGTCAGACCGAAAAGAAAGATAGTTTTGTGCTACGGAGGGCACGTTAAGCCCTCTGTCTCGATTGTCTTCTATGATGACTTAGACGGCGGTCGTTGTACAACCATGTCAGAGGCCTTCTACTTGACTTGAATAAATGACACCAGGGTTAATCCGGTCGTTGGACGACTCGGAGTCCCACACGAAGAGATAACAAATTTCTGAAATTTCGATTTTCCCAACATTAAGACGGTGACGCTTAAGCAACGCATAAGCTTGCGTTGTTAGACAGCCCCACTGAACAGCGTAAGCGAAATTTTCTTGCATCTGACAGACGCATACGTAACGGATGCGCTAAAAATGCGCAGTAACGGATGTAAAGTGTGGGAACCACCTATTTCTTCGTGTTATGATGCAGTGCAACGCGGTTAAAATGAGAAAATGTTGCCGCTATGAGTTTGGAATCCAAGAAATTGAATTTCTAGAGTTTTCTTTTCGTGTTGTAACTTTTTAATATGTTGTAGTTACATAATGTTTTGTGAGAGGATAAATACGTACCTGCATTCAAACGATTTGCTTGATGTTGAACTACACGAAAGTATAATTAGTAGATATAACAAGTGCGCATATAGTTAGAACCTTATAGAACGTTATAAAGGTTTCCACAATAAGAGTTCCTGTAACTTTTTTCGCGAAATTCATATAAAGGCACTCTATGTATCTGCCGACAGTACCAACTGCATTTGGATGCGAACAAAATGTATGACAGCGGCTGCATTTAGGTCGCGCGCGCAGTATTACTTAGGTCATATAATAGAATCGCACACGCCAAGCACCGGATAATATTGCGATTTTTAGGAACAGACTCTATAAATGATAATATTTGACAATTTAAATTTTGTTACAGCGACGCGAGAAATTAATATCCATTTATAGGGAATACGTCGGAATATTATGCGGTGTGATAGAACCGCTTTACTTTTTAGGCCTAGTACTCGTAACAGTACAAACATTCTACATTTTCATTTATCGTATAAAGATAATGAACGAATTTAGCTGTAGGTACCTACCTATAACAATATGTGCCCGTTCATTGCAGGTATTTGCCAAACGCGCTTTCCACTAACTGCGCTGCAAACGAGCCAAATATCGTCATATCACGGACGGCATTATTTAGTATTATGATGGTAGTGAGCAATTTCGTTTTATTAATATTCAAATTTCTATTATCTATCGGACATTTCAAAGCGCGTTCGTATTGCTCGTAGAATATATTAATAGGCTGATGTTGTTCATTCCCGTACAATTTTATCCATTTTCCGACCTAATATATTACGGTTAGTGTTTCTAGGGATGGTTTAGAAATTGGAGTCACAGCCTTCTAGTTCTGTAGTCCTATTTTTTATCAAAGTTCGATAGAAGATTTAAATACTGAATTTAAAAATATGGTCTATTTTCGAATACTGTTTTTTCTACCAGCTCTACATTTTTGCTGGTACTGCAGAAGATTTTTCACGTGTAGGTAATTTTTCAAAATAAAATGCGGATAATATTTTATTTTTATCAATTATTTATCTCGAACGCTTTTACGTTAACCCCCACACACCATGTTTAATTAAAACTATTAGTGTGCTTTACAAAACTCATCACTGTAAACAAAAACTTGTAGTTATATTTTGTTGGCAATTTTCTGTAACATGTGCATGGAACGCCGACACAGAATTAGCTTTTTGCCTAACCGCCACATGGGCGAGTCTGAAACATCGTTTTTGTACAAACCGCTCCGCTTGTACGTGTGTAGGTGCTAGGTGTGTATTTGAGTGTTTGGTATGTAGGTTCCATGCTTATGGTTAGATAGGGCTGGGAAGACTACCTTAGTATTTCATGTTACAATAGAAGCTACATGGGCGAGTCTGAAACATCGTTTTTGTGCAAACTATTTCGCTTGTACGAGTGTAGGTGCTAATGTGTGTATCTAGAGTGTTTGGTATGCAGGTTCCATCCTTATGGTCGGGTAGGACTGACTACTTTAGTATTTTCATGTTATAACAGAAGCCCCTTTCCTACATGGGCGAGTCTGAAACATCGTTTTTGTACAAACCGTTTCGCTTGTACGTGTGTAGGTGCTAGGTGTGTATCTAGAGTGTTTGGTATGTAGGTTCCATGCGTTAGGGCTGGTAAGACTACCTTAGTATTTCATGTTACAATTTAGAAGCTTCATGGGCGAGTCTGAAACATCGTTTTTGTACAAACCGTTTCGCTTGTACGTGTGTAGGTGCTAAGTGTGTATCTAGAGTGTTTGGTATGTAGGTTCCATGCTTATGGTAGGGCTGGGAAGACTACCTTAGTATTTTATAGTACAATAGATGCTTCATGGACGAGTCTGAAACATAGTTTTTGAACAAACCTTTTCGCTTGTACGTGTGTAGGTGCTAGGTGTGAATCTAATGTGTTTAGTATGTAGGTTACATGCTTATGATCGGGTAGGGCTGCAAAGACTTCTTTAGTATTTCATGCTATAACAGAAGGCCCATACCCACATGGGCGAGTCTGAAACATCGTTTTTGTAAAACCATTTCGCTTGTATGTGTAAGTGCTAGGTTTATATCTAGAGTGTTTGGTATGTAGGTTTCATGCTTATGGTTGGGTAGGGCTAGGAAGACTACTTTAGTATTTCATGTTACAATTTAGAAGCTTCATGGGCGAGTCTGAAACATCGTTTTTGTACAAACTGTTTCGCTTGTACGTGTGTAGGTGCTAGGTGTGTATCTAGATTGTTTGGTATGTAGGTTTCATGCTTATGGTAGGGCTGGGAACACTACCTTAGTATTTCATGTTACAATAGAAGCTTCATGGGTGAGTCTGAAACATCGTTTTTGTAAAACCATTTCGCTTGTATGTGTAAGTGCTAGGTTTATATCTAGAGTGTTTGGTATGTAGGTTCCATGCTTATGGTTGGGTAGGGCTGCGAAGACTACCTTAGTATTTCATGTTATAACAGAAGACCTACATGGGCGAGTCTGAAACATCGTTTTTGTACAAACTGTTTCACTTGTACGTGTGTAGGTGCTAGGTCTGTATGTAGTGTTTGGTATGTAGGTTCCATGCTTTTGGTTGGATAAGGCTGGAAAGACTAGTACTTTAGTATTTCATGTTATAACAGAAGACCTTTACCTACATGGGCGAGTCTGAAATATCGTTTTTGTACAAACCGCTTCGCTTGTACGTGTGTAGGTGCTAGGTGTGTATCTAGAGTGTTTGGTATGTAGGTTCCATGCTTATGGTAGGGCTGGGAAGACTACCTTAGTATTTTATAGTACAATAGATGCTTCATGGACGAGTCTGAAACATAGTTTTTGAACAAACCTTTTCGCTTGTACATGTGTAGGTGCTAGGTCTGTATCTAGTGTTTGGTATGTAGGTTCCATGCTTATGGTAGGGCTGGGAAGACTACCTTAGTATTTCATGTTATCATAGAAGCCACATGGGCGAGTCTGAAACATCGTTTTTGTACAAACCGTTTCGCTTGTACATGTGTAGGTGCTAGGTGTGTATCTAGAGTGTTTGGTATGTAGGTTTCATGCTTTTGGTTGGATAGGGCTGGGAAGACTACCTTAGAATTTCATATTACAATAGATGCTAAAACATGGGCGAGTCTGAAACATTGTTTTTGTACAAACCGTTTCGCTTGTACGTGTGTAGGTGCTAGGTGTGTAACTAGAGTGTTTCGTATGTAGGTTCCATGCTTATGGTTCGATAGGGCTGGAAAGACTACCTTAGTATTTCATGTTATAACAAAAGACACATAGGCGAGTCTGAAACATCGTTTTTGTACAAACCGTTTCGCTTGTGCGTTGTAGGTGCTAGGTCTGTATGTAGTGTTTGGTATGTAGGTCCCATGCTTATATGGTAGGGCTGGGAAGACTACCTTAATATTCCATGTTTTAACAGAAGACACATGGGCGAGTCTGAAACATCGTTTTTGTACAAACCGTTTCGCTTGTACGTACGTGTGTAGGTGCTAGGTGTGTATCTAGAGTGTTTCGTATGTAGGTTCCATGCTTATGGTAGGGTTGGGAAGACTACCTTAGTATTTCATGTTACAATAGAAGCTACATGGGTAAGTCTGAAACATCGTTTTTGTACAAAACGTTTTGCTTGTACGTGTATAGGCGCTAGGTGTGTATCTAAAGTGTTTGGTATGTAGGTTCCATGCTTATGGTTAGATAGGGCTGGGATACCTTAGTATTTCCCGCAATAGTCGATTTTTTACGACGACTAACTAGTCTTTCTTTCTTTTCGTGTGGACAACGAGTCGTTCAACGACCCGATGAACCCTGCTGTCAGAGTTTTTCAACCGCCTACTGCAAGTAGCAGGCACTAACTAGTGAACCTAATACAAGTTTCCCATACGTCAGAAATTTTTAGCACACAATTCAACAATTTTGAATTTTCAAGTCTAATTTTAACATTAACACCCAACCTACTAAAATTTTTGTAGAAAATGATCAACCAATGTATTTGTGGATTAATCGGCTCATTTGTCGCCTTGATGTTCATTTGTTGACACGACAGAAGAAGAGGAAAAATTAAAACGAACGAAATGGAAAAGAACTTGTTTAAGTTTTAAGCAGGTACCTACTTTCGTACCTATTTATTAGCTCGGCACCACACCATACTTTATTCTCAGAGATATGTGCCAACACAAATTCATTATTATGTGAAGATTTTATCATCATCATTCAGCATCCATTATCAACAGCCACTAGAGCAAGATTGAACATTGGAGTCCATTGCTGAATATGAGCCTCTCGTGCGTTTGTCATACTCCCCACGACTAGACGTGCGTAGTTTCATAAGCACAGTGCAACGCTACCGCCCATTCTGCGAATTATAATGATTACATAATTCTGTAATATATTTTTGCTACCTACAGACTATTGAGGTTATTTCACCCCATCCCTAGCTCCAAACCAGCCGAGCGGTACCCAAGTCATGTATCGTCGTCTCGCGCCGGCGACGGTCGAACTAACGAGAAAACTTTCCTTATAAAATCACCCTATTGAATATTAACATGCTCCTTATTGGCTGTGAAACTCTTTAGATATAACAGGTGACGTAACCACCACCTTCTGGTAAAACGGAAACATGCATTTTCATGTTAATAACTTGAAACAGGAAGCTTTTAGAGTTTGAAGGTAGCGCGCCACAAGATGTTTGAATCGGATTTCCGTGGATATTACTCCTGTCCTGTGTCATCAAATTACTCTTCTTGGAAGTCGTAAAGAATCGTATACTCTACCTACATTCAAATAATTGTGTACCGTTGGGCATTGTATGGCGATAACAACTCACAAATAAACCTGGTTTATCTCTTTATTCCAGTTCTATGAGGGATTATCGGGTTGTTCGTCGCTGTGCAGCGTCACACACGAAAAAAGAAGTTCCATCTTTTTTCCTGTGGTCTCAGCCGTTACACAAAACCACAAGTACTTATGCTTTAGTAAATACAAATTACGACATTCTATTAAATCTTACAACGTACTCAGAAAACTTACCCAAACAGCAATGAACCCAAACCATACTAGCATAAGCGGGTGTCCTAAGTAGAAATATGGAGGGCCACGTACGCTATCACGAGCATATTAATAGCCGAGCTCGCAAAATGAAGTTCCTTACTTCTGACATCTTTTGTTAGGAACTTGGTTAGTTAGGAACTATCCCAGTTCATTACTGCCTTATTGGAAAATTGAGGGAAACTCGATCGACTATGAAATTTCAATGTGTGTAATTATTTTGGCAACGTTTTGCTAGTTAACATGCATTCAAAGCACATTTTCATAAATAATATGGACTTTCACTAGCAATTTTCGGCATTTAAACAAAAAGTGTTCGTAATTGACTTAGGACTTACCAATCTATAATCTAATCCAATAGACCACGCGACCGGCAAGCGTAAACATCGTTTATTTTTGCTCCGTTAAAAAATATCCAGAAAAGTGTGTAAATACGTTTATTTCGGCTCAATTTATATATGAACACAAAGTTAATACCGTGATCCTTCTACTGTGCAAAGAATTAAGTGTGATTATCAACAATTAATACGATATTTAGTGATTTTTCAAACTGTGCGACGCGATCAAGGTCAAGTCCGCGCCAAAAAATTCGGTCGCTGACCCCGCACCTGTCCGCGTTCCCGCCGGGATAGTGCACGGCTCAAGGACTCTATACGCATTATTATAAGGACTCTTTTTGTGGTGAGCATTACACACTAACCGCAAATCCCATTGAACGCTTACTGAACATCTGAATTACTAATATTATATTCCGTGAAACTCAATAACCACCATGGAAAAGTGCTTATGTTGCGATAAAAAGCTACCTACTAAGGAAATGATCAAATGTGCTGTATGCAATGGTTCTTTTAATCACAAATGCTTGCAATGGGATGCGGCTAAATTCGCTAACATGATTAAGCTAAAGAACACATGGCTATGCGTTAACTGCACACCGCCCAAACAGAAACGTACGGAGAAAAATGTAAAGCAAAATGCTAGCACACCTGTTTCTACACCTCTACCCAAAGACTGCTTTACACCACGCATGCTTGAACAAATAGGTTCGATACTCGATGCGAAACTTCAAACTTTTGAAATACAGCTCTTGGCGAAGATGCAAACTACAATAAAAGATGAAGTTAATGCGGCGGTAAATACTGCACTAGCGACAATCAGAAGTGAATTTACTGCAACCACCGACTTTATCACGGCAGAACAGAATGACATGAAGGACAACCTTGCAAAGATTGAGCACAAAATCAAAGCCTTAGAATCTACTAATTCAAAATTGCAAACAGAAATAAAAACTCTAGAATGCCGCTTTAATAATTCTGATATTATTCCACTTAAATCCCAAGTAGCACAGCTCCAAACAGAACTGAACTCCCGAGAACAATCTTCACTGCGAAATGAGCTGGAAATAGCAGGAATCATCGAATGCGCTAACGAAAACTTGCATCACGTCGTCATGGTAACAGCCCGCAAGATCGGTATAGCTTTAGAGGAATCTGATATTGACTGGGTTATGAGAGTAGGCCCAAAACCCAAGATTACCCTAACTACAGAACAAAATCCTTCCGTACAAGAAAATACAGATCGCGATGGACCTAGAACAAGACCAGTGGTAGTACGTTTTACGCGCAAGGCCCGACGTGATGACTTTCTTCGCTGCTCGAAAACCAGGAAAGATCTGACGAACCAGGATATTGAAGTGGGCAACTCTACTATGAAAATTTACATTAATGAACGGTTGACAAAAGATAACCGCCAGTTATTTCGAGCCGCCCGTCACCGCGCTCACGAAGCCGGATACAAGCATTGCTGGACCAATAACGGCTCTATCTATGTACGAAAAGCAGATGGAAAATTTTATCCAGCGTTACAAATTCGCTCAGTCTCCGATTTGGATGAAAAAATTCGCTTTGATGCCAGTGTCTCAGTTGCTAAGTAAAACACGCTACTGTGCATTTCATACTCTTTGTGATCTCATAATCATAAGCTTATTTTTTATTGTGTTCTCTTTAGTTACAATTAACAATAAGTATTTGGAATTGTCATATTACTACTGTACTTATTATTTATACTTTAATATTCAGCCCTATTATTTATAAATACTTTAATATTCAGCCCTATTTTACTATTTCTGTATCTATAGTTAACGTATATCTTACAATATTTTTTATACCACATGCTATTCAACCTAAATATTTTATGGCAACTTTGATGACGAAACTAAGATTTCAATCATGGAATCATACATGGAAAAACTGGGGCGCTTCTGACTTGACACCCGCTGTGAAATTTGTGTACCAGGTAAAAATATCTCTCTCTCCACCGGTTAAAAATGATGACTACAAACATTTGTGATATTCAAACCGAGATTGATAACTCTTTGTCAACTCAGTGCCACGCACTTGACTCCCTTGAACAGTGTAAAAATATTTTAAACTCTAGTTTCAACTTTAAACTAATGACATTTAATATTAGAAGCATTCAAAAGAATTTTGACAATTTTCTAATCGGAATCCACAGACTAGGTATTCCCTTAGATGCTTTAATTTTAACCGAGTGTCATCTTGCTGAAAACCCGAAAATTAAAAACATAGATGGCTACAACTTTTACTACTCTAAAAATAATATAAATAAAAATGGGGGCGTGGTAATTTATGTTAAAGACAGTTGGGAAGTAGATGTTTCTGAACCTTCTATTGACGATGCGAATAGCTTATTGATAACTCTACCACATTCCATCGCTATTTTGGGAATATATCGTTCGCCATCAGAAAACAAAAATTTCTTTCAACACTTGAATCAACCGTAACTTCCGTTTCCAGTAAAAAACTAATCATAGCAGGAGATTTCAATATTAATATTAACTCTACCAAAAATAGAGATCAAAACCGGATATCAGACTATCTGTGTACAACGGCTGAACTTGGATTCAAATCTGTTATCAATTTATCTACTCGAAATGCTTCCTGTCTCGATCATATACTTGTTCCAGCCAGGATGGAAGCCACTGGAATTGTGTGCAAAACAAGTATTACTGATCACGATTTCGTTCTAGCTGGTATTGTTACAAACATCCCTCAACCGTTAACTAAATCTAGATTCAGGTTTGTAAGAGACTTACCGCAAATTCTCAAAGACTTGACTTCCACGGATTGGAATCCAGTATATTCAACAAATAATGTCTCGGACGCTGCAGATTATCTGGTTTCATCTATAACTAGAACCACAAATAAACACACAAAACAAATAAAAGTAAGTAGAAAGTTTAACAACAAAAAAGATTGGGTTACTCCAGGCTTGATTAGATGCATGATCAACAAAGACAGGTTACATTTAGAGTCACGGAAAGACCCTGAGAACGAAATGAAAAAACTTATATACAAAAGATATAGAAACTTTTACAACGATCTTCGAAAAAAACTTAAAACAGAACATGACAACACCCAGTTAAAAGAAAATAAAAAACACCCTAGAAAGTTATGGACCACCATAAATGGAATTTGTTGCCTTAATACAAAAAACACAAATACTTCTACATTGTTGAAAATTAACGCAAGACCAATAGACTCACTAAATAAATGTAATTCTTTTTTCGCGGGCGTTGGCGAAAATTTAGCTGAGAAAATTAAATCAGACTTTGGCTATACAGATGAAGATCTATTAAAAGGCGCAGATGAGTTTCCTTACTCTTTTTATATGTCTCCAACAGATACTGAAGAAGTCGAGGCTATCATTCATTCTTTAAACAACAATAGCGCTCCAGGCATTGACGGAATTAATAGTTCTTTCCTCAAAACAATTTTCCCAACTATTGCTGAACCTTTTACCTTCATCCTAAACACTAGCCTTTCTACAGGTACTTTTCCAGACTGTTGGAAGAAAGCGGTAGTGGTTCCGATTCACAAAGCTGGTGCAAAAGATAACCCTACAAACTACCGGCCAATTTCGTTGCTCAGTATATTCTCCAAAATTCTCGAAAAGCTTGTTAATAAAAGATTGATAAAATATTTAGATAAGCACAATATCATTTCCCCGAGTCAATTTGGTTTCCAGGCTGGAAAATCAACTGAGAATGCTGTTGGGTTATTGATGGATACTGTGTCGGGGGCTCTGGATGTAGGAGAACCTTGCCTAGGAATTTTTCTCGACCTCGCCAAAGCCTTTGACACGGTCTCCACCAATATACTTCTAAATAAATTACAGGGTATTGGAATAAGAGGACTACCGTTGGAATGGTTCCGTAGCTACCTTGAAAACCGAACCCAGTGCGTAAAAGTAGATAATATTTTTAGTGATTTTACAAACATTAAATATGGAGTCCCTCAGGGCAGCGTATTGGGCCCAACCCTCTTCATAATCTATATTAACAACATTGCAAGTCTATTTAAAAACGCAGATAAAATAAAGGTTGTTTGTTATGCCGATGACACGGCCATTATTTTGCATGGCAAATCATGGAACGAAGTGTTTCATCGTGCAGAGATGAGCATGGCTCTAGTTTCTGAATGGCTAAGCAAAAACCTTCTCACATTAAACACCAGCAAAACTAAGTTTATGTGTTTTCATAAGACGAAGAAATCTGCTCCGCCACTAGATCTTAGCTCTGGCATAAAAATACACAATTGTTCTCTCACAGGCCAAAATTCTAACAGCTGTGTTTGCAAATCTATTGAAAGATGTGATGCATTAAAATATTTAGGAGTGACGTTGGACGAACAATTGTCATTTAAACAACATATTCATATATTGACCGGTCGTATTAGAAAACTGATTGGAGTTATGAAACTCCTACGTGACTGTGCTGATCGAGATGTTCTTCGCCTGGTTTACTCAGCTCTGTGCCAATCTTTAATCACCTACTGTATTGAAATTTGGGGTAGTTCAATAAAGACTTCGATAATTAGGCTAGAAAGGGCTCAAAGATCTGTTTTGAAAGTCCTTTATAGAAAGCCTTTTAGATACTCGACTTTCGAATTATACCAGGAGGCGCAAGTTCTCTCCGTACGCCAACTATTCATTCTCAAAGCTAGCTTAGAGCAGCATAAAACTATACTAAATTCTACTTCTGAAGCACAGGCATCTTTATCGCAGAGAAGGATCTATCATGTACAGCCACCTAAAGTTAATACGAAATTCGCCCAACGCTTTAGAGTCTTTATCTTCCCGTATGTATACTCCATAGTAAATAGACATTGCCCTATCAAAAACTGTAAACAAACAGAAGCAAAATATAAACTAACAAAATGGCTTAATAGCCTTAATTACGATTCTACTGAAGCTATTCTAGAAATACGTCGTTAATTACTTCCCTTTCAGTACTTACTTGTATTTATATTTATTTCATATATGCAAATATAATACTATTTCTATTTAATGTATCATATTGACATACTATTTCTATTTAAAGTACCTTATTAACTTACGTAGTATCTGTTTTATTAAATTACAATTTAAAACATCTTTCAGAATTATTGATATTCTCTTTTTGCTTTCTTTAGTATAATAGATTAAGTTTTTTATTCAAAATTGTATAAATTAGAGTCACTATTAGAATAAACATTGTAAAACCTGATTATGGTAACAGTCGTGTGGACTGCCGCGAGACAGGCCTAGCCTAGTGCGTATCTACTTTTGTGAATCTTTATGGTAAATAAATGTTTTTAATTTTTAATTATTTTTTTTAATCTACGCAAGCAAAAGAAATTAATTCATAATTTTAGCACAAATTAGGAAAACGGCGCGCGGGCGCCTTTACCAGATGGCTTGGCTATTCATAAGCGACGATTTTGACGCTTACCTACTGACGGAAACTGGAAAAAACCGGAATCTCAGGGGAAGTCAAGTCAAGGTAAATAAGAACGTGGTTTTGACACGCATATCATATTTATTGGATTTAAAATTGGCTCAGAATCATACGACGTTCTTTGTCAGATTTTGCTGTTTTGACGTTTTTATACTTAGAGATTTTTGACAGTACTTAGCAACCCTGGCTATGTAACAAATGCCAATCGCAAAAATCCGAAATAGGGCCGAGTGAATCTTCTGTGATTTTAGCATAAAAGAAATTGGCACTTTGTTGACAAAGATTCTACAAAGTAGGTCAGTTGATACTAGGTATATAATTATTTTGGCTACGTTTGCTAGTGATTGGAATACAATAGAAGCATGAAATGGAAACAATTTAGGTACTCGTTCGTTAAATCAAAAGTTTGTTTTCTCGAAAGCACTTTCCACCTTTTATAACAAAAGTTACCCACCTACGCAAAGTAAGGAAATTATTTATCAATTTATTAGTAAAACACTTATACGAAGTTAGCTTAGGAAGTCAACCTTCATCTTTATTGATTGCACTACAAAATCTGAAGAGGTAATTTTCCGACCCCATTCAAAATTGATGGTTCTAATGAAAAACATCACGACAGCACCCTACCCTTAGTGACGGCGGGATCACGCGCGTCGAGATGACGTTGTATCGTATGGGATCGTATGAGAGGCTGCACACCGCACTACGCGCGTGATTACGCGCACGCATGCGTAGCCCGGTGTGCAGTGTCTCATACAATCCCATACGATATAACGTCATCTCTACTCGTGGGATAGGTTCACCTTTGTAACATAATATATCTTGTTTGCGCTTTTATATGTGTCTCTGTATTAGTTTAAAGAAAGTGCAAAAAAAATCATATACATATATATATGTTACCGGCCAAACCCGATTTTAGGATAAACTAGTTTTTCCTAGGCCAAAGTAGTTTATCCTACACGATATTGGATAAACCGGTATAGACTAGGCTAAACCGGTCCGTCCGATGGCCGATAGGAGAAACTAGTTAATCCTAGGCTGAACTAGTTGAGCCTAAAATGAATAATACGCTTCAGGATAAACTGGTTTGGCTTAGTTAAAAATGATTAAGGCTTACAGTGACGGAGCTCTAGAGGGTAGAGGGTGACGTCGGACATCCTGAAGACATCGGACACCCTGGAGGCTCGAATACCCTAGAGGGTGGGGTGTAACATCGGATATCTTGAAGGCTCGGACGCCCTGGAGGGACGCTCTACAGTGATGTAGCTCTAGATAAAGCGTTAAGGGTATAATCGTACACTCTGGAGGCATCAAATACCTGTGAGGCTCGATTGTCCTGGAGGGTGCGGGGTAGCGTCGAACACCCCAAAGGCTCAGACACCTTGTAGGCCCCGATGCGAGTACTTGCTGTCGGCGATTGCTCTCACGAGCTGTCACATCACAGATGTCGCTGGTCTATGCAAGCCTAGCCCACGGCAGGCAGCGTCCGAGCTTTTAGGGTGTTCGACGCTACCCCGCACCCTTCAGGGCGTTCGAGCCTTACAGGTGTGTTTGGTGCCTCCAGGGTGTACGTCGTGCCTCACTGTAGGGTGTCTCCAGGGCGTCCGAGCCTTCAGGATTCTAATGCTACACCCCACCCTCTAGGGTCTTCGAATCTCCAGGGTATCTGATGTCTCCAGGATGTCCGACATTACCCTTTACCTTCTAGAGCTACGTCACTGTAGCCTTAACCATTTTTAACTAAGCCAAACCAGTTTATCCTGAAATGTACTTATTAAATTTTAGGCTCAACTAGTTCAGCCTAGGATTAACCAGTTTCTCCTATCGGCCATCGGACGGACCGGTTTAGCCTAGTCTATACCGGTTTATCCAATCGCATGTAGGATAAACTACTTTGGCCTAGGAAAAACTAGTTTATCCTAAAATCGGGTTTGGCCGGTAACATATATGTATGTGTCGTTGGGAGCCCAGCCTACGGCAAGCAGCGTCCGAGCATTTAGGGTGTCCGACGCTACCCCGCATCCTCCAGGGTGTTCGAGGTTTACAGGTGTTTGATGCCTCCAGGGTGTACGTAGTGCCTCACTGTAGGGCGTCCTTCCAGGGCGTCCGAGCCTTCAGAGTGTCCAATGCTACACCCCACCCTCTAGGGTGTTCGAGTCTCTAGGGTGTCCGATATCTCCAGGATGTCAGACATTACCCTTTACCCTCTAGAGCTACGTCACTGTAGCCTTAACCATTTTTAACTAAACCAAACCAGTTTATCCTGAGAAGTACTTATTAATTTTAGGCTTAACTAGTTCAGCCTAGTATTAACTAGTTTCTCCTATCGGCCATCGGACGGACCGGTTTAGCCTAGTCTATACCGGTTTATCCAACCGCATATAGGATAAACTACTTTAGCCTAGGAAAAACTAGTTAATCCTAAAATCGGGTTTGGCCGGTAACATATACATACGGTTCCCTAGGGCTGTCACCACGAAACCACAGCGGCTGTTTTATTGTGTAAATGTGCCTCTATTCGACCTATATTGGTAACATGCGTAAATCTGGATTAAAATATATCGGTTCACAAATTGGGGTTCGATTGGCGATGCTTGTGTAATCCATCTCGGTAATTGCTTTTTGGGGTTAGCCATTGTTTTGCATAAATAGTGTGTATCCAAATTTACTTGAAGTCAAATGGAGAGTTGAAGAAAAAAATGCAAATTCATGCCTACTCGCTGTTGATGTTAATGCCATTCAATCATTTCTGTACTGCGGGCCGTATAACAAAAAGAGACAAAAGACACGTTTCAGATGTCAATCACTAAAACCAACTGATATTGTCCGTGCATGATTAGTCTCCTGTGAACCCTTCATCTGCCTGCCCTTATCCCAAATCAGTTGAGGGTCGGCGCAAATGTTTTGTTAGAGAACTGTGCGAACTAAATGTATCAAAATACGAAATGAATTAATGTTAATCAAATCGAATCTCTCAAAATGGCACAGCCACCGCATTGCGTCATATTAAAAGTAAGAAAGACAGTAGTTTAGTACAAAGTACCAAGGACATACCTACCTACACAGAACGTACCTAAGTGTTCCTAAGCAAAAGCTTTCACACTCCATTTTCTTTACGACTATACAATGCGAGTGTTCTTACGCATAGGCTGTACGTGAGAGGCCTACATCTGGAAAGAAAACATTTAACATGTGGGACGGGAATAAAAATATGTAGTACGAATAATAAAGCATACTATTACTGGCTCTATGGTTTTTTTTTTACATTTAAAAGCGGCGTGCGTGTTTGATTTTGAATTCATAAAAACAAAAAAATATAGTGAAATTTGATGTCAAAGAAGTTTGAAATATAGTTTGGATAGACGTTTTTGCAAATAGCTATAGCCCGAGCGGCGACTGGTCTAATCCATACCTCACAAAAGAATAGAATAATTTAGCTATGTACGGGTAGAGGAGCTCGAGTACTTCGGATTGGTCGTGGTCTGCCGCGGCGCAGCTTGGCACGTTTGGCGGAGTAGCTAAAGTTTGCCCTCTGAAAAAGTTAAAATATCTCATCGAAGAATAGAATGAGACATGGCTGTAGCGATAGGAGCAGTTTAGTAAAGCTTATAATCTTGGTCTGCCTTCTGCTATCTTGGCACGTTTGGCGGAGTAGCTAAAGTATGCCCTCTTAAAAGTAAAATATCTCATCGAAGAATAGAATGAAAATATATCGTACCGATAGCTTGCTTGAGTCTGCCTACATATATACTGGTCTGCCTGGCCACAGCCTGGCAGTTTTCCGTCCGACCACTTTTACTTTTTAGTAAAATTTTATCTCTTCGAATAAAAGAATAAAATATGTCGTACCGATAGCTTGCTTAGTCTGCCTAGAAAATACTGGTCTGCTGACCATAGCCTGGCAGTTTTCAGATACGACCACTTTTACTTTTTTGAGAAATTTTATTTCTTCGAATAACAGAATGAAACTAAGTTGTAATAATAGTTTATTTAAAGCTGAACACATATCTTGGTCTGCCTGAGCTCAGTCCGGTAGTTTCTCGATGCGATCACTTTTCACTCTCAGTAAATTTCAATTTTAAGGACCTGACTTCGTTTATTAGGAGTGGGCCTGGCCAATAAAATGAAAATTTGTCAGTGTATAGAAGTGAGATTTACAGAGCTGTAATCTCTCAATGTCCAGATGAAGAAAATGTTTTCCCAAGTATTGTATTTTGAAATAATTACTACGAATACATCTGAAGTTGTAGATTCTTGAAATTAACATACTTATTCTTCATCTAGACATTGAGAGATTACAGCTCTGTAAATCTCACTTCTATACACCGACAAATTTTCATTTTATTGACGGGCCCACTCCTAATAAACAAAGTCAGGTCCTTTAAAATTGAAATTTACTGAGAGTGAAAAGTGATCGCATCGGAGAAACTACCGGACTGAGCTCAGACCAAGGGATATGTGTTCAGCTTTAAATAAACTATTATTACAACTTAGTTTCATTCTGTTATTCGAAGAAATAAAAATTTCAAAAAAGTAAAAGTGGTCGTATCTGAAAACTGCCAGGCTGTGGTCAGGCAGACCAGTATTTTCTAGGCAAGCTATCGGTACGACATATTTTTATTTTATTCGAAGAGATAAAATTTTACTAAAAAGTAAAAGTGGTCGGAAACTGCCAGGCTGTGGCCAGGCAGACCAGTATATATGTAGGCAGACTCAAGCAAGCTATCGGTACGATATATTTTCATTCTATTCTTCGATGAGATATTTTACTTTTTAAGAGGGCATACTTTAGCTACTCCGCCAAACGTGCCAAGATAGCAGAAGGCAGACCAAGATTTATAAAACTGCTCCTATCGCTACAGCCATGTCTCATTCTATTCTTCGATGAGATATTTTAACTTTTTCAGAGGGCAAACTTTAGCTACTCCGCCAAACGTGCCGCTGCGGCAGACCACGACCAATCCGAAGTACTCGAGCTCCTCTACCCGTACATAGCTAAATTATTCTATTCTTTTGTGAGGTATGGATTAGACCAGTCGCCGCTCGGGCTACTAGCTATAGTACTATTGCCAGCAAATCCACGTACTACTTTCAGAGGCCAACTCAAATTAATGCTAAGAAAATCCAGTAAAAAGTTGATTCCTTAAATGGGTTGGTGAATTCGTTGGCGATACCTAGGGCTAAAGTTCTTAGGTTGACCACAATTTCAGTTTGTAAATTTTCTGTGATTTACCTTATTTTAATTTGCTTATTATGCTTCACATGGCAGCTGGCATCTCACGACATTATACCTGGTTTCGTAAATCCGTGCCTGAAAAGTAAAGGCTAAGAACTAAAAGCCCGCAAAAATATTTTATGAAAACCAGGTCTCGAGGCTTCCAGACCACGGAGTAAACTAGGCTTTTTTCTGACTGTAAATTTTGCTTATGTAAGTTAAGATGACGTAGGTGAAGAGATCTTTGTCAAATGACCTCGCACTGTGTTTTTTAATGTAGGTATCTTGACGAATTTCATTTTTAGTAGGTAACTTAGGTATAAAAATAATATTAACTCTCGTAGTTACATGACAGTTAAAAAACCGGTGACTATCTGGATGGAATGCCTTTAGTAAGAATCCTTCTATAATTAAACTTTCTATTGAGGTAGCAATCGGTATAACACCAACAAGATAGAAGAAAACGCTACAGACATGATATTTTTCTTGAAAAACTAAAGGCTGCAGCTATATCTTGGTAGGCATTTATAAATAGAAATTAGCATCTTGCAGGTTTTAAACAGGGATTCACAGTTTGCGTAAAAAAATGCTGTATCATTCTTCCTGCCCACTGTAGTGAATAACCTCTCCATTTGTAGAGCTTTTCACTTACGTCACAAATATGTAAAGTATTACACGCAAAAAACTAATCTGAAGGGTCAGAATAGGCGTGGATTGTCAATATTCATCTAAATATTATCTTAATAGAGCGCGGCTCTATGAAAATGTATGGAAGTAGACGCGGGCGCTTTCAGATAGCAATTTCTACGGCTTCTAGCAAGTCCATAGTAAATTATTTTAATAATCTCTTACGGCAGTATGCTGCCCTGGTACTTTTCCTTAATAAATATTACTAAATATTTCGTTATTTGAACGAAATTACTTTGGATTTCGATTCAATACTTACTTCCTAGGCGCTAATGCGACCCTGGTACTCCAGCGGCGAAAAAGGCATTAAAAATGATAAGGCTGTATAGCTGAATTGCCTTTGCGCATCGCTTTTACTCTTTAAAAAGTATGGGACGGGGCTCGGCTCGAGGCTCGGCTAGACGAACGTGTTCGAAATTTGAATTAATGTTTTGCAGAAATTATGGCTGTATAATTCGGAAAGCCTTTGCATTCCTCATTAAAAAGAATAAAGGCAACCCTATATAAGCCATACAAGCGATTTGGCGGGAATCCATTCTAGCTTTAGTTCTCTCTCGATAAACACGTACCTGTATTAGCTTGGGGCAAAATTCATTTCGATCGAAATAATATTTTTGTTTTTGATAAAAATTTTGGAATGTCATAGGCTGGTACTTACTTAGTACGGGCTGAGCTGTCTCCACAATTTTTGGTTAGGAATAGCTTTGCAAACGTCCTTGGCTGGATTATAAAATATTTAGTTGAGACTTTTGCAAATCTAAATAAGGTTAAAGTTAGTTGTTTCGGTCAGCGACTGGGCAGACGAAAGAAAACCTAGTCCCGCATCGAATCGCTAGCTTGAAATAAGGGAAATTATTGTGAGATTCATTCAATTGACGGGGTGGACTAAAAAAACCTGGTCTAGATGAGTTGCGCAATAATTTTCAAAATAAATATTGGGATTTTTGGATTTTGGAGGGATTGGACGTGTTTGTCATAGGATTCGGATGCATTGTTTTGTGGGTTTGCGTATCAAAAATCACGATACAGTAAACTCTATGAATAATGTGTTTGAATATTTAGGGAAAGTAGGGCTCTAGGGGCACTAGGTAGTTCTAGGAAATCGGACTTTGCCACTCCGTATTCCCATTTTTAGATTAGGGTCGATCATTGCACAAACGATCGACGTAATTTGACGCCATACAAACTGACAGACAATTTTATTGACTTCAATATCGTAGATTAGTAAAATCTTGGGCAATGAACTAGGTAAACCTTTCTAGGATTTATTTTACAAAAATCACAATCATGGGAACTTCTAATATTTAAAGTTTTATAATAATTCGCGCGGGAAAAGTAAAATTTAGCTTGAAGTTTTCCACAAAACGTATGATGAGCTAGGTAAACCCATCTAGGATCTATTTTGTAAAAACACATAATCGTGGGAACTTCCATATTTAAAGTTTCGTAACATTTTGCGCGGGAAAAGTAAATTCTGTTGGAAGTTTTGACAAAATGTGTTTATCAAAGTCTAGAGCAGGGCGGGTACTAGGCTAAAATTGAGCCAAATCGTCATGAAAAATTATTTCTAAAAGTTACAAATTATCAAATATTTTTGTACAAAACGGGAAAGTTCGATCCTTTTTCGTTGTAAGATTTCAAAAGGAAATATTTTAGGCGGCTAAACGTTTTTTAAGCAATTTTCTTAAAGGAAAAATTACTATTTAGAATATATTTTGTTTGTTTGACTAGATTCATTTTTATCGAAAAGTAAATTAAAAGTAGCGTGGGTCTGAGTAATTTACAAAAAACAATTTCAGTAGACTTTTCGGGTTTTTGGTAGTAAAGTCTTCTGAACGTTCTGGAATATCAAATCTTTTGAACAGATTCGAGAAAGTTCGATACGCTCGTGTTGTAAGATTTTTAAAATATTTCAGGCGGCTTAATGTTTGATAAGCATTTTTCTTAAAAGGAAAACTTTCAATTTGCAGAAATATTTTGTTTGTTTGAGAATATTTATTTTTATCAAAAGTGGATTGAAAGTAGCGTAGATATTTTTAAATTTACAAAATCAATGTCAGAAAATCGATTTCAGACTTTGGAGGGAAAACTAAGAAAATTATCAACTAGATTTCATAGAACAGCTTCTGGGAATTTATGCAAACCTGGTACTTCCATTTACTTTGGTAGCAAATTATTTCGTTTTTTTTACTGCACTCGCCATTCCGCAAGTCGGGAGTGCTTTAAAATTAATTAGATTTGCAACTTTGAAGGTCTTGTCCAACAGTGGACTGATGTAGCAGCTAGATACAATAGTTTGATCGCATTTCAAACTTGCTTCAAATACTTAGAGTTCCTTTTTGTACAATCCATATCGCGGATCGGTTTGAGTTGTGAAAACTTAAAGATTTTCCGTCGGGTCATGAATATTGATAATTTCTTAAGGAAAATCACATTTCTTTAAAATATTCCTTTTGCAAGATTTATTTGTATCGAAAATAAAGTTGCAAGTAGGCCGTCTAAATCAAAATCAATAATTTTTTCAAGCAATCGCAAAGGGAAAAGTTACAAATATTTTCGTGTAGGACTAATTCATGGAACCATCAAAAGGCGATTTATAGGATTTGTATGAGGCTTAGGAAATGCTTAGCTCTTACGGGATTCTACTATCCTGGTACCTCAATACAAATAATTTCAGTTTTAAATTGAATAAATACTTAAATAACTCTATGGGATTTTGTATGGGGCTAGTAAAGGCCAATCGCCTAGGGACTACTGCTCTCCTGGTACTTTCAGTGGATGAGATTTTGAAATATTTTAATTTTTATAGACAATTTCTACTGCGCTCGCCAATCCGAAAGTCGGGTATAGATAGAGGGGCTTTAGGGGAGGCGATGTCCAGCAGTGGACGGACTCTAGCTGTTAGTTAGATTTCAAAATTTCGAATTTTGCTTCTAGCCATACATTTTGTATTGAAATATTTTCAGAGTCGGATCGGTTCAATTATCTGAAAAATCTCTCAAATAGCCTAAATGAACTTTTCTTGCTGAAACCGTCTCAGATCAATATCAGATTTTTGGAAATTTTGTTTTAAGGCATATTACGTTCTCGTATTGATTTTCTATTGCAAAATGCAAATCACAGGACAGTTTGACTAGCGAGCGCCGTAGCGTAGCGTAGGTCTTAGCAAATCGAAGTAGATTTTTCAGCGCTTGCAAAATATTGACTGGATATTAATTCCTTAGAGCTCCTAGGCGATTTTGAGATGTAGATAATATTTTTAAATTTTGAGATTCTTCGTCGCTTGCGAAACATTAACTGGATTTTATTCCGTAGTCATTTCGTAGCAACTTAGAGTATTGTAAAAAAATATTATTTTTGTTTTCCGAGAACCTTTGAAACATTAACTGGATTTTATCCCTTAGTCCTTTTATAGGAACTTTGTAAGAAACAATAGTTTTATTTATCGAGATTTTATAGATTCGAAACATTGATTGGATTTTATCCTTAATCTTTCTGGGACAACTTTGAGTTGTAGGAAAAATATTTTAAATTTTGGGACGTCTTCAGATTCGAAATATTGTCTGGATTTCAACCCTTAATATTCTTGGGGCAATTTTGAGTTGTAAATATTACTTTTGTTTTCCGAAATTCTTAACGTCCGCTTTGAAAATTTATTTTTATTTCTAGTAACTTTGAAATTTTTATCGTAGTGAAGTTCTAGATCAGACCACTACTAAATAAAGTATTGCTGATCATTTTAAATTAGAACTCAAATAAAAAGATATTTCGAACTTTGTTAATGGCTGGTTGTTGGACTAAATATGATCCTTTTCAGTCATATTTTTACACCTTGTTGATCAGTAATAATTTGAAAATATTAACTATTGGAATTTATAGTTTGGGAACAATCTTAATAGAGTTTTCTTGAACTTTGTATTTTTGCTCGAATAATACTTAAATAGAGTTAATTGTGGATTCTTTTAATTATAATAGAGTTCCACTTTACAAATCACTCTTGACTTATCAAATTGAATTCATTTGTTTTAAAAATTTAGAAACATTTTGAAGTTTCTTATTAGATGGACGATTTGTTTCATGGTAAAGTTTTCTACCTTTGAAAGTAAATAGTTTGAAAAAAAAAATATTTATGTATTTACTTTTATCACAAAACAATTTTGATATTTATTATCAGCCTTCTGGTTCTATCGCAACCATTGGAATTAAAGTCATAGAATTACTTGCATAGTACTAAAGATAAAAAGTATTATTGCTTTCAATTTCTTGTAAGTGTGTTAAGATTCAGATGCTTACTTGAATTTAATGTTGAAATTAATTAAACTTAGGCCAAGAACTCAGTGCCTCTACAGCTATTCTAAAAAATAAAAATAGAAAGCTATCATCACATCAAGTTTGGTTAGTTTCACCATTAACTTTTCCGGACACATAGTTTGTTTTATAAATAACATTTGTCAGTCATAAATATAGACTGGAACATTGTAAAGACAGTCAAAAATATAGACTGGAAGGTTGTAAATAAATACCTATTTTTGGCAGTGAACTACTGATGTGAGAAAAAGATGACTCAGTAGTAAATTCTTCCAAATTCAAAATTTTATGCATACACTGCACACTTTTTTTTGGCTTTATTATTATAAAATCCTGGAGTGGTCAGGAAAGGTTCGAGGGGTTAAGGCGGTGGAACCTCGGTATTCCCTTGGGAATACCGTCATTGTTAAGAGCTTCTCACTCACAAAAGTAGTACATTACAGAGTTAGTCTTAGTCTAAATAGATTCAATAAGACTTAGCCATGAAGCAATCTTTCCAACCTTTGTTGATCTAACGAATTAAGTGCTAGAAATCGACTATTTAGATCGACTCTACATTTATTTACAGTATTATTCTCATTTTATACTAATAAACAAAACGAAATCAAAATAGTTAAAGTTCCAATTCAGGTTATAAAGTTCAAACTAAGCTGCTTTTCATGATCCTTTTAATATGTTTAGCATTTTGTTGACGTATTTTGTTTTAGGAATTTTTAGAGTAGAGATATCGGATTGGGTATAAAATTAGTAGGTAGAGTTAATGAGACTGCTTTCCTTCATTCTATTCTGGGTTATCGCAACGTAGGTTCCTAACTGCTCTGACGAATTCACTGGCCAAATCTTAAATTAGTAGGACGCGATAGGTAGAGTTTTCTGAACATTACGTTCTTCCGATTATTAGGTCGACGGTTTTAGGGTTAGCAGGCTTGTCGTATAGTTAGTTATGAGAATATTTGTAGGTTGGATATAGGGTCTTTGTAGTACTTTTGTAGTTAGGGTTATTTTAAGCTTAGGACTCTTCGGCGGTGCGTAGCTGCATAGGTTCTTTAGGGAGCATAGGGTAGGGTCGTTACAATTTGGTGGTGCCGTGACCAGGATAAAGGCTGAGTTACTACGGAGGGTTTTCAGATTTCACAGATAAATTATTTATAGTGGGTAGGGTTATTTAGCTAAGGATTCATTGGTGGTCATAGCCTTGTAGCTATGATCACAATTTGGTAACCGTGAAATGGATCGTTGAAGGGAAAGCAGTTCTGAAATAGCGTAGAATGGGATAGTTAGTTAAGGGAATTTTAGTTCGGGGGCTGTTTTATTTCTAGATTCTTTGATATCATTTTGCGATATAGGGTAATTAGTAATGAGATAGTTTCTCTAGGCAAAAGTCTTATAATTTGGGGGCTGTTTTAACTGGATAATTGTCAAACTGTAGAATAAAGTCGATATAATCAATTAAAAGTAGTCAAATGGACAGGGTTTTCAGAGAAATATTAAAGTTTTCCGCATTTTTAATATGGGTGACAATTAAAACAAACAGGATTGATTTTAACTTACTTTGATATTTTCTTTAAAACAACTTAGTAAAACGCAAGGATAAACCTACGAAAATGTATTTTTATCAACAGTTTTGTATTTGATCAGAAGGATTTGAAATCAAGTCTAAGATAGTCCAAAATTCGATACTTATGCAATACCTAGCTAGAACATTTTGGAATACAACACAATACAATAAGTTCCAAAATCAGTTCAAAAATTTCATTTAGAAGTAGTACGTAGAGTCTTTTATTTTCTTTTGGGGTATAGGTAAGTTTTAACAAATAAGTCATAAGACGAGATCTTGTTTCTCAAAGTTTTAAAATAAGCCAACCTACAGACAGTAAATATTTGTAAAGAGAGATTGAGTAAAATAGTCCGGGTTAAAGAAAATCATTATTTAGTAGTTAAAATTACTTTAATTATTATTACGAAGAATTGGTAGGGTACTTTAAGGAAATAATACAATACAACGTTATTTTAAGACTTTTCAGTAACCGAGTTAACTTACCTAATCAGAATTTTTGTAAGATAACTGAAAAAGAAGTAGTAAAAACAATTATTTGTAAATTTTGAAACGTCATAAATGTTTTGTATCTTGTCTAAATTTAAAATATTGCGGGGAATAACGCAAATGTTGGGTTAGGGTTAGAGCAGGTACAAATTATTCTAATGGGAAATGCAATTAAAAAAGTGGTACTTTTGCAATAATAAAGCCATGCAATCGCATTCTTTGTCATTATCATAGCTAGCGATCCGAGAAAAAAAGGATTGCCGAAATAAGCTCGTAAATATGTTTAAAATTTTGCTATATTGAGACATAAAATTAAAGTTTAAGTAATCGTTAATAATTATGCACTTTAGAGAATGAAGTATGTTTGAATGTTATCCTTTAAATTTTGCACGTGTAAATGTTCCATCAAGTTATAAATTTTGCACAACGCTTATACCATTTTATTTAAGTTCGTAATTTTTACAAAATTTTCTTAAATGATTTTTCTGGGGTATTGTCGTAGGTTAATGTCATTGACCTTGGGGTTTTAATATGAATAAAAGTACATTAAACTAAACCGCGATATATCACACTTTTGTTTTAAAAGTATACAAAATTTATTTAACTAAATAGGTCGCGTAACTCTTTTGCTACGCCGTAGCATTCGTAGCATTTTTCGTAGAGGTTAATAATTGCGTAACGAATATTTCACAAAACAAAACGTATTACAAACCAGAGATTTTAGTTAATAAAATAAAACCAATTTACAAATAATCTTATAAAATTCAGAACAGGAGATTACGAACTGAGAAACATAGGCAACTTTCTGTAGTTTATGTGGCTAGTTATTCCGCGATTTATTCGGGGGGTTTTAGGAAAGTGATAAAGAATTTTATCTTCCAGACTATTGAATACTTAGATGATCTAATTTAAAAATGATATTTCATTGTGCGGAAATAAATAAATGAATTAACTTTTATTGTTTTTATAGGGAATATAATCTTTTAAGAAGATAAAGTTAGGACGGGAATTTATAGGGATTGTACGAATAGGTTTCGTTAGGCTGGGTGAATTTGATATTGGAGCTTGTTTCACAATTTGATATTTGTGCGCAGATAGATAGAGATAGAATGCAAGGTGGGTAATTGTGTGAATATCAATACGTGGGTTGTGTGAATATCAATACATGTCAAGTGGCGATAGTTTACGATGCATATAAAAAGTTACATACTCGCAAATGCGATTCCTTTAAGTTTCTGTATTTCATCAAATTTCTGTTAACCTTGTTTTTGAAAAAAAATAGGGTTTACTTTTCCAATAACCAGTTGCTTTTTCGTTGAAAATGAGTAGTTAGTTTTTCAAATTGGGCTAGTAGTTTCAGAAGTAGCCGAATGTTTGTTTGCAGGGAAAAGGGGTCTCTGTTTCTCCTTGTCTGAGTTTTATCTCGGTAATTTATTCAAAAGTTTAAAAATGTAAATTTAGGGTTAGTTAGCATTGGTGATGTTGGCATCAATCTTCGAAAGTGCGTTTTGATCTATCAAGGGTCTACTAAAATTTTCTATGTTTCGCCTGTTTAAAGGTTGTTAGAGATCATAAAATATGTGGGATAGTTAATAAAACATAGACATTTTCTTGTTAGATGTTTGATACGGGCTTGTTAAGGTCTCTTTTATGTGTGGTATAGGGTTATCTCGCGTATTGTCTAATTTTATGATCTTCGTATGTCGAGTAGAATCCAAACCATCGTAATTCATTAAGCCATCTTGTGTCAAATTAGTGAACTCAAAATTCTTTACAGGAAATCTATTTGTCGATTTGGGGTTGCCGTGTTTAGTAATTAGAGTAGGTAGAATATGCGGTTTTTATACAACAAAGTATCCAGAATAGATTTTGTAAGAGGTTAAGATCAACTACATTTCTGAATTTCAGGAAGGTTAGTTTAGCAAAAGTTTGAGATTAGAAAAAATAGGACTAAAGCTTTTGGGAAATTTTGACAATAGTGGGTTAGGAAAAATTACTAATCTCATTAATCTCGCGGTTGTATTTTTTGGTAACAAATAAGGGTGTGAAAACTAATGTTCAGGTACAAAATAAAACAATGACGCGGGGTCATCTTGAGTCTGGGGGCTGTATAGACTGTAAAAAAGAATAATAACTTGGTGAAACATTCATAGACAAGTCTCAGGTTGTTAGTTATGCTAGGTTTCCCGAGTTTTCATTAAGGCTACAATAGTGCAGATATAAGATATACTTAGGTTTTCGCAATTTTCTAACGGGGAATATGGATATTTTCTTAGTTCTTTGTTTTGACTCGTCAGATTAATATAACAAGTTCTGAGATCGTGGGTAAAAATTTAGAAAAGCAAATATTATTTAGTTTGAATGAGCTAGGCGGCGCTATTAAATAGTAGCTTGGGCGCTTAGTTGTGAAAAAAATATTTACTTTCTATCATCAATAAATGAATGCACGTGTACGTGTTTGTGAAGTCATTTTTATGTTAGGTTCAGGAAATTTGTAACATTAACTGTAGATGAGGTTCAAACTTAATCGTTCAAGTAGAATTGAATTTATCGGTTCGCGTTCGATTACTGAAGATAAACAACAGACTAAATCTTAAATGACTCAATAAATATGCGTTTTCGTTGATCAATACGTAGCGTAGGGAAATATTAATTATTACTGAAATTATTCCGTTTCTCTGTAATAGACGGCAACGATACTATGTAAACCAGTTATCGGATTCATTACACGTTTTTTTTGTCGGCGGTTCGATGTTTCAGACGCAAATAAAAAGAAGAGTTAGTTAGATTTCGGCATAGTTGAACTATTAACAAATTTTTAATATTGATCGAAAGAGGTTTGCAAACCAATTTCATTTAGTTACTTTAATTAAAAATCGGAATTTTTAGCATTGGGTTTCCGTTGCGGCGGTCGAAAACTTTTACGCTTTTGGGGTGCGTATCGGGGGCGCGTAGAGAAAATAATAGTAGAAAGCGTGTGTAGTGACTTGGGCCATCTAAAGTATTTCTAAATTCTTGGGGTAGTATTTTGAATCTCAAACTTTGATTTGGCGGGGTATCGCGTTGCCTTTAATTCCAAGCTCAAGATAAATTTAGGATTATATCACTTGAAAAATTGTAGTATTGACTAGGTTGTGGTCTCAGGGTTCGGGAAAATCGCGGTAGGTGGTTCCGTTTCGCACTTATCTGGGATATTTATGAATTAAATTATTTTTAAACAAAAACAACTGTTGTTTCAATTTTAAAGGCATAGGTTGAACATACAAATTGATGGGATACTATACGCGGGGAATCTAAGTATAGCTGAGCTTTTTCTTTCTTGAACAGGATATCGGGTCTTTAAAGTTTTAATCACTTGTAAAACTAATTACTAATTTCGATTATCGGTATAGTAGTTATGTGAAAAATAATTTTACTTCAACTTAACAATAGTCGGTTAGCAGTTATTTTATTTTTCTGATTGGCTAGAGAATTTTTGAGTCAAAATAAGAGTTCTTTGTGGGATAAACCTTCTCATTCATTTGTATTTTCAATCTACTTTTAGCGCAAATAAGGCGTAGTTATTTGCAATTATGCGTAGAGCGTAAATTCAATTACTAATTGTACGTATTTCCGGGTTTCATGAAAATAGCAAGCAGATATAATTTTCCTATCAGCGTAACTTTTAGCGCAAATGAGTTGAATTTCTAACAAAAACAAAATAAAGAAGTTCGACTCTTCTATTTTGCTCTATAAATTCATCTTCGTCATAAAATCGCAAAAATATTATATTGTTTGCAGTGGCGTAGTTTACTTTAAATAAATAAAAAGATTTCTTTAAACAAACTGATAAAGTTGCAAATTTATAGCGTAGTTTTGCAATTGGCGTAGGTTTATGTAGCATTTTGGCGTAGCTTTGTAGAAAACGTAGTTAGCTAATTTAAATAATTTCAAGGTACGGGAAGAACATATTTGAATCAAGCGATTCGTATTTTCTTCTTAAAAGGGTAATCGGTAAACGGTAAAGAGTAAAAAAAGGTATTTGATCGATTAAATGCTCATATCGAGGAAAAGGTATTTTTTATGTTTTATTTCATATCCAAAGTTTGGATACCTCCTCGATTTTCTTTATAATCGGAGAATGTTTGCTAACGAACATTTTAATTCGCGACTTTAAATTTATCAAAAAGCGCGGAATAGTAAATTTGGTTCAATTTTTTACTGAAATTCACAATAGTAAAGCCTTGAAATTCGTGTGTGGCAAAATGAATCTGAGATTGTGGAAGGATGTACGGTAGATTGAAGTTTAGACACAAATTTTAAACAACTGACTAACTAACTAACTGACTTAATATATTATATTTATCGATCAAGGGGTGAGGGTCATTCAGAATTTCATAAGCCAACTAATTGTGATTGCAGATATTGCGTTTCCGTTCAATAGACATTACACTTGCAATCGAATTGATATGAAAATTAGATGTTGAGGAGTAGGACAGTTGTCACTTCTGTTTTTATGTAACAGATGTTTCATATCAATTTCAGTCTCACATGCAGCTCTCAGGCTGAATGCTGAAAGGGCTAAGCTATTTTCCCCACACAACGCTTATAGTATAAAGTTTTATAAGTGACTCACCTTAGCTGAGTTTAAATCTTATAGAATGACTATCGTAAGCAACATACATTAGGCTGGGTTTTAGTTTAAATAAAGACGACTTGGGATTCAGAGAGGCAATTTTGAACTATACACAATTAGATATCTGGCAATAGGGTTATGGTGGTTTTGGAGTAGAGCGATTTTCCTGGATCATTTTACAAATCATGATAAATCGAGTATTGACTTGATGCGGGAATGTTGTGTCCTTCTGACTGAGAGAATTCACAACTCTCTTTTCTGCGCAAGACTCCTATTTAACCCGTTGGATAGATTTTTGTTCATTTTCTTAAAATTGTTGATAACTTTGGATTTCATGGCGGATTTATGGAAGCTACAAACTTAGCTTAACTCCACACCACATAGAATACGTTTTTGAATGGAAGTGTAATATCTTCTTTTAACATATTTGTGACATAAATTTTATTGGATTTTGATAACAATATTCTCCATTTATATTGACATTTCGAACATTGTTGGGGGCTGAATGTAGTGAATAACCTCTCCATTTGTAGAGCTTTTCACTTACGTCACAAATATGTAAAGTATTACACGCAAAAAACTAATCTGAAGGGTCAGAATAGGCGTGGATTGTCAATATTCATCTAAATATTATCTTAATAGAGCGCGGCTCTATGAAAATGTATGGAAGTAGACGCGGGCGCTTTCAGATAGCAATTTCTACGGCTTCTAGCAAGTCCATAGTAAATTATTTTAATAATCTCTTACGGCAGTATGCTGCCCTGGTACTTTTCCTTAATAAATATTACTAAATATTTCGTTATTTGAACGAAATTACTTTGGATTTCGATTCAATACTTACTTCCTAGGCGCTAATGCGACCCTGGTACTCCAGCGGCGAAAAAGGCATTAAAAATGATAAGGCTGTATAGCTGAATTGCCTTTGCGCATCGCTTTTACTCTTTAAAAAGTATGGGACGGGGCTCGGCTCGAGGCTCGGCTAGACGAACGTGTTCGAAATTTGAATTAATGTTTTGCAGAAATTATGGCTGTATAATTCGGAAAGCCTTTGCATTCCTCATTAAAAAGAATAAAGGCAACCCTATATAAGCCATACAAGCGATTTGGCGGGAATCCATTCTAGCTTTAGTTCTCTCTCGATAAACACGTACCTGTATTAGCTTGGGGCAAAATTCATTTCGATCGAAATAATATTTTTGTTTTTGATAAAAATTTTGGAATGTCATAGGCTGGTACTTACTTAGTACGGGCTGAGCTGTCTCCACAATTTTTGGTTAGGAATAGCTTTGCAAACGTCCTTGGCTGGATTATAAAATATTTAGTTGAGACTTTTGCAAATCTAAATAAGGTTAAAGTTAGTTGTTTCGGTCAGCGACTGGGCAGACGAAAGAAAACCTAGTCCCGCATCGAATCGCTAGCTTGAAATAAGGGAAATTATTGTGAGATTCATTCGATTGACGGGGTGGACTAAAAAACCTGGTCTAGATGAGTTGCGCAATAATTTTCTAAATAAATATTGGGATTTTTGGATTTTGGAGGGATTGGACGTGTTTGTCATAGGATTCGGATGCATTGTTTTGTGGGTTTGCGTATCAAAAATCACGATACAGTAAACTCTATGAATAATGTGTTTGAATATTTAGGGAAAGTAGGGCTCTAGGGGCACTAGGTAGTTCTAGGAAATCGGACTTTGCCACTCCGTATTCCCATTTTTAGATTAGGGTCGATCATTGCACAAACGATCGACGTAATTTGACGCCATACAAACTGACAGACAATTTTATTGACTTCAATATCGTAGATTAGTAAAATCTTGGGCAATGAACTAGGTAAACCTTTCTAGGATTTATTTTACAAAAATCACAATCATGGGAACTTCTAATATTTAAAGTTTTATAATAATTCGCGCGGGAAAAGTAAAATTTAGCTTGAAGTTTTCCACAAAACGTATGATGAGCTAGGTAAACCCATCTAGGATCTATTTTGTAAAAACACATAATCGTGGGAACTTCCATATTTAAAGTTTCGTAACATTTTGCGCGGGAAAAGTAAATTCTGTTGGAAGTTTTTGACAAAATGTTTTTATCAAAGTCTAGAGCAGGGCGGGTACTAGGCTAAAATTGAGCCAAATCGTCATGAAAAATTATTTCTAAAAGTTACAAAATATTAAATATTTTTGTACAAAACGGGAAAGTTCGATCCTTTCTCGTTGTAAGATTTCAAAAGGAAATATTTTAGGCGGCTAAACGTTTTTTAAGCAATTTTCTTAAAGGAAAAATTACTATTTAGAATATATTTTGTTTGTTTGACTAGATTCATTTTTATCGAAAAGTAAATTAAAAGTAGCGTGGGTCTGAGTAATTTACAAAAAACAATTTCAGTAGACTTTTCGGGTTTTTGGTAGTAAAGTCTTCTGAACGTTCTGGAATATCAAATCTTTTGAACAGATTCGAGAAAGTTCGATACGCTCGTGTTGTAAGATTTTTAAAATATTTCAGGCGGCTTAATGTTTGATAAGCATTTTTCTTAAAAGGAAAACTTTCAATTTGCAGAAATATTTTGTTTGTTTGAGAATATTTATTTTTATCAAAAGTGGATTGAAAGTAGCGTAGATATTTTTAAATTTACAAAATCAATGTCAGAAAATCGATTTCAGACTTTGGAGGGAAAACTAAGAAAATTATCAACTAGATTTCATAGAACAGCTTCTGGGAATTTATGCAAACCTGGTACTTCCATTTACTTTGGTAGCAAATTATTTCGTTTTTTTTACTGCACTCGCCATTCCGCAAGTCGGGAGTGCTTTAAAATTAATTAGATTTGCAACTTTGAAGGTCTTGTCCAACAGTGGACTGATGTAGCAGCTAGATACAATAGTTTGATCGCATTTCAAACTTGCTTCAAATACTTAGAGTTCCTTTTTGTACAATCCATATCGCGGATCGGTTTGAGTTGTGAAAACTTAAAGATTTTCCGTCGGGTCATGAATATTGATAATTTCTTAAAGGAAAATCACATTTCTTTAAAAATATTCCTTTTGCAAGATTTATTTGTATCGAAAATAAAGTTGCAAGTAGGCCGTCTAAATCAAAATCAATAATTTTTTCAAGCAATCGCAAAGGGAAAAGTTACAAATATTTTCGTGTAGGACTAATTCATGGAACCATCAAAAGGCGATTTATAGGATTTGTATGAGGCTTAGGAAATGCTTAGCTCTTACGGGATTCTACTATCCTGGTACCTCAATACAAATAATTTCAGTTTTAAATTGAATAAATACTTAAATAACTCTATGGGATTTTGTATGGGGGCTAGTAAAGGCCAATCGCCTAGGGACTACTGCTCTCCTGGTACTTTCAGTGGATGAGATTTTGAAATATTTTAATTTTTATAGACAATTTCTACTGCGCTCGCCAATCCGAAAGTCGGGTATAGATAGAGGGGCTTTAGGGGAGGCGATGTCCAGCAGTGGACGGACTCTAGCTGTTAGTTAGATTTCAAAATTTCGAATTTTGCTTCTAGCCATACATTTTGTATTGAAATATTTTCAGAGTCGGATCGGTTCAATTATCTGAAAAATCTCTCAAATAGCCTAAATGAACTTTTCTTGCTGAAACCGTCTCAGATCAATATCAGATTTTTGGAAATTTTGTTTTAAGGCATATTACGTTCTCGTATTGATTTTCTATTGCAAAATGCAAATCACAGGACAGTTTGACTAGCGAGCGCCGTAGCGTAGCGTAGGTCTTAGCAAATCGAAGTAGATTTTTCAGCGCTTGCAAAATATTGACTGGATATTAATTCCTTAGAGCTCCTAGGCGATTTTGAGATGTAGATAATATTTTTAAATTTTGAGATTCTTCGTCGCTTGCGAAACATTAACTGGATTTTATTCCGTAGTCATTTCGTAGCAACTTAGAGTATTGTAAAAAAATATTATTTTTGTTTTCCGAGAACCTTTGAAACATTAACTGGATTTTATCCCTTAGTCCTTTTATAGGAACTTTGTAAGAAACAATAGTTTTATTTATCGAGATTTTATAGATTCGAAACATTGATTGGATTTTATCCTTAATCTTTCTGGGACAACTTTGAGTTGTAGGAAAATTATTTTAAATTTTGGGACGTCTTCAGATTCGAAATATTGTCTGGATTTCAACCCTTAATATTCTTGGGGCAATTTTGAGTTGTAAATATTACTTTTGTTTTCCGAAATTCTTAACGTCCGCTTTGAAAATTTATTTTTATTTCTAGTAACTTTGAAATTTTTATCGTAGTGAAGTTCTAGATCAGACCACTACTAAATAAAGTATTGCTGATCATTTTAAATTAGAACTCAAATAAAAAGATATTTCGAACTTTGTTAATGGCTGGTTGTTGGACTAAATATGATCCTTTTCAGTCATATTTTTACACCTTGTTGATCAGTAATAATTTGAAAATATTAACTATTGGAATTTATAGTTTGGGAACAATCTTAATAGAGTTTTCTTGAACTTTGTATTTTTGCTCGAATAATACTTAAATAGAGTTAATTGTGGATTCTTTTAATTATAATAGAGTTCCACTTTACAAATCACTCTTGACTTATCAAATTGAATTCATTTGTTTTAAAAATTTAGAAACATTTTTGAAGTTTCTTATTAGATGGACGATTTGTTTCATGGTAAAGTTTTCTACCTTTGAAAGTAAATAGTTTGAAAAAAAAAATATTTATGTATTTACTTTTATCACAAAACAATTTTGATATTTATTATCAGCCTTCTGGTTCTATCGCAACCATTGGAATTAAAGTCATAGAATTACTTGCATAGTACTAAAGATAAAAGGTATTATTGCTTTCAATTTCTTGTAAGTGTGTTAAGATTCAGATGCTTACTTGAATTTAATGTTGAAATTAATTAAACTTAGGCCAAGAACTCAGTGCCTCTACAGCTATTCTAAAAAATAAAAATAGAAAGCTATCATCACATCAAGTTTGGTTAGTTTCACCATTAACTTTTCCGGACACATAGTTTGTTTTATAAATAACATTTGTCAGTCATAAATATAGACTGGAACATTGTAAAGACAGTCAAAAATATAGACTGGAAGGTTGTAAATAAATACCTATTTTTGGCAGTGAACTACTGATGTGAGAAAAAGATGACTCAGTAGTAAATTCTTCCAAATTCAAAATTTTATGCATACACTGCACACTTTTTTTTGGCTTTATTATTATAAAATCCTGGAGTGGTCAGGAAAGGTTCGAGGGGTTAAGGCGGTGGAACCTCGGTATTCCCTTGGGAATACCGTCATTGTTAAAGCTTCTCACTCACAAAAGTAGTACATTACAGAGTTAGTCTTAGTCTAAATAGATTCAATAAGACTTAGCCATGAAGCAATCTTTCCAACCTTTGTTGATCTAACGAATTAAGTGCTAGAAATCGACTATTTAGATCGACTCTACATTTATTTACAGTATTATTCTCATTTTATACTAATAAACAAAACGAAATCAAAATAGTTAAAGTTCCAATTCAGGTTATAAAGTTCAAACTAAGCTGCTTTTCATGATCCTTTTAATATGTTTAGCATTTTGTTGACGTATTTTGTTTTAGGAATTTTTAGAGTAGAGATATCGGATTGGGTATAAAATTAGTAGGTAGAGTTAATGAGACTGCTTTCCTTCATTCTATTCTGGGTTATCGCAACGTAGGTTCCTAACTGCTCTGACGAATTCACTGGCCAAATCTTAAATTAGTAGGACGCGATAGGTAGAGTTTTCTGAACATTACGTTCTTCCGATTATTAGGTCGACGGTTTTAGGGTTAGCAGGCTTGTCGTATAGTTAGTTATGAGAATATTTGTAGGTTGGATATAGGGTCTTTGTAGTACTTTTGTAGTTAGGGTTATTTTAAGCTTAGGACTCTTCGGCGGTGCGTAGCTGCATAGGTTCTTTAGGGAGCATAGGGTAGGGTCGTTACACCACCCCGCCAACTAAAATCGCGTCTTTCTCTTTATCTACTAATTAAAATAATTTCTAAAAATAGATTTGTACCCAGTGTTGTACAAAGTTTGTCAAACATCTGCGTACATATTCCATTCTACGCCGTGTTTGATCTACTAATTGTTTTGAATAATTTATTTCACTTGACAAGTAATTAAGAAGTTTGTTTAGGACTTCGTTTACGCTAATTTCTAAGGAATTATGCCAGTTTAAAGTACGTGATCAGGCCAAAGTTTTAATCCGTTTAACTATGCCTGAATATGTATAGGGTAAGTTGGAGTGTGCACCAAGGCACAGAATATAAATGATAATGCAAAGTGATCAAAATAATCAGTTACTCTTCTGTACAACATTATTTTTATTGGGTTGTCTGTCCACTAGATGTCCCACATGATAGAAAAAAGATAAATGACCCAAAGTAGGTAAAGTAAGTAGCCAAATGAGATGACATGTTGCTAGCGTGACAGTAGGCAACTCAGAATTATCCCAAATTCCCAATAAAGCGTTTGCAAATATTTCTTACAGCCTCCATAAATCAAAAAATTGCTTTACTTGCCTAAGCATCTTTTTATACCTACAAGGAAACGCAGGAAGCAATATAATTATGAAACAGCGGATTTCCTCAAAAGGGTGAAATGAAAAACACTTCCAAAAATGTTTTTACGATCGCTCACCGAAAAAGATTTCATTTTAAACGTTGGGGACGTATAAAAATGGTAATCTATTTAATGTAATTTTGTTTTAGATTCGCATAACTGTACTGTCATTCTCTCTGACGGCATACAAATGGTGCGGTGGTGACTTGCCATACCGAAATGATGGATTTTTAAATGCCTGCGACACAGGAAAGGGTAATTTATGGACGCCCTAAAAACGCATTTTACCCTCGCACCTACTGCTGGCTGTTCAAGTATTTTGATAAAAATATAGGTCAATTCAAAAAGCTCAAAAAAGTCACCTTATTATGCTTCCTTAATTTTGAGGTCAATAAAATTACGGTGTCCTAAGAGGCCCTAGCCCATATGATTTTATTAAATCACACAAGGAAAGGTGGTAATTAATACTTAGTGGTTTCAAAGTAAATAGTATATTAATTGTATTGTCGCTTACTACAGCGCTCTGAGGAGAGAAAATGCAGAGAAAAGCGTTATGTTAGATTCAATTTTTAAGGCTCTTACTGTGGTAACCTCAAACAAAGTACAATGTACTCAAAGAAATTGTCTATAGTTATGGATACCTAAGCGTTTATAAATTTGCAAAGTATTAAATGGAAAGATACACAATCTGCGGCAGTAACTCAAAGAACCACAGAGACGTTTTCGTGGTAAATAAAGTCAAACCGTTTAAGTTTGCTCCAACCTAGTAGGGATGTGAAAATATTATCGATAAATAATAAAACAAAAATCTTTTTTGACGGCGACGTTGTCGCTGCGGTCTTGTAGAAAAACTCGACCGCATTCCATACAAACCCTGAGCTTCTCAGCGCGCTGTCAACGTGACGGCGATGCGGCGGCGTCGTTGACGCTGACGCCCGGTCTTTCTGGTATCCCCATACAAACCAGTCCTTTGACAGCGACAACGACGATGTCGCGACGCCGCAACGCTTGGAAAATAGGGGTACCATAAAGATCGATTTTTGATAATCAATTCAGCAATTCAGCAAAAACGAATAATTTCGGTTCTTGTGTGTTCCTTCTGTCGAAAATTATTTAAGATGAAATAATTTTGTAACTTTGTTATTGTGTAAATTCAAGAAAAACAAATGAAAAGAAAAACGATAATTGCTAAGATTGATGCTTTTGGATAAAATCAATTTAATTTTAATCCAGTTTTTCCGGGTTAGAAATAATCGTTCTTTTTGTTACTTGAGTCACATCCCTGCAACAAAGTACTTCGCTGAACTTCGGTAAACTCGTGCCCCATAACTCATATCCCTGCGTTTGAAATATTATTATTTTCCTTATAGAGTTTTGATGGAGATGAAATGCCTTTGATTTCTTTTTTGTCGCCGAGTTGCTGTTGGCTTATTATTGAAGAATATTTTTAATAGAACAATGCGTACTTTGAGAAAAAAGCATGCAGTACATACAGAGGGATCTTTGAATATAAGTACGATAATGATGAGTGGGTAATAATACCTTATACAAGAAGAAATAAAGATTTAAAAATCTCACACTACAAAATAACAGAGAAAATTATTTTTTGCGCCTAAAATCTTGGTAAAATAAAACTATATTTATTTGACGTCAAAAGTTTACATTCTTAAAAATTCGTCAAATTAAGACCTAGGTACTTAAATATTATTACTTTTTCTTGTTAGAAGATTCCTTGTAGTAAAGTCTAGACACAAACTTCGTTATGAACAGTAGGTAAGTAAGTAGGTACTTATCAACATTTACACAGAAACTTAGAGAATATAAAAAGCAAGCTATAGAGTACGCCTTACTGAATATGAACGAGTCGGGCACTAGTACGAACACAATCTCTCCTCTCTTAGGACATTGCAGGCCGACTGATTGTCCGAAAAGTAAGATGGTTCCGTGCTTTGGATGGGCATTTTAAGCCGTCGGTCCCGGTTGCTGTCTATGATGGCGAGCGTCATCGTTACACAACCATGTCAAAAGCCTGCTACTTGTAGTAGGCGGTTGAAAAACTCTGACACCAGGGTTCATTGGGTCGTTGAACGATTCGGTGTCCCACACGAAGAGAGCGAGATCTCTCCTTGAGTAGAAACATGACAATGTAAATACTATTGAACCTCTGTACTTCTCATTTGTTCTCATAATATATATTGAACGTAGGTATCTATAGAAATATTGCTTACGCTTATGACAGTGCGGCGCAAGGCGATAAGCGCACTCTAAAGTTTGCTTATTCTAAGCAAAGAATGTTTACTTTAAGCAAAGGACTTTTTAGTTTCCAATTTGCTTTTGTCTAAGTAGGTCGTTTCGTAACAAGAGTATTTTTCTTTAAGTACTTGAGGATCCTTTTATCAAAATTCCGTGAACGCCTGCTAGTATTTGAAGAGCAAGGAGCAGAATTTCATTTTGTAAAGGGTGAGCTAATAGAGTCGGGTGAACTATGCAATGTTAACCTAAATTACTTTTGCCAATGTTGACAACGAAAATTACTCAAAGTATGGTATAGGTATTCAAATAATAATAATTATGATTAAGTCAGACCGCTCTACAGGAATCTCAAAACAGAAAACAGATCTTCTTACCTACTTAGTCCTGAAAGTAGTAAATATACTTTTAGGATAATCCCATTTAAACCAGCCTGCAAATCACAAAATAAAGCGGCGTAGGTATAACTACCTTCTTCTTCTTCTTCTTCCAGTGGGACACCAATAGCATTCAACATCTATAGGTGCTACTATAGTGCAACTTTAGTGTTTGTTTTAGAAAGGTACTTGTGAAATCCATATTTCAATCAAAATCCATAGATAAATTGAACTTTTAGTCAATTTCAACTATCGTGTTTGTATTAAGAAGTATTATTAAACTAATTCCATGTTACAATTACTACAAAAGCAAGATTTTAGCGTATACCTACCGTAAACCTAGTTGAGCAAGGATATCAAAGTCTATTGACTCTTAAACCAGATGCACTCCTTCTCAAATACAGTTAGCTTTGTCTCTTGAGTCGTTATTAAATCCATATTTCAAGCACCACCACACAATAGCAAGATTTTGGCGTATATCGTAAACCTACTTGAGCATGAGCATGAGTATCAAAATCCATTTTGTCAAACATTATCTGTATCACAAAGGAGCTGCAACCGGTTAGGTATTGTTGCTGGGATTCGAGAACGCGAAAATTAATGGATATTCGGCTTAATACCGCTTTCAAGAGGCAATATCCTCCTATGACGGGAACAAGTCGATTCCGGTAGGGATGGGATCACAAGATGGGATAAATAACAGAATATGTATTTGGGGAACAGCTGAATATTTATCATTGCATCAGCAAATAGCAGTCCATTGCTAGACGTAGACCAATTCGGTCTCCTCCAGAGTACGCCTTAACTATCTCCTGTGCTCACTTAAACCATCGGTCTATCTGATCGGATGCCCTAAAAGATACTCTTCCCGATTTTTTTTTTTTTTTGTAATGGACTCTATGTTTTCCGGACCCGGGTCCGTTAAAACTACACCTGACTATTTGGTGGGGAGCGAGGGCTCACCCGGATGTGTTTGGGTGCTCTTCCCGAGTTTTGGCTTCCTCTGGAGAATCCATTTGTTCCACTAAACGTTTTGCTATTCACCTTAAGTGTGAAAAAGAAGGAGAAAAACATTTGTAATTATTCTGTTTTATAGCCTTGGGTCATTCTATCACTTTTTATTTGGACTAAACAAAGATTTATTTACATTGCGTTGCTATAAAACATAGGGTAATAAAATTCGCACGGTAGTAGGTTTGCATTGTCGTTCTATGCTGTAAAATTTTACAGGCATTTTTAGCTATACGAGTACTTTCACTATTTTTGTTTTGGCGTGAACCTTTCGCGGTGATCCGGTTTTCCCACAAAAACTGTAGACTTTTTTGGTCTGGGTTTGATGTATTTTGCAGATAAATAAAAAAACAAAGCAAGTACTGCTTTTGTGACTGTGTCGATCAAAAAATTATATAATATCTACTTCAGTGAGATAGTCTACACCTTTGACATAAACTTATAACAAATAGGTATAAGGGTTGTGTGTTTGAGTGACTGTGACTTTCTTGTTCGTGCTTGAATTAGCATAAGTATGACAAACAACATGCATTACATACAGCAACCATTTAAACTGTAGTAAATTGCCATCGGCAGCGACACGAAAATCCGTTGCGTATCAGCGGAGCGTCAACAAAAATAAAGCTAAAAACGCTTTCATAAACTCTCTGGCCGTACATTCGAATTTGGAACGCACAAATAGTAAAGTTCTATTAAAACGTTATTCGATCAGGGTGCAAAAATCGCGCCATACATTACGTAGAGCAGTACATTTCCCCGCGTGCACTGAACGTCGTATTTTCAGGCCACAGTGACACAAGGCTTGGCATTGGACCAAATTACGGCGGTACCTGGCCACACCACTTGCAGCCCTGTTGTAAAGCTGTAGGAGTTTATGTGCGGTAAGAGCATCGCGGGATATTGTTTGACAAACGACCTGAAGGTGACTCGCAAAAGAGACCTCCGGAAAAATGTATGAAACGCGGGCGAAGAATTTCGACTGAAGTGAGAGTTATACAGGTTTAAAGTACATAATTAATAAAGCAATACTCCTAAGTTATATATTAAAAAATTATCCCCGTTTTTTATTAAAATGTGTTTTAAATAAGTGAAGTGGTAATCATAATGATAATGCTGGCAACACCATGGTAAACTCTCAGTTTGGCACCGCTAAAAGAGCTCGTATCCGAGCCAGAAACTCTTTAATTAAGGCTCCAGCAGACCAATGCTACGTCGCGTAGACGCAGACGCATGCAACTGTGTGAAGTGCGCATATACCCGTCATTTTCTGGACTTCTTATTTTAATTGCATTGCGTGCCGTATCCGGTATGCGGGAGCCTTAACAGCGCGGAGCAGACGGAGCGCAGCGCGGGTGCTTTCGTGCAGTGAATAGTATAGAGATGACAGTGCCCCAAGTCTGCTAAATGAAAATCGTTTCACTTGGATGTCGATGGCTTGTCAGTTGCATGGTTTTGGTCATTTCGTAGTCTGCTAACAGTTTTAATGGAAAATCACAGTGGCAATAGAATGACAGTTGTGTGTCGCTGGCATTACAATGGCTAAAAATTAGCAGACTTGGGGCCCAGGTGTTGCGTTGCGTGCGTACGTCTGTCATCTGACGTCTCCATTCCATTACTGCACGCACGCACGCGTGCTACGTTCGGTCTGCGTTAGCTTTAAGGGCGTGCGCTGCGTCGCTGGGACTATCAATGCGAGGACCTGCATTGCTTGAAGTAAGGGCATGCGCTGCTTATGCTTGCCGGTGTTGTGCCGGTGTGGTAGGGTCTGCGCGCCTGCGTAGAAATACACGCTACGCGACGTGACGCGACACAAGGCGACGCGTCCTGTCTGCGGGAGCCTTTACTTTTTCTACCTACTCTACACATGCAACCTCATTAAAAAAACTCTTTAGATGCAAAAAAATATCCCTCGGTTGTCAAGTAATATGTTTGACAATTGATTTGTTTACTTTGAGCTTTGATAATTATTTTACTTATTTTGTGCGATTTTTATTGTTTATTACATATTTTACCGTTACCTGCAGACCAGGGGATCGTCAATAATAATAACATCAGTAGGTTTTTAGTGATTTATTGTGCTTTTTATCGAATAACATGATTTCTTGTGTTTTTGCCTCTAAATCAATACAATCCAGTATACAAAATGTGCAAATGAAGTCCTATTTGATTACAATTTAAGTATTCAATAAAATTCGATGCATAGATAAGTGTAAAATGTTCTAGGGCATTAAAATATACCTATTTAAAAAGAATGAAATACAATGTTTGTGTTTGTTTTGGTTTAATGATAGATATGAATGACAGTTTACTTTTTAACATTGATACTTCTGCCATAATTCATGAAGGTTTTATAGATACTATGCCGTCATCTAAGAAGGTTCCATATGATTTCGATGGCAATGCAACAAAAATGCATGTTCGTTTCATTTCATTTCATTTTTAGTACGACAATTTGTTTTTATTAAATATAAAAAATAGGAGGATTTTTAGATAAAATTAAATATATGCTTTAGTAACATTTTAACTAAGCTTTAAAATGATATACTTTTTATATCAGTCGAAATTGATCTTCCGGTAAAAGACGTCACCTTTATCTGGATTTTTTTGCATCCCCACTTGACAGACTGCCGCGATAAATTCATGATGGTACAGAATGTTTGGAATTTTCGATTTATCCGTAGGTAAGTGATTTTCATAGTAGGTACAGATAGGTCTGGTACCTGCTTCAAAATTCAAAAAAAGTGCTTACGATATTAAGAACTGGCGTATAGTTTGTACTAAAGGACAGCGTTCGAGTCGAGTCGCTTGGTCGGCGTGGTAGAAAAATATCTAAGTACTTACGTAGGTAATAAGTACTTTAACAAAAATCATCTTTCATTGCGTTTTAGCTTAAATAACAATATAGGTATGATAATTTATCTGCGGACTGGTTGCTCACACTTTTGATTCGTCATGACATGACAAAAAATTGTCGTAGGTTTAGGTTCCCAAAAGGTTATGTAGAAATGTATACCAATGAATAAGTGTTTCTTCTATATGATCTTATGCCTAAAACACAGATTATATCGCACTTTATAATACCCCATGAACCCTTATAAATAGAACGCTATTGTCCACGCTATGCATACAAAAGTAGTTAATTAAAACTAAACGTCTTATCTAGATTAAGGGAGGTAGGAAGTGCGAAAATTGATGAACTCTGCTGGTTCAGGCTGCCCTACTAAGGGCGTCTAAGGGCGAAATTAACGACTACTCGTCATACCCTAATCCTGTGTGAAGGGTTCCCTACATATCACCTAATACAATACATTTGTCCCCACCACAGAGATTTGAAGTAAATGTCATTAGAAATGTCCCAGTAAAATTAAGAGTCGTCATAACTACCTACTTATCTAACTAACCCAAGCAAGCCCCACACTGCAGGAAATAAGAAAGATGGCTGTTGATGGTAGGGTTTCTGAATCCCTGCACAAGAACTACGTACCTAAGTGTTTCTGAAAAAAAAAAAACACATTTTGGTTCATCACCAATTACACAATACTAAGAAAATATGCTTAAATAAATGAAAAGACAAAGTGCAATACAGGCAGCCTTATTGCTATGGTACCAATTTCTTCCAGGCAACCTTTGGGTATTGGGTACTATGCGACAGATAGTAACAGTTTGTTACTTTACCGTTATCTATCACACTCAATTCAAGAAAACTTAATAATGATTTTCCAGTTCTGTGCCAATGTATATTAAGCCGGTCCAAGATTATATGACCCTAGAAGGGCCTGGAGTGATGGTATTGATTAAATAATCTTGTTTACTTAAGGATCTACCGGTTTGTATAGGATGGGTTAGATATTGGATCGGCCGAAGGTGTGTCAATACTTATTTAAGGTATCGTTGCTTGCAATCAGGCTAGTAATTTATCAATCTTACAGGAAGAAAATATTTCAGGAGAAGTTTCTTTTTTACTTCCTACAGTAAATTTATGTAGCCAGCTGATCGGGATTTTTTGGGTCACAATTTTTTTCGTTTTCTGAAATATTTTGTGATGGGAAGTTTCATTTTCTGATATCAATATTCGGAAACCTGTCCCTTAAACCTCGTATACCTAAATACTGTCAAATGTAACATACACATACATAGGCGAGTACCTACCCACGTGACGTCCGTTACTGCGATATATCGCTGCGTAGTGCATGCGTTAGTAAAACCCGAATTCATACCTTACTTTTATACATATACACATACACTCACGGGTACAGTTACGCATTACGGATGAATCTGTCAAACGATTTGACATACTCGTAAACCACATTTGTATGATAAAAGATAATAGCGCAGCTACTGACGTTACATGTGATTTCCATCACATTATAAGAACAAGAAAGCTAAGTCAAGCAATAGTCAAATCTAGCCCCGCGTGGCCATAGCCGATGAATTTATTTTTAATTTTTACTTTTATTTATTTCACATTATTGCGCAATGTTTAAGAAAATGTTTATTTCATATATAACCGATCATCTCCTGAACTATTTCACTAAATATTCTGTCACTGCTCGAAAGAGGACTAGCATCAAAACATCATGGTATCCGTCCGCACGTACGAATTTCCCCACATCCCCATCTGATTCCATTTTATGCAGATTCAAACATGGAAATTGGGCACAAATTTCTGGCTGTACGTGAAAAACGTCACCTGTCAATTTCCCTTCGAAAAGAATGAATGAATGAGCGAGACCATTGTTCCCTCAACATTTTTCATGTAGCTTTATTTGGTCAGGTTCGGCTTACAATGGGAAACTCGTCGTGTTCCGTCATTGATCTTGGAAAGCCTGCAAACAGCCGAACACTTCTGAGCCTTTTGTTACTCAGAGAATTGTTGAAAATCTACTAACGAGCGCAAATTTAGCAAAAATTTCACAGTGGAGTAAAAGGTTATAGCCTGTATCTCAAATTTACTCGTAGGTTCTGATAGATTATTCATTGCGACTGAAGAATTAGATATTTCTGTAATTTGGCTAGTTGTCCAAGTGGAGTACTTATTCTAAGAAATATAATAGGTTTACCAACTTACAAACCTTAGTACGAAACCCTCAGAGGGCGAGTCCAACTCGCTCTTGGCTGGTTTTTTCATACTAGGTACATTTTCTCCGAGCTAGTTTATACAAAATATTTTTAGTTGAATAATGTCTGTATCGAATTCTTTAGTACATAAATATTAATTCTGTAAAGTTTGCGTTGATGCTTGATTATTCCTGGAATAAACGGTAAGTAAGTAGGTATTTTACTCATTAATTCACTTATGTTGTAAAATGAGAGCTGCCTTCATTAAGGCGCATCGTTACGTCATACAAACGAAAATTTGAACTTCAACCGAGTTAAACATGGGCTAAACAACAATTTTATCAAAAAATCTTTATGTGAAATGATGAAGGCACACGTAAATTTGTCGCAAAACTGCTTATAGTAAAAAAATATTTAGTATTTTCTCCACAAAAAAATTAAACGTGTTTATTGCAGCAGTAGCTCCATCTATGTTCATAAAGTGGCGACATGGTTTTTACCGAGAAATCTGATGGTTAAAAAATTATTTGTTTTATTTTGCGACAATATTATAGAAGCACGGGACTTCCCATCAAGATTTTTAATCATATTTTTGTCTTATTTCAAGACGTAACTCCATTTAACTTTTGTATGGAAAACGATCCACCTTAATAAATAAATATTAAATAAATAAATATCCTGGACATTTCACACAGCGCCATCTAGACCCAAACTAAGCAAAGCTTGTACTATGAAAACTAGATAGCTTACATTAATACCATAGTTAATTTTTTTTTTTTTATCTATGATGGGCTTACTCTTGACCCCAATCTTACCCTAGAGCAGAGATGGGATCTACGGTGGAGCGAGCTTGCCCAGAAGATGCCTATTCACTCTAGACTTAAAGAGATTCAGGTTATATGCACTCGGAAATACAGACGCAGGCAGGGAATTCCATTCTTTAGCCGTGCGCATAATGAAAGATGATTTGAAGCGCTTAGTGCGTAATGTGGGTATATCAACTAAGAACGGATGGTAGCCGGCCGTGCGTCTGGATGTCCGATGGAAGAAAGGAGACGGTGGTATGAGCTCATGCAGCTCACGCGCACACTCTCCGAAGTACAATCTGTAGAAGACCGATAGGCAAGCAACCTTGCGGCGGTGAGCCAGGCTGTGAAGCTTGGTCGCCACCAGTTTTTTATCGCCTATTAATCTCTTGGCTCTGCGTTCCACCGAATCCAGTGCAGCAAGTTGGTATTTAGCCGAGCCATCCCAAAGGTGACAGCAGTACTCCATGCAAGATCGGACTTGAGCTTTATAAAGAGTTAGAAGCTGTTCAGGCGTGAAGTACCGCTTGACTTTATTCAGGACGCCCAACTTTCTAGCTGCAATTTGAGCCTTGGACTCGATGGTGGTGCCGAAGTTGAGGTCAGAGGACAGCTCCATGCCAAGGAGTTGAAGAGTGTTGGTCACTGGAACAGATGTACCCCGAAAAGTAGGAGAAAAGGTGAAAGGACTCCTTTTGCGGAGAAAAGACACGCCTGCGTTTTTGAAGCATTGAAGCTGACGAGATTGTCATCGCCCCACTGGGAGACGTTACTTAACGTCAGGCTCGTACGCTCAATCATAGCCTTTCTCAATCTTTGGATTTCATCACCACTGGCTCCTGCGCCGGACAGATATTTCTCGGTGACAGTACTGTCATCTGCGTACCCAACAATTCCTGAAGATAGAAGGTCATTGATGTGCAGCAGGAAAAGCGTCGCGGAGAGTACAGACCCTGAGGAACTCCGGCGTCAATAGCCTTGAGGTCAGAGGAGCAGCCGTCTATGACCACTCGGATCGACCGTTCACTCAAGAAGTCAGCCACCCAGCTACAGAAGCCAGTGGGTATGCCGTACGCTGGAAGCTTGCTCAACAGACTCGCATGCCACACCCTATCGAAGGCCTTTGAAATGTCCAGCGACACTGCTATTGCTTCGCCGTGGTTTTCAATGGCCTCGCCCCAGCAATGCGTTACGTACACTAGAAGATCTCCGTGGAACGCCCTCGGCGGAAGCCATATTGACAATCACTGAGAAGATCATTGTCTTCGAGGTACGAAAGCAGTTTGCAGTTCAGAACTCTTTCCATAGCCTTACAGAGTACGGAAGTGATGGCGATCGGTCGATAGTTGCTAGGGTCCGCATGGCTACCCTTCTTGGGCACAGGTTGCACATTGGCAAGCTTCCAAGATTTTGGTACAATTTTTGACACGAGAGAGAGGCGGTACAAGCGTGTCAGTACAGGAGACAACTCAGGCGCACAATACCTCAACAATCTTGCTGGTATGCCATCAGGACCACTGGCCTTGTTCACGTCCAGACTGCGAAGGGCTCTACGGACCTCTTTATTGTGCACTGTGATCTCAGACATCAAAGAATCACAGTGAGGTAAGGTGGGTGGATATTTCGAGCCAGCGTCTATACGAGAGTTGCTCGCAAACAGATCGGCAAATAAATTTGCTTTCTCTGCCGCGGTGTGGGCAAGCGACCCATCAGGTTTCTGCATTGGAGGTAGTGAGGGACGGCAGAAGTTGGATTCGACTGATTTCGACTTCGACTAATACATATTATTATATACTTTTTAGGGTTTCGTAGTCTACTAGAAACCCTTATAGTTTCGTCAAGTCTGTCTGTCTGTCTGTCTGTCTGTCTGTCTGTCTGTCTGTCTGTCTGTCTGTCTGTATGCCGCGCCCTCATATCTTCGTCAGTTTTAGAGCTATCGACATGAAATTTGGTGAGAAGATAGATCGTGTTGACCCAAATATAGAAATGTTAAGAAAAAAATATATTAAATGTTTTTTGGACCCCCTCCCATACAAGTGAAAGGAGGGCAAAAAAATTTTTTTTCTTCTGTAATATACAAAAAAATACAAAAAATACAAAAATACAAAAACGTTTATTTGTCAAAATAAATATTGAGTAGGGTATCGTTGAATAGGTCTTTCAAAACTAAGGTGAGGTTTCTTTGAAGCAAAGTCACTAAAATGTTTCTGTCACGAGATATTTGCTTTCAAAAAGGGCGTTTTTGACCCATAATTTGTTCCAGCTGTAACTTCTAAAGTACAAATGCTAAAAATTTGAAATAAATATGGAATATAGCTTACAATCTGAAGTTACAATGAAAACTATAACGGATATTGTACCCTTAAAGGTTTCAGAAAAAAATAAGTTTTTCTATTTGCGGTTGGTCATCATACTGCTGCCAACAAACCAGCAACAAAATTAAGTTTGTAATGCTGAAAAACCTAATATTTAAACGATGACTACGAAACCCTATTTGTGGGCGTGTCTGACACGCTCTTGGCCGGTTTTTATTTATTTTTGTAAATACATACATATTATACATAGAAAACACCCAGACTAAACACAAATATTTGAAAATTGCTTCACAAACATTTTGTGTCGGTGGGGATCGAACCCACGACCTTCGGCGTGGCAGGCAGGGATACTTACCACTATGCCATCGGGCCAGTCAGTCATTGAATTACAAGACTAAGAATTTATATACCAATTCATTACTCTCTGATTGTAATCGCCGCCACCTCCGTATCCAAATTAAACCAATATAACAATTATTTTATTCAAAGTAAAACATTTTTATCGCCAGTCACAGTTACAAGGTGAAAATAACTCCTTAAGTCACGCGATATCACTGAAGATCGATAGGCGGATACTAAGAAGACGAAAGCCGAAAAAAGAAAATTAACAGAAGGACAGGTCGCCCTTTTTCCGAAAATTTATACGCACATTCTAGGGTTGCTGCTTTGTCTTTCTGATGTTTTGAAAATAGGTACCTGGGTAAAACATACTTAGGTGCGCTTAGGTACATTATTTGGTATGGTAAGTGATGATGCTGACGATGTTGAAGCATGCTAGATAGTGCCTATTCACTCTTGGCTTGAAAACCAAGTTATAATGTTTCCGGAAAGTCGCTAAGTTCTGGGCTGGGATCATATAGATAATGATTGCCATCGATACGCTAAGAAGAAGAAGGAAACAGATCCGCCGGCAGGAAATTCCATTCCTTAGCCGTTCGCAAGCAAATATATTTGTGCGAAAGAGAGGTACATCAACGACATAAGAGTGGATCCCAGTCGGCGACGCAAACCCTGGGGATGGAATGTGGATATTATATTACACTAACACTATAACACACTATAAAATTATTTGCGAGTTGTCATTTTGACGTCCGCCCACAACGGATGCTGTTGACACTCAACTACTCACTAGCCGGTTTCACGTGTAATCGACAATCTTCTTCTTCTTCCTGCCCTTTTCCCAGATTAGCTGGGGTCGGGCCTCCTTGTGCATCGGCGCCAGGATATCCTATCCCGGGTTGTCGCAGGTGACAGGTTCTTGGATTTCAAATCCCTCTCGACGGTTGACCACCATGTGGCCGGTGGTCTGCCTCTTCCTCTTGCTTTAGTGTTGATGTTAAGCACTTTTTTCACGGAATAGTTGTCGTCTCTTCGCATTATGTGGCCGTACCATCGGAGTCTGCTTTCTTTAAGCTTATCGGGTATTGGGGTCACTTTAAAAGATCCCCGGATATGCTCATTGCGTACCTTGTCCAGTCGCGTTACACCACCCGCCCATCTGAGCATTTTCATCTCTGCTGTGTGCAGTTGCTGCTCGTGTTTCTTCAGGGCAGTCCAGCATTCCGCGCCGTACAGCATAGCGGGTCTCACTGCGGTTTTGTATACTTTGCCTTTGGTTTTTACTGGCATTCTTGTGTCACATAGCACTCCAGACAAGGATCGCCACTTCATCCAGGCTGTGTTTATGCGGTGATTAACGTCTTCATCAACGCGCGCATCAGTCGTAAGCACAGACCCCAGGTATTTAAATCGGTCGGTTTTGGGCAGTGTTGTGTCTTCGATTTGTATCTGGCAGTTTAACTCTTCAGTCCCGCCTAGATCGCACTCCATGTACTCGGTTTTAGTCCGGCTGATGCGCAGTCCATGCCTTTCGAGCTCCACTAGCCATTCATTGAAGGTTACTTGTAACTCCCCTGCTGTTTTTCCAATCAGTACAATATCGTCCGCATATAACATGCACCATGGGATTTCCGCCTGCAAGTCTTTGGTGATGTAATCCATACACAGATTAAAAATTAAAGGACTCAGTGCCGAGCCCTGATGAACGCCAACCTTCACCTGAAATGAATCAGTTATTCCGGCAGGGGTCTTGATCTGTGTGCTTATGTTTTCATACATGTCTTGTACCAGGGCGACATACGATTCTGGTAATCTCTGTGCGCGCATTGCCTGCCACACTAACTTTCTAGGAACCCTGTCGAATGCCTTTTCCAGGTCTATAAAAATAAAGTAAAGATTCTCTTTGTTGATTCGGCATTTTTCCATCAGAATTCGTATGGTTTGGATAGATTCTGTTGTGGATCTTCCAGCCGTGAAACCAAACTGATTCGCAGTTGTGCACGATATTGACGTAAGGCGGGCACCTATTACTCTTTCCCACAGTTTAAGAGTATGCGACGTTAATTTAATTCCTCTGTAGTTATTACAATTTGCGACATCACCCTTATTTTTATAGAGAGGGCACAGAAAGCTGGACCGCCATGATTCAGGTATTCTGGCTTGGAGGAGAATTTTATTAAACAATTCAGTTAGCCAGGGTAGTGCATCCTCCCGTAGATGTTTCCAGATATCTGCTGTACGTGTAATCGACAATAATATGTAGATTGTATGTGTGTGTGAGTGTAGTAACGTTTCCTTGTAGTGGTCTCTCTGTACTAGGCGCCGGCGAATACTTACTTTATGGCAAAATGCTGATCAAATAGTGAAACATTTTTCCAAGGCCGCGGTCCCTAACTGAGTTAGGGCGTGTACACACTACCCAAGTATCAATAAATATTACCGCAAACTATAAATAAACGGAAGTATACAGCTTATTGCGGACTTTCAGTCGTTCTCAGATTTTTGTGTGTTTCACACTTTTATGGGCTTTTGTGTAAGAATTGCTTACAAAGCGGAAGGCCATCAAACCGAATTGGCGTGTAAAAATAAGGTTATGGTGTTATTCTACTCACATTGCACTACTAAATATTTGTGAACATGAAGCTACTTATATGAAAAAGACTTCAGACGATAATTTGGATTCATAGTTTACATCATGCCAGATGAAACTGAAACAATAACTTTGTTGCTTAAAAAGTTAAACTGGAAGTTTGGTAAAGGATGCAAGGTATGAATGGTCTACCCTTAGATGATCGAGCACTATCCAATGACACCGTCAATAAAAACGCGGCAAAAATTGTATAATCCGAGTATTTGTAATGTGTACTCGTAGTGCATTTTTAAAATAATTGGGTAACTGTCAGATGCAAAAAAAAAAACGCCGATTCCGGAGTATGTTTGACTGCCGCATTTTGATAAGTACAACGACTCAATCTACCGAACCACACCTTGCATCCTTTTATCTAAAAATATCGTAAACTAGGTGGTGAATTCGTCTCTACTTTCGCACAAAATAGGCGCTCTGAGCGCCGTTTCCCTAATTTTCTGATTTTCGTAGATTGCATTGTACCTATTTTTCGTAGATTTTTTCATTTGTATTGCATATGACAACTTGCGCTTACCTTACATTTGACAAGTTCTTTGATGTCACATTCAAATAACTCGTACGCAAGTGAAATCCAACATCTAACAGCATATTTGGGTAAATTGCTGTCACTTCGCGTCGAGTTTCCAGTAAAGGATAGGCAGATCTATGGTGATGGATCCCACTAAAATGAGAAACGGTGAGTGTCAAAAATATAATAAGGCAATCCTAAAAAAGGGTCGTCTAAGGGTCAGAAAAAGCGACCTTCAAGTTATATTATATAAGTAGGTAGGTAGGTGTTGGTACAATCGAAAATTTGAAATTCGTATTAAAAAGACAAATAGAAAAAGTTTAATATCATATTCAAACAATCCAAAATTCCGCAACTGAACTATAGGTATGCAGGTCGCTAAGAACCTTTCGTAATGAACAATGAAAAAAACTGATACATCTCATCTCTTGCCCTTTTTGCCACCTGCATAGTACACACGGAAGCAACTGATGCAGGCAACCAACAACTAACAATGCTGTGAGGTGAGTTTGTGTCATAGAAATCTCATCTTCTGGCCTTGGGCAGCCTAGAACGAGTCGGCTACGTCATATCGATTAGACGGCTCCGTTAAGCTAACGTCGTTCCAGGTTTACTAAAGCCTTCATCATCATCATAGCGTATAGCAATCTCTGCTTGGATCAAATGACTGATCTACTTCTTTAAGCAAGCTCTCAGCAATTGGAATGAAATATGTAGTTCAGCCATACCACGATCCGATAGAAGAGGACGGAAAAAATAGTATCTGTCACTTTGTCCACAGCTTAGCCAGTCTTGTAGGTTGTCGCCGGCCGTGTCGCACTTCAGCCGTCGTCGCACCCAATTTGCTTATGTAAATACGCAGTTTCCGTTCCGACCTGAATTATTCATCGCGGCAAACGTTTGACTCCCAGTTTTCAAAATCAACACGAAACGGAACGCACACACAAATACAAAGGAATTGAAATTATAAAAGTTTCTGCGGATACAATGTCGCTGAGAGCCTATTTTAATACCTTTGTGGGACTAAATTAACGATTCCTTTACTAAGTACTGATTTAAAGTACACCTTTACATAATTTGAAGTACACCTTTACATAATTAGAAACTATTATAGCTATATTGACTCGTTTGAAAAACTACCCAAATACGTATTTTGTAGATGTATGTAACCTATGCTACAAACAGTTAATCATATCTGATATGCCTACAGGTAAGCTACATTTCACAAACCTAGAGTTACTTAGAAGAAGTAGATGTTAAATCCCTTAGATGTCTAATCGAAATGCTGCTGATAGTACTAAAATGGTAATTCAATTCAGAGTCCATCGGGTATTATTATAGACAACTCAGTGTCCCACACCCCAAGAGAAGACAGATATTCCGAGTTCCCAGAGGCAATGTATTGATTGTCGATAGGCGCAAATTTTTCTAAACCTTCGATTTTAATTCCGGAAGTAAAACCATAACTGAACAACAATCATTTGTTAGAACCGCCAATAATAGTAATGCCCCCGTCATTTACCAAGAACAAGAAATTGAAATCGCACAAACCGAATTTGCATTTTCGTATTAAACTTGGCGCGAACTTTTCGAGAATTTGGTAAAATTGGCGGGGAAACAGATTCACAACATCATTCGTTTTGAATATTGAGCTCACGTAGGGGAGGCCCTTAGGGGAAATGGCAATACGGACTTGCGTTCTAGAGAAAATAAGACATGGACACGAAAAAAATACCAGGTGAGAAAGAGCAAATACTAGGTAAAAAGAGCGTCGAATGAAAGTGAACAACGCAAGTATAAAAAAAAGTATCCTAACCTAAACGTGAAAGTTGTGAACTTTGATCCAAACAAATTAATGTTTAGGTACTGAAAAGTTTGACGGAAAATACTTAGATACAAGTTTAATTAGAAATACGTCGAAATCATAATCAATTCGTGGAAGGTTGCCTTTTCCACTTCAGCTATGTAACGTAAATGGTATGAATGAACGATGTATTTGTAAAGTTTTGGAACGATACGCTGAAAGTCATGGGTTCTTTTTTTTCGGTTCATACTATTCTGATGACGCAAGTACGAGTTTTATTTGGCGGCTTATATGGTACATTATTATACTCTTGTCACGAGGTGTAGGGTGTCACAGGGCGTCGCTGCATTCCTACGTAAAAGTCCTTTAATACTAGCCCATTCTAGCGTCACCTAAGTTTACTCGTACATTTTCCATACATAAATATATCACGCCTATACCCCTTGCGGGGAAGGCAGAGCGCAAACGGCTGTAAAAACCGGCCATTTACACCACGTCTGGCAAAAAGCTTGAAAGCCATTCAGTAGACTGTGTATCACCAGATTGACAGATTTTCAGCCTGTCGCCTATAACTACAATACACCTCAACTCACAAATCATAAATCCCACAGGAAAGATAATATGGGTACATTTTACCAGATGAGAATAATCACTACTGTTACATTGACCTGTTACCTACCTGTACTAAACTTCACTATTGGTGAAATAAAATCGTAGCCATCGTCTCCTATAATATCCCCAGATGGGCCCAATAAGAGCAGGTATCTAATAAATTGAAATACCTCTGCTTCTGTGAACCACTTGTTTAGAAAATAGGTAAATTGTGTATTTCATTTCGAATAATTGCAATCAAATGTTTCTGAGTTATACTCGTAATTAACAAGCTTGATACCTTTGATGAGGTGTTTAGATGATAGTTTTTTTGAAATAAACTTAATGCTCATTCGCTATATTAGCCATGTTTTTGCCACGCTTTTCATACTTAGCTACTTAGTTATACCTACCTATTTTTAAGGAGTTGAATTATACACTGTTTTTATGGGCATATAGTTACGTCTTTTGAAAAAACATCTAACTACGTCAGCTTCGCACAGACAAAACATAATTTGCATAGAAAAACTAGACGTATAAACTAATAAAATGTAGTATGAAATATATTTGCTCTTCAACAAGCCAACATTTTACTCTTCGTTCTAAATCTCGAGTCTCATGAGAACAATAAAATAACGTCTTTAGTACAAAACGTACCTTTCTCTGGAATTTCGTTCTGTCTAGAGATTTTCTAGAGTGTTTTGTAATACCCAGAGCAATAAACTGGGTAGAAAGCGTTTCAATTACTTTACCCAGTGTTGGTGGTTTGAACTAGCGTGGTTTTGTTGCTTGATACACGAACTAAGATTTCGGTTTGAAGATAAAGACCATTATCTTATATCATTATATCTTAAACTCCTTTTCCTTGGGGAACGTTTTTCCTTGTCACAAGCCGGTTCTAAGTTTTCGCTATCTGTCACTAGTAAAATTTCACCCAGTATTTTTACATCACCATATTAAGAGTTGGTAAGATCCAATCATCATTTTACTAATGTCACACTAACGGCCTATACTGAGGTCTTGAACTACTAGCTAGGTAGCCCACTTATAACGAAACAGGTTGGAATCCTTAGAATCTTCCAAGTTTTCTACCAGCCGTTTGCACAACTTAAAATCAAGTCAGATGCAGTCGCTTATACAATGTTCCCTGTTTCAAAGATTTTGATACCTACAGAAATAGAAACATAGCCGAAATTTCTTATACGGGTTTTCGTAGCGCTTAGAAAGCAAATTCATGGTAGAGTAGGCAGAAATATTATTTTAGTCAAGTCTCTCTTCATTCCGTTTGTGCTTACACTCGTACAAAATTTCAAAAATGAAGTGTGTCTTACTCAAGGCTCCCAATTTGTTTATGTAAATAAGATGTCGAAATAATGAATAATACATGCAACACCGACACCTACCGTGGAAAATCAACACTGTATGTGAATAGTGGATGAAACGACCCTCTCGCCCGCTTCATTTTTCACCCCCTGTACAAAATAGAGAATTTACAGAAGGACAGCTCGCGCCCTTTTCCGATCATTCATACCTTCACCCTGGGGCTGCTATTATTTCTTTCTAAATTTTTTATCTACATTTTATTACAATTACACTATAACATGGTTAAAACACTTCATTATACTACTAGCTGCCCGTCAGCGGTTTCACCCGCTGCAACCTATTATTCCGCGGGAAAAAAAGCATTATTCGCCAAGAGATGTCGCTGTTAGTTTTCGGCGAAAACGTTTAAAACGCGAATCGGCTCAGTCACGACACCTATATCAAAAATATTGGAAAATGCGTGATCCCGTGGGAATGAGACATTTTTCCGTGGTAAAAAGTATCCTATGTGTTATTCCAGATGCCCTTTTATATTTCTGCAAAGTTTCATGTCAATCTAATCAGCCGTTTTTGCATGATGTCGTAACAAACACACACACAAACATCCGCCTTTATAATATTAGTAGGAAGTAGGATAGATTATCGTTATTTTACCGTCCGCCCGCTGACACTCAACTACTAGCCGTTTTGAGTCGCGTAAACGACGGTATGTAGATGCTTGTGTGTATGATTATAGTGACGTTTCCTTGTAGCCGTCTCTCTGTATTGGGCACCCGACAAAACTTATTTTGTCCCCTGTTTGTCGCAGAAAATGAAGATTTGTACTTTGCTGTGTGTCGTTACTGTGCGATGAAATTAAGTATTTCCGTCATATTTTAAGGCAGGCGTGGAAAAGAAATGAATGCCTTTCGTTTACCTCTGCAACCTTGTGGTACCAGGCCTCGGCTCTCTGCCCTATAGTTTCTGTGATCCATTTTCATCTTCTACATGATTATTGATCATTAAGAAAAACGCTTTACCTCCGCAATGGAAAACACTTTACTGTTTATCTTTTTACCGTGTGTCTAGAGTTTCACATTTGTCAAACGAAATACTTCGGGAGTTTTGGATAGGTTACTTCAGTTTGCATGACTGAAATGAATGTACGGGATCTATTTTACAGCTAGGGCACAAAGGTCAAGGACAACCCCAAGGAAATTGGTGAAACAATATAGATTGGGCTTTTTTTAGCCAAAATACCTATTAGCCACACACAAGTCTACTCTAGTGGCTCTGTATAAAATGAAATACATGTTTAAAGTTAAGTTGAAAGTTCTTTTTTTTTAATTCACACAGTTTTTTTATAACTTATCGTTTCCAATGAAGTAGCGTTAATTTTTTTGCAATGTCTTGTCTTTCATTTTCTTTCACGAAAAGCTTTTCTCTGCAAAGTTCGGACAATGTCATCCAAATAGAAGCCAGACTGAAGTGTGGCGCAATAACAACGATCCGGTCCGGCTCAACGATGCCAAAAGGCCCTTACAAGTCATCGTTACCAAACTCTTCGCGCCCCGAGCTATCCGACGTCTGCACTCGACTGACCTACTTTCCATGTCAGCTGCCAACACTGACCAACACTCTTGAGACCCTACAGAATATCCATCTGTTTCACAAGTGTCTTGACCTCTTTCGTCGGGCGTTTTTTTATGACTTTTTATTTTTGTGTCGTACATTTTTTTGGATATATTGAGGGTAGTTTTAAAACCACATCAAAAACTTTGAGTACAAATATCTTTTCACGCCTCTAGCTCTCCGACGTCAGCACTCGACTGACCTACTTTCCATGTCAGCTGCCAACACTGACCAACACTCTTGAGACCCTACAGAATATCCATCTGTTTCACAAGTGTCTTGACCTCTTTCGTCGGGCGTTTTTTTATGACTATTTATTTTTGTGACGTTCATTTTTTGGATACATTGAGGGTAGTTTTAAAACCACATCAAAAACTTTGAGTACAAATAACTTTTCACGCCTCTAGCTTTCCGACGTCTGCACTCGACTGACCTACTTTCCATGTCAGCTGCCAACACTGACCAACACTCTTGAGACCCTACAGAATATCCGTCTGTTTCACAAGTGTCTTGACTTCTTGACCTCTTTCGTCGGGCGTTTTTTATGACTATTTATTTTTGTGACGTTCATTTTTTTGAATCATTGAGGGTAGTTTTAAAACCACATCAAAACTTTGAGTACAAATAACTTTTCACGTCTCTAGTCTCCGACGTCTGCACTCGACTGACCTACTTTCCATGTCACCTGTCAACACTGATCAACACTCTTGAGACCCTACTCTGTTTCACGAGTATCTTGACCTTAGTTTGAGCAACGCTTTTACATTGTTCGTTTGTTGTTTTTCTTTTTCTAGCGTGCAAGATAAAGATGCTAGATACTTACTTATGAGTTTTATGACCACCCAATAGCTTCAACGTCATAATATAACTATTGGTACCGCTTAGTTATCTACTGTAGGCAGCAACGAGGAACCAAAATATGCAAGTTTTCGATCTTTGATGAATGTGGATAGAGCGAAAGAAGTATGCAGGCATCGCATCGTAGTAAATGTAAGTAAGTAGACTCTGCTCTGCCTACTTTTACGGAAAAGCGCTGTGATTTTTGCATGTGTATCTTTACTGTCCATGAAATCATATATTTATTTTGTGTGCAACATATTAGATAAGGTATGTTGATACTTTCAGTAATTCATAGTAGTTAAGAAATATCAAAACTCTGAATCTAATCTCTAAAGTGTATCTGTCTGTAAGAAAGTTTTAAATTAATCAAAGCAAAGTCTTCTAAGGCTGGTTAGTCCATGGCTGCAAAATCAAACACACCTCCATTGGAACAAGCATTTCCTACAGAGAAGAAACTTTTGTTTAGTCGAGTGTAAAATTTAAATGAGTTTCTTTTGAATTGGTCTCATTTCATTTGCTTTTTAATATTCATTAGAACTTGAAAGGTATTATTTGGACTTACACCGAGATAAAATTTACATTGAACACAGTTTTTAGCTATAAATAATGGTTGTTTGCTATTGTTCCCTAGTTGTGTGGATCTAGTGCTAGTCTGAATACCAAATTATTAAAACACTCCCCGTGTTAGGTATACAGTTTGGAAAAACTTGCTAAATTTTCACCGCAGGCTGGATTTGAACCAGCGAACTTCGCCATCTACTGGCGACGCCTTTACCATCTGGGCTACTGCGGCTTAATCGAAACCCGCGCTTTTGCAAGTGTATCTTGACCACTATATAAACTAACCCTCCTTCTGAGGCAATCGGGTAAAAATAAAGGCTTGTTGGTGAGTACATTTTTGGGTTTTTTTGCTGTTAAGTACTTTAAGTTTTTCATTGGTTTTGTTTATTTCTTACGCTTACCGTTTTTGCTGCGCTTCACCAAACTAGAATCTTGCCCATCTCGTTTCAACAGCAGCCGCACTACATCACACAATAACAAATCTGACATCGCCTAATGGAGTATAAACACGTAACAAGCAATATTATAGCCGGCTCCCAAGATAAGTTGGCGTAAGTTTTGCATACCAAATGCTCAGGATCGCGAAGTTTGCGCGTTGCGGCGGCATGAGTAATGAGAGGGCCCACGTGTACCGCCACCATTATGCTGATGGGATCTAAGCGTACTGAGCTACTAGTTTATGATTTGTTTTGTCTCATACATAAGCGCTCACTGACGCTGAAATTGCAAATCCTTGCGCTCGATAACCCGCCAAGAGTGGTGATTACTGAACATGACCCATATTAGCCCAGATTTGGGGAACGAGGCACGGGGCGCCTTTACAGATGCCTCACTCGGTGACTGACGATTTTGATGCTTACTGATTTTTACTGGAAATAAATGGAATCTCAGAAGAACTTAAGGTAACTAAGAAGATGGTTGCCACGAAAGTCATATTTCTTGAATTGAAAACGGCTCAGAGTCATATGACGTTCTTGTATCAGATTTATCTGTATTTCGTCCTCATATTTAATCTAGTAACTCTGGTTATAAAACAAGCGACAATCGTGAAAATCCTAAATAGGTTTGAGTGAACCTTCTGTAAACTCTTTTTTTTATATAAAAGGCCCACGTTTATCAGTGGAACGTTCTTGTCAACTTTAAAATGCCATCGTCACACAAATACTTATTACGGCTGTCAATGGTTGTCATTTTGTAAGGTAGGTAGACGTCACGAATTGTGCGACCGTCCGATGCGTGTGAAATTCGCCTAAATCATTTTTGGTTAACACAGGACACGACCCAAGAAACTTGAAAAATGTTACCACAGCACAATTTATTTGAGGTTGCCGCATTATGTTCCGTTATAGGTTTATCAATGTGTGCGCAGGACTCGTAAAGGTCAGTTCAGCGGATGATACATGTCCCCTTACGTGGATTTAAGGGCCTAAGATAAAGGAGAAGTCAGCTATTTCAAACACGCTGTTTGATTCATGTACTGCCCAAGTGTACTGCCTTACCCTACTGCCTCAGAAGCAGGGTTCTGTTTTTTTTAAGGAGTATGTATGTAGACAAGAAATTCTTTTTTACGGGTTAAGACCCACAAGGCTGGGCGGATTTTGACGTAACATTTGATGTCGTTAGATTCGTCTCAGCAGCGCAATATTAAAATTTTATTAATTCTAAATATCATATTTTCAACGCAAAAAATAGCTTTGAAACTTCTGTTCTGGGGGGTTTTTGTTTTTTTAAAATATCTGCTTGTACTTTTCTCTTGACTGGCTGGGCTTTAGCAACACTATAATTTTTTTATTTTGAGATGTCATTGCTTCTTACATTGGCGAGTCATGTTTTCAACCGGACGTGTGCCTTACCGCTAGTTTTTATTTTGACAGATCATCTAAAGTAATCATACACCCTACAAACTAACAGCATTCAAGTATCTTCACATTCTATAAAAAAGGAAAGCAATGAGGTGTTTTATATTTTTAGTTCATTAGAAAATCTAATACCTACCTATTTTATTGACTCCGAAATGGTGGGTTGATGTGATGTCGATAATAGGTTAGCTACCAATCTAGCCAAAGTAATTTAAACTTAAATTTCAACATTAGGTACCGTTCTATGATTCTAGAGTAGAAGTTAAAATAACATCATTACCATAACATAGTAAGCACAGAAACCAATTCAACTTTCCAAAAACTAGTTCAACCAGTCCTTAACTAAACAAGTCCTGAAAATTATTGGAGTACAAGTTAAATATTACTGCAAAGTTATTACAATAGAATTATAATACAGACTTGAATCTAGAATTCTAGGTTTTAATAACAAGAGGTTAAAAAGCCTTAGGTTTGTATTCTTTGTATTCCATTCAATGTGGTATAAGCAAATACACTGTGTGGTGCCAGCTTAGAACAGCATCATCATTCTACCTGTGGGTGTCGTAAAAAGCAACCAAGCGTTAGTTATCTAGGAAATGGGCAGCAGCGTACCTTGTTGAGAATAAAACATCTGGCATTGCGCTCGCCAATCCGCCTGCCAAGCCTGGTGAGTATAGCAATACCCCCCGAGAAGGGGATGTCCATGTCCATCAGTGAACTGTTAAGGCTGTAAAGGTAACAGTAATCTTGACTGTCCCGATAGATTTTAATATTAAGTATAAGGCGAGGCAATTAAAACACTTTAATAACGTCTCTTTAATCACATAAAATTAATTGCAATTACTTGCACAGCTTCATCTGAGGTAAACATATAAGCGATTTTTCAATTCTAATCACTTGATCAACAGATTATCTTACAAAAGCAAAGAATTCGAATATTATCAAAGAAAAATATTATCAAATGTATAAAAAAAAGTATGGCCTTCTACATCGATATGCTGCAAATAAGTTTCTATAACTTGTTTAAATGACTGCAAACTTTTAAGTACATTATTCTTAACATTACTCTAGAAAAAATAAAATCAAGTGCCTATTGAACCCTTCCTAGACATCCGTCGAGCCAAATCTCCAAATTCAAATGGAAGGGTGACCATGAGTTATGAGGGTCACCAACTTTTATTATTATAGGTTGAAGTGCCTCAACGGTTCTATCGTATTTGTGTGCTTCGCATGGGTCGGTATTTTCCAACATTTACAGCACGTATATATCATTCTTGATTTTATTTCAGAGGCTGTTTTAGTTTCAATGTAACACGAGACTAATATATCTAGTACATTTTAGTATTGAAAGTAATATTATTTTAACAATAGCTTCACCTAAGAAAAGTATACTACAATAGGTTCGAAATAATATGAAATCTTTGATGTCATATACAAAAGATTGGAAATTCCGCAATTGGAGTGTATACGCAGATGTTTTTCGACACTGTCAACAACAGGTTATCCCTTAACAATTTAACCCGCACCCAAAGGAGCTCTATGTAAATTCTACCTAACTGTTGGAAACGTAGGAATTCCACAAATATTTGCTATGAATTTATTTCATTTCCTTACCCTCGTGGGCCTCAGAAACATCTTATTAATTCGGGTCCCTAACAGGGTAACCTAACCTGGTATTTTGTGTAGGTATTTCGTATGTTGGGTAGGTATTACGTTTATGAATTCCTTTGTGGAACATTGATAGCATTCAGAGCGTAGCTGTGACGTAAATACCAACGGCACAGTATCAAAAAGTGGATGATAGAAACGTTATATAAATATTGTTTGGACATACTCAGATGTAAATAAAAAGAATATTATACCTTTAAATAAGCAAGAATTGTATATTTTTGAGATCTCGGATACGGCTCCAACGATTATGAGGAGTTCCTAAGAAAATGGAACCTATATATCGATCTATATAGGTTCCATTTTCCAAAAATCGTTGCTTCACACAAAACGACATCTGTTGGTGAGTAACAGCCAGGGATGTGAAAAATAAATCGATTTTTTATATAATCGATTTTTATTTGGAAAAAAAATCGATTAATCGATTATTTAAAGGAGTAGAATTAACCGATTAATAAAAAATCGATTATATTTTCAAAATTTCCAGAATAATAAATCGATTTTATTTTTCATTCATTTTATTTTACCAATCGTCTTGATTATGCATGAATTATAACACACCATACCCAATTTTCTTGGTCTTAAATATTTTAGGTCCCTAATTTTTGCTGCAGATGACACTGAAAATACTGTTTTGCCGGCATGAAAAGAAAGGAACCGTTTTAATATTGTGTGTAGTAGCGGTACTTTTAGTGGGCGGTTGTAAAATTGTGACACCAGGGTTCATCGGGTCGTTATGCGACCTTCTTTCGGATTTGTTTTTTGTTTTGTAACACGTTGTATGAAGTTTACTGCATATGTAACTTGAAATTTAGTAAAATCATGTAAAATGTCTTGCAAATTATTAAAAAAGTGAATGGCACTAACATTTTTTTATAAAATTAAAGGTGCAAAACGAAAAAATCGAAATTTATTAAAAATCGATGTTTTTGTAAATAAAAATCAATTTATTTTTAATCGATTTTTTTGCGACCAGAAATAATCGATTTTTTATTGCTCAAGTCACATCCCTAGTAACAGCTTATTCTGTAGAGCGTGCGGAAAGTCATGCCGCTCCCGTATCGGCTTATACAGCCATGAAAAATCTTGCCTAAGACACTGAATAAATCGTCTGTCACAGACGTATGAGGCCAGTTATTTTGAAACTAACCTATAAAAAACAAAAACCGAGAGAGCTCGGTCCACCAGCTGGTATTAAATAAAATAAAATCTGCAATTCTCTGTGTGAAATGAAACACGCTTATATTTTATACTTCCTTATTTCCCAGTAGGAATGTAACAAATTAAACCATTTTTCTTATTAACCAATTTTTTAAAACACTTTTATTTTAACAGAAAACAAAATTGTCAATACACAACTGCTTTCCTTATTTTTGACAAGATTTGTAGCATTAGTTTTTTTACCTACAAAGAAAACATAGTTATAACTATTTTTACCTCTATAACTTATCTTTAAATAATATTTTAATACAGTCCTATTAATTAGCCGTTTCTGTAATATAACCTTAGCCACCCCAAATCAATGGGTAATAAAATAACCTAATTTGTTACTTTCTATGGATGGCTACCCTAAAATGCTTTAGTTTCGTCACTCGTAGTGTTTTCGCTGATATTGGAATTATGACAGCAAATCCTTATTAACCATCATACGATTAACTACGCTATCTGTTTTCAGTATCTTCTTCTTCATATCTTATCTAGCCGTCTGGATCCCACTGCTGGGCAAAGGCTTCCCTCTCTCTAACTGAAAAAGAAAGAAAATGAAATCAAAGTAAAATAGCAAAAACTTGATAAATTGCGATAAATAATCAAGGGCAGATCTAACCTATTGCTACCTATGCCGAATGATTATGAATAATATTTCTTATTCATACACATAAAAAATTGCCCTCATGCATATCAAATTACATGAGTAAATGAAATTATGGTAATTCCTTTGAATAATAAAATAAAATGATCGCATTCTAATTTAAATTTTCAATTTTTGGTTAAGTTTTTAACCATTAATTTTGCAACTCTAGATAATTGCTATTTTTTTCTTCTGATTGGGACACCAAGTCGTCTAATGACCTGAATGAACTCTGGTGTCACATTTTTTTATTTATGCCTTACAAGAGCCATACGATGTTGTGGTTATTCTGCCTATCCAGTGTTAATGACAAAAGAAATTATATTAATAAACCACACGACGGCACACCACCGATTATGCTTATGCGAAGACCGAAAAGTAAATAAACTAATCTAGACGATAAATCGATCTAGAAAGGTATCATTATAGTCTGGTGCCGGCAGAGGATAATAGCACCACCCCCTTTCTTCCCCGGGTCCTAAGAGGCGACCGAGGTATAAAACCGACCCAAACAGCCAGAGCCAACTGTATGGTGGCGGTTAATCCACCACAAAAGCATCCCCAAAGAGGGTTGACGTTTGGTAGGCGGCCGGTCGTAAAATTAAGCCAAATCCTTTGCAACACGATTTTGTGTTCAACAAAACGTGTTGCGCCGACCCCAAGTAATTGGGATCAGGGCAGGAAGATGATAAAGTTATAAAACAACAACGCCATCTATAGCGGATTGACTAAAACCAAGCGAGCTCGGTACATCAACTAGTAGGTAATATCTAGACACACGGCAGTGTGTCCGCCAAGTTCGAGCGACACACCGGCCGTGGGTTATATTACACGAACCATTTCGGGCCAAGTTCGACCCACCTATAACTCAAAATCTATTTTATCTACGCATATGAAATTTCTAGTATCTGTCGAGACGTACTTACTTATCTAAAATACAAAATTTCATTAATGTACCTATTGTAGGTCTTGAGATATTGACGTCAGAAAATCGCTATTTTTACTATACACTCACTGACTGACTCACTCATCAAAAACCTAGACCACTTCCAATGGTCGTATTGACTTGAAATTTGGCATGGAGGTAGGTCTTTAGGTCCAGGTAAAGGAAAAAATCTGAAAATGGCCAAGTGTGAGTCGGTTTTAAAAATAATGAAGGTGTAAATTCATACCCCTAAGGAACTAAAACAAAAAATTTATCTATATCTTCCAATCGTCGTACCGACCTAAAATTCGTTACGAAGGTTTGTATTTAGTCAAAGTAAAGTATAAATGAGATATTTCCTTACCTAACTTAATCACAAGAAAAAGAGAATAAACCTTACAAAAATAATGAAATCCACCCAAAACATAAATGTGAAAGGCTGCCAAGTTCGATAATATTGGAATGCTTCGCCTATAAAAGAAGTGAGATCTAAATAAGTACCAAGTTCCATACACAGACCTCAGTTAAAAATAGTTACAGGAATGCACACTTGATTTTCCGCGGTTTGGAAAGTAGATTCTTATTTCCAAACTGCGAAAAATGAAGTGTGCATTCCTGTAACTATTTTTAACTGAGGTCTGTGTATGGAACTTGGTACTTATTTAGATCTCACTTCTTTTATAGGCGAAGCATTCCAATATTATCGAACTTGGCAGCCTTTCACATTTATGTTTTGGGTGGGATTATATTAACCAAGCTCCACAATACACCGCCATTTTCGCTCTACAAACGCTACGTGCAGTTGCACACCTCGAATAACTTTCCAAAGTGCATTGAAATAAAATTTCACGACCGGCATAAAAGGTTTGTCTAGTCTTTGAATTCAGAAATTCCCTCCGACTTCCCGCTAGAGGGCGCATGAGCGTGAAAAATGCATGAGTCGGTGCCCCCAAAATCGGAATATTCTCATTTCAACTACAATTAGAAGTGTTTTGAATGAGATAGCTTACTAATTACTATTTTTGAGGAAACAAAGTTATTCTAGTGTGCCTTTTATCTAGAGGTTAGTAGCGAAAAAGATTTTCATGAAAGCTCTTGATATTATATCTAAAGCCTGAAAAGAAACTTCACAAAATACTACTTTACCGGATTGACAGCCGATGTGGCGCAGTGGTTAGTATACCTCCTGCCACGCAAAGGTTCCGGGTTCAATTCCCGGTGGGGTCACTCACAAAGATGATATTTATCACTTGGTGAATTTGTTCCCAGTCTGGTTAGGACATTGCAGGCTGAACCACCTCATTGTCCGAAAAGTAAGATGGTTCCGTGCTTCGGATGGGCACGTTAAGCCGTCGGTCCCGTTTGCTGTGTATGATGGCGGCCGTTACACAACTGTGTTAGAGGCCTGCTACTTGCAGTAGGCGGTTGTAAAACTCTGACACCAGGGTTCATCGGGTCGTTAGACGACTTGGTGCCCCACTCGAATAAAAAATCAGGTGAAAAGGAAATTACTAATGATTGAGTAGAAACAGGAACATGCCGTGTTCCCAAATGGTTGGTGGAGCGTTAGACCTTGAAAACGCTTGGAAAGCGTGGCCAGGCCTCATAAAACTTTACATTGGCCGATTTTATTTCTCTACCTTGGTATTTCACCAAATTATTGGTAGAAACGATTTCTTGGCTGGGGAAGCATTTCACGTTCTTTGTTATAAGTAATTTGTTATTCTTCGTTAGAAGTTTTTGAAAGTTCAGAAGTTATTACTTAGTCTTGTTGGTACAGCAAGTGAGTACCCTTATTTGTACCCTTGCCTAACCCTGTACCCTTGCTTTGATTGTCATATTTTAGTAAAAAACGACAAAAATTTCTAGCGAAACACATCCTAAGGGCGATGATCTTTCTTCGTATATTTTGGTCTTTTCTGTAGGTATGCATAAAATAGTCAACGTAATAATCAAATAAGTAGGTACTTAGGGATACACAGCAACGGGGTTTTTGTCAAATAGATTAATAATTTACTATAGAAGCAATACATTTTCTTTGTTCTTTTGTTCCCTAAAACTACTATCTAAGCCTATTGAAAGACCCACCTACGCCACGCCTGCCTATTATATTCCATGTTGTAGTTAAAGGTTATGACATAAGTTTTGGTTAATCCGGTAGAGTAAATATTTTGTGACGGTTCTGCAAATAGGTAAAACGGTATATTTTTGAACTTTATTATTTCATAAGTCGGTTCATCTTTTCAATCACTTACCTACTACATACTTACTTACACACAGTTCGAAAAATAAAATGAAAATTCGGTAAAATTTCATACAAAAATGAACACGAAAGCTAATAGAGCCAATCAACTTTTAATAAACACTTCCAGCTGGCATTCCATATAAAACTCTGTCCTGTAAGCATTCTTGAAGAAAATGGAATAAGCTCTTCCTTCCTTGAGTAAGCTACGACCTAAAGCTCTTCAACGTGAGAGAAAATATGGCGCTCAAAGTCTGGCAAAGCTTAGCGAGCTATTCCGTTGTCGTACAACTCTTGCTATACTTTATGACAAAATTCGTCTCTTTGTCCACTATAATTTGACCTCTCCAAGCGAGCGTCTCAGCTAACTACTAGTTTATCAAATCCTTTTTTTTTGACACGGCATAAAATTACTTTTCATAGGTACCCTTTACATCTTACATTTTCCAGAAGTGTCCCAGTGTCAAAAGCAAGATTTTAAATAAGATAGCAGTCTCACGAAGGAGTCTTTATCCTATTGTTCCTATCTAGGTACGTAAGTGCTCAGTACGATTTCCATGGAATATACATTGAGGAACAAATTAATTACAAACCTGTACCCAAAATTTTACGTCCATCCAAAACACCCTGATTTAGTTACAAAGTAGGCGCTTCTGGTTTTATTTGAGTACAATAGCAAAGTTCGTTAATGGTGGAAATTGCTTGCAATCAGGCTAATGGGCAAGTTATTTCAAAGCTTGTCGCCTAACCCACCGTGGACCGACGACAATGAATCGTTTAGGGGACTGAAGAATTTAATGACAATGATTGGTTTCATACAAAATGTGTGTTTTGTATTGTTTTTGTTTTGGTCTTGAAATTGACATTAGTAACACGTATAAAAAGAGAATAGCTTATGGCTTAGGCACAAATTAGAGAGACGGCATTTACGCATTTACGTATGTATATGTCTCACTCAGTACTAGCAACGATTTTGACGCTACTGACTTAAAATCATATTTCATTTTTGTATCAGATTTTGCTTCCTATTTTTATACTCTTATACTTTGGGATTTTTGACAGGTAGCAACCCTTTCTATGTAACAAATGAAAATCGCGAAATATCTGAATAGGGTCAAGTAATCCTTCTGTAAACTTAATATTTTTTGCCGCACCTGAGAAAAGAACCTATGACTAGAAATATTTGGTTTAATAAAATAATGAATACTTCGGTGTAAGTTGCGGTTTCTTTTTAATAAATAAAATATGACGACTTAATGCAGAAACCAGGTATTGTAACAGAGATTTTGATTGTGTGTCATTTGACATTTACTTTATAAAAGGTTCGCATAAGTTTTTCATTACATAAAACTCTGACCTTAATGCAATACCATCATACAATATTGCTCGAACAATTTCTTTTCATTTATCCGAAAGAAAGCGGCCATATTTCTTACTAATTCGTCGGTCGTTAAGCGCGTTATAAGTATTTTTTGTATTTCTTTATTTATCGGATGGTCGGAAGTTATTGCCGCTTCAATTAATCTCCCTTCTTAGAGAAAATCCCACAAAAAGCATTGTTACCCTTGGTGATAAATGTTGTATACAGGGTCGCTATTCTGTAATAGCTTTGGATAACTGGTTTTGATTAAATAGTGAGAATTTCAGTATGATGCTAGAGTATCAATGTAATAAACATCAAAATATCAATAATATGGAGACTAGGTATAGTCAGAGTACTTACTTAGAGGTCGGTTGATTATGTGTTGCAAGTTGCAACGGTATTTACGGTACGGTTGGTACGGTTCAAGTGCAGATCACCATCTTCCTGCCCTAATCCCAAATTACTTGGGGTCGGCGCAACACGTTTCGTTGAACACAAAATCGTGTTGCAAAAGGATTTGGCTGAATTTTCCGACCGGACGCCTACCAGACGTCAACTCTCCTTGAGAATACTTTTGTGGTGGATTAACCGCCACCATACGGTTAAACCTGGCTGTTTAGGTCAGGTAGGATAATGATTATTTTATTAACACATCTAGATATACCTGTAACTCATTAACTTCATGCATGAATTTAATATCTAGACACACGGCAGTGTGTCCGCCAAGTTCGAGCAAAAAAAGCGACACACCGGCCGTGGGTTATATTACACGAACCATTTTGGGCCAAGTTCGACCCACCTATAACTCAAAATCTATTTTATCTACGCATATGAAATTTCTAGCATCTGTCGAGATCTACTTACTTATCTAAAATACAAAATTTCATTAATGTACCTATTGTAGGTTTTGAGATATTGACGTCAGAAAATGGCTATTTTTACTATACACTCACTGACTGACTGACTGACTGACTCACTCACTCATCAAAAACCTAGACCACTTCCAATGGTCGTATTTACTTGAAATTTGGCATGGAGGTAGGTCTTTAGGTCAAGGTAAAGGAAAAAATCTGAAAATGGCCAAGTGTGAGTCGGTTTTAAAAATAATGAAGGTGTAAATTCATACCCCTAAGGAACTAAAACAAAAAATTTATCTATATCTTCCAATCATCGTACCGACCTAAAATTTGTTACGAAGGTTTGTATTTAGTCAAAGTAAAGTATAAATGAGATATTTCCTCACCTAACTTAATCATAAGAAAAAAAGAAAATAAACCTTACAAAAATAAGTGAAATCCCACCCAAAACATAAATGTGAAAGGCTGCCAAGTTCGATAATATTGGAATGCTTCGCCTATAAAAGAAGTGAGATCTAAATAAGTACCAAGTTCCATACACAGACCTCAGTTCAAAATAGTTACAGGAATGCACACTTGATTTTTCGCAGTTTGGAAATAAGAATCTACTTTCCAAACTGCGGAAAATCGAGTGTGCATTCCTGTAACTATTTTTAACTGAGGTCTGTGTATGGAACTTGGTACTTATTTAGATCTCACTTCTTTTATAGGCGAAGCATTCCAATATTATCGAACTTGGCTGGCAGCCTTTCACATTTATGTTTTGGGTGGGATTTCATTTATTTTTGTAATGTTTATTTTCTTTTTTTCTTATGATTAAGTTAGGTAAGATTAAGGTAGGTTTTAGAGCCAATCGGTTTGTTGCGCACGGATGGCAAACGACCAGATGGACTATCGTTGATACCGTGGAAACTGGGTAAATGTCTGATCTGGGATGCCACCTGCGTTGACACGTTAGCTCCGACTCATTTACCCTCTACGTGTCGAAGTGCTGGGGCAGCGGCGGCAACGGCGGAGGGACTCAAGCGCCGTAAATATCAAGATTTGATTCACAATTATGTTTTCGTGCCCTTTGCAGTTGAGACCCTGGGCCCGTGGGGGACTGAGGCCAGGTGTTTCATTGCTGATCTTGCAGCGCGTCTCCGCGAGGCATCGGGTGATTCCAGATCTGGCAGCTACCTGGCTCAGAAAATTAGTTTAGCTATACAAAGGGGTAATGCTGCCAGTATTTTGGGTACTCTGCCTCGCGGGGACTCGTTGGAAGGTATTTATTACTTGTAGTTTTAGTGTGTTTAGTTCTAAGTTGACATGTTTTTTTTGTATAATGTATCATTTAATTATTGTATGTTTGAAATAAATTTATTATTGTGTTAAGTAAGGAAATATCTCATTTATACTTTACTTTTACTAAATACAAACCTTCGTAACGAATTTTAGGCCGGTACGACGATTGGAAGATATAGATAATTTTTTTGTTTTAGTTCCTTGGGGGTATGAATTTACACCTTCATTATTTTTAAAACCGACTCACACTTGGCCATTTTCAGATTTTTTCCTTTACCTTGACCTAAAGACCTACCTCCATGCCAAATTTCAAGTCAATACGACCATTGGAAGTGGTCTAGGTTTTTGATGAGTGAGTCAGTGAGTGTATAGTAAAAATAGCGATTTTCTGACGTCAATATCTCAAGACCTACAATAGGTACATTAATGAAATTTTGTATTTGAGATAAGTAAGTAGATCTCGACAGATACTAGAAATTTCATATGCGTAGATAAAATAGATTTTGAGTTACAGCTGGGTCGAACTTGGCCCGAAATGGTTCGTGTAATATAACCCACGGCCGGTGTGTCGCTTTTTTTTGCTCGAACTTGGCGGACACACTGCCGTGTGTCTAGATAAAATCTTCTGGACACTTTATATTTTCTTTCGTTTGGGGTTTGGACGTTAGAGTGTTTTAAACGTTTGTGTGAATTCCAACAGTCTGAAATATATTAGAAGCGGATCATGGGTAAAAAAGATTACTTTTAACCTGGGGTTTTGTCCTGGGGTGGTGTTTTTAGCTAAATTTATTTTTAATTTGAATAAAATTGTATTTTTGACATGAATAAAGATACTTCAATCTTTGAAATGCTCCGTTACTTCTTTCTTTACCAACCGTATGGACAGTGGTAAGAAACTTTTGTAATGTCGCGGAATTCATTTATGCGCCATATTTTCTTTGGGGTTCGTCACATCAAGGCCCAAATTAAATAAATTCAATGTATTAATGAATATTGTAATCTACGAGCACATTTTACACAAACAATTTATGATAGTAACTTTATTAGGTACCTAAATAAATTACTTCTTTACTTCAATCTCGTTCTGATTACATGTTTCGAGTACCCTTACGCTAAGTTCCTATTAAGTTAATCGGTAGCATTTCCTTCCAAATGGGACGCTACAAATATAGTAGTTAGCACAGAAATTATACCTCCTGAAAACCGAATAGGATAGAAGTGACTTGATGTAGCAACTACCATCCTAACGAACATCCACAAAATAATCCCTGCCATCTGGGTTATAAAGTTGCTTATGAGATAACTAGGTAGGTAGCGACTAAGAATACTGCCACCTCTTTGTTCACTCAAGGTGTTTTGTAATAGGTGACGTAGTTTTTGACCCCAGCTGTACATCTGTTAACTATGGTCAACCACATGGTGGCGGTGATACCACCTTCAATATCATTTCCAAAGAGGTTTGACGTCAGGCAGGTGGCTGGTCGTAAAACAAAGTCAAATAATTTTGGAACAAAACATGTTGCGCCGATCTCAACGAAAATGATGATATAAGGCCTCAGACAAGATTTTGTAGTGGCCACCACCTAAAACCAATTAAGAAGACTAGTGTAGACCAAATATAACCCATAACAACAGATTTCATTGAAAAGGTGTGTATTTCTCCAAAAAGGTTTACATTAAGTAAACTTGAAAAGGTCGAAGAGTGTGGGTTGTCTACAACTTTGAGGTGGATATTTTTGTGACGATCAACTTTTCCGTGTTTTATTGTAACGGTACTAAAAATAGAAAGGGGCCTTTGTCTTGATATTGGGTCCTGTCCTTGTTTGATCAAAGGGTAAGTTTGTGTAAGATGTAGGTATATCTAATATAACTGGAGGTAAAATGTTTACAATATCCTTGTAGTTTCGTCAAGAATCCTAAGTGAAAGGCAATTATAAAGCAAGGTTATTAATAACCCTTATGATCTGACCGCCATCATCTAGATAGCAACCGGGACCGACGGCTTAACGTGCCCATCCGAAGCACGGAACCATCTAACTTTTCGGACAATCAGGTGGTCCAACCTGCAATATCCTAACCAGACTGGGAATAAATTCACAAAGTGATAAATATCACCTTTGTGAGTGACTCCACCGGGAATTGAACCCGGAACCTTCTGCGTGGCAGGCAGTCGTACTAACCACTGCGTCACATCAGCTATCGTGCTACCTTGTGATGAAACAAATTATTAACTTAAAACATTAGTTAAACAGCCACAAATCAGACGCACGCCTTGCATTGCTTGCATTTCATATCAAGTTTATGAAAAAATATCAAACATCTCAGTCATAATGTTGTCTCAAAATCCAATAATTGTCGGAAAATTAGAAAAATTAAATATTTTTTTTAACAAATGCTGTGAATGGGTGGGTTGTGTATTGAAAAGTCCTATACACAATGTACAAAATCCTTAAGATTACCCGCAACGATGGCAGAGGAGGGGTTAATTAAGTTTTCCTTGTTTTAGTATTTCGATTGTATCTCGTAAACGGTATGTCCTAGTGTCTCTAAGATTTGAGTTATCTAAGAATAAACACTTTCTTTTCAGGGGCGCGATATTTAGTCGACTGCCTGCATTCAAAGGCTGCCTTGTAATGGCATATCTATTACAAATGTTCTGTTCCTAGAGACCACAGCTGATTCTCTCGTGCATAAAGGTGATTACGATGCATAATTTCACGTTTTGTTCGCGGTTCGCATCGCGTTCACAACGTTCACAGCGTTCACAATTCCTGTTCTGTTCATGACTCCCCACACAATTGAAGCTTAGACGACGCAGCGAGTTTAATGAAGCAACTTTCTATGTTTAAAATACTGTTTTGTTTGCTTTGTATTTTTTAATACGTTGAAAAGAATTAGGAACGACCATTTATTGTATTAATACGTCATTGGCTATGGTATTATGTGAAAATTCCTAACATGACAACATTATTTATGTACCTATTTATAGTATTATTGGCCTATACTATATTCAAAATTAAAACTCATTTAGTGACTATAATAGACTTACACTTCTATAAAATACAACTTTCATCTTATTTAAATTTTAATTAACCGTTTCTGAGAATATCGTTTTAGAATTTTAATCTCTATAAATAAATTTTGTCTTTCAAAAAAGTCTACTTAAACGATTATTATAATTAAAATCTTTTAAAGTTCAAGTTTTTTAACTAAAATAAATTTTAATTATAACTATCTAATCAGACGTTTAATAAAAAGAAACCATCTACCTGAATGTAAAAAAGAAAACGAAAAGCCTTGTAAAGTTTGTTCAATTTATTTTATAAGGAATAAATTAAAAGAAGACTAAGTATAATTAGTGCGATCTCAAGAAAAAATGGTTTTGCTTTGTCCGTGATAATTATAACTTCTGAAACTACCGCTCAAACTTTCTCTATCTCAGTTCAGTAACACGGCTAGTCAAGTCGTTAAAAACAATTGAGGTAGGAATAATGAGAAAGTAATTAGTGTCTGGTACTAAAAAGAGATAAGAAAAACTTGCTTCCTTTTTACATGGGAGCGGTTCCCTGATGCTGAAAGTTTAGTCGGCGAAAGTTGCTTTTTTGTAATCCACAGCACATGAATCATCATCTGCCTGCTCTTATCCCAAATCAGTTGGGATCGGTGCAACATGTTTTGTTAGGTTTAGCTTGGGTTTAGCACAAAAATAAGAGTAGGTAGCAAAATAATTAGGGTTTTTTTATGACAGGCTGCTTTTCTGATGTCAACCTTCTTTGGTACAACATGCTATTGTAGGTGATATCACCGCCACCATGCAGGATACCATGGCATTAGTCGACAGATATTCATCCGAGATCAAAAACTCTACGTAACATTTTACTCTTACTATTACTTTAGTGTATTCATAGCCGCTACCACATGGTAAATCCACAGGTAGGTACTTGTTTATCATATCATAAAATGTACCTATAGCCAGCAAGCGGGCAATAATTAAAATTGGTGATTCTAGACATCTATATGAACATCTTTTTCTATGAGACTATCTGCAAAGTCACGAAAATAAAAGATTATTATTATAGAATTTTTTTATTCCTGCAAGCAAAATATATGCACCAGCTGTTTTTAATCGTGATTTCGCCATAGACTTAAATATACAATATGGATTTCGCAGATGTCCCAGTTGAAGAAGTTCACGGAGTCACCAGTTCAAATAAAAGGCTGATAAGGTTAGATACGTACTAATAAAAATAAGAACTACCTATAGTTTGATCCTAGGTAGGCTAGGTAAGCCCAAAAATGTTTAATGTCATATTTATACAATATAAAGGCCTTAATGCAGGTGTCATAAAAATGCATGAACGCTAAAGTAAAAGATTTAAAACAAGACGAACTTACTTTTTGCTAATACCCGAGTACACACTTAAGTTTTCCATCTAAGTGGAAAAGTATACAACTGTCATACGAGGGCAGTTGCAGAGAGTGGTTCCAACTAGGTATTCTATGTCACATTAAATTCTCCTTCGTAAGAAGAGCACGGTTAATAGAATCCCAATAAATATTTCAAAACGGAAATCTGAGAAGAATTTAAACGATATCCAATTAAATGCATTCGTCCTCTCTGTGTCTGAACAATATAAATGGCCATCGGAAGTAGGGTTTGCTTTATTTTCCCGATTTTTTCGCGACCGTTCACTATCTGCAAAGGTTCTCAAACTTTTATAATCTTTCGACTTTTATATCTAGCGGGAAAATAGTCACTGTCATAGGTACGATGATTTGAGAATATCAATATGATTTGATAATAGCATGTCAATGACATACAGGTATTTTACATACTGCTACTGTTTAATGTTGCTGACAGTCTGGTACTGTTTAATTTGTTTGGCAAGTTTTATGTAACCGACAGCACATTAACTTTCACGTTCAAGGGACCAACTTAAATTGATATAAATAGTTCTTCTTCTACATAAACCAGTATAACATGATCTATTGTGTGGGTAGGTTGATGTGCTGGCGACAGGTACCAGGAAAATATTAGAATACATACCACGTGTTCATGGTTCCATATGTCTTTATCGATAGCACATGCACATGAGTTTTACAATAAATAAAGTTTTGAAAAGTTTGTTGTTGTTGTTGTTGAAGTTCTATGGTACCCCGCTGGTACAAAGGGCCATGGAGAGCTTCTTCAACTCCTCCCTGTTCTTCGCCATGGTTTTCACTTGGTCCCACGAGGTGAACTTTAAAAATTACATATAAAATAAAAATTATTTTATGTGTCGCAGTTAGATACCTATTGAACTTGCCTTACGTGATTTTATATGCAATCGGCCAAGAAAATTATTTTGATGAAATTCAAACTTTGAAAAACTCAGGAATCCACTGAATAGGAATAACGGTATATAAAATTGCGGTACTTTTTCTACGCTCTCTTTCTCTGTGTTTATTTCAGCTATGAATTTGAAATAAATGCTTTTTTAAAACAAAAAAAATCTACTGCTCGTAAATGTTTTTAGATCGTGAATTTGTATTTGTGTTCTAAAGTACAAACTACAAAGTTTGTGCTTTCAAACAAATTGTATTTTGAACTCAACATGAAATAAACGACGTTTCTCGGTACAGACATAAATAATTAAATTCAGTTTGTAATGAAATATTTTTATTAAAATAATATTTGAAGAAATCTTAAATTTCAAAATCGTAGCCTGGCTGGAATGCTTGTGAGATTCCACGAAATTCTAATTTCCATTGAAGTAATACAAATACTCGTGCAAATACTACTTATAATTTTATTGGGATTTTTTTTGTATCTTCTGAAACATTTTAATTAAAATCTTGAATGTTCAGGTATCATATTTTTATTGAAGGAAGATTATCATTAGCAAACACATACGTTTGTACATAGAAGACACCACGACAGGACTTTACGTTAATACATTTATTGCGGTTCAAAAATATCCATTGCTACATAATCTTCCATATCAACTCCATGTTATTCACAAAACTCTATTAAACCCTATATATCGATGGTCTTACATAACGAGAGTAAAGAAAAAATAAAATGTCTTTTAACAATGCACCCAATTGTCACTTTGAAAGAAAATAATATTTCAAAACTTCATTGAAGTGAAAGTTTACGATAGAACTTGTGTTTCCAGTCTAGCGCGCTCTTCTAGGTATTTTATTTTGATTTTGGTGGACAAGTCTGCTAAAAATTGTTAAAAAGTTATAATTAATTTCATAACTGCAATGTCATAAAATGAAGTCTTTAATTTTCAAATTACATCAGACTAAATGATTAGGTTGTTGTCATTGTCAGCGTGGATGTAGTCAACTCTGTGCTTTCCAACTAATTATACAAGTAAAGCATGGTAAAAGTAGGTAGGTAGCTACTTTTAAGAATAGGCGAAGGACAGCAATTATACAGATACACAGTGACTTCAATGATGATAAAATTCGATTGAAATGCTTCCAAGTACGTAATGAACCGCTTTAAGCTCATTTTCTAAGCAAATGCAATTAAATATGCTGTAGGTCATAAGTTCATAACTTACTCATAATTTCTATTGCTCACCAATATGTGGGTAGATCTGAAGTCTTTTAAGTAATAAAGTTCAATATTCTTTATGAAAAATCGCTTGTTAAATGAAAATCGTGCATAGAAGTAAAATAGGTAAATAAGCAAAAGTGTACTTCAACCTACCCATTTCAGACAGATAAAACTCTGTTTGTTACCCGACTGCCTCAGAAGGAGGGTTATGTTTTTTGAGAGTATGTATGTATGTATGTATGGGGACAAGAAAATTCTTTTTCACGGGCTACAGCCCAAACGGATAGTTGGATTTTGACATATATGAGGTGTTGTTAGATTCGTCTCAGCAGCGCGAGTGACACTGGTTATATTAAAAAATTATAGATTCAAGATGGCGGATTTTTACAGAAAAATACTTCTTTAAAATGACCGCAGTCGGGTTTTTTTTGTTTTTTAACACATGTATTTGTTTAAAAACTGTACAATTCTTAGGTAATCTTGACTCGTGGGTAACTAAAGAGCTGCTTTTAAATTACCTTATGCATCTATGCATGCAAGTAAATTGTTTACTTCGGTCTACCTAGGTTAAGCTTATCTTAATTCAATCGATATAAATTCAACCAATGGTTATAGCCATAACCTATTTGGTTATGCAAGCTTCCTATCAGATATAATCGGGATATTCTATCCTACAATATTGCTACACGCCGCGTTGCATGCCGAGCATGCTGGTTTATAGTCACTAACAATTTGCCCAGTGGTTTCACCCTGTTTTGTTTTTCCTTCGTGTATGTGTAGGTAATAATCTAATAATATCTCACTTATAAAAACCGAATCAAAAGCGTCTCAAATGTCTAAGTAAATAGACAGCGCAAAGTAACTTTGTGACAGTAATGTCGACCGATGTATGTGGCGCAATGGTAGATTGTATCTTCTTGCTCCGAAAGATCCTTGGTTTGAAACACTTCATTAACCCTTCATACAAACTGATGAAAATTATGACGTAACAGGTCAGTTTGGGTCAATTTGTATTAGGGGTTAATGGACTTTTGCCCGAGTGCAAAAAGCACCAACCATACAAACCTGCTGTAGTGATAATAATTGGTATCAATTACGCGTACGCCACGGATTGACCTGTTGGAATTATTTATAGCTTGTACGCTATCGTGTTATAGTTTAACTGCAATTTAACTTGGCTCTCTCCGGTGCATGCGATACTGCAGTATTAACAATCAATTTCCTATGGTAAAGCATATGCTGTGGTAAAGCGAGGCTAGTTCGGGTTTATAAATAAAATACTTATCTATTTATTTCATGTACCTAGTCCTCATGGATACAAAAAAGTAGATTCAGTGGTTTCCTTGAGATACCTACAATCTGATAGGTAATTCGCTCGCTAATGCGTCGCAGAGACCGTGAAGACATTGATTCCAGAACGAATTGCAATTCATGATTCCTTATAAAGCAGTCGATAACCATTGCACATCTGCAGTATGTTTAAGATAAAAATAAACTAAGGTACTTATAAAAAAACATAAAAAACTAAGTTAAGTAGGTACAACACAAGACAGATGTTCATCATTCTACATAATGGCCACATATTTCCATAACCCTAATATTTCAGTAACCATTATACCGGAAGTAACAGAAAGGGTATAACAAGCCGAAAGGAGGTCAAGGTACTCATGAAACTGAACAACTTTCCCCATGGAACATGGGTCGAAATATGAAAAAAAAATTTGGTCCTCCCATACAAAATCGCCGATCAGCTGACTGACTTACTATGGGAGGTCCAAATATTTTTTTCATATTTCGGCCCATGTTCCATGGGGAAAGTTGTTCAGTTTCATGAGTAGCTTGACATCCTTTCGACTTGTTATACCCTTTCTGTTACTCCCTGTATTTATGACATAAAACTTATTGCGAACAGGTTTAATCTAAATTATGATGATACTTCATCTACAATGTGATGTTTCTTGAATAACTTTTACTACAACATTTTACGGAAATTTTGTAGGCTTTGCCTCCATCTACATTGTAATTGAATGCGTGACAGCTTTACCTAACCTACTACGTACATATTTCGCAATTCAAAAGCTCTTCAAAACAATGCGGCCATGAGTTCACACGTACGATACAATATATAGATAGGTGTAGGTACGACTAGAGTTTTGAATTGGTATAAACTCACGGTACTAGACTGATTTCTACTTCAGGTTGTGATATTTATCTTGAACATTAGGTACATTTCAGAAATACCTATAATTTTTACCAAACTTACTTAGCTGAGCAAAGAATGGTGTTTGGGTACATGTATAATCCACAGTTATACATGTATAACATTTCAAAGTTTCATTTGGTGAAGCATGCTATCACATGAACTAGTAGGTATATCCCTTTACAGTAAACGTTCAGATCGTTCTAATCAATGCGTTCGCGGTACAAAACTCCATTCACAATCAAAGTTTAACAGTTTCGAAGCCAACTCTGCAAACACACCCGTCGGAGTGGTCACGAATTGAAAACCAACTGCCTTCAGACATGCGAAGATGGAAGTTCGTAACGTGAGGGTTTGTAAGTGAGCCTTAGTAGCTAGAATAGAAAAGGATAAAGAAAGATAACCAATAAAATAATCAAAAGACAAGGCTAGACTTTAAAGCACCAAAGATCGTCATAGTCACGTTATCGTCAGGTTTTACGATATTTTGTTCAGACTGAGTAATTTTTTGACAGAAGCCGCAAAATAAAATATTTTATTATCTGGAAGACTTCATGTTAATCGTACCTACGTGGGTAGGACTTGTATATTTAGCAAATGACACCTTTGACGTTTGAAGTACCTAAAAATAATATAACTTGTGATATTACGGATATGACACTTCTATAAAAACTTCTTTGTTCTGTAACGAATCACCTACGTGAAAAATTCCCAAACAGAAAATGGCTTTTCCGTCGAGCTTCGAAAATGGGTCTAGCATTTTTTCACGCCTTCGTAATTGTTGAATTTAAAACGACCTGCACGATTTATATGCTTTCCTGCATTTCTTGGAATGTAAATTATAATAGTGGCCTTATCACCTTGGTGGCTGGTATATCGTACTTTTAATAAATAAGTATAACGTGTTTCTTTAGTTACAGTCGTGACCATATTTTCACCTTATGCTTTCAGAATGTAATTAATACATAAAAGGTGAACGCAAAAACCACTAGAAAGGGCGTATTGTTTTATTGCTTAATTAAAATGTATTGTGACGAACAAAGGCTAAATGCTTAGCTTTCTGTTACAAAAGGGCACTTACCTAGGTTTTCTAAATTATATGTAATTTTCAGTAGGTAATTGTTTCATTTAAATACAATTACTTTTTTTCAATGAGTACCACAAAGGGAGTACCAGTTAAATGTAGGAGAAAATAACGATTTGGGGAAAATATTTTTACTCTCCTGCGTAACGTAAAGTAACGTTGCTTGTAAAGACTCTTCAGTTAAAAGTATGTGCCTATTCTTTAGTATTTTTTCCTACGACGCAATTAGCTAATTTCATCTGACACCTGCTGTATAGCTTTTATACAATGGCTAAAACTTTAAAGGTATAACTTATGAATGTTTAATTTTGTTTGTTAGATTTTGGGTAAGGTGCATATATATAGCGTAGTACACCTAAGTATACTTTATATTTTTCTGACCTTCGAATATTTCTATTTCACAATAAATCAGAAAACTGCCCTTTGGAATATTCCATAGGATTAACCGAATTCGTTTTCGATTGATAGAAATCAATTTGTCACCAGACTAGACTTAACAACAATTTATCACTGAATTCTGCTCCAACAAACGAAAAATCGTAAAGAGAGAAATAGAAGAGTTTTATTTAGAAAGAGTAAAATGGTTTGCTATTTTCTTTATGATAATTTGGTCTGATTGATTCTAGCGAGGTGAGGTAGCAAACTGGCAAACTAATGGAGTTACTCTCGACTTTGCCTTTTTTTCTGTGATTGGTCGAAAATGTGTCAATGTCAAAGTTTAGTTACTTCTTATTGACTCTTGTTACGTAATTTGGGCACAATTTCTCCTGCTGCCATCAGACAACTTTGAGTTTTTCTCTTCATTCTACTTGCTTTATGTGATTTTAGATCTAAAGTTGTTGATTTCGAACTAAGGCGCTTTACAAACGTAACGTCAGTTACGCTATCGTTTACGAAATAAGTAAAATGTTCAGAATATGGTTTAAATTGTTTGTATGAAAACCAAGATGAATGACCAGAATATTTGAAAAGAAAGTTTGTCATCCACTTTATAAATGCAATATGTGAAAATAAGATATCAGAGATTGTTGTGTCATTTTGTGGGCCTGAAGGAATACCTTCTTAAAGAAACCAATTATAAAATAACTACTCACTGATTGGCAACAAAATTTCCAAAGATATTCAACTACATAAACCTAGTAACTAAACAAACAAAATCGAACAATAGCCCAAAACTAATTTATAAACGTTCACGCAATCTGCGGTCGTTGATGCTAACTGTCTGTTACATTAAACAACCAATTGCAGCCAAATAAAAGCAATCACGGCCCCGGGGATTGGACAGATAATATTCCATTATGTGGGAGGTTAATAGTCGATTTATTTGGTAGTCACATCCGCAATGGACGTCCGCGCGATTGAAATGATGTCAGTCTGCGGGACGGACCACTGTGCGTGAATGAATTGTTACTGTAGCGCTTTTCAGTTTTGCGGTTGCTATTTGACGTGCTGTTTTATAGGTAGCTTTTTAAAATGAGCTACATAAATTCGTAAATACATTTCTGTTGTCTTCGTAGTTCTGCCCGGTTACGATGCCTTCGCGCGGATTCGATTTCTCCCTTGTATTTATCAAAGGGGTTCAGTTTGGTCTAGTCACATTAGTACCTACTTACATCTAAAATATCTTGTTTTGGCGATTGAAATGACTGTCAGCCCGCGGCACGGACCACTGTGCGTGAATGAAATGTTACTGTAGCGCTTTTCAGTTTTGCGGTTGCTATTGTACTTGCTGTTTTATAGGTGTATTTGGTAGCTTTTAAAAATGAGCTACAAATATTCATGAATGCAATTTTTCTGTCTCCGCTCTTCTGCTCGGTTATGGTGCCACCGCGCGACACCGATTTCTTTACGCATATTATATGTAAACTTTTGACTTGTTTTAATAAATTCCAGACGACTTGACACAATACGAGAGAGTCAGTGGGCCAGTTTGGTATTGTCAATTTGGTACTTACATGAAAAATATCATGTTTTGGCGATTGAAGTGACTGTCAGTCTGCATCGCGGACCACTGTGCGTGAATGAATTGTTACTGTAGCGCTTTTCAGTTTTGCGGTTGCTATTGTACTTGCTGTTTTATAGGTGTTTTTGGAAGCTTTTATAAAAATGAGCTACTAAAATTCATGAATAAAAAAATGTCGTCTCCATACTTCTGCCCGGTTAAGATGCCACCGCGCAACTCCGATTTCTTTGCGCATATTATATCAAAACTCTTGACTTCTTTGATAAAATCCAATCCATCGTATGGATTTTATCAAGGAGAGAAGTCTCTCTCTCTGCATCATAGGGGGTACTCTGGTCTTGAAAAATTGGTACTCTCATGAAAAATAGATTGAATTTTCGGTCACTTTGAAGCACGGACCACTGTGCGTGAATGAAATGTTACTGTAGCGCTTTTCAGTTTTGCGGTTGCTATTGTACTTGCTGTTTTATAGGTGTATTTGTTAGCTTTTAAAAATGAGCTACGAAACTTCATGAATAAAAAATGATTGTCTCCGTACTTCTGAGTGGTTATGATGCCACAGCGCGACTCCGATTTCTTTGCGCTTATAATAACTTTTGACTTGTTTTGATAAATTCCATACGACTTGACACAGTCCGAGAGAGTCAGTGGGCCAGTTTGGTCTTGTCAATTTGATACTTATAGTGCTTTTCATCTTTTAGTTCCTATGGCGTCATGTTGGTAGCATTGGACATTTGTATGTAATTTTTTGGCGCCGTATAATATTACATACAAATTTCCAATGCTACCAACATGACGCCATAGGAACTATAAAATGAAACGCACTATACACGAAAAATGTCTTGTATTGACTTTGAATCACGGACCACGGTGCATGAATGAAATGTCTGTAGCGCTTTTCAGTTTTGCGATCGCTATTGTACGCGTGCTCTACGTATTGTCTTTATAACCTATAAGGTGTTTTTGAAACCATTTAAAAAAAAGTTCAGTGTAAAGCGTGAATAAAAATATTGTCTCAGTTATTTTGGTTAGGTAAATACCGCACACGCACTCACCTAGCCGACCATACTATTGATTCACAGGTACAGACGGCGAAGGTCGCTGGTTCAAATCCAGCCTATGGTGAAAATTTTGCAAGATTTCTTAAATATTGATTCAGTCAACAAATCACAAAAAACGCATTGTGAAAATTATGATTTGGTAGTAGACAGAAGTATTGGCATATTTTTTTAAACGGAAAAAGCCAAAGTTAGGTCACATTATGTCTGTTTAGTGTACCTACCTACTAAACTCTTATAAATCTTATTGTGTGAGTTATAATGTCTGTTTTCTTTGAAAAGAACCACTGTGCGTAAAAATCGCTGCCCTTCATTTTTATGGTCACCAATGCACTGAATGTTTTTCAGAGCGAGATAGGTACAAACAATTTGTCATTCTATTATCTTCGTACAGGTTTGCGTTCATCGTAGAACAGTGTCCACCACAGGCGTGAATGAAATGTTTTTATCGTGATTTATATGCTGAGTTTTTTTTGTACATTTTGGTGCCTAATCCAAACACATAAATACCTATGTAGGTAGGCGTTTTCATACCTACACCATGTTTTTTCTACGTTTTGCCAGACCCAATTCTTCGATGTAAGGAAATTAAAATCTCTCACGAAATTCGGATATTATGTAGCATACGTCGCTCCATAAAATTATATCATAATTTGTCATTTATACGGTGGATGTCAGGGATCGCAATATAGTCTGGCGCAAAAGCAATTTTTCTAAATACATAGGTAAGAAAGTCAAATTCAGTCTCGGAAATTGGATTTTTTGGACATAATAGCTTACTTATTTGTGCAAGTTATCATACCACATTCTATAGAATCGCAACTAAACTACAGCAAAATAGGTGACTCAATCCTGATAAAGTAGGGGCCAGCAACCTAATTCTGGTGAGGACTCACATCCGGCCCAAACCTCGCACGAACGCCGGCGTTTTCCGGCCGTCCCTACTTATTGGTCGGTAAACTTGTTACTTGAACTGATTTGAGGACACAGACCTATTTTACTTGTAGTTGTTGGAAAACACGGTGATAAACATTAAGGAAAGTTTTGCTTTAAAAAGTGAATCTAGTCGTAGTACCATCAATCGTCATACAGTTATCATTTCGCGACTGAAGTATACAGAAGACGCACTCCTTTTTTGTCGTGAGGGACACTGATTTGACGAAGGACACTATTCAGCATAATTAGGACAAGCCACCTTTATTCTTGTAAGGACACACATCCAGCCTAAATCTTAAGGTATGAGCTAAATAGGTAGGGTGATGTGCTTGCGACAGTACATACCTACTGAGAAGCGCATTCCTAGCATCCCCCGCTGTCAAGCATCCGACAGAGTGAAACATAATCGGTATGCCTTAGTAGCGGACGCATTCCATCCAGGCAGAAGGTAAGAGAAAAATGTGTACTTACCTTGTCAAATACATTTGAGAGAGTGGCAACGGATCTAAAAGTTGAAAAACTGGGGAATACGTTTATATGAAAAAACGCAGGCCCTGCAGGAACTAAGAGAAAAATCTGTTACTTGATGAACATATTATTTACAAAGTAGTAGGAAAAGCATTTATCTACTTAAGTAGGTGCACATCATTAAAAACCTTATGCCAAATTGAAACTGTACTTACGTATGCATGAGATCTTTTACAATAATAGAGATATGCAAATATGAAATATTGGCAACTTACATAAAACTATTAGTGATAGTGTCGTATTGCATCGAAACGTCGAGACTCTATAAGCCTCGACTTAAAATAACAAGGTTAGTCGTTATAATAATAAATTTAACTTTTAGTGAGTCAATTTAATGATTTGCTCTACTACAGATATAACTACTAAATAACTGCTGAATATTTAGCATTTCCTTAAAAGCGGAGCTTCCCATTTATCAAGCGATAAATTCAGCGAATTTCCGTTCCGCCGCAAACACTAGCAATCCGGGCAAGTACATCCAATTGACAGCTGTCAGCGCTGACTCACATCACGAATTTCCACGAAATTCCAGCGGACTCCATACATTCCATACGCCTCCCCTAAATCGTAACTCTAAACGGTGAAATCAAATCAAACAGCGTCGAGCGGCTGTATAAATCGAGAATAGGCTGCAGTTGGATAGCATAAAGTAGAAGTTACCCTTTGAATAGCACAGCAAACTTGGAAAAAAAGCATTGCCAAGTAACCTATGCTGACTTCTTAAACACATAAAAGCTGATCCATTCATATTATGTCTCATGATGATGATGTTCTCTCTGACCGAATTCGGTCATGGCGACCACTTCTTCTCCTAATCACGTCTTATACCGAAATGTGCTATGTGGATTGCAATGCACCGTCTACGTGGATTGCGAATCTGTTGCGAACGTACCTAACACACGAGATGCACACTTTTTGACCCTAAGAATATTTTTCGCCATATTTTATGTCTGATACTCATTAACAGTAACTTAGTGAGATGATCGAAAGGCTACCTCGACCAAATAATTTACTCTAAGGGGTTTCGTAACGAAACTCCTGGCTTGAAAGCGGCCGAAAATGTATCAACCAGCTATTATTCAGGCAGAAAATAAATGCATTGAATGGTATTCTTTTGTTTTCTATAGAAATACATGTCCAAAGGCATTACAATGGTTGAATAAAATAAGTGTAAAAGTTTATTTTGCAATAAACACTTGTAAAACAATACCATTGGTGGCAAAAATTGGAGATTTTGCCTTGAGACGTACCCTGGCGGAGGTCTGCGTCATTCCAGCAGTGGAATATAATCAGCTGATGAGATGAGATGAATAGAAGAGTAGGTAGACAGGTATATCATGATTTTTCATGCGGTCGCATAAAACTTGTATTACACCATTCTACCGGTAGTAACAAAAAGGGTATAACAAGCGTAAAAGAGTTCAAGGCACTCATAAAACTGAACAACTTTATTTTATTACCTATGGAACATAGGTCAAAGTATGAAAAACGAAATTGTACCCCCGAAACAAAATCGCTGATCAGATGATTTACTTATTATGAAAGTTCCAACATTTTTCTTATTTTAACCCTAGTTCCATGGGAAAAATTGACCAGTTTCGTGAGTACCTTGACCTCCTTTCGGCTTGTTATGACCTTTCTGTTACTCGCTGTATATTGAGACAATTCTACTTTGTCGTGTATACTTACTTACATTACACGTTATAAACTCGTAAAGTACCTACCTAAGTCCTGCCCTGGTTCTACTCTCGTTCCCTGTTCCCTGGGCCCCAAACGGCCGGTACGGATTTATGGGCCTCCCATAAAAAGTAGAAGCGATGTATTTCCCCAAGAGTCCCGAAGGAATTCGCCCCATTTTGTAGAACAGAAATCTTTAAAGTCGCCCGAATCCGCAGTCATGCCTAAGGGTAATTTTATTAAATTCGCCATGTAAAATTCATAAGTCCCAAATGGCCGTGAAAAAGTTTTTCTGGGTGCGGAATAATGAAATGACGATTCAGTTGCTCCTCACGCCCGAACCAAAATGCTTTTTCGGCACTATTTTTACTTCAAAAGGTTCCTAGGTGGTTATTTAGGAAGGTCTTAAGGTTCTACTTAAAACAAGAGAATAACTAGTTCAGTTGTTATAAAAGACAGCGCAGAAAGTTAGTAGGTAGGTATTTGGTTTCATTGTTTCTGAACTAGAGAAATGAAAAGGAACATTGGGGAATAACTGGTGTCAACTCGACAGTAACACTATAGATTCTGAAGCGTGCAATGGTTTGTAAAAATATTGGAATTTTTAATGCACTCACAGCGCTATAATATTCTCATAAATTAAATAATGAGAAAACTCCACAGCGGTGGAACGGCAATCCACAGTCCCGGGTTCAAGTCCCGGCGGTCGCTAATGAATTTTTCAATTTTCTCATTATTTAATTTATGTAAAAATATTGTCAATTTCGTAGTTTGTAACTATACCTGAGACGCTAAGCACATTCTGTGATATTTCTTTCCTAGAATTATGAAACTTGGTACAGTTGTTCCTTAGGTGTCAGTGAGTGGATTAAGCCCGGTTGACAAAAGGTGCCACGTCTAAGGGGGGAGTAGGAGGGAGGGGGGAAGTTTGCTTGCCTTGAGTTTTATTCTAAGAGATACAGCTCTTAAGATAATGCTGCAAAGGCAAATGTGGTGTCATTTTCGGACAACTTATGAACTGTGCGTTTAATTATGTAACAAAAAAAACACATGCCCATACAAAAAAAATAAAAAAGTAACAAAATCCATAAAAAATATATTTTTAAATAAGTTTAAACGTTTATTAAGCTTACATTTTTATAGAATATTGTTATAAAAAAAATCTGTCTGCAATGCTACATTCATGTAGATTAAAAATATATACAACATAATAACACTTTATAAACAAAGAGTAAATGAAAAAAATATTTTCCATTCACCGAACGGTAGATTTTGCTGTATGTTTCATATGAGAGTTGTTTGACGATGCGATTCCATTGTCGCTTTGGACTTATTATGATCATGGTACTGTTTTCATTACATAGTAACTTGAGTGAGTGGTAGCCAAGGTAGAAAATATGGGAATGAGGGGGTGTAATAATATATTCTACGAGTCGTATAGATCCTAAATTAATGCTATGGTCAATGTGGTTCAATTTTTCAAGTATTGAAGGCAGTAGTGAACAGGATAAAGTTGATGAAATGTTCACTAATCTACTCTGGGGCCGTCTGAGGATAGTGCACTGCATCACTATTCCAATTCTAGTTTAGTCGTTAAAATAAGGGCTAAAGACATTTTAGATTTAATGGTAGATCTTGCTCTATGTTTCATATTATGAGAGTCGTATGACGATCCGATTCCAATAACATGTTCTGAAGTCGAGTGTTTACATCCTAAATTAGTGCCAAGTGTGGTGTCATTTTCGAGTATTCATACACAACTACCACTCCATCGACTCCAGTTGTCAACCAGCTTAGCTGACTATGAAAGATTTCTACGGCCGGCATGTACAGTCACTCACGCTAACTCATGAACAATTCTGTTTTTGATTGTTTCATGACTGATACGGACAAGCCGGACAATTACTTTGTAGTACGATTCAATAAATATTACTGCATCTAGAAAAGTAACAATTGTTGCTGTAAAATGTTAAGGTCTGAAAACAATCTTAACCTTATATTTTGAATTGTTCATGAGTGAGCGGGAGAGAATGTACACGGCTGCCTCTGATATGTCAACAGCTAAATGTAACCAAAACGAGAGGAGCCTACTTTGAGGCACGTGATCTTGGCACTGGATGCAATCCAGTGCCTTAAAAAAGGGCCATCTGCCAGCTCAGCAATGGAAAGTACAAGTAGAATGCTGTTAGCGTTGCTTCGCTCCCGCGTCAACTTGGAGTCATCCAAACTTGCTTACCAACGCATTATGACAAAAAAAACCGTCTACTCCCCACTTTTCTCACATTCTTGATTCGCAGTTGCGTGGCAGCCCTAACAATAGCCTAAAAGTGCTATTTTATAGGACGTGGAGAGCGCTCAGCACTCATATGAGCGATCAGAAGACTGCTGGTGTAAAAAGATGGCATTAATCATACAGCTCTAAAAGTGTCACTCGATGAGTCTTCGTCATCATCTGCCTGCCATTATTCCAGTTTATTGGGGGTCGGCGCAACATATTTCTCTTCCATTCATCTCTATCAGCCGTCAAATCTTCGTTTACTCCTTTTTGATTCATATCATCTTTTACACAATCCATCCAAACTTTTTTAGGCCTTCCACTTCTTCTGCGTCCATCCATTAATATTCATTACCTTTTTCGTCACATGATTTCCATCCCTCCTCATAACACGCTCATACCACGATAAACGGCTTGTCTTGTCATATTTCGGTGTGTCTTCGTATCAACATATAATCAGCATTGACACCGCCCTGCCGCCTGAATGCCCATGTCACAGCCCGCCCAGTGATGCGGTTACCCAGAGCCCTAGGTTTTTAGGGCTTCATAGTCTACTACAAACACTTATTAAACTAGGTAACCATATTAATAGGAATTTCATTTAGAGAATTTCTTTTGTATATTCTGGTAGCATTGGGAAACGTATTAAACTCTAGCAAATCAATCTTTTCTCGTCATATTTGAGGCCGTGATCCTCCGCATCCTGCTCACAAATTTTGAGAAGTTAGGCCAGCAATCGAAGGGCTTTGCAACACCATTTCGTTGGCGTAGCTGATGTTAATTGCAAATTTACTGTCTATCGCACAGCAAACGAATGGCGTTGTTGGGCTCTCGATCAAAGTATTTACATTTTGTCAGAAAGTCCTGTACCAAACCCAAGTTGGGCGTCGTTTAGAAGAAGATGCTTACTAAGCACACTGTGCAGAACCTTACTGGTTGGTAGTTGATAGTGGAAGCATCTCCCGCACAGGTTTTATTGCTATGCTACTAAAGTTTTTTATTAATTACCTGATAGTTATTATGAGTTATACAAAGTGTGAATCGCATGGGAACTATTCTACGCAATGAATGAAGATGAATTATGCCTAGGCGAATTTCCTCTCTTCATACTTATTTCATTCTCTTTAGCTGTGATTGAAACGACCGAAGTTGGTATAGTAATGCAGTACCGTATCCTCAGACGGCCCCAGAGTAGTAGTAGTCGTAGTGAACATTTCATCAACTTTATCCGGTTCACTACTGCCTTCAATACTTGAAAAATTGGACCACATTTCGGCCATAGCATTAATTTAGGATCTAGACGTCTCGTAGAACATATTATTACACCCCCTCCCTCCCATATTTTCTACCTTGGCTACCACTGACTCAAGTTACTAAGTAATGAAAACAGTACCATGATCATAATAAGTCCAAAGCGACAATGGAATCGCATCGTCAAACAACTCTCATATGAAACATACAGCAAAATCTACCGTTCGGTGAATGGAAAATATTTTTTTCATTTACTCTTTGTTTATAAAGTGTTATTATGTTGTATATATTTTTAATCTACATGAATGTAGCATTGCAGACAGATTTTTTTTATAACAATATTCTATAAAAATGTATGCTTAATAAACGTTTAAACTTATTTAAAAATATATTTTTTATGGATTTTGTTACTTTTTTTTTTTTTTGTATGTGCATGTGTTTTTTTTGTTACATAATTAAACGCACAGTTCATAAGTTATCCGAAAATGACACCACATTTGCCTTTGCAGCATTATCTTATGAGCTGTATCACTTAGAATAAAACTCAAGGCAAGCATACTTCCCCCCCCCCTCCTACTCCCCCCTTAGACGTGGCACCTTTTGTCAACCGGGCTTAATCCACTCACTGACACCTAAGAAACAACTGTACCAAGTTTCATAATTCTAGGAAAGAAATATCACAGATTGATATTTTATGGGCTTAGCGTCCCAGATACTATAGGCACGGTCAAGTCTGAAGCCATTTGGAATATCTGTTATAATTCGTAACAGAGAATTTAAAATCGTATGAACGAGATCTCTGGCTTAAAACAACTCGCTTGAAAGTCAAATCAGCCTGAAAACGGAACTCATCCGTTACTACATTCACCAAGCGGCACAGCCACGGTTTTGTAGAGTCGCGTGTGTTTTCTCACACGCGTCGCATGATTTTACGGTGTTTTGCCCGATCTGGATATTTGACGAAAGGTGGTGACGAAATCCCATGCAAAAAGCACACACACACACACACGAGAAATCATGGCTGTCATAAATGAACTGCAATAACGTGTGATGCTGGTGCGTGAGTAGGTAATAAAGTATCACATTATCCGTTGCTATTATTTTTTAAATTTGAGTATGCGTTAGGAAATGGTGAATTGGGAATAAGGTAGGATTTGTCTTTTTCTTACACTGGCGTTTCGCTGCGTTCCAAATTCGCAGCAACGGGCGTCAAATATGACACCCGTCATTATCAGTTGCTGCTAATTTTTTAAATTTTAGCATGCGTTAGGAAAAGGCGGATTGGGAATAAAGTAAGAATTTGCCTTTCCATAACACCGACGTTACGCTGCGTTCCAAATTCGCAGCAACGGGCGTCAAATGTAAAACCTGTCAGACCAGCACACAGCCACGGTTTTGTAGAGTCGCGCGCTGAAACACCTAAATTGGATTACCAACTGCTGTCGAAAGGACCAAAATGTAACCGTCACACGAATCGCTTGTGCGAGGTTAATATCCGAACGGAAAACCAATGAAAAACCGTAACACGGTGCATGGAACACAGACTTTGTTTTTGGAAAACGTGCAAAATTTTCCGCTGCCGGCTGGATTTGAACCAGCGACTTTCGCCATCTGTACTAAAGTAAGGCCAACCAGACGAGATAAATTAAGTAAACAAACCAGAAAGAGACAACTGACATTATACCATATGACAGATAAGGATAGATCGTAATAGCTGTCACCGAGTGTTATTAAAATTGTTTACATTATTTTTCTCGTTTGGTTGACCTTACTTTATGTTTTTAGTAATCGCTGGCGTTCACAAAAAAAAACTCCGATAATGAAATTATTACTTAGAGTATAGGTACTACCTATACCTATAGGTACATTTGTGCTGAATTTGATTCAGGAAATATTATTTGCACATAGAGAAGGTGCACGTTTGACGAAGACTGGTGTGGAACAGCAAATTTTCTGAGTTTATGATGATAAGAATAGATCTACTCGCCACGTCTGACCTACTTTAACATAATTTTTATGTCTGCTGTCTTAAAACGTTGGTGCCTAAGAGCCGCATGAAAAATACTTTCATGGCTAAAAGTGTTTAGGTAGAATGCTAAATTCTACTCTCATCAAAACTGATGTTGACAAAAGTTAGTCTTAGATTCTGGTTCTACTTTTTTGGTTTACCTATGACTACCTTTACCTACACAGATTTTTAATCTTCTCTTAATACCCACGTATTTTGTTTCGTTATGTTCCTGTAAACATCAAAACTCCGCAGCATCCCTCCCATTCAACAACATCTAAAGAAACAGACAGATCTACCCAAACTCGTTTCATTGTTTATTTTTATTGCTCGGGGCCAAATTCACGCTCAAACAAATGTGAAGTAAACCCTCGGGGACCTTAATTAAGTTCTTGGCTTTTACGCCCCCTTTGGCAGTGGTGTTGCACATAATGAGAATTAGGGGTTTAGAAATTACTCGTATCGGAAATGTTTGTGTGTTTTTTTCCGCAGGAGATAACATGTTTGTGCAAGGTTCGGCAGAAGTATTGAAAGCCGGCCTTGTTTACGTAATTGATATTGCGTACCTGTTATATTCAGGAATGTATCTGATATAAATCAGGTTAGGTATATCCCTCGTTGATCGAGTAGCAAAAAAAGATGAATTTTGACGTAGGACTATAATGTGTACCCTCGAAAGCAAATCACAAGATTGAGACAGGACGGACGGTGAACCAAGCAGAGTGGTGGCTAAGGGGAGCAGAAATCTAGTAGATGGAAGCAGAAGTCAGATGACGTCATCAAACCGCTTGTCAATGGATATGATTGGCACAGTAATGTGAGGAGCAGCGCAGTAAAGAAGCCCATACCCCGTGCGTGGGTGTATGTGGGTTGATGATGAATATAAATCAGAAGTAAAGGTTTTTTTATCTTATTCCATGTGAATACTAATATATACTTTCACGTAGGCATTGTTGATAAAATCATAATAAATGCATTAACATACTTAATTCAAACATTCAACAAATGCCTCTAAACGCAACACAGCACCATCAACTTGTTTTCCTAAGGGCTTTAATAGCCCAGGAAATTGATTGTAAATAACTTTAGACTCAAGCCAGCTAGATTATCTGAAATTGCTTAGGGTAGGACTTTGATAAATGCGATCGGGCACGACCGAGCATCCTATTAAGGTGCAACTATAGTTGGTAGATATATTTAAGTGGGTTCCGTGTCAATTTGTTAAGTTGATAGTGGTGTAAAATAATCTTCTTGTATTATTATGACATAAATTTAAAAAAAGAGTATAGAATCTCTGTTCACCTATAGTACACAAATTAGGGAAACGGTACGCGGGGCGCCTTTACAGATGGATCACTCATTCACTCAGTAATAGCGATAATTTTGACGCTTACTGGCTTTATCTGGAAATAACTGGAATCTCAGGGGAACTCAAGGTCGCTGGTTTAAATCCAGTTTGCGGTGAAAATTTTGCAAGTTTTCCTGAACTCAAGGTAACTAATAATAGATGTTTGCCACGAACGTCATATTTCTTGGATTAAAATTGGTTTAGAATCATAATAATATGACGTTTTTCTATCAGATTTTGCTGTTTTGATATTCTTTTAGGTACTTTGAGATTTTTGGCAGTAGCAACCCTGGCTATGTAATAATTGACAGTCGCGAAAATCCTTAATCGGTCGAGTGTACCTTCTGTACACTCTCTATTTTGTGCTTATTATCACAGTAGCTGGCATCAATCAATTTTGGTTTAGACTCTAGTATCAGAGTTCATAATAGTTTTTAGTTAAGTCTACCTACTGAAGTCAACCTAGCCTGAAGGGTAACTTTTTTCGTACAAATTTAGTGTTTCTAGCTCACGTATCTAAACAATGCGCTCCTTACCTATATGTAGATAAGTGTAGCATGCTACCTGCAGCTACCACTGTACCTAATTATATTTTGGCTCTACTAATGAACGGAAACGGAGGAACTTGTGTCGTAATTAGGTATAAGTAGGTAGCTATATAATATACATAGCAATTTCCTGTATTAATTTGCTTCCTCACTTCCTTATTGAAATTTGCTTGTAACAAACAACAGATTGTTAAATAGTCAGTTTCATAGCCGAATCGATAAGACCAAGTATAAACACGAAAAGTATTGTAATGGATAACAAGTACCTACTTGTGTAGGCGTTATGGTTGAATCACTCAAGAAATTGATTCCTTGCAGATTTGCACCAGAAGTTCATCTAAAAGCTATTTTTATCATTATCTTCCTGCCCTTATTCCAAATCAGTTAGAGTCGGCGCAATATTAGTACGGTCTGTGACTTTTGGAAATGTATGGAAAGGTGACGATTTTTGTTTAAGTGAAATTTCGATATGGGGCCGTGTAGAGGACCTCAATCTAAGGTTTTTGAGCCCGGTTACCAAACTCCAGCACGTGGTGGGGGGGAGGGGGGGGCGTTCAAACTTTCGCGTTACCGCGCTTCAGTAAAAAAAATATGTGGCGTTGGCTTTACATACAATTTTGATTTTGGTATCAATTTCTTATAAATCGAGGATGTACCTTTCATTTTTTGTATCAAAATACCTATATTTCTTACGAGAAATGTGAAAAAAATTGAAATAAATGAAAAAAATCTGCAAACATTTGTAATTTTTTTCATTTGACAGGCTATATCTTTAAAAATATATATGAATAAGTCATAAATAAAAAATATTATCAGTTAGTCTTATTATTAAAATTTATGAAATCACTCACAGTAATGCCAGTATTCGTAAAAAAAACTCCCAAAAAAATAAGAACCGTGCCTACTGCAATGTGTACCCGTACATACCTACTATGTTTACCGTATAACATTTTTCATTTTCCTGAAAAAGCGTTACAAAGTTATTATTTGTAATGTCATTTATTATAATAAATAAAGTAGACGTATCTACACTAATATAATAAAGAGGAAAGATTTGTTTTTTTTTGTATGTATGTATGTAATCGATAAACTCCGGAACTACTGAACTAAATTAAAAAATTCTTTCACCATTAGAAAGCTACAATATTTCAGAGTAACATAAGCTACTTTATACCACGGGAAAATATCTTATTCCCACGGAAAAACGGTTAGCAGCGGGAAAACCGTTAAATTTAGCTGATATTACCCAAATTATCCAAAGCACTTGACCGATCTTCGCGAAATTTATCACTGATATTGCTAGCATATCAAAAAAGGGCATGGACTACGTTTTGTCAGAACTTGAGGATCTGGAGTACCTGATGGAGGGCACAAGGAGCACTGCTATACTATATGAGATACAAAAATGGCAAGAAAGTTTTTTTTTATCTTATTATTGTTATTAACTCAAGTTATTTGTTCTTGAAAGGGAGACTTTGAATAAAGATCATCATTGCATAGATCATCATTTATTAGGCAATACCATAAATATTGTAGGATAATAAAATCATTTTTATAACAAACTAGCGGCCCGCCCAGCGGTTTCACCCGCTGCTACTTACATGTTTTCCCGTAGAAATTGGATCTTTGCCCGTAGTAAAAAGTCCATTACTCCGTTCCAGCAAAGGTGAATGTGCCAGCAGAAGCGGCCCGTCATGCTGAATAACTTTTACTTTGTAGCCATTACCGTATCTCTTATAGTTTAGATGGGATGCTGGTGGTCTTCATCAGGTACTCCAGATCCTCGATGACCATGTACCAGCTGAAGTGCCCGTCATGATGAACAACTTTTTCTATCAAGCCATGACCGTATCTCTTATAGTTTAGATGGGATGCTGGTGGTCTTCATAAGGTACTCCAGATCCTCGAGGGCTGACAAAAAGTAGGCCATGTTCGTCTTTAATATGCTAGTAACATCAGTGACAAATTTCGCGAAGATCTGTAAAGCGTTTTGGCTAATTTGGGTAATATCTGCTGTATTTCCCGCTTTTCCTGCTGTTAGCCGTTTCCCCGTAGGAATGAGGAATTTTACCGTAGTAAAAAGTAGCCTATGTTACTCAGTAATGTTGTAGCTTTCTAATGGTAAAAGATTTTTTGAAATCGGTCCAGTAGTTTCAGAGTTTATCGATTACATACATACAAAAAAACAAAGGTTTCCTCTTTATTATATAAGTGTAGACTAGCAACCCGACCAGCGGCTTCACCCGCTGCTACTTACCTGTTTTCCCGTGGAAATGTCATGTTTAAAAACCTTTTCTATGAAGCCTTGCACATATATCTTTCAGTTGTGCTAGGCTTCTGGTGTTCCATACTATATACGCTAACATCATCAATATTAAAGTGCCAAAAAATAGCCATGCTTAACAACTTTTATTTTGAAGTCAATACCGTAACTCAAATAATTCTGATGGAATGCTGGTGGTCTACATCAGGTACTCCAGACCTTAAATGACAATGCCAGCAGAAGCATCCCGTCATACTAAACAACTTTTACTTTGTATCCGTTACCAAATTCATCAGATCCTCCAGACCCTCGATGACCATGTGCCAGCAGAAGCAGCCCGACGTGCTGAACAACTTTTACTTCGAAGCCTTTACCGTATTTCTTATTGTTTGGATGAGATGCTGGTCATCTACATCAAGTACTCCAGACCCTCGATGACCATGTGCCAGCAGAAGCAGACCATCATGCTTAGCAAGTTCTGACAAAACGTAGTCCATGCCCTTTTTTGATATGCTAGCGATATCAGTGATGAATTTCTCAAAGATCGGTCAAGTGCTGTGGATATTTTGGGTAATATCAGCTAAATTTAACGGTTTTCCCGCTGCTAACCGTTTTCCCGTAGAAATAAGATATTTTCCCGTACTATAAAGTAGCCTATGTTACTCTGAAATATTGTAGCTTTCTAATGGTGAAAGTATTTTTGAATTCAGTTCAGTAGTTCCGGAGTTTATCGATTACATACGTACATACAAAAAACAAATCTTTCCTCTTTATTATATTAGTGTAGATACGTCTACTTTTTTTATTATAATAAATAACATTACAAATAATAACTCTGTAACGCTTTTTCAGGTAGATGAAAAATGTTATGCGGTAAACACAGCAGTAGGTCCATACGGGTACACATTGCAGTAGGCACAGTTCTTATTTTTTTTTGGGAGTTTTTTCTTCGAATATTGGCATTACTGTGTATGGTTTCATAAATTTAAATAATAAGACTAACTGATAATATTTTTTATTTATGACTTATTCATATATATTTTTAAAGATATAGCCTGTCAAATGAAAAAAATTTCAAATGTTTGCAGATTTTTTTCATTTATTTCAATTTTTTTCACATTTCTCGTAAGAAATATAGGTATTTTGATACAAAAAATGAAAGGTACATCCTCGATTTATAAGAAATTGATACCAAAATCAAAATTGTATGTAAAGCCAACGCCACATATTGCTTTTACTGAAGCGCGGTAACGCGAAAGTTTGAACGCCCCCCCCTCCCCCCCACCACGTGCTGGAGTTTGGTAACCGGGCTCAAAAACCTTAGATTGAGGTCCTCTACACGGCTCCATATCGAAATTTCACTTAAACAAAAATCGTCACCTTTCCATACATTTCCAAAAGTCACAGACCGTACTATATGTTTTGTAGAACACAAAATGATGTAGCAAGATTTGGCTATGCTTTATGACCGGCCGCCTGTCAGACGTCAACCCTCTTTGGGAATAGTATTGTAGGCGGTATCACCGCCCCCATGCGGTGGACTGTACCTATATAATCGACTGATATTCAGCTAAGGTCAAAAACTTAACGTCGCCTTTAACGAATCATGATCCCAATGTGTCACCTTTAACGAATCATGATCAAAATTCAAATTTTCTAGATTGGAAATTCATTCACCTACGCTCGAATGGCCCGACAATGCCCGACAAGCAAATATTCATCACCTTTAATTTGCCACAGATCCCTTTTAATTTCGCCACGGCACGTACTGTTTACATCGTCCTATGATCGATTTATTATTAATAAGAATTAAAATTTAACGTTTTGTGTACTTACAAGGTATTTCCACAATAGTTTCTCCCGTGCTACTAATGGTTGCAGCCGCCGGTCAAATTGATATATCACATCACTCACATCAGAACGGATAGAAGGGCATTTGCAGAAGCATTCTTATTTTACTGTGTGGTGCTAGCTAAAGTAGCATCACACAATTTTTACCCTAAAGTTTGGAGAAAAAGGATCAATATCATGAAGAGCCATTTTATAAACTACAGTTGTGACACAGCTTCAGCATGTAGACGAACTACGGGATGAATTTGAAGAATATACAAGTGTAGAACCACATGTACCTACAGTCACCTATCTGTCCAGCGTGGTGACTGAGCACTGTTGTAAATGTTAGCATTCTTCTTCTTTCGAGTGGGACGCTGAGTCGTCTATTGATGTTCTTAGGTAATTGCTTTGTATTGCTATGTGGAAAATTTTGCTCTACTTCGTTTCAAGTACCAACCCTTTTTTGACCTTGTTGAGTCCGTTATGTGGTTGTAATGTTAGCAGTAATAAGTAATCAAGCTCACAGTCTGAGGCTCGAGAGCCCACTGACTGTACCTACTAAAACCCAGTTGATGGCTGTTATTTTTATAGATACTGTTACGTTCAGCCGCGTAACTGTTACGCAGACTGTTATTGCTGCGTATAACTGTTATTGTCGTATGCGTCAGAACAGAAATTTCTTGAGCGAGATTTCGCCCTTACTTTAAGTGTTCAATAAACGAAAGGAGTTTTGAAGAGGTTGTATTAACGCATTGCTGTGTTTGTTCTCGGGATATAAAGCTTATGTTTTAGTTGTTAGTTACCAAATGATTGTAAAAATCATAAATTGGTATCCAAGATATTTTTACTCAACGCCTGGACCTTTGCCTTGAAGATCTTGTGGTTTTTGACTTAAAGTTTTAGACTGCTCTTATTATTTTCCGTTTTTACGAAAGAAGTTTACGAAATCTCATGCAAAAACTGCTATTAATAGCACACATCACCGCATCAATTTGCGGCTGACGCAAGTTGTAATTTTTACCTATATAGGGTGAAATTTTACTAGTGACTGATAGTGAAAACTCAGAACCGGCTGGTGATAAGGAACAACTTTCCCCAAGGAACATAGATACCTATATAGGGTGAAATTTTACTAGTGACTGATAGTGAAAACTCAGAACCGGCTGGTGATAAGGAACAACTTTCCCCAAAAAAAAATTTGTGCTTCCCATACAAAGTTGCCGATCAGCTGATTTGATTTACTATGGGAGACCAAAAAATTTTTTTCGTATTTCGACCTATGTTCCTTAGGGAAAGTTGTTCCTTATCACCAGCCGGTTCTGAGTTTTCGCTATCGGTCACTAGTAAAATTTCACCCGATATAGATAGCTGTTGCGATTTGCGAACACCTAACTAGCAAATATTTATGTCTGATAGAGCTGCTGATAAGCATGTTTTTCTCAGAACTTCACTGCTTCAGCAATATAGGCTCCCCGAAATTTTCTAAAGCTTTTTCCGCGAGATCGAAATTACCCTAAGCGTTCATAGTGTCTGTGTAAACGATTTAGCCAGCTAGGTGTAAACAGCCGCGTGCCGGCGTAAGGTCGGTAATAGGTGTGCTGAGACAACACGCCCCGGGGTATAAATACGGCTTACTGCGATTTGGGCTCAAGAGGTTGTATGGGTTATGGCCTATCCAAGGTATGGTGTGAGAACATTTCTGTTCGACGTAAGGGGTAGTTCAATATCTATACATCTAATAAAATCGTAACTGGTCGGGGTAACAGGAACCTCTTATAGATTTCAGAAAACACCTCTATACCGCGTTTTAGAAAACCTCATCTCCATAGAAAAGCGACATCTATTTAAAAATATTTTACCCCAAATCATTTGTTCGCAATAATCTTCGAAAATATAGTACGTGTGTACATTAGACTCTTTGTGGTGTGTAGCTACTAGCCCTGGTCAACACCTAGGATACTTTTTACCGCGGGAATAACGCTTATTCCTACGTGAAATACGATTAAAATATTGTTCTGTGGTTGTCAAAAAGGAAAAACCTCTTTTCAAAACCTCTATATTTTTTATTGTTTTTGATTGATTTTGACAAATTGAAAAGACAAACTTTGTTCCAAAGACGACGAAGGTAACTCCTGCTTGGTACCAACACAAGCGGTATCGATAACTTTCGCTAGTGCAGTACTTCCTGATTATGTGGATATTAACAGCTGGTATTTCGAAGTAAGGCCATACACGCCTCCTGTGAGCCAATGCCTGCGATGCCTGCGCTTTGGGCACATTGGTAAATTCTGTAAAAACGCCCAGAGGTGCTCAATCTGCGGTGATTCTCACAATTATAAAGATTGCGTAAAACGGCCAGAAGAAGCAGTCTGTGTTCACTGCAAAGGAAAACATGTTGCAATTGCCAAATCATGCCCAGTGAAAATTCAAAAAGCAGAGGAGATAAAAGTTCAGATGCGCAGGGCCTCGTATTCTGAAGTTTAAAAAAATTAAAATTAAAGGTTTTAACATCGAAAGATTAGATATAGGTACTAAACACAATGGTGTTGCTATATTAATACAAAATAATTTACGTTACAATTTGTTAAACACACATTCTGATAACTCATTACAAAATTTGGCAGTTCAGTTACATTTCAACAATGAAATTATTACAATAATTAGTTTCTATAGTCCCACGTTGGCTTCTCCTTCCAACTTTACTTATTCCCGTCTTGATAGTTTGATTAAATCTGTACCGGGGCCTCTTATTATGGCTGGGGATTTCAATGCACACAGTACTTCGTGGGGTTGCACGTCAACTGATGCGCGTGGTATAATTTTGCAAGATGTGATTGATGATAATAATTTATGCCTCCTTAATGACGGCCAAGCAACTACTGTGGGTTCACATGTGTGGAAACCAAATGCATTGGATCTTACTCTCGTTTCTTCCTCATTATCATTACGTTGTAGCTGGTCAGTTCATGATGATCCAATGGGAGTTATCATCTTCCCACTGTTACTAGTATCCTTGGTTCTGTAAATAGAATTAACAATTCCAATTTAAATCAAGGAAATTACATCCGTCCAAATTTTTCAAATGTCGATTGGAAAAATATCAAGAAATGGTTAGTGACAAATTAACTACTTTTAACTTTGACTTTGAACGACCCCAGGAATCCTATTCTAATCTCTGCTCTTTACTACTAAATTGTGCATTTGAGGCTAATCCCACAACCAGAAATAATTCAGTGCAGCCAAATTTAACACGTAGGAAAAGACCATGTTTGCCTTGGTGGAATAATGCCTGCACTTTAGCAGTAAATAATTCTAAAGCTGCTTACATTCAATTTAAAAATGACCCAACATTAGAAAATTATATCTATTTTAAAAAACAACAAGCTATTAAAAACTTACCATTAAAAGGGAAAGAGAAGCTTCATGGATGGCTTTGTGTGAAACATTTAACCGGCAAACACCTCTGTCTGTAATATGGAAAACAATGCGCATGTTTAATAAATCTTTTCTGAATGTAATGTGATACGGTCTTCTAACACAGATTGGATACCAGCATTTTTAAATAAGTACACAACCGTTTCTCCAAATATTGTCACTACTACTGTTAACTCTCCAGTCACTGGTGGTAATGATTATTTAATTACACCTTTTACTTTAAATGAATTTATTAGTGCACTTAGCTCTAGAAGAGATACTGTTTTTGGTTTAGATCATATTCCATATAAGTTATTAAAAATCTTTCATTGTCAAGTAAAAATGATTTTGGACATATTTAACTTTCTTTGGTCTAATGACATAATTCCCACTGAATGGAAGGTTGATTGTTTAATTCCAGTTTTGAAACCTGGTAAAGATGCGGATAATTGTAATTCTTATCGACCTATAGCATTAACATCCTGTATAGGTAAAGTTTTGAACAAATACTAAAACAAAGACTGGAATTTTTATTGAATCTAATAAGTTATTACCTCCAAATCAGTTTGGTTTTAGACGTGGTCACTCTGCAATCGAAAGTTTGAATAATCTCTTTCTTGACATTCATCATTCCTTCTCATTTAATAAATTTGTTGTTTGTGTCTTCTTTGATATTGTTGGAGCCTTCAATAATGTTAATCACCATGTGCTTGCTGCGGAGTTACAGTTGTTAGGTTTACCTGGAAAATTAATTAGTTGGATATTCAACTTTTTAAATGGTAGGCAAGTATATGTCAAGTTTAAAAATAATTTATATGGACCACAATCGTCATATTTAGGTGTTTGTCAAGGTGGAATTTTAAGTCCTTTGCTGTTCATCTTGTATATTAATAAATTAAATAGTATACTGGGTACCAAGTAAGAAATTTACAATTTGCTGATGATTTAGCTATATATTGTATTGGGTCTAACATGCAAGCAACAGAAATCAAATTAAATTTAGCATTAGAAAGATTAAAAACATACTTTGATTATTTACATTTAAGTGTTAGTCTAGAGAAAACTAAAGTTGTGATCTTTAGTAGATCTAGACTTTTAATATCTCATATATATTATGATGGTAGCTTATTGCCAGTAGAAGATGAAGCAAAATTTCTTGGAGTAATTTTTACTAGAAATTTATCATGGAATAAGCATGTAAGTTATGTGTCAGATAGAGCTTCTAGAGCTTTTAATATTCTTAAATCCTCGCTAGAACATCATGGGGAGCTGATCCTAAAGTTTTACTTATGTTATATAAGTCTGTGGTACGTTCCCACTTTGAATATAGTTTTCTTTGTTATGCTTCCAATCCTATTTTGGTTAAAAGTTAGAAACTTTACAGAATAAAAATTTACGTTTAATAACAGGTGCAATGAAAACAACACCTATTGTTTCTATGCAAGTTGAATGCAATATACCTCCATTGATGTTAAGATTTAAATATCTCAAATTTAGATTTCTACTGAAATTATTTTCTTTTACTCACCATTCCTTATTAGAGAAAATCGCTGAAAATCAAACTTTGGCCTCTGCATCTACTTCAATTAAATTCCCCTTTATTCTGCTTGATTATTCTGAAATAAAAGTTTATAATGAAAGGCATAACATTCACAAATCTGACAAGTTGGCATGTTACGAAGGAGCTTTTGAAAGCAAATTTTGCAATATGAATATAGTTATAGATAACTCCATTAGAACTAGAGAAGAGCTATATGAGAAACTATCATTATGGGAACAATACCAGCATATTTACACTGATGGCTCAAAAACTGATACTGGTGTCTCTCTTGCATACTATCACAGTGCCTTGAAGACAGGAAATGGATATAAACTACCAAAACCTGCAGTATATTTACGGCAGAAGCTGCAGCAATTCAAGCCGCTTTAGAATATATAAACAATTTAAATCACTCTTTCCCTAAATGGCTTATTATTAGTGACAGTATGTCAGTTTTATCAGCTTTAAAGAATAACACTCTGAGTACAAATTATATTATTTATAAAATTAAACAGCTGTGGCAAACACTATACAACGCCAATGTTTCAATTGAATTTTTATGGTCTCCAGCACATAAAGGTGTGTCAGGTAATGAAACAGCTGACTACCTTGCCAGAACAATAAACAATAGCTTAATTGGACAACCCAGAAAAATGACACTTCCATGGAGAGATTTAATCCCATTGATTCAAGAGGAAATTAGACAAAGCTGGATAAATCAACATCAAATTATAATACAAGAAAAAGGTGCATGGTATGCTGCAATCAATAAGAATCTTGGAGAGAAACCCTGGTTCGCTAAGAATAATACCTTTATAAAAGAAGATTCTTCACACAAATATGCAGGTTACGATTTGGTCATTGTAAATTTAAAGCCCATCTACACCGCATGAAAATTATTAACTCACCTTTATGTACAGATTGCTCTCTAAATGAAAATCAAACGCTGGAACATATATTTTTCAACTGTCCTGCTTTAAATATTAACCGAATTTTATTAATTGACAAGCTGCAAGATATTTACAAAGACAGTATCCCGCCTTCGCTTCAAGAACTTCTATCGAACCCTGCCACTTTTAATCCAATATTTGACTTTATTATCTCCACGGTTGGAGAGCTTTGACATGGATTTAACCCCGACATGGAATTTTATGAACCTGAAAATTACACAAGAATATATAGAAGAAATGGCATTTTTGCCTTGTTTTTATTGGAAATAAGAAATGAACTATAGAAGAATTGGCATTTAATGCCTTATTTTTGAAAAGATAACAGAAAGAACTAATAAAAGACTAGGCTGTATGGCTAGTACCATTGCCTATCCTGATGGATGAATTTTTAAAACAACAATAAATTGAAAAGACACCAGTTTTGACGTTCATTGCCAAACACCAGTTTTATTTACATTTATATCTTCAGTGAGAGTATATAGTATTCTTTGCATGTCTTTATTTGATAAAAATATCGTATTGAAATACTTTGTTATGCAACAATAAATCCTAAATGTAAGTAAATTACAGTCATTTATTAGAATAAGGCGCATGTGGATTGGCTGATTGGCGAGAGCTGTGCAATATTTTACATGCACGCTGCTCCCCACTCCCTGGATGAAATTATCCGATTTTACTGAATAGAATTTTGGGATGATACCACTAATAAACATCACACAGTTTATGATTATTTGCCATAACCCTATCAGCCACAACAGTCCGCCGCTGGACATGAGCCACCACACTTCGCTTGCAGCGCAGTTCAAGATGTTGCATTACAAGGAACGTTGCTGCCCGTTCTTTAGTTGCTTTTTACGACACTAACAGGTAGAATGGGGGTGATGCTATTCTATACAGGCATCACACGACACAATAATTTATTATTTTTATGTGTACCTATCTTAAGATTATCTCTCTTTTTCAGAGAAATTCTTCCCTGTCTCATGGGCCTTACTTAGCCAAGTAAGGAGAGGCATTGTAAGACTCAGTAGTCACGGAGGTAGTCAAGAGCTCCTGGCAATGCGACACGTATTGAGTATTGTGGCTTTTTGTGAAGTGTGATAAAGGTGAGGATGGATTTTTAAATTTTTTTGGCTGTTATGTAGAGTTTTAGGAATAATACCAGTAGAGGATAATACTATTGGTACAATGTGAACCGTTTGAGCTCTCCACTGGGTTCTAATTTCGATTATGTGCAAATACGAAGCATGAATTTGCTGCTGCCCGTTCTTTAGTTGCTTTTTACGACACTAGCAGGTAAAATGGGGGTGATGCTATTCTATACAGGCATCATACGACACAATAATTTATTATTTTTATGTGTACCTATTATCTGTTTATGTGTACCTATTACCTATTATCTCTCTTTTTCAGAGGAATTCTTCCCTGTCTCATGGGCCTTAGCCAAGTAAGGAGAGGCCATTGTAAGACTCAGTAGTCACGGAGGTAGTCAAGAGCTTCCTGGCAATGCGACACGTATTGAGTATTGCGGCTTTTTGTGAAGTGTGATAAAGGTGAGGATAGTTTTTTAAAATTTTTTGGCTGTTATGTACAGTTTTACGAATAATACCAGTAGAAGATAATACTACTGGTACAATGTGAACCGTTTGAGCTCTCCATTGGGTTCTATTTTCGATTATGTGCAAATACGAAGCACGAATTTGCTGCTGCCCGTTCTTTAGTTGCTGTTTACGACACCAACAGGTAGAATGGGGGGTGATGCTATTCTATATAGGCATCATAATAAATAAATAATAATAACACAAGCTCAAAGAGCATGTAGAACCTAACGAGTACTGGACGCGTCTTCGATGTAGAGGAACCTAGCCTGTGGCAGGCTTGCAGATCGGAACTGGTAATTTCGGACAGCTGCATTTTGTCACCTATTACTTTTGCAATAATCTCAGTTAACCTTTCATCCTTGGTTTCAGCGACCCCATGGAACAAGAGGACCTTTCTTCTCAGGAGCAGGAGAAGCAGTGGCATTCTTGAGATGGATCTCAAACTGTCCCATGTGGAGTAGAGACACCCATGAGAGTAGAGGTCAAACTCCAAATATAATGAGAAGTGGTTGCAGTGTTGAAATTCTTAATTACGGATAGTGATGATAAGCCACTTATATAATTACTTAGTGCTTTAATAATGTAAATACAAACGCAGTAAGTTTTATTTATTGATTAAAATATGTAGAGCTAAATTAGTGAGTATTGTTGTCACGACTACCTACCTGTGTAGTACCATCTTTTGTGATTCATATTTCGTAGTGTTAGTAAGTAGGTACTTAAGCTACTTTTTCTTATTTAAAGAAAATTAATTAAGCATTACTTTTTTGTTAGTGTAGTAAGTAATTACTTTCTGTTTATTTTATTTCGGTATTTTAAAATAGAGTTGTACTAATTATATTGGTAATCCGGTTGCGTATACCTACTCGACAACCCCAAACAGAAGACCATGGCGCAGAAAAATTTGGAGAGCAGACCCCACCCCACCTTATGTGAGGCGGTGCAAAGAAGTCATTCTACCTGTAGTGTGAACCGATGGGAGGCTCAAACGAACGTAACGTCCGTTTCATCTGCCGTAGATCGTGCATGCATCTATCACTTCAAAACTTAGCGATGTATTTTGATGTTTAGAATGGTTGCACACAAATGTCTTGATCAACATCGATGATAGATAAGTTATGATAACTTTTATTAGCTCTGGACTGTTGGCACACAAGCATCCCTTGGCGAGACGAAGTTCGCGGGCACCAGCTAGTTCTATATAAATTTTACGATTGTTCACGCTCTGCCTACCCCGCAAGTAGCCAGCTAGGTGCAAACAGCCGCGTGCCGGCGTAAGGTCGGTAATAGGTGTGCAGAGACAACACGCCCCGGGGTATAAATACGGTGTTTGATTCCGAAGCTGATCTTAGCGCAGTGGAAGCAAATTAAAGTTATCTTAAAATCTAAAACTAAATGGTCGATCAGCCTCGGAACAACATTTGACTACGATTCGTAGTGCTCTTTACTATAGCTAAATAAAATAAATTTAATGAGAGAATTCTGCTCCGGAAAGTTTCCGGCCGAGAAATTCTTGTTTCCAAAATCTACTTAAACAGGGCCCAGCAACGAATTGCTTACCGAGCGAACGATGACGCCGTCGTTTCCTTGTAAGTCTAGTTTTTGACAGGAAAAATAGGTATCAGGTTTGAGGAAGACTTTTGGATTGGGACTTAGGTACTAGACTTACTGCACCCGGGCACCAGCTCGTGTGGCACTCCGTCCCTCCGACAGGTTTGGCTTCACCTCAGTTCATCACTCCACCATTCACCAGTTCACAGTTCGACATCAACAATGTTTTCAACACAAAACAACTAAAGATTCCTCTCCGAATGAGGAATCGGTCCCGTTGGCCCCAATCAAGAAAACAATCAAAAATATATGGCTATCGGCAGCCGCGACGCGAGCGACGACTCAAAGTGAGGTTATGTTACCGGCGACCACGTTGGCCTCAATCAAAAAGCCGGAACCAAAATCACTTGGTTCACTTCCCACCGAACAGGAAAACCACACGAGAAAACCGAAAGCACACTAAATTACTTATTTATAATTAAACTTCGCATCCACGATGCGGGCGACGGCAGAGGACGTGACAAGATGACAGAGCAGTGTTGCCAGCACCGCGCGCCCATTTTATACGAAAACTAAACATTCACCCGCCCCGGACCGACCCATCGGTCCGCTCTATGCATGGCAGGCGTGATAATGTAGCTACTGCTCGCTTAAGGACTGAATCCCCCCACCTGAACTTCTGCAACTCGAGGAGTGCCATCACTACCCGGAAACAGGTTGAGAATGCGCCCCCGGCGCCAACGCAGTGGCGGTAGGTTGGCATCCTTAACCAGAACGAGATCCCCAATGCAGGGGGGGGTTCAGTCCTGTCCGTCCACTTAAGGCGTTGCTGCAGAATGTGCAAGTACTCAAGCGACCAACGCTTCCAAAAGTTTTGAGTCATTTGCTGCAACAACTGATAACGCGACAAACGATTGCTATTCACCTCCGTATAGGGATATTCCGGCAAGGCGTTAAGTGGGCGGCCAATTAAGAAATGCCCTGGCGTCAGGGCCTCTAAATCATTTGGGTCTGAGCTGAGCGGACACAAAGGACGCGAATTGAGTACAGCCTCAATTTTACAAAACACGGTCGCCAGCTCCTCGAAAGTCAAAATTGTTAACCCTACAACGCGCAACAAATGCGTCTTAGCGGACTTTACAACCGCTTCAAAAATACCACCCCAGTGAGGGCACGCTGGTGGATCGAACACCCAGGTAATGCCCTGACGGGAGGCCCGTGCTGATGGCTTCTTCGTTCTCCCGTAAGAACGTTACAATTTCTTTCATACACCGATCAGCACCCTTAAAGTTGGTACCACAATCCGACCTGATCAGCGCTGGTCGCCCTCGTCGCGACGTAAATCTCTCCAGCGCTGCCAAAAAGGCCTCCGTAGATAGGTCGGCCACGAGCTCCAAGTGGACGGCCTTGGTGGCTAGGCACACGAACACGCACAAGTACGCCTTGATAGACTTTGCGTTCCGTAGGCGTGATGCCTTTACCATGAAAGGGCCTGCAAAATCCGTTCCCACACCTGCAAACGTCCAGGCCTCCGTCACCCGGTCCGGTGGGAGATCTCCCATCTGTGGCTGCATTGTGGCTGCCTTCAAGCGGTAACAAGGCAAGCACCTAAACACAACGCTACGTACCGTTCGTCGTCCCGATAAGATCCAAAACTCGCGCTGTAGGATGGCCAATAGCGCATTACAGCCCGCGTGCGAGTTTTTCTCATGACGATCCCTGACTAAGAGCTCAACTAAGGGTCCCCTTTTGAAGTAACAGTGGATGCCGAGCCGAAAAGGGCAGGCTAGCGTTCCGAAGTCTGCCTCCAACCCTGAGCATACCTTGCTCATCCAGGAATGGGTTGAGGCGCACAATTCCTCCCTTCAGGTTTCCACGTCCATCCCTGATCAGCCTGACCTCCTCTTCAAAATGTTCCGCCTGGACGACTCTAACCAATGAGCATAGAGCCGCATTCCGCTCCGCAGGCGAGAGGACAGGTGTAAAGTTCCGTTCTGCTTGAGGCTTCCTGCAGTTGTTCACGAACCGCTTGATCCAACCTGTCACCCCAAGAAGTTTGTCGAGGGAGCTATACCGTTCCAGCAAGAAAGCTGGGTTAGGCTTCGGTACGAGTTGCCCCACGTTCACTCGCAAACCTCGATCAGGTGGCCCAAGCGGCGCCCTGCACTCGTTGAATGGCCATTCCTGCGGCGACTCAGTCAGCCATTGAGGTCCCCACCACAGTGGGTGACTCACCAAATCAGGTGCCCTGCACCCGCGCGAAGCGCAGTCCGCTGGGTTCCATTCTCCCGGTACGTGCCTCCACACTAACGGAGTTTCCGACCCCGTAATCTGTGACACCCGATTTGCCACGAAAACCTCAAGTGTATGTACCGACGTCTGCAACCAGCACAGAACTATCCGACTGTCAGTCCACGCGTACACCGTTTCATCCAAGTTGATGGTACCACGCAGATTGCAGGTTACATGATTTAGCAAGCGCGCTAGAAGAGCTGCCCCTGCCAATTCCAGTTTGGGGATGGTCCATCTAGTTCTGACTGGTGCCACCTTACTTTTGGCCATAACCAGACGCACGTGCACAGTTCCCGTTGAACTTGCTGTCCGAAGGTATACAGCTGCCGCGTACCCTCGCTCCGAGGCGTCACAAAACCCATGTAGGGTAGCCTTACATCCCACCGATGGGACTAACTTGCGGGGTATCGCGATGTGCACAATCCCTGGTAAGGTGGTCACAAACTTGAGCCAATCCTTCAACAACTCTCCGGAGAGTTGGTCGTCCCATCCTAAGTTGGCTAGCCACAACCTTTGTAAAAAGCACTTCGCCATGAACGTAACCGATCCATCCGCTAGGATCGAACGTTCTAGCGATTGTCGACAGTACCGACCGCTTAGTCCAAGTTTTCTCCAAAAGGTCGGGCTCGATCTTGTACGTGAATACGTCATGCGTTGGCCTATATTGCACCCCGAGGATGCCCAACGTGTTTGGATTGTCCGGGTTCTCAAAGAGGTGCGGGTCCTGATGGAACTCGCCTGGCAAACCGGCCAGGAGCTCTGGGCAACTGGACAACCATTTCCGCAACTCGTAACCTCCTGAACCCATGATCGCGATCAACTCGTCTCGTAGAATTAGCGCCTGCTCCACGCTATCAGCACCCGTGCAGATATCGTCCACGTAGACGTCGCGATCCAGTACTGCTGCGGCTCGAGGATATCTTACCCTTTCCTGTGCGGCCAACTCGCAGCGTACGTACTGCCAAATACGGACTTGGCTTAAGTCCATACGTCACCGTGTTAAGTTCGTATGTGACCATCGGCTCATCTGGGCTCTCACGCCACAAAATCAGCTGATACCGACGGTCATCCGGATGTATCATGGTTTGGCGAAACATCATTTTGACGTCTGCGACGAACGCTACCTGGTGTAACCGAAAGTCTGTGAGAATGTCCACAATGTCCCGGTTCAATTTAGGACCCGCGTGCAAACATTGGTTCACAGACACACCATTCGAGGTAGGAGCAGAACCGTCAAACACCACCCGTATTTTCGCCTCAGGTGACTTCAAGACAGCCAGGTGTGGAATGTAATAATGCTCGACACACCTCCAATCCAGGCTGGACACCGACATGTGGCCCAATTGAATATATTCCCGCATGAATTCTATATACTTCTGCCGAAGTGCTGGGTCTCGCCTCATCTTCCGCTCCATTCCGAGTAGTCTCCGTTCCGCGAGCTGTCGCGAACTACCTAAAGCGGGGCGGTTTGGGAGAAAAGGTAGCCTGGTCACGAATCTGCCTGACGGGCATCTCGCAGTGTTGTATTGATAGAACAACTCGCACTCGTCATCCTCTGGCTTCCGTCTGTCCGCCGTGGGCGGCTCTTCAGACTCCCAAAACCTCTGCAGCACCTCTGACATCACACTACCATAGAGGACCGGATCCCTTCTGGTAGGTCCTGAGGTCTCCAAACTGGGCCGAAAACAACATACCCCTGTGGTATCTACGGCCACCAAACCAGTTTCCTGGAGTACCTTCTTCCTACCGCACCATAATCTCCCGAGGACGTCTGACCCGAGAAGTACGTCCACCGTACCAGGAGTATCAAAATCAGGATCAGCTAACTCCAACCCTGTGGTTAACCCTCGTACCGTTGGTGGTAACCTAACCTGAGGAGTTTCCCAACCACTTCATCCAGCACCACGGCTGAGACTTGATAGCTGACCCTGTACATGTGCTACCTAATGCGAACTCAAAGTTCGTCTGACCCCGAATGTCAGGCACATTTAGGCCCCGATGCCTACAGCTTCATCCTCACTTGGCCGTACATTTAGGCCTAGCCTACTCACCAGCTTACTCGATACAATACATCCCTGAGCCCCTGTATCCAGTAGGGCTCTTACTTGAATGGTCCGGCCACCGTATCCCCATACCCAAATCTTAGCCGTTGGCAAAAGTACCGTGATTGGACGGGGAGCCGAAGCTGATGAGTAGGCGGCGATTACCTAGCGGGAATCTAAACGCGGTGAGGCCGCGTCCCGCGGGGTATCCTCACTACCCAAACCTGTGTATGGGTCCCACTCCTGCTGGTAGGGAGGTCTGCCCATAAAGGCCATGGCTGGAGTTCTATAGTACCCCGACGGCAAACGTCCGTACCGAGGTTGCGCCTGTAGCCGCGGGTACTCAGGCATAGGCGGAGGCATGCGTGGGTCTTGAGACCCAACCAGGTGGCTCAAGCCCGCAGAATACTGCATGTACCCTGGTGGCTGCCTAGTGCTCCCCTGACACCCGCCCGTTGAATCCCGTACCTGGGATGGGTGTCCTTGGCCACGTTCCTGTGCCGCTCTTCCCCAATCCGGCACCTGCTGCCGTGGTGGAGATCGTCCCCACGTCCTTGGGTAAGTGGGCTCCGTCTGTTGACGTTCCCTGCCTGTCCCTGTGACCGATGCGGAGGTGGGCTCCTCCTTGGAGGGTGGGGAGCGTTGCTCCCTCCCTTGGTGGGCAGGCTCCCTTCGCTGATCCGATCCAGCGCTGCCCCCGGCGCCTCCGGAGCGATTCATGCAGAGCAGCGGATGGTGTGCACCCTGGCAGTACCTACAGTTGGTGCTTGAAGGGCACTCGCACCTGATGCGGCCCCAGGCACCGAAAACACCAACGCCTCTGCTGTGCCACACCCCGTCTCCTCTGAATCCGCTGCGCAGCAAACTCCTGACACGCCGTTACCCTGTGGCCTGTCTCCTGCAGTAGGCACACCCTGATTCCAATGCGATATTGTACCGCTTGGGTTGCCCACTGTTGCCTCCTCGCGCCGGTGCACCCGGCCGTTCCGGGTGGCGAGGGCAGAGGTCTCCTTGCGAGGGCTTCACCAGCCTGGACGTCCACTCGCCTGCTTTCGGCCTCGAGGAACGACTTCAGATCCTCGTAGGTCGGGAGGTGGTCCGAGGACTTGCCCCATGTAGCTGCTCGAATCGAGCGACCATTTCGCTCGGCAGGCGGCGAAGCACTGTGTGGACCAAGATATAACCGTAGCCCGCCACTGGCAAACCCTGTCGCTCCAGTGCGCTGACCGCGACGCTGACTGGGTGGAAGATTTTCTCGCGGAGGTCCGTACCTCGCGTTATGGTTGGTATTGACAGCCACTGGTCTAACAGCCTGTCTACAATCAGGCGCTTGTTTCGATACCGGTCGGTAAGGATCTTCCACGCCACCTCATAATTGCTATCCGAGACAGCCAAATGCGTCAGCAATTCATGAGGCTCTCCATGTAGCCTGGACATCAGCTGAGCCATCTTGTACGCCGGCGTTATGTCCGTCCGTGTGTGGACCACACTGCTATACAGGTCCTCAAACGCCGGCCAGTCGGCGTAATCGCCTGCAAAGACTGGAACCGTAACAGGCGGAAGTGGCACCTGTAATCCTTGTCCCACTTTACCACGGAATGGCTTTTCCTTTCCGTCACGTCGCCTAGATATGTCCGCAGCTGCCTGCGCAATGTCCTGTGCCAGCTCCAAGCACTGGCTTACATCGCCCTCAACCAGCTCCTTATCTTCAGGGTTAGGAGCTTCCTCAAGGAGCATGAGGCACTCTGTGAGGTGTTCCGACACAACCCGAACCCGTTCATCTGCCTGTAGTGCACTTTTCAAGAGCGCGTCCTCCCGGTCCTCGCGGCCGATCATTGCCGCTGTGGTAGTAAACCACCTTAATTCTGTCTTTATAGCAGCCTTATACCTGGCGATCGAGGGAGCCATGGTACCAACTTTTACACACTCGACTTAATAAAAACGAAAACCAATAAACAAATACCACAAAATAAATGTTAGTTGACTGGCCTAGACCTTACCGATAAGGTACCGTTCACTAGGCAAACAATACAGTCACAAAAAAACCGAAACAATATTTTCCAAAATTAATAAAATATGTGGGTAATATAAAAACACGCTTAATACTAAATTACGGCTAACTATGTTGCAATAAAGCAACCACGCTCTGCTACCAAAAATGTTTGATTCCGAAGCTGATCTTAGCGCAGTGGAAGCAAATTAAAGTTATCTTAAAATCTAAAACTAAATGGTCGATCAGCCTCGGAACAACATTTGACTACGATTCGTAGTGCTCTTTACTATAGCTAAATAAAATAAATTTAATGAGAGAATTCTGCTCCGGAAAGTTTCCGGCCGAGAAATTCTTGTTTCCAAAATCTACTTAAACAGGGCCCAGCAACGAATTGCTTACCGAGCGAACGATGACGCCGTCGTTTCCTTGTAAGTCTAGTTTTTGACAGGAAAAATAGGTATCAGGTTTGAGGAAGACTTTTGGATTGGGACTTAGGTACTAGACTTACTGCACCCGGGCACCAGCTCGTGTGGCACTCCGTCCCTCCGACAGGTTTGGCTTCACCTCAGTTCATCACTCCACCATTCACCAGTTCACAGTTCGACATCAACAATGTTTTCAACACAAAAACAACTAAAGATTCCTCTCCGAATGAGGAATCGGTCCCGTTGGCCCCCAATCAAGAAAACAATCAAAAAATATATGGCTATCGGCAGCCGCGACGCGAGCGACGACTCAAAGTGAGGTTATGTTACCGGCGACCACGTTGGCCTCAATCAAAAAGCCGGAACCAAAAATCACTTGGTTCACTTCCCCACCGAACAGGGAAAACCACACGAGAAAACCGAAAGCACACTAAATTACTTATTTATAATTAAACTTCGCATCCACGATGCGGGCGACGGCAGAGGACGTGACAAGATGACAGAGCAGTGTTGCCAGCACCGCGCGCCCATTTTATACGAAAACTAAACATACGGCTTACTGCGATTTGGGTTCAAGAGGCTAAAGGCTATACAAGGTGTTCAAGGTTGAGTAAGAGAAGGTGTGAGAGGGGCAGATTTTTTTTCGGATAGCTTTCGTAAGAGACATAGGAACTGGGGGGTTACATACTTAAATTTTAGGTAACGAAACGGGCTGACCACCTTTCATTAAAGTGACGCACAAGGTTATGAAGTAACCGTCAAAACTTGAACAGACAAAAGCGACAACAACTACGTTTTCACAGCCAATTCAATTCTGCCTACCCCGAAAGTAGCCGGTAGTAGGTGTAAGGTCGGTAATAGGTGTGGTGAGACAACACGCCCCGGGGTATAAATACGGCTTACTGCGATTTGGGTTCAATAGAGGTTATGAAACAACCCTCAATTTACTAGACAAAAGTTATAACAACTATATTTACACAGCCAATCCAGTTCTGCCTACCCCACAAGAAGCCAGCTAGGTGCAAACAGCCGCGTGCCGGGGTAAGGTCGGTAATAGGTGTGCTGAGACAACACGCCCCGGGGTATAAATACGGCTTACTGCGATTTGGGTTCAAGAGGCTATAGGCTATACAAGGTAAGATAAGCAAGAAAGGGTACAAGAGCATTAGAATCTGCTTGATGCTATTTGAGAACTTGCGTTTATTCCTGTTACTCAAAAGGTATAAAAATACACGTAGTACTTATTTGGCACTTTGTTTCTGATAAAAGGCTTTAGATGAAGTTAGGTTAAAGTGGTACGTTACCAACTCAGGTACTAAAAAAACTGCTAGATAAGTGATTATTGTTCGAAAAAGGGTAACAATATGATTTCGATACCTTTGAAGTTTTGATGAGGTATATCACAACCACAAAGGTTCTACAAGTCTTCTTTGTTCTAGAGTATTTCAGCGTTCTCGGCCACTGAGTTTGTAAATTAGCACTACGAGCCAAGTTTAGAAATAGCTGTGGTGTTTTTTATGAATGTCAACCGGCGACAAACCGTGAATGACCAACGGGCTGACGTCACGAGCTAGCGTGCCATTTCGCAGCGTTGATATGCACATTTTACGACTGAAATATAGGGTCCGTCTGAAACCAGTTATTCAGGTAAATCAAGCGGAACATGAAACTATTTTTTATTATGCCTTTTTTTATAAATGTTTAATACAGCTTTCCGTGTGATACCGGCTAGTGCCAGCCAATTCCTATAGTAAGCAACTAAGGTCATTTTTGCGCTGCGTAACGCATGCGTTGGAACAATACTCGACCTTAAACACATGCAAAGAATATGGTTTATTTATTTGACAAATGCTTCCGTCGAGGGCGTCGACGCACGCGGACGCGTCCGTCAAACCTTTTCACATAAACAGTGTTTGTATGAAAATTAGGTGTAAAATAGTATTTTTTAAACGCATCGGATAGTGCTGCGCAAAAAAAACGCGCAAACGGACAACATGTATGTAAAGTGGACTTGACGTTTGTTTACATTTTGTATTACAATTTTAGGCGACAGAAATTTTAGGCTACAGTAACACATTATTTTTTAAAATGTGGCAATAGCGCCCATATTTGGCCGTTAACGCTGTGCCTACCTAAGGGATAGGATACGTGATGTACATGTATGTGTTACAGTAAGGCTGATACTACATCGTAACGTAATACGACACACATTTATAAAAACTCCCTTTTGGTACGCAGTCAAGCTTCGACTTAGATCGCAGAGTACCTTTTACTTATATGTCTAGACATAAGGTTTAAAGTGTTAAACACTTACTTCTTGCCTCGCACCTCTACGCTAGCACAAAGACACTCTTCCCACTTCTAACCCCTTGTACTTTTTACTCTTATTGGAGAATGTAGTATGAACCCTCACTTTATGGCCCTGAGTGAATTAAAGTGGCGCAGTGTAACACATCTCGATCGTACGCAACATCCACCTTTGAACTTACCTAGGTATGTTGATCTAATTAGAGGTCTCCCATAGAATCCGGTTTTGAAGTTCAATTCACCTTCTTCTTCAACTTTAAGAGTCAGACTTTTGTCGGTTCTAGACCCTCTGTTTCGTCACAACATAAACTTTCTCCTTTATTTGATGTTTTAATTCATTGTAACAAATTAATAAGGCGATACTTGGAAATTGTTTTTTTCTTAGTGTAACACAATATCATGAAAGTATTATTTCACCGACGTGGGTTTTAACATCATAAATATCCCTGGACGAAACACACAGCGCCATCTAGCCCCAAACTAAGCAAAGCTTGTACTATGGGAACTAGACAACTGATATAATACTTATATACTTTTTTTTTTGTAAATAAATACATATTATACATAGAAAACACCCAGACTTAACACAAATATTTGAAAATTAACTTTACAAATATTTGTGTCCAGTGGGAATCGAACCCACGACCCTCGGCGTAGAAGGCAGGTGCACTATCCACTACGCCATCGGGACAGATCATGTATACAGTTAATAAACTTTATGATTCGAGAATAACCATGGCGTTGATGGACAGCTTTTATGCACCATTTCAAGGCTTTAATAAGGTTTTTTACTGTGTGGGCGGAGTTCTTTACACCTAATAATTCAAAGTTGAATAGAAAGTTGATTACTCACGTAGGTGTATTATAAGAAACAATTTCGTAAACGAAATTTGGCGTCGGACAGTCCAACTCGTGTCTATTACACGCTCTATACACAAAATTTATTGATACAAATCCTACATATATCATAACAAATTCGTGTAATTAAAAGTGTAGGTATAGGTAGCACGTGCATATAAGTTAAATCCGTAACACACAGCGGTATCGCAGTGTGCAAGTTCAAATTATGTCATATTCATTGATTCTGCTGTCATATCAAAACGATTTTGGAATATTCAGGTCCTTGATTGCCATATAACCCAATTCAAAACGTAGTTTACACTTATTGAAATTAATTAAAGACCATTATTTATTCAGAATCCTTCGTATTATGATAGATAGCTATTTCTGAGGTCACTTTGACGTTGGAAAGTAGAAATTAATTTTCAATGTTGGTATGCCAGATTCACTCAAATGTTTAAGGCCTTTTCCCACCGCAAGATGTCGTGAATTACATTGTCATTTCGAATCGCAAGGTTCTTTACACAAGACTCATCTATGCATTTACCTTTCATCTATTTTTTTAAATCGATCATTCACATATTTTGCTATTGTAAACATTCGGTACTAATACATACACATATACCAATATAACGTTCTAAAACCTGTTGTTTTAAAATAAGAGTGTTCATTATATAAATTTCAAGATCAAAAGCCCTTATCTCGCCGCATAACTGACCCTAAAAACCTTTTTACTTCGTTACTTAGCTTACTTACCTTTAATGCCTACCAATTCACTAATGTTTCTGTCAAAGTTACGTACGATTCAGAGATTGATGATGATGAAACGCTTCTTAAATTATTAGAAGAAGCTACTAAAGAAATACATTATGACTCAAATAGTTAACTTATTGTACTATCGAAAGCACATTATTAACCACTCTAAGGTATCAACTTAAATTGGATCTCCATGCTCTTTATAAACAACTAGTGCTCTATTAGCGGTTTCACCTGCTGCAAGTCATTTTCCCGCGAGAAAAAGGTATTTTTCCGGCATGTTTATTAGATAGATAATACACCTTCCTCTTCAATTATTATATCTATTAAAAACGTATTAAATCCATTGCGTGGTTTAGGAGGAGTTAGCAAATTCCATGACAGGCAGAGAGATAGACAGAAAAACGCAAAAAAACGACGTCATTTTATACTATGTATTGATTTATCAGTGTAGGTAGTTTGATTTCTAAAAGGGGTAGATTGATGATTTTTTTTATGGAAACTGGCGGTATTATTTGGTCGTGGAATTTCGGTTCGTGTTAGTTATGTTATGACAACATGCATACGAAACGTCATCAAACGATCTAAAACTTATGGAAGTTTAAAATAAAAATCTTTTACATACAAAAACCGTTTTTATTTCCAAAACAATCTGTACTTATCAAGTACAATAAATTTTACCTAGCGTCTTTTTAACAATGAAAAAATTACATAATTTTACACGTAACTTTACATCGATTTTTAATACATTAGCTATTTGTGACAATATAGGAACCAACATTTTAACTAAAGATAAATCGGAGATATTATTATCTTTTAAAAAGTTTGGTTTCTATATTTTCATGTAAATTATAGCAAAGAATACTTAAAAAATTAATGAAATTATGAAAAATATATACAACAACAACGATATTTTGACCTTAGAAATAATTGGAAAACAGCTTTGATCTCAAGAAGTCAACGCTTTTGAAATGTTGTTTCTATAAAATAAAAAATCATTATAGCACGTAACTTCAAGCTACAAATGAAGGAAATTTTCCATTAAATGGTACTTAACATAAATTATTTAAAAAATATTATCACAGTTAATGCAGATGATTATGTTTTAATTGAAGTTTCATGTGTGACATGTAAAAGACATTATTTATTTTATTTAAAAAGATCGTGATGTGTAAACTCATATTTGACGTTAACTAAACAAAAAATATGTCAGATGTAGAAATATCAAACACCTATATTAACCAATATTTAATTTAAGATAACACGGATATTTAAAGAATTTACATTAAGTACAAAATTTTACACAATAATACAAATTGACTACTGAAAATGGCAGTAGTTAAAATAATGTAGGAATAACACTATTCAGGAATATTTACAAACTCATCTTTGGCTATCTACAAATGATAACAAAATCTAAGTATTCACGCAGACGGACTGCATCCAGACTGCAAAGTCAATTGAAGAAAGTACGTTCGTGCACCTCCGATAAGAAGGTAAATAAAAAATGCAATAACGGCGTAAAAATCTATTTTTTTGCACAAGAAGTTTCACACAAAATCATGAAGCAAAATGCCAGTGACAATATGCTGAAATAGATGCCAACTTTGCAAAAGTGTAATGTCACATTGAACATAATAATATGGCTGTGTAGCAGTGGCGAAGGGTGGCATATTAACGAAGGAAGGTAGACCGGAGCGAAAAATGATTGATGTAAGAGTGGGTACGGATTTGATCATTTTTGAAAGGGAAGCCGATATGAATCGGCATATACTCTTCGCCACTGCTGTATAGTTGTAGTTTCCCCAACTAAAGCAAAAGTATTAAAAGTTACAAAGAAAACACTTTATACCAAGGTTTGTAACTGATAAACCACTACCACTTTTGGAGATAAGCGTGCTGTCGTTAACTGCATACGAACTGCAATTTTCAGATATCTCGCAGTCAAAATGTAGCCCGTCTTTTGTTGTTCTTACAACTATAGTTATAGACAGAATGCTTAAAAGCCAACTATTTACAATTCTATGATATATTCAAAATGGCCGAATTTAATAGTAGAAACTTTTCCAACTCTCAGAACAAAAGAAAACAAAAATGGGAAACTAATGTCGATGTTTTATAATCGTTTTAACATGAAAGGAAAGTTCGTTGTATTGTTGTGAGAAAATGATGAAAGTTTTAATGATTTTCATTAAAAAAGTAATTAAGAAATTAGTGCTGGGCCCTCAAAACAATAGAACGTTAATTTTTTATGAAAAGTTTCGTGAGTATAATTGATGGGAATTAAGTATAAAGTAGGGTGCCAGCGGATCAATTTTCCTTTATAAGGGATCAACACAATTTATGTTTTTCATATTTGTATGAAAAACAATTATAAGGCCCGTAATTGCCAGGTTGATGTACTAGCAATAAAAAATACACAAATAAAGATGATTTTTATAAAAAACTGAAAAAAATTTTGTTGGAAAAGACGTAGAAATAATAATTTATACATTTATTTTATATTGTCGATATGCTCCACCGGAATTGCTTTAAAACATCGGTTATTCCTACTTTTTTATAAATATTATGTACAGTCTTCACTTTATTTGTTTGTTTATAAAGAAAATATCTATAAATTAATTTATGTCTATAACTTGCCTCTAGTTTCGTTCCGTTGTTCTTCAAAGTCTTTTAGGAAGTGAATTTTGTCCGCCGTGCGATACCTGAATTAAAAATAGCAACTTAAGACACCTAGGAAACAAAGAACCCTTGTACTACGTATAAAACAATACTAAGAATCGATTCCAAAATACCGGCAAAATATGAGTAGGTAAAGATAAATTCTTAAAGCGACACTGTGACTTTTAACTTAGACAAAAAAAAATGGTTCACCGCATTAATCCTGAATTGATTCGATTTTGATGATGATTGACATTCTCTAAGCTGATACTGTATTTAAATCGTAGCCACTCGCTACGAATGTACTACGGCGTAGCCTTTTGTGTATGACAAAGTCACAGACGCAATATAATCAAAGGTGTAAAAATGTTTTGCCCTCTAGTCGGTTACAGTAGGAATAAAAACCATTTTTTACTTACTCACTTGGATCTCTTTTTTCTTCTTACTGTATCTACAGGCGTGGCTTCGACACAGAGCACTATGAGTCTAGTACTACACGAATATCTGAAACAATAACGGACACATTAAATAACTAGCTATTTAACACGGTTATACGTTATTTATACTGGGTGATACAAAACAACCAATAAAGCTGAAAGGAGGTCAAGGTACTCGTAAAACTGAACAACTTTCCCTATGGAAAATAAGTCGAAATATGAAAAAAAAACTTGGACCTCCCATACAAAATAAACTCCATTTGTTTGGGAGTTTTTATGGGTTGTTTTGTAACACGTTGTATTGACCGCACTAATTAATACGGTTATCCTCATAATACACTTTCACTTGCTGTTGATGTAGACTGTAAGTGCTCGACTAGTTTGATCTGTCCTGATGCATCCCAATAACAACTTTTAGCTCAATTTAGACAAGTAAAAAAACTTACTCGGTACATGAAATCGCTTCATTGATTTTACTTCATACTTTATTTACTTTAAAGTACAATTTTGCATCAGCTATTTGTAATAGTAATAGCAGATATTCTAATGAACAGAGAGGAAAAATAAAAATAGGAAAATACCTCAATAAAAATTTGTTTCTTTATCGACAACACAATTACAATGGAGATTTTGTGTAGGTGGTATTAACATTGGAAACAAGCGTAGGCTATAAGGAAAATTTCGGATGTTATTCAATCAAACTTTGAACTTGTTTACCTCCTACTCTATTTATTGACAGTTTACAAAGCTTTCAAAATTAGTTAAAGTAAAAAAATACGCAAGGGATTAAATTAAAAGTTTGAAAAAGTCATGCAATACCGTCATATTGTTATTTGTATTATAGCCAACTATAGCTTATATTTCTACAACTTATTTTTTCATCAAATTACAATGAATCAAATGCACATTTATCGATTAATTTCCTTCTGATACCTTTGGCTAAGCTTGTGCAGGAAAACTAGTCTATCGATGATGAATGGTTCAAAAAGCTGATACTAATGTTTCTAGATCCAACAATTGGTATGACCGCAATAAGGACACAAGCCCAAACTCGTCAGGATTGGTACGGTGTCATGCGTTACAGTAAGCTTCCATAGCTGCTCAAGTATTTTTACTTACGCTGCTAAGTCATACATGTACTTGTACTTACACTGCTTGGTCATACAGGTACTTGTACTTACACTGCTCGCTCATACAGGTTCTTGTACTTACGCTGCTCGCTCATACAGGTTCTTGTACTTACGCTGCTCGGTCAAACCGGTACTTGTACTTACGCTGCTCAGTCATACAGGTACTTGTACTTACGCTGCTCAGTCATACAGGTACTTGTACTTACGCTGCTCAGTCATACAGACAGGTACTTGTACTTACGCTGCTCGGTCATATAGGTACTTGTACTTACGCTGCTCGGTCATATAGGTACTTGTACTTACGCTGCTCGGTCATACAGGTACTTGTACTTACGCTGCTCGGTCAAACAGGTACTTGTACTTACACTGTTTGGTGAACCAGGTACTTGTTAATACACTGCTCAGTCAAACAGGTACTTACGTTTCTTGATCCAACAGTTTTTTGGACCGCAGTGAGGACGCGAGCCCGAACTTGTCGGGGTTGCTAGTGTACCAAGCGACCTGCTCAGTCATACAGTTACTTGTACAAACGCTGTTCGTTAAACCAGGTTGCTACTAGTACTTACGCTGTTTGGTCAACCAGGTACTTGTACTTACCCTGCTCGGTCAACCAGGTACTAGTACTTACGCTGTTTGGTCAACCAGGTACTTGTACTTACGATGCTCGGTCGAACAGGTACTTGTACTTACGATGCTCGGTCAAACAGGTACTTGTACTTACGATGCTCGGTCAAACAGGTACTTGTACTTACGATGCTCGGTCAAACAGGTACTTGTACTTACGATGCTCGGTCAAACAGGTACTTGTACTTACGATGCTCGGTCAAACAGGTACTTGTACTTACGCTGTTCGGTCATACAGGTACTTGTACTTATATTGCTCAGTCAACCAGGTACTTGTACTTACGCTGCTCGGTCATACAGGTACTTGTACTTACGCTGCTCGCTCATACAGGTACTTGTACTTATATTGCTCAGTCAACCAGGTACTTGTACTTACGCTGTTCGGTCATACAGGTACTTGTACTTATATTGCTCAGTCAACCAGGTACTTGTACTTACGCTGCTCGGTCATACAGGTACTTGTACTTACGCTGCTCGCTCATACAGGTACTTGTACTTATATTGCTCAGTCAACCAGGTACTTGTACTTACGCTGCTCGCTCATACAGGTACTTGTACTTACGCTGCTCGGTCATACAGGGACTTGAGCTTACACTGCTAGGTCAACCGGATCACATCAACTTATAACGCTTTTTATACAGTTTCTAAGAATAACTAGCATAAATTGATCCCTAAAATATGTAGGTAGATGTCCTGCTGCAGCCAACAGCACAGGTCATGAGTGCACCAGAAGAGCAGCTGTGAGAGAAGAATGGCGTCGTACAATCAAGCAGGCCACTCAGCATGATGACAATATGACTACTACATGATGACCACGACCACTCTGTCAAGAGTGCTACGAATAAGAAGAAGAGTCCTGCTGATCTTGCACTTACGTTTCTTGATCCAAAAGTTTGTTGGACCGCAGTGAGGACGCGAGTCCAAACTTGTTACGTTACAAAGCGTCCTGCTCAGTAATAAAGTTACTTGTAATAACGCTGTTCGTTCAACCAGGTACAAGTACTTACGCTGCTCGGTCATACAGGTACTTGTACATACACTGCTCGGTCATACAGGTACTTGTACTTACGCTGCTCGTTCAAACAGGTACTAGTACTTACGCTGCTCAGTCATACATGTACTTGTAGTTACGCTGCCCGGTCATACAGGTACTTGTACTTACGCTGCCCGGTCATACAGGTACTTGTACTTACGCTGCTCGGTCATACAGGTACTTGTACTTACGCTGCTTGGTCATACAGGTACTTGTACTTACGCTGCTCGGTCATACAGGTACTTGTACTTACGCTGCTCGGTCATACAGGTACTTGTACTTACGCTGCTCGGTCAAACAGGTACTTGTACTTACACTGCTCAGTCATACAGGTACTTGTACTTACGCTGCACAGTCAAACAGGTAGTTGTACTTACGCTGCTCAGTCAAACAGGTACCTGTACTTACGCTGCTCGTTCAAACAGGTACTAGTACTTACGCTGCTCAGTTAAACAAACACTTCTACTTACGCTGCTCGTTCAAACAGGTACTTGTACTTACGCTGCTCGGTCATACAGGTACTTGTACTTACGCTGCTCGGTCATACAGGTACTTGTACTTACGCTGCTCAGTCATACAGTTACTTGTACTTACGCTGCTCGCTCATACAGGTACTTGTACTTACGCCGCTCAGTCATACAGGTACTTGTACTTACGCTACTCTTTCAACCAAGTTCTTGTACTGACATTGCTCAGTCAACAAGTTAATTATACTTACGCTCCTCTATCAACCGGGTCAATCAACTTATAATAGCTTTTTATACAGTTACTAAGAATAACTCGCATAAATTGATCCCTGAAATGTGTAGGATGATGTCTTGCTGATCTTGTACTTACGTTTCTTGATCCAACAGTTTGTTGGACCGCAGTGAGGACGCGAGCCCGAACTTGTCGGGGTTGCTACTGTGCCACGCGTCACAGTACGCGTCCATCGCCGGCTCGCCGTTGGGGCTTGCGCCGTGCCACACGGCTTTGGTCGGCCTGTGGGCAATGGAAAGCAAATGCATTAGGATGTATGACGTAAATACGTATTTTTTGGTGAACACCGTGCCACACGCCTTTGGTCGGCCTGTGGGCAATGGAAAGCAAATGTTTTAGGATGTATGGCGTAAATATGAATTTTTTGTAAACACCGTGCCAGACGGCTTTGGTCGGCCTGTGAGCAATGGAAAGCAAATGTTTTAGGATGTATGACTTAAATATATAGATTTTGGTAAACACCGTGCCAGACGGCTTTGGTCGGCCTGCGGGCAATGGAAAGCAAAATGCATTAGGACGAATGACGCGAATATTATGTATTTTTTGGTAAACACCGTGCCAGACGGCTTTGGTCGGCCTGTGGGCAATGGAAAGCAAATATTGTAGACGTATGACGTAAATATGTATTCTTTGGTTAAACGCCGTGCCAGACGGCTTTGGTCGGCCTGTGGGCAATGGAAAGCAAATGGATTAGGACGTATGGTGTAAATAGGTACTTCAAGGTAATACATTATTTCATTTCATATTTCAGTTCAGTAGTAAATCTACTGGGCCCTAAGTTCGTCCCAACGTCTAACTAAAATATAAAGAATGGTTGTTTCTTATCTTCCTCATAGATTTAAATAACCCACCCATTAAGGGTCGACAATATCACCTTTTTTGAGCAATCGGAAGCTCGGCTCTATCAAATTAAAGCTGTTCAGTGTTTAGGTCATTTAAATACTCTCGAAAAACATAACTATCCTGTGGCAGTCGGGTCAAAATAAGTACATACAACTATGTGAACAAATAGCAGGAAATCATTTCGTTCCAAGAGTAAAATATTATAAAATGACTCTTTGTTTTACGATTGAATAAATCCAGATTACTGCAACCTTATTATGTAATCAAGCTTTCCGTTTATATCGTATTATAATCCTCTCGGGCATCCTGTTATTAAATATGTTAATGCTATAATAAGGATAATGTGTTCTGTTTTTAATTACAGCGCAATCAGTGAATGAATAAAATATAAATTCAGTTAATTAAGTAAATGAATAGTGTGAAATTTTACCAAAAATATCACAGAATTATCTACATGACGTGTTTTCAGGATATTACCCTAAGAGTATCCTACTAATATTATAAAGGCGGATGTTTGTGTGTGTGTTTGTTACGACATCACGCTAAAACGGCTGATTAGATTGACATGAAATTTTGCACAAATATAGAAGAGCATCCAGAATAACACATAGGCTAACTTTTACCACGGAAAAATGTCTCATTCCTACGGGATCACGCATTTTCCAATATTTTTGAAATAGGTGGCGCAACTGAGCCGATTCGCGTTTTAGAAACTAACAGCGACATCGCTTGGTGAGTAACTAAGCCGAAATTGTCTGAATGAATTAGAAGAATCACTAAGACGCGGGTGAAACCGCGGGACAGAGAGCTAGTAATTATATAAACCATATATAAACAAGCTGTAAAGTGCGTGTATCACCCTGCGCCGTACTGTCGCATGCGTCTGTGAACGTAAGCAGTTGTTCCATAGAAATACAAAACATACGTCAAATGTTTAAGAAGTAATAGAGGTTAAATAGTATTGTCACTGGCGTTTTGCTACTGATGGACAGAGAGTTGTGTTCTTACTATAGTGATAAACGTTCTATTTTTGTAGGCGTACTCTATAGCTTGCTTATACATACTCTAAGATACTTCCCTATCCTACGACTTACTATTATAAATGACTCAAAGAGGTAGTGATGATATGACGAAAACAGATCATCTAGCATAAACCTTGGTCCTCCAGTATTCCCTACATCCAGCCGTGGACTACGTAAGGCTAGTGTGAGCTAAATTATTTTATATAGCAACACAACCATCCTGATTATAAAAAGCGGTTGTCTCAAATAACATCATCGCCTTTGTGGAAAGCAGGTTAACTGCATGTTTGTCATACACTTGTGCAAAACAAGCGCTCCAGCTTATTTGCTCACCGTTTCGTAGAAGCCTTTTTGAGCACATCTAAATTTGGCTTTTGGACGGTTTTATCGTGAGTTAAAACATAACTTAATTTTATCATGTATGTAGAGTATAAAAGACGTGTATAAATAATTAAGTACGTATTTATTCATCTGTGTCTGTTTCAGACCATCATCTGTAATCAAATAGCTCGATTCTCTTGCATAATAATTTGCATTTTTGTGTAAATAAAAAATGACGAGCTCTTTTCGTTTTGTTTCGCTCGTAATGTTCTCTCTCAGCACATATTGTCTAATTATAAATTGAATGCAAACTAATGACTCGTTTTTATTTAAGCGTGAAATTCCAAGCTGACTTCGCTCGCAATACTTTTTTTTGTTTGGCGCTGTGTATCACCCTTCTTACCGACCTTAGAACCGAGTCTTGGCTTTTACACAGTCTAGGGAAAAAAAATTCAAAAGCCACCTCTTGTCTCTTACACAGTTTAGGGGATAACGGCGTTCGATTTGAAAAATGGAGCAGAAATGTGACTGTGACTGTTTCTGTCACTGTTTTAGATGAATTTATTTTTTTAGGACACTTACCATCCAGGATCAGTGAGCACGTTCTTCCCGCTGAAGCTGTAGATCCTGGGCGCGTGCGCGAAGAGGGCTCCTGATTCATCGAATATCTCTCCCCACGAGTTGAAGAGGACATCCCCGCGGATGTTCACCACAAGGATCTTACAGTTCACCCATGAGAAATGAGTCTCTGTGTCTGCGTCTGCGTCTGCGTCTGCGTCTGCGTCTGCGTCTGCGTCTGCTTCTGCGTCTGCGTCTGCGTCTGCGTCTGCGTCTGCGTCTGCGTCTGCGTCTGCGTCTGCGTCTGCGTCTGCGTCTGCGTCTGCGTCTGCGTCTGCGTCTGCGTCTGCGCCTGCGTCTACGTATGCGTCTGCGTCTGCGTCTGCGTCTGCGTCTGCGTCTGCGTCTGCGTCTGCGTCTGCGTCTGCGTCTGCGTCTGCGTCTGCGTCTGCGTCTGCGTCTGCGTCTGCGTCTGCGTCTGCGTCTGCGTCTGCGTCTGAGTCTGCGTCTGCGTCTGCGTCTGCGTCTGCGTCTGCGTCTGCGTCTGCGTCTGCGTCTGCGTCTGCGTCTGCGTCTGCGTCTGCGTCTGCGTCTGCGTCTGCGCCTGCGCCTGCGCCTGCGTCTGCGTCTGCGTCTGCGTCTGCGTCTGCGTCTGCGTCTGCGTCTGCGTCTGCGTCTGCGTCTGCGTCTGCGTCTGCGTCTGCGTCTGCGTCTGCGTCTGCGTCTGCGTCTGCGTCTGCGTCTGCGTCTGCGTCTGCGTCTGCGTCTGCGTCTGCGTCTGCGTCTGCGTCTGCGTCTGCGTCTGCGTCTGCGTCTGCGTCTGCGTCTGCGTCTGCGTCTGCGTCTGCGTCTGCGTCTGGGTTTGCGTCTGCGTCTGCGTCTTACACTTACACTTACCATCCAGGATCAGTGAGCACGTTCTTCCCGCTGAAGCTGTAGATCCTGGGCGCGTGCGCGAAGAGGGCTCCTGATCCATCGAACATTTCTCCCCACGAGTTGAAGAGGACGTCCCCGCGGATGTTCACCACAGGGATCTCTCGGTCCACCCACGACACGATCGTGTCTATGTTTTGGACTCTAGGACAAAAGAAAAACATTTTGTTAGAAGTCTTAGTACAAGCTCACAGACGTTCGGAAATTCCTGCACGCGTCTGTTATTGTGACGCGTAATACGGGGTGTTAGGGACGGTGTTACGAAAACTTTGCAGGTGTGCTCAGACCATGAAGTCAGTCAGCTGATCGTGAACTTTGTATAGGAGGTCGGAATTTCTTTTTCGTTTCCCACCATTGGCTCCATAGTAAAAGTTGTTCAGTTTAATGGTCTGAGCACGCCTGCAAAGTTTTCGTTACACCGTCCCTAACACCTTGTATATGGTTAACACTGATTTGACAATTGTCATCCATCACACACGACCGGATATGAGTTGATTATTATTGTTAAAAGAAAAATACTTTTGATATTGGTTACTATGTTAACACCTAACATAGCTAGAAATTACAAAGACATAATTTAACCCAGTATTCCGAACTACGAATATTATTTTGCTGTCTAGGCGAACAAAGTTTAAACAAGGCTACCTATCATACTGAATATGAACTTCTAAATACACACACGTTTAATGAACAGACTTCGTAGTAATAACAATTCTGAGGATTTGCAGACATTCAAAATATACATCGCCTCACACCCATTATAGGAAGGATAATTTTAAACCTTCCATCAAACATCTTATCCTACACATATGTAATTCCCTCTAAAACATTATTCTAAAACCCTTAAAATTATTTTGCCACAATTAAACTAATCCATTATCAAAATTTGTTGAGTCAAACATTTTCAAAATTTGCGCCAATATTTATAACACATTTTTATTTCCATGCGCAGCAAATATTTTATTATTACAGAAGGTATATTATTCTTGCCCAAAATTTACTAATGTTACACATTTTTTTCCGAATTGATACACAAAATATCTAATATGAATCTTAAATTCGTACCCATATTTTAAACAGTTTTGTACCACGTTTATGTTGAAGAACTGATAATGTCTTTCATACTACATTAATTTTGAAAAAAACATTGAAATTACTTATAAAACAATGTGTGGGCTTGCGGCACGTTGCTCTCTTGCTTCCCCGCGACTTATTAGTGCAATAATAGTAAAAAAACGGCCAAGAACTTGTCAGACACGCCTAAAAATAGGATTTTGTAGTCATCGTTTAAAAATTATCAGGTTTTCTGAGTAATTTCGGGTTGAGAACTATATTCCACATTGTTTTTTTTTTTTTTTTGTAATTTGTTCTTTAAAAGTCACAGTTGGAATAAATTATGGCAAACATCTCGAGACAGAAACATTTTAAGAGACTTTGTTCCAAAGAAACTTCCCCTCAGTTTTACAAGATCTATTCAACCATACCCTACTCAATATTAAAAGCAAAAAAAAAAAACGTTTTTCGCCCGCCCAAAAAATATTTAATTCAAATTTTTCTATCATCTCTAAATTTGGGTCAACACAATCTATCTTCACACTAAATTTGATGTCGATCGGTCCAAAACTTAATTATGTGGACGCGGCATACAGATAGGCAGACAGACTTAACGAAATGGTAAAGGTTTTTAGTACAAAATCCTGAAAAACTGAACTTAATATGTGTAATGATAAATAAAACATTGTAATAGTAAAGACTATTGTTATAATTTTGTTTTATTTTTGATTAATACTGATTAGTACAAAGTAGCTTTTAAGATTAGCATTACACTTCATTACGTAATAATTTCCAATAAATAAATCTACATTGCGATTTAATTGATGTTTGATTTAAATATACTTTGCAGAACATTGTTTGAAGTTAAACTTATTTAAAAAACAATCCTTTAATAAATTAGGTGCATTATTGGTTTTACATATTTGCAACAGCCATTAAATAAGAGTTCATTAAGAAATATTTATGTGAGCATATTTTTGTGCACAATCAGTATTTCTGATGGAAAAATGGCAAAAAATGATGGAAAAAATGAGAATAAATTGAGGTACAGTTAAATACCATCCTTAAAGTAATAATGTAGTAGTATGGTAGTAGACGTTATTTATGAATCAACAAAAGCAAAGAATCTTTAGCTATTCGTGTTAGAAGCTTATTTTATGCCTCAAATAATGATACCTGTAATTATTTTCTGTAAATCCTTTATGGCGAAGACCTTACCACAAAAAACTAATAAACATGACAACGTATTCAATCGCACGTTTCAATTTCATGATAAAATTATCAGCTCAATATTTGATCAACATCTGTTCATCTACATCTTCTATGTGGTAAGGCACAAACAAAAACTTAACTTAAAATTGAATAATCTCTCCTTTTTTGAGTAGGGTAATACTGATAACCTATTGAGTTCTGAAAGCTTTTTTTGCAGCTTTTTGCATATCAAAGAGCAATCGACCGTGACACACCATACGTAAACACGGTAAATAAGATTGAAAGAGCAATTGCTATTTATCCACGCACCAAATGGCATATTGCAATAAAATATCGTTTGGGGTATAAGATAACCGCCGATCGAGTCACATTGAAGCTCATACAGGATGTAAAAGTAAAACTACGGCGATGAATTACTAGAAAGGTACCTATAGAAAGGAATTGGTGGACCTTACCACAATAAAGTTAACACGCGTTTGATACTGCTTTGTATAAGTCACACAAGCGGGTTCACTTCTTGAAAGATTTGCAGCTTAAGATTTTTATACATTTTTTTTTCATTTCTCGCGGGATGCACAACAAACCACCCAATGAACCCCGATGTCTGAATTTAATACTAATTAAAAAGTAGTCTTAAGACATGTAGTGCTGCTTAGAATAGCATAACTTCGTCCTCTATTGGGTAAGTAATAAGCGATTTGAGAGTTGATATGTACCTATTGCAATTTTAGACGACAGGCTGACAACCTTTCTCTATGATGGGTGATGCACAGTCTTCTGAATAACTGTCTAACTTTTGTGAGATGAAGTGTAAATGGCCGTTTTACAACCATTTACGCTCTGCCTATAGGCGTAGTATATAAATGTATGTATGTACGTAGTAGTCTTATGACATGGCTACACCCTGTACAAGTTTGAATATGACGTCACTCGATCTACGGTTCAACCGAAGCGGATATTGCGTTCTCATTCGATCAGAAAATCGAGGATGGTTTAGGCAGGATGGTGTGTAGCTTACTTACCGGTGAGCAAGCTCAGAGTTAAGAAATAACATGCACGAATAACAAAAACATAAACATACATACATACATCAAAACTAAGTTGATAAAATGTACGTGCCGATAAAACTTAAAAAGGATTCCCGGTACGATAAAGGGACTTATATTGTGAAATAACCCTTTGTCTCCCCTCGAACAAGAAAGTTCCTGTTTTAACTTATAAGGCGTATTTTTAAAGATATAAGGGCTTTTACATCCCTCGATTAGTGGCGTCATCTGTTGTCGAGTAGTTGAACTCCATTTAGAACAACGATACCTTAAGGTAAACGCACATTTGTCAGTACGGCCGCAACGCACAGCCGCATTTTAAGCCACTAACGGGGTGAGAAATTTTTGTGAAAACCGTGGATTTGAAATGCAATTTATTTGAAACTTTTTTATTAGAAAAAACACTTAAATACCGCGAGTGGAACCGCGGGCGTAAAGCTAGTACATAATATATCTCTTGCGGTGTAGGCAGAGCGTACACGACCGTATAAACGGCCCTTTACATCACGTCTGACAAAAGTTCTCCTCAGATGAGACGCACGACGCGAGACACTAAATGACTTCTAACGTAACGTGAGACGTGCTTTAAATAGTTTCCGTTATTATAAAATGAACGAAACAGAAAGAAACGCATCGATGACTGCAAACGATCACTTGTTTGACAGATGTCATTCCACGCGTTACGTCTCCTCAGTGGAACTTGCGCCTTCTGCATTGGTTGGATCAATATTTATTTGAATATTCTGATTGGACCATTACCAACTACACTACGACCGAAAAAATAATGTAGAACTTGCTACGCCATCGCGTAGCGTTTCGCTACGGAATAAATATTACCAGAAATCTTGACCATACAATGTTGAGATGATATTCTATTTTTTTTACAGTCATATCAAAGTCAGGCTGGAATGATTGCCACGCAGTGAATAGAACCAATAGATTCATAGTAAAAGGTGACAACAACGTATCAAATCAAAAATTTTGCACTAAAAGTCTGGTTTAGTTGATTCGAATACCCAAATATTGCTAGAGCTGAATATTTTTCGTGGTTTCTTGCAGTTGCTCACAGAATTCTGATTTTTTACAAAGACAAAAATAATAAATAATATCGACATTATTAATTTTATGAGGCTTTTAGTTTGACTTAAGATTATGTATGGTTTCAATCTAGCTTCAACACTACTCAAGCAGTATTTTAAAAAAGTATGAAAGAGAAGACCCGCAAGATATTCAATCAGAAACTTCATAGAATATTGAATATGCCTTTTGAATATTGGTTCTAGTCAGAGTAATCAAAGTTTACCTTGGCAGCTTTGAGTAATACCTACCTTTCGGAGAATCTTTTGCTTTTGCAGGTCATGCAAATAGTGATTTAGGTACCTTATAGCTGAGTATATTAGTAAGATATCATTCTTACATAACATATATTTCTTAATAAGAACTTTATTTATTTAGTTACTTATCGGATCTTCTTTTCGAGTGGGACACTAATTCGTCTTACAACCCGATGAACCTCTCAGAGTTTACCTTCTACCTACTACAAGAAGTAGGCCACTGACATGGTTGTGTGATAACCGCCGTCTAAGTATTCATAGACAGCAATCAGGATTGATGGCTTAACGAAGCATGGAACCATCTTGCTTTTCGGACAATAAGGTGGTTAAGTCTGCAATGCCATAACCAGACTGGGAACTAGTCCACAATGTGACAAATATCAACTTTGTGAGTGACCCATCGGCAATCGAATCCGGAACCTACACATACATTTCATTACATATTAAGTAGTAAATGAAATAGACCTATAATATAAAAAATAGACATTTAACGTAGTCCCAGACCATTTAAAAAGTGAGGATTTTGCTGCATTGCGGCATAGCACTAAGCCTTACAAAACACCCCTGTACTGTTAGGACGTACTGCCTTAATAAGGGAGGTCTCATATTTTGGTAGAGTTTGTGGGCTTTGCCGTGTGATGCCGGCTTTTAATGTCATCACCCCATATATTTCCCGTGGGTGTCGTAAAAGGCGATTAAGGGATAAATTCATTCAAAGGTTCAGTCCCTGTGTGAATTTCGCAATTGCATTGCAACATCTTGCATTGCGCTTACCAACCCGCCTGCCAAGCGTGGTGAGTATGGCAAATACCCCCCTACTAGGGTAGGCCCATGTTCAGCAGTGGACTTTATTGTGGTTGTTATAGTAGTGGGCTAAGAGGTTGTTACGTAAAAGAAAAAAAATGGTATGTTATAAATAAACACATTTAATTTTAGCGCAAACGCTGCGTCATTCGGATTGTCCGTACAGACCCGCAATGCGAAGTTCACTCTCTTTATCTGCTTCGCTTCAAGTAAATAAGTGAACTTCGAATGCGGACGGTACGAAACTATCCGTAGTGCGCCGTCAACTTGACAGCGTCGTTCAAAGTATGGTGGGCGCGCCGCGGCGTGCCACCCGGTCTTTCTGTCTATTCTGCAAGCATGCCAATATAAACCCATACAAACCACTCATACTATGAACGACGCCACCACGTTTGGTATTTTTTTTACCTAAAATGACACGTTGGGGGGAGGCCTTTGCCCAGCAGTGGGACAGTCTAGGCTAATATAATAAAACCAAGTTACTTGGCCTAGCCCGTACTTGGTTCTGTAAATACCGGCCCTGTGTCGAGAAGAGTAGAAATAACTACATACAAATAATAATAAAAAATTACACACAAAGCACTAAAACATAACGTACCTGGAAGATATAAAAGCACGGAACGTCCCCTCCAGCCCAGCCTTCTGCGCCTGTCTATGGCACTTGTAGTTGGTGCTGCTGACTCCGTGCATGTTCGTCTTTATTTTGACCCTAAATGACACACACAGTACTAAAATGTAACGTACCTGGAAGATATAAAAGCACGGAACGTTCCCTCCAGCCCAGCCTTCTGTGCCTGTCTATGGCATTCGTAGTTGGTGCTGCTGACTCCGTGCATGTCTCCCGTATGAGGCTCGTCTTTATTTTGACCTTAAATGACACACAGTACTAAAACGTAACGTACCTGGAAGATATAAAAGCACGGAACGTTCCCTCCAGCCCAGCCTTCTGCGCCTGTCTATGGCACTCGTAGTTGGTGCTGCTGACTCCGTGCATGTCTCCCGTATGAGGTTCGTCGAGTGCTGCTAGCCGCAACTGCGAGAAACAGTGAAGATTTAGTTCGTGGTACATACAATTGGCTGTAAATAAGCTTTTAAAAGAAAAGCTAGGAAATATTCCTTTTTCAAAAATAATTCATCCCGTCCAAAGCTGCTAGCCGCAACTGCGAGAAACAGTGATGATTTAGTTCGTGTTACATACAATTTGCTGTAAATAAGCTTTTAAAGGAAAAGTTGGGAAATATTCCTTTTTCAAAAATAATTTGTTTGCAATAGCAACTTATTGAGACTTCTAGGTCCTATCTGCACACTTGCGACTTATAGAAATAGCACGTGAGACGTGAGTCATTGCGACGCATAAAATTATTTCCATATAATATGTATGAAACAGAAGAGACGCCGCCTACAGACGTGGGGCAGATGTCATCTTAAATCTCGCGTTTCACGTCTTATTATGAAAATAGCGCCCCACAGCTGCTGTCACACAATCGGTTGGGATTTTATTATGCTACATGAAAGTTTCACAGTGTTGTGAGGTGTGCCGCAGAAGTGGTGGCATACATGAAAGCATCATACTAAACTAACATACTAACACATTCCTTCTATTTACATATTGTAAAAAGGTAACAACACAAGTGAACCCAACATCCTAATTGTTAAAAAAACATAAATCATGTCAACCAAACTGTCAGCATCACTATATCTTTTCGCCGTCTGTTACAGGAAACCTGTATCGTACATCACAAAACAGAAATGCACAACATTATAAAGGTGCACGGCACCGTGACCCCAGGGAACGCGAGCTCTCGTGATATCGTAAGATAAATGGTTCCTAAGCTGTCTCTTGAACGCTCAAGACAAAATAAGTCTAAAGAGAAAATAGAGGGAAAATACAATACAAGCAAATAGAAAAGGTCGTTGCCTTTCATCAAATTCGTTAAAAAAAATCTAATGATTCGACCGTGTGGTGCTAGTTTCGAATAGCACCACATTAATTCTACCTGTAAATGCGACTAAGAGATACCTAAATTATCTAGGGAATGAGCAGCAGCTTTCACTGCGATGCGATTCACTGTGAATTAAATATATTTCATAACGTTTGATAATGCACCTGCCAAGCGTGGTGAGTATGGCAAATAATGGCAATACTCCTGAATAAAGACAGGTCGAGGGCCAATAGTAAACTTTTGTGGCTATTATGAATAATCAATGATGGTATTTACAACAGAAAACATTTTGAAACACGAACACGATTAAAAAAAGGTATATAGCACAGGATACAGCAAATTCGTAAAACATAATTATACTGATACTGACACATCCGCAAAATTATACGGTCACTCAACCACCATAATCAACATTTATCAGAATTAAATAGTGTAAAATAAATTTTACAAGCGATGATTTACGGCTTGAATGAAGCTAGCGAAACATTTCAGTGTCTGTCGTGCTATTCAAATGTTTTGAATAATGACAAAAAAAGTTTCTCGCGCAAGTTGTCATATCTAGAGCTCAAGCTCCACAGAGTAAACGTTAGACGTGAGACGTAAGATGGCATCTGTCAAATAAGTGATCGTCGGAGACGTGAGACGTGCGAAATCACGACGTGACGATTGAAACCGATTTCATATAATATGTATGAAACAGAATAAACACGCGCGGCCCGTTGATAACGGCTGACGAACGCTTATGATGATAGATATTATGTTGCACGTCGCGTCACGCGTCTATTCTGTAGAGCGCTTTGAAATTCATCCACACTGAATAACTGCAAATACGTATATTAAGAACCTTATGGGAGGTCTAAATTATCCTTTTCATGTACTGGTTCACCCATAAAATATTTGCAGTTATATAAAATCACGTTATACACTTAGATGAGTTCCAATTATATGGAGTGACTTACCACTGGACCCTCGCCTGCCGGGTTCTTATGATGAACTAAGCTAGAAGTTTCTAGAATACTCTGGAATGGCGTTCTCGTAGGTCCATTTGAGGGCGGAGTATGGATTGCCAGAAGTGAGCCCATCTGCCAAACAAACAAATTGTATCAAAAACATGCGTAGGTGTACATTTCAATACAAGAATCTCCATTTCAAAGACACGTAAAGTGTATAAGAGTAAATCAAAAAGAATTCTTTATTTCGCAAATATCAATTTCAAACCACTTTCTAAGTTTTCGCCCAAGGGGACAAAATATACGGCACGCTGTGACTTTTAAACATCTAAAAATAAGTTCTCGCCCAAGGGGAGAAATGTAGGTAAGTAGCCAAACTTCATTATAATATGACTTTTGAAAAGCTTTGTACATAAAAAGAAATATAATTTTGTTTCAATTTTTAATGTATTTTTGAAGAGTTAAGACACTTTTTGTATGAAGTACCTAACAACTTACGTAAATAATACTGTTTCCAATTGACAACTTTGTAGCAACGTTACAATTTTCACTTAGAATTCACTGTATAATTCAGTTTTTACAACGCATATCAAATTATACGTAGCAGGCAGCTAATATTACTTGCATTAATTATAAAAAACCAGAGTCACCACTCTAGTTTATTAGTTGAAGTAGAATGGAATTTATACGTAACACGACGACTAGCTTAATATATTTGTGTGTTTATACGTAGGTTGTCATAGCTTCTACCTTGACTAGATCTTTTAAATATATATTCTTCTAGAAATTTGGTTTAAACTTTGTATAGCCCAGATTTTTATAGTACCTAGTTTATCATATCGTTATTGTTATCAATTCATTTTATCATGAATAAAAAAAAGATCTAATTTTCAACAAAATAGCTTCTCTTTGGTAGAATTGAATTATATTTGTTTTGTAACTATGTAAGGTAACTGTGTCTTGAATCTGCTCGTTATGGAGCATTTACTTGTCATTTTATAATAGAGTTTGTATAGAATGTTTCTAGTACACCGTACGAAAATAATCAGCTTAAAATATTTTAAGAGTTGAAACTGTCCATTAAGCTCAACATCACGGCACTGCACGACTTATTTCTTTAGTTATTTTCACATCATTATGTTCTACGGTATTATGCTGTGGGGTTGCGCTGCCGACATTGAAACAATTTTCGTTCTTCAAAAATTCGTTAAATTTAGTGTTATAGGCTCGTTCACCCCTACTTATATTCTTCACTACCATTTTCAGTACATTCTTTTACATCTTACATCTAATAAAATCGTAACTGGTCGGGGTAACAGGAACCTCTTATAGATTTCAGAAAACACCTCTATACCGCGTTTTAGAAAACCTCATCTCCATAGAAAAGCGACATCTGTTGAAAAATATTTTACCCCAAATCATTTGTTCGCGATAATCTTCGAAAATATAGTACGTGTGTACATTACACTCTTTGTGGTGTGTAGCTACTAGCCCTGGTCAACACCTAGGATACTTTTTACCGCGGGAAAAACGCTTATTCCTACGTGAAATACGATTAAAATATTGTTCTGTGGCTGTCAAAAAGGAGAAACCTCTTTTCAAAACCTCTATATTTTTTATTGTTTTTGATTGATTTTGACAAATTGAAAAGACATCAGTTTTGACGTTCATTTCCAAACACCAGTTTTATTTACATGTCTTCAGTGAGAGTATAGTATTCTTTGCATGTCTTTGTTTGATAAAAATATCGTATTGAAATACTTTGTTATGCAACAATAAATCCTAAATGTAAGTAAATTACACTCATTTATTAGAATAAGGCGCATGTGGATTGGCGAGAGCTGTGCAATATTTTACATGCACGCTGCTCCCCACTCCCTGGATGAAATTATCCGATTTTACGACAATCTGAATAGAATTTGGGATGATACCACTAATAAGCATCACACAGTTTATGATTATTTGCCATAACCCTATCAGCCACAACAGTCCGCCGCTGGACATGAGCCACCACACTTCGCTTGCAGCGCAGTTCAAGATGTTGCATTACAAGGAACGTTGCTGCCCGTTCTTTAGTTGCTTTTTACGACACTAGCAGGTAGAATGGGGGTGATGCTATTCTATACAGGCATCACACGACACAATTATAATTTATTATTTTTATGTGTACCTATCTTAAGATTATCTCTCTTTTTCAGAGGAATTCTTCCCTGTCTCATGGGCCTTAGCCAAGTAAGGAGAGGCCATTGTAAGACTCAGTAGTCACGGAGGTAGTCAAGAGCTTCCTGGCAATGCGACACGTATTGAGTATTGCGGCTTTTTGTGAAGTGTGATAAAGGTGAGGATAGATTTTTAAGACTTTTTGGCTGTTATGTAGAGTTTTAGGAATAATACCAGTAGAGGATAATACTATTGGTACAATGTGAACCGTTTGAGCTCTCCATTGGGTTCTATTTTCGATTATGTGCAAATACGAAGCACGAATTTGCTGCTGCCCGTTCTTTAGTTGCTTTTTACGTCACCAACAGGTAGAATGGGGGTGATGCTATTCTATATAGGCATCGTAATAAATAAATAATAATAACACAAGCTCAAAGAGTATGTAGAACCTCACGAGTACTAGACGCGTCTTCGATGTAGAGGAACCTATCCTGTGGCATACTTGCAGATCGGAACTGGTAATTTCGGACAGCTGCATTTTGTCACCTATTACTTTTGCAATAATCTCAGTTAACCTTTCATCCTTGGTTTCAGCGACCTCATGGAACAAGAGGACCTTTCTTCTCAGGAGCAGGAGAAGCAGTGGCATTCTTGAGATGGATCTCAAACTGTCCCATGTGGACTCCCATGAGAGTAGAGGTCAAACTCCAAATATAATGAGAAGAGGTTGCAGTGTTGAAATTCTTAATTACGGATAGTGATGATAAGCCACTTAATTACTCAGTGCTTTAATAATGTAAAATATACAAACGCAGTAAATTTTATTTATTGATTAAAATATGTAGAGCTAAATTAGTGAGTATTATTGTCACGACTACCTACCTGTGTAGTACCATCTTTTGTGATTCATATTTCGTAGTGTTAGTAAGTAGGTACTTAAGCTACTTTTTCTTATTTGAAGAAAATTAATTGAGCATTACTTTTTTGTTAGTGTAGTAAGTAATTACTTTCTGTTTATTTTATTTCGGTATTTTAAAATGGAGAAGTACTAATTATATTGGTAATCCGGTTGCGTATACCTACTCGACAACCCCAAACAGAAGACTATGGGGCAGAAAAATTTGGAGAGCAGACCCCACCCTACCTTATGTGAGGCGGTGCAAAGAAGTTATTCTACCTGTAGTGTGAACCGATGGGAGGCTCAAACGAACGTAACGTCCGTTTCATCTGCCGTAGATCGTGCATGCATCTATTACTTCAAAACTTAGCGATGTATTTTGATGTTTAGAATGGTTGCACACAAATGTCTTGATCAACATCGATGATAGATAAGTTATGATAACTTTTATTAGCTCTGGACTGTTGGCACACAAGCATCCCTTGGCGAGACGAAGTTCGCGGGCACCAGCTAGTATTATATAAGTATGAACTTACCGCTACATATTGCCAGCCGTTGTTGACCCGCACTAGCATCGCCTGCTCTTGAATAACGTAGGCCACGGTGCCCACGGGACATATCGTGCCCAGCTGTGGACATCAATTTTTATTTAACAACAATAAATGCTTACAGTTTCGATCAACATGAAATTAGTAGAAAATACAGAAAAAAAAACATAAGTGTGATTCGAACTCAACTATACTCTTTGGGAAAATATACTTTAAAAGTGATGTGATGACGACGATCAAACAAGGCTTTGAAAAATATTATTCATTGAAGGCAGTTTTTGTTGAAAATTGATTTATTTTACCTATGTGAAAAATGGTTTTAAGGTTACAATTGGAAACCTATTTTCGTTTTTATTGTTATGTAGTTGAATGAAAAACAATTGAGTTAGGTAATATAGACTAAATAAATTGTTGCGTATTATATTCGTAAAAATACTCGTACATTTCTTTTGTGAAATCTATATTAATAACAACGTAGGCAAGTAAATGGTAGGTGTTTACGTAAACCTTACAAGCGTTTCATGGAAATTTCCTCAGGGCAAGAAGGTTATATAATATTCATAGAAAAAATACGGCTCAAATACGATCTTCTCAGACATAAGTCAAACGAGTACAAAATACTTATGAAAGGGTCTGGAAGTCTCTCTGGGAACAAATAGGTTTTCAAAAGCTACTTACCCGTATTAGCGATTGTGTGGTCTTGAAAATAATTGTTCCGACAATAGTCCTGCCATCGTCCTCGTCTTCAAATTCTGAATTCTCTCCAAGAGGGTCTAAAGGATCACGGTAACCTGTTTGGAAAGGGAATAAAAGGATAAATTTGTTTCCCCTTATTATAATTTTTGGACCACTGGCATTTCATAAAATCTTTCTAAGAAATTAAAACGCTTTTGTCTTTTTAAAATCACGTTAATTTATTGTTCTTTGCCACTTTTTTCTTTCGTGAGATCAAGGATTAAGCTTTAGTACGATAACAGCTAGAATAGTCCACTGCTGGCCTTTTTGTGGGTAATGCCTTACTCACCACGCTTGACAGGCGTATTGGCGAGCGCTGTGCAAGATGATGTATTTACAGGGAACGCTGCTGCCCGTTCCTTGGATCGTTATCCCTTAGTCGCTTTTTACGAAACCCACGGGTAGAATTATTGTAAGCTAGCGTTTCCTATAACACGTTTGAAAAATGCAGTAAGTGCATCTTATTTAAAATAAATTTTATAGCTTCAAAAGTGTTTAACATTTTTCCAGTGTTTAATGTTTATTCAGTACTTTGTTTACTTATATACTTTGTTTTACGTACCGTAGAGCTCCGGGCGGTATTGCGGGTGGTTCAAACTTCGTAGAATCTGCAGCGGATCGCGATGCTTTCCTGTATAATAAATTTGTTATTTTAAACTTCGTGATGAATAAAATAATAAACAACTGAAAAATTATCGTTGCTCTACATTATTGCCAAAAAATAAACTCCTTCACTCAAACCAAATCTTATTTGGAAAAAACGTAAGAAGGGTTCAGATTCAAAGACATTTTGAATGGTGCAGCGATAGAAATAGCTACTTTCCTAATTTTGCTTTTCCCTCTACTTTTCGAAAAATAAGCAGGTAATAATGTTGTTTGAACTATCTACTTAAATGACCTTACTTTAATTCTTGTTTTTCTATATTTGTCATGTACTTGTAAAGCAATAATAAAAGTTGTAAACGTTTTGAATAATTCGATGTTATATCTCACCCGTAGGTTCACGCCGATTGATGCCGGGGCTATCCGTCAATGTGTCCGTTGGAAGTTCGTTGGGGTAAAGTGCGGGCGGCCCTGGCGGACCTGGGGGCCCCGGGGGCCCCGGGACGGAGATGTATTGGGTGTTAGTCGCTGGATTGCCGGGCGGTCCCGCGGGGCCTCTCGGTCCTTCCTTGCCTTGTGGCCCCGGCAGACCGTCGTAACCTCTGTCACCTTTCTCGCCTTTTATCTAAGTAAAATAAATTCGATTTTAACGATTTATTGTACGGCAATTTTACATTTTGTCGTGGGCATCTAGTTCGTCTCTCCATCGTTTCCGTGGTCGACCGCGAGCCCGTTTCGTGTTAGGAGGGACCCAAGTAAGTACTTGCGTGGCCCAAGACAGGGAAAAATGGATGAAGGGGTGGGAGGGGAGGAGAGGGGAATAATAGTAATTTTACATTTACGTAATGGGTAAATTTTTACCTTATCTAAGTTGAGCGCGCCAATGCCAGGGTCTCCTTTTTCGCCTTTCTGTCCCTGTGGTCCTGGCGAACCAGTAGCTCCAGGTGGACCCTAAAATTAAATAAATTAATTGAAAACTGACTCCAAATATTATAACATTAACCAGAAAATTTGCAGTGCCGTTAGTTATGAAACAAATGAATTGAACCTACGAATGTAATTTATCTTCGTTCCTTACAGATAATCATACAATTAAAGGAAAGACAGAAATATATAAAAATTGCCGCTAAAGCTGCAATATTTCCGTCCAAATAAACGCCAAATCCACACAATTGGATGTCACCGCTACCTCTCGCTCAGCTTTTTCGGCAAAACAAATATTATGGCATAAAAATAGGATTGTTGCGCGAGCCGTTTGTAAAGATTGTTTATCTTACCGTCCCTCCAGGTAATCCGATATCGCCGGAAAACCCGTTGGTGCCGGGTGTGCCGGGCGCGCCAGGTGGACCCGGGGGCCCTCGGGGTCCTTGTGGACCTGGGTGACCCCGCTTGCCACGTGGACCCGTTTCACCTTTTTCACCCTGTAAACCGTTATGTGATTGTAATACGATTGCTAGCTAACGAAAAAATCTACTTAATGTTATTTTTTTATGTAGCCTGTATAGCGTACAGTGTCCATAATATTTAGTTACTTGAAATTATAAGCTATACAAAGAATCAACCCAACGATTATTTGTTTTCAAGTTATAAGCTACCTACTACAAATAAAGTGGCCATCTATTTCCTGAACAATGAACGTAAGATATCGTGACCACTAAAAGTAATAAATTATTTATAGAAACGTAAGTGTAGTATAACGAATACCTACACGTAATGTTTAGGCTAAATAAGTAAAGAGGCAGCCTATAAATATAAATTGAACCTTTTGCTCCGAGACTATAAATAGACTAGTAAATGCCTTAGCTTTTGTACTCAGAATAAATCTAAAGTGGTTGCAAGTTATAAAAGTTAAGTTTTCTTATTAAATAAGTAACTGTTTTTCTGAGAAAAATATCTTTAACCAAAAAAGATAACTCATTTTAATAAATCGTTAATGTAGTTGAAAAATAGTAATGTAGTTGAAAAAATAGTTAATGTAGTTGAAAAAAAGTAAGTAGTTAAGGTTACAGACAGACTGGTAAGGCATTTAAAATGATGTATAATGTATCGTGACATGGGATTTTACCAACAGTCTGGAGTTATAAATAGTCGAGTTACGAAATGTATAATGTTTTAATTACCTTTGTCCATATAGCAGCTTCTTCTCTAGATATCGCTATAGGCCCAGGCGGACCAGCGTCTCCTTTCTCCCCTTTAGGCCCCAAAAGTCCCGGGGCCCCTTGTGTCCCAGGAAGTCCTGAAGGCCCTATATCACCTCTTTCCCCAGGCTTCCCGTCTGTACCTGGGAAACCCTGTTGACCCTCCATTCCTCTTTGGCCCTTTTCGCCCTAAATAAACAAATTATACGTGTAAATATCTCTGAAATTGCTCTGCGGGAAATACTTCACGTAAATAAGATTCTTGGGTTTCAGGAATCTCGTTATTATTCATGGCATTATTATTCTTAAACTTTATTATTTAATGGTAAAAGTCTACTTATAATGCAATTTAAACACATTATTATATTTCTAAATTAGTTTTGTTGTTGTAACGATATATTCGCAACTTATAAAACTGGCATGGAACAGCTGTTGTTTTTTTATGGAAATCGAGGGTTGTGTAGGAATTAAGTAGGTGTAGGGTAATTACCTTTTCACCCCGTTCTCCCCTTTCACCCTTCACCCCTCTCGTGAGCGATCCGTCTCGGGGCCCTGCGAAAATTACGACAAGGTCATTTATGTTCAGGTTTCGCTATGAAAAACACGTAAAACACAAGTTAAGGCACGCCAAACGCGTAAGCACAATTTGTTTGAAATGGACCTGTTTCATACATTTTTAGCAGCCGCAAACCTCAGCACGTACATTTTTTTAAATCTCTGGCCTTGAGTATTGAAGAATGAAAATTTACGGTATAAATAATGTGTGATTGGAGTCTGCCTTGGTGAACCCAAAGTTATTCTAGAAGTTTCCTTTAAATGTCCTTGGACTTTCCCTAATACCCACTAAACTTTTATACAGCCTCATCCATTGACTAGCCATGGCTAACTTGGCAACTGTCGTTGCGGCGAAGTCGTTTGAACTTCTATTTCCCATTTGCGCCTTAACGTTTCCCGAAAAGATTTTTTGGAGGGCATGCTTTATATTTTACCTATGCTTGTCTTAATGTCATCGGTCAAGATGTTAAAGGCCTAATGATGATGCTTGTCTATGCATACAAGTCTGAAAGAAATTCGTGAAGCAACTCACCTACTGCTATTGTTTTATACTGTAACTATTGTACGGTCGTATCCAAGTTAGTAACAACATTAATTGCTTTCACGACCTCTGCCAAAGTTGGATAACTGTAAATGAATGAGCCGATATTCCAACCTATTTTCTCCTCATTTATAAATAAACGTGGGTGGGTAGAAAGGACAAAATCCCATTTCTGTGGACAAACATGTGCCTTTAGGCATTTGTACGTAGGAACAGACATCGATATGTCATTTGTTGAAGACGAAGATAAACACATGAAAGAAATGATTTTTCATATTTACGAGAACGTAACAGAACTAAACTGTCAAAGATGAGTGACAAGACTTTTTATAACAAAAAAGTGCAAAATTGAAACAAAATTAAAATTCATATCATTTTATCGACCAATAACATCGAAAATAAATGATTGTTATAATTGTGAAACCCTAAAAATATTTTTCCATATAATGACATATAATCATATTTTGACATATAAAAAATTAGAGTTCGCGATGAATTGATAATCTCGTCCGTGTTTTCGTCGTTAAAATAAAAAGGTGCACAGTAATTATTATTCCGCAGTCGTACGGTTTATTTTTATTTAAACAAAAGTGTGACATAAATTACAAAACGTAAATTAAAATGTTTATGCATACCTGCATCTACAGTGGTGGCAGTAAAAATGGCATACGAAAGTATTTTTTTAATGGAATAAACTACACCCAGTTTTAGAGTCCATATTTTTAATGGACAGCCTGGTTTATGCATGGCTGTGAATTTTATATAATCATGCAACGCTTTACTATCTACAGTAAATTAAAAAATATAATGAACGTTGAATATTTCATGGCAGAAATGTTCTACCTATATTTAATTTAGGGTGCAAAATATGCAGTTGAGTAAAATATGTTTTTCTTTTGCTGGGTGAGTAGTTTCCCCACGAAAAGAAGAAGAAATTTGCTTGAAAGGTTAAAATTAATTGATTGAATCTAATCTAATACCTATATACGTGTGATGCCGGCTTAGAATAGCATCACCCCAATTCTATCCGCGGGTATCTTAAAAAGCGACTAAGGGATGATTATCCAGAGAATGGGCAGCAGCGTTCCCTGTGAATTAAACATCTTGCACTGCGCTCGCCAATCCGCCTGCCAAGCGTGGTGAGTATGGCAATACCCCCTCAATACGGGGAGGCCCGTGTCCAGCAGTGGACTGTTGTGGCTGTAAAGGTACCTATATACGAGCAAGAATTGTATAGGTAAGTACAATAATCGGGATCTCGGAAACAGCTACAACAATTTTCACAGGGTGATAAATCGATCTAGATAGGTTTCATTTTCCAAAAATCGTTGCTTTACCCTTTTTTGCATGTTTTTTGTAAACCATCAACGGCACCTGTTGAAAAACTGAGGAATCTCGGTCAACCAGGTACTATTATCGCTTAAAAAGTATTTGAATTTCTTAAACGTAGTCGATACGAGCAGTATTGATCTAACTCAAGTTTAGATCTAAATTAGAACTTCTTCTATGTAGGTAAGTAGATTTCAAACTCCTTTGTTCTTCGTGTTTGTTATGAAAACAACTAATTTTAATTTCATTTGGTTTCGAGTTTAATAGCTCGATTGTGCCGTTCAAAAATGGTATCTCCAACTTGTCCTTAAAGTTTTGAAACTTCTGTTATTTGTGTAATCGTCTTACGAAATTTTCGTTTACCTTAAAGTTTTCGGAAGTCAAAATTGACGACTCAAAACTTTGAGGATGATGGAATTATTAAATTACCTTTTAGCCGTTATAGACTAAGCTCCCGTCGACCAAGTCTTACCTCATAGGTCTACCGCACGGACGTATACTGTAGCGATAGATACCACTTAGGAGGTCAGGAAAATACTGGGTTGCCATCTCCTAACCTGGAGGAAACATTTTTATTCGAGTTGGAAAATGTAAAAAAAGTCCAAAAATTACCTCACATTTCTACCGCTCCAAACGTTTACCTACCTAAAGAGACTCCTTTTGAGATGAGAATGCGCTAGGGTTGCCAGCTCCAATCCTGGCAGGTTCCAAGGTCAGCCACATTTTATGAGGCCCAAAAATGGGGTTTTTTACCTCATCTTTCTACCAGACGAAATTAGTGTCAATCGATAGCTCTAAGCATGCCATTGACAAATATATAGGGTTGCCTGCTATCAGCCTGGCAGGAACTCTGGTAAATCCCCTCAAAGAAACGACTGTAAAATCTTCAAACAAAGAAAAAGTCATGAAAACCTCTAAGATTCCAGCAAAACTTAATGTAAACTGCGCCATAGAGTTACATTCTGTCGTGTGGGACACTGCGTCGATGAACGACCCGACGGAACCTGGTGTTTTCAAAGCATCTATAATTAGGAAGTACAAAGCAGGCCACTGACAGGCCTTACCTTTCTTGCAACCAAACAAAATTTATGCCAATCGATAGCCCTAGGTATGCCATTTATAAATATATAGGGTTGCCTGCTATCAGCCTGGTAGCATCCCTGGTACACCCCGTCAAATGAACGCAGGTAAAATGGTCAAACCCATAAAAACTTGTGTTACACTGCTAAGATGTCTTGCTACCAAACTAAATTAGTGCCAATCGATAACCCTAGACATGACATTGATGAATATAAAGGGTTGCCTGCTATCAGCCTGGCAGTATCCCTGGTATACCTCCTCAAACAAACGTTGGTTTAATCTTCAAACCAAGAAAAACTTACGTAAAACTGCCAAGATATTTTGCTACCAAACAAAATTAGTGTCAATCGATAGCTCTAGGCATGCCACTGATGAAAATATAGGGTTGCCTGCTATCAGCTTGGAAGTTTTCCTGGTATACCCCCTCAAACGAACGCTGGTAAAATCTTCAAACCAAGAAAAACTTATGTAAAACTGCTAAGATATCTTGCTACCAAACAAAATTAGTGTCGATCAATAGGCCTGGGTATGCCGTTTATGAGTTTATAGGGTTGCCTGCTATCAGTCTGGCAGTTTTCCTGGTAGACTCCGTCAAATGAACGCAGGTAAAATGTTCAAACCCAGAAAAACTTGTGTAAGACTGCTAAGATGTCTTGCTACCAAACAAAATTAGTGCTAATCGATAGTCCTGGACATGTCATTGATGAATACATAGGGTTGCCTGCTATCAACTTGGCAGTATCCTCGGTATACCCCCTCAAACGAATGCAAGATTTAACCAACGTTCGTTTGAGGGGATACCAGGGGGTATACCAGGGATACTGCCTGGCTGATAGCAGGCAACCCTATATATTCATCAATGACATGTCTAGGACTATCGATTAGCACTAATTTTGTTTGGTAGCAAGACATCTTAGCAGTTTTACACAAGTTTTTCTGGGTTTGAACATTTTACCTGCGTCTACCAGGGTAACTGCCAGGCTGTTAGCAGGCAACCCTATAAATTCATAAACGCCATACTTAGGGCTATCGATTGGCACTAACTTTATTTGGTAGCAAGATATCTTAGCAGTTTTACATAAGTTTTCTTGGTTTCAAGATTTTACCAGCGTTCGTTTGAGGGGGTATACCAGGAAAACTTAATATTTTCATCAGTGGCATGTCTAGAGCTATCGATTGACACTAATTTTGTTCGGTAGCAAAATATCTTGGCAGTTTTACGTAAGTTTTTCTTGGTTTGAAGATTAAACCAACGTTTGTTTGAGGAGGTATACCAGGGATACTGCCAGGCTGATAGCAGGCAACCCTTTATATTCATCAATGTCATGTCTAGGGTTATCGATTGGCACTAATTTAGTTTGGTAGCAAGACATCTTAGCAGTGTAACACAAGTTTTTATGGGTTTGAACATTTTACCTGCGTTCATTTGACGGGGTCTACCAGGGATGCTACCAGGCTGATAGCAGGCAACCCTATATATTTATAAATGGCATACCTAGGGCTATCGATTGGCATAAATTTTGTTTGGTTGCAAGAAAGGTAAGGCCTGTCAGTGGCCTGCTTTGTACTTCCTAATTATAGATGCTTTGAAAACACCAGGTACCGTCGGGTCGTTCATCGACGCAGTGTCCCACACGACAGAATGTAACTCTATGGCGCAGTTTACATTAAGTTTTGCTGGAATCTTAGAGGTTTTCATGACTTTTTCTTTGTTTGAAGATTTTACAGTCGTTTCTTTGAGGGGGTTTACCAGAGTTCCTGCCAGGCTGATAGCAGGCAACCTATATATTGTCAATGGCATGCTTAGAGCTATCGATTGACACTAATTTCGTCCGGTAGAAAGATGAGGTAAAACTCCATTTTGGGCCTCATAAAATGGCTGACCTGGATCCTGCCAGGATTGGAGCTGGCAACCCTAGCGCATTCTCATCTCAAAAGGAGTCTCTTTAGGTAGGTAAACGTTTGGAGCGGTAGAAATGTGAGGTAATTTTTGGACTTTTTTTGCATTTTCCAACTCGAATAAAAAAGTTTCCTCCAGGTTAGGAGATGGCAACCCAGTATTTTCCTGACCTCCTAAGTGGTATCTATCGCTACAGTATACGTCCGTGCGGTAGACCTATGAGGTAAGACTTGGTCGACGGGAGCTTAGACTATTAGGTATTTAAGTAAGTACCTAATTTAAAAGAATTCTGCATAAAATATTTAAAAAAAATGTGATTAGGGAATAGATAAATATGGGGCTATTAAAAAAATAAAAAAATAAAAATGCTGACGAAATTAAGTGTGGGAGCAATATGACTACTAAAAGCAATACCTACTTGAAAGAAAAATATCGGCGTTTATTGATCATATTGGTGTACTCGCAAAGGAGAAATTTTAAAAGCTAAAACAAGAATAAAATGTGATGAAAAGAAGGATGGTAACTAAAGCTACTCACCAATTCTTGCAATGTCACCCAGGACTGAGTTGTCTGATGCCACTGCCGTTGCTGGTGGTCCTGGTAATCCAGGTAAACCTCGAGCACCTGCAAATATAAAAAAAATCAAGGAAAAGACCCTTATTCAATGGATTGAGTAGAAATCCTTCTACCACAAAAAAGGGATCACTTGATGAATCAAAAATGTTTAACAAGAACAAACATCTAAAAGAGTATTATCATAAAGACAACAATACCCTTTTCCCAGGACAGATATTGACCTAAAAGTAAAACTCTAAAAGATTCAGATCGGAGTTTGACTACAGCAAAATGGCGCCTGGCCTCGATCGTAAAAAGAAACTAAACTAATAACATAATACGCGCCCGAGCCGACGCAACTGCCCTGAAGGGTCTAGAAGAAATAAAGATTTTCCAAATCGTTACTATGAAGCCCCTAAAATCTTGCGAACGTGTTTCCCGCGTATAAATAAGGGTCATAGTGAAACATAAAATTTGATGGTTGAGTTAGTTTGTTACCTTTCTCGCCCTTTTCCGCTGGGCGGCCGTGCGCGCCAGGCAGGCCGGGCGATCCGTCGCGCCCTGGCTGGCCTCTCTCCCCTTTAGCCCCATGTGGGCCTCTAAGACCCAAGTTGCCCTGTAACACAGTTATAATCTTACGGGTCGAAGGTAACATAACGTCATGTTACGAGGGTCAAGCCGCCAGTTATTGCGTTAGACCCGACTTTATTGTGCACATGTGTAGGCTAAATTAGTCGCGGTCTGAAAGACTTTATTTTGATTTGCGCCGCTACAGCTGTCTCAACACGACGGGACTGTACACATTGATTTGTTAGGGTCGGAAATTGACCTTTCAGGTTATTAACTTTTATAAGAATTGGAAGTGAAAGGAACGAGGTAACACGTTTGTAACAATAGAGTGGCAATTTCGTAAATACACGTAGCGCTGTTTGGCACAGAGGGTCGAAATAGTCGACAACTTACAAATGTTATCGAAAAGAAATCGGAGCGTAGAAATATCGAGGGAAACTTCCACTTTCGCTGGACCATTCAGACACGTTTGCTCGCTATTTACTGGACATGTCGCTATTAATCATCATTATCGATATCAATCATACGAGTAATAAAGTTCTGAAAAAAAACACGCATAATCACCATCCATCACAACGGTGTTTGCTTTTTGTGGATGGTATAACAAGATATCCTCATTTGAACAAATAGCGGAGCAATTTGTTTTCGTCTAGTGAATTGTACACAAAATCCGTCTTGTCTGTTTAGGTTCAGTAACTAAAACAGTCGTGTTCAACTTGTTTTTAAGCTTACGATAGTTAGAATTCATTATTTTAGAGTACGAAAGGGTATATTTTTTGCAAATGGAGATATTTACGTTTTTACTATCACTATCATATCACTTTCTACTTCTTACTTAACTTCTCGTAGAAATTGTTTCTTGTCGTAAGACAAATCTTAATTTTTCGCATTGGAGGAAAGTTATAGCCAGATCTTTATTTGTTAAATTTCCTGGATATCAAGGATACCTTGATAAACAAAGTTTATGTTCACTAACATGTAAGATTTGGCTCTCAGATAGAGCAAATATTTTACTCGTCGTAAGTGAAAATCCGAAAGAATTAAATTGGTTTTCATCAAACTGGACCGAAAAGCATCCTTAAAATATATTCGTCGACAACACATCTTGTTTTCCTCTCATGGTTACCTATGCGAAAAATTTTGTCTTCCGTCACCGCAGGTCTTAAACGCAGAAGTGGGTCAAACCAGAAATATACACTTCGCTAACTAATTCTCCTTCAAAATTGGAAAATACAATGTATTTCATTGTTATTATGAATTTCAATGAATTATTCATTGTTCTCAAAATTCCACCGTAAAATAAACTTGTGGGGCTAACAAATTATTAATCTACTACTGAGGGGAAGAATTAAATTGTGTTGCTTCCATATTCATTGCCGAATACGAATTGCTTTTTAATCATGAATTTGCAGAAGTATAAATTGCATTTGTTGTTGTTGGTGTGGTGATGGTAAATAAATTAAGCTTTTATATTTTCCTCATTATTTTTAAATGGATTTGATAACATTCTTCAAACGCGATTGAATTTTAGTAGCTTTGAATAAAATGGTGAATTCGGTCAGAAACTTTCTTTTTGTGACTATGCAATAAAGATAAAAGTGATAGAAATATATTTAGCTTCTTCCGCACTTACGATGGTTGGTTATGCTGCTGCATGAAGAAGCTAAATATATTTCTATCACTTTCATCAAGATGGACTTCCGCAAAGTAACGCCTGATACTATTAGTTATGCAATAAAGAACAAGTATTTTTACTCTGAATAATGTTTCACTGAACGCCAGCAACCGCAAGAAAAAACTAGAAAAGCTTTTAGTTTATGAAAAACGTATTCATTTCAAATACTTCCTAGTCCCAGCTTATATTTTACGTCAAATTTAGCGGGCCGTGTTGCCAAATTAATGCAGCTGTGCTAATTCTCTGAGGCTGGCCTAAATACCAACGCAACGTACACTTCAATTAAGCCTTGAGTATCCAACGCTTTGAAGAGCGTAAGGTCTTCACACACTACGGAAAAACTTTGCGGTATTTGGCTGGTCCAGTTTGATTGACGAAAAGAGTTGTATGAAATCGCATAAGACGTCAAATATCAAAGCACACGACACCGCATAGCCGTGCGGTTATCAGAGGCTGTCATTTGTTTGTTGGCTGTCAAAAACCGCAAAATCAATGTCATACACGTAAATGGTCCATCTAGTTTGATTGTCGAGTTATATGAAATCGCTTAAGACGTCAAATATCAAGGCAAACGACACCGCATGACCGTGCGGCTATCGGAGGCTCTCATTAAATTTGTTTGCCGGCAGTCAAAAACCGCAATGTTATCGAAAGATGTAGGTAGTAGTGTCTGCCATAATATAAGATGCGGCGTTTTTATAAGATTTGATATAATTTCTGAATCGCAATCGCAAAGTCCTGCCGTGTATGTGAAAACCACTTTAAAGAGCGTAATCATATTCAGTTACTCACCCTTTCCCCTTTGTCGCCTTTGGGTCCGTGTAATCCTCTCTCTCCTTTGCTGCCCTGGTACCCGCGCTCTCCTTGAGGCCCCGGAAGGCCCATAGGGCCCCGTTCACCTGGAGGGCCCTGGATTGTGGGATTACTTGACCCGTACAATCCTGTTGTTTCCTACGAGGATGAGAAAAGCGTGAAATTACATGTAAGATAAATTATTGTAGGTTTATTTTGTACAAGAATTTGAGAAGTTTTGAAGGAAAATATTTTTAACAATAAAGGAAGTAATTGCACCTCAAAAGCAACAAAATTAAATTTCCTAACGAAGAGACACTTGACTGATACCGAACAAATCAAATTAGCATAAGAAAACTCATTTATATCAAAGAGAAGGTTTTTGATTCAATTAATTACGAGAATCTTTACATTCAAGCAGCAAAGTGATTCTGAAAATTGTTTGTATTTATAATTTGTAAGGTCTTTTTCATTGTGCTTTCTACGCATCGAGAGACTTTGTCGGATATGTTGCCAATAATTCCATTTTTGTCCATGAAAGTCTACAGCGCACTATACTTAATACTTGCTTTAAAAGTTGCCGACCAAAGACTACCATTTCCAATAAAATAATTATATGGAAAATAACTTACAATAAGCGCTGAAGTGACCGGCCCTGGAGGACCTGGTGGTCCCACGGGTCCTTGCAGGCCAGGTGCTCCATCTGCTCCAGGTTCCCCTTTAGGTCCTGGTTGTCCTTCTACGCCTGGGATCCCTTGGTCGCCCCTCTCTCCTCTGTCTCCTTTGGACCCTGGCGGGCCAGGTGGACCGGGATCACCCATTTGACCCTAATAAAGAAATTGATCTTTGACAGTTGACCCAAAATAGCAGTCTATCAAAGCGTTGGGGAAAAACTCAGGAATCTTTAATTCTTTCTCGAAATCTGCCCGAAAGCCAGATGCACTATCTAATCGTCTTACTTTTCTGAGAATATTCAAGCATTCAACTTAAGTGGTCTAAAGTGCTTTTCCTTTACTGAGCACTTAGATACATCTTATCTTCACTTACCTCACTTTTTCCAAAACAAAATGATGTTACTGAGGTACATAATTATTACACAGGCATCTATTTCAGCCTGTTAAAGATTCAGCAAATATGTATTGAGACCAGGGAAAATTTCCCAAGGGGTAGTCTCAGAGCAGTCTGTGTCGATACTGTGTCTCATGTCCTGTACTGGACAGTTTACTACAGTTTCATCAGGAATTATAAATTTTCAGTGGTGTAATTTTTATAGGTGTGTTTTTTGTTCAGGCCGTTTAAAAAATATGTTAAAAAAAGGTTTTTGCTAGATAGTAGGCACGTTAGATAATTGTTTTGATTATGATTTTGATAGTGTTAAAAACTAAAACATCTTTTAAAAAGCAAAACGAGTATACTATAATAATATGTATGTTGATGACTCTATTGCCTAGGCAAGTCAAGTACTAAACTTGGTGTGCAAAAAATATGAAAATTCATTCGTAGCATGGATAGAAAAACGAGTTTATAATTTTATACGTTAAATAACAAATACATTGTTTCGAAAACAATCGTTATGGATATCTAAATTTGATAATTTTCCCAGAAACAGTTTGTGGAAAAAGGTTTTTTCTTACATGAATGAATGGCCGAATCTAGTTTACCCGCTGTCAGGCAATATGAAGACGGTGTTTTTATAAGCCTTGTAAAACTTAGATCAAACGAAAAACCTTATTATTGTCCGAAATAACCGATGTAGGTGTCTAACATATATTTTTTCCGGGAAAGTTTATTTCAGGATCGTTATTTGTGTCATGTCATGATACGTTAAAAGCAAACTCCGTGAAGAATACATTCCTATTGCGACGAAAAAATAAATAATGATTTTGTGAAATTCGGCTGTCAGTCAGATATGGCCTATTTGGAGGTCAATCTTGAACGTTTTACTAACTGACAAATGAATACAACTGCGTTTCTATAGAAAGAGATTGGCACTAAAGACTGACAAGTACTGACTCTAACGCATAGACTTATATATATAAACTAGCGTTTCTCTAACGATACCTATGTATGTCACATAATGTTTTGTATCATTATCATCTATTAGAAAATAGAACTGTATCATAATTTCAATTATAAAAACGTCTTCTTTAGTTGTGTAACAGTTCAATGAAATATAAAAATATAAGATATAAAATGTATGTGGTAGGTATCTAGCCCTAGCAAAAACGACCCTTGCGTATTTCCTCTATAAGGTATATAAATATTATAATCAGGTACCGTTTTCCCGGGTGCTCCTGTGGTTCCGTCAGCTCCCGTGGGTCCTTGAGGGCCAGGGGGTCCTCGCAGGCTTGGCATCGTCTCCAGGATCACTGAGATGTCGTTGGGGCTGCATTTGCAGTGTCCTGGTGTTAGCTGCTTATAAAAAAACATATAAATTTAATTTTAGCGTAAAATATTCAGAATTTCTGTTGTATGAGATATGACAACATGCACAATAAAGTATTTGATGTCAAATTTAAACTTCTATTTTTACACAGACAGATACAGAATAAAAAAATATGCTGAATCTAAAACGTGTAAGTACCTACTGCGAAGAATATTTATATCCGGGACTACTCATTTATAAATACATACTACTCATTCAACTTGTGAAGGAAAAAAGAACGTTGCTGAAAACAATAGAAAAAATAAGAGGAATCATGTTGGGACATCTTATACGACATGACCAATTATTCGGGATTATTATTGAGGGCAAGATTGAAGGAAGGAGAGGGAGAGGAAGGCCAAGAAGGAGTTATTTAGACCAAGTGAAGGAGAAATTAATGGTCATGTCGTATAGGGAGGTCAAGGAAAAGGCGCAAGACAGAGACAACTGGCGATTACTCCACCGACAAGAGCAGTGAGCTCTTAAATAAGAAGAAGAGTCTATTGAGACAATAGTACGTTAGTACGTACTTATCGCCAAGAATTGGAATTTAAAACATTATTTATTAAGCGAGAAAGCAGCGTTAAAATTTGCACATACCTATAATATAAAAATAAGGTACACATACAAATTAAAAAATAGGCACATATACTTAAAAATCTCTTAATATTACTTACGTTGATTCCTTGATCTCCCTTCTCTCCGTTGGCGTCTGTAAATCAAATAATCCGTATAAAATAATTTCATCAAGCCGAGAAAAACGTTGAAATATAATACTGAAAGGAAATTACTTTTCTGATTTAGCGTTATAAGAAATATTGGATGGATTATACCAAAATGTGATGTATCATTACGAAATTACGTACCTACAGGCACAAAATAGAGAATTTACAGAAGGCCAGCTCGCCCCTTCTTTCGATCACTTATGCCTACTCTTTAGGGTTGCTACTTTTACTTTCTGATTTTTTTAATGAAGTTACCTATCGTTTGTAAGTATGAATTAGGTATATGCAATTGATTAACTCCTAAATTACCTGGCCTATATGAAATATTTTTTACCATATGGAAGTAAGTACCTACCTGAGTAGAAAGTCATATTTCTAATAGGAAATAAGTAGGTCCCCCCTAAACGTACGTAGACGTTTGGGTCACGAGACTAGGTGGTGAGCGAAGCGAACCATAGGTAGGCAGGTAAGTAAGTAGGTAGTGGGTAGGTAGAGGACCGGCCGGCGGCGATGACCGACACGACAATGGGTTCCTCACGTCGTTCGTCGGTGTTTCCCACGGAAAACAAGTGTATCTATCTAACAGAAAGGCCTAAAAAAATACCTATCACGAACTTTAATAGGTTAGGTACCTATGGTTGGAAGGTAGGTATTTTTGAACAGGGAGTCAAGCCATCATAAAAGTCAAACGTACCGTCACTAGTCAGTCGCACACAGATTACCTACCTACCAATGTATTGGAGGGCGGGCGATACGCGCTGGGAACGGTATGTAGGTAGGCTGGTAAGTACCTATCATGACATGAACATGACGATATGACAAAAGCGGGGACGCGCCCGGAAAAAATGTGGCATGGAAGCTGTATCTGTAGCTGTATGTTGGTAGTTAGTAGGTAACTAAGTTTGGTAGTTAACTACTATAGTTTCGAAGGTCACTAGCTGCCGTGACGAAAAAATGAAAAAATATCCAGAATAGTCCATTTGGACTACCATATTTTTCTTTACTCGCCATTCCGTCCGCCCGCACCGAACGCGCCGTTCACACTCAACCATTACCGGTTCGACACGGTTCCACAGAGCGCGTAAACGACGCGTGTGGATGTCTGAGTGAGTATAGCCGCGTTTGCTCGAAGCCGACTCTCTGGATTGCGCTAGCCAATACTTACTTTGTGCTACAGGCAGCCCTAAATTAAATCATTCGCGTGCGAGGAGAAATTGTCGTTATTGGAACGGATTACAGATTGGAATTGCTTGAATATTACTCGGAAAAACTTGAGTGCCAATTCCATGAATTCATCCATACGAAATGGGAATCGCAAATTAATTTTATTTTATATGAACGACATAAAATAAATTTACAATTTACGAATTCCAATATATTTGACATAAACTATGTAAACATATCAGGTTCATAATTTTGTATTTCGGCTAGAAATATGCACCATTATTGCTGATGATAATATTGTCAAGCGCAATGAATACACGGGTACCATAATTATCTACAGCTGTGTTTAGATATACTGGGTGTTACAAAACAACCAGTAAAGCTGAAAGGAGGTCAAGGTACTCGTAAAACTGAACAACTTTCCCTATTGAACATGGGTTTAAATATGAAAAAAAAAAATGGACCTCCCATACAGAATGAACTCCATTTGTATGGGAGTTTTTATGGGTTGTTTTGTAACACGTTGTATAGGTACCTAGACAGTTATATAGTAGACATTGGATAATATACTTCCCTAGAGAATGAGAAGAGCGATGAAGCCTAAAAAACGTGTCAAGTTAGATTGATGGATGGAAAGAGTATAAGCGACGGAAAATGTATAAAAAATAATGAAATTAACGATCATAATTGATTGCCGCACGTCAACATCAAAAGTATTTTATAATAAAAATTTCAGCTTATAATGGTGATAAATTCCATATTTTATTAATTATCATTTTTTGTTCCAATCATAGCTACCTAAATAAATAATAATCAATCAAAGTAAGATTTTTTATTGTTATAAAGCGATAAAATGGTAACCTTAATTCGGCGCAGGTATAGTTTTTGCTTATTTTAATTTCTTTACTGAATAATATTTTACGAAAATTTTTAGTATCTAGCGAAGTAAAAGAAATACCGAAAAATCTATTCAAAGCAAAATTACTGTAAAACTTACATGGTAAGGTATGAGAGACGACTGGAAAACGATTTTCTTCAGGGTTTACCTGTAGACAAAACAAAAAAACATTATTAAATTATTGATAAGTGTTGCACCAAAGATAAAATACGACAATTATTCAAATTGCGCGTAGTAATAGTTGTAGTAGGTAGGGTAATAAAGGTTAATGGCAAAAATATTAACTTCAAAACAACTTCTTTTCAATTTCGTATTGAGAGATAAAATTTCATTTATTAGATTTGGTTGGTAGGTGAGGATTTACCTGTCATCCAATTTTTAGTTTATTATATCGAACTTTGTTTTTATTTTCATATAGGTTACTGCAGTAACATAGCATAGCAGTACAAGTTAAATAACCTTCAACCATTCGTAACACGAACTTTGTAATCATCCAATCAAATACCTATCAGACGTACTCGTAATTGTAACAACAATACTATTGAAACAAATGTAGACAAAACATGCTATTACAACTATTATCAAGTTACTGCTATTATAATGCAATTATACGTCTAGCTTTCATTGTACAACCATTTGGTATCACTGGTGTATATTACAAAAGCATTTATTCGTTGTTACTGATATGTTTTATTGCGTTTCGTTTGTAAAAGTTCAGTTTCATTGTTTTAAAAACAGTAATAGAGTCATTTACAAAAAGTTGCCCCAATGTTGCGTGCCGGACTTTAAAGCAAACATTCGTCTACATACCTACCTATTGAACTACCTAAATACTAATTAAATAAAAGGCCACTCGCTGCATTCGTCGCCGTGTGATGGTCATATAGCGCTCCCTTTCCCACTTGGTGGTAAACTCCAGTGAGAAACTCAAGCGTAAAGCATAAAGCGTAGGTACTTGATTTTAGAAAGCGTTTATCTGTGGAAGTTTTAGATCGATTTGATGAAATGAATACTTAAGATTAAAAAATTACTGGACATTATATTACTGGTTTGTGATGTGTTGAAGTTTAGACTCAGGCGCATGCCTAATTCATATAATTCAAAGATATCATATTAAACCTTAAAACAATTCAAAACAGCGCAGGTGCGGCAGGACTTTTGGTACTAAAACTATTATAGCGTATTTACAGTGGACTGAATATTTAATTAATTAAGTTAAATTCATAACTGAATACAGTATTTACGCAGTTAGTAACCTACCACAGTAAATGCTGAATGCAGTATAAACTTGTTAATGACCTACCACAGTAAATGCAATTAAGACTAAGCCGTAGAAACCACTGAGCTCAATCCTCTTTACATAACACACACCTACCTAAAGACAGAACGCATTAATTCTGCACCCTTTGAGTGCCAAACCACACGTTGGTAGCTTAATCATGGAATTTTAGATCACATGGAGAATCGCGATTTGTAAGAAAATATCCCAAATCATGAGTCATTCTGCAAAAGAACTATGCGTATAGATATGTGTTACGACCTTTTTACAATTATATTCATCCATCAGGTAAATAAAGTAATAATTTAAATACAACAGTGACACTACAAACTACTTAACTATTGATTTAGTTGTGGAATTTCTTTCAGATTAGGTAGGTGAGAAAATGCGCTGAAAATTTTTGATATCTTATTAAACATACTAATAATTATGCAAAAAGATTTGATTTGATAATAAAATATTTACGACACGTGATTCGATAAATCTTATACAGACTTGCCAAAACTCGTAAGTTTAGAAGCTTAGCTGCGACTAGGTTAGGAGTAGGTTACTGTTACTGATCGTTTCATAGTATACGTTCCATTGAACAATTTTAATAAACGGATTTTCAAAGCAATACGTTCCATAAGCATCGGTTACGATATTGCTACGAAACATAAATCAGTCGGTTTGCGTATCAGTTGGTGAAATTGCCTTTCAGAATCTATTTAGGCTCAACAACATTTGTAATCCGATAAGTATCAGTGGGTGGTTGTAGTCAGGGATTATGTCTGCCTACCAGACGGGCTGTGATCCTACCACATTCGGCATAATCAATACAGCTCAGTTCAAAGTAGGCAAATGTGGGCATCGCATGGCAACACTGAGTTTTCAACTTGTAATAATTAACTTAGTACGTTGTTTCAGTAGAGTTCTTGACCTTGGCTTCAATATCTGCCGGCCATGGTCGCGTACGCTTGTATGGTGGCGGAAATATCATCTACAATAGCATTTCTAAAGTTGACGTCAGACCGGCGGCCGAACGTATAATAATCACTTTGCAATATGATTTTGTTTTACAAACAAAACATAGTAACAAATAAACAAATACTTGGGATAAGTGCAGGAAGATGAAGATGTAATTTCAGCATCTATTAGGGTCATTCTATCCTCGAACCTTCTCGAAGGTCTATAAAAAACACGGGATAAGAAGTTTATCAAAAAAGTAGGAAGTCTAGGATAATCCTTTTTCAGTTTTCGAAGAAGAAGAAAAAATTTGGCATCGTGAATTTTCAAAAGCATACAATGGATAGGATCCAACATTTTTTACTTACGTCTCCTGAAATACTTTCTGATGAGAAGTTGTTCAGTTTCATTGTTTGAATGCACCCTACAAGTATTCGGTGAGTTTTCCCTCCTTATTTAAAAAAAAGGAATTCCAAAACGTAACCCATCAAAAAACAAATAACTCTACCTGACTGAAAAAATAACTTTATCGGTTTCTTCCAGTCGAGTCACGCCTAAAAGCACTCTGTCGAGGCATGGGGCATTCGCAGCGATACATATAAATAATTCATTGGAATAGGTACAGTCGATATTGAGACAATCCTCTTTCGTATACCTCAGGCTTTCTCGGATTAAGGCGAAGTTCTGGTGTAGGGATGTCAAAGTTATTGAAATATCGATATACCTGGGTATATGGTGTGCAGTTTTTCTGTGTGGACTCTGACATATTATCTGTACTTTTTAAACACAAATAAATAATTGGAATTATAAAAAAAGGAACAATTCTAAAATGCGCTTACGACTTCTCATTAAATGGTTGATGATAAATTACTCAAAACTCTACGATGCACGAGCATACCTAGCAATATTTTGTAGCTTTTGATCCCAACACTTACCTACTACCGTTGCCAGTAACAAAAATGTTGCTAGTGCATAATTTTACTCACTTTTGTGGATTTGAAGTGCCTATTGAATTGATAACAAAATTTATTGATCGGTGATATCGATAAGTATGACTCTCCGACAATATATTTTATATCGACATTTTGTAATATATCAATATACAGGGTGGCCCAAGAAGTGCCGTCCAAAGACAAAATAAAATTTCTTATACTGAGAGGTATCCGAATCACCCCCATGTATGTTACGCGATTATTTGTAGTTTCTGAGTTATTTGACTTTTAAAGTTTTATTGGAAAAATTCGACTGGGAGCTTAGACTTTATGTATGTATGAATTCAATATTTTGTCTCTAGACGTTGCTCCTTGGGCCACTACCCTGTATATTGAATTTCGATATATTGTAGCATCCCTATTCTGGGGGCTTTCTGTACGGCAAGTCTGGTTATGCAAAACGCATTCAACGTGTCTTTTGTAAGCTTATCTCAGCTGGTTAAGTTTAAATCCGCTAAGCGGGAAGAAAAGTTGTAATAATAAGTGATATGAATAATTTATGCTCTACGCTTGAAATACCTAAATATTACTATGAAATGTATACTATGTTTATTACCATGTGGCAACTTAGGGATGTGATTATGGTTTTAGACAATTTACTTTTCTTCTGCTACCTACTGAACATTAGTGTACTGTTTTTGATTCATGGCATTATAGAACCTAACATTGAGTACGAAATAAAAACGATATAGGAAAACCGGCCAAGAGCGTGTGAGACACGCCCACAAATAGGGTTTCGTAGTCAACGTTTAAATATCAGGTTATTCAGCGTTACAAAGTTAATTTTGTTGCTGGTTTGTTTCAGCTGTATGTTTACCAACCGCAAATAGAAAAACTTTTATTTTTTTGAAATTTCTCGTGGTACAGTATCCGTTATAGTTTTCATGGTAATTTTAAATTGAGAAGTATATTCCGTTTTTTTTTTCAAATTTTTATCGTTTGTACTTTTAGAGTTAGGTACAGCTGGAACAAACTATGGTTCAAAAACGCCCCTTTTAAAATCAAATATCTCGAGACAGAAACATTTTAGTGACTTTGTTTCTAAGAAACCTCCCCTTAGTTTTAAAATACCTATTCAACGATACCCTATTCAAAATTACAGAAGAAAAATTTTTTTTTGCCTTCCTTTTAGGTACTTGTACGGGAGGGGGTCAAAAAACTTTTAAAATAATTTTTTATCATCATTTCTAAATTTGGGACAACACGATCTATCTTCACACCAAATTTGATGTTGATAGCTCTAAAATTGACGGAGTTATGAGGGCGCGGCATACAGACAGACAGACAGACAGACAAACACACAGACAGACTTACCGAAACTATAAGGGTTTCTAGTAGACTACGAAACCCTAAAAAAGAGCGAGTTGGCGAAGCGCACTAGTTGTTGAAACGGGGAAGTTGGTTTATCACTCGTACTCCAAAAATACTCCTTCATCTGCCAAAGTAACCGAAGTTTCGTTAGCGCCCGAAGAACTTTTTTAAATACAAACCCTAAACGTACACTGCATGACGACAGCTTACAGTTTTCAACACGCACCTTAATATTAGTTATAGCTTCCAGTTATAACACGCAAATTGTTAATTATAATTACAACTGAAAAAACCTGTTATTTATTTTCACAGCTGATTGTCGACCTTTTTGTCTGAAGTAGCTTGTGCTTGTATATTTTCATCTACATAATCAACTCCACGATTCAAAATATGTTAGTACTCATGCTACTACAGTGCGTGGTGGCCACAGTGATCAAAAATCGTCTACACTTAGTCTTGTCAATATTGTTGATTTAGCTTAAACCTAGTTACATTAGCTACTTATATTTCGTTTTATTTTATTTTATTTCTTATAATAATTATATGATATGCGTGTAATGGTTGTGCAGAAGTTAATTAGCTCATATTGCATGCATGAGAGTCATTTGATTATTGATTTTCTGGGTGTTCATCTAATTAAATTTCAATATTGTGATTATTTTACTCAAAAACCGAAACTCTTTCAATTATTTCAAAACTGACTTCTCTTTAACTGAAGTCGATATCGAGAATATCCATCTCGGATTAAAGCAACCACCCGAATTTCGTTTCACACCCCAGTCGATTACATTATCTCACTTCTCTTGGCAAAATATTTTTTCTGACCACCACACCGGTAGTCACAGTAAAAGAAAAATATATAGGTAAAGTGTCTTCACATAAACGATTCAAATATTACTTTGCTATTTATACTGAAAAAGGACTTAATAATCAAAATAATATTTATTGTGTGCCTAGCTTGACTAAAAATAAGTTTTTCCATTGATTGTTCAACAGTCATGACTGGCATGACGCTTGGTAAGGAAATATGTTGTCTCGGTTGGTGTAAAAGTCATGCAGTTCGTAAATCGATTTGTGCAGTTAACAAATTGAGTTCATAAATTACTCGTTATGAGTAGAGTTTATCGTAAGTACCTATGTCTTGTAGAGTGGTGACCTTGTTCTTGGTCCAATTCAATGAAGCTTGCAACATTTTTCACCGCGAGCAGAATAATGTTTTTTTTTAATCTATACATCTAATAAAATCGTAACTGGTCGGGGTAACAGGAACCTCTTATAGATTTCAGAAAACACCTCTATACCGCGTTTTAGAAAACCTCATCTCCATGGAAAAGCGACATCTATTGAAAAATATTTTACCCCAAATCATTTGCTCGCGATAATCTTTGAAAATATAGTACGTGTGTACATTAGACTGTTTGTGGTGTGTAGCTACTAGCCCTGGTCAACACCTAGGATACTTTTTACCGCGGGAAAAACGCTTATTCCTACGTGAAATACGATTAAAATATTGTTCTGTGGCTGTCAAAAAGGAGAAACCTCTTTTCAAAACCTCTAGGTACATTTTTTATTGTTTTTGATTGATTTTGACAAATTGAAAAGACATCAGTTTTGACGTTCATTGCCAAACACCAGTTTTATTTACATGTCTTCAGTGAGAGTATAGTATGCTTTGCATGTTTTTATTTGATAAAAATATCGTATTGAAATACTTTGTTATGCAACAATAAATCCTGAATGTAAGTAAATTACACTCATTTATTAGAATAAGGCGCATGTGGATTGGCGAGAGCTGTGCAATATTTTACATGCACGCTGCTCCCCACTCCCTGGATGAAATTATCCGATTTTACGACAATCTGAATAGAATTTGGGATGATACCACTAATAAGCATCACACAGTTTATGATTATTTGCCATAACCCTATCAGCCACAACAGTCCGCCGCTGGACATGAGCCACCACACTTCGCTTGCAGCGCATGGATGTTGCATTACAAGGAACGTTGCTGCCCGTTCTTTAGTTGCTTTTTACGACACTAACAGGTAGAATGGGGGTGATGTTATTCTATACAGGCATCACACGACACAATAATTTATTATTTTATGTATCTTAAGATTATCTCTCTTTTTCAGAGGAATTCTTCCCTGTCTCATGGGCCTTACTTAGCCAAGTAAGGATAGGCCATTGTAAGACTCAGTAGTCACGGACGTAGTCAAGAGCTTCCTGGCAATGCGACACGTATTGTGATAAAGGTGAGGATGGATTTTTAAAAATTTTTGGCTGTTATGTAGAGTTTTAGGAATAATACCAGTAGAGGATAATACTATTGGTACAATGTGAACCGTTTGAGCTCTCCACTGGGTTCTAATTTCGATTATGTGAAAATACGAAGCACGAATTTGCTGCTGCCCGTTCTTTAGTTGCTTTTTACGACACCAACAGATAGAATGGGGGTGATGCTATTCTATATAGGCATCATAATAAATAGACAATAATAATAATACAAGCTCAAAGAGTATGGTAGAACCTAATGAGTACTGGACGCGTATTCGATGTAGAGGAACCTAGCCTGTGGCAGGCTTGCAGATCGGAACTGGTAATTTCGGACAGCTGCATTTTGTCACCTATTACTTTTGCAATAACCTCAGTTAACCTTTCATCCTTGGTTTCAGCGACCCCATGGAACAAAAGGAACTTTCTTCTCAGGAGCAGGAGAAGCAGTGGCATTCTTGAGACGGATCTCAAACTGTCCCATGTGGAGTAGAGACTCCCATGAGAGTAGAGGTCAAACTCCAAATATAGTGAAAAGTGGTTGCAGTGTTGAAATCTTAATTACGGTTAGTGATGATAAGCCACTTAATTACTTAGTGCATAATAATGTAAATACAAACGCAGTAAGTATTATTTATTTATTAAAATATGTAGGTAGAGCTAAATTAGCGAGTATTATTGTCACTGATTGTTATCGTCACTATTGATTCATATTTCGCAGTGTTAGTAAGTAGGTACTGAAGGTACATTTTCTTATTTAAGGAAAACTAAATAAGCATTACTTTTTTTGTTAGTGTAGTAAGTAATTACTTTCTGTTTATTTTATTTCGGTATTTCAAAATGGAGTTGTACTAATTATATTGTTAATCCGGTTGCGTATACCTACTCGACAACCCCAAACAGAAGACCATGGCGCAGAAAAATTTGGAGAGCAGGCCCCACCCTACCTTATGTGAGGCGGTGCAAAGAAGTCATTCTACCTGTAGTGTAAACCGATGGGAGGCTGAAACGTACGTAACGTCCGTTTCATCTGCCATAGATCGTGCATGCATCTATCACTTCAAAACTTAGCGATGTTTAGAATGGTTGCACACAAATGTCTTGATCAACATCGATGGTAGATTAGTTATGATAACTTTTATTAGCTCAGGAGGGACTGTTGGCACACAAGCGAGACAAAGTTTGCGGGCACCAGCTAGTTCTATATTAAATGTATAGGTATTTAACTCAAGAAGTGCTTTAATACGTGGTATGGTATGCTGCAAGAATCTATCAATACTCATTACCACATCCTACTGACTGTAATATATACCTACTGTGCCAAAAGTCGGACTAAATTTCTTTTCCATGTTGTTTTTATAGGAAGCTAATGGGTTTTCAGGCACAGATGCGTGAAGGAAATTAGATACGGTCTTGATGTAGTTTTTTACGTAAGTACTAAGTGGAACTGCAATTTATTTTAGTACTGAACGCTAGCTAGACCTAAAGCATTACTTACCGTTTGTTTATAGATTTCTTTTTATCGCTTGCCGACGAACTGTTCTGCAATCAAGTACGTAGGAGACTACGCAATTTTAAGATTAAAACCGTTCAAAAATAATCTTTTCTTAATTCAAACGAGAATCGCCAATGTAAAAGCAAGATGTTTTAAAGTTTTGGAGCCATCGAAGTTGAGCCGTCGGTACCGGTTGCTATCATATTCAAACACAGAGCACGTCATCCTTAAGCATGGAACATAGTACGTGCTTTTTGAAAATGGTTTTACTGACCTTTATCGAACTTTATTAGAATTAAATTCACTATCGCATCAAGTCAATCTGCCGTCGAAATTAAACAGTTTTAAAGGTCAAACGTAAACTATGACTTGGCCATGTTTTCACAGCTGAAGGAGCTTGAAAACTGCCTGAGGACTTTCAAGTCTTTCATGAGAACCTTTGCGTTTTGCTACGATCTTTCAATGGAGAAAATAATATTGAGTTCGTTTTACTTGTTTATAATAATTTTACTGTTTTTACAATAAAGCCGTTTTATTGGGGCTAATTACCTACTGGGTGTTACAAAACAACAAATAAAGCCACAAGGACAAAGGTACTCATGAAACTGAACAATTTTCCCCTTGAAATATGGGTCGAAACAAGAAAAAAAAATTGGATATCCCATACAATATGTACCAGCATCATCATCTTCCTGCCCTTATTCCAATTACTTGGGGTTGGCGCAAAACGATTCGTTGAACACAAAATCGTGTTGCAAAAGGATTTGGCTGAATTTTACAACCGGCCGCCTACCAGACGTTGACCCTCCTTGGGAATCTTTTATGGTGGATTAACCGCCACCATACGGCTGACCCTGGCTGTTTGGGTCGTGTTTATCCCTCGGTCGTCTCTTACGCGACCCCCACGGGAAGAGATGTCAGATCCCCAGATCTGACAACGCCAGAATTCACCCAATAGTATTTTTGATAGCTCAGCTCATGATTACAAATTACAATTCATAAAACTTTCAAGTCCCTGAAGCCACCACAAACGAAAAGAAACATGGTCAAAAATGTATGGAAATTAGCGTGTTTAAAGTTAAAACGTACAGTAGAGATGGCAATGTGACTAATGTCTTTTAAAAACATAATCACATAAATTCTGCACAAAGACCGAAAACAGTAGTCGATTTTAATGTCTAATAAAAAAAATGGGAGGTGATTCACATAGGGTGATTACTTTTGGCCCACCTTGTATATTATTTTACTTAAAATAGATTCTCCCTTAGTAACGAATATAAAACGAATAGGAACATACTAGCACTCTGTTGTCACGATAAAACACAGCAATTTACTAGGTAAACTAAATTACGCCGTACCTTTTTTCACAATTCTAGAAAGCTCTTCTGTTTCATAATTGCCAGGTATGCGTACAGTTCTTTGCATCCAAAAACATAATTTTGGTAAGTATATATCTACCCATATTTATTTATATACATAATGCCAGTTCATTTAAGTCTTTAAAACAAAATTATAACTTTCATAGTAATAATATTTTGTTAACATTCAAAGGCAACCACGCCAATTTGTATTGTGTTTTATTACTTCCTTGTAACATCAACAAGCCCTTCTGCCAAGGTTGAGACGCGGTAGCCCAGTATGTAGTGGCGTCGCCGCGCTTATGGAAAAGCTACCACTACTCAGAGCCTCCATACATTTGAAATAAGGTAGCTTTTTCGGCAGCCAAACGCGAAATCTGTCAACGGAAAACCTACCTGAATTCAGAAAACCGACGCCATTTTGAAATCGCCATGTCACATCGCTAGGACAAAGAAAATTCTAATTTCAAAATTACTTTCAATTTCAAGTACGAGTATATCTTGTTCAAAGTCGAAAGGTGTCAAATAAGTACATAAAACATAATCGTGTATCTATACAATGACAAATAGGAAAAAGAAGTTTGATTCAAAGATAAAAGATAGTATATAAAATCTCTTGGATAGCTCCAGTAGATTCATAGTTTCTCCAGCATACAAGAACTACGATGAAATCATAGTCAATTCAAACACAGGGTGTAAAAAAATCAACTGTAAATATTTAGAGGTGTTAACTAGACCATGAAACTGAACAACTTTCCCCAAGGAACATAGGTCGATATATGAAAAAAAAATGTACCAGCCAACTGAGTCAATTTATATGGGAGGCCATTTTTTTCATATTACGACCTGTGTTCCTTGGGGAAAGTTGTTCAGTTTCATGGGCTGGTTCACCCCTTAAAATATTTTTACTTTCGTGCATGTGAGTTTTTTTATTCGGTAACAACAAACAATCAACCTACTTATTTAAGGGATCAATTTGTTATGTTACTGATACTACCGACCTACTATCATCAGTACTTCGTTCTTTAATAGTCTTGTAATTTATAGAATAATCTTATACGGCTTCTTCATACAGGTACTAAAGTTACCCAGTATTGGTAGGTAAATCAAGGTGGTGCTGATAGTACTTACCTACTACAGTCAAGCTCAGATCGGGTAAGATAATGGTGTTTCACTTGACCTGAGCTTATAGTGAATCTATGGATTAGACTTAGAAAAAGGCTGTTTTAAGTAAGATGTGTGGCCCGCGCACATAGCGACAGGTTGTCAGCCTGTTGCCTATAATTACAATACACATCAACCCTCAAATCCCTTAGTCGCTTCTTTCGACACCCATGGGAAAGATATGGGGTGGTGCAAATCTATACCGGCATCACACGGCTAATATCACGTACCTATCTAAATATTAGAGCGATAGACACGGTTTTAATACTTAGATTGTGTAAAAATAATCGCGATTGCTTATCAAGTTAACATTCGGTACCTGCCATTAATGGGAAAAGTCTTCTTAACATTGTCACAAACGATATGTATTCGTGGTAACTCTATGTGTCTTATTTTCGATCATAAAATATTAATAACCTCGTTAATATCCTAATTTCGTATCTTATAAGGATCTGAGTAGCGGTAGGTTAAAAACAGTTCAAATCTGGAATGACACAAAGAAATTGCTCCCGCTATTCAGATTGACGGCGATCTGAATAGCGGTAGGTATTACATAAGCGCGGCGTCGCCAGTGTAAATAGTGGAAATCGGAGGTCCAAATCCTGCGCGCTGTGGAACATTCTGCTAGTTTTCCACGTCCCGCCCAATAAAAGGCCCTTTTATAAATTTATTATTTCTAAATTCAGAAGCCATACTCTCATCGGACTGATCGTCAATCACAAAATACTTAAATTAGGAAACTTCAGTAAGAATTATTTTCCTACTTCCCAAGGCAGCTAAAAGTACAGTTCAATGCATGGGAATGTAAAGGGAACGAAATTCGTGCAACTGTTATTAATCAAGAGATTTCATAAGAAATAAAATATGACGTAAATTAAAAGCTTCATAGAACAGTTATAACAAGTGGATGTGTTAAAAGACAAAAAACCCGACTTCGTTAATTTTAAAGTAGTATTTTGCTGTAAAAATCCGCCATCTTGAATCTTTATTTTGCTGCTGAGACGAATCTAACGACACCTCACATGTCAAAATCCAACTACCCGTTTGGGCTGTAGCACGTGAAAAACAATTCTTGTCCACATACATACATACTCTCGAAAAACATAACCCTCCTTCTGAGGCAGTCGGGTAAAAATAAAATATTTATACAATAAATTTGGTATAATTTCGATGATATGTGACCCACTTTTCTCGATTTCCCATGTTTAAATCACACGCATGTCATGAAAAATGATTTAATTGTAGTTATCATTTAATAGCTATAGTAACCAACTATAGCTATTCAAGGAACTAGTTTTTATATTTTTAATCGTCTATCTATGAATATGAACTTAAAAGTGCACATAACTCTTCAGTGGGTAAGGCTCATATGTTAGGTATAGATTTACCGATCTCTACATTTCGTGCTTTCGTGGTATGGTAACAGTAGGTATTACTGAAAAATCATTCCGTGCTTAAACTCGATACGTTTACCCACTCGTGAACATAATAACAGGTACAACGTGCGAAAGTCTTAAATAAATGTAAACAATAAATATAATTGTTTATAAATGGTTTTGTCACGATAAACTCGCTCCCGACTGTACTTATGGTTAAAGAAATACATCAAACTTAATAGTCGGAGTCACGCAATACGTACCTACGAAGCTCGTCACACTGATTTGGGTATTAATTATTCATGGCAAGGCACATTTATTTTTCCTATTGATAAAAGGTGAACAATAACAATATCATGTTGTTTGTGGTTCATTTGGGCTTACACGTGTTTTTCTTATCATGATTTTGGTTGAACACAAAACCAAAAACTGAATACTATATTTTTGTTTTAGAGTAGGAAAATAGAAAATTACTTTTAGGTGTTTTATCACGTTATTTATATTTAGGAATGTTTGAAAATGACATCAAATATATTGTTAGTCTATTATGTGTCGCGTTTCATGTGATTTATATTATAATAATACTATTTACTAGCAATTTTTTGAGGTACGTCCTGTCGATGCCCGATGTGGGGTAAGCTTGTATGGATAATAATCCTTGTTCTTCTATGACACTTCCCATACTAGATATACAATTTTTGGAATGTTGGAAGTTTATCAGGCTTATTAAAACTTAATTTTCCTCTTTCATCATGCTATGGCTTTTAGTTTTTAGGAAAAAATTTAATACGTTTAACTCATACTGTTTCTACGAGTACCTACACGGCTATCTCATTATTATAATTGCTTTGTCTTAAATAATTGACAGAGAAAATCATTTGCCTAATTGCTATCAAATTTCTAGAAGGGGTTATTGATTGGAATGGAACTAAGGATATTTACATATCTCATGCTCTGAAAGTAGGTCAATACTATACTGACTGAAAACTAACCCCACTCTGACTATACGATTTAAGTGGAGGTTTTGGAAGTAACTGAAGTTTAAATTTGGTTGTAAAATTCTTCTATTTTTCTTCTTCGAAATCGTGTCAGGACACAATCTACGTGCAATAAAAAAATTGATACTGTGGTATTTTAAGAAACTTTTTCACGCTCAGCTAACAGTTTGACAATCGTACTATCCTACTACTTAATCAAAGGCTAGTGAATATCGAATATATCGAACAATCATACCTACTTCTACGACGCATACTTTTTTGGTCACTTTTTATATTAGTTTTTTGTACCATATTTGATTTGGAGGAACTATGACAGATGCTCCAGATATAAATTATAGTTAGCTATATAAACTACTATTACCATTATCTCTATAGCTGTTCTTTGTGTGTGACCTACTTTAGGAAAAAAGCGCTAAATGAAATAACTAGAACACAAACGATTTCTTCCCTATTACAACACAATATATAGTTCCGCCTGTTTTAGTACAAGAAAAACAGAAAAGTCTGAAAAATAACGGACACGGAAAGTGAGTTTATTGTGCCAAGTTTATTAGTTTTGCGGCTGTAAATGTAAAGTTCTAAATCCTTTCCTAGCAGTAAATAAAAGTTGAAGAGGTGGAGTGCTAGAAAATGGAACTAACTATTAAAGTGTCTATTATGCACCAGTATGCTATGCTTAGGTACTCTTCTACCAATACCATAGCCGAAAATCTGTTTTTCCGATTGCGTAGGCACTTTTGTTAGCATAGTTAGTGTCAGCTATACATAGTTGGTGTTCTTTGCTATTACTCTTTGATTGTCAGGAAGAAATTTTGTTTGCAATGCAAGCGAGTTCAAAAAGTTACGAATTATTTTTTCGCCTACATTTCTATAGTTGGGTCAATACTATCCATCTTTACACCTTTGATGTCGATCGTTTGAATGACAAAGTTATGAGGGTGGAGCATTCAGACAGACAGACAGACTTGACGAAATTATAAGAGTTTGTAGACGACTATCAAACCCTAAAAATTTACAGCGTCAATCAATACCATTACCTACTTTAATTTTCTGTATAAGTTCAATCATATTACGTAGCCATCAAATTCGTAGAACAGAGTTGGAATAAGCTTCAAAGTAAACAGTATCTATTATTTTATTCATGGAATTTTCAATCATTATTGTTTACTTTTCTTGTAAATTACGTTCTAATGTTCTAATGGTCTCCTTGGAAATAACCACTCCTTGTTGTGTATGATTGGTTGATTATTTGAGTGATTATAGCAATCAGTTAAATGCTTGGTGAGGAACGAGTACGAACGAGTAATCAAGATAATTCTGGCGTACTATCTTCTAATTTGTATTTTCCTAACGCATGCAATATAAAAGCGCAGCAATAGACGTCAAATGTGATATCCAAATTTTTTAGGATTTTTTCAGGGTTAATAACAAAGTTATTTGAACTTGGTTAAAATAAGGTCTAGTTAAAACTCTTTAGTTATTAGAGAGCCTCTGTCCATAACAATAGCTGTGTGAATTCTGTAATCTGTATAAAGCTCTTGACCGTAAACATGCTTTGTAAACGTTATCGCGGTGCAAAGGACAGGCTTTGTTTTATTTTTAATTCTTTTGAACATCACATAATTAAAATCTGTTTTTATTCAAAAGCGCTCAACGTCAGCGTTCAGATTCTGTTTTAAAGCGAAAAATATGGAAAAACAGAAGAGAACCGTTTTGGGTTAATCGGATGCACCGGACGATGTACTGGTTTTTAACAGCCGACACACAAGTGACAAACTTTAACAGCTGCCGTAATTAGATGCAGTTACGTGTGCCTGTTATTATAGGCACAAATTAGGGAAACAGCGCGTGGGGCGCCTATACAGAGACTCACTCAGTATAAGAGACGATTTTACGCTTACTGACTTTAACTGGAAATAACTGGAATGTCAACTTCTTCGTAACTAAGAAGTTAGTTGCCACGAAAGTTATATTTCTTGGATCTCTCTTCTCTTTTCGTGTGGGACACCGAGTCGTTCAATGACCCGATGAACCCTGGTGTCAGAGTTTTTCAACCGCCTACTACAAGTAGCAGGCCTCTGACATGGCTGTGTAACGACCGCTATCATAGACAACAACCGGGACCGACGGCTTAACGTGCCCATCCGAAGCACGGAACCATCTTACTTGCGGACAATCAGGTGGTTCAGCCTGCAATGTCCTAACCAGACTGGGAACAAATTCACAAAGTGATAAATATCAACTTTGTGAGTGACCCCACCGGGAATTGAACCCGGAACCTTTGCGTGGCAGGCAGGCATGCTAACCACTGCGCCACATCGGTTGTCGATTTCTTGGATTAAAATTTGCTAAGAATCATATGAGGTTCTCGTATCAGATTTTACTGTTTTGATATTCTTACACTCTGGAATTTTTGACAGTAGCAACCCTGGCTATGTTACAAATGACAATCGCAAAAATCCTGCATATTATCAAGTGAATATTCTGTAAACTCTCTAATTGAGATAATCGTTTTAGTCCATTTTTAGTACAAAATAGGTAAATAAACAAGTTTTCCACCAACCTGAGGCGTCACGGCAATAACACGCTTTTAATAGCCTAAATATGGGGCTTGGAGTAGTACATAACTAAAAACTGAAATTACAAAATACCTAGAGTAACAAAAAGGGTATATCAAGCCGAAAAGAGGTCAAGGTACTCATGAATCTGGACAACTTTCCCTATGGAACATGGGTCAAAAAGTTATAAAAATATTTGGACATCCCGTACAAAATCGCCGATCAGCTGATTGATTTACTATGAGAGGTCCAATTTTTTTTCATGTTTCGTCCCATGTCTCATGGGGTAAGTTGTTCAGTTCCATGAGTACCTTGACCTCCTTTCGGCTTGTTATACCCTTTCCGTTACTCCCTGTATACCTTTGAGGCTTTGATTGCTCGAACTTACCTTACCTAGATATTTATGTCTACAAGACTTTGACATTGTCTAGTGTTAGTAAAAATGAGAGTCATTTTTTTGAGTGTAGTAAAAGATATTTGATGTCAAATTAAAACAAACTTAGACGCCGCGAGGAACTTTTCGATAGTTTCGATCGAACCACTCAAAAGAATTTTTACATCTAGCGGCCGCAGTTTCTTATACATACCTGTAGCCCAGAGTGCTTTAGAAGACCTTCACTTATTAATTTAACAGAAGCTAAAGTAATCTATACTTTTAAAAAAATTGCTCTTACCGCTCCTCGATGAGTGACGAACGAAGTCCTTCCTTGCAGTCTTGGACTGACTTTCCCCGGAACATCTTCATCCTCTCTCCGAGGGTCGAACCACCCGAAGGCAGCTCCCACCACCAGCACAGCACCCAGGATCATCAGCGCCAGGAAACCACCAATAGCAGCTTTCGTAGCTTGCGATATCACCATCGCCATTTTCACTTCGGCACTTATCACCTTTCCGACATTATTGAATCACTTTTAGAATGTTCCCGACGGTTCTACAAAGTTTGAGATTATTTTACTCTTTGATTTCGAATCACTTCAAACTTTCCAGTTTCAAACACTTTTGGTTCGTTTGGAGTTGATCGGTTCTTGATTGTTGGATAAACACATTATTTTTGGCTTTTGAGTTCGGTTGATCTGCTGAAGTTGAGAAGAAGTAGTACAATGAGAAATGTATTCAAAGACGAAACTTAGTCACATGGAGAAAGGTAACAAAGCAAATCTAATTGATCATTCCTACCCTTTGTGCCTTATCTAAGGCAAGACAAGTTTACTGTAAACAAGATAAATTAAATAACCTTCTGCATAGGAAATAATTCTCCCTTTACAATGCCGGTCCAGATAGCTTCATGCAAATGTGTCCCTGAACATAATATTCAATGTACAATGTATCAGTCGAAGCGGTCGGAAGGAGGGACAGGCTTGACGGCGATCTATTGTGTGCCCAAGGAAGACGATAACAGAGATTCCTATACAACGATACCTTTCTACACAGCGAATACTCGTATATGCAACGGTAGTGTTGTGAAAAGCGCGTAGCCTGAATGAAAACCTTGCTATTTTTAGACGATTAAGATAGCGCTACCGCTTTTTGTAAAGCCTTTTTTGTACATACAAAACATCTTTCAATTTAAAACTGGCGCCTCTTCACAAAAATGATGGAAGGTTTCACAAAATCAGAAACTCTACCAGCGGTTATTACTGGAAACATCTTAGATCCTACTTAGATGTAAAATATAATTGAAAAATATCTCCAGCAGATAACGTATGTACTTGTGTGATTTGAGCACAAACTTTCATTTGATCCTACTTATTAAATAACATTATCTATGGGTAGGTTCACCAGAATCTACTACATACAACACAAGTCGTCAAATCTAAACTTAACTTCATGTATTTTTTCAAACAACTCTACACCTACACAACACAAAAACAGACCCAAACAGTCATCTATTTAGATACAGATAAAGATAAATCCAGAGGATTTCCTGGCCACCTGAAATAATTCGTGACTTGCGGAAGCCTAAGAATATCTTCACAAAGATGAATGTGTATCTTTATGTGCCGAGGCATTCAATACTTATGAATAGGTAAGCCGGGAGATCCGTGGAAATCTTTTGCTAAATAAGTTCGATAGAGTATGGGTATTGTAGTTCTTTTTATTTGAGGTATTTGTAAAATTATTGGACAATAAAACTTTTCTTCTATATAATTATTTGCGTTATGTTTGATACTTGTGATACCTATCGAGTGCGTTTGTATTCCATTAACCGTACCTAAATTATAGACACTTTTCGCTACCCTAGGTCTTCTGGAAGAGATTTCCTATAAAAATAAATTAACGATTGTGTATTGTCTTTATATAATGCTCCTCGTCTCTTACTGGGCACATTAAACGGTTACCTAAATAAGTAATTCAAAATTATTATTTTTTCCATTTTTGTGTCAAATGTCAGATGATTGAATTGAACTGTCTATCCCACGTTTGCTAAAAATAACACATTGTTTGAAATCAAAAATACATTGTCATGAAGGCCTATGGGTTGTGGGATCAGTAAACTGAAGAGGCATTAGAGATGTGGCCATATAACAAATAAATGGTGCTTTTAATATCGATTATTTGTATTCAGAAAATTATTGATCAAAGATTGTTCGATTTAATAAAAAAACACATAGATTTTGAAATAATCGATTTTGATATATTTTACTCTTACTTGCGATGGTCGGAACTTGCGTATTATAATAGTGGAACGAGTACAAGAAGTTTTATCTACGATGTAATCTACTTTATATATCAGGCCAAAATACATTACTTATTTTTAAAAAATCTAAATTTTTCTTGGATGCTTGCACAATACAGAGATAAGTGGAAGAAGAAAGGGGAGGCCTTTGCCCAGCAGTGGGACACAATAGGTTATATTATTAATAACTTTTAAAAATAATAAATTTTGTATTTAAATTATAAAAATCGATAGGTATAAGGGAAACATGTTTTTCTTAAAACGATCATTTTATAATCGATTATTATTTCACATCCCTGAGTGGCAGTGAGAAAGGCAAACAGGGCGTAAAACGGATGACCACAGGGGGAGAAAGGACTTCGGAAAGGATATCGAGTGGTGAATACACGCCGCTAGTGAAGTACCTTCCTAGGTAGCTTTTATAGGTAGGTTTTTTTAAGGCGAAATCGGCTCAGAAACGTCCTCGAAAGCGTACGGAATTTTCAATGCCTTTCCATAAAATAATAAGTAATTATTTTTATGACTATTTCAAGATATATTTTACAAAACTATGGGACCCAAGGACCCAAAACACAATTTGATAAAGTTGCCTCGATAGAAACAAATCGCAAAGTAAGCTCGAATTTTCCGTTTTTTTGGGTGAAAACCTGAACAATTTCATTGATATTCAATATTTTTTATTTTATTTTGTGTCCTCTTCTTTCTTTTTGAATTTATAATGAATCTATGGGCTTACATTTTCAAATATCTCTATGTATCATTATTATTTATTTATATTTCATTATATTCTAAGCGTCAGCGTCTGTTTCTCTCTAACACGCAGCGAAAAGGAAAGGGACTTACTTTTTGAGACTGATTTCGCCTTAAATAATTTAACGTCTCAAAGATTTTTTAAGTGAGTAAATCATGATTTAAGAACAAAATACCTGTATGTGATGAGATGTGAACAAGACGTAAAACTGATGACCGTTCGGGGAGAAAGGATTTGGAAATGGTTGAATATACGCTCAAAACGGCATAGGTAGCGTTTATACGTCGGCATACAGACTTTAAAATAATGTTTATTACCATATTTTAGTATTATGATTTAAGAATAAACCCGACAGTGATGACTGTTTTACAGTGGGTGGAAAAGTAAATTTCTGTGCATGTTTTGTTTGGTTTGCCCTCACGAGGGTCTAGGCAAACGGTTTTAAATTCTAATTTATTGGGAAACAACAAAATGTTAGAAGTTCACTTGATTTTCAGGGGACACACATGGTAAAGGTATAAAGACCATCCTGTAGGAGGATCTCTTACAATTTAACTGACAATAGATTTTCCAGCCGCAGGTAAAGTTTTTATAGACGCACGTGGCCCTTAAAAAAGCCTTAAATAAACGGATAAACTAATAAAAGTTTCAACTTTAGTATACTCGTAAAATGAATGGGAATAAAAAGACTCTGGTTTATTTAAGACTTCGCCGAACGTTTTCCGAGGTCCAGCAGTGCCCTTTACTTCGTAATCGAAAAGCAAAATAAAACATAGGCTGTGTTATATTGACAACAGTTTGCGATATTATCTAAGCACATAATAGAAGCTAGTTGTTTATCAATCACCTGGCATACTTTTATTCTGTCAAAATACATATTATCCTTTTGCTGCCCAGAGAAAAAGTTCTGACATAAAAGATAAATCCGAAACGAAAGGAAATAATTTATCCGCTCAGTAAACAAAACAAACTAACGCTCAATACAACGACACACGAACAAAAAGTTCTCTTATTACAGGTCCCTTTGCCACAATCCGAATCCCGAGCGACTAATCCGAAATACAGAAACCCGAAAAATAGTCGCCAAAAATCAAGATAAACACACATTCCACTTATCTGCCACTCGTAAAGGCAGATTCACACCATGCGGGCTGGAACGATTGCCTCCAAAGTCGTTTCGGTCAACAGCGGGCAATAATTTAGTGTCTTATCGTCCCAACCAATCCGCCGAGTCAGGTTTGATCCTATGCGTCGGACGAAATCGAACAAAATGGGTGATTTTCAGGATTTCGGGATACCAATGCAAATATTGAGGCAGCTGTAAAAGTTGGTTAAATTGGGGGTTAGGATGCTGAGTCAGCCGTTCGAGCTTAATGAGAAACGAATTTAGAATGCCAATGAGAAGATTTTTCAGCTTATTGAGTTTTAAACACGGAAGCAGGCATGCAAAAAACCTTAGACAAAAATTTTGCCACTTTTGACAAGTTTTAGAGGTTATTTTTGATTATCGTGCAAAACTACAGCAATTTTTAATATTTTTATATTATTTAGTATTTGATTTAACTTCGTGGTGTTATATCTAAAAAACTTGGTGAATCAAAAAACGTTCAGTCGAAGACCAAAGTGGTCATGGCTATAAACTTCTAAATTCTTTAAACCGGGATCTTGCTGAAACTTCCCTAAACTCATTTTGCCTCCATTTTATGACAAAGGCAAAGTTTTTTATGTCGAAAGTTAATTCCGGCTATATCTAAGATCTTTAGGCCGTGACCAAGTAAGAAAAGCTAACCTGGATACAATTTGGACAAGAAAGGAAACATTTTTATGGTCTTTTCCGGCTATGATGGCTATCTACGTATATTTAGAGGCGAATGCTATCTACTTGACATAATTAGGGGTTCCAACAAAGCCAACATTATTTTTAACGTAATGACGCAATACGGAAAAGCATTCTTTTAAATAATTACAGTGTTATGTTTGTATAAGTTACATTATTTTTAACCTTGACAAAAATAGTATGTCATTATTGTTGTAGAGGTCAAAAACCTACGCTTAAGTCTAACACGTGGCTATACGAGTATCAAATATACGTACCTAGGCATCTATTAGTTGTAGATAAATATTTTTCGTACTTTTTAAGGACCATATTCACAAAGTTTAAAACTTTCAAGTTTGGATCGTTTTTGTCACATAACTGGGTTCTCAATCAGAAGGGATCAACGCTATGCATAAAAAACTACTCAGTACTTTTATTGACCTGAGCTGAGCATATTATTTAAAGTAAAGTAGGTACCTAAGAAAGATGGTTCCGTGCTTCGAAGGCCACGTTAGGCCGTCGGTTACGGTTGCTGTCTATGATTACTGTCGTTAAACAGCCATGTCAGAGGCCTGCTACTTGAAGTAAGCGGTTGTAAAACTCTGATACCAGGGTTCATCGGGTCGTTGGATGAATTGGTGTCCCACATGAAAAGCAAGACGTATTGTACTTTTCCAAATTCAACTACATTTTGCCCAAAGAAAGCCGAAGTAAAATATTTTACCTAAAATAGAAACATCGTGTATTTAGAAGGAGCGGAATGAACATTTTACTTCATTAACTTTAATTAACTTAGCAGGTAAGTCGTAGGCACAAAATTATCTTAACCTAACTCCAAGGATAACTTTGATCTTTTCCGTTGACAGTACTTGTCTATAACTTGTTTAGGCCGGAGCTTGTAATAGTTAATTAATTATGCATGCCTCGGGCTGGGGGCTGATGAACGTGGCCCCGATTTCAATGTGTCAGTCGATACAAAATAACAATTAATTAATTAATAGTGATGTACTAGAGACGACAAACGTTTCATAGAACCTTGGTAATTGTAGTTTCTAATAACTACCAGTAATCAACTGATAAACATCGACTTTCCAGTGCCGGCTTAGAATAACATCACCCCATATCTTGGGTGTCGTAAGAAGCAACTAAGGGATTTGAGAGTTGATGTGTACTGCAATTTTAGGCGACAGGCTGACAAACTGTTACTGTAGTGATACACAGTCTTTTTAATTACTCTCTAACTTTTGCCAGACGAGTAATAAATAGCCGTTTTTTACAACCGATTACGATCTGCCTACGCCGCAAAGGATATACTATAAGTATCACATACATATATCGTGAAATTTTACTAGTAACCGATAGCGAAAGCTCAGAACCGGCTGGTGATAAGGAACAACTTTTCCCAAGGAACATAGGCATACGAAGAAAATATTTGGACCTCCCATACAAAATTGCCGATCAGCTGATTTGAGTGACTACGGGAGGGCAAAATTTTTTTTTGTGTTTCGACCTATGTTCCTTGGGGAAAGTTGTTCCTTATGGAGCTTTCCGGTTCTGAGTTTTCGCTATCGGTCACTAGTAAAATTTCACACTATATAAATATCACACCTAAATGGATCCACTAAGAAATATCGACTTTTTGTATCCCGAAATTTGAACCAGGCTCCTCCAAACTCTGTGACCAATGTCAGACCACTATACCGTGAAGGAAACTAAGACAACAATATGTCACTCTGATTGCCCGAAGGCTTGTATTGCCGACAATGCTGTACCAGGTCAGAGCAGCACCAACACATGTTTTCCCACGGGATTAGTAAGGGATGACTGAGTTAGGCAAAACACACAAACACAGCTATAGACCCCGCTAAGATTCCTTTGTCAGGGTTCCTTGAAGATACACATACACAGATGCATGCACACTACTATGCATGTATTAATCCTTGTAACGCCCAAGTTATTTTAACGCTAACTATTCTGTACATTGCGATGTACATTGGCGAGGTAGGAGCTTTTATTAAAGGACATAACACAAAAGCGTGGATAGATATCGGAAGATTTCATGCGATGTAAAAAACCGAGCAGCAATTCCTTGATGTCATATTTAATCAATCAAGAAATCGTGACTACTAACTATTCGTATTAGAAGAACTTTGACTGAATCCTAACACTGACTGCCTAAAACCCTATTCAAATCTAAGTAGTTTCCGCGTAGTACGTGGTTGGGTAGCAGCATCTTGAATTTTTCAGCGATAAAGTGTTGCAAAATCAAGCCAGTGTTTGTGTGAATCTGTCTCGTGTCGTGACGCCACTATTCCGGCACCTTGTATGGAAAATTGGCGAGGTTTGATTTTTCATTTGTTTTTGTCGTCAAGAGGCGCGACTCTTACCTAAGATTCATACTATCATTGGTGAAGAAAGTTTGAAAAAGCAGAATTATTAGACTGACTTTTATGAAATAAAAATTTAAGTACCTAATATAAAAGACTTTTGTTTTGAATGTGATACTTATTTTAGTCTTGTCCTTACTTATGTTAAGCATTTAATTTTAAGAGGTCAATATTAATAAAACGGTGTCACAAATAATTGTTAAAATAAATTAAAGTTACCTAGATCTTCAATCTGAGGTTGCGATATTAAATAAATTGTACATCTTCAAATCGGTACGTTTGTATTGTGGCATGTTTAAGTTTATGTTGCGTTTTCGACTGTTAATTATGCTGAAGACAAACAGAACAGTTTGCGTAAGAAATTAGGACTCGTTTCGGGCTGAATGCTAATTCTGAAGAAACATTGAAGCAACGTAATCAGCAGCATATCAATCTACATATTTGAGGGATCTTCTAGTTCTGGTTTTCATAGAGTAACTAAGAGTAACCAAGTAAAGTTGGTTTCTTAAGTGGTGAGTTAATGTTCTGCTGAAAGTACTTGTTTCGTGTTGTTTCAAGCCAAATTACTAGCAAATAGTTCCTTGTTTAAATTAAAATAAACTTGCTGTGTTTATTTGCTACATACATACATCACCCCTATATCCCTTGCGGGGAAGGCAGTGTGTGAACGGCCGTATAACAGCCATTTACACCACGTCTGACAAAAGATTAAGGAGAGTCATTTAGACGACTGTGTATCACCATAGTGACAGTTCGTTAGCTTGTCACTTGAAATTGCAATACACATCTACTTCCTTAGTCACTTCTTACGACAACTCTAAGCCGGCACCACATAGCGTAAAAATTTGATTTGCTATTTCCAAAGTGTTTATTTGTTTTTTCCTAATCTTGAGGATCTAGTTTAAAAAATATTTTTTATAGTTTTTTGTATACGTTTACTTATTTGGAAGTATATTTGTTTTATAATAAAGTATTTGAATTTGAAAGAAAGAAGTTAGCAGTTCATAGATGAAATTCCAACGTATTCTTAAATTAAGGATCATTTTGCTTTTACTTCCGTTTTCCATTTCGTTAATTTCGATTTAGTGAACGTAGCGTACAGAGGAATACGTAACACAAAGAAAGCTAATAGCTTTGAATACTTTATGGTACTGATTTGACCTAAATTGCTCTTTATAATTCAGTGAAATGAAAGAATACTACTGGTACATCGCCAGGAAATCAATCTAACTTTTCAAGGGACCAAATTATGTTGGTTTTCATGCAAACAAAAAAAGGCAAAGTGCGAGTTGGACTCGCCCACCGAAGGTTCCGTATTAAGATTAGTAGGTTATTCTGGTTGGTATCATATGATACTCCACTTGGACAGCTAGCCAAATTTCATTTTGTTTTTTTTCGGCACCATAAATTAATAAAAATGAAAGTTTTAACTTTTTGTAATTTGTATTTCAAAAAAAAACTATTTGCCAAAATTCTTTGTTCTAGGTCTACGGGAAGTACCCTCTGAATATTGATTCACTGCATAAACGACCATATCTTTTTTAACTTAAAGTTAGGCGCTTGATTTATTTACAGCTACTAGCGACCATAGACTTAAGTATACGGTTTTAATTTCAACTCGATATCTTTACGCGTTCTTGAGATAAAGGGTCTTGACAGAATGGCAGACAGACGGACAACAAAGTGATCCTATAAGGGTTCCGTTTTTTACCTTTTGAGGTACGGAACCCTAAAAAAGTAAATTTTTCACCGCAGGCAGGAAATGTGCGTTGGTGTGTACATGTTACATACCTACGCACATTTCTCTAAATTGTACAAACTTACTTAGAGACCAAAAACCTAGTACTAGAATTAAGAGTTGTGAGAACGTTACTGGTCATTTTGGTAACCTCGTTAAATAAAGTCGGTTACAATACAAACTAACTTGTCAGTTGAAAACTAGTTGTAATAGTATAGAAACTATTGCTATTCAGCTCAAGTAACATTTCTCGAAAACTGCCTCCAATAAAAACTCAGTCTTCTCTCTTTTCGTGTGGGACACCGAGTCGACGACCCGATGAACCCTAGTGTCAGAGTTTTTCAACCGCCTACTGCAAGTAGCAGGCCTCTGACATAGTTGTGTAACGACCACCATCATAGACAACAACCGGGACCGACGGCTTAACGTGCCCATCCGAAGCACGGAACCATCCTACTTGCGGACAATCAGGTGGTTCAGCCTGCAATGTCCTAACCAGACTGGGAATAAATTCACAAAGTGATAAATTATCAACTTTGTGAGTGACCCCACCGGGAATTGAACCCGGAACCTTTGCGTGGCAGGCAGGCACACTGACCACTCCGCCACATCGGCTGTCAAAAAACTTAGTACAAGTCTTGGAAAACTTGTAAATTTTTAGTTTTTCGTTAGCTGGTTTGTTTAGCAAGAATTATTATAAAGGGTGTAAGGGAATGCACTCAGAATACTTTTAGGGTGTATTCAGAACATGAAACTGAACAGCCTTCCGTTAGAAAATATTATTAGAGACGCATAGCTTTGACTTCCTATAGTAAATGCAGTCAGCTGATCGTGATTTTGTATTAGAGATATATTCTTATAGAAGGAAGTTGTTCACTTTCATGGTCTGAATGCACCCTACCAGTATTCGGAGAGCTGTCCCTTACACCATGCATAACTTGCTACTATTTCAATATCAACAATCACAACGGCCCAATAGTGGCCATTTGCCAAACTCACCATAGGTGAATTGGAAAGCGCAGTGCAAAGCGTTTAATTCACAAAAAACAATGCTGTCCATTACCTAGATTTATCCCTAAGGTAGTCATATTTTACAAAATCGATGTGCAGAAATTGAGGTGATGCTATTTGAAGGCATCTCGTGGTACTATTGCCAAATCAAAAAGCAAATGCACTCATTTATAGCATCAATTTAAACTGGTTTCTCTTAGGACTTGTACGAAAAACCAGTATAAGTTGATCCCTTCAATGTAAAGGTGGATTTTCTGGCGATAGTACATGGGTTAAGCTCTCTTGACTCATATGACTCGCGGAATAAATTGCTACAATATTTTAAATGTGAAACTAATATAAGATTTTCTAACTGATATTTTGATATTGCTAGCGTGTGGTAGCGGCTAAGAATACTGCCACCCCTAGTCCACTCATGGTGTTTCGTAAAAAGCGATGTAGAGTTTTGACCTCGGCTGAATATCTGTCGACTATGGTCAACCGCATGGTGGCAGTGATACCACCTACAATATCATTCCCAAAGAGGGTTGACGTCAGGCAGGCGGCCGGTCATAAAACATAGCCAAATTCTTTTGCAACATGATTTTGTGTTCAAACAAAACGTGTTGCGCCGACCCCAAGTAATTGGGATAAGGGCAGAAAGATGATGATACTGATATTGTTACGTTATAATAGTCATAGGTTACAAACATTAACAATGTTAATATATAACTGATGCCATGAATAGAATATATTATTATACTTATGTAGGTAAAGTTTGGTGTAACGTATTTGTCAACCCAAAACATATAATTAAAAACCACCTATTGGAAGTCAGGCATACTTATTAAAAGACGTCTTTACATGAAATATAATACATAATTACATATTGAGTTCTCTACGTAGATACCCGCTTTGATTTATCAGATCAGGTTGGGTAACATTTCTGACGTAACATAGTCTATCAAATTCTAGAAATACTTTTCGATCTCAGGTACATATCTGACTTTCTTTTCTTTATAAAAATTGCTACAGTATCAAACTTTCGACTGTAACTTTATATTGCAGTTAAACAGTACCTCCTGACCCAAAATCACCTGCGCTATCTTAACAGACCATTAGCTCCAACGGTTAACGTTCCCGCCTGTATAAAACGAAATGGACCGTCTATTGTCGGTACACGCCACTTTTTACGACCACATTTTAATACCTCGGCTACTTAAGAAAACAATCACAGCAATAATTACCGGTGTATCCAAAAATAATATATGTTGTAGCAACACGTAATAGTAATGATGGTAAATAACACAGCACGGTCACAAAATGATTGGTCACGGTACACGAGAGTCGCAAGATTGATGTGCCCCGGTTCGTTCGCTACGAGCGTGTGTGTAAGTCCCGCGTAGCCGCGCTACACGTCTACCCGGCTACGGCGTCGCGGCGGCACTGGCTACGCGGGGCGCTACGATCCACTCCGCACTTTAGATTATTCGCAGCACAGATTCCACAATCAATAGCTTTATAAATTTTAATGCATCCCCAAGTGGGCCAAATAAGTTTTGAGTTTCAAAAGTAAATATTGAATTTTTGATGCACTTTTGATGGATTTCATTTCTGGTAAATTCTTCAAAATTACCTAATACCCCTTTTTGACGCACCTTTTTTATGGTAAAGATTACCAACTTTTGTAGCAAGTACGATTACCTATAATACCAGATATTGAAATGTCGCTACGTTTCTTTGAATTCGTGCCAAGTGGAAATAAATTGGGTCGTTATAGTGTGGTATTGGATTACATACCTCTGTGACGTAATGTATTGAGGTATACAATGCATGAGTGATGGTATTCGGGCCTATTTAAATTCGAGTCACATAAATTATTGCATAAACTACATACTGCATACGCTACTAGTATTAATAAAATTACAAAAATTATGCATTTACTACTAATCACAATACGATCCTTATGGTGTAGCATAATTTGTAACACTTACACAATATAATATATATATATTTTTGGTAGATTTTATATTCTCTGATGCTGGCAAAATAGCCCTATGGTAGCGGCTAAGAATTCTGCGACCCCTATCCCGCACAGGATGTTTCGTAAAAGGCGACGTAGAGTTTTTACTTTGGCTACAATATCTGGCGACCATGGTCAAAGTATGGTAGCGGTAATACCACCTACGATAGCATTCCCTAAGAAGGTTGACGTCAGGCAGGCGGCCGGTCGTGAAATAAAGCCAAATCCTTTTGTGTTCGAACTAAACATGTTGCGCCGACCTCAATTCATTTGGGATAAGGGCAGGAAGATGATGGTATAGTTAAAGACGACGAGCAATTACGAGACAAGACCACCATGTCCAGTTGTGGACTATTATTGCTTTAAGTGAAATTTATGAAAGAAAATCTACTTAAATCTGCCTCATTTACGTCGCTCCTACAATATCGTTTTACTTTCAGTCTGATGAATTTTATTGACTTTAAGTGAAACAGGGGCTTAAAAGATTTCCTCGGAAGGGATTTATTCTGATTTATGGATTTTTAAAATCCATTACTGTAATTAAGGTGAAGCTTTTAGGACGGAACAAGTTCATTGCTTTCTTAATATTTTAAAAATGTTTAAGACAATGTTTTGAACACTTTAAATTAGTAATGTTGAAAGTGTTTGCAATGTTACTGCGCGTAAAATATTTAAAGCTAATTCACATTATCCAATTTGTTCAATTTTTCTAAAATACTTTCACTAATATGGGTTAGGGTAGCTGTAATTAATGATAGATACAGTACAGTAAATTCAATATCTATTCAATACAGGTTGCTCAATATCAGGAAAATACCTACATTATACCAGTGAATTTATATGACAACACGCGTGATATATCTTTGATGTCATATTCATATTCAAACGATGTGCAACTTCTTCTTCTTCTTGCCGAATCAAAAGCGATCTCGTTTTTGCGTGCGCAACTTAACTATAAACAGATGTTTTTCACTTTAGCGCCCTCTGCAAAGAATAATTCGCCTTCTTCTTCGAGTGGGACACCAAGTCGTCCAACGACCCGATGAGCCCTGGTATCAGAGTACAAAAAATGAGTCCTGAATGATTTAGTAGGGAATTTTAATGTTACTGTTAGTGGTGAGTTTTGTCACCGATTCAGTTTGAAACAACAAGCTTTGTGGTAAATGTAACTTTATTTACTTCATTTAGTTTGCGAAGGGGTGATGCTATTTTGACCCATTATCAAACAAATTCCTACCTTTTTTAAAAAAATACTCGTGAATCATTTATTGTAGACGTATCTCTATTTACTACTATTGGTGGAGAATCGTTTTTCTTGCCACATTTTGAAACAAAAAGCTTAAAGGTAAAAGCGACTGTATTAAAATTTACGCCAGTTACAAGTCTAAATAGGATGATGGTCTATTCTGACCTGGCATCAAACGATCCTCAAGGTATAACAACTAGTACCTCAATAATGTAATACTATGCATAAGAGGTGAGTCTATTTTGTCGTACCTGTAGCCTGGAGAGATAAGTTTGATAGATAAAAATGGGGTGATGCTATTCCAACCCAGCATCAAATGAGCCCTGTGAATGATTTAGTGCGGAACTTTGCAGTTAGTGGTGAGTCTGTTTTGTTGTAGCTTCAGTTTGAAACAATAAGCTTGGTGGTAAATGCAACTGCATCTAACTTTAAGTCGATCATGATCAGTAGGTAAAAAAAAGGTTTTTTTTCATTTCCCGACATAATAGGGGAAAGTTGTTCAGTTTGATAGTCTAAATAAACCCTATCAGCATTTGGACGGCTGCCCCTTACACTTAGAGAAAATGTTTTTTTTTTCGTTCTCCAACATATTGATCTTAGGAGAAAGTTGTTCAGTTTGCTAGTCTAAATGAACCCTATCAACATTTGGACGGCTCCCGCTTACACCTAGTATAGAATGACTTGTGAATGATTTAGTGCGGAACTTTGCAGTTAGTGGTGAGTCTGTTGTTGCCGCTTCAGTTTGAAACAATAAGCTTGGTGGTAAATGTGACTTTGTTTACTTCATTTAGTTTGCGAAGGGTAGAAATGGGGTGATGCTATTCAACCCAGCATCAAATGAGCCCTGTGAATGATTTAGTGCGGAACTTTGCAGTTAGTGGTGAGTCTGTTTTGCCGCTTCAGTTTGAAACAATAAGCTTGTAAAAGCGACTGTATCAAAATTTACGGCCACTTACAAGTATAAATAGGATGATGCCATTCTGACATGGCATCAAACGATCCTCAAGGTACAACAACTAGTACCTCAACAATGTAATACAATGCATAAGAGGTGAGTCTATTTTGTCGAAATGGGTTTTATAGGTAGAAATGGGGTGATGCTATTCCAACCCAGCATCAAATGAGCCCTGTGAATGATTTAGTGCGGAACTTTGCAGTTAGTGGTGAGTCTGTTTTGCCGCTTCAGTTTGAAACAATAAGCTTGGTGGTAAATGCAACTGCATCTAACTTTAAGCCGATCACAAAGTTCTTGTACGGGATTTCGGTTTAGTTGGTTAAATAAAATAGTGCCTATATTCAATCTATTGTGGAGTGGAATGCAAAACACTTATATAGCACTCAGTTAGTTAATGCTATTGAAGTTGTTTTCTTTTTTTAAGTTTTTCGAAAATCAGGACCTGGCAAAATAAAAAATTGTCTCGGTGTAGACTCGAATGTTTGGTATAGAACGAAATTAATGCTTCCAATGTTATAAAAATTTAAAAACATGTCAAATTCTAATACATTTAGACGCAATACGTCTTATTATTTTTCAGTGTAGGTAACTAGTTTCACGTAGGTATTTGACTACATAAGTAGCTTAAGAAAATGTTTGGTTTGTTTCAAAAGAAATTGTACCTACGCTTTTGGAACAAGAAAATCTCCGGAAACACCGAAGTGGAAAATTTAATAAACATCACTTGTTCTTCCCTTACTCCGTAATCATTACTAAGCAAGTTCGCGAGGTCTGTAATGGGTGCGCGGAATATCATTGGCTAATCGAGGGGATCACGGCCTTTTAAAATTCATAGGCTGCCGTAGAACCAAAAGCCGTGAAACCAAATTCAAAAATGGTAGCTTTGTATTTGTGATGCTAATTTGGTTTCAAAGAAAAAAAAGGTGGAGGAGCTAAATTACTTTTGCGTCAAAATGTGAATTAATATTAGTTTTAGTACGTTCCTAAGTGGAATATGCAATCATATTAACTATGCATAAATTAATTATTGGTCGGGAAACAATTTATCTGTTTAGGTAGGCACCTAATTAATTTCCATAGAGCAGAAAACTGGTAGTACATTATCAGTGACTTAGTCAATTTAGTTGACTTCGAAGATAGGTAATGTAGGATAAAGGTAATACGGTGGCGATCGCCACGTCCAACTAATATTTGAGGGCCGTTTTAGCTATTGTCGTGTTTCGCTATAGTGACAGGTTGTCAGCCTGTCGCCTAAAATTGCAATACACATGAAACCCTCTAGTCCTTTAGACGCTTCTTACGACACCCACAGGAAAGAAATGGGCTGATCCCTAAGCCGGCATGAACGGCACGAAAAGAAGCAAGGCAGCAGAAAATATATCTAATACATACAGGTACAAATCTCAAACGGTATGTAGACGACATACAGCAACGTTAATTCATTGCTTTAATACACTAAGAGAATAGCTCTTCCAAACAGCTAGTATTTCATTAACTCAGTACATTTAAGTTTTTTCAAGTAAACTCATTTTAATACCATTTCAGGTTGCTAGAGTCGCTTTAATTCGCATCTCGGCTGCTAAAATGTAGACCGGCTAATATTTTGCATAAGATGCATTTTGAAGAGATTCTTAACTCAAGATCTTCTTCTTTTCGTGTGGGGCACCGTGTTGTTCAAAGACCCGATGAACCTGGTGTCAGAGTTTTTCAACCGCCTAGTAGCAGGCTTCTGACATGGTTGTGTAACGACCGCCATCATAGACAGCAACCGGGACCGACGGCTTAACGTGCCCATCCGAAGCACGGAACCATCTTACTTGCGGACAATCAGGAGGTTCAACCTGCAATGTCCTAACCAGACTGGGAACAAATTCACAAAGTGATAAATATCAGCTTTGTGAGTGACCTCACCGGGAATTGAACCCGGAACCTTTGCGTGGCAGGCATGCATACTAACCACTGCACCACATCGGCTGTCCGCGCTTATATTCTCGGCTGCTAAAATGTAGACCGGCTAATATTTTGCATAAGATGCATTTTAAAGAGATTCTTAACTCAAGATAAGTTAGGTGTTCGCGACTGAATATGTTTTTGAAAGTATAATTTAAAGAATCTTAAGTGAATCAGTTATTAAGTAGTAAAACGCAGTAGGCGCTGAAAAAACTTTGTTACGATTTATTAATTCTTTGATTATTTTTTGTAGTTTTTTAAACAAAACGTATAAGAAACTAAAAATTACCATACTTGGTTTATAGGTAAGCGAATTTTCAGAACAATTTCATAATTAGCGCAGTTTTGCAATAGTTTATCGCCTTGATGGCAAGGCAACAAATAAGTAATAGGAACAAACTTCTATATTCTTCAACTCACTTTTTTATTGAGCATAGGAAACCCTTTCACGGGTTTCCTGTAGTTTATTCAATACGGTATGTGGATTCACAACTTTAGAACAGAACTATCACAACTCAACAGTAAGTATAAAACAGAAATCGGACTATTTATGCACTAGGATTATATAAAAATTAGCAAATCTGGACCTTTCTGTAAAGTTCCCAAGAATTGAATACGTCAAAAAAAGCCAAGAACGGTGACGTTTCGGTGCTGTGTTCCAAATTTGAGTTATAAAATGATTCGAAAAAAGGAGATGTGAGGGTGGCTTAGGGAGGATGTCAATGCAGAGTTTGCACTCTGCTACAAGCTGATATCGTAGTACCGATCAACAAAAATAATTGATAGTTCGTCTTTTCATGTCCACTACAAATGAAAATTATTTCTCGTAAATTTTCATAATAAAAAACCAATTAAGCCTCATTTTTTTTATTGCAACAGTATTATTTTTACAAAATTTCCCAATCATTTTAAATTTAATTCCTGGTTAACCTTTACATACCGAATATTTCTCCATCCGTCAGATGCGTCAGAGGCAGATAAGGTGTTATTTATTGAGGTAGGTAGTTTGTGCCGTGTGATGCGGACTTAGAATAGCATCAATCCGTGGGTAACGTAAAAGGCGACTACGGGATAATTAACCAGGGAACTAATTATCCAGGGAAATGCCAGCAGGGTTCCCTATGAATTAAATATCTTGCACTGCGCTCGCCAATGCCAAGCGGCGGGTATGGCATTTTCCCCCAATACGGGGGAAGCCCATGTCCAGCAGTGGACTGTTGTGGCCGAAAAGGTAAGGTAGTTGGTGAGCGCGTTCACATGAATATTCTATTTGAATCTTGAAGGCAGCCAACGACGTTTTTTTAATTACGAAGGTGTAAATAGTTTTCTTTCCTGTATAGCTATCAAATATGAGACATTAAAGAATGCAGATGCAGTACATATTTTAAAAACTCCACTGTAGTATGTTCAAAGTTTTATAGGTATTACAAAGTTGTATTCTGCGATAAAAAACCGCCATTGAATTTATGAATTTAAATATAGTGTTACTCGCGTTGCTGAGACGAATCTAACGACACCTCACATGCTAAGATCCACCCAGCCGTGTGGGCTGTAGGTCATTGAAAATTCCTTCTCTACACACACATAAAATAAATACACTAATACATTCATACTCTCGAAAAACATAATCATTTTGAGGCAGTCAAGTAAAAACTGAATATACAAAACCCTGTTTTTAAAAGACGCTTAACAGAGTAGTAGGATAATACCGTACTAGACCCGTACTTACTTCATCACTTCTGTGATAATGTATAAGTACCCAAGTTTCTTAGAATTTGATAATAATTAAATATTACACACTTTTTGGAAGCACCTTTAGAAAGTCAGACCTGTTAGGTAGGTATTTCTAGCGAGGAATTCTTAATACTGATCACGTGCCGTTCTTTAAGTAATTGGATAGGTACCTATAAATATACAAGTTTTTAAGAAATAAATTATTATGTTAAATATCTAGGAAATAACAGTCAATTAACATGATCACGGAAAGTAATTGGTAATTCAGTAGGACTAGAATAGAGGTATAATAAAAATAAACTTAATTTGGAATGATATTGAGAAAAATAAAGAAGGATAAAATTCAATGTATAAATAAGGTTTTCAAAAAATTATTTTCGGTCATTGATCTTCACCTTAGAGTATACATAAGCAAGCATAAATATCCTCTAAGATCTTCACCAACTTTTCTACTGAATACAAAAGAAGTAACTTAACCTAGCAGTTTCTTTTTTTAGCTTTCCCTTGAATTCTCAAAAAAGCTTTACTATGACTTTAACTTAGCTGTAAAGTAAACCAAACAATATAAACTTCAGTGTTCCCAGTGTTCTAAATTTAAAGTGAACTAGCTAATTTCCTCGTCAAAATTCGCTATAAAACCGGATATCCTGCCTAAGTGGGAGTTTAACTTTTCTTTATACATGGACTTTGTAACAGAATTTGCTGCGGCCAGCACTGTTTGAGGTCCGGGTGTTGAAAACGAGCTAGTTGAATTCTAAAGGTGGTATTTGTCATATGAGAAACTTTTTAGTTATTTCGAGGTTTTTAAAGACGAAGATATCGATGACATCACAAAATGGTGGGACTTGGGCAACACAACAGAAAGTTTTAATAAAACTACAATTCAAATCACAATCATTCTTAAGTTCTCTAGCACTTTTGATTGATTGATATTTCAAAAAAAATTACCGATGTCCTACGACATACACCCCCCACATTTTAAGTTTCGAAATACGATACATATCTAAATGAAAAATACAGGTCACTAGAAACTCTAGTATGTCAAAGTTATATTAACAACTTTTTTTTTTAAAAAGAATTGATATTTATGATTTGAATATTATACATGTGTTTTGCCGTTTAATACCGGCTTAAATTAGCATCACCTCTATTCTACACGTGGGTATGCAAATAGCGACTAAGGGTTAATTATCCAGGGAATGGGCAGCAGTTTTCCCTGTGAAGTTGTGAATAAACCATCTTGCACTGCGGTCGCCAATCCGCCTGAAGCGTGATGAGTATGCGATACCCCCCCGAGAAGAGGCGGTCCAGCAGTGGAGTCTCTCTGTCCTCTTTCTCTCTCTCTCTCTCTCTCTCTCTCTCTTCGTGTAGGAGACCGAGTCGTTCAACGACCCGATGAACCCTGGTTAGTGGAGTGTTGTGGCTGTTAAGGTAAGGTATATCTTGGTGATCGTGTTGCAAAGTGTAAAAAGCTCTGGCCACTTGAACCGCATAGCCAATATGCGGTTTGGGACATTATTATAATGCTGCGGTTGCATTCTGTAGTTTCTAGATTGGCCAACAAAATTTTATCTTGTGATGGAGCCCCAAGCTAGGGCAAGCGGGAATAGCCCGGCGCGCGCGCTACGCCGCCGCCCCCCGCCGCACGACCTACTTAAGCAGCCGCACGACGCCGGAGCCTCAGGGATAAGCCGCCTAGTCGCTCTCGCGTACGGAAGTTTTTCTTTATCGTTCCCGCCTACCCTCGGTAGTCACGTAGGGCTCTGTGAGCACCCGTAACCCCGGCCTCCCACCAGCGGGTCTCACCGGGGGGGTACTCCAGGGTCTTGCGCCCCGAGGGCGGGCTACGCTTCGCGCGGATTAGGCTCGCAACAACCGAATCATGCCCTTCAAAGGACAACAGCGCCCTGCGCTACTCAAGAATCGGACGAGGTGGTACGGCCGCTCGTACCCTCAGGCCGCCCTGCAACGCGTGCTCGACGAGCTTGAGCGCGATTGTCGTCCAATGACGCCGTCCACTCCGGGATCAGTGGACCCCCCGCTGGTTTCTTCGCCGCCTACGGCCGCCGCAGCAGCGATAACCGCTGCCTTCGCCGCCGCACCCCCACTGCCGCCGCTGCCTGCTTCTCCCTCGTTGCCTCCGCTGCCCCAGCGTGAGCCGAGGGACAAGAAGCAGCTCGACCTGCTCGCCCTCCAGCGCGCCGCCGCACGGCACACCGCCCTGAATGCCCTCAGGGAGAGTGCTGCAGCCGTGCAGGCGGGAGCGCAGAATGCGCAGCGAGCCGAGAAGCGCTCACTTGAATCGACCTCACCGACCCCGCCGAGGACCCGCACGGTTCCGGCTACGAGGGTCGCGCCGCCGCTGCCCATGCCCCTGCTGAACAGCCCGGGTACTGGAGACAGCCAAGCGTCGTCACCTACCAAGACTACCTACGCGTCCTCGTTGACCACCCCGAAGCCTGCGACCAGCAAGCCCAAGGAAGACGCCAACAAGACGCCGCCACCCGCACCCAAGACGACCATGAAGTTGACTGGGTGCATGAAGAAGCCGCCGCCGATAGTGGTCGACCTGCTCCCGAACTGGGGCCACCACTTCGGCGAGATGAAGAAGCAGCTCGGACATGCGCCAAACGTGCGGCCCTATGGGCCCACAGGGTTTAGATTCCTGGCGAAGAGCGAAGAGGAATTCCGTGTCTACCAGCGCTACCTAACCGCGCTGGAGGGCTCCGGGACCGGAATTTCCTGGTTTGCTTATGCACCCCCGAAGGAGCGGCCTGTCAAGGTCGCAATACGAGGCCTCCCAGTCAACACTGACCCCGAGGACATAGAGAAGGAGCTGACCACCCTGGGCTACGAGGTGGACTACGTGCGCCCCATCAAGGCTCGCGGAGGACGCCCAGGGTGCATCTTCTTCGCCCAGCTCATCCGCACGCCAAACCTCACCCCGGGCATTTACAACGTCACAGAGCTGATGTGTATGCCCGGCGTGAAGATCGAGGGATGGCGTGGCAAGAAGGGAACTCCACAGTGCCACAGATGCCAGCAATTCCGGCATAGCAGCAAGCACTGTCACCGCAAGCTGACGTGCGTGATCTGCGGCGGTGAGCACGCTGCCCGGGATTGCAAACGGCCACGCGAAGAGCCCGCCACATGTGCGAACTGCGGCGGCGCGCATCCGGCGAATAACCTCGACTGCCCCGTACTGCGCCGTGAAGTACGGAACAAGAGAGGAGGCACTGCACCAATCACGAAACCCGTCGAGCTGAAGAAGACGGAGGCGGCACCGCATGGGGAAACCAACGCAGCTGGATCCCTCATGGCGGCTGCCAACGGTCCCTCCGGAACTTCGACGAAGAAGCGGAAGCCGAGGAGGCGGAGGAGGCGAGCATCGCCCCCGCCCCCCCAGGACGTGGAATCACCGGGCCAGCCACGTCAAGAGCCACCCACGGGTCCGTTGGATGTGGTCGGCACCCGTCAGGGTATACCTCAGGGGGAGAAGCCGGAGCACCAACGGGCTCCAAGACAAGAGAGCGCACGAGCAGCCGTCCTAGAAGAGGACAGAAAGGTCCTGATCAGCGCAATCAGGACCCTCACTGAGGTCCAGGTCGCGCTCCGCACGGGGTCGGACGCGACCTCAATAGTCGAAAAGAGCCTCCAGCGCCTGATCTCGTCATACGGCGGGGTCATGGCCGCCAGGGGCGAGCTGGAGGCTCTGGGACCCAGATAGGCTGCTCAGGGTGGTGCTGTCCAGCACAGCCTGACGTGGCCTTCACCTGTCCACATCCACTACTCCACGTCGAGTAGTTAGGATCGTGGGCACAATCCCAGAAACGCCCGGCCAATGCCGCTTACAGGACATGACCGCTGCCTCGGGACCACCTCGCGAGGAGGATGAGGCAGCCAACTACCGGACAAGACCCTCCAGAAGTAACGAGCCGCCGCTGGCTGATGGGCACTAGCTGGGCCTCCCCCAATGGGGAATCACCCGGCTGGTTCGACCTCGCCGCGGCGTGAAGTTTTGCCTGGACCACTACAGGATGACCACAGTCGCGCCCAGCGCGACCCCCCAACGCCCCACCTGTTGTCGCAGGTGGCGATTGACACCACGTTGGAGTGGCCATTGCCACGTAGACGTCTCCCCGCCGACCGCAAGCGGCCGTCGAGAAGAACTCCACGACGGAGCCTCAGTCTCCGCCAGTCCCCGCCAGTCCGCCAGTCCGTGCCTTCGCCTCGAACGAACTAGTCGTCTACACCGCAAGTCCAACCGAGCCACTCGTCCACCTCCGGCCTCCGCTCACCGCTGGATATTGAAAGCTGAGTATTTAATTTATATCGGCCTTCTCGAATCCTGCGCAACCATCTCGTCGAGAGGACATCGAGCCGTCAACCTGGGAGAGATTGAGACCGTCCGTACCGTCCCGGCAGCTGGTTGATCAAACGTAAGATACCCTTACTCTACTTTTATTCTGTGGCTATTCATTTAAGCGCTAAAGTTCTGCTGTGTGACCATCATCCAAGCTTTCCACTATTACTACCCCGTGGTCTGCGCTCCTGTAGGCGCGACACAATCCCAGCCTCCGTGATCCGCGCTCTTGTAGGCGCGACACAACCCCAACCTCCGTGGTCTGCGCTCCTGTAGGCGCGACACAATCCCAGCCTCCGTGATCCGCGCTCTTGTAGGCGCGACACAACCCCAACCTCCGTGGTCTGCGCTCCTGTAGGCGCGACACAATCCCAGCCTCCGTGATCCGCGCTCTTGTAGGCGCGACACAACCCCAACCTCCGTGGTCTGCGCTCCTGTAGGCGCGACACAATCCCAGCCTCCGTGGTCTGCGCTCCTGTAGGCGCGACACAACCCCTGCCCGTGATCCGCGCTCTTGTAGGCGCGACACAACATCAACCAAGCGATCCGCGCTCCTGTAGGCGCGACGCACACTGCCGGGACACCCTTTTGCGTACCCACGCATCCGTAGGCAACATCCCTAAGTCGCTTGCTTACCCCACGCTTAGCACGCACCGAATACACCCCCATATCGTCATTCACTGCATCCCGCTAGCCCTATATTGCCGAGGGCCCATCGCTGAGTGCACCCGCTATTCCTGTAGAGTGTGGATACACTCCCACAGGACCCGAACCGTAACTCGATCCAGCGTGATCAACCCGAGGGATAGCCATCCCTGCCGCTTTACTGCACTCATTGTTCAACCACCATCAACACCCCTACCTTGCCTACGGTAGGGGCCCCAAGCACCCATCACAACGCTTGCTCTAACTCGGTCTCTCTCCCCAGGGAACACCACCGCTACCACCGCCGTCACCGCCGCTGCCTTCCGTCAGGACTCAGCCCAGCTGCCCGCTCCCGCTACACCCGCCCGGGCTCCTTGAAGCAACCTCGCCGTTAGGGTATCGTTATATCCCTTGTAATTTCAGTCAACTTGTAATTTGTACGAAGCTTTTATTAATGTAATAAAACCTGTATTTGTGTAACTCTGTGTATCATTCCTGTCTGATCCCACACACTCACACCCGAGCTCATTTAATGTCCATGTAGTCCAGCGCTTCCCGCTGCTAGCTAGTCCGGGCTACATTACATTTGGCGCCCAACTAAAAAATCCACTTTTTAAAGCTCCAGGGTGGTGTGGTATAAAACAGGAATTTTCAGGTAGTCGTCCGGGAACGGACACAGTCTTCAGGTACGTATGCCTGATCCCGCTAAGCTTAGAAAACTTAAAAATAAGGGCCTTATCGCGCTCGCGGAGCAGAGAGGCCTTCCCGTTGCAGACCCGGTTACGGAGAAGGAATTCACCGTAGCACAATTAAAAGAGAGTCTAAGTAAGTACTTGGAGGGACAGAGAGAGCCGCCGGCAGAGGAGGATCTTACTCTCACGGACATAGAAGAAATTCCGTCGGACAGCGAAGACGATTCAGTCAACTCAGTCATCGACGGTTCGCAGGGTAAGCCAATTACAATTTCAGAGCAACCGCCGAACGGGAAGACAACCAAAAAAATGTCGACTAAAGGTGAGCCCTCCTACGACCCGAATCTTTATAGAATTGTAAAGAATTGGGATATTTCGTTTGACACGACAAACGACCCGGTAGAGTTTCTAGAGAGGTTAGACGAACTAGTCACAACCTGTGGGGTAGAGAACGAGAAACTTATCCCGTTACTTCCCAGATTTTTCAGGGGTAGAGCCAACCTGTGGTACAGGAACAATAAATATAACTGGAGTACATGGAAGCTGTTTGCGGACGACTTCAAGTTGTATTTCTACCCCAGGGACTACGAAGGTAGGCTACAGGAACAGATCATAGCACGCAAACAGGCCTACAAGGAGAGTTTTATAGAGTACCTGACCGACATCCAGACGCTCATGAGGAGATACGGAATGCTGAACGACAACGAGCAGTTGAAGAGGGTTTATCAAAATATGCACGCAAACTATAAACTCTATATCAAGTACCAGGATTTTGATAGTTTACCGGAGTTAATCCGTCTGTGCTCAGATTACGAGGCAGTGACCCAGGAGCGTTACAGGAATTTCGACAGGAGCGAGTCACTCGAGCGACCTTACAGCGACAGAACCGTGGCCGGGAGAAAGGAGGAACCGAGAGGTAGAGAACCGAAATACATTCATAATTACGACAGGAATTCATGTTGCTGGAGCTGCGGCTACCCGGGGCACACTAATCCAGACTGCAAGAGGCAAAGAAGGCTGTTTTGCAGTGGCTGTGGTAAGTTAGGAGTGCTCAGCAGGAATTGCTGTCGACCTGGAGAACCTAGGACGAGCAGGAATAGTCCTGGGAACGCGTTCACGGCAGACGACAACGACTACGAGGAAAACCGACCGTTCCTTGATGTAAAGCTATACGGTAAGTATTTTAAGGCTCTACTGGACACCGGTTCGAACACATCTTTCATTGACGATAGAATTTACAAGTGGTGCAGACGGAATGGAGCCCAGGAGACCAGGATCAACCGACAGATTCGCCTCGCAGACGGTACGAAAGTCAGTCTGACGAGGAGCGTACCGCTGTCGATAGCAATCGCAGGGGTACAAGTTAATCACAATTTGGCCGTTCTACCGTCGTCACACGTGATTATAATAGGTATGGACCTAATTAATTACATAGGTTTTCATAAGCTATGGTCAGCCGCCCGGGAGTTTCACCAGGAACCGCCCCAGGAACCGCCGGTAACAGGTGTGGTATCAGCGATCACAGTAGAGAGTGTCGAGGTAAAGCACCAACCGACCCAGGTGAGGAAAAACGCAAAAACTGAGCGCAGTCATGCAACCGTAAAACCGTCTAAGAGCAAGGAGACAAACCAGAAGGACCCCCTGACAGGGGCACCAAAAAAAGGTAAGAAAATGCCGAACGAGACCACCAGCAATAAACACCAGACAAAGCAGGGAAGTGGACCCAGGCAGTATACGCAAAAACCCAGATCTCCGTGTGAAATGGCTAAGCGTCATGAAGGTAAGATGACCCACGAGTCGTCGCGGGGTCCCTACAAGTCCCGTATATTCCGTACCACCCGGGCTAAGAAGGCCAATGGTGAGTACCGTACCGGACCCGGCCGTCCCAGGAAGAAAAAGTCGCAGGAGAAACCCTACGACAAGGAGAGGCGAGTTTGGAGACCAGCCGCGGGTGACACAGCCCTACTGAGGTACTCCCCACTCGCTAATGCAGGAAACGCAGGTAAGAATTTCGGTGCGAGATTAACACCGAAATACGTGGACCCGTTCAAAGACACAGGACAGAGAAAGCTGGTTATTTCCAATCTACGAGATGCAAATAACACACGAAAACAGTTCAACGCATAGTTCATCAGTCATAGAGGTACGTAGAATGGAATAAGAATCGGTTTCGCACAATTTACTAGTAATTTATTTCCCATCCGCATTTTAAATTTACCGCGTAAATTAGAATAACCGCCATCTAGTATGGAGTAGCAAAACTATTCTACGCTACCCGGGCGGGCAGGGCAGACGAGCGGGGAGAGGGGAGAGACCGGATATGTGGCCATAGACAACATTTTAATAGTTTTATTTTCTAGGAACGAATGGTTTCACAATCAAGTTTCATACTAGCGCAGCAATGTACTCGAAACCGACAAGACCGGAATGACTTCAACAAAATGGGATTCTTTGGCGGGAATTTGAATCAAGAGGGTGAAAATTTTTCAAAGAAAATTTTAAAATTACTTTTTGCAGAATAAATTGATAATTTCTTAGTAAATTTAATTACTAGTAACTTATATTCTAATAGTGCAATAAAAAAGCAACACAGCTTTGCTGCCCAGCCATGGGTCGCAAAGGCAAACGTAAAAAGGGAAACGATGGCGGAGAGGTAAGCGAAGGAGAGGACCCCGCTATGAGCGATGATGCGGGCGACGACGATGTAGACAAATACAAGCCATACAAAACTGAAAACTACATTCGTCAGTATCCGGAGGATGGCGGTGAGTTCGAATATATAGTAATTTACGAGAGCGCGGACGACAAGACGCCGATAGGTGAGAGAGACTTGATGGGCTTGGGAAGCGCATTGAAGCTTAGTAACAAAGGTATCAAGCAATTGAAAAGAATCAATCGTTACAAAATAGCGGTTATATTTGAGCGACCAGGGTTAGCAAATGCAGCTCTTAATAATCTCAAGTCTCAAAAAGAGCTAAAGTTGAGGGCGACTATTCCAGCAAGATTAACGGAAGTGACAGGGTAATAACAAACGTTCCAACATACATGAGCAACAAAAAATATGATGGAATTTCTAGTTGCAGAAATGTTGTATCTGTACGCCGATTCATGCGACGTTCCAAAGACGACGAAGGTAACTCCTGCTTGGTACCAACACAAGCGGTATCGATAACTTTCGCTAGTGCAGTACTTCCTGATTATGTGGATATTAACAGCTGGTATTTCGAAGTAAGGCCATACACGCCTCCTGTGAGCCAATGCCTGCGGTGCCTGCGCTTTGGGCACATTGGTAAATTCTGTAAAACGCCCAGAGGTGCTCAATCTGCGGTGATTCTCACAATTATAAAGATTGCGTAAAACGGCCAGAAGAAGCAGTCTGTGTTCACTGCAAAGGAAAACATGTTGCAATTGCCAAATCATGCCCAGTGAAAATTCAAAAAGCAGAGGAGATAAAAGTTCAGATGCGCAGGGCCTCGTATTCTGAAGTTTTTAATAACAAAACTTCCCCACTAAAAAGTAAAGTAGACCCAGTTCAACAATTGTTTAAATCGGAACAATTCATGAATCTTCTGATTTCTTCAATTATAAAAATTATTTCCGCTAGTAAAGATGCTGAAAATCCCATCCCAATCTCTACTCAAAGTATAAAAAGCGCTTTACTTGATTCATTCAGTATCAATAAAACCACAGACCATAAAACTAAGTAAATTCTAATTTATGGATCAGTTAAATATTGTTCAATAGAATGCTCAAAGTTTGTCTAGTAATTTACATGCTTTTACTTATTTTTTATATAATAATAATATTCATGTAGCACTTATTTCTGAAACCTGGTTAAAACCAGGGAAAAAAATTAAAATTAAAGGTTTTAACATCGAAAGATTAGATATAGGTACTAAACACAATGGTGTTGCTATATTAATACAAAATAATTTGCGTTACAATTTGTTAAATACACATTCTGATAACTCATTACAAAATTTGGCAGTTCAGTTACATTTCAACAATGAAATTATTACAATAATTAGTTTCTATAGTCCCACGTTGGCTTCTCCTTCCAACTTTACTTATTCCCGTCTTGATAGTTTGATTAAATCTGTACCGGGGCCTCTTATTATGGCTGGGGATTTCAATGCACACAGTACTTCGTGGGGTTGCACGTCTACTGATGCGCGTGGTATAATTTTGCAAGATGTGATTGATGATAATAATTTATGCCTCCTTAATGACGGCCAAGCAACTACTGTGGGTTCACATGTGTGGAAACCAAATGCATTGGATCTTACTCTCGTTTCTTCCTCATTATCATTACGTTGTAGCTGGTCAGTTCATGATGATCCAATGGGAGTTATCATCTTCCCACTGTTACTAGTATCCTTGGTTCTGTAAATAGAATTAACAATTCCAATTTAAATCAAGGAAATTACATCCGTCCAAATTTTTCAAATGTCGATTGGAAAAAATATCAAGAAATAGTTAGTGACAAATTAACTACTTTTAACTTTGACTTTGAACGACCCCAGGAATCCTATTCTAATCTCTGCTCTTTACTACTAAATTGTGCATTTGAGGCTAATCCCACAACCAGAAATAATTCAGTGCAGCCAAATTTAACACGTAGGAAAAGACCATGTTTGCCTTGGTGGAATAATGCCTGCACTTTAGCAGTAAATAATTCTAAAGCTGCTTACATTCAATTTAAAATGACCCAACATTAGAAAATTATATCTTTTTAAAAACAACAAGCTATTAAAAACTTACCATTAAAAGGGAAAGAGAAGCTTCATGGATGGCTTTGTGTGAAACATTTAACCGGCAAACACCTCTGTCTGTAATATGGAAAACAATGCGCATGTTTAATAAATCTTTTCTGAATGTAATGTGATACGGTCTTCTAACACAGATTGGATACCAGCATTTTTAAATAAGTACACAACCGTTTCTCCAAATATTGTCACTACTACTGTTAACTCTCCAGTCACTGGTGGTAATGATTATTTAATTACACCTTTTACTTTAAATGAATTTATTAGTGCACTTAGCTCTAGAAGAGATACTGTTTTTGGTTTAGATCATATTCCATATAAGTTATTAAAAATCTTTCATTGTCAAGTAAAAATGATTTTGGACATATTTAACTTTCTTTGGTCTAATGACATAATTCCCACTGAATGGAAGGTTGATTGTTTAATTCCAGTTTTGAAACCTGGTAAAGATGCGGATAATTGTAATTTTATCGACCTATAGCATTAACATCCTGTATAGGTAAAGTTTTTGAACAAATACTAAAACAAAGACTGGAATTTTTTATTGAATCTAATAAGTTATTACCTCCAAATCAGTTTGGTTTTAGACGTGGTCACTCTGCAATCGAAAGTTTGAATAATCTCTTTCTTGACATTCATCATTCCTTCTCATTTAATAAATTTGTTGTTTGTGTCTTCTTTGATATTGTTGGAGCCTTCAATAATGTTAATCACCATGTGCTTGCTGCGGAGTTACAGTTGTTAGGTTTACCTGGAAAATTAATTAGTTGGATATTCAACTTTTTAAATGGTAGGCAAGTATATGTCAAGTTTAAAAATAATTTATATGGTCCACAATCGTCATATTTAGGTGTTTGTCAAGGTGGAATTTTAAGTCCTTTGCTGTTCATCTTGTATATTAATAAATTAAATAGTATACTGGGTACCGAAGTAAGAAATTTACAATTTGCTGATGATTTAGCTATATATTGTATTGGGTCTAACATGCAAGCAACAGAAATCAAATTAAATTTAGCATTAGAAAGATTAAAAACATACTTTGATTATTTACATTTAAGTGTTAGTCTAGAGAAAACTAAAGTTGTGATCTTTAGTAGATCTAGACTTTTAATATCTCATATATATTATGATGGTAGCTTATTGCCAGTAGAAGATGAAGCAAAATTTCTTGGAGTAATTTTTACTAGAAATTTATCATGGAATAAGCATGTAAGTTATGTGTCAGATAGAGCTTCTAGAGCTTTTAATATTCTTAAATCCTCGCTAGAACATCATGGGGGCTGATCCTAAAGTTTTACTTATGTTATATAAGTCTGTGGTACGTTCCCACTTTGAATATAGTTTTCTTTGTTATGCTTCCAATCCTATTTTGGTTAAAAGTTAGAAACTTTACAGAATAAAAATTTACGTTTAATAACAGGTGCAATGAAAACAACACCTATTGTTTCTATGCAAGTTGAATGCAATATACCTCCATTGATGTTAAGATTTAAATATCTCAAATTTAGATTTCTACTGAAATTATTTTCTTTTACTCACCATTCCTTATTAGAGAAAATCGCTGAAAATCAAACTTTGGCCTCTGCATCTACTTCAATTAAATTCCCCTTTATTCTGCTTGATTATTCTGAAATAAAAGTTTATAATGAAAGGCATAACATTCACAAATCTGACAAGTTGGCATGTTACGAAGGAGCTTTTGAAAGCAAATTTTGCAATATGAATATAGTTATAGATAACTCCATTAGAACTAGAGAAGAGCTATATGAGAAACTATCATTATGGCCACAATACCAGCATATTTACACGGATGGCTCAAAACTGATACTGGTGTCTCTCTTGCATACTATCACAGTGCCTTGAAGACAGGAAATGGATATAAACTACCAAAACCTGCAGTATATTTACGGCAGAAGCTGCAGCAATTCAAGCCGCTTTAGAATATATAAACAATTTAAATCACTCTTTCCTAAATGGCTTATTATTAGTGACAGTATGTCAGTTTTATCAGCTTTAAAGAATAACACTCTGAGTACAAATTATATTATTTATAAAATTAAACAGCTGTGGCAAACACTATACAACGCCAATGTTTCAATTGAATTTTTATGGTCTCCAGCACATAAAGGTGTGTCAGGTAATGAAACAGCTGACTACCTTGCCAGAACAATAAACAATAGCTTAATTGGACAACCCAGAAGAATGTCACTTCCATGGAGAGATTTAATCCCATTGATTCAAGAGGAAATTAGACAAAGCTGGATAAATCAACATCAAATTATAATACAAGAAAAAGGTGCATGGTATGCTGCAATCAATAAGAATCTGGGAGAGAAACCCTGGTTCGCTAAGAATAATACCTTTATAAAAGAAGATTCTTCACACAAATATGCAGGTTACGATTTGGTCATTGTAAATTTAAAGCCCATCTACACCGCATGAAAATTATTAACTCACCTTTATGTACAGATTGCTCTCTAAATGAAAATCAAACGCTGGAACATATATTTTTCAACTGTCCTGCTTTAAATATTAACCGAATTTTATTAATTGACAAGCTGCAAGATATTTACAAAGACAGTATCCCGCCTTCGCTTCAAGAACTTCTATCGAACCCTGCCACTTTTAATCCAATATTTGACTTTATTATCTCCACGGTTGGAGAGCTTTGACATGGATTTAACCCGGACATGGAATTTTATGAACCTGAAAATTACACAAGAATATATAGAAGAAATGGCATTGTTGCCTTGTTTTTATTGGAAATAAGAAATGAACTATAGAAGAATTGGCATTTAATGCCTTATTTTTGAAAAGATAACAGAAAGAACTAATAAAAGACTAGGCTGTATGGCTAGTACCATTGCCTATCCTGATGGATGAATTTTTAAAACAACAACAATCAACAAAATGTCAGTTTAACAGCCTCCGTAGCCGGCCGAGGATAGTCACCGCCGCCCTCGCCGCCGCCGCTCATCCATTTGCTCGCGGAACTGAAGACAACGTAGACTGGAAGATGGACAGCCCCGACACCCTGCCACAAGGATACGCCACACCGCGACGCAAGACGCCGGGGCGCAAGCTGCGACCCCCAGGCGTGATGAGCTGCGTGAAACCCGAGACGCCACCCCACCGTGCCAAGCCGCTGCCTACCCGCCGCCAAACCGCTGCCAACCCGCCGCCACAAAGCCACGCAGAGCCGCCGTCTCCGCGCCGGCCCAGAGTCGCCGACACGCTCATGCCGCAACCCGAGTAAACCGACACACCGTGCGGCAGAAGCACCACATCACACGCCACGGGGGGTAGCTGGGAATCGACGCCGCGGACGCAACCGCGAGCGCATTCCACCCCCGTGGCAACCTAAGAAACAGTGAAGTATACCAGGGATTTCTCTATGGGGATTTCTTTTTGTTGTAATTTTGTTGTCTTATCCAGAGCAGTTAGTTTTTGTATGTTTTGCAAGTCATTTTGAATTTGACAGTGCTGGTGTACCTACATTTTTGTTGTACCAAATTCTCCCTGAAAGTGATACCGTCCGGGTCAACAAACCATGTACCATGCCCTAGGGACAACCAGGGGTGGTTACACACCAGCAATGCACCAGATAAGATGTAATTGACAAAAACTGTCATCCTGTAATTTTATTTTGAAAGTATTTTATAATACAAAGACTGTTTTACTAGTGAATGGAATAGTTTACCCCAGTTTTTAAAGAGGATTGTAAATATGGGAACCTAGGACAAGAGGAACAGAAATACCTTTAGTACTATGATTGTAACCTGACCATGTTTTATTTTTTGAGGTTAGATCCCTCAAGTATTTTGAAATGGAAGTTTATCAGAGGTTTTACCTAGGAGGGGATACCCCAGACAGGAATTTTGGATGAATATGCTTTTCTTCCGTTGCTTTCTCCCTTCCAGGCAGAAAGCTCATCACCCAGGGAGGGAGTGTGATGGAGCCCCAAGCTAGGGCAAGCGGGAATAGCCCGGCGCGCGCGCTACGCCGCCGCCCCCCGCCGCACGGCCTACTTAAGCAGCCGCACGACGCCGGAGCCTCAGTCTCCGCCAATCCCCGCCAGTCCGCCAGTCCGTGCCTTCGCCTCGAACGAACTAGTCGTCTACACCGCAAGCCCAACCGAGCCACTCGTCCACCTCCGGCCTCCGCTCACCGCTGGATATTGAAAGCTGAGTATTTAATTTATATCGGCCTTCTCGAATCCTGCGCAACCATCTCGTCGAGAGGACATCGAGCCGTCAACCTGGGAGAGATTGAGACCGTCCGTACCGTCCCGGCAGCTGGTTGATCAAACGTAAGATACCCTTACTCTACTTTTATTCTGTGGCTATTCATTTAAGCGCTAAAGTTCTGCTGTGTGACCATCATCCAAGCTTTCCACTATTACTACCCCGTGGTCTGCGCTCCTGTAGGCGCGACACAATCCCAGCCTCCGTGATCCGCGCTCTTGTAGGCGCGACACAACCCCAACCTCCGTGGTCTGCGCTCCTGTAGGCGCGACACAATCCCAGCCTCCGTGATCCGCGCTCTTGTAGGCGCGACACAACCCCAACCTCCGTGGTCTGCGCTCCTGTAGGCGCGACACAATCCCAGCCTCCGTGATCCGCGCTCTTGTAGGCGCGACACAACCCCAACCTCCGTGGTCTGCGCTCCTGTAGGCGCGACACAATCCCAGCCTCCGTGATCCGCGCTCTTGTAGGCGCGACACAACCCCAAACTCCGTGGTCTGCGCTCCTGTAGGCGCGACACAATCCCAGCCTCCGTGATCCGCGCTCTTGTAGGCGCGACACAACCCCAACCTCCGTGGTCTGCGCTCCTGTAGGCGCGACACAATCCCAGCCTCCGTGGTCTGCGCTCCTGTAGGCGCGACACAACCCCTGCCCGTGATCCGCGCTCTTGTAGGCGCGACACAACATCAACCAAGCGATCCGCGCTCCTGTAGGCGCGACGCACACTGCCGGGACACCCTTTTGCGTACCCACGCATCCGTAGGCAACATCCCTAAGTCGCTTGCTTGCCCCACGCTTAGCACGCACCGAAATACACCCCCATATCGTCATTCACTGCATCCCGCTAGCCCTATATTGCCGAGGGCCCATCGCTGAGTGCACCCGCTATTCCTGTAGAGTGTGGATACACTCCCACAGGACCCGAACCGTAACTCGATCCAGCGTGATCAACCCGAGGGATAGCCATCCCTGCCGCTTTACTGCACTCATTGTTCAACCACCATCAACACCCCTACCTTGCCTACGGTAGGGGCCCCAAGCACCCATCACAACGCTTGCTCTAACTCGGTCTCTCTCCCCAGGGAACACCACCGCTACCACCGCCGTCACCGCCGCCGCCTTCCGTCAGGACTCAGCCCAGCTGCCCGCTCCCGCTACACCCGCCCGGGCTCCTTGAAGCAACCTCGCCGTTAGGGTATCGTTATATCACTTGTAATTTCAGTCAACTTGTAATTTGTACGAAGCTTTTATTAATGTAATAAAACCTGTATTTGTGTAACTCTGTGTATCATTCCTGTCTGATCCCACACACTCACACCCGAGCTCATTTAATGTCCATGTAGTCCAGCGCTTCCCGCTGCTAGCTAGTCCGGGCTACATTACAATCTTTTTAGTCCAATTTGATTTTGTATTTTAGTAAATTAAGACTGACAATAGTAGATATTTTATATAACAATAGTATTTCGTACTAAATCGTCTAAAATTTCATACGATATCTATCTATATTTATTAGCTTTGCTATTAGGAACATCAAAAAGCCTATATTGGGTTGAGTCGAAAGCATATTTTGAGGAAGACTTTTCGCTTAGGTATTGGGTATATAACCAAAGAAATCGCAACAATACCTTAGCCATCTGCGTATTGCACATATTATAGCGATGTAGGTACACAACACAATACATAACTTTTTCAGAAAATGCCTTCTTTCAACTGCCAAAAAGTCTACGGCCACTTAAAATTCATTACGCAGAAAAGTTCAGCTAAATTTTATACGAACCAGAAAGAAATACAAGCTGCCTACGAATTGAGAGCGACCGTTTATAAGAAATTTAATAAAACTGCTCTTAGGGCGGATTTCTTTAAATATTTCAGTCAAATATGCAAATCACTAAAAGGAAGTTATAATCTTTTCAGAATAATGAAATTTTAATTAATGCCGAGACGGGTCGATGTAGGCGAAAAAAATATTGAAGCTCAATATTTCACTTCGTTTGCGAATCTTAATTATTTTCATTGGTTTGTTTGTATAAATTACAAGCAAAATTGAAAATTATTTATGAACGTTAAAAGACAATTTTTTAGAAATAGTCTCGAACAAGCTGTTAAGTAGATACATAAACAAAATATTTTTATCGAAGTAAAAATTATTCTACAGCAGTTCAACACTAGAATTTGCCGGTGTAAATTCATTTCTTTTCTTAAAAAATAACAGTACAAATACTTTTCTGTTTGCTGCGGACGAAATATTGGGTATTTTTAGGCCTAAATATTTTTCCCTTTAAAATTATTATTATGATGTCAAATCATTTACATATTTTTACTAACTTCTTATATGATATCCAACTACTAACAAAGGCAGCACGTGGGCAGCTTTCAACAGCAAGTATGTGCATGTGTTGAAAATGTTATTTGAACAGAGGAAAATTGATTCAAAGAAACAAGCTAATACACGAACAGCAGGTTTCCCGAAGAGGTGGAAAAGCTAGTAGTTTCGTTCCTCTCCGTGCAAATTGAAAATGCCGACTTAGTGACGTAGTGGGCGAGAGAGGACCCGATTAGCTTGTCATGAAAACTGGTCTGCAAACTTCAACTGAAGCTTCTCGTAAGTGAAAATTTTGTCCCACAGTTTCATGTGGAAAATTCTAGTTTGTATGATCTAGTTTTAACGTAGGTAATTTATACGTAGGTAGACCGAGAACAACAGAGGTACTAAAGAAACAGAACTACCATTGGCTCCATGGTAAAAGTTGTTCAGTTTGATGGTCTGATCATGCCTGCAAAGTTTTCGGTACACCGTCTCTAACACCCTGTATTTTAAAAGTGAACCACCAGCGATAAACGACCATATTTTTAAGGTCGTTGGTGCTCTGCCTACCCCGTAAGGGATAAAGGCGTGATGTATGTTTGTTTGTTTGTTTTTGAACCGTCATGCAAAGCATGGAAATGAAAAATAAAACGTACTGCCTGTCTGTGTTATGGTCTGTGTCATTTCAAGTTTTATAATATGTGCTCAGGAAGGCAAAGTTCCCTCTTTTCGGTGTAGGCCGACGTCGAAATGTATAATTACTTGCCAAGAAGCCTGCAGCTGCTGCCCAACTTTATGCAGCCGCGATATCAAAAGAAACTTTGCCCTGATGAGATTCATCTGATAATAGTTTGAAGCAGGAAAAGGTTTTATGTAATTAGATTACCTCGAGTAAATCTGTAGAGTTTGCACATGTCTTACATCTGGGCTTTTAGTCGGGGAATTCTGGAAATTCAATGTATGGCGCCAGTTGAAGCACGCCTTTACAGCAATTTTTTTTTGCGATTAGATACCTTTAAGCATGTTGTTTGAAACCTTAAAAGCGGAGACCCTCCGCCCGTCCGCATCACCCCCTTTTTCTTTGAAATGTGTCAAAAATTATAAACTTTCCGGATTTATGAGTTAACTATAATAGTTACAAAAAAAGTGTCAAAGGACAAAATATTCCGTATTAAATTTGCTACTTAAATGTAATACATTTTTTTATTGTAACTCTTACGGTTTTCAAGATAAAACGATTTATATATATAAAAATCTTTTCCTGGAAAATCTATGAATGGCACCAGTTGAAGCACGCCTTTACAGCAATTTTTTTTTGCGATTAGATACCTATAAGCCTTTTGTTTGAAACCTTAAAAGCGGAGACCCTCCGACTGTCCATCACCCCATTTTCTTTGAAATGTGTCAAAATTATAAACTTTACGGATTTATGAGTTAACTATAATAGTTACAATAAAAAATGTATTACATTTAAGTAGCAAATTTAATACGGAATATTTTGTCCTTTGACACTTTTTTTGTAACTGTTATAGTTAACTCATAAATCCGTAAAGTTTATAATTTTTGACACATTTCAAAGAAAATGGGGGTGATGCGGACGGGCGGAGGGTCTCCGCTTTTAAGGTTTTAAACAGCAGGCTTATAGGTATCTAATTGCAAAAAAAAATGCTGTAAAGGCGTGCTTCAACTGGCGCCATTCATAGATTTTCCAGGGAAAGGTTTTTTTTTTATATAAAAAGTTTTATCTTGAAAACCGTAAGAGTTACAATAAAAAAATTTATTACATTTAAGTAGCAAATTTAATACGAAATATTTTGTCCTTTGACACTTTTTTTGTAACTATTATAGTTAACTCATAAATCCGGAAAGTTTATAATTTTTGACACATTTCAAAGAAAATGGGGGTGATGCGGACGGGCGGAGGGTCTCCGCTATTAAGGTTTCAAACAACATGCTTATAGGTATCTAATCGCAAAAAAAAAATGCTGTAAAGGCGTGCTTCAACTGGCGCCATACATTGAATTTCCAGAATTCCCCGACTATTTTACAAGGTAAACAAAGACGTTCGGCTTTAGACAGGCATCCGAATCCGAACTCAGCTAAATCCTTTTGCTGGATAAGTTTGTTTAGGTAGGTACAAAACTTTTGCAGTAACATTAACCCTAGTAGAAAAAATATATATATAAAAAAACGGCTAAGTCCGAGTTGGACTCGCCCACTAAGGGTTCTGTACCAAGGTTTGTAGGTTATTCTGGTTGGTAAACCTATATTTCATATGATACTCCACTTGACCAACTAGACATTATTTTTAAATTTTGTTCTTTATCGGCCCCTATAAAAACAATATTTTTTTATATAAAAATGAGTTTTAACCAAATTCATAATTCAAAACAAAGCTTTTAGCCAAATTTAATTGTTCTAGGTCTACAGTACCCTCTGAATTTTGATTCCCTTAAGAGAGTAAAAAACACGTGAAGCTATATCTTTTTTTTTTAATTGTAGGTAGGGGCTTATTTTTTTACAACTACTAACGACCAAAGACTTGAGTATTTTTAATTTCAACTCGATATCTTTATGCGTCTCTGACATAAAGGGTCTTGACAGACCGACAGACTGACAGACAACAAAGTGATCCTATAAGGGTTTCGTTTTTTAATCCGGTACGGAACCCTAAAAACGATAACCCAACTGCAGTATTATTAAGTCTTATTTTGCGATTAAAATCCGCCATTTCAAATTTACAAAATTTTAACCTGTCAATTTAAAATGTGAAAAAAGGACCTCAAGAGAAATACAAATAATAGCCACTGATAATTAAATTTTGTACAAAATATACCAGGTTCGAATGTTCCTTTACAGGCTCTAGTAAATCCAAGGTTCATAATAGGAGTTGGCAATCTGAGCTCAGATTGACTTGGGTAGTCGACCGCACTAAGTGGGTTAGCAACCTAGGATTTTGGCCAAAAAACTAGGATTTTGTCCAAAATCCTAGATTTGTTTAGTATTATGGCTTTTTTTGCATTTTGGGGGAACTTCTTCGTCTTCGAGTGGTACACCAAGTCGCCCAACGAGCCGATGGACCCTGGTATCAGAGTTTTCAACCACCTACTGCAAGTAGCAGGCCTGTAACATGGTTGTGTAACGACTAAGTGATCATAGAAAGCAATCGGGACCGAGGGCTTACCTTGCCCGTGTGGTTCGGGGGAACGAGGAGTGGAGAGGTACTTAATGCACCTCCCTCTGATCTTTTGAGGGTAGACTTGGACACCGTAAATGGACACCCTGAAGGACGGGGGGTAACATCAGACAGTCTAAACAGCAGGGTTGCCTCGGATTCCTTGAAGGGCAGGGGGGAGCATCAGACACCATAAGAGCAGGACGTACCACTGAACGCTCTAGAGGATTGGTGGTAGCGTTGGAGGCCCTGGAGACACGGAGGTAGCGTCGGACCCCCAGAAAATCCAACGCCCGTCATCTTACATCCTCCAGAGTGTCCGACGCTACCCACGCCCTCCAGAGCGTCTGACGCTACCTCCCACCCTCCAGAACGTCCAATTGCTACCTCCTGCTCTTTCGAGGCCTATGCCCGAACTACACGGGCACGTTAAGCCGTCGGTCCCGATTGCTCTTTATGATCACTTAGACGGCAGTCATTACACAACCTTGTCAGAGGCCTGCTCCTTACAGTTGGCGGTTTAAAAACTAGCACCAGGGTTCATCGGGTCGTTGGGCGACTTGGTGTACCACTCGAAGAAGAAAAAGTTCCCCCGAAATGCAAAAAAGGTCATAATACTAAACAAATCTAGGATTTCGGCCAAAATCCTAGTTTTTTGGCCAAAATCCTAGGTTTTTGGCCAAAAACCTGGATCAGCTTAGGATGATGGCCGAACGAAGTCTACGATTCTGCCATATGCCGGCTTTTGGCCAAAAACCTAGGTTTTTGGCCAAAAACCTGATTCTGCCATCGTACTGCGACATATAGATTTCTAAAAGTTATTGAGAAGGTTACTAGATGTTAGTTCGGTAATCGTGCAATTTTTACCCAACTGCCACAGAAAAAGTGGTACGTTTTTGGAGAGTATATGTGGACAATAAATTGTTTTTCACAGGGCGGATCTCGACATAAGAGGTGTCGTTAGATTCGTCTCAGCAGCGCGAGTGACACTGACTATATCTTGTCTTGTAATGACTGTGTCTTCAATTCAAAGTGGCGTATTTTAAACGCAAAATATAACTTGTTGAAAATGTAATGAACATTAATTTTGTTAAAGTGTTATGTTAGGCTTAAAAACCAAGCGACAGCGACAACGACGCGCGTCGTTGTCGCTGTCAAATGACTGGTTTGTATGGGGAACCAGAAAGACCGAGCGTCGGCGTCGTTGCGGCGCGCTACGACGCCGTCATGTTGACAGCGCGCTGAGAAGCTTAGAGTTTGTATGGGGTGCGGTCGGGTTTTTCTACAAGACTGCAGCGACAACGACGCCGTCAAGTTTTGTTGTAGCGACGCTTGGAAAATAACGGTACCATTATCGTAATTAAAGCATTTAACAGGTAAGTGAAAACTTACTACTCACAAAAAAAGAGAAGAATGCTGCAAAATCTTGCATTCTTTTCTAATTCATAGCGTGGAAACTAGAGTGCTTTTTTAAGCTTTCATAAGCAAGTCAGAAAATTACGATTTTTTACTAGTACCCCAAAAATATTTTTAAATGGGTCGTAGTTTGATGAAAACAGACGGTAAACAAGAATTCCTCCTTTATATTTCCGTTCATTTAGCGCCGACCTAGATTTTCACTTGACTAATTAGAGCTGGCTTCATACTTGCTACATGCTGCCGGCTGCTATTTCATTTTAGCTGAAACTTAGTCTCGTCTACGCTTGTTATTGCACCTCGCTCGAGCTTGTTTTTACGTAGGAAATGTTATGGATATGCCATGAAGTAGGTATTAACTTCGATAAAATATCCATCATTCAAAAATGCGAGAAACACACGCAACGTCATTGATTCAAATTTCCACCCTAAAGCCGCCTGCCTGACGTCAACCCTACTTGGGAATGCTTTTGTAGTGGATTAACCGCAACCATACGGTTGGCCCTGGCTGTTTGGGTCGGGTTTATCCCTCGGTCGCCTCTTACGACCCCCAAGGGAGTAATTGTCATCATTATCATTGTCAAGGGATTAATTGAAATCATCAGTTCACTGCTGGATATAGGCTTCCTCCAAAGCACGCCACAAGGCACGATCTCCTTTTTCCGGCATCCAGTCGCTCTTCAGTCCATTTGGCAGAAGGGTGTCCAACGCTACACTTGTCGAGCCTTGGTCTCCACTTGAGAAACGTTTACTCCACCGTCCGTCGGTACTACGACAGATGTGACCAGCCAACTACCACTTCAGCTCGCTACACTGTGATGTGTGATGTATAAAAAAAATAAATGATTTGTACAAAATCCTCCCCCCTTTTAGGTGCGATTTGGCAAAAGTCCCATACAAGGGAAGTAAGGTCTAATTAGCAAACTTAGTATCTGGGGCAGTGCGGACAAAATGAATGGGAGCTACAAAAGGGAGGAGCTGCGAACAATGTAATTTTTTTGTACCAAGACGTTTAATGAGTTTCTTAAGAAAACTAAAAAGGTTGTAAGTAACTTTTATTTAACAAAAAAAAAAGCGCAAATGGTTTCATTGTTTCTACATAGAACACTCATCTCGATTTCCATATTTATCATCTCGTTCCAAATTTGAATTTAAAAGTAATAAAAAGAGTTTAACACACTCCCTCAATGAAACTAATTACTAATAATTAGAGTTTGTTTGTCTCAATTTCCAACCTATGTCCTAAAGTCTGTTTTTCTGCTTGAAACATGTTCAGCACTTTTGTGGGTAGATATGTATTTATTGTGAGATTATTCATCTTTTGGAGGTTGCTTACAAATGTGTGGATTATTAGAGTTACTGATAACATTATGCATTGCTATGTTTACTGTTACCTTTACAGCCACAACAGTCCACTGCTGGACATGGGCCTCCTCCGTACTGGGAGGTATTGCCATACTCACCACGCTTGGCAGGCGGATTGGCAGGCAAGATGTTTAATTCATAGGGAACACTGCTGCCCATTCCCTGGATAATTATGCCACTTTTCACGACACCCACGGTTAGAATTGGGGTGATGCTATTCTAAGCCGGCATCACATGGCACCTTACTGTTACTGTTGGTATTTTTTTTACTATTAACACTTGTATACAGTAAAAGCAGCATCTCACGGAAAGTATCGAAGAAACTGCTACCCTGATCGCAGTCTGCAACTGCTAATAGAACTTAGTCGTTAGTAATAAGGAAAGTTTTCTTCTATACTACACTACAGCTGAAACTTCTTGTTATTTGTTGTACATTTTTTGAACTTCTTGTTATTTGTTTTACATTTTTTAAATACTTAAAAACTTCTTTTTAAAATTTTGTAGTAAACTTTATAAAAATGCGATGTTTTAAAGACTTTCTGGGCTGTATAATTATGAAGTATCTTTTAGCAGAATAATCAAACTTCTAACACAGGCTCCTTTTAAGAGTAATTGTTTCTATTCACTGCAAAGTGATACTCCACATACACTTTTCAGAAAATTTCATCTCGTAAATGTGATTTGAGAAAAAGCTGGAGGTACACACATTATGACGAAATTCTCTGTCTACAAACTGAACAGAAAATTTTCATTGTGAGTACGCAGAAATTTGTTTGTCATTAGATTTATCAGTGTTGGCTTTTATCTTAATTGAAAATTATAATCAAACAGGGACGGACACCTTTAAACTGGAAAATTGCACATTTACCGGACAATATTACGATTCGTGAAAGGTGACGTAAAGTTACGATATTACGGTTTTCTGACTTGCTTGTGAAAGACAATATAAAGTTTTGGACCTCGGCTGAATACCTGTCGACTATGGTCAATCGGACGGTGGCTGTGAAACCACCTTCAATAGCATTCCCAAAGAGGGTTGGCGTCAGGCAAGCGGCTAGTCATAAAACATTGCCAAATCCTTTTGCTACATGATTTTGTGTACCTACAATGTTTTGTAGCGTTGCACTGACCCCAATTGATTTGGCAGAAAGATCATGATTGCGATTCGTATCCAATGGCCACATGAAAATGACAATAAGCGACACCGTAATTTTAACGCGACAAAACGAGTGGTATCCGGGAATTTGAGGCACTATCTCCACGCATAAGACATAAGACGTAAGACCGTTTATATATAAAATGCGTGAAACAGAAGAGATTCCGACAGCGACGTCTACACCCATGCAACGTGCGTCTCATCTCCGACTGCCAATGATCATTTTTGTGGGACAGATTTTACCTTACGTGTCGCATCTCACGTCTCATGTGTGAAGGGTAATTTCCTTTCGTCTTAAACCCTTACCTTACCTTAACAGCCAAAACAGTCCACTGCTGAACCTGGGCCTCCCCCGTATTGGGGGGTATTGCCATACTCACCACGCTTGGCAGGCGGATTGGCGAGCGCAGTGCAAGATGTTTAATTCACAGGGAACGCTGCTGCCCATTCCCTGAATAATTATCCCTTAATCGCTTTTTACGACACCCACGGGTAGAATTGGGGTGATGCTATTCTAGGCCGGCATCACACGGCAAAACCAGATCTAGAAAACACCGGATATACATGCGGTAGGTGTGAGAAACACCAAAAGCTTTGCAATGCCTTTGTTCTCGTGCCGTGAGGAAACATTGTTCACCATATTATTTTGTTTCTGTTAAGAGGGTCTTTGTTTTTCAAGGAAGTTTGAAATAAAAAAACAAATTATAGTATTTACAAACACAACTTACAACAGTAGTAGAGAAATAAAAATTAGGCGCTATACACACATAACGTCCGTCGCATTTTTATAAAAAAGCCATATTTGCTATAAATCAAATGTAAATTGTTCCAATCACGTCTAATCACGGGATGACTGAACAAAATGCAGCTATTCAAACAATCGAAATGGAAACCGGCCTGTTTATTTTTACGCCATTATTTGAGATTTATTGCCTGGAAGGCCATTATCTTTGCCCAAACTAAGGACTTTGGCGCTAGGTCAATGTGCATACGGTGTAAAGGAATCTTTTTATGTCCATCGGTGGTTCCAAGTTTCCAATTAACAAAAGTTGCTACTGAAATAATTCTCAAAATTACATTATTTTTTTCTAAGTACCTATATATTTGACAATAAGCTAGTTTGTTTGATGCACTTAATAAAAATAACCAGTATGTAAGTCGATCTTTTGAAATTTTAGTAGTTGTTGAAAGAACAAAAATTTCATAGTCTTAGAGTTAGTAGATTATGTACCTGAGTCTGTATGTTAAAAAGATCACTTGTCGAAAACTCAAACTTACCTAAATATCGGTTACTTTTTTGAAATACGTGAGGTTTGCCCTGGAATTCCTTCAATAAAAGTATAGACTCTTACTCAGGCTGTAGAAGTAGAGTAATGTACGAAACAATAAACCCAGTTTTACACCGTCGCCTTCCCGTGCCACGGAATGAGTGTTCGGTTGCACACAGCAACGGACAATAAAAGTCCCGGGTATTTGTTAATTCAGTACCGACGTGGCGTGGCTCTAATACTTGAATGCGAGCTAAATTTGCAGCTCCAATTTGGGAGAGTTTTATTATGTAACGTCGTTTGTGAATTAAACGTATGCGTGATTGAATTTAAATGTAATTGTAAATCGGTAGAATTTGCGGAGTAAGTATGTAAGTAATTGTTGTAGGTAATAACTTGCTCATAAAATCTTTGATGGCATACCTACATAACCACTTGTCATATACCTATTGTCTTCCTTTCCAATGCCATCAGATCGCACCTTTTTCTCTCTTGAGTTTACCACTAAACAGGAAAGAGAGCGCGATATGGCAGCAAATGCAATGAGTGTTCTTCGCGGCTTTAATCAAAATACATATACACCTAAAGTTGTTTTGACGTTAAGATACCTCTGCAAGTTATAATCCTGCCTGGAAATATTTTGGTTATAGATTTAAACTTGTTTTAGCGAGAGCTTTTTAGATCATCCAAGAGCTATCAATAAAAAAAAATATTACAGCTTTGAACGCTTTACGCAGTATAAAAACAATAAACAAGGTTTATTCCATTATACACCTGAATTAGCTTACGCTAAATCGTATTACATTTCCGCAGGCAACCACAAAATGCGACAAGAGAAAATATTACTTCCAAGCTTCTTATCACATGCTACAGTTTAATCTACAAGAAAAGGAAGCCTTATATCGTATCAATCATGTCTGGAGTCTTATAAAGCTCTTATAATTGACGGGAAAATCTCCGACAGATAGGCTCAGGCAACTTTAGGGGAGCCTTGTCAACGAGATATGAAGAATAAGATTGATGCAATGGTTGAGGAATGGACTAGATATGCCTTTTGTTGAAAGCTCTCTAGATACTCTTATAGGTAAGGTTGACTTAGAAAAATGCAATGGTTGAGGAATGAACTAGATAATGTCTTTTGTTGAAAGCTCTCTAGATACTCTTATAGGTAAGGTTGACTTAGAAAATATAAAGGTATTTGACTTAGGCATAAAGTATCAGCACCACTTAGTCACACCAATTCAAAGGGATTCATTTATACAGGTTATCCATATTGTATGTAAGAAAAAAGAAGGTAAATTGACCGCTCTAACAAAATACTTTCAAATGCTACAGAAGTAACCTATTGATCACAAGATACAATACAGTGCAAGTAAAAAAAAAATGCCATGTGGTATTGAATAGCATCACCCAAAAGCTACTACTCTGAGATATCCACCCGAGATTTCTAACATCCTTATATCTAAGCATGTGTAGCTACCCTGTGTAGGAAAGTTGGTACCTCTGATTTTTACCGGAAAATAAGCTAGTAGCTCCACTAAAACCTACCCACGGGTGTCGCAAAAAGCGACAAGTGTTGATTATCCAGAGAATAGGCCTCAGCATTTCATATGAATAAAACATCTTGCACTACGCTAATCGCGATTATTATGCCAATACCCCCCGTGAATGGGAGGCTCATGTCCATCAGTGGACTGTTGTTTCTATAAATATAGAGGTAAAAGGTTTTTTATGATTTGAACATAGCTCAGCTATGCCTACCTACCTACGTTAATATTATTTGGCGTGCAAAATATAAAACCTCGACATAATCGTATCTATGTAAATAAAAGACGATTTATCGGGATAAAAAACATTAACCTGAATCGAAAACATTTTCATATTCGAAGATGCGTGACATCATGTGTGTAATGCTCGAAAGAAAATCGTATCCGAACCGAAAAACAGATTTGCGGCCAATAAAAAATTCATAGAGACGCTCACCCCTGTCAGCCGTATAATGTAAATTACGGACGTATGTTTTAGGGTTTCGTCTAAAAAAATTGGAACACGAACTCGTCATTCTGAGGTTATTTTAACATTTAGAGGGGGTCGCGCGTGATTGTCAATTATGCATTTTTGTTTGCACTCCATCTTGCAATTGACCTCCAAAACTGCAATCAACACATCTCTACCCTCACCTTCTCATACCTACAACAAAAAGTAGGTAAATATTTTAAGCCATGACTCAATAAAAAATCTTTGAAACAGTTTTTGTATTGGTCGTCCTTGGGACGTCGAATATTATTCCACAGAAGTAAGCTGCTGGCTCTATACGAGTACGTGTGGCGCGTCGTAGTGTTTCGTCATTAGATAATAGTAACACACTCATATTTTGTTGCACACAGAACCCAAGATAGGCTGGTTATACACTCGAAGAGTTTTTATTTATTTTACGTTGGCCACATTCATCTTTTCCGCGTCAGACCACGATATTAACTACCACCGCACTGGAGGCCAGGGATGTGACAAAAATAAGTTTATTTAATAACCGATTATTTCTAGCCAGGAAATTTTTTGTTGAAAGTGGTACGATGCCCATACAAAAATTGAATGGACTTACATCTGAAGAGGAGATAAAATTCTGTCTGATTAAAAAAACTCGATGGGACGTCTCTTGATAATAGGTATAATATACTCAATAATATTTTTATCATACAATTTTCTACTGGTAAAATAAATATCGCAAAGCCAAAATATTGGAAGGGACCTTAAAGAAGGTGTTTCCAGTAATGTGACACAGAACCCGACATAATTTGTTGGTAGAAATAAATTCATGCCGCATGAACTCTAGTTTTAAGTTAAAAAAAAAACGTTTATAAATATATAATTACACTATCTAAATTAATCGATATATTGAAATAGCATAACCGATCATGAAAGACGTTTCGACTATTTCGACGATCATGAAACATCGACTATTTCAATAATCGGTAATTTTTTACATCCCTATTGGAGGCATTACCAACATTTATTTCTGTTGGAAAATTGTTGTGTGTTCCATGCTGTTGCTCGTTTATTGTGCATAATGTTATGTGATATTATTATTGAGTTTTATTTTTGTTCTACGATGGATAAGTTGTACTTGAATGAATATGAATGATAAGTAGTAATTATGTTGCTTTTATTCTTACCCAGTCTAACCCGCTAAATTGGTTATTATAGCTATGGGTTGTAAAATCACAGAAATATCGGGAACTCGAAATATTTTAAAACTTATGAGTAAAGTCAATAACACCTTGCTTACAAGGTTGCGGGCACCAGCTTGTACATCAAAAGTAGGTATTTATGATATAAAAAAATTCCACGTCGTTTCGTTTATATTAAAATTGTTTGGATTTCATTCTTTTTTGTTTTATGTCTAATATTGCCAGTAATTCTTCGGATAATAATATTAAAATACATTTATTAACTTTTTCAATTCTTCGTTGAATTTGCATTATTTATAAAGTCATAAATTTGACGGAAAATAAGGATATTAAAATACTTTTCTCACTCGCTATTTTACAAATTTTTCGAAATAAATTGTTACTCAGTTTATTACGTATATCCATCTAACCTAACTATCTATTCTCACTTATTGCTTGCCTGCATTATTCTAAGGTACTCTATTGCTTGCTCATAGGTATTATTCTAAGGCCTCATCACTTGAAAACTTATATCTCTGTTTTCTTCCTGTTTGTACCTACCTACGTCCTACATTTTGTGATGTAATTATTCTACATCAGACACAAAGCAAAGACCTCTGTTTAGTAATTTATTCCGGCCATCCCTCCGGACCCTTGCGTTAATTTTAATAATATACATCTATGTCATAGATAATGTAATGCAAAAGATGTGTTTCGATTATAAAAAATCGAATTTATTTAGCAGGAGTATCGATTAAATTATATTTTTGATTAAAATAGGTTTTGTTTGTTTACATAAGTACCTATACGATGTGAAATTGTGAAACTAATGACGTATCATTCACTAAAAATCTTAATTCACTTCAAATGCCCTGCACAGCATTAAAAGTTTTTATTTCGTTAAATATCAGTTTATTTAAGGTTCTTTTTTTTCAGTAAAATTATAATTCGAAGTATAAAATATCCACTTTAGAAATATTTACAAAAAAAGTCGAAATTCCTTGAAATTACTTTCAAAATACGTAAAAAGTTAATTTTTTTGGATACTTACACTACCATAACACATCTTTATGCTTTTTACAAATCACTGTACTATGTCTTGTGAGGTAGCATCGTTAAGTCATTAAATTGTTATTGCATAGTAAATTGTGCTAGTAGGCTTTGCGTGGTCTTTGTATGGTCGGGCACATTAACCCTTATTAGAACATAGGGAGAATATTTCCCACCATACCATAGCTCAAAAACACACAGTTATTTATTTTTGTCCATGGTTTTTATTTGAAAAGTCTCAACGCATCTATAGCCCATTACTTTTTACATTTATATATGGCAACACCTTTGTCAAATATGTCACCTGTCAATGTCAAACGAACTTCAAGTTGTTGGAATGCCTAAAATGGCCAAAATTTGCAGTTTTGTGGTGTATTTTATTCTGTAACTCGGAAGAAAATTCTATGTAATTACATTTTATGGTAATTTTCACTAAAAAAACAATCTATTGTTACATTTATGTGAAAAGATCGTACGTAGGTTGGTAATCTTGGAATTTTTTTACCTTTCAAACAAAGTGGGAAATAGTTTCCCTATGTTCGTTTAGGAACTGACTAAGTGGGAAATTATTTCCCTCTGTCCGTTCCGAACAATTCATTTAATATCTAATATAAAAAAAGGCACGGAAAATATATGGGGTGATGGCATTCTAAGCCGGCATCACACGGCATAACTAAGTAGGTGCCTAAATTAAAACATTTACCTGCTTCTTTATATAAAATAATTTAAAAAAATGATAATAATTCGAGAGGTAAACCCGTAAAACACAACTAGTCATGCAGCGAATTAAATTCGTGTGGACATAGGGAAATAATTTCCCACTTCATTTGTGTTCTAAACGAACATAGGGAAATAATTTCCCACCTCAAAAAAACATACTTCCAAAGGTTGTTTATTATTTTTATGTATTTTTATGATGTGCCATAACTTTTAATAATCGAAACCAAGCCATATTTCCAGAAATCAAACAAAAATTTGTCGCGTTCTAATAAGGGTTAAAGTGAGTGTTTGTCATTTTGTAAGGCTAGCTCTTGTGAAGTAAATTGGTAGAGTGTTTTATTGCTTGAAAGATGAGCAATCTTACTCAACAATCTTATACTTAGAAACATGAATACGAATTTCTTTAAAAATCATTTTACCAATAACGGTTTTATAATATCTTGAATGTGTTTTTTTCTGCGAAGATAGACATACAGACGTTGTGAACTATACTGTTAACAAAACAAACTAAAGGAAATGCAAACCTAAATTAAATTTTCATTTGCCGTAGTCCTGTAAAACAAAAAGCAAACTAGATGTTCAGAAAAATTCACGCAATGATATCATATTATTATGTGGCTTATCTTATCTAGAATCTACGCTAGTGAGCTTACCAACAAACTCGAAATAAGTTCACATCATTAAAAAATTACCAGCATTTTATTCCATACTTTTCTGTTTGTTCACACTGTTTCATTTTGTATTTCTGAAAATTTTTAATCCAAACAAAATATTTACAAATAGATTCACGATAAACGTTATACCGGCTAAACGTAAACATTTTGGATTCACTTTAAATTGAGCATAAATAGCGCTCTATTTTCGAAGTATTTGAGTGGCCAATCGGCAGTGGAACCGCAACATACTAAATACTCAATACTCAATACTCAATATCTTTATTGCTCTTCTTGTGTACATATTATAAGATCTTAAAATTATTTTTGTACCAACAAGACCCTGTAAGGGCACAGCAATGTTATAAATAGAATTAAAAGCTAAAACCTAAAATCAAAAACTTATAACACTAAGCTGAAACCAGGGATGTGAAAAAATATCGATTATTAAAATAATCGATGATTTTTGATTACCTATTAAAATAATCGATGATATTTCGCAATAATAAAAAACGACTTTCAATAATGGATTAAGCTTTTCAATAATTGAATAGTAAATTTTAAAACGATTTTTTAAATTGTCGATTGCTAATATTAGATTTTTTACGGCATTTATTTGCACCAACTTAAGTATAGTTGCAATGCAAAACATCAATTTGACTATAATATTTAGTTTCAGTGACATGATAATTATTGTAATTCTCTCAAAAAATTTATAATAAAAATTATTATTGAAATATGACAAGTAAAAATATTTTTATTTTGAAGGTTAATGTTTCTTTGTATAAATAGTAGTTTATTCTTTTTTTTGAATGATCGATTTAACAAAGTTAATTTCATTTTTACAAAGTGACATCCCTGGCTAAAGCCACTCGCATAAAGTTGCTAGTTCACTGGTTGCCGAAACCAGAATCAGAGTACTAAAGACCAACTTTGGAATAGAATAACTGAACTAGAACCGAGCCAGTCTAAGAGGCTGTAGAAAATGGAATAGTTTGTTTGGATAATGCTAAAACTTTACACTAACTAAGGTTCAGGATTGAAATTATCTGTTCGGAGAATATTTCAAAATTTCAAATGAATGATCTAATATTCTGATTAGCTATAAGCCAATTTGAGAAGTGGTTCTTTATTATGCATTGCCTTACAGCATCTGTTTTATGATAATGGGAACTGTTTCCTGTAACTAGAAACACACAAAAACGAATTTCATTTTATTGACTGATTATTAAAAATTGTGAACTGTTCTGTTTCTCTTTTTTATGTTTTGCAAAGATATACAAGGTGTTCCAAAGGAAATACATTAAATTGGACACGTTGTATAGACCATCGTACCTAATAATTTTCATTATGGGGCCAAGTTATGAAGACCCCTAGTTTAGAAGTAATTAGCAACTTAAGTTTGTTAAATTTAATTGAGTCCCACATTATGTAAGAAGCTTTATTGATCATGACCTTTATTTATGTCATGTTGCCGTCTTGGAAAAACTTTTGAAATTACCGCCACAACTGTTGCCAAGGCAACGGTTTTGGCGGTAATTTAGTTGCCAAGGCAACAGTTGTGGCGTAGACCAAGGTCAAATGTCATGTTCGTCAAAAACTGACATAACTGACACTACAGTCTCTACTTGGTTCTCTGATTGGCCCTTTGTCTTTGCGTCGCTATGGATGCTCTAAGTCAAAATAAGTTTTTAGTTTGAGGCGGCAATAAAATAAAATAACACCAAAGAAAGAGATCTTTTGTCTAAAGTTTTCGTTTAAATTTAAAACATAGACAACTATGTTCCAAACTTTTTCGAAGATTCAAATCCAACAAGTTAAAAATGCAAGGTTGCAATCTTGGATAAGGGGTAATACATAATGGTTGTAGTACATGTAGGCATTTAGTTTGTATGAAAATTTCAACTTCTTAATTGATAAGAATTCAAACTTGGTGCCATAATGGAAATTGTTCAGTACAATGGTCTACACAACGTCTCCAATTTAATGTATTTCCTCTGGAACACCTTGTAGAATAACTCAGCTTTGTTATTTGTGAAAAGTACTGCTATCACAAATCATTTGAATTTTTTTGAAACAAAAGTTTGTCGTACAGTCAGACATAGCCGAAATAGGCATAGTTTTATAGAACATCAATTTTAAAGTTTTTGAAGCCACTTCGTAAATCAAAGTTACTATGATTTAGGTACCGAGTTTTAGTCACTGTGGACCACCTATTGAATTTTTTGTTATCATTTTAAACTTTTAACTGAAAAGGCAAAAGTCTGTCTGTATATTCTTCTTGTTTTCGCTTGTATAAGAATGCTTTCAACTAAACACAAGGTGCAAAGACTTGAAACACAAACAAGCCTGACTATAAGGTCTAATTAGTAACTTAGTATCTGGGTCAGCTCCGTCAGAGGTGGAAACCGGTATTTCTAGATTTCGAAAACATGAACATTTGACCGATTTTTCCGATGGTTAATTCCGGTTTTCAAAAATTCTGTTACCTTGGAAATACAGGTTCCTTTTGTTGTCTTCATATCTTTACCATTATTTTCGGTGCATAATACGTTACTTTAAGGCAAATTAATTAAAATATTTGCCGTGTGGTGTCGGCAGAGTAGAATCTCACCACCCCAAATCTGCCCGTGGGTATCGTAAGAGGCGATAAAGGGCTTCCGGGAGGTGGGCAGCAGCGCCTCCCGTGTTGACAACATAGTCCACAAACGCAAACTGCGGTCACCAACCCGCCTGCCCAGCGTGGTGACTATGGGCAAAACCCCCCATGGACAGGACGAGAAAAAACCGGCCCCTAGTTCCCGGCCGCCTTACTACCCCGGGCTACGGTAGCGGCCCGGGTAATGGTAGGGCAGGGGGTGCGAAGAATCCCCGGGCTACGGACTACGGCTGCCATAGACTGACCCTGGCGACGTATAACGGACGCAGTCTGCGGCTGGACGAAAGTCTCCAAATCCTTGAGGTAGAATTAGATAAGATACGGTGGCATGTTCTGGGATTGTCAGAAATCCGAAGAGAGGGGGAGGACACGATAACCTTAGAATCAGGTCACCTATTCTACTTCAGGGAAGGGAGCGCACAATCCCAGGGTGGCGTAGGGTTCCTTGTCAATAAAGCTCTCTGTGACAACGTGGAGGAGATCAGCAGCGTCTCGAACAGGGTAGCGTACCTCGTACTGAAGTTGACCGAGAGGTACTCTCTTAAGGTCGTACAGGTATATGCGCCGACTTCGAGCAGCTCAGATGAAGAGGTGGAGGCCCTATACGACGACGTGTCGAAAGCCATACACCAAACCACTAAGACCCACTTCACTGTTGTCATGGGGGACTTCAACGCTAAAGTGGGACAGGAGCACGGCGAATCAAGCTTGGGACCACATGGCTACGGGAGCAGAAACCAGAGGGACCAAATGCTAGTCAACTTTCTTAGCAGGCAGGGGCTGTTTGTATGAACACCTTTTATCAGAAAAAGCCGCAACGGAAGTGGACCTGGAAGAGCCCTGACGGCAGGACGAAGAACGAGATCGACTTCATCATGACGGATAAACGGCATATATTTAGGGATGTCTCAGTGATCAGTAGGTTCAATACCGGAAGTGATCACCGACTAGTAAGAGGCACCCTAAATATCAACTTCAAGCTAGAAAGAAACCGCATGGTGAAGCAAGTTCTCCGTCCCAATCTGCCCCAAGCCGGACATGAGGAGTTCCAACTTGAACTGAAAAATCGATTCGCTGCCCTGGAGACCCCGGCAAACGTTGACGAGGACCTAGAGAGCATAGTCGGGGCTATTCGCGAAGTGGGGACGAAGCATTTTCGTAAAAGGCGAACAGACAAGAAGTCCAAACTTTCAAGCGAGGCCCTGGAACTGATGCGAATTAGACGGGAAACACCAGAGGATGCATTGCCAGATCCCCAGTCACTTAACAAAAAGATCCGAAGTATGGTAAGACGCGACCTCCGAAGCTATAACACTCGACTCGTAAAGGAGGCGATTGAGAAAAACCGAGGGTCGAAAGTTTTTACCAAGACACTGGGAAGGAGTCATCTGGCAAAGCTAACTACCTCGAATGGTGTAACTGTCACATCGGTTCCAGAGATTCTCGCTGAAATTGAGGAATTCTATGGAAATCTGTATGCCTCACATGCGAAAAAGCCTCCACCTGATGCGACCCCAGACCCAAGAGCTCCTCTCTCCCGCCACTTTACAGAAGATCTCTCGGACGTAGATATAGACGAAATCGCGGCGGCTCTCAGACAGCTTAAGAATGGGAAGGCTCCCGGGGAAGACGGAGTGGCCTCTGAGCTACTTAAGGCCGGTGGAAAACCTGTCCTTGAGGAGCTGAAAAGGCTTTTTAACTCTGTAATAGCCAATGGGACAACCCCGAAGGCGTGGAGCAGAGGTGTAGTGGCATTGTTTTTCAAAAAAGGAGACAAAACGCTTCTCAAAAACTATAGGCCAATCACACTTCTGAGTCACGTCTATAAGCTGTTCTCGAGAGTCGTCACGAATCGTCTGGCATCAAGATTTGACGCCTTTCAGCCACCGGAACAGGCCGGGTTTCGTAAGGGCTTCAGTACCGTGGACCACATCCATACTGTAAGGCAGGTTATACAGAAGACAGAGGAGTACAACCAACCACTGTGTATGGCTTTTGTGGACTACGAAAAAGCCTTCGACTCTATCGAAACCTGGGCTGTTTTGGAGTCCTTGCAGCGGTGCCAAGTCGACTGGCGGTATGTGGAGGTGCTGAGAAGCCTTTATCAAATGGCTACGATGTCCGTTCAAGTACAAAACCATAATACAAGACCCATCCAACTGCTCCGTGGTGTAAGACAGGGTGACGTTATATCCCCGAAACTCTTCACCAACGCATTGGAGGATGTCTTCAAAACTCTACAGTGGGATGGACTGGGCGTCAACGTCAACGGCGAAAGTCTCACGTATCTCCGCTTTGCCGAATCGCTGCAGGACCTGCAAAAATGCTATCTAGTCTTAACTCTGCCTCGAGACGTGTTGGACTTGGGATGAACTTGGATAAGACGAAGATCTTGTTCAATCAACACATAATCCCGAGCCGGTCTCCGTCGAAGGTGTAGTCCTTGAAGTTGTCCAGAAATACGTGTACCTTGGGCAAACTTTGCAGATGGGAAGAGACAACTTTGAGGCTGAAATCACCAGAAGAGTGCAGCTTGGTTGGGTAGCATTTGGAAAGCTGCGTCACATCCTCGAATCATCTTTGCCACAATGCCTTAAGACCAAGGTGTTCGATCAATGCGTCCTACCAGTCATGACCTACGGAGCCGAGACGTGGAACTTGACAGTAAAACTGGCCCACCGGCTACATGTCACTCAGAGAGCTATGGAAAGGTCTATGCTTGGTATCTCTATAATGGATAAAGTCCGGAATGAGGCCATCCGAAAAAAGACCAAAGTGACGGACATAATCTGGAAGTGTAGCAAGCTGAAGTGGCAGTGGGCTGGCCACATCTGTCGTAGAACCGACGGACGGTGGAGTAAGCGGGTTCTCGAGTGGAGGCCACGCCTCGGCAAGCGTAGCGTTGGACGCCCTCCGGCCAGATGGACCGATGACTTGAAAAAGGCGGCTGGTAGCGACTGGATGGCAAAAACGGGAGATCGTGCCTTATGGCATTCCCTGGGGGAGGCCTACGTCCAGCAGTGGACTGCAATAGGCTGAAATAGAATTACCTTCTACGAATTGCTTTCACTAATGACATCATCATCTCATCATCTTCCTGCCCTTATCCCAAACCAGTTGGGGTCGGAACAAATAATCATGTAGCAAATTTTTTAGCTATGTTTTATGACCGGCCGCCTGTCTGGCGTCAACCCTCCTTGGGAATGCTATTGTTGGTCGTATTACCGTCACCACAAGGCTCACCAAAGTCGACAGCTAGGTCAAAAACTCTACGTTACCTTTAATGAAACACACTGAGTGGAGTATCTATGGCAGTATTCTTAGCACACTATAACGATCTCAGCGCTAAATCCGTAAAATAAAAATAAAAGATATATTCGAATACCTTTACAGCCACAACAGTCCACTGCTGGACATGGGCCTCCCCCGTATTGGGGGGTATTGCCATACTCACCACGCTTGGCAGGCGGACTGGCGAGCGCAGTGCAAGATGTTTAATTCACAGGGAACGCTGCTGCCCATTCCCTGGATAATTATCCCTTAGTCGCTTTTTACGACACCCACGGGTAGAATTGGGGTGATGCTATTCTAGGCCGGCATCACACGGCAAATGTGAATGCTATGTTTATATTAGTCACTTAATTTGAACTGGAATTCCAGAATATATCTTCAATAAGGGAAACTCAGAAACGGTTCTTAAAACGGCAAAACCCGATTTTCCATGCCCTAGCTCCGGCTAAATAAATGGGAGTTACAAGGAAGGTACAATGAACAATGGTGAATTACGCCGCACCGCCCTATAAATTTATGTCTTCATGTAAATACTAGTAGACACTATAATATATTACAACACAATTAGCATTCCAGTGTAAAGCTTTTGTCCATTACCTGAGCAGGATTTTCCGTGAAGGTAGGACGTGTTTTCCTGGCCTGAGAAAATGCTGCTTACATTTTAGAAACCTACAAATGCCGAGGCCCAATTGGCCGATTTACAAAAAAGCTATTTAAATGCCAGGCCTATGAATTCAAAATTTCAAATCTCATTAAAACAGACCGGTCCTCTATGAAAATAAGAGTGGATGTAGGTGTACGAGAGATGCACGGATGCTCTACGCAAGCTGTGCACGTGTTATTGCAATATCACCCGCACGTGCGTGCAGCCCAAGTTTTGTACCCGCGTAGAGTAGGCGTAGAGCATGCGTAGAACTATCGTAGAGCACGCGTAGAATATACGTAAAGCAAGCGCGCTGATACAACGCAAGTGTTTTTTTACTAACGCACAACTTTCGTGCACAACTTGGTATGTTTGAATTTGCCCTAATGAATAGAATTCAATCATTCACACATTTGCAGTAAGAATTCAATCAGTGAATTGCAAATTCAATTATCTATCACACAGGAGCATGATATTGATTATAACGTTGACATTGATTTGAATAACGAAATTATGGTAGATACAAGTCCCTATATGAAGTTATTACCTACATATGTATGTAATAATGAGTGTGAGTTTTCGATAAAACATAACAAATATTGTAAAAACTCGGCATCTTTGACTTTACATTTTTTTATTCCACAATATCTCAACTGAAACTTCACTTTTTAATAGATTTGTCAAAGTTGTCTTTCAAACTTACACAATCAAAATTCTAAACTTTCTAATTCACAAAACGTCTTTACAAATGTTTGCGTTTTCGATTCTGAATTATTAAACGAAGTTCTAATTAAATTCTGATTTGTAACTTAATTAGAAAATTAAGTGACGTCTCTTTTAAAAGCCTCCAATTGATAGATACAGAACCCTCGGGTTAATTTGTGTTCTATTGTAGAACCATAATTCTTTGCATTTGTGCCTATGTTACAATAATCTCCAGGTCCAAAGTTGGTATGTAAAATCCAAATGCTTTCTGATAAAATATTAAGCTACATACTACGGAAAAACTTCTATTGGAAAAACTTTACAGCAAGTGTTAACTTATATATGTCAACACTTGCTGTAACGCTTTGCTGCCCTCAAACTCCTGTTAAAATCTAAAAATAACCATCTCAATACACACAAATCGGTCAAGTAGTTGAAATGTAAACCAAATAAAACCTCATATCTTGTGTAATAAAACGGTGACGTCATCCAGTCCCGTCACAGGGCCATCCTGACAAGAGTCCCTTGGGGGTCCGTCGGGCGACGGGTGCAAGAATCATAGCGATAATGTACCTCATATTTCAGAACCCTATCCGCGGATCGTGAGCCATTTGTTTTAGGGAGACGTGCTCCCGTTCTGATGCGTAAGCATTGGAAGGGTTTGAATTGAGAGATCCGGGAGTTCATTTGTCTTTGAAGTAGAAATAATGGCACTTGTGTAATGAGGCCTACTTATACTCAGTAATGGGTAAATGTGGGTTGAAATGATGTTCATGTGAAATGAGATAAAATCACTTCATTGAATAGTTTGTAAAGGGAATTAAAACTACTGCAAATACGTTTTTTTAATTTAGCCTCTTCTATGTCCCACTACGGTATTATTGTCATATAAAAAAATTATCATTGCCTGTTCTTATACCCACCGCAGAAATTCACGGTGTTGTCCCGGGTTTGATTTTTTTATAAAAACTGTTTACAAAATAGCATACAATACCGAATATGACACCAAACTGTGGCTGCCACAAAATGTCAGTTGTATGGTTGCTGTATGAGCCGCAATACCATGTTTAAATCATCTATGTATTTTGCTTACTTCCCTATTTTCAGTGTAGGCTGACGTCAAAATGTATAATTACTTGCAAGAAGCTTGCAGCTGCTTCCTAACTTTATGCAGCCAAGACATGAAAACAAACTTTGCCCTGATGAGATTCATTGCATAAAAACTTCTTTTGTAATAATTTCCCTTGCTTTGAGTCCTACTTATTTGAGGTTTGAGTCGGTTTTTGCGCGAAAATCTCTTCTTGGGATAGCTGAAATTGAGTTTAGGTCAATAAATTTTAAGTAATTCATTTAGAAAGTAAATAGAAATATTTTTTTTACTTAATTATGTTGGATGAATAAATATGTTCTGTGAAATAAAAGTCTCAAGTGGATACATCATCTATTACTAGGGTAAGTCCGGGATATACGCCCAAGCGGGATATGTGCCTCAGTACAGTTGTATGAAAAGTAAAACACACACACAAAAAGTGACTATATTATACAATTGCACACCCTCCCCTCTTCAGTCTGCCACAAAGCATTGGCGCGTGCTGATATGCGTAGGAGTGTTTTAGACGGGGACGTGACAAACAGTTTGAATTTTACTTTTTGGAAGAATTTTAGCCTTCAATAACTTTGAATTTACCAGGTAAGTGCACTTTCTTTTTACGTACAGATAAGGACTAGGGTATGTACTTTGTTATTAAGGCATTTTTTTAAATAAAATATTAGTATTTATATTTATTTGTGATAAGGGCAAATATCCCCGTGAAAAAGGATATGTGCCCCAATATTTTTTGGGATATGTGGCCCTAAGGGCACATATCCTTTGCCCTAAGGGCACATATCCCTGGCCTAACTTTGATGTTTGTCTTATATTTCAGATTGGAAATGCCCAGCAAATATAAGCGTAAAACTGACGTGCAACCGCGAATTATTGCTTGGACCGAGAATGCAGCCGGCCTAAGCGATGCCGGCGCGAGCCAAGGAGACAACGAGGCCAACCAGAGACGATGCAGCCTGCCAAGGAGACAATACAGCCAACCAGATACAAAGCAGCCAGCCAAGGAGACAACGCAGCCTACCAGAGACAAAGCAGCCAGACAAGGAGACAATACAGCCAACCAGATACAAAGCAGCCAGCCAAGGAGACAACACAATGCAGCCAGCCAAGGCGACAACGCAGTTTTGTTGTTGTTTGTGCGCTAAAATAATAAATATGTATTAATAAATGTATGTTTATACGTTCAAAATATCAGTTTCCTTGCCAAAATCATATATCCCCACCAAAGGCATATATCCCCATCAAATAAATCGCTCTGGGGCAAATATACGGCATGTGAGGCATCTATCCCGGTTTGCAGTTTTATTTTTAACTTGGAATATACAGTTCAGTAATAGAATTGTTTTCAAAAAAACATTCAAAAACAATAATTAGTTGTCCAAAGCTTGGATATTTATGAAAATCATGAGCTTATTATTTTTAAACAAAAAGATATGAGAAAAATAAAAAAAGTTGGGCATATATCCCGGACTTACCCTACTGCTCATGTACTGTCTGCAGGGTATAAACTTCTTTTCTATTGCGCAAATCCACACGGTCTTGTGTAACCCACATAGATATAGAGATCCTTAATAATATAAACAGACCACTAGGCTGCTCAAATAATTGCAGAATCTAAACTTAATGACTACCTTAAGCTTAACTTCCAAGAACTGCAATTCTCCTTAGCACTCTCAGTGGCCCAAGTCAATCAGGTCTCAAATTACCAAGGTTCTATTATAAACCAGATCCATTCGTGAATTTATCTGTATGGCAGTCACGTTGCCAGCATCTCAGGACAGGCGGTCAATTTTACTGAAGATCTGTTTACATTTGGACACTTGAGCAGAGGAAAACAGTCTGTACGAAAAAAAATAACAGTGAATTGTACTTACCCGTTAGATCCCTGTATTTTTTCGATATTTTATTTTCAAACATATTATACATACAGGTACAAGTTTTTAGTATAAAATCTACTAAAATTCAAATACTTACTTCACTGTTCTGTTATTTACTTTTTGGATTAAAGATATTGCTGTCCTAGATCCCTACTATTAAAAATAATAATTTAAAAGTAAACATAAGCTACAATGTCCGGCAGGAAAACGTTCCTATGACAATAACTTTATGCCTATTTTTGTTTTTATCTTACTTTGAGTAACAAATTGAGCATAGTCAGTTAAAGAATTAATTTTCCTCAGTCGTTGCTTACTCGTATTGTCTCGGTGCAAACAGATAAAAGCTGAGACTACTCAAGCAAAATGTGTGTCAACAATCTTAAGAGCTTGAACAATGAGCGCTGCTCTCGCTACGGTTCATGTGTTACTTTATTAGTTACAGGGATGTGAGTGTTCTAACAAAATCTGTTTTTCCATAATCGATAAAATCTTGTAAATATTTACTAATAAAATACCTACATCAATAAAATTCTTTTAAATTTTAATACAATTAACTTTTTATTTATTTTACTTGATTTTACGCATATTTTTTTGTACTGGAAAAAAGAAGAAGGATGCAAATAAAACATGTCAAAATACTTAAATATAGGCATAGGAGAGCGGAGAAACCACTTTCAATCTCAGTCAATCTGATGTTTAGTATGTAGGTAATACTTGACGCGAGGTAGTTTGTTGGTGGAAAAACTTGTCCCAAAAAAAATCGATGCAAAATTTAGAAAAATTGATTTTAAACTATTCATTTACTAAAATTGCGTGATCAATTATTAAGAGTGATTTAAAATAATAAACATCTAATCATTGAACAATCGATTTATTTTTCCCATCCCTAGTTGCTGTCTTATTATCCTGGCGCACTATCTTGGTGTAAACGAAGCAGAATACAGGGCCTTCAAGGCGATTACTAGGAAGTGAATGTGTGTCAACACTGTTAAGTGCTCGGACAAAGACGTGTTGGATACTGAGTTTATAAGCAATCCAGTTACACTTATGTTTAGATGTTCTGATTGCAGTGAAAGATAAAGCAAAGATGCGACAAGCTGTAAAAGAAGAACTGTTTAGCAGATTGTTATGTAGGATAAGTACCTAGTCACTTATAGGTGTCGGGATGTAGAAATGAAAAAGTCCAGAAATATTATATCATCAGACCTTTGTATTGCGCAATACTTATTCCGAATAGATTATATTTGATGTAGGTACAAAACTGTGTGTCAGGCGAGCGACAACTAGCGACCCCGCACCGGATTTGGCTGGAAGTCTCCAGATGCCGTGACATAAATTTGTGTTCCTACAGTTAAAAAGTTACTTATTCCTCTATACAGTGACAAAAAAGTGCTGCAAATAGGGAAGACCTCCCGTCATAAAAATTGACCCAGCCAGCCGGGCAGGCCGACTCGTTTTGTTTTAAGTAGGTAGTTGTTAATTCATTGTTCAGTTTCATGGACTGATTCATCTCTTGAAATATTTCTTCCTTCCTTCCTTCTTCCTTATTTTTTTATCTGTACCTATTATTGTATTGTTATTTTAACTTCACAGCATATTTTAGCCCACAATCACAATTCTAAGAATTAATCTTTACTTTTCATTTCCCCACCAACGGCGCTTTTTTATTTCTGTGAATAATTTTCTATCTATTCACAGAAACCACTTGCAACGGAGAATTAAATTAAAAAAACCAGCGGTCTAATCTCGGGAAATTATAAATTAGTCTAGGGGGCGCCGCATAGCATATTGTTAAAAACCACGAGATCGCTGCTATTTGCGTACGAAAGCATTTTAACGCGGCAAGAATATAAAACAGGGACGTTTTTCGTGTTGCGTTTTTCACTTTTTTGTTGCCAGATTCAGCTGGTAATTATTTTTGCATTAAATTTAGGGATTATGAGACGCAAATTTTTCTTCTGTTGTAATTGTTTTAGCTTTTACAACGAAGAATTAAAATTATTTAATTGAGGAAAATAATTAACGACAATACCTTAACAGTCATGTGTGGTGCCGGCAGAGTAGAATAGCACGTTAAGCCACCACAAAAGCATTCCCAAGGAGGGTTCACGTCTGGTAAGCGGCCGGTCGTAAAATTCAGCTAAATCCTTTTGCAACACGATTTTGTGTTCAACGAAACATGTTGCGCCGACCCCAAGTAATTGTATAAGGGCAGGAAGATGATGAATACCTACGTTAACAGTCAACATCGACCTGTAACAATGCAATTTAACTTACAGAACATTTTCAATACTAGCGTTTATCTAGATAGCTTGATGTGATGTAGTAAATAAGTAAATTTTATTTCAAACTCTGACTACCTGACAAAGAAAAACAGTTTCAACAGAGAATGAAAATTCAAAAGCCAACCTATTTTACATTTCATACGCCAGTAGTTTGTCTAAGAAAACTTGGAGCTAATTTCTCGGTTCACTGGTGCTATTCGCGCGCGGCTAACTTCACTGCAAAGTGATTTCCTCGGTAGCACACATAGACTGTACTAAAACGTTCTGGAACAAATAAAAACTCTTTTTCAAGAAGTAGTGGATAAAAAAATCTTTGTCTGTGACTATACTGTTACAAAATCGCCGCTTCTTACTCTTACCTATCTATCCTTCTTCAACTTGATATCAACCTATCCATATAAGGTGTTGATCTACCTATACTGGTAATCCCTTTTAATTGTATTAGTTTGTTAGTGAGTTGTATACTAGTGAAAAAATATTATAAAAGTTGGCATTACAGTAAGACAGACCTGTGTTTCGTGCGTCGTTTTGTCACTTTATTTCGGATTGTGGATGACATCACATAATTTCCACGAAAGTTGTCATATTTATACAGATTAATTTTCTGTATTTATTAATTTATTTTTTGTCGAAACACCAGCCTCGGGTCAAGACAAATTCTAGCATTGTTCCAAAAAAGCCTTCTTATGTGTTTTTATACTTAATTCAAATGTATAAATGTTTACGCCTTGCGACCCCATTTTTCCTTTCACCAGACGGATAGAGCACCTCATGGACTCGGCTATTTATCTGCAGGAATTCATAAAAACCCCGTGCTTCAGCCGATTCAAAAGCTTACAGGACATATTCATTACTCGGACCGTCGCGGAGCACGATATTTTACGAAGAAAAATTATGTGAAGCCCTGACGTGATGCGAATTCTGGGACTATTACTCAAGGTGTCATCGCGTTTCGGCCGAGGGAACGGGGAGATGCCTGTTTTCCTGTTCTGCTGATGGGGCGGCTGGCAAGCTATGAGATGCTGCATAAATATATCTTTTTAAGAGAAAGATTTAGATATCTAATTGGAAAGTACCTTCGTCTTTATAACATAGTCTCGCCTACTCACACGCATAGATTCAACCTACCTTAAATATTTCAATACCTCCTCTGTCGCTGTTTGTTGATTACACGGATAAGTAAGTAGTCCAACTGGTCATCCGTATATAAGTATGATTCGTTTTCTTCAACATGCATGCAATTCAAAGCTACTTTTTCAAAGCTCGTATGCTACCTACTCCTTCTTAATGTCTGTCTTCTATACAATTAATATCAAATACCTTAAATTTTGCTCTAGCCTTGTTCAGACATACCTACGTTACTTTCTTGCCGCAACCCTCTTAACTTGACCCACTCCAATATCTTCAGAGAGGCCGTATCTTCCATGCTGTTACTCCGATGGTACAAATTAACTGAAGGAACCGTTAAGACTGGGACACTTATAGTACGGGAACACTTATTATTTTATTTCCTGCAAACATCTACAAAGTTGCAAGGGGGAAATGGGAACGTTTTACGAGACACTCCCATAGCGGGGACTATGTTAAATAAGTGCTTGTGTAAACGTAAAGTCGGGTGGGAATGGTATCTAGGTAAATTATTTGGGTTATGTTCTATGAAAATGCAACGACAGAAAGCGTAGTGTCGGGGAACTTTTATTTTGTGGAATGCACCGACAAAAGGTTTCAAAGTTGCGACGAAAATGAAATGTGAAGAACATCGTAAACACTATGAGGTAAACGAAGTGTAAAACCAGGAGTAAGCAAATGTAGATCCTTTTACCTTTCAGAGGAATGCTGACCAATAGTCTCATATTGAGAACAAAAAAGAAAAGCTGCCTCCACATGAGAGCTCGGTCGTTAGCGTCTTCATTTAAATGAACAAAAAGGGTGAAACGAAATTCGGAATCGCATCACCACGGCTTTTTTACGGGTATTAGAGTCCGAAGAACCGTGGAACATGGCGTTACCCACAAGTAACGTTCGTTGCTGCGTGATTTTAGCGCAGTCTCTCAGATATTTATCGCACTAGAAACCGACGCTAAATTACGCAGCGCAAAAACATGCGTTGCATAGTATTAAAAACGTCGCTTTTTATTAGTATGTTTCTGACAGAGTTTGTAGGCATGTAAACATTGAACGGAGAATTTGAATTGAAGAGTTTACTTTCACCACATTTCCGGATGCTATCAAAAGGGAGTCCTTGGTTTTTGCTGAAGACACTATCCTGTAGAAAGCACAGCAGCACTAGAATCTTACCTACTGACATTGGTACCAGTGGCGAAGGGTGGGATTTTAAAGAAGGCTTTACTAAACGAAAGTAGATTGATGTGAGAGTATGGACAGTATGGATTCGTAAATTTCTGAAAGGGAAGCCGACGGGAATCGGCATGTATGGACCCTTCGCCACTGATTGGTAGAATTACCCTACGTGGGTAGAAGTCCATATTAATATTGATAAAAAACTTAGCAACTGACGTTACGTGTGGGCCACCTCGAATCGTGGAGCATTCTTTTGTCGGCAGACAGATCTCATTTGCAATTCCATTGGAGGGAATTTAAGGTCGTTACACCCGAATTAAATGAACGACCGCTCAGCACTTCTCGTTCGTGTACAGGGAAGTAATATCGACCCTTTAGGGAACAAATGTCGTAAAAGCCAAATCGCAACTTTTGGGAAATCGCAAAAAACTAAAAATGGAAAACGATAATGTTGTGTATTTTTTACATTTCTAAAGCTATATTAGTACTGTTTACATATGTTTTTGGCCGCAAAAATCCCTTTCAAAGTGTATAAGAATAAATATGCTAACTTCAACAGTTCAAGAGATAGGGTGGCTTTTACTACATTTTGTTTTAGAAAAATTGGTGGTTACGACATTTTTTTTATGTATGGAGACAATCAAAATTGTTGTAAATACTTTTTGTTAAACACGATGACCCACTTTTTTGTAGTAAAATACAGAAATCTGGAAAAAAAATGTAGATTTTTGTAAGTAAAATTATACTTATTTGGTAGTTACGCTAATACTTTACTCAATCTTGCATAGTTTTTTTCAAATTCAGATACATTGTCAAGCCTTTACCCTTGCAGAGTAATTAGAGCATTAAAGAATGTAAAAATCTGAAGTTTTCAGCACTTCTGACTTACTTTTCGGCATATTTACTGGTGGTACACTTTCCACAATCAATAGTAAACAATTGTTGGGCTATCGCATAAAATATAATAATCGCGTACCTAAAGGATATGAAACTATAAAGTTCCTTAGTCACTTCACATATAAGATCGATCGAAAGGCGAAAAGATGAGCTGGTTTAAGTCAACATAGAAAGTTTATAAAGTTTATAAGTTTCGTACGATGTACGATGTGCCTATGACGTTGGTAGGTTTATTTTTCGAATGAGCTTAAAGAGTAGAAGTTGTGTCATCAAAATAAATAATATTATACTATAAAAGGTTACATTACATCTAATTAAGTACATATCTCTTAAGAGTGTGTTCTACTCACAAAACTGAACAACTATTGTCAGAAACTTTTCTTCGAAATATAAATGTAATCCTATATTAAAAATAATTACAATCACATCTGAGAAATTCAATTGTTCTTTGATAACTGACAAGGGGTTAGGGAGTCAGATATAGATTTTTTAAACGGTATTCAATTTTGCAAAGCATCAGAATGAGAGCTAGATAATAAAGTATGCTGTATGCAACTTTTTACTGGAAAAACTTCAAGTTGATCGTGTGCATCTCGTCAGCAAGCCTAGTTAGCATACCAGCCTTTGATATACTAGCATTTAGTGAGAAATTTGTGCCATCTACCAGTAAAATGTCAAAATTAGTGCAAAAACATGAAAGACTTGTGATCGTGCTTTATTTTATATATGGCAAAAAAGCAACATCAGAACTGTTTTAGCCTTGACATCTACAGAAGGATAGCAGGACCTGTAGTGTCTTGTGACTCTCTGTATTTTTTACTATGTATGTTTTAGTGTACAATTAATAAATAATCTCTTGTCTGGATAATTGAGATTAAATAATAGTCCACTAACTTGATAAAACTAAAAGAGATACTTATTGACATTTGTGAAGAAAAACTTCCTTATTTTGAAATGTCCCTGAAATATTCACGGCGACAACGATCATATTTTTACAGCCGTTCAAGCTCTGCCTACCCCATAAGAGATAAAGGCGTGATAAATGCAATGTATGTTTGTACAGAAAAAAAAATCAGTCGATGATTGACAATACGAAAAATTATTGAGAAAGACGTGAATAATTGAAGAAAGTGAATATTATGTTGTACCAAATTATTAAAAATATTACCAAATTAATAAAAATATTGAATAAGACTGTCAATCCACCAAAACACTTCAAAAATAAACTTTTATCATTATCTAACAACCAACTTTAAAAACTAGAATTTAATTATGTTACTTAGTGATATCGTTCTTAATAAATTAATATTTTGATTAAATAATTACTTTTTATACTACAATAATTCACCTTTTTTATCCGCAACTTGGTATTTTACTACATGAAAAAAGAATATTATTTCATTCAATATGTATTTTACATCAATAAACGTCAAGCTCTATTGTCCCAAAAACAGTAAATTCTGTCGTAAACACCAGTGAGGTAATAAAAATTATGTAGTAAAAGCCAATTGTTGGAGTAATCTATTTAAGACTTCTTGTTCATTACCACAAATTTACCTGAAATGGCTGCAAGCTTCGCATCATGCTTAATGTTGTAAAAGAAAAAGTATCAAATAATTTGTCTTTTACGACAAATTGAACGTTTTCACTTTCTTGGTCTTTTTGAGAAAATATGTCGTATAAGCCACCTTTTTACATACATGTTATTTACGACACTTTTTTAGTGTCCAAGGCGTCCAAACAAGGTACTTACGACAATTTTTTTTTAAATTACAGTTTTTCTTGTCTAAAAATCTGTGTCGTAAAAGCCATTTTTTTCAAGATATCAAAATTTTAAATATACAGATCGATAGAGCTCGTCAAATTACATAAGATAGCATTAAAAACCCATTTTGGCCAAAATGGCTTTTACGACATTTGTTCCCTAAAGGGTCGATATTTGCTGTCTTTGTATTTAGGTAGTGGAAAATTCATTACAATATCTTTCTATGCCGAAAAGTTTAGTGTTGGAAAAATTAAGCCTTAGGTACTTGGAGGTCTTTTTAAGTCGATTTTTAATTTAGTAGGTATACAGACAGAACACGCAAATTTGTCATATTAGGAAGCAAAGTTACGGAAGTATCCTCTATTTTAAGCTCATATTTTCACAGTCTAGATAATATTATATGTGTTTCTTTTAAAATTGTTTTGTTTTATATTTTCCATTACGAATGTGTCCAGTAAAGATTTTCCAAAATAACGCGACAAAAGCCTATAATCCGTTTCCATTAAGCACTTATTGTTGGAGGTCATCCCAAAATGTTTTAACGAAATCCATTTTTCGTTTTAAAAAAGTGATGCTCAAAAATTCTAGTACTGAATGAAAAAGTAAAATATATTAGCCAACAGTAGAACTATGTTCCGCATCATCTTAGTAGAATTAATTTTAATTATCAATATAAAATCTGCAGTGAGCTTTTTGACTGATCTCAAAAATCATTCTTCTCTCTTAAAGTAGAGTATCACTACACTGCAATTCAAGCGTAATCTTTTTGGCAAATATTGTAATGTTATTGCCAGTTTACCTTAATTAGAATCGCGGTTGGATCCACTCCTCCCTGTCAATGTATATTAGTAAGTAGTCTTCGTGGGCAAGTTAACTACAGAGCAAAATTAGTAAATTGAAACACACTATACAAAACTGTGCAACGCCAGGTTTTTCAATTTTAATTTCGCGTGCGCGATCTCTTTGAGCCGCTCAGTGATTGTTGGATTTATTATGGAGATTGTATACAGCATAATACAGCATAATGTGCATACAAGGCTTAAAGCCGGTGCAGATGGGCCCCTCGCTAGGTAATTCAACCTCGTTCTAAGTTTGTATTCGTCACGATATGATAATCTATATTAGGTACACAATATGAAACTGTGAAGAGTCGGCTTTCTAAGATCGTTTTGATTGTGTGTTTAAGAAAACCTACAGCAACAGTTATGAACAAGTATTTTCGTCTGTTTGTCTGTTTGAAAATCTTCAAAACTAAACGACGGATTTGAATAAAAAAATTGTGTTGTTTACCTGCTAGCCTTGGTCAACATCTAAGCTACTTTTTACCCTCTGAAAAATGCACATTCTCTCGGTTAATACAATTTCAAAAACGTATAGACCATCAAGAGTGGTAAACTTTAAAAGTTCCTGCCTACCTACCTGAAGTGGAACATCAGGAGCATGACTAACTACAGAGATAGGTATATTTAAATGATACATTATGTGATGCTTCTTTCACATTATGTGACACAGTTCACGGGGATAAGCTAGTATTCAATAATTAATAAAATTTGATTTGTTGTAGATATTGTACCTACCTACACATCTTGACGCTGATGCAGATAAGTCCCCCGCTATGTAATTCACCATGATAATAAAAATCAATGCAATGTTGTTAGTGGCCGAGAACCTGTGGCCATGCCACTGCTGCTCTACCGCAGCTTCGACTACTACCGCCAAAATTTTGAACTCCGGATGCTCGACACAAAGCGACGTTATCACTGTGCGTGCGATTCCACCAAATTAACGTCGGCGCTAGTCCCTATCTGAAGTTGATTATTAAAAAAGTTTATAATGATAGACTGTTTTATTTCAGGATATTTATTTCATGCCCAAATATACTGGATTATTTTTTAGTCAGTTTGCAAACTTTGCAGGGTGTTTCTACTCGTGATTCTGAACAACTTTTATTATGGGACCACCTGCGAATTCGTATAAAAAAATTTGGATGTTCCATAGAAAAATTCATACCTACTCGGCAAAAATGTATGGAACAACTAAAATTTTTTTTTAGATTTCGCGGGTAGCCCCATAGTAAAAGTTGTTCAGAATCACGAGTAGAAACATCCTGCAAAGTTTGCGCACTGACTAAAAAATAACCCTGTATATCGTCATCCTGGAATGGACATTTTATTTTTGTTTTGGGAACAATGCTATTTGCATCACATCGGAACTCACTCACCAAATGTGAAATCCGAATTTACCTTTCGTTAAACGATGAAAGGTTTAATTGCAAAAGATACGCCTGGATTCATTTTGTTTGCTGCATACACCACAAAATCATTTTGCGTCGAAACTTCTGGTCTACGGGTTTAAATGACGTGACGTGGAAAATGCTGATTTTGTGTTAAAAAATCCCATTTAAAGTAATATTTTGAAATAGATAACGGATTTAATAAAGATTTAAATTAACATATTTATCGTATTGTTTTGAAAAAATGTGAACTGCTGCTGGTTCTAGTAGTGGTCCTAGAGGTATATATTTTATTTGATGGATTACTCCAAGCTATTTACTTTTCGAAGACGCGTAGACATTTGCTACGATTATTAGCTACGGCGTTATAAATTTTATATTCGTTACGATGTATGTTCATAAAGATTTCAATGTTCCCCCCATTAAAATGGCCTTGAATAATCTCAAAATAACTCAGAAAGTAAAATTGTACAAATACAGTCAAGCTCACGTCCAGTTACACACTTGAAGCTTCAATAGATATAAGAAGGTTCAAAATCCAAATTGTCTTACCCAGCCTGAGCTCAACTTCTTTTTTCGTCGGGACACCGAGTCGTCCAAGGACCCTGCTGCTACAAGTAGAAGACTGCTGCCATGGTCGTGTAGTGTAGTACCTATGTAACGACTGCCTTCTAAATCATCTTAAACAGCAAACGGGATCAACGACATAACGAGATCGACTATACTTTCGATATCAACAACAATACAAGATTCAAACTTGAATGGTTATAGCCGGTACGTAATTGACAGAGCTCCTTGTATCTAATATTAGCATGGCAACAAGAAAAATACGTAGAAATTTCAAATGTAGATAAGGTTTATAAACGACCAAGGTAAAACTTTGACGTACATAGGCCATATACAATATTAAAATCACTCAGAAAATACAACTATTGAAGCAACAACGAGATCAACAACAACGACATAAGATTCAATTTTGATCGCTTTTAGACGCTACGTACTCAACAGTCCCTTTGTATCTGTTACTGACAACGCGATAAATAGGATTCTAGCATTCAACGCGTCGAATTTTCTTCTCGGAAGGAATTTTGTTTTTGTCATAATGAGCTTAAGTTCTTGTTAGATGACATGAAAGGGAAACAACGAGATCTTCATATAGGTATCTAGTATCTATGATAGTTCTGAATGATCGATTTACCGAAATCGTTAAACTCATCCCGTTTCCCGCTCCAAAGGAACTATAAAAAAATTATTAGGTCCAAGTTTTCATCATTCAATTCAATTCAATTCAATAATACTTTATTGTACACAAGGACATACAAATAAATTAATACTAGACTTAAAATAAGTGTTCACATCATTGACGTGAAGGCCGCATATAGTTTTATTGCGGGAATATCAGATTGTACGAAATATGACAACTCTCGGTCTTTGATATCGAGACTCACCCGAAATCGCAAAATGCTTTTATTTAAGACCATTGAATTATTTTTGTAATTTAGGCGCTGCTAGTACTTATAAAATGTAGATAATCTTTAGTTTTTTTTCCCCACCTATGAAATGTTTGCATTCTTTTGGCGTTCAATCTTCGAATTTCTTGTACCTACTACCATTGAAAATCAAGTGACGTCTCACTCTCATTATATCCTGCAAAGTTCCGTTACTTATTTATAATTCAACTTACCTCTAAAAATAGCAAGCAAAAAAGAAAGGAAAACATAATGAAACCACTAACAAAAAAATAGTAATAAAGTCACCACGTGTAATACCGAGCTGCGCCTATTATTTTTCTTTAATAATCGCGCAAAGGAACAAAGGCATTGTCCTAGTCGTGTAAGAAGTGGGCTGAAACGAAAGAATGTCCTTTGTTTCGGGGTCGGCCGACGAAAGCCATGTTTTTTTCTAGGTTTTAGGGTTCTGCAAAAACAGAGAACCGGCCAGTACTCACAATTTTGTCCGTTTTCACGCATGCGACTTTGGTTATTGTTTAATATATACGAATTTTCCAACCGTAAAAGATATTCACGGCCAGCCTTTAGTTCAAAACCAAACTTGTCTGTCTTATCAAATTATTTTAATACTATTTAAATAGTTTTAAACAGGATAAGTCAGCAGCGCAAAGTGAGTCACAAGTAACCTTGTAACCCTCTTGGAAACCAAAATATGGCCGTTTGCCATACACATTCTAAAAAATTAAGTTATTATGTTAAGATTTTCCTGCTATGTTTTATGCATCTGCAATTTTACTTTGCGCAATTAAAACTAAAGGTGAAATTCAAAGTTCAAAATGATTTATTCAAAATAGGATACAATAATATCACTTATTGATAGCTAAACACACTTCTATAATCTAGGCTATTCCTAGTTCTATAGCAACATTTCTGACACTTAGGCATAGTTACAGAACCTATTAAAGGAATGCTTAGCCCCCACTTAGCTGTTTTTAGCTCTTTTTCTCAAGATGAGCGATGTTAGCAGTCCTTGCGCTTAAGAATAGCTATTTAAATTCTGTCTGGGGGAGGGTGGTCCCAGATTGTTAACATATTTTGTAAAAGAAAGTAATCGTTTGTCTAACTATTCATGCAATAGAAAAAACCGATTCAGTATGAATTAATAGAATATGACATTAATAAACTGAATGCATCGTGTCAAAGTCATAAAAGAGTGATAATGAAGTCCTAGAAATTGAATCATATTCTTATATCATTTTATTTTGTAACGCATACTGATTTGTAGATGTATAAAACATCAAGAAAATTACTAAAATGAAAATTGTATTAAATAGGGCAGGGTATTATTTTTATATGTGGATTATTTATTTGTTTATTTTTAACTTTAAATTAGTATTTTCTATTAAATACGAAATGACTTGAGCTACACTTTTCACCCCGGCCCCGGAATACAGTGTTCAGGAAGTAAAACGAAATAAAATAATGAATTTTATTGAAACTTGGTTCTCTCTTAAAAAAACGAAATAACGCTTATTATTTACTTTGCAGAAAACAATTTCGAATAAAGCGTCCATGGTGAATGTCGTTTTAAATTCTTAATAAGCTTGCATTCAATTCTGAATTTATATTTTTAACAAGAGAAATCGGGATTTTATCTCGACGCGGACTGAGTTATTAAAACTGAATAATAATTCGTAAAAATTATTGGTAAAGATGTATCCTGCACCTGATGACAAAGTTCTTTGTAAATTAATTAATATTGTAATGAACTTGGCTGGACACGCTGCCGCGTGACTTGATTTTAGGAGGGTTCTATAGGTATGTCGATTTCTGTAGGTAACTTAACTGTTCAGCAAATAATGGAGATTAATCTTTATATACATTACGAAACATACATTACCCAAAAAGTCCACAATAGTTTCCTGCTGGACAAAGTCCTCAACCCATCGAGGAGTACTCCTACTCACCATGCTTGATTGCATTCACAAGGTACCCTGTAACTTGCCAACACCCTGGTCGAAGTTATTATCCATTTTACACGCACGACAAACTCGAGTATAAATGGGTGATGATATTCTTTAGACTAAGGCTAAGAATCCACCAGAGCTGTGCGAGGTAGCTAAGCGGTGTACGAGGAAAAAAATTACCAATAGAATCACTTAATTTTGAAGTGGAAATTAAATGAAGTGATTCTATTGGTGGATATATTCCTCGTACACCGCTTAGCTACCTCGCACAGCTCTGGTGGACTCTCACCCTTAGACGTGACACCAGCTACAGATGTTTTGCTGTATGTAATCTAAAACTTTCTTGCTTGTAATCATATTAGGTAACATTTGATACAGAACAAAATAGTATGCGGTTCTTGTGTCGATACCTTAAGTAGGTAATAGCTACCAAAACACTTCTTTTCGCTCCCTAATTACTTTGCCCAATCGCCCTCACTAATTGATCCTAAATAATCAAAGCAAAGAAAACTCAAACAAATTCAAAGGAACGATTCAAAGCAGAAAGGTCTACCTATTGAAGCCATTCAAGCCGAAGGGAATTAATATCAAGGCGAAACAGGTTGCTCTGTATCACAAACAAGTCAAGTGGAAAGACTTTGCTGTAAAAGAAACTAGACTACAATTATCAGCTTTTTCTACGGAGCGTTAAAATTTTGTCATTTTGAGTTATAAGTAGAGACAGGGTAAAATACGCATAGCAAAGTCCTTACTACAAGGCTATACCATGAAATGTATTTCGATACGTTTTACATCAGGTACGGATAATTTCATTTAAAGTTACGTAGTAGGTAAGATCGCTTAAGTGAGAGTTCCCGTTTTTTCCCGAGTTTGGCCCCGCCTTGGAAACGAATCTTTAGGCTATTCTTTAGCTATTCCGAGCAGGGGCCTTGCTAGCATACTTACAAAAAAAAAATGGCAACCATTTCAAACTTTTTTTATTGGCCAAAATTTTGTTATTTTGTAATAACTCAAAACTGGTAAGTGCTATAAATGAACATTGTATAGAAGAAATGTTACGCGTAAATTTCTGCACAACTTTGTTTTAATAACTTTTTTGATAATCTAATAGTTTGCGAAAAAAACGCTTTAATACATGGCAGTTTTTTCTAAAAACTCACCAAATCTAAAATATGAATTAAGTAGTGAAGTTGGGGATTAAGAATTACTTACTGTGTGGGTAGACCTTGCTACGGTATCCTGACTGATACTTAGTAACAAGCTTTCTGCCCAGAGGTTTTACCGGCTAATATATTTTCAAGTAAACAAGCAAATTTTTTGCCAATTTACACCCTGAGTTTTACCACCTTATGAGATGATTTTCTTAAATTCCTTTCCTGGTGTTAATTCACCCAACCAAAATAACCTCTGCGCAAAATTTCAAGAACCTAGGTCCAGTGGTATTGCCTGTGCATAGATTTACAATTTGTAAAAAAAATATTAAATTTGTTCGTAGTTGCCACATTTTTATTTTTTTGCAATCCCTTGAGGCTGTTCTTTAATAGTTCTGACCCAAGGTCCTGTTAGGATAGCAAAAAAGAACAAAATGTGGCAACAACGAACAAACTCTACTTTTTTCATACAAATTGTATACCACGCACAGGCAATACTACTGGACCTAGGACCCTGAAATTTTGCACAGAGGTTATTTGAATAATCTTAATTAATATCAAGAAAGGATTCCAAAAAATTCATCACCTAAGGTTGTAAAACAAAGGACGAAAATTTGTATAAAATTAACTTGTTTACTTCAAAATATATCAGCGGGTAAAACCGCTGGGCGGAAAGCTTGTTACTAAATATCAGGCAGGATATTGTAGCATGGTCTACCCACACAGCGAGTGACTCTTAATCCCCAACTTCACTACTTACTTTATACTTTCTAATTTGTGAGTTTTCAGCAAAAACTGCCATGTTGTGCTACGTTTTTCTCGCAAACTATTGGATTTTGAAAAAGTTATTGATAACATTCATATGCAGAAATTTACGCTTAACATATCTTCCATACAATAGTTATTTGTAGCTCTTACCATTTTTGAATTATTACAAAATAACAAAATTTTGCCCAATGAAAAAAATTTGAAACGGTTGCCATTTTTTTTTTGTAAGTAGGCCAGCAAAACCCCGGTTCGGCATAGGTAAGGAATAGCCTAAAGATTAGTTTTCAAAGCGGAACCGACCTGGAACACGCACGGGAACTCCCAAATTTTTTTTGTATAGAAATTCTAACCTACTAACGTGAATGGAACACAAGTTTCTGTATATTTTACAAAAAAAGTGGTGTTTAAGCAATCTGTCGAGTAGGAATAACGGCACAAAACAAGAAAAACTGGTAGCTCGTAGCAAATGTTTTACCTATTTTATAGTCACTATGAGTGTAATTCTCTGAAGGCATAGGTACCTTTACCGCTTCCACTTGCAAAAAAGGATTGTACTCGCATACCGGGAATAATAAAAAGGACCAAATCCTCAAAGGAGCAAATTAATTACTTCACATTATAAATCAATCAGCTGATCGGCGATTTTGTATGGGAGTTCCAAATTTTTCGTATTTCAACCCATGTTCCATGGGGAAAGTTGTTTAGTTTTATGAGTACCTGGACCTTCTTGATTCGGCTTGTTATACCTGTTTTTCATTCCCTGTATTGTTGTGCATCTTCGCGAAGTATATGTTGTTGTTGCGTCTGTGCTCAGCTCAAAGGAAAACTCTCGTTGCATCGAAGTTGAAAAGGTAATGTTATTTCCTTTTCTAATTGAGAAACTTTTTTAAGTTCCCTTTTTTTATTGTCTCGGCCGGCCAGCCATTGTTCAAGTGGAAGTAAATTTTAGCATTCCCCCATCTCGACAATTATAAAAGTTTTAATTGCTCGTACTTTTTCTAATTAGAAAAAATACAGTCTCATGAGCAGGGAAATATTAAAGGAGAAGTTTGAGAAGCTGTACAGTTAGAGTCATGATTGGCGAGATAAAGGTTCAAGCACTTCAAGCAAAGGATAAGATAAATAGGGTCCAGATTATAACATCGAAGGTCGTTACATGGAATGTCGCAACATCGACAACGCTGCATCGAAAGGTCGCCACATCGAATGGTCGCCACATCCAATGGTCGCCACATCGAAAGGTCGCCACATCGAAAGGCGGCCACATCGAATGGTCGCCACATCGAAAGACCGCCGCATCGAATGGTCGCCACATCGAAAAGTCGCCACATCGAAAGGCCACCACATCGAATGTGCATTACATTAAAGGTCGTCGCCATGTCGAATGTTTCTGCATCGTATAATGCTGTATTGAATGTTCCTTCGTCAGGTGAATGGTTCATCGGGTCATAAGGGTTCATCGGGTCATAAAGGTTCATCAATTGTCAAAGTCACTGTCAAAGTCACTGTCAGAGTCACTGTCAAAGTCACAGTCAAAGCCACTGTCAAAGCCACTATCAAAGGTACTGTCAAAGTCACTATCAAAGTTAAAGTTACAACCCGATGAACCCTTACAACCCGATGAACCTTTATGACCCGATGAACCCTTATGACCCGATGAACCATTCACCTGACGAAGGAACATTCAATACAGCATTATACGATGCAGAAACATTCGACATGGCGACGACCTTCAATGTAATGCACATTCGATGTGGTGGCCTTTCGATGTGGCGACTTTTCGATGTGGCGACCATTCGATGCGGCGGTCTTTCGATGTGGCGACCATTCGATGTGGCCGCCTTTCGATGTGGCGACCTTTCGATGTGGCGACCATTCGATGTGGCGACCTTTCGATGCAGCGTTGTCGATGTTGCGACATTCCATGTAACGACCTTCGATGTTATAATCTGAACCCAATTTTAGCTTGTGTGTGAGGACCTGTCCGCACAGTAAATTTTGTTTTTTCTCGCGCGATATGTTATTTTGTATGAAAATACAACCGATATTTTTTCCGTCAGTGCGGAAACTTGCATAAGATTCAGTGTGTAACAAAAAAGCGAAAAAAAATTCGCGCGTTGTTAATTGAAAAGAAAAAGTACCTTTTTGTATTTACAAAAAGCCTGTTTTAATCGCCTGCCATATGATACCATTTAAGGCTTTGTAATGCGCAAGGCTTAGAGTGTCGCCTATACTTATTAGATATTTCTTAAATACTTTAGTAATAAGTAAGTTTCTGCTGATAGGTAGAAAACAATAGATACAGTTTATGAAAAATTGAAATTTTGTCTACATACGAAATTATCATAAAGTAAGGAAACGGCACGCAGAGCGCCTGAAATTGAGCACGTTGAAAAGACCAATGCGATTGAAAAAGATAATTAAAATAATCTTATTATTTATTTTGTAATAATTCAGTCAAGGGATCCCTAAAACCTCTCTCTTTACGATCGCGTTTGGAAATGGACAGAGTTGGTGGTAACTTTAATTTATGAAGTACGTAATAATCTGCTAAATCAATAGACGGAAATTGAAATTAGCGAACTGAGAAGGTTCTTGCATATATTTATTGTATTATCTAGTAGTGATTGGTTGGAATCGAACTTAAACCTACAATGTAAGCAATATCTTGTTGAAAGGTGCATCAAAATTACCTGTTTGGTCAGATGAATACAGAAAACTAAAAGAATATCATACAAATACGTATGAAAGTAAAATAACGATGTCAAAACAAGAGACTAAATGAATTGAAAGCTTTTAAACTCTAGCTTTTACATTTTTTATTCGATTTATGAAACGCTGTAGACTAGTTCTAACAGCAGTATTGAATTGGAATGGACAAATACTTATTTTAAATCAAAATAGCCATCTGCCTATATATTTTGAAAAGCAATAGGTACTCAGATTGGTTAAATCAGTAATTTATCGTCCTGTAATAAGTATTTTGCCAGCGAAAACTAACACTAAACACTAACTTATATAGACACATTTCTCCTTATTTTTCACTCTAACAATATTTTCATGATTAAAACAGCCATAGGCATGAAACTTTGGGAAAGCTCGATGTTCGTCAGGCATCATAACATTTTTAAGGCTGTACAAAAGTAATAAATAGGTACTAACAAGTGAAACGATCTACCTAGTGTAGAAAATGGTGACTAGTGAGCACAAACATTCTTTTATGTACCTCGAAAACGTAAAAAATAACACTTTATGGTAGCATTTTTCAATACCACGCGTAATAGATAAAGGAATTATTGTTACACAGAATTTAAAACCAAATATGTATTCATAAGTTACATGATGAAATAACTTAACGCGTCCTGCATAAAGGCGTAAAAGGCAAAGAACTGAGCTAGTGCCGACACTAAAAGTCCGTTGCAACCTTTTGTCACTCTCTAAAGGAAGATCTTTCATCCAGCTCTTCCAGCTACAAAGTCTGAGCCTTTTGAATGCAACATAGTAATATTTTTACACAAAAAAGTTGTGGTCGGGGTATATTTTCTATTTTGTATTCAATAACGACTTGGATTTCACCTGGTCCAAACAAAGAATTTTAAAATACAGAATACCTAACCAATAAAAAAGTCTGTGTCGTTTTTCTAGAAATATAGCATTAAAACCTTCTGCTTATTATAAATTCTTTTCCTGGGACTAATACTTGTATTTTTTGTATAAAGAAGAAAATGGTAACAAAAAAGATACACGTAACTGCTGGAATATTTATTGACCAGACTTATATTATGATGTATGTAGGAACAAAACTATTTCTCTTTTTCATAGTTAATTGAAGTAAAAGTTACTATAGTACCGTCATTCGAATAGGCCATATTTGACAGCTATCAAAATCATGTTAATGCTATGACATAAGGTCTATTTTTCTTTGTTGACATGTTTTCTAGTATGGGTTTGACAGCTGTCAAATATGGCCTATTCGAATGACGGTACTATAATTACGTAGAATTGAATTTCGTGTATCTGTTTGACAAGTAACTTGTTTTTCTAGATTTTTTATACCTAACTAAATAAAAGCTACACATTTTGCAAGTGACTCCAAATCTGCAGTGAATATAAAAGTGTAAGAACCAATAACATTCTACGTTCCCACTCCGAGAGCATTCCGATACTAAAGAACAGATTTCAATACTGCTACAACTGTGAAATACTAAGACATTCAATTTATTTGAACCGGGGAGTTGGAATTCCGATCCTGATAGAATCGCATACAGATAGCGACCTACCTATTAAGAAATGGATAGGTATACGTAATAGTAGAGAAAACTGAAAAATAAAAGGGTTTGCAAGTATAGTCCGCGCGCGATCTCAAGGCAGCCACATTTCATAACTATATCTAGGGTGAAATTTTACTAGTGACCGATAACGAAATTGCAGGACGGGGAGTGATAAAAAACAGCTTTCCCCAAGTAACATAGGTACAAAATGACAAATATGAAAAAAATTACCTCCCTTAGTACTTAACTCTTAGTAACTCAGCATACCAAAGTATCAACTTAGGTATACCGTTTCTTTTGTACCTATTGGTAGGTAAGAAAAAACGGTATAAGTTTGTGTTTTAAATTGGTATTGGGTAGTTTGATTTGTTGGCGATTTCGTCTGTTTATACCTGTCGCAAGAGTTTAATCATAACATAGCAAAACATTGTTTTAATGCTATAAGGCAGGCAGCTGATTGTTTTTATATATCTATCGGAAAAACTGCATTATAAAACTGCATGGTCTGCATACGTTTTGTTTTAATAATTAATTTGGTACCTGTTTGGTTTTAAAACAGCAAAGTAGGTAAGTACTACACAGCGAAGATCTTTTCTAGGCTCCATCTTTAAAACATTGATTTTCGCCATAGTCTGCTTAAGATGCGTCTGCGCTTGCTATTTTGAATTTCGAACACGTAGCCAGTAACATCCTCGGGTCCATTTTCAAGAATATTGGACTACATTACTCTTGAGGTTGGAAGATGCTACTGAAAAATAACATACGGGAAATTCAAATCCTTACAGTTAGGTACTTCAGTTTTAAAATTCATACATGGTAAAGTTTTAAGCCGCCAATAGAAAAGAGTGGAGAAAGTATCAAAAGGCATTCGTCCAACAGTGGACATAATTATGTTGAGAAGAAGAAAAAGAAAGTTTTAAGTACAAATGAATTGTTAAATTTTTATTTTCTACCTACTTACTACCATACCAACACTATAAAATGGCTTTAAGAAGTAAGCAAAGTAGGTACAGAAGTTTTTAAGGTATCTTGGTGCTCTGAGATTATAAAAATACAATAAGAGGACGTATCTTTCTATTTAATCTATTGATATACTCATAATTCGTAACTTATTAAGATAGGTACTCCTTTTAAAATTCGAATAATATGTCTTTTATATTCTCAGAAAATCAAGAGAACGGCGCCCGGAATACACACACATATCAGCGTAATTTTGTTATGAAAGAAAATCGATCAACTCGTCGCAAAAAAAAATTGCACCCTACCGATTCCGACAAGTCGATTTTGGAAATACATGATAATGTATAGAAAATCGGTGAATTCTAATGAAAGTTAATAGATAAACATCTAGTCAGACGGCGAACTAAACTGAATAAACGTAGAAAGTAGCATACGTAGGGTAGGCTGATGATAATGAAGATAAAGAAATATTCAAAAAAGTAACATTGGCGAGGGTTCACACTTCCCTAAAACAGATTGATATCCCTAGCTAGCGAATAAGAAAAAGCGCGGAGGCTCAAAATAAAGAGGGGACAATAATAATTTTAATCAAAAACAATGAGATTGCGCCCGACGCAAATTGGTCTTCTTTTACCATTAACATGATGATGAAACGACTCGACTGCTGGCCGGGGAAGTCTTGGGGGCTTTTTTACACCGAAGTGTATCACCGGCCCTTTAAAATAATCTTAAAATCCTCTTATGTTTATTACTAGCTGCCCGTCAGCGGTTTCACCCGCTGCAACCCCTTTAGCTGTTTGGATGGATATAAGGAAACATACATACAGACACGGGAAGGCTTTACTTTATACTATGTATTGAAGTAATATACGGGATGTAAGGGACGGTGTATCGAAAATTTGCAGGCGTGCACAGACTATGAAACTGAACAACTTTACCCAAAGAATATATGGTGGTAAACGAAAAAGTTTTTTTTGTCAGATAGTAATTTTTTTTGTGGGAGGTCGGTTTCTTTTATCGTTTACAAAAATTGGCTCTATAGTAAAAGTTGTTCAGTTTCATGGTCTGATCATGCCTGCAAAGTTTTCGGCACACCGTCCCTTACACCCTGTATAACTTACAGTGCTGGGTATATGGCGGGTAAAATGGATGGTGAAAACCAAACAACTTTTCCTAGTAAACGATAAAAAATCTATTCCCGATACAAAGATAGTCATTAAACCAAAAAATATTTTGTTTGTAAGATGTGAGGTAATTTTTTTTTCTTGTTTTCCATTCATTTGCTCCATAGGAAAGGTTGTTCAGTTTTATGGTCTGATCCCGCCTTCAAGGATTTTGGTACAACGTCCTTTACTATGTAGGTAGTCCAGTGGCGAAGGGTTCATACATGCCGATTCCCACCGGCTTCCCTTTCAGAAATATACTAATCCATACTCTCACATCAATTTACTTTCATTTTGTATTTTTTTCTGCTTCGGCCTACCTCGGCTAAAATATGACCCTTCGCTACCTATTAAGAATCTAGGAAATTATTGGAATTACAAACTTTACATCAAGGTACTTACGTATCTACGACAAGTACGTACGATTTCAAATTAAAATGATGATAGTTTTCAGTAGTTAAATAGCTTTTACTAGGGAAAAAATTGTAATAATAATAATATATGTAACATGCATGACTTGAAAGTAAATCACTTACGATTCTTATTTTCCTTATATTGCACAATGGTGTTAAACCAAGATTAACAGGAAAACGTAGTAAGCGTCGGTTTATCATAATTTTCCTTTTATTCGACCTGACTTAAAACCTTGTACCTAATCTACTTACTGAGAAAGTAATGGTATGACTTTTGTTTTATTTTTTAGGCCGTAAAACACTGCTAATGTTGTTTGTGTTCATTCTCTTTTTGAATTTTTAAAAATTATATTTTAACATTGATAAAAAAACGACTTCTGATAAGACTAATAAAAAATTTGTTGCAAGAAGTAAATTGAGTTGAAACGATAAAAAACAAACAAGTAAGTAAAGAAACCATAGAATGAATGCTCTTTCATTCCTGAATGACCTGAATCTGGCTTCATAAACTATTCCATTCACACCAGCTGTATCACGGAAACACTCAATCCTACTTTTAATCATATTTTATAATACAATTTACCGACCTTCGATACAAGAGCACCCACTGTACCTACCTAGGTATTTTAGAATTTCTATTTGATATTATACTAATATGACATACCTACCTGAGATCTTTGCCTTTATAAGAGCTGCTATAAGGTTACAAGAGTATCCAGAGCCCTTAAGGCCGTGAAAGAAAATACGTTATCCCACCAAAAACATTTACTTGTAAAAAGAACCAAGTCCCGCATCTCAGTTCTTCTACTTTAAAAAGTTGTGAGACCCATGTGATGCCAAGTCGGTTATTGGTTTATTCAAGGACTACATCAGGGAACTTTCATCTTAAGCTATTGCGTAATGAGGTAACAGACATCATCTCATAGTAACCATATCGATATTTAAAAACTTTTGTATTTACAATAACTAGAATGACCTGGCCATCGCACCAGACCACCGTATCTCTCAAGCACATAGTGTGCGATTGCCAAGTCATTCTAGTTATCTATACATATAATAAAGTTGTAGAGGGTCGAAAGTCTGTACATAGAAGATTTTCGAAAAAAAACTGTTTGGTGATACTTAAAATTGATAACAAAACACGTTTCAGCAATTTTTAGATTTTTTTTCTGTTTAGATGTTTATCTGTTTCTCTGTTTAGATGTTTGTATGTGAAAGCATCACACAAAAACGACTGAACCGATTTTGATGCAAATTATACCAAAATGTTGGGAAAGTTACCGACCAGGTTATAGGCTAAAAAAAATCAACCCCTAAAAGGGGGGGGTTGCCACTATACTTGAAATAAGTTTGCACGGAAATCGATATTGCCTTTTGGTAGAGCAATAAGTAGCTATAAGTTGAAAAAAAATCAACTGAAATTATTTCAAGGGGTGAACCAGTCCATGAAACTGAACAACTTTCCCCACGGAACATAGGTAAAAAAATTAAAAAAAAAAATTTGGCCCCCCGTACAAACTGATCCTGCCGGCCAACACATTTTGTATGGGAGGTCCAATTTTTTTTCATATTTTGACCTATGTTCCTTAGGGAAAGTTGTTCAGTTTCATGGACTGGTTCACCCCTTAAAAATTTGTATGGGAGTGAAAAGGCAGTTTTTTTTTTCATATGTTCCTTGGAGATTTAGTTTCTCGAACCGGTTCACCCCTTACTATATTTGTAATTGATTTTTTTACATCATATCGGACTCGATATTCGAACACGTATACCAACATAAAAATATAGCAAAATAAAAAACCGGAAAAGAACATGTCAGACACGCCCACAAACAGGGTTTCGTAGTTAATCAGGGTAATCAGCGTTACTTAAGAAATCAACTTTGTTCCTGGTTTGTTTGTAGGTGTATGGTTACCAACCGAAAATTCAAAATCTTTTATTTTTCTTAAATCTTTTAGTTTTATTTTATTTTTCTTAAATCTTGAGTGGCACAGTATCCAATATAGTTTTTAAAGTAACTTCAGATTGAGAAATTATTCCACAGTCTATTCAAATATTTAGCGTTTATACATTACTAGCTGCCCGTCAGCGGTTTCACCCGCTGCAACCTAATAATCCGCGGGAAAAAGCAACTCGCCAGGAGATGTCGCTGTTAGTTTTCGGCGGAAACATTTAAAACGCGAATCGGCTCAGCCACCTTTGCAAAAATATTGGAATATGCGTGATCCCATAGGAATAAGACATTTTCCCGTGGTGAAAAGTAGCCTACGTGTTATTCTAGATACTCTTCTATATTTGTGCTATATTCCATATCAATCTAATCAGCCGTTTTAGCGTGATGTCGTAACAAACACACACACAAACATCCGCCTTTATAATATTAGTAGGATTGGGAGGAGAAAACGTAGGTACCCCACTTCATATAGCAGGCGGTTATGACGGGCGTGAATGAAACTTTTTGTGGTTTGTATCTATGTCATTTGACCATTTTCTCCGCAGTTATAAGACGGATTGGATAAAACTTTTTGTGTAGGTACCTATAGCTACCAGCTATCATCACTTCATCACATTACAGAAAATCACTCATTCGCGCGCATTCAAAGATGGTTTATTTGGTATCTATTATAAGCTGTGGAGTACCTGATATACATAGAAGTATAAACAGAAGTACTAAATACGGTATCAATGAAAAATCTTTACGACTTGATAGGCTGCTCCTGTAGTGTTATTAATTTAGGTACCAAATGTATAAAAAAAGTGTACATACCTTCAGTAAGTAGAAGACATCGTGGGTCAAGCAGCTGGGCTTGCTCTTTCACATAAAAATAATAAAGAAACATCGGTTTTAGTAGTGTAACTGACTATTATATCATCAAGATGTAACTCAAGAGTTCAGACTTCGAAACTCGGCTTCGGCTTTGCCCTTCATAGACAAGTAACAAACCCAAATCGGCGGTAGTCCGGGGTTCCTCCAGATTATTCCATCATCATTGTCATCGTCATAACCATCATCATTATCTGCTTGCCCTTATCGTACCAATCGCGCATAAAATACTAACCATGAGACAAAGAAAGAAAATGTGAACTCCCGCAATATGTGTAAAAATGGCATAAAAATCATGTTTGTTGTATGGGAGACGCAACGGCAACAAAAATACAACATCTGTAATTTTTAAATTTTAACTGTCTTACTTTTAAGGAATATGAGATAGAGATAGAGATAAGCCTGGTAACCGACAGACAACAACAAAGCGAAGTCTCAGTAATAGGGTAGACTTTAGGTACGGAACACTTAAAATAATGTGGGTGGGTATTAAAATAAGTAAACAATCAATATCAATAACACACTACCTATTTCTGAAAATGTAATCTGTTAGTGTGTGTGACCAACCTCACGAAAAAAGAAGACCTACCTGACCCAAAAACCCTAGAAACAACCTTATGACGCCGAAAAATTAGAAGAGCAAACACCACCCAAAATGAGAAGGTGCAAGGAAGATGAAGAAGTCAATCTGTCTGTGTGGTATACCTAATTGTGCATGAATCACTCAAAAAGATGGCGATATTTTTTGATGTTTATGGCTTAGGTATGGTGGAAGATAAACGTCCTGATCATATTTTATGATTAGTGAGAACTGAGAACCCTTATTAGCACTGGAGGACCTGTCTGTCTGCTTACCTGACGGAACACCAAGAGCTTCGCAAAACTTTTAAGAGACACAAAAAAATCTGTATTGAAAAAGTTGTTTTGCATGATGTGCCGCTTCTGTTGGCTCATAAACTTCTCTTGGCGAAACGAAGTTCGCGGGCACCAGCTAGTTGTAAATATAAAAGTTTTTAAATATCGATATGGCTACTATGAGATGATGTCTGTTACCTCATTACGCAATAGCTTAAGATGAAAGTTCCCTGATGTAGTCCTTGAATAAACCAATAACCGACTTGGCATCACATGGGTCTCACAACTTTTTAAAGTAGAAGAACTGAGATGCGAGACTTGGTTCTTTTTACAAGTAAATGTTTTTGGTGGGATCTCATTTCTTTTTGTAGGTAGTCTTCCTCTTTTTCTTTTCTGGAATTACTTCTTGAGCCTCAGCTACAGATTTCCTCAAAGCCTATCCGCAAAGTTAACTTTGTAATCCTATACATTTGTATGGAAATACAAAGTTAATTATGCGGTTGCAACCGAATTTGCAGAATGTTATAGTTTTTCCTTTATTCATACACTAAATACAAGTTGTATTCTAAGTTTGAAGGTCCTCAGTCTGCTAGAAGTCCTTAGACTTTTGATGATCGGTCAGTCAGTCAGTCAGGTAGAAAATTAAGAAACTTTGACTGACTATAATTTCTAAACTACTGGTGAAATTTAGATGAAATTTGAAATGTATCGTTTCTATGCAGTGCTTAATAAGATATTTTGAAATGAAGAAACTTATTGACAAGGGCGTTATGGGGGGGTCGAAAATTGCCTGAACTGGTTCGAGAAAAGGATGGTACGGCCGTGCCGCTTTCAGCTCGACTTGGTGGGGTCCATTGGTGGGACCCAGATTATAGCCATTTTCGACGAATATTTGAGAGCTCTTTCAGAAATATGATGAATAACTAAAGTTGTAATATTCAAAATTGGGATATCTACCTACATGTGGAGTTCCTTAGTTACCTCTTAATGACACCTATGGGAAAGAAAAGGGGTGATGCTATTCAAAGCATCACACGGCGAAAACAAACAAAACAAGATGCATTTCTGAAATAGGACGACGTCATCGTCATTCAGCAGTCAGAGACCTTTCAAGAGTCGACACTCATGCCACACTCAGAATGTCTGAAGTGCAGCTGACATGGTGGAAAGCCAAGCATTTGTTACTTATGTTGGTGAGCGAGGTAATATTGTATGAAAAATGAAAGTATGTATACATGCAGGTTAATTTTAAACAAGTACACACATGAATACGAACAAGTTTTAGTACTATGTTTAGGTATACTGTAGCAGACTATAACGCTAATTCCGAAATCCATAAAAATACTTCTTTTAAGCAATCTTGGTTATCGTCCTTGCTTAGTGTCTGTGGTTATCGTCTTAATAACAGACATTCTATGGTCCAAATAAATACTTATCTACTGATTGGTAGAAATATCGTTCTCCGCCAGAATGGGTTTTCAACCAAACTAAAAGGTTTTCAGCTTGAAACACGGCTATTTTTAATATATTTTTACCCATATTATAAAAGGAAAACTGAAACAATGCTTATTACAAACACAAATTCAATTCTTTACAACAAAAAGGCTAAAAAGTTTCCAAATAATAGAAATTTCATAACCCCTCTCGCACTTTACCTTTTTTTTCTCATTTAAGCTCTTTGTTAAGGATGTATTGACCTTTTTTCGGATTCGAAAGGCGTTGGGAGTAATTTTGGTATCGTTTTTCGACCAGCGGAGTGAAGTGGGGTTGATGGAAACAGTTGACATAAGGATTGAAAAGTCCATCCGTAATGACCAGAAGCCCAAGGATAACTAATGTTTAGCCGACTTACGTAATTTTAATAGAGCTAAAACTTTTTTGCGCGTGCACACTTTAGGTACCTAATTTTAAATAGGTAAGTAACATGTTAAATTTAAGTATTTTGATAATATGTGACATAGGGTAGTGGGTTGTTCGTAGAGAACATGATATTTATATCTACACAATACAAAAGATAAATAGTACCTACTTATTCTAATAAAACTTAGGATGGTGATGACTTAAACGTAAGTTTCCTTAATCATTTGTATTCCATATAAACCATGAAAACCTAATTTATTAAAGTGACTGCTCTATAAATGGACATAATTACAGATAAATAGTAAGAAAATGATACTATTTCTACAAACCTTTTAAAGTAAATTATACTTAACTAAGCTGTGCAATAATCTAGTTAATTCCTTATGTTGTCATTAATAATCACATTTTATGCATGAACAAAAAGAAACCAACTTGGTCACATTTACTAGAGCATTGTAAAATAAGAATCTATAAAAGGGGGTATCTTTGTATGATAATAACATTATTTTCACTTACTCACAAGAAGATACAGTTGTTACGTGATTTTAAAATGAAGATCCATCAAGTCAAAATGTTGGTACTTGTGGCTGCATTTTTGAATGTTAAAGGGGACGTTTTTAGTGTTTTTGAGAATAATTCTTGTCCTAGTGGGAAAACAAAATTGCCAAATGGTTTATGTGTAAGTCAAAATTATAAGTACTTTATTTAGAAGTAATTTTTAAAACGGGAAACTCTTTGTGAAGTAAGCATAATAAGCAATATTTTAATACAAATACCGAATTGGAATTCATTTTTTTTCTTCTATCAATAAAGGTACCGGAGCTCGACTTTCGGAGAGATCTTGAATCTGAACTACAACTTGACGATCCTTCACATGAACTTGATGAGTCTATATTTCATCCGCAATACACGAAGCACCTACTTCGGCTACGTAGATTTTCTTCGACTAAGGGTATGCAGAGGCTGAATCCTTTACTTTGAAATTTTAAGTAAGTCGTTTAAAACCACATTTTTTTAATGCATACTATAACGTGAAGTCGATTTTTGCTTTTGTCTGTGTGTCTGTTATGGATCCACGTAAAGGAGGTTGGATTGGATCGTTTTTTGCGGGTTTCGTAGTCTACTAGTGCCAAAATTAAATACGTTTGACTCCAATTACCAGCTTTTAAATTAAGTATATTTTAGAAGAATAAACAAATGGAATAATCAATTTCAATATTTTTTTCGCAGGTTTCCGCATTAACGCGTCGTCATAACCAGATAAAAGTTACACCTACGGCAGCGTCGTCATACTAACGTCACAACCACATCACAATATTATTTTATTATAAGTGTTACCGGCCAAACCCGATTTTAGGATAAACTAGTTTTTCCTAGGCAAAAGTAATTTATCCTACATGCGGTTGGATAAACCGGTATAGACTAGGCTAAACCAGTCCGTCCGATGGCCGATAGGAGAAACTAGTTAGTCCTAGGCTGAACTAGTTGAGCCTAAAATTAATAAGAACACTTCAGGATAAACTGGCTTGGCTTAGTTAAAAATGTTTAAGGCTACAGAGAGACGTAGCACTAGAGGGTAGAGGGTAACGTCGGAAATACTGGAGACATCAGACACCCTGGAGACTCGAACACCCTAGATGGTGGGGTGTAGCATTGGACACCCTGAAGACTCAGACGCCCTGGAAGGACGCCCTACAGCCTACAGCGAAGCACTACATTTTCATCAAACACCTGTAAGACTCGAACGCACTGAAGAGTGCGGGGTAGCGTCGGACACCCTAAAAGCTCGGACGCTGCCTGCCGTGGGCTGGGCACCTACAGACCAGCGACACCTGTGATGTGACAGCTCGTGAGAGCTATCGCCGACAGCGACCTTGTAAGTGCTCTGCCTACAAAGTGTCTGAGCTTTCAGGGTGTCCGACGCTACCCCGCACCCTTCAGGGCAATCGAGCCTCACAGGTGTTTGATGCCTCCAGGGTGTGCGAGTATACCGTTTACGCTCTATCTAGAGCTACATCACTGTAGGGCGGGCGTCCCTCCAGGGCATCCGAGCCTTCATGATGTCCGATGCTAAATCCTACCCTCCAAGGTGTTCGAGCCTCCAGGGTGTCCGATGTCTCTAGGATGTCCGACGTTACCCTCTACCCTCTAGAGCTCCGTCACTGTAGCCTTAATCATTTTTAACTAAGCCAAACCAGTTTATTCTAAAGCGTATTTATTAATTTTAGACTAACTAGTTCAGCCTAGGATTAACTAGTTTCTCCTATCGGCCATCGGATGGACCGGTTTAGCCTAGTCTATACCGGTTTATCCAATCGCATGTAGGATAAACTATTTTGGCCTAGGAAAAACTAGTTAATCCTAAAATCGGGTTTGGCCGGTAACATAAGCATTCATTTGTAAGAATTTCATCTAAGGGATTTAACTACCAGTGGGAAACCTACGTCATCCTTAAAGTCTGAAGTCTCTGCAGCAGAAGCTATATACTGAGGAAAATCAATTGTACTTTTAATATTGAAAATATTTAACCCTGTCGGTATACCGGGAGTAACAGAAAGGGTATAACAAGCCGAAAGGAATTCAAGGTAGTCATGAAACTGAACAACTTTCCCTATGGAACATGGGTCGAAATATGAAAAAAAAAATTGGACCTTCCATACAAAATTGCCGATCAGCTGATTGATTTACTATGGGAGGGCCAAATTTTTTTTCATATTTCGACCCATATTCCATAGGGAAAGTTGTTCAGTTTCATGAGTAGGTACCTTGACCTCCTTTTGGCTTGTTATACCCTTTCTGTTACTCCCTGTATAATTCACCAACTTTTGAACACTCATTCGTATATGGTTCTCTACTATCTGCATACATAGTTACAAAGTTAGAACCTATTATTTGTTCTTCGATTATTTGTTCTAAAATTAGAACTAACATTATAATATTATGTAAAAGCCGTAGAAGATAAGTGTCACTTTATTTTGTAATAAACCGCATTATTTCTAATCATATTTAATGTTATTCTTGAAACAATCCTCTCTATTCCGAATCTTAAAAGTTTAAAAGCATTTTCGCACAGCGATTTTTATTCGCGCATTTTTACTCGCAGTGCGGAAAGACAAAATTTTGCGTGGAACTTATTTCACGTGAAAAAATATTCGCTGTGCGGATAGGTGCTAAGACACTCAAGACCTTGTATTACACTGAATTTTTATGCAAGTTTCCGCACTGACGGAAAAATATCTTTGTTTTCATACAAAAAAAAACGCGAAAGACAAAATCGCGGTACGCGAATAAAATTCGCTGTGCAGACAGATCCTTACAGCAACTGCTTTAAAACTGTATTTAAATACAAAAGAATAGAACAATAATTAATATACAATCAAATTCTTCATATAAATTATTACCTACTACTTATTTTTTTTTTATAAAATATCTTAAAGCATCCTGCTTTGACCCAACAAAAGGGAAATCCCATTAGTCAGAATGACTTGAAACTTGTACTTCATCTATAAAAGACGTCTCCTAGTATAACTAGATATTTCCTACATTTTCGTTCAAGAATACAGTCGTTCCGCGTGGTGCATTTTTTATTAATAACATGAAGCTTCTTCAGTTCATTATCTTAGTGTTTTTGGCAATGTTTTTGAGTGTTGCAGTGGACGCTAGAATCAATCTTAATGGTCTGAAACTTGCAGCTGTTTTTAGAGGTGGACCATGCCCTAGTGGGAAAAGAAGATTACCAAACGGATTGTGTGTAAGTGAGAAGTATTTTTCTTTAAATAATAATACATTATTGCATTTTTAGGGTTTCGTAGTCTACTAGAAACCCTTATAGTTTCATCAAGTCTGTCTGTCTGTATGCCGAGCCCTCATAACTCCGTCAGTGTTGGAGCTATCGACATGAAATTTGGTGTGAAGATAGATCGTGTTGACCCAAATTTAGAAATGTTAAGAAAAAGTATTTCAAATGTTTTTTGGTCCCCCTCCCATACAAGTGAAAGGAGTGGGAGGGGCAAATAATTATTTTTTTCTCCTGTAATATTGAGTAGGGTATCGTTGAATAGGTCTTCTAAAAGTAAGGGGAGGTTTCTTTGGAACAAAGTCACTAAAATGTTTCTGTCTCGAAATTTTTGCTTTTGAAAGGGGTTTTTTTAATTTGTTCCAGCTGTAACTCCTAAAGTATAAACGATAAAATTAAAAAAAAAATGGAATATACTTCTCAATATAAAGTTACCATGAAAATTATAACGGAAACTGTATCACTACAATTTTGAGAGAAATAAAAGTTTTTCAATTTGCGATTGGTAACCATATAGCTGCAACCAAACCAGCAACAAAATTAAGTTTGTAACTGTGAAAAACCTGATGTTTAAACGTTGACTACGAAACCCTATTAGTGGGCGTGTCTGACACGCTCCGGGCCGGTTTTTTTTGTAAAAAATTCTTGTGCAAAACTACAATATTAATCATCAAAGCTTTGCCAAATATCCCCGTGTTACGGTGGGTTTGTTAGTCTGATGAGGATTCTGTTTAGTCAACCTTAGTCAAAACAATCGGCCAAATGCGAGGCGGACACGCGCACGATAGGTGCCGTACCATTTTGTTTGAAAACTGCATAAAAGTCACATTTGTTGTATAAGAGCCCCCCTTTACTTTTTATGGTATTCTACTTTTTAGTATTTGTTGTCATAGAAGCAATAGTAATATCTACATGTTTTTTGAAAATTTCAACAGTCTTACTGTTACCGTTTATTAAATATAGCCTCCGAACCATCATAATTAAAATCGAGTTAAAAAAAAACCATAGATTTTTGTAAAGTGTTTGTAAAAATTTCAACGCCTGACGGTTTATGAGATACACCCTAGTGATAGGCAGACAGACAGACGGACACACAGACAACGAAGTCTCAGTAATACCCGGCACCCTAAAAATAGAAGAGTTCTTATTTCAATTTTTGTTTTATGTGTGTCTTATTTATTACACGATTACTTCACTAACTGTGAAACGGCTTAGGTAGTAAAATATTATGCTTGATGATAATATGTTAAAAATATCGTAAATCCTTAGGTATGCTTTCAAATTTTGTTATACGTTTGAACTAGAAGTAATTTTATTTTAATTGAATTATATTTACATGTACACAGAGTAAATATTATCAATTATTTCTTTACAGGTTTCCTCATGAACATATCCCATCATGCTACCAGGAAAATTAATTTGACGTCGTCATACCATCATTGTATAGTAGTAGATATATCTAACTACTTACTGTGGCTGACATCATGCAACGTAATTGGTGATTCTTTATACCTTGTAGTAGCAAAGATTACTAAATAAAGCTACTCGCGTAATAGTTACGTCACATGTAAATCCATTACAAAAATATAATATTTATTTTAGTAACTTATTTTATTAGTCTCACCTAAATACCCAATCATCGCTTTTACTGTTTTCTAATTCGTGTTGAATAAAATTCCCTCCTTCACGTATTTTTATTACTTCGCTTAAAACTGCCAGTTACGTGTCAACTTTAGAATATACTGTATAAATGTATACGCAAGCTGTAGAGTGCGCGTATCGGCCCGCGCCGTACCTACTGTTAAAAAATAAGCAGTTGCTCACTAGATACAGACGTCAAATGTTTGAAAAGTTATTGGTGTTCAATAATGTTGTCACTGGCAATTTGCTACTAATATACAGAGGGGCTGTGTGCAGACTATTGCCAACCGTTCTAACTTTTAGGCACATTCTTTAGCTTGCTCATACACTAAGGTGTCAATAAAAGGAAATTAGCCGTATCATGTCTGTGGTTTAAAGAGTCAGTAATTATTATAAAAGCGAGTTTCCTTGCATGTTTATGACATTATTTTGTATATTTAGTCAGAGGATACATTTGTTCCACATATTGGCGAACAAATAACAAAATGAATAGTATTAAATTTATCTTCAGTTTTGTGCTATTGGTAGCATTTTTGAGCGTTGTAGTGCAAGCGCAAAACAAACCTTCAGTCGTTATCACTGGATCATCCTGTCCCAGAGGGAAGAAAAAATTTCCAAATGGTTTATGCGTAAGTAACAAGCTTTCTAATAGTAACAAACACATGTGCGCTATAAAAACACTTTCTTTTTCGAGTGGGACACCAAGTTGTCCAACGACTTTTCCTACTTTGCAAAATATAATATACTAGCTTTTTGTCCCGCGGTTTCACCCGCGCCTTAGTGAGTTTTCTAGCCAGTGAGTAGGTAATTCTCTAAGGTGCGTGCGTTACCAAATTAGTCAAAAAATAAAATAAATAAGCAAAATTTAAATAAAAACCATTTTCCAAGTGTGTTAAATAAATAAGTAAATTGTAATTAGTCCATGTTTTTGATCATGACTTGGACTTCAAAATGGGTTCAATAAAGTATTTTAAAAGCATCAAATCAGAACATGAGATTGAACGAATACATTATTCAAATATTTTGGTTGAACGAACATCTTTAGCTCGTTTGTATTTTTGTAAGCCGTACGATGTATTGTCCCACTTGTACGACAATCTTGCATGTCATTTTTGTGAACAGAATGTAGTATCCTACTGATACGACTATCTTGGTTCAGCTACACGATAGAAGATGTCGATGTCATCCAATATCATGGCGGAACATTTTTGATTCGCGTGTAATTTTTGTTAGCAGTATTTATTATCACATAGATACGACAATCTTGGTACAGCTACCCGATAGGGGATGTCGCTGTGTTCCAATATCCTGGTCAAATATTTTTGACATACATGTCAGTTTTGTAGGCAGTATATATTATCCCACACAAAAGCGATATATAGGTAAACTTAGTATTTACGCAAATAATGTATTGTCACATAGATAAGACAATCTTGGAACAGCTACCCGATAGGGAATGCCGTTGTATTCCAGTATCTTGGTCAAATATTTTTGACATGCATGTCATTTTCCCGATTCAGCTACTCGATGGGGGATGTTGCTCTTTTTCCAATATCTTGGACGAACATTTATGACATTTATGTTATTTTTTAAAACGGTATAAATTATCCCACGTAATAAAAGCGATACATAAACTTAGTATTTAAGTCAAATATCATGATTTTTACGCAAGGGAATGTTTTTTTAAAGAATTGAAATATTTATTGCTAAGTGTAAAAACATACCTAAAAGAACACGACTGTTTTAGTAGTAGGTATCGCGTTTCTCAAATAGATATTTTGCTTTTATTTTGTAAGGGGTTAAAGCTTCGCCCCTCAACCCCCCGAGTTGGTGCTTGCAGCTGGTCTCGTCTCCCAAACAAACTTTTGCTTATTTTTTTTCTTTGAGGGGGGCAAGCCCCCCCTCAACCCCCCGTGCTGGCGCTTGCAGCTGGTCTCCTTTCCAAAAAAGACTTTTGCTTATATTTTTTCTTTGAGGGGGGCAAGCCCCTCCTCAACCCCCCGTGCTGGCGCTTGCAGTTGGTCTCGTTTCCCAAAAAGACTTTTGCTTATCTTTTTTCTTTGAGGGGGGCAAGCCCCCCCCAACCCCCCGTACTGGCGCTTGCAGCTGGTCCCGTTTTCAAAAAGACTGTTGCTTATCTTTTTTCTTTGAGGTGGGCAAGCCCCCTCAACCCCCCGTGCTGGCCCTTGCAGCTGGTCTCGTCTCCCAAACAAACTTTTGCTTATCTTTTTTCTTTGAGGGGGGCAAGCCCCCCTCAACCCCCCGTGCTGGCGCTTGCAGCTGGTCTCGTATCCCAAAAAGACTTTTGTTTAACTTTTTTCTTCGATGGGGGCAAGCCCCTCTCAACCCCCCGTGCTGGCGCTTGAGGCTGGTCTTGTTTCCCAAAAAGACTTTTACTTATCTTTTTTCTTTGAGGGGGGCAAGCCCCCCCTCAACCCCCCGTACTGGCGCTTGCAGCTGGTCCCGTTTTCAAAAATACTGTTGCTTTTCTTTTTTCTTTGAGGTGGGCAAGCCCCCTCAACCCCCCGTGCTGGCCCTTGCAGCTGGTCTCGTCTCCCAAACAAACTTTTGCTTATCTTTTTTCTTTGAGGGGGGCAAGCCCTCCTCAACCCCCCGTGCTGGCGCTTGCAGCTGGTCTCGTTTTCCAAAAAGACATTTGCTTATCTTATTTCTTTGAGGGGGGCAAGCCCCCCTCAACCCCCCGTGCTGGCGCTTGCGGCTGGTCTTGTTTCCCAAAAAAACTTTTGCTTATCTTTTTTCTTTGAGGGGGGCAAGCCCCCCTCAACCCCCCGTGCTGGCGCTTGCAGCTGGTCTCGTTTTCCAAAAAGACATTTGCTTATCTTTTTTCTGTGAGGGGGGCAAGCCCCCCTCAACCCCCCGTGCTGGCGCTTGCGGCTGGTCTTGTTTCCCAAAAAAACTTTTGCTTATCTTTTTTCTTTGAGGGGGGCAAGCCCCCCTCAACCCCCCGTCCTGGCGCTTGCAGTTGGTCTCGTATCCCAAAAAGACTTTTGTTTAACTTTTTTCTTCGATGGGGGCAAGCCCCTCTCAATCCCCCGTGCTGGCGCTTGCGGCTGGTCTTGTTTCCCAAAAAGACTTTTACTTATCTTTTTTTCTTTGAGGGGGGCAAGCCCCCCTCAACCCCCCGTGCTGGCGCTTGCAGCTGGTCTCGTCTCCCAAACAAACTTTTGCTTATCTTTTCTTTGAGGAATCCAATAGCTTGGCAAATAATTTTTTACAGGCAAGTCATTTTATATGTAGTATGTATGTATTTCGGGGTCTAATAATTTTGGTAAAACAATTTTACAGCCCCGTTAGTTTGGACGTAGTATGTATGTATTTGTAGGATCCAATACATTGTTAAAACATTTTTGAACGTCGTATGTATGTATTTTTGGGATCAAATACCTTGATAAAACATTTTCACTGGCATGTCATATTTGTATGTATTTGTTGGTTCCAATACTTTGGTAAAAGTTTTTACCTGCCATATTATTTTTATACTGTAGGTATTTGTGGAATCCAATATCTTGTTAAAACATTTTCACTGGCATGTTATTTTTGTACGTACAATCATACATGTGTTGTGCGATATACATAAATACTTCATATGTATGTATTTGTGGGATCCAATATCTTAGTAAAACATTTACATTGGCTTGTAATTTTTGTACGTAGGTACATGTGTTGTGGGATATATATTAATTTTGCCTTACTTACTCGACAAGAGATGTCGCTGTTACTTTCTAAAACGCGAATCGGCTCAGTCGCGCCACCTTTTTCAAAAATATTGGAAAATGCGTGATCCCGTGGGAATGAGACATTTTTCCGTGGTAAAAAGTATCCTATATACTAATATGTATTCTGTGCCTATATGTTATTCCAGATGCCCTTTTATATTTCTGCAAAGTTTCATGTCAATCTAATCAGCCGTTTTTGCGTGATGTCGTAACAAACACACACAGAAACATCCGCCTTTATAATATTAGTAGGAAGTATAGCAAGACCAGTGTGTACCATTTCCAAATATCGTAAGACAAAACTTAAATTAAATAAAAGTTCGAAAAAATAAAAACAAAAAAATTACGAGATTCCTATTCGTATTCGAACGCGTGGCGCCTTGCTTGGTAGGCTAGCGCACTACCGCCACGCCACAGTAACTTCAAGTTGATCGTTGAATCAACGGATATGCTTCCCCACAAAACGTAAATTGGCTCAGTCACGCCACCTACTTCAAAAATATTGGAATATGCGTGATCCCGTAGGAATGAGACATTTTCCCGTGGTAATGAGTAGCCTATGTGTTATTCTAGATACTCTTCTATATTTGTGCAAAGTTTCATGTCAATCTAATCAGCCGTTTTAGCGTGATGTCGTAACAAACACACACACAAACATCCGCCTTTATAATATTAGTAGGATAATTGATATTATCAATTATAATTTTTTAAGCACTCGTTATTATTTTCATATATTCAATTAAACAGCGTGTTTTAGATCAGCCGCTATGTTGAACGTTTGGAATACTTCAAAATTCAGCAGCAAACTAGTTGTTTAGTTGAATAGCGACTTTTGATTAAAGAGCTAGTTTTTTAATTAAACAGTGTTTTACCCAGTTGGCTGTGATGACATGTACCTACTTACAGTGCTGAGTGTAATATCATTTTTTGGAAATAACTTTACTCTTTTTATACTTTTAACATAAAATTGACATAAAATAAATTATTGAAGCTTTTTTGCCACGGCTTGTATCTCTAGATCAAGACTTCTTGGAAAAATATTTAGATTGTAAATAGCGACGGTAGACTTCAAATTTAAATAAGTAGCTGAAAGTTTAACTTAATTTCGGGCTGAAGAGTTTCAAAGTTTCATTATGAAATGAATAAACAGCTAAGCGTGTAGAATAATAATAGAAGTGAGAATGAGATTTCAATTCTTTTATATTATATTCCTTTTCAGGCCTGAACTAAGAAAGCGTTTTATTGCTACAAGAAAAATCATTTTCACATCGTCATCGTATCAACGCAAAAAACATAAAATTTGTCACAAAAAAACACCTATTATAATTATTTAAAATTACATCAGTTTATTTTACTATCATCAAGTTAAAAACTTAAAAAAAATATATTTAATGTAAAGAGATGAAATAAAATTGATTGCATGAAATTATATCTACTCACACATTTTTTGTAAATATCATGTTTTGTAATAAACTTAAACTTTAAAATACTAGCTATTTGTTTTATTTTTACTATTTACCTACATATTATAGGGTGAAATTTTATAGCAACCGATGCCCAAAGTGCAGGACAGTCTGGTCACCTCCCCGATCCAGTATTTTTCATATTCCGACCTATGCTCCTTGGGGAAAGTTGTTGCTGATTACTAGACCTTCCTGAATTTTCGTTATCGGCCACTTAAAACCGACCTTTATTGTTCCAAGCAAATTTTTTCATACTTATTTTCCTACAGTTCTCAACACCAGCAACGGATCGGATCAGTAACTTTATTCAAAAGAGTCGTAATTCCTTTAATTTAAAATTTTATTGCTGTGTTTAAAAGTTTAGATCCAGCTGTAATAAAATTAACATTCATAAGAGGATAGTAAAGGTGCCAACTTGAACTTAGAATCCTTCAGGGGTTTAGACTTGCACTAATTAAAGTAACTTAGCTCAACTTACCTACTTGTAAGCTTAGCTAAGCCGTTCACGGAACAGGAAGAAAGTTTTTACGACCAAAGTCTTTTATTTATTTTTACCACCCTATGTGCTGATTTTTTTTTATTACTAGGACGTTTGTGTCAATTTTGACCCTCCAAAATATTAATTCGTTCAAATTCTTTCTTTCTCGAAGGAACATCGGTTGAAATAATTACTATGGAAAGTATAATTGGTTTCAAATTTCAAATTCAAACTCGCCCAAAAAGCATTTGCTTTGAACTTAAAATTACTTTAAAGCTAAAGAAAAATCTGAGATTTCTCGTTTTGCAGTTTGTAACGTTTGGATCGGTGTTGCGACCAACGTACGTCACAAATATAATTCTTATTTATTTATTTATAACTTACTAACAACACTTTTGTTTGGTTCAATATTTTTAATGAGAATAAAGCCATCATTTCCAAAACAGTTCAAAATGCATACCGATCTTTATAATAGTTAACAGCGCCTGTTTTGCGCCACTACATAGCAATCAAATACGTAACGATTGCTCTAACTAAATTGCTAGGCGTTGACCTGCAAAATCTTGAGAAATTTGAGCTAAATAAAGGCTTTCCATTTACCATTATTGTTAAATAAACAAGTATTGTTCATTGTGGTTGGAATTACAACGTAATATTTCTTGTTTCGAATGAATTCAGACCTTAAATATTATATTCTTGGTCCCAAAGTTCCACTGGGCCTTCGCTTAGAGGTTTTTAGGTTTGCTATGATATAAAACGATCAATGGAATTTGAACCGAAGAATGTATGGACGGTAGCGTCATCTATCAAAATGTAGTAGTACTCGCACGGGTATGTGACAGCAGTACAGACGTTCGTATTTGATCATGTTGGCAGTGTGATGCAGGTATAATCCAACCAAATTGGTGGGCCCACCTTTCTACGAGTGCAGCAGTTATCTAGTATCGCGATGAAGTTAGCCGGTTTATATTTGTTGACCGGGAGCGTCATTTCTACCGCTTGATTTATGTTGGTACTTCTGTATGATTTTGAATGAAATCGAGAACGAAAACGGAAGTAATATTACACTACACAATTTTTATCATACTTTTCCCAGAATTATGCATTTTGAATTTCAGATTAAGAGGTTCGTAAATATTTAAGTTGCAATGTATTTTGCATTATATTTGTGGGAGTAAATATATGGTTTTGTGGAAAGAGGTATTTCAACTATGGTACTTTGGAAAACAATAGGATTGAGATCGGTAGTGATGTCAAGATTGCTTAGGTAGTTCAATGGGTTGATCAATTGACTCATCGTTCGTTTTGTGTAGGATTGAGTTGAGTCTTCAAGTAGATTTCCATAGTACGCCATCAGTGTAGTTAAAGAGTGAGTCAGTTCGAATGGATCAATCACTGATCAGTTCGTAATTTACTACAGAACTAGCTGCAGAACAAAGGAATTGGATCCTACTTATAGCGCTGTCGCCTAGAATCATCCTCTTAGTTTGAACGGGACACCTGAGGAGAAGACATGAAGACACCGGAGCTGCCCGGCAGACCAGAAGCGGATGGCTGCAAGCAGGAAGGCGAGGCCTGAAGATCAGAAGCGGTTGGCTGCGAAGAGGGAGGCGAGCGGCTGCAGGTGCCATGCTGTTCCAGGACCCCGAAGCTGCGTGGCTGTCCGGAGGAGGAAGCTGAGGCGAAGCGTTCAGGGAGCTGCAGGACGGATGCTGAGCAGGCGATCGGCGGGCAGGTGCCGCGTGAGTTTTTGAACATGGTCGCTCTAATGTTTAACGGTGCTATTTTCCTGTGTTTCTTTTATCAAGGGCTAAAAGGGATCGCGTTCTTTTATTTTACGGGGCGTGGTCAATTCATACAGGTTACTTCTGTGCGGGTAGATTCCATGTGGTAGTTTTACTGAATCTCGGGCTTTTAAAAGAAAAGGGGTTGTGTTCTTTTGATTTGCTTTATCAGGCGTGGTCGATTTATAGGTTTATTTCATGCGGGTACTCCACGAGATAGCTTTTAACCGATACGCGTGGTTTTAGAAAAGAGGGGTTGTGTTCGTTGGATTTGTTTTATTGGGCGTGGTCAGGTTATAGGTTACTTCTATGCGGGTACTTGCCACTTGGTAGCTTTTAACCGATTTACGTGGTTTTGTAAAAGAGGGGTTGTGTTCTCTTTGATATTTTTTTATTGGGCGTGGTCAATTTATAGCTCGTTTTCTAGTGAATGCTTTAAATTCATAGTGATAAATGATTTTACTTTATATTTTGTAGTTCAGTGTTTAATAGGACCACGTGTGGGTTTAGTGTGACCGCGTGGTAATTTCTTAGGTTCCACTCGTAGATTTTTATTAAAAAGTGAAGTCGGGTTTTACGTTTTTAACTTTTATTTCGCAGCGTTTTGACAGACCACGTGTTATTCGAATTTACACATTAGGTTGAGTGATTGAATATTAGGTTTATGGGGTGGTTTTTCAATTAGGTTTTTATTATTTTACAGGATTGTTTTACGACAGTTTCGCCACATACTTGAATTTTTCTTTTCTTATTTAAAGTCTTATCCCTGATTTATTTTGTGTGGCGGCTTTCAAATTTTACTTGAATTTATTTTCTGGTTTTGCATTTGTTGTGTTTGTTGTGTACCCTTCTTTATATTTGAAATTTCCCCTGTTTTTTTTTTATCATGACGTGTTTGCAGCATTTATTTTATTTGGCGGTGTTTTCAATTTCGTGATTTATTTATTGCGTTGTGCGGCATATTCTTTCTTTTGCGTCCATTTGAATATTCGGTTTTTATGTGTGGTTATTTCTTATTGTTGCATTATTTTATTTGTGTGCCTACCGTCTTGATTTTCCCCCCATGCTTTTTTATTTTGTGCAATCTTTTGACTTTCCTTTTGAATTTCATTTGCGGCAATATTTTATTTTTGATTGAATAATTTCTTATGCTTTTTCGTGCAGTGTTCTCTTTCTATATTTATTTGCGTACGGCTTTTATTTCAAATTATTTTATTTGAATTACTTGTGTGCGGCATTTTCCTTTTACACTTGTTTTATTTTGTGTTTTATCCATTCTTTTGATTTGTTGCGGTTTTATTCGGGATATTTTCCCTTGAATTACGGCTGTGTTTTTGGTGATATTTTTGACTAGCCATATTTGGCATTACTTTTATTTTTATTTACGGCCCTGCCCTTTTTGGCAGTTCATTATAATATTTTTATATTCCATCTACATTTGTAGATGTTTTTGGGTTTTATTTTGCGTTTCTGGTTTTGACTATTTTCATTTGTGATTTTATTTTGCATTTCTCCCTTTAGGTTCGCTGTTGAAATCATTTCTTTTACTTATCTACTTTATTTACTTCATTCCCTTTTAAATATGTTTTCTTTCCTTAAATGCGCTTTTCTTAAACTTACATGTTTCTATAATACAAATTTACATCATGCTTTATAGGGTTCTATAAATAATTTCGCTTAAAACATGGCTAATTAGGTTGTTCTCTGTTGTTCTATTACCGTGACAGTGTATTGGTTAATACCCTACGCGCTTGAATGATTCGACCAAAGTACGGATTCGGGTTCGATCCGCAATTCGCATTCCAAATAGGAGGGTATTATTGAATTCAGCGCGTAGACTCATATCTTCGGTTGTAAGTAGATAGTGCGGCCTGCGGTGTGCGGGGGAGGGGTAGATCTATGCGGGGTTTGTCATGTAGTTGATAGGTATAGCCCGTTTAGTTTGGTCCCTTGTATTTGGTAGGTCTACCTAGATTGGTTCTTCATACAGTTGCTAAGTATAACCAGTTTAGTCTGGTCCTTGGATTCGATAGGATTACCTACGATGGTTTCTCATATAGATTGTTAGGTATAACCATCTTTTTTCGGTTCCTTGAATTTGGTACGTTTTCCTATGCGGGCGTCTCATACATTTGTTAGGGAAAAACCAGTCTAAATTGGTCGCTAGAAGTTGAGAGGTCTATCTAACCTATGTTCCCATACAGTCACTAAGAACGACCAGTTTAGTAAGGTCCCTTGTACTTGGTAGGTCTACATATATTGGTTTCTCATACAGGTGTTAGGTATAACCAGATTAGTTAGATCCATTGTACTTGAGGGATCTTTATATCTTGGTTTTCCGTATTATTACTAGGTCCGACCGTTGCAGTTAGATCCGTCGTAAGTGGGAGATCTTTATTTGTTGGTTTTCCATACTGTTGCTAGGTCCGACCGTTGCAGATTGATCCGTCGTATTCGGGAGGTCATTACATCTTGGTTTTCCATACTGTTACTAGGTGCGGCCGTTGTAGATTGATCCGTCGTATTTGGGAGGTCTTTAAATGTTGATTTTTCATACAGTTGCTAGGTCCGTCCGATGTAATTTGATCCTTTGTGCTTGGGAGGTCTATCTAACCTGGGTTTCCATACAGTTACTAAGATCGACCAGTATAGGTAGATCCTCTGTATTTGGGAGGTCTGTCTAAAATAGGTTTTCTATACATTTTCTACGATCGACCGGTGTAGGTTGAACTTTAGTATTTGGCAGGTCTATCTAAAATGGGTTACTATACAGTTACTAGGCATGACCGATTTAGGTTGGTCCTTTGAGTAGGTTTTTGGAGCTGCTGGCGATAGGTAGTAGGTACCGGAATAGATTATGTTTGCGTAGGGTATGAAATGGTTTAACTTATTTCTTATTGTGAGAATGGTTTAGGTTATAGGCAGATCGGTGTGTCGGAGGGCACGTTTTGTCTGTCACTGTTAGGTAATCTTGTACGTTTGCGTTGAAAGTTTTGAAATAGTCGTAGGTAGATTATATGCTCCTATGATTATTCGGTATTGGTAGGTTATACGTATATTCTGTACCTACGGAAGTTGGGGTTAGTAGGGGCATTCGTCGACTCGGTGTCCCACACATTATGGTACCGATAGGAAGACAGCGTTTCGAAAGTTTTATAATGTTTTAATTATTTTTAAAGATAGATTGTGGTGCATTCTTATAAGGTATCTAGGTACTTCCGCATTTTTGATTTTATTTCTGAACTCAATTTTGAGTACCCGATATTTATATTTAGTTTCATTCTTTCATTCATTTAGGTTCTTTTATTTACTTCCTTACTTTCAAGGATTCCGAATTTTTACAAATTTCGGTTGTGTACATATGATTAACCCTTTGGACGTAGTGGTGCCACAGTTGCATACGGCTATTCTTACGGCAATTACCCAGAACCAGGTTATAGTTGCCGGTAATCCTGTATTATGCAGTTGCGTACTTTTACCCGTCGTGAAACTGAAGTTAACTTTAATTTCATTAAACTGAAGTTAACTTTTATATATTAATAGGTAATTAAATTAACTTAGTACTTGCGGTTCTTGCACACTTGTTATCAATCACAAATATTTTAGAATTTTAAACATTTTATAATTTTATTTGGAATTATTAATATTTTATTTAGATGCCTTTTGGATTGGATCATTTAGGGATGCTTCGTAATTAAAAATAATTTAGAACCTTTAAAATATTTTGGGATTTTAAAATATTCATTTCTTTATCCTTTTTGGGACTTAATAATATTTCACTTAGGTTGCGTTTAGGTTGGGGTGTTTAATGCTGCTTTCTAATTTAAATACGTTTATATTTTTAATTTACTTTAAAATTTCATTACCATTTACACTTGCGCATTCTTACCCAACTATGGAATCAACTTTGATTGCGTATTTTTACCCAACCTTGGAGTCAACTTTTATTGCGTATTCTTACCCAACCTTAATAGAAGTCAGCTTTTATAACTTTAATGTCAAATAAAATAATACTTTATATTGAAATATTTATTTAGATATCGTTTATTTTGAGACGTTTATTTCTGCTTTTAAATTAAATTACTTTTGGAATTTTGATATATTTTAATTTATTTACTTTTGAAAATAGTTAGTGCGGAGCGCTTTCATTGTCATATACACTTGCGTATTCTTACCCAACTTTAATAGAAGTCAACTTTTATTAATTCAATATCACATTGAATAATACTTTATACAACCTGTTACATAACTAACCAAAAAAAAGAATATTTTTCATTTTCATCAGTCGATAAAATAATCACATCACTAGTCTAGGTCAGGTGCTACACTACCTGGCGAACAAAGTCCGCTTCGGCATACATTGCTGGTTGACTTAGTTTCTTGTATTGATGACATTCATGTAATAGCCAGCAATGTAGTCCGAACTGCGTTTCGCCGCGTCGGGAACTTCATTTGAACTTTGAGCTGTCAAAATTAGTGCTGCGATGCCACGATTAAAAATAAGTGTAATTTAATAAAAAAATATTTTTTTCGTAGTTTTCAAAAACGATACTACGGCTCTAATATTTTGTTAATTGACTCTTTGCAACGGACCTTTCCACACCCTTTCAGCTTTATTGGTTGTTTTGTAACACGTTGTATAAAAACATTTCTTTAAATAAAATTGAACGGGATTTGTTTCATGGTTGAGTTTATAATTTTAAAATAAAATACTAAATTTCGGTTTGCATAAATTTTGATGGTTTTTAAATAAGTTTATCTTAAATAACAATGGTTGTTTATTATCAGCCTTCTAGTAATACAATGAGGATATTATAAAGTTAAATTCAAATAATACTAAAGACGTATTATCTATTCCGATTTTTGTAAGTTAATTCAAAGACAATTACTTACTTGAATGTAATGTTGGAGTTAATCATACTTAGGCCAAGCAGGTCAGTGCCTCGATAGCTATACCCTATACTAAGATGGAATGGGATACTATCACCAAGTTGGTTAAAGTCACCATTGCCTTACTAAATTAATATGGTTAAAGAATTACCAAGTTATTATTCAGTTGTATTTCAACTGGAAGGTTGTAAATAAATACCTATTTTACTTAATTAATATTGATAAACTGCTGTTGTGAGAAATGATGACTCAGTAGTTAATAGTAAATCTTTTTCCAAATTCAAAATTACTATTATGCATAAATTATGCACTTTTGGCTTCTCATTAGTAAATTCCTGGTGAGGAATGGTGATTCAGGAGCGGAGGAGATGGCTGAATCCCGCATCCCTTTAGGGATGCGGTAATAGGTAGTCACTTCTCTCACATAGGCAGTTCACTTCCGATAACTTTATTTATCTACAAAGCTAAACCATGAAACATTCTATTTTCTCACTTGTTTAATTAACAATAATTTATTATTATGAAACGGCTTACTTCTATTTAAGTTGTCTTCCCTTTTGTTCTCAAATACATACTGCGCAATCTTACCCTCATTCAATTATTATGGTTCGGACTTAGCTGCGCACTCTTACCCATATTAATAGCCATAGTATACTTGACTTTGTACGAATGAAATTAACTATTTAGGGGAATTATATTTTACTTCTTAATCATTTATCTATCATAATTGAGTTTCAAACAGTACTTGAATTTTATATGCGGTTCTTATTATTTTCAATTCTTTAACTTGTTTTATTTAACTTTAACTTTAGTTTTGCCAGTATATTATTTCTTTACGCGTAGTTCACTTAGCTGTTAGGGAATTCATTAATTTGGGATAGTAACTTATTGTATAGGGCTTAGGTTAGGCAAATACCATTCCTTATCATAAAACAACCTTGGGATACTACACACGGTACACAACGTAGGACACACTATGACGATCACACATGGCCTTGTTTATGAACCTTCGTGAACCCAACTCCAGTAACCAAGTTTAGTTTAGCTTAGGATTTTATTTACACGGTTTCAGTTTACAGTTAGGTCGCTTTATCATTTACAGTTAGATCACTTTATCATTTACAGTTAGGTCGTTTTATCATTTACAGTTAGGTCGTTTTATCATTTACAGTTAGGTCGCTTTAGCATTCACAGTTAGGTCGCTTTATCATTTAGTTAGTTCGCGTTCACTAGTTAGGTTAGCTAGGATAAAAAAAAAAAAATTCGTAGGCAGGGTGATGTTACAAGTTATCATTCCAACAGACACTGGTACTCAAACTTTACTGGGCTCAGATTTGATACCAAATGTCCAAGAATCCGTTCGACTCAAAATTCCATTGGAGCTAAGATTGGACCTCATCGCAAAGCGAGCGTCCACGTCCTAGAAATATTGGCCTGTTTCAATTTATCCCGGAATTCTCAGTTCCCGATAGCTACAGTATCAATTTGTATTTTTCGCTTATTTCTATTAACATTCCAGACATCGATCTGCATGCAATTTGTTAGCTGGGCTACAATAAAAAAAAGGTTTTCGTGTTATTCATTGCTTTATCGGACGGAACTTGACAACCGAGACGCCAAGAAATAGAGAGTTTACAGAAGGTTCACTCGACACTCGACCCTATTCAGGATTTTTGCGATTATCATTTTGTTGTGAAGCCGGGTTGGTACTTTACAATCTCAAAGTACCTATATGAATATCAAAACAGTAAAATTTGATACAAAAACGTCATATGATTCTGAGCCAATTTTAATCCAAGAATATGACGTTCGTGGCAACCAACTTTTTAGTTACAATGACTTAAGTCAATCCTAAGATTCCAGTTATTTACAGTTAAAGTCAGTAAGCGTTAAACTCGTCGCTAGTACCCGCGCGGTGTTCTCCTAATTTGTGCTATTTATTACCATCAAATAATGTGAAAAGGTTCTAGCCTTCATATTGCTCTTCGGTAGCTATTGCGGTTTGTGTCAGCTTCCATAAAAATGACAACCTATGTGGCAACGTATGTCATAATCACATCATATATCATTGACTTCAAGCAACGCACATCTTCCATCCCGTTTCGGCCTGAATATTGAGGCAGTGTGTAAGTACCTAACCTTTTATTTTAGTAACAAAAAGTAGATGTGTTAAAAAACAAAAATCCCGACTGCGGTAATTTTAAAGTAGGTAGTATTTTGCTAAAAAATCCACCATATTGAATCTATAATTTCTTAATATAGCCAGTGTCACTCGCGCTGCTGAGACAAATCTAACGACACCTCATAATTATGTCCAAATCCAACTATCCGTTTGGGCTGTAGCCCGTGAAAAAGAATTTTCTTGTCCACATACATACATACATACATACTTACATACATACTCTCTAAAAACATAACCCTCCTTCTGAGGCAGTCGGGTAAAAATACAACTTGGGTTGATATTTTGTTCGTTAGCTCACGCCCTAAGATTCCTTTTTGAATTACATCAGCGTGAATTCAATATAAACTTTTGTAGCGCCAGCACAATCAACTTACTCAAATAAGGGATCAACTTGTACCCTACTGGTTTTCCTTAGTAATTATGCAAAACCAGTTTGAGTTGATCTGTTATATTAATATACCTACGAGTAGGTTTAGTTGAGGTGCTGGCGATCAAATCTTCAGGGTCTTATTTTATTATCTGACGAGCATAAGGTGGTTGAACTATAGAAGACTATACTCTAGGTATTTATCTTCTTCTTCTGTATCAATAAAATACCTACTTTGTGACACCATGACTAATGTAATGTATTATTCATCATATATCATTTATTTAGTAAATGTTTTGTATATGGAATTTCTCACACGTCTTAACTTTTCCTTTATACCGGGAGTAACAGAAAGGGTAACAAGCCGAAAGGAGGTCAAGGTACTCATGAAATTGAACCACTTTCCTCATGAAACATGGGTCATGCTGGCGATCAAATCTTCAGGGTCTTATTTTATTATCTGACAAGCATAAGGTGGTTGAACTATAGAATACTATACTCTAGGTATTTATCTTCTTCTTCTGTATCAATAAAATACCTACTTTGTGACACCATGACTAATGTAATGTATTATTCATCATATATCATTTATTTAGTAAATGTTTTGTATATGGAATTTCTCACACGTCTTAACTTTTCCTTTATACCGGGAGTAACAGAAAGGGTAACAAGCCGAAAGGAGGTCAAGGTACTCATGAAATTGAACCACTTTCCTCATGAAACATGGGTCAAAATATGAAAAAAAAGGACCTCCCGTACAAAATCTCCGATCAGCTGATTGATTTACTATGGGAGGTCCAAATTTAGTTTTCATGGTTCGACCCATGTTTTATGGTGAAAATTGTTTAGTTTCATGAGTATTTTGACCTCCTTTCGGCTTTTTATACCCTTTCTGTTACTCCCGGTATAAAACAAAACAGTCCTTAATTATATCACACTTTTGCAGAATTCCTGATTCATCTCAGGTCGTCAAATTTAATAGAAAGAACAAACTTAACCTCAAAACGTAGCAAAATTAAAGAGACTCTCGTTCCTATTCATTTTTCCGTGTTGACGAACCGCAATGTTTTAAGAAGGGAATTTATGAAAAGGTCCAACGTGACACGAATGTGATACAAAGCCTCCACAGAAGATGGAAATAAGGAGAAGATATTTCCATACAAATGTGATTATTTCGATACCACGCTCCTGATATTTTTTTTTACAATATCCGCAACTTACCTATAAGTGAGGTACATTATAGCAAAAATTTGACTTTGGTGCAAGCTGTTTTCGTAGGAAGGCTAACGGAAAATGAAATCGCTTATTGCAATCAGCATTACCTACCTATCCATTTTATTTACGTTACGCTTGATTCACTATAGTTAATTTTAAAAATAACATGGCTGGCGTGAAATGGCACTGTATCGCTGCCATTCGAATAGGGTACATTTGACAGCTGTTAACCCATACTAGAAGAAATGTCAACAAAGAAAAATATAGAACATTATTATGATTTTAGCAGCATCTGTCAAATATGGCTTATTGAAACAACCGTATTGTAGGTGTACTTATGCTCTGTTTTTTGCAGATATATCTGCAGGTAAATTTATGCGAGGCCTCCACAGCGCCTGACAAAAATCTTAAACAATATTTTATCATTCCGTAGGCAGTAAGTACTGTTTACCACTCATGAATTTTTACTAATCTGTTTTACTTCCTCTGCCATAAATCTGTTTTTCTACAATAAGAAAGGAACATTTTAATGAACTCAGGTTGACCTTAGACAAATTGAGATTCTTTACTGAATTGAATGCCGCGAAACGAAAAGCATTCCGAAATGTCTGAATCTAAATCACTAGCGCCTATTTATTTTTCTACAGCAATTGAATTAGAGAATCCTTTCGTGGGGCAAAGTTTAAATGGGCTCTTAATGCGATTGGATCCCGGCAAGAATTCTGCTAATGTTTAACGGTATCTGCACAATCTGATTGCTCCAATAAGTTCTGGACAGTTTCCTTTCATGCTTTAGTACTTTGAAATTCCGACCGATCCTTGCTTTGTTCAGAGCTTTTCGCGAGCAACTTTTTAAGATTTCTCATGATTATACTTCAAGTTTGTGTGGAACGCGGGTTTAAATTTAATACCACGAGTTATGCTGATTTTCGTGTTAGAAGCGCTACGTAATACGGTGTGCTATTTTATTCTTCCAGGCGTGGAGCCGTTAAATATTTTACTTTCGGGAACTTAAAATTTATAATGAACTCTCCTTGAAACTTTTATTTTAAAGCGGATACTATCCTAAAAACAAAAATGGTAAGTAAGGTTACCGAGTACGGAGGTAGATGATTATAATAATTATATTTACCTAATTTTCTTCTGATAATATATTTTAAATCAAAAGTCTGTTCATATTTTAACCAGACTAACCTACGAGTGTGTGGAAAGATAAAGATAAACCAGTGTGGGTAAAATGAAAAGAAAAGCACCAAAAAATTCTATAACACGGCCGTTCATATTCATCACTTTGGAAGCGGGAAAATTTTATAACCTCCCAAAACGCAAGACATTCCGGGTGTCCGTCGAGGGGCCCTGCGGAGGGGCCTAACGAATAGGGGGCCATAAATCGTGGGCCATTCTTGCTGGGCATTTGTCCGGCTGACTGTCGGAATGGTCTGCCCTCTCCTCTACAGTTTGTCAGCGGTCGTATTACAGTGCACTGTGTAAGTGTGGCGATATAGGATGTTTGGAGATAAGAAAAATTGTGTTAGTAACCTAATTTCCAATAACATCCTAATGGTAGGCTTAAAAACCAAGCCGTTGACGCGCGTCGTTGTCGCGACGCTTGGAAAATAAGGGTACCAAATCACCTCTACAAGTTTTTCATGCAGTTAAGTATTAAGAAAAACCAGAATGCAGTTAAGTATTAAGAAAAACCAGTAATCGGCAAGCTCCATAGATAAGACTTTAAAAGTAAAACGGAGACTTGAGACGTGCGGCGACATCGCAACGCTTGAAACCGTTTCCATATATAATGTACCTACCTACCTATGAAACAGAAGAGCTATTCACGTGATGCTGACGATCACTTGTCTGACAGATGCAATCTCTAAGGTCCTCTAAGTTCACAGGCCTGCTACTTGCAGTAGGCGGTTGAAAAACTCTGACACCAGGGTTCATCGGGTCGTTGAACGACTCGGTGTCCCACACGAAGAGAGAGAGAGTTCACAATATGTTTAACAAATAACCCGACCTTTGCTGATTACTTGACTTATGTAAGGTGGATACCACGTTTTGTGAAATTATATTCATGTATTTCAGCCATAGTTTTGAGATTTACAAACTTGTGGTAATAGCCTTCTTCTATATTTTTTTGTTGACTTCATTGGCATTGCGATGCTTTATTTATGATTTGAACCTAAAATGGTACCAATCAGCATTCATATTCCATTTACTTCCTTATTAAGTGGAGCTGTTTCCAGTTTATCTCATTCCGATTTCCCATGCATACTAACTGAAATTGAAATAATCTTGCTTACTATAAGTCCGACACGTTCGTGCGCGACCTTCCTACGGGGTACAGACGGTCGGGGGGGGGGGCGAGGAAGCACGTCATTTTAATATGACGTGCGGCGCGGATGCGCGCGTCTCCCTTCTCCGCTACCCGCTGACATCTCCCCTCCCAACGTCTGTCACCCCTAGGGAAGGTCGCGCACGAACTTGTCGGACTATAGACTGCCTATTATAATATAAGTAAGTATAAAAACAATAAAACGTGTTGCGCCGACCCCAACTGATTTGACATAAGGGCATTAAGAAGTCAGAACAACCCAAAACCATTTTAAAACTCTCTTTCGAGTTGTAATAGTGAAACTCTATTACTTACTTAAATAAAAACGTTATCAAGTGTCTGCAACTTTACCTTGCCGACAAAATCTCACTCAGTCCAAGTCAAGTGCACTGTTAGAAAACAAAACATTCTCAACTATTTTCTAACCCTCCCCGTTGCCACAAGGCTTACAGTATAATATAAGCAATCTATGGAGTGCACCTTAACAGGTATGAACGGTTAGCACGGGTATGAATACAACCTCTGTCCATCATTTATATAGGGTGTAATTTTATTAGTGGCGGATCCGTTAAGGGTGTGTTCTGGCAAGGAAACTGAACAACTTTCTCCAAGGAACATAGGTCGAAATATGAAAAAAGAATTGGCTCTCCCTTACAAATTGAACCGTCCGGCCAACACACTTAGTATGGGAAGACCAAAATTTTTTTTCGTATTTCGACCTATGTTCCTTGGGGAAAGTTGTTCAGTTTCATTGACAGAACACACCCTTAACGGATCCGCCACTAATAAAATTGCACCCAATGTCTTGGAACGTTACGCGCACTCTATAGCTTGCTTGTGCCGTGTGATGCCGGCTTAGAATAGCATCACCCAAATTCTACTCGTGGGTGTCGTAAAAAGCGACTAAGGGATATTCATCCAGGTAATGGGCAGCAGCGTTCCCTGTGTAAATGCAACATCTTGTCACTGCGCTCGCCAAACCGCCTGCCAAGCGTGGTGAGTATGGCAATACCCCCCAATAGGGGGAGGCCCATGTCCAGCAATGGACTGTTGTGGCTGTTATGGTTATGGTATAGCTTGCTTAAGTTTTCTCTAAGCATCAAGGTAAATAGACACACCCTGTGTATAAGTTGTCGGGCATACAGCGTGCGGCTAGTTTATCGCCGGCAGTTAGTCTCTGCTAATTTTGTTGCAACCCTCAGGTTACGACTTAGCTTAGAAATTAGGTGAAAACTTTTTTTCTGTAGTGTGTCCAGGTAAATTTCAGATTTTCTACTTTTAAATGATAATCTTGTGTCACGCAATACAATTATAGCAAAAAATCAATACTTTTTTGGAAATGAGTGTTAACAAATCTAGTCGGACAGCAACAGGCAACAAAAAATAAACATAATTAGGGACCCACTTATGTATAACCTCGATGATTTTGTAAGCAATAGGTACATGAGCGGCGTAGTTTTTATGACTCAGGGACTCAGGGCCGTAAACGTATCCCCAAGGCTAAAAATATCAATGCATTCTAAACAGAAGGGGATAACCTCACAATCAAAGTTGTGTCCGACAAAAGACATCACTATTAGGTATTGTACATCTTTATTTCTCCTCCATTTGACTTAAGTATCTATAGAACTTTGCTTACGCTAGAAACAATGGCTCGGAATGATACGCGCACTCTATAATCATAACAGCCACAATAAAGTCCACTGCTGAACATGGGGCTCCCCCAAGTAGGGGTGTATTTGCCATACTCACCACGCTTGGCAGGCGGGTTGGTGAGCGCAATGCAAGATCCAGGGATTGAACCCTTGGATGAATTTATCCCTTAGTCGCCTCTTACGATACCCACGGGATAGATATGGGGTGATGACATTCTAAGCCGGCATCACACGGCTTTCTAAGCCGGTATCACACGGCACACTCTATAGCAATATGTATTTTCTAAGCCTCAAAGTACATAGACACACCCTGTGTACAAGTTGTCGGGCATACAGCGAGCGGCTAGTTTATCGCCGGCAGTTAGTCTCTGCTAATTTTGTTGCAACCCTCAGGTTAAAACTTAGCTTAGAAATTAGGTAAAAAAAAAAATATTTAGTTTGGCCCCGTGCAAGGTTGTTCTTCTGTAAATGGAAATATTTCACTTATTCGAAGTTATGATTTAAGACCAAACTTAGATTTTAAAGTATTAGATTTAAAATTTTTGGAACAGATTTCTATACAAACAGCAACAGGAATCCATTACACTTGATTTTAAGGTTCCGTGGTTTTTATCACTAAATAAGACATTTTAACGGGTTTTTACTCACGGTAGGGCTATTTTGAGCCAAATAACTTGAAATTATCCATAAAATGTAAATCAGGATGATTTACTTAATACACAATGCATGCTTACAAGTAAATGGAAAAACTTTAGGTCTACATTTCTCTAGGGCCATGAGAATTGAGCCCACAAACTAAAACGAGAAAGCCAATTCTCAAACCACCATACCGCAGACAGGAGTGCCTCGATACAGTGGTATAAAAAACCACTAAGAAAAGCTACAGCGCTTTGCTTGCTGTTTCTGCTGTATTTACAGGTAAGACCTTTGAGGTGAATTGTTGGTTTTTATGGCGGAGTTTAATCCTTTTGTTAACATTGTTGGTCAAGTTAGGTCTTGGATGTTTCAAGCTAAAAGTAGATGTATTTACTTAGTTACACGTAGTGGTTCTTATTGTGGTGTATTATGTTCGTAGAAATATACAACCACTTAGGCCTGACGTTTTGAACCGTTTTTGTGAACGGGCAAACGTTGGAATTTGATTTTGAAAATTAATCTTATCCTATCTTTAATATAGCGGATGTTAACATATTATGGGATTTGATAAATGACGCGGAACATTACCACAAAATAGAAAGACTATCAACTAGTTAGAGATCCCACATTACGTCCATTGTTGCGTAACGCTTGCGGCAAAAAATGCGAAACTGTATTTTTAAGATAGAAATTCGCATGTGTCATGCAGCAGCAGACGTTAAGTGTGAACCTTCCACTGTTTATCTACTCAAATACTTACAATATGATGCATTAAAGAAACAATTCTGCAAATGTTTATCTGAGGACCTTTTGCAACAATATCGGAGCACTAGCCACATAACTTGCAACACCAAAACAACCCCATAAACTCCTAGAGCACAATTACTGGCAAAATAAATCCGTGTATAGGTTGTTGCGATTCGTTTTGCGCAGAATACTGTGTTTGGACCATAGAGCTAGGATATTATTCAGAAGGATGCGTAAGCGCCACCAAAATGAAGTTAAGAAATCTAGCCACGCAATCAAGAACAGAGGATCAAATTATCAAAACACAAACATTCTGTTGTGTTTTGATAATTTGATTGAGATATTTATCATACGTGACGTTGAGATATTTATCATACGTGGAAGTGGCAATCGTTTCTTACTACGTTAATTTACTCTTTGATTATTTCATGAAGGATGAAGACGTGGTAGGTATGTTTCTGTGTTTAGCTACAGGTGTGTTCGGAATTACAATAATACTGTTTCGAGATTTCATTTGCAGTAATAGAATTGTTTCTGTACATTCACTCAAATGTTTTCAGTCATTTTGTTTACCTGTACATTCATTCATGAATTTGTGAGTGATTAGCACTCTTTGAATTTGCTTGTGACGAGTTTATAAAGCTTCATTCAGTGCCCGATTCTTCGAAATTACAGACTACAATTCTACACGCTAAATCCGATGAACATTGCGTAGCCGGCTAAATAGTAGGATAATAATGGCTATAATCGACTACGCAATGTACACCGAATTTCACCTGTAGAATTGTAGGCTGTAGTTTCGCTGCATAGGCCACTGGTTGTCCCAGTGTTTCCTCTGAAGCTTTTCTTTCCTCAGAGGTATGGACCCAGCGCGCGCTGCTAAACGCCTCCAGTAGTTTATTGGCCAACGTGAGCCGAATTCAGGCTGTGCAGAAAATTTCCTTCTGCAATTAACAAGGCTTGCTCCCTGTAAAGTCAAATGTTGATGTAATTAGAGAATTAGAGTGAAACGAAACGGTGCTCGGCCGTTTTGTGTTTTGCTGATAGGCCTAACAATGACTACCTAAATATTAAAATAATTATCTATCTATACATATAATAAAACAGTAAAACCCGTGTGTCTGTACATTGAATAAAAATACGAAAAACTAATTGGGGGTGATGTAAAAATAGCATTAGAACACATTTAAGTAATTATATAAATTTTTGTCTGTTTGTCCGTTTGTCTGTTTGTCTGTTTGTTACCGCTAATCTCCGAAACTACTGGACGGATTTGAATGAAACTTTTTGTATTGTGTAGCTACTAAACCTGGTCAACATCTTAGCCACTTTTTACTGCGGGAAAATTGCTCTTTCCTACGGGAAAAAGGATAAAGCGTAAAATCTTTACATTTTTAAGATAAGTTAACCGCTAATAAAACAGTAAAACCCGTGTGTCTGTACATTGAATAAAAATACGAAAAACTAATTGGGGGTGATGTAAAAATAGCATTAGAACACATTTAAGTAATTATATAAATTTTTGTCTGTTTGTCCGTTTGTCTGTTTGTCTGTTTGTTACCGCTAATCTCCGAAACTACTGGACGGATTTGAATGAAACTTTTTGTATTGTGTAGCTACTAAACCTGGTCAACATCTTAGCCACTTTTTACTGCGGGAAAATCGCTCTTTCCTACGGGAAAAAGGATAAAGCGTAAAATCTTTACATTTTTAAGATAAGTTAACCGCTAATCTCTGAAACTACTGGACGGATTTGATCGAAACTTTTTGTATTGTGTAGCTACTAAACCTGGTCAACATCTAAGCCACATTTTACTGCAGGAAAATCACACTTTCCTACGGGAAATACGATTAAACGTAAAATGGACTCTTCGACCGGTTGGACTTGAAATTGAATGAAACATTTTGTCGTGTAAATTCTGCTCAACATCTAAGGCACTTTTATTGCGGAAAAATCGTTCATTTTCATGGGAAATACGATTACAAGTAGAATCTTTAAATTCTTTCAAAACATTTAATCTTTAACCAGGTGGATTTCAATATAGTTTTTTTGTCGTGTACTTATAGTTATTAACTTATTAAGCACACAGGGTCAAAGTATAAACTACTTATTACTGCCGGAAAATCACTCATTTGCATGCTGAAATGAAACCACCACGTAGATGTGGACCTCAAGATCAGTAGCCTATGATTTTTGCCTAAAACTATTCCGTTTTTTTGTTATCTATATCGACACATTTAATGTCAACAGTGAAAGGTCTATTTAATAAAACTGTAAAAGTTTAGTGCTACGCAAGCAACCCTTTATACTTACTTTGAAAATATAAGGAATTACTTTGAAAATGGAAGGAATATTTTGAAAGTTTATTTGAGAAAAAAGATCTAGTGCAAGAAATAACCATCCCAGAAGTAAATGACATTGAGAACGAAAATGAGATAGAAATGGATGAGATTGTAAAAGTGTTAAAAAGTATGAAATCTGGTAAGGCTGCAGGGTATGCCAGAGTGTCGGTCGAAATGCTAAAGGCTGGCGAAGGCGTTGTAGCTAGTCAGCTGTACCTCCTTTTTAACCTTTGTTGGAGAAGCGGTCGAGTGCCAAGTGATTGGTGCAAGGCTGTTATAGTGCCATTGTACAAAGGAAAAGGGTCACAACTTGACTGCAAAAACTACCGCGGTATAAGCCTCCTTAGTGTCGTCGGCAAATTGTATGCAAAGGTATTGATTGAAAGAGTGGTGAAAGAAACGGAGGAGAAAGTATGGGATGCTCAGGCAGGGTTTCGTAAGGGGATGGGATGCACGGATCAGGTCTTTTCCTTGCGATGCATAGCTGAGAAGTTCCTGGCTAAAAACCAGAAAGTTTATTGTGCATTCTTGGATTTGGAAAAGGCCTATGACAGAGTGGTGAGGAATGAATTGTGGTCGGCTCTATCCATGCATGGTGTGAGCAGTAGCTTGATACGAGCACTGAAATCCTTATATAAGGATTCCAGTGCTTGTGTCAGGATCAACGGAGCATACACTGAACTGTTTAATATCGAGAAAGGTGTTAGACAGGGCTGTGTTGCGTCACCGTGGCTGTTTAATCTATTCATGGATAGTTGTTTGACAGATTTGAAAGAGAGTGTATGTGGACTAAGAATGAACGATTTACTCGTCAAATGTCTGCTCTATGCTGACGATCAAGTTATTCTTGCTTCGTCGGCTGAAGAGTTACAGGAGATGGTAAATATTATGAATGAAGCTTTGAAAAAGAAAGGAATGAAAGTGAATGTTAGTAAGACGAAAGCAATGGTGCTTGAAAAAGAGGATAGTATGACAGAGTGTACTATTATGATAGAAGAGGAGAGAGTGGAGCAAGTGAAAGAGTTTGTATATTTGGGATCTAAATTTACTTCAGATGGAAAGTGTGAAAGTGATATTGAAAGGAGAGTGAATGCCGGTAATATGGTGAATGGAGCGTTGCATGCCTTTATGAACAGCCAAAAAGTGTCGAATACGGCGCGCTTGGCTGTGCATAGAGGGGTGTTAGTTCCAACACTGATGTATGGGAGTGAAAGCTGGGTATGGCAGAAAAAACATGAAAGTAGAATAAATGCAGTAGAAATGAGAGCGTTAAGAAGTATGATTGGAGTAAAATTGAGTGACAGGATTAGGAATAGCGTGATAAGGGCACGTTGTGGTATAAAAGAAGACATAGTGACTGGTATAGAAAAAGGAATGCTTAGATGGTTTGGTCACGTTGAGAGGATGAATGAAAGAAGATTAACGAAAAAAGTATATATGGCGAGTGTGGATGGGAACGTTGGAAGGGGAAGACCTAGACGAACGTACCTGGACCAAATCGGGGACGTTTTAAAGAAAGGTCAGGTCAGAAGTACCCTAAACCGACGAGCGTGCATGAAAAGATTGATGAATGTTGAAGAAGCGAAAGAGGTATGTCAGGATCGTAGCAAGTGGAAGGACGTAGTCTCTGCCTACCCCTCCGGGAAAGAGGCGTGATGTATGTATGTATGTATGAAAATACAAACCTACAGCGGCTTCATATTTGAATTCTCGCAATGTTTGTTTGTACGCGATAATCTCCGAAAAGAAGTAAAATATATTGATGAACCTTTTTGTAATATGTAGCTTCTAGCATTGGTCAACATCTAGGATTTTTACCGCGGGAAAGTTGCTCATTCCCCCAAAAAATACGATATTAAATAAATATTTGTATTTATTTATTTATTATTTATTTATTATTATTAAAACATCCCTACTTCACTTACAGAGTAATCCAAATCGTGAAGTAGGTATAGAATTACATCGTAGAACTTAAATAATTACTAGCATACTGAACAAATTTTACAAAGGTATTAAAGAAAATATCTACTTCCGGTATCTGAGCAATCATTGCGTTTAGAAGGCAGACAGCTCGCGGTGTTGGAGCGCCTTGTGCTGTGCAGGTGCGTGTAGAGGGGCCCACAAACAACTGGAACTTACGCAGTCGACAAGCACTCTGAGGGGCGAACAGTTTACACGCGGATAAAGTGTTTGGATCGTCGATCCTTCCATTTAATAAGTTATAAAAATGAATTAAGAGAGCACATTTCCGTCTCAAAGTTAAGGTATCCATTCCGACCATACCCGAGACAAATAAAGACGGATACAAGAAGGGATAGTATCCATATAACTTCTTATATAAATAACGTGCAAATTTGCGTTGTACCCGTTCCAGTAGTATTATATATTTATCTTCGTGCGGATCCCATATAACACTATTGTACTCCAAGATACTACGGACATATGCATAATATAATGTCAAAATGGCGGCTCGATTGCTAAATATCTTAGTCTGACGCATGACAAAGCCCAGTGCCCTAGATGCCCGCTTGCAAATCTCTTCAATATGAGGATTAAAAGTAAGTTCGGCATCTAGATTTACACCAAGGTCACGTATGTTTGTAACACGTTCTAGGACAGTAGAAGATATGTTATACGGATGGATGTAAGGTGAGCGCGATCGCGTAAATGTAATAACTTTGCACTTGGAGGAATTGAAGTCCAGCTGGTTGAGCTCACTCCACTTTACAACAGCATCGATGTCTTGCTGTAAAGCTTCACTATCTTCTGCTCTGCGTATACCCAGAAATAGTTTTAAGTCGTCAGCGTACATTAGACATTGAGCTGTCGTCACCACCTCTGGTAAATCGTTGATCATTATAAGAAACTGAGTCGGCCCTAATGTGCTACCTTGGCTGACCCCTGAGCACGTCTTATAATAATCTGATTGATAGCCCGGAAGAGAAACATACTGCATACGATCAGAAAAATAACTGACAAATAACTTAAGCAGGTTAGGAGTGAAACCTATCGCTGAGAATTTCCTCAGCAGCACATCGTTGTTGACACGGTCAAAGGCCTTTTTAAAATCAAAATATGCTGCGTCCACTTGCCCCAGTCTGTCCATCTGAGTAGCAGCATAATCCAAAAAATTTATATGGTTTGTCACAGTGGACTTTCCTGGGCGAAATCCATGCTGGCAGTGGCTAAGCTGAGGTTGTATTTGTCTCGTAATCTGATTATTGAGAACAGACTCAAACACTTTGCCGAGCGTAGGTAGGACTGCAATAGGTCGGTAATTTGTAATTAATGACCTTGAGCCATCTTTAGGAATGGGAGTTACTCGAGAGATTTTCCACTCTGTCGGGTAGGTGGCAGTTTGTAAAGCCAAGTTAAATATATATGACAGTGGCTCATGCAAAACCTCAATGCAATCCTTTATAATAAAAGGTGGAACTCCATCAGGACCTATGGAAGAATGCGATTTCAGTCGCTTTACTGCTCGTAGTAAATCACCCTTATCAATACGTTCAATCGCTACCCGCGAGGAGTAGTGTCGAGACGGTCCCATCTCCATTTGTGCTGCGTCAGCAGAAAGGAACGGTGGATCCGGTAGGAAAACCGATTGAAAGTGCGCGGCGAATGCATTAACAGCTTCTAACCCGGTCACAATTCTCCCATTAAATTCAAATTCATCGCAGTGGTTTCTGGAAGTACGTTGACTTTTCGCAAACTCCCAAAAACTTTTTGGGTCATTTATAATGTTTCTTTCCGTTTTTCGAACGTATAAGTCAAATTGAGAACTAATCAACTCTTTAACTTTCTCCCTATAATACCTAAACATTTCTCTATTAAACTCTTTTCCCTCTTCTTTATACCTTTTTAGATGAAAATATTTATTTTGTATGTTTTTAATAATGTCTAATGTGTACCATGTAGGATATTGATATTTAAAAGTCGGATTAAACGGTTTCTTTATGGGAACATATAGGTCAAAAAGTATATATAATTCAATGTATAAACATGATAGAGCTTCGTTTACGTCCTTGCATGAATATACATTATCCCATGACAATGACATAATTGCCGCATACAGTGATGCGTAATCAGCCTTTTTAAAATTCCATTGTGGTAATGAGTTTTCAGGCTGTGGCGGAGGCGGGGGTCGAGTATTGTCATGAGATCTACGCACGGGACGCGGCACTCGCAAGCACACAGAGAGAGGGGGGTGTGGAGCATCCATTGGCACTAATGGATCCACATCGGCACTCACCGTCACGCACTCGTCGCTAAGATTGCTCAGTACCAAATCTAAAACATTCCCATATTTATTGCGAATTACATTAGTTTGCTTTAACACGTTCAGTGCGGTACCAGGTCATAAAGACGTGGTTTATGACTTGCTTAGCGTGCGGCTAAGAAAAGTATAGACTTCTCTGTCGTGCGGAGGGCATAACTTTAGATTTGATCGTTGTGGGAAGGAGACAAATATATATTTATGATGTGTTACTAAAGTAGAGATCGAAGAAGTGGTCAGCATATAACTAGGTTTTTTAGACCTGGTTCCGCACTGAAGAATTAATATGTAAATGCAGTGCGGCACCAGGTAGAATACGCCTGGTTTCCCCGAGCACCTGGTGCCGCACCATGCGCGAGCTTCGCGCGGCCAGTGTTGTGATAGTATTCGATAAAATGCATGCGTGATCTTTTTTTTTTCGTTATGGCTACGATAAAAAAGATCCCACAAAAAGATCAATTTACAAAAGGTCGTAAAAATATTGGTGTTGGGTGTTATATGCAAAATTGAGAGCCAATCTAACCCGCAAAGAAGCCGTAAAAGTTAAAAAAGATTATGAGATGTGTTGAGTGTGAAAGTCAGTACCTACTCCCATGCTTAAATGAAAAATATAAAACTTACTTGATTGCTTTTTTAATAAAACTCACAAAAAGTTATCGATATTTTGATTTCCCAACACTAAAATTTGCGCAAAAATGCCCGTGTGCAGTGCGGTACCAGGTGCAAAAGATCCGGTATTTTGTTTTAGCTACAGCTCCTAAACCAAATTAGCTATTCACGTACGCCTTCAGGTTCATATAAATCAATTCATAATTAATGATGTCAAATGATATTTTTTTGCTTTTCATTTTAAATTATGTCAAAAAAAGCATTTAAGTTTTTTTAACGTTACCAGGTTTAACAGACCCCGTACCGCCACAAGGGAAAGTTTAGCACCAGGTGAAATACGCCTGGTCCCGCTGTAACGGAAAGTATCCAAAAATTGCCGCCGCTTTGAACGTGTTAATTTACAATAACGAAGAAAATTGGTAAACTCTTTCTCTACAGCTTTACTAAAAGAAACTAAATTAAAATCTCCTAAAATTAACACATCTGATTTTGCATATTTTTCGATCACATTTTCAAGAACTGATAGAGTCTTATAAAAATAATCATCTGTTTAGCTCGGGGGAATGTAGACAACGCAACAAATAATTTTTCTGTGCTTCAAAATAATATTAGTTACAAGTACCTCAATGTCATCGGAATATTCGTCAGGTTTAGTTATACATTTGACTTGTAGCGGCCGACGCACAGCTAGCAGTACCCCTCCATGTCCGGCATCACCCGCGCGGTCGCGGCGCACCACTGGCAGCCCCCTTTAAATTTTATTTTATCTCTGTGTTAAGTATTAATTGTTTTTATAGCGGCAACTCTAACTATCACGGTATATGAGATACAGCCTCCTGTACCCGATTTTTCTAAACTACAGGCTACTATTCTACAGGCAAAATTCGATGTACATTGCGTAGCCGGTTTATTAATGAAATCATAATTGCTAATCGGCTACGCAATGTACATCGAATTTCACCTGTAGAATTGTAGCATATAGTTTCGTTGCATGAGCCACTGGTGATAGATGGATGAACAAACAGACAGTGAAGTATCAGTAACTGGGTACCCTTTAGGTAATAAACCCTGAAAAATAATTGGAGGGAAACTTCTTTTCGTGTGGGACACCAAGTAGTTCTGCGACCCGATGAACCCAGGTGTCAGAGTTTTTCAACTGCCTACTCCAAATAGCAGGCCTCTGACATGGCTGTGTAACGACCACCGTCTTTTTAATCATTAACAGCAACCGGGGCCGAAACACGGAACCATCTTGGTTTTCTGACAATCAGATAGTTCAGAATGCAATGTCCTAAACAGACTGCGACTAGGAAATAAAAAACACTAAGCGAAAATATCAACTTTTTGAGTGTCCTACCGGGAATAGAACCCGGATACCCGACAACCAACCATCCAACCATTTGAAATTGGTATGCATCTTACAGATGCATGCGTTAGCGCTGCGCTGTGGGCGTTGTTTGATGTTTGAAATGGTGGCTGACAAATGTTTTGATTAAGGTCTTCATCAACGTTTATGATGATAGATAAGTGATGATAACTTTTATCAGCACTGGATGGCCTGTCTACTTACCTGACGAGGGACACAAGGAGCATGGCTAAACTATAAATACGAAATAAATATAACATAAACAAGAAACACAAGAAAACATCGCTTGGCGAGACGAAGTTCGCGGGCACCAGCTAGTTGTTTTATAAAGAGGTTTTATTATATTTTTAAGTTTCTGAAATCAAAGGAAGAAGTCAAGTGGTAGGAAAATGACGTAAAAGAGCTAACTAACATACTCCTAGGTACATTATACTTAGCCTAGGCGAAACGAAAAAATGTCTTTTCATTCCAATTCTAATTTCTTAGAAGAATTCTAGTTTGTAGATTTTCATCTAATGTGTTAACAGTAAGTTTACTAATAGTCCCACTGGCTCGAAAGCCAAATGTATGGAACATGTTGCACCTGAGAGAAGAGTTCTGAAGTTTGGTACACTTAATCTTTAGGGTAAAGGAATCGATTTGACCCGTAGTACACAATTTAAAAAAAATCCTGCGAGGAGTTATGACGTCATCTTTTTTTTTGTATAAGATAAAAAAATCTTTTTTTTTATAACCTATCGTGCGTGGTATCTAATGAAAGGTCTTGCTAACCTAATTCTAAAAATATGTCACATTATTATATTTAAGTCATTTGTTTCAAATTAAATAGGAAACAATTTTCGAAGCATGCTAAGTTTGGGCTCCTCCAGATATGATACTGCTGAATCATTGCTTATGAAATATACATAATATGATGAACAATATCCTCATTTTCAACCTCAAGAAAAGGTATTACGGTTTTGTTTTTCACTTAGTATTTTTTCGAAATTTAAAGTTACAGTAGTTTATGAAAACACATTTAGTTGAAATATGGCATCGAAAATTTAATTTCGGACACCAAAATAAAACCAGATGAGTTTTCAATCATATGTGCATCATATACGTTCACAAAAAACAATGGAATGTGCTTTGGAGAGCACGGTCAACCGTCGGCCCCATCGCGGTGGCTCTCTATGAATAATTTGACGGCGGGGGTCGTTACACAACCATGTCACTCAAAGGCCGAATAGCAACCATGGTACATCGGGTCAATTTTAGACTCTATGTCCCACATGACAGAACAATATTATTATTAATTAATTAAAGGATAAAAAATTTATGTAACATTAAAAATTAAAAAAAAAATACTAAATGAAAGAAAATCCGTAGTTCCTTTTCTTAAGGTTAGAAATGAGGATATTGCGCATCATATTATGTATATTTCATAAGCAATTATTCAGCCGTATCATATCTGGAGGAGCCCAAACTTGGCAAGTTTCGAAAATTATTTCCTATTTAATTTGAAAACAAATTCTTCTTTTCCGTCGATTCCTCATGACTGAGGGTCGTGACCACCGTAAGTCGCACTATTCTGAAGGGCTCTCCATGTTAGCCGATCTTCTGCTAAATGTATAGACCCTTGGAGATTAAGGCGGGTCACTGCTACTATAGCGTCGGTCCAGCGAGATGGTATTCTACCTCTGCTCCTCCTCCCTTCCACGTGGCCAACGAGTATCAACTTTTCTAAGCTGTCAGGTTCTCGCCGGGCCAGGTGTCCAAAAAAGCCGAGAGTTCTTCTCAGGCAGATGGTAGATAGGCGAGTTGTTATGTTAAGCTCTTCCAAAATAGACACGTTGGTGCGATGCGCAGTCCAGGGAATGCCCAACATCTTACGCCAACACCACATTTCGAACGCGTCTATTTTTTCCTTTATGCGAGCTTTCCAGGTCCAGGTTTCAGACGCGTACAGGAAGATGGAGAAGACTAGAGTTCGCATAAGACGTACTTTTGTGCTGCGTTTGATGTTACGATTTCTCCAAATCTTCTCCAGGCGCTTAACAGCTGATTTGGCCATCTGAGCTCGTCGCACGACCTCCTTCACACAGTCCCCACTGTTGCAGATGAGTGACCCCAGGTACACAAACTCCTGTACCGTGTCTAGGTCACGTAACTCAAGGGATCTGGGCGTTTTTCCTGCGCGATCAACAAACATAAGCTTGGTCTTGCTACGATTGATGAGGAGTCCGTATTCCACACTAACGCTCTCAATTTTGTGCAGCAGCTCGGCTAGTTCAGTCTCGTTTGTGCCAATTATGGTGGTGTCATCAGCAAAACGAAGGTTGTTTATTAGGTGACCGCCTATTCGAACGCCTCCCTCCCAATCCTCCAGCACGCGACGCATGATGTGTTCCCCTACAAGATTAAATAACTGTGGAGATAGTATGCATCCTTGCCTTACGCCTCGTTCTAATCGGAAGGGTTGCGATTCGGCATCTTCCAACCTGACTTTAGATCTGCCGTCTAAGTAAAGGTTCTGCACTAGAAATACCAGGTGTTGAGGTAGACCCATTTCTAACATTACCTTAAACATTTTCGGCCAACTGATGCAGTCGAAAGCCTTTGCGTAATCGATGAAGCAGAGCGCCATCGGTACGTTAAATTCTCTGCTCTTTTCTATGAGTTGCCTTATGTTGAGTATTTGCTCACGCGTGCCTCTACCTTTCACAAAGCCAGCTTGTTCTTTCGCTATCTGTTTGCGTATAAAGTTCTCGAGTCTTCTATTGATGATGTGAAGAAGGACTTTGCCTGCATGAGAAATGAGAGAAATGGTCCGATAGTTTCCGCATTTGAGCGTGGATCCTTTCTTGTGTAGAGGAATGATGGTCGATTCAGTCCAATCCTCAGGCCAACTACCTGTTCTCCAGACTTTGAGGCATATTGAGTGCATAATTTTTATGCCATCTGTTCCTAGGCGTTTTAACATTTGCGCAGTAAGACCATCACCACCACTAGCTTTGTTCTTAAGTTTAGCGATTGCAAACTCAACTTCGTGCAATAATATATCGGGCTCTCTCACTGAGTAGTCTAGCCTATCACTAGTAGAGTCTTCTTCGTTTACGCTGTAAAGCTTTTGGCAGTAATCTCTCCACCTTTCCAGCACAAGTTCTCTATCCGTGATTGGTTTACCTTTATCATCCTCTATAGACCAGCTTTTCGGTTTAAATTCCCTAGCTAGAAATTTCACTTTTTGAAACATATCCTTAGTATGCGCAGAGTAAGCATGCCTTTCAATATCTTCACACACCAAGTCTATGAAGTTGTTCCTGTCTTCTCTGCACAACCATTGGACACGCGTGTTAAGTTGGGAATATTGTTCGCGATCTTCATTGGAGGATAAACCCTGCGTCTTCAAGGCTTTTCTTTCCTCAACAGCTTTCCAGGTATTAACGCTCATCCAATCAGATTTAGGTCCTACTGATGTTACATCTTCGGAGATAGCTTTTGCCGTGTCTAAAACTACCGATTTGAAGCTGTTCCAGGAGGTATTGGCTGTTTCGAAGGGGTCAATTTCCAAATGGGACAGCCGGGACATTACCAAATCTTCAAATGGTTTTACTGCACTTTCCGGCAGAGTGATGACACGCGTAGGTTGAGAGTGCTTGACAACCTTTAATCGGGCTTTGAATTCCGCTGCCAGAAGTTGATGGTCACTGCCGCAATCAGCGCCAGGCCGAGTTTTTGTGGACAAAATTGATGATCTCCACCTCCTACCGATAATGACGTAGTCAATCTGATTCCGATGCCCATTAGGGGATGTCCAGGTGTACAATCGCCGGGGGTGTTGTTCGAACCACGAATTCATTATTGTTAAACCAAATTCAGTGCAGAAATCCAATAGTTTCTCCCCGCGATCATTTCGTAAACCGAGGCCATGCTTTCCCACAACCTCTCTTAGATGATCGTCCTGCCTAGTACATCCAATTTTGGCATTAAAATCCCCAAGCAATATAGTTATTTCTTTACTTGGTATTTCGCGGTATAACTTCTAGGTCACCGTAAAACTGTTGGATTTTCTCTTCAGATGAGGTTGACGTTGGTGCATAGACCTGTATGAGAAGAATTGGATGTGGATGGGCCGCAAGCTTGAGGGTAACAATTCTATCGCTGATGGCGTTATAGCCTATGATCTTATTACGCAGCTGCTTAGACACAATGAATCCCACACCGCTGAAGATGTTTTCTGGACTACCGGCATTGATCCTTAACAAGCCACTTGGTGATATGGAGTGGCCATTTTCCTTTATATGAGTTTCACTCAGACCTAACACGTCCAAACCGTATCTCGCCATCTCCCCTTCAATTATTTCCGCCTTTCCCGCTTTCAGCATCCCACGCACATTCCAGGTGCCAATTTTAAGAGCAGTGTCCTTCATGGTCAGTCGACTTGCTTGAGGTGGTATTGGTCCTGCAGTAGTCCAATTTCTACAAGCGGCCTGCGGACGCACACGCTTGGAGCCGGTAGCCAATTTCACACCAGGAGACCCGGAACCGTCCTGGCGCCGGGGGTCAGCCGGGTGGCATGACAAGTCACATCTCAAGGTCGTACTACTCATGGTGGTTTTCTTGGGATAATAGTAACGGTAGATTCCCATGCCTTTCCGTACCAGTCTTTTTGAGGGTATTTAGTCCCCAGGGCTACTGTGGCCGAGGTATCAGGTTATCATTTCCGCCGCCTGAGATTCGGCGTTGTTACTCGTTTAGCACCACCCAGGGGACACGTGCAGGGCAGTGGAAGGTATCTCCTGCGGACGCGAGCAACCATCATCCCCCATTCACCATCCAAAACAAATTACTTAAATATAATAATGTGATATATTTTTAGAATTGGGTTAGCAAGACCTTTCATTTGATACCACGCACGATAGATTTTAAAACAAAAAGTTTTTTTTCCTATAAAAAAAAAGATGACGTAATAACTCCTCGCAGTTTTTTTTTTAATTGTGTCCTACGGGTCAAATGGATTCCTTTACCCTAAAGATTAAGTGTACCGAATTTCAGAACTCTTCTATCAGGTGCAGCACATTTTGAACTACCGCTAGGACTATTCTTTTGTTCTGTGTCACAGATTTGGGGGCCAGATAAAACTGAGACGAAACATTTTCAAAACTGCTTGGCACTTGGATCGGAAACCTGAATGTATACAAAATTAATCAAAAAACTTTGTCCCATGCTCTTTTATTTGTCCATGCGACCAAAACCCTCTAACTCACATTCGACACAATCGCCGGCGTTGTCAAAGCTGGCAACACTGACAGCTGGAAGCCTGCGCCAGCTGATATGTCAGTGACGTCATCAGCGTCATATGACGTGCACTACATCAGCCGATATGATTTATGTGCAGCAACAGTTGATAATATGTCAGATACGCGTTCACTCACATAGGCGGTGAATTATTCCGAAGTTCCGCACTGTAGCTCAATCCGTGTTTTTTATTTAAATTTGTCTGAATTGAGAAATATTTTATTGCTCCTTTTGTTTGAATTCAATACAAGTTTAGTGAACTTATTCCTGGTATCATCAGAAAATCACAGCAGTCCACTTTTGGGACTGTATAGTTGGGTACTCATTTGCTAATCTTAAACTTTTTGACAAGTAGGTTTTTAGAGAATTCATGCAAAATAATGTTGAACATTTAGAAAATCGCCGCAGATTCTTGCCATTCTTTGGCTCTTACGTCTTAGTCACCTGACCACCCTTCAAAATGGGGTGATAATAATACTACTAATAACATTATATTCATTGCGTAAACTTTAGTAAGACCCTGCCTACCATTCAAAGATTAACCTTTGCATATAAGTAAATCATGACGGAGCTACCATACATAAGAGTTGCCTTAAAGAATTTGAAGCTCTATCTATTTCAAAACTACCATCTACAGTAGAATACTCTGTAGTAGTGAAGTCATCACTCCAGGAAAAGCGGTTAGTCCAGTTTGAACGCAACAGTCACTCACATGTCAAGTTCAGCCACTAACAACAGAACTAGGCTGTTTGAAGTTAACATTGTATTACGAAGATGGAAAATCGCATTCAAAATTCAAATAGGTATCTACCTACACTACTTTTTAAGTACCTACTTCTTAGCCTTATGCTGGTAGATATAGTTCGGAGTAAGAGAATTTATACATACATACATACATAAATACATCACGCCTTCATCCCTTGCGGGGTAGGCAGAGCGTTAACGGCCGTAAAAGTACGGTCGTTATCGCCACGTCTGACAAATATTTGAGGGCCGTTTTAGCTATTGTCGTGTATCGCTATAGTGACAGGTTGTCAGCCTGTCGCCCAAAATTGCAATACACATGATACCCTCGAGTCCTTTAGTCGCTTCTTACGACACCCGCAGGAAAGAAATGGGGTGATGCTATTCTAAGCCGGCATCACACGGCAACTTTAAAGAATTTATTAATTTCATAAAACATACATACATACATTATCACGCCTATATCCCTTGCGGGGTATGAAAAGCGTCAACGACTGTACAAAACGGCCACTTATACCACGTCTGACATTTTAACAGTTATCAAGAAGACAGTGTATCACCATAGTGACAGGTTAATTGTTAGCCTGTAGCCTAAAATTGCAATACAAATCAACTATTAAATCCCTTAGTCACTTTTTACGAAACCCACAGAAAAGATAAAAGATATGGGGTGATGCTATTCTAAGCCGGCACCACACGGCATAAAATTGAAATAAAAGACGATTTAATTTGTCATAACTTTCGATTACATCCAAAGCAAATAACACAAGTGATGATATAGGTAGGTACAACGTTATAGGCAACTGTAATCCTGTCAGGCATGTAATTGGATATCACTACTTACAAGTTATAACGAAGTTTGAAACTATAATGAGATAATGTTGATTAGTTGTCGGTTTGTTTGCTATAGATACTGAAATGCCTCACCCACCTTTACGTCGAAGTAATTGATCGGGATTAAATTGATATCGACCTACTTTCAAACACCATTACAAGTTTTAATAGCTGGAACTTTAGAGAAATCTGGAGGTTCTTAGAAAACAAAGGTAAGTCTATTCAAGATAGGTACGCTATATTCTATAATACATCAACATCATCATCACTCACTTTAAAAAAAACTGTAAATATTTATAATTTATAACTCATCCAAATTTTCCGCTAAGAAAGTTTTTGGATATGCACAAATTATGCTAAACTGCAATGAAAACGGTGTACCAGTATTTTTTCAAATGTACCTAGCACAGTCGCGTTCAAAAGTGTAGACCATGACCTTTATTTAGGGTTTTTTTATTCAGAAATAGGACTATTCTGATAAAGTTTACTAAGCTCAGTCGTAATAAATAACCAATCATCGTATGGAAATAAAAAAAACCGGCCAAGAGCGTGTCAAACACGCCCACAAATAGGGTTTCGTAGTCAACGTTTAAATATCAGGTTTTTCAGCATTACAAACTTAATTTTGTTGCTGGTTTGTTAGCAGCAGTATGATGACTAACCGCAAATAGAAAAACTCAATTTTTTCTGAAACCTTTAAGGGTACAATATTCGTTATAGTTTTTATTGTAATTTCAGATTGTAAGCTATATTCCATATTTATTTCAAATTTTTATTGTTTATACTTTAGAAGTTACAGCTGGAACAAATTATGGGTCAAAAATGCCCTTTTTAAAAGCAAATATCTCGTGACAGAAACATTTTAGTGACTTTGATTCAAAGAAACCTCACCTTTGTTTTAAAAGACCTATTCAACGATACCCTACTCAATATCACAGAAGAAAAAAAAAAATTTGCCCCCCTTTCACTTGTATGGGAGGGGGTCCAAAAAACATTTAATATATTTTTTTCTTAACACTTATTTATTTGGGTCAACACGATCTATCTTCTCACCAAATTTCATGTCGATAGCTCTAAAACTGACGAAGATATGAGGGCGCGGCATACAGACAGACAGACAGACAGACAGACTTGACGAAACTATAAGGGTTTCTAGTAGACTACGAAACCCTAAAAAGATATTTTAAACTTTAAATGAAGGCTATGGACTCCACTTTTGAACTCAACTGTAAATGTGAAAAAATACTATTTCCAAAAGTATTCTTCAGTTGCATGAGTTGGTTTAGACCTTGACAGCTATTTTCAGTTTTTCTGCAATCTGAACACCTACCTTACCTAATCGGGTCGTTGGACGACTTGGTGTCCGACTTGGAGAAGAAGAGGAACCCAGTTTTTCAAATCTCTGGTAAGCGTAAGGTGCAATTTCGTCATGTGCAATGTGCAGCCCATTGCAGCCGTACGCGACTGCTGTGGCCATGCATCTGACTGACGCGTGCGCGGTACTATGAAAGTTTACCAAGTTTACCCTTCGAACTCAGCGCCGCTTAATTAGAAATTCGACAACTGCTTATTTTACTCTCTTCGATCAGCGTGTCTGTACTTCCGGCACACCGTGTGTTTTTTGAACAAACCTTACGGATTAAACGCCGTGTGTAAAATGTCCCCAAGTCCCCATGGAGGCAGACAATTTCTGCATGCGAGGCTTTATTTATATCGTTTCATTTCGGTCGTTAGACACCGGCGAAGTTAATTGTGTGTGCGTTCACATCCCGCGTGGTTACGGTAGGTAGACCACTCTACACAGACCTCGAAGACGATTGACTTTGCAATGAAAACATAATACGGGCCTAAGATAGCATCCGTAGTTCAAAGAACAAACATCGAATATTGAATTAAATACAAACTCAAAGTTCTTTTAACATAAGTACCTATTACGAAAATAATGACATACAAAATCTGTAAAACACCGTGGGCTATTTTACATGTTTTAATATGACAGGATTTTTTTTTTCACGCATGTTGTCACTATTGCACGCTCATACGATTTCGCGATTAATGTGGAGGTAGATTATTAAATTTGTAGGTAGAATATTATGCACAGATGCATTTTGGCCCTAAGAGTGCCAGAAAGTTAAATTTAAGCTACTGAATTTAAAAATTAGAGGCCTTACCACAAAACAAATCCTAGACGCGTGTCGAGCGAGTGTTTAATAATAGAATTCAACAAAACAAACGCTAAAAACGCGTTTAGCGCGTGTCCAAACGTTTTTGTGGTATGTAATTATGTAAAATAGTGGTAAGTGGTATTAAATAACAAAAAAACTGCAAAATATCGAAAACTGAGTAATGTCACAGAAAAGTCAACTGCAGCTTTGATAATGGCTGAAAGCTTCTTCACTCCACAGTCTGTGGTATACATTTCCACGTCATAGTTGGAGGAAGGAACGCACGTACCCTCTGTGGGCCGTAATAAGGTCGTAATACTAATTGCCGGGGGCAAGAGGCAAGACAAACGACCTGTCTTAAAAGATATGCATAAAGATTAGTTGGTACGACAATGTATGACTCGGGGATAAATCTGACATTTTACCTCTCGTGGGAAGATTTTTCAAGTTGAAAATGTCATCCGCATTTTTTATACTACATTCACTTAAAAAAGGCATTAATGAGCTGATTTTCAAGTTAAATAATTGTTTTATTTATAAGACAAACATCACAGTATCACAGTAATAACTTAGCCCCAAGCTCCACAAAAAGGACATAGGACATGCCCTACGACGCTTGACGTTTGATATCGCGACGCTTTGGCGACGCTTTGGCGACGCTTGAAACGGTTTCCATATAAAATGTATGAAAACGTATTGACAAAGGCACACACAAGCGTCGCCAAAGCGTCGCATCTATGACAGCTAGCGTCAAAAATTAAGAAGAATGTTTGACGATTACTTGTCTGTCAACTGTGATTCTTACGTCCTATGCTCTTCGTCTTTTTGGTGGAGTTTGCGCCTTAGATTCGAAAATTCGAAAGTGCCAAAAACAACCATTTATGCTAACCGTTTCAATTCCTATAGGATAGTACAACTTGAGTCTCATTTACTTATGATGTACCTTATATGGATAGTATTGGATAGGTAATATAAAGTTTTAAACAAAATTATTATGGAAGCAATATAAACTTGTCCATACGCCCAAACACGGTATTGCGCGATGGAAGAAATTCTCGTAAAGCGAGAATTGGAACGAATTCACTTGCCCAAACGACACAATATTGTCAAAACTACCTTATATTTACGTTTTATAGCCGCAATTCCGTGAGCTCTTCCACCCAGTAACAACAATCCCTACCCTCATTCGCGCCCCAAAACAACCCCAAAATTTAGCGAACAAAATTACAAAGCAAATTAAAGTACACTCAGCAATAACAAAGCCCTTAATATAAACAATTTTTGTTTACATCGGTCCGTATATTAGCGTAATTGGTAATCAAAATAAACCGGTACAAAATTCAGTGCGTACTATGAAGCTTTTGCTGGTCTTTGAAGACCAAACGAATCACGAATTTTGTTAGGTATCTTAAAATAACCTTGCGCTTGGAGCCATTCAACAATAGAAATAAATAAACTGTATCAAAATGGAACTGTATTTGGTACACTGCAGACTGATTTTAAATTTTTGGCCTCCTGAAAAACCTCGCGCTTAATAGGACTTCTTCCTTACCGAGTACAACGATAAAATAAACCATATTTTGCGAATTTATAGCCTAAATGCTTTGGGATAGGGGTGTGCATCTTTTATTGTTTCAATCTATAAGCATATATCTTGTTCCTATCGATTACTGGGTAGGTACGTGAATTGTGTCCTTTCCGTTCCCTACGTTATCTCTTGTCCCTTTCCCTTATTTATATGATGACCCTCAATCAATATTCCGATAAAACAAAGCCCGGTACAGTCATAAAGATATTTTATGTAGTTACTAGCGGCCCGCCCAGCGGTTTCACTCGCTGCTACTTACCTGTTTTCCCGTAGAAATGGGATCTTTGCCCGTAGTAAAAAGTCCATTAATCCATTCTAGCAGAAGTTACTCATCATGACCATGTGCCAGCAGAAGCAGCCTGTCGTGCTGAATAACTTTTACTTTGAAACCATTACCCTATCTCTTATAGTTTAGATGGGATGCTTGTGGTCTACATCAGGTACTCCAGATCCTCGATGACCATGTGCCAGCAGAAGCGGCCCGTCATGGTGAACAACTTTTTCTATGAAGCCATGACCGTATCTCTTATAGTTTATATGGGATGCTGGTGGTCTTCATCAGGTACTCCAGATCCTCGAGGGCTGACCATGTCCGTCTTTTATATGATAGTAATATCAGTGCCAAAATTCGCGAGGATCGGTAAAGCGGTTTGGCTAATTTGGGTAATATCTGCTTTATTTCCCCGTTTTCCTGCTGCTAACCGTTTTCTCGTAGGAATGAGGAATTTTCCCGTGGTAAAAAGTAGCCTATGTTACTCAGGGATGTTGTAGCTTTCTAATAGTGAAAGAATTTTGGAAATCGGTCCAGTAGTTTCGGAGTTTATCGATTACATACAAACAAACAAACAAACAAACAAACAAAAAAACAAACAAAGTTTTCCTCTTTATTATATTAGTGTAGATAGAATTATAGATATGAGGGACGGCTTACAATGCCCATAATATAATCGGAACATATCAGGCGTGTATATTTCTTATTAGACGAAGTAAATCTTTGGCCCTAGATACAGCATTTTTTTATATGAAAAGGTTTTATTTTTGAAATTTTGTAGGAAAATAATTCAACTAGATTTAATAGGTACAAAAAACTTGTCAACAATCTGTGGCAAAGATTCTCATATCACAGAGTATAGCATGCAAAATAATAAACTAAAGAAACTGTATTATTTTGTGTATTTAATAGAAAACACAACTCACCTTAAAACACGGTGGAAGAATAAAAAATTGTGCGGTGGATGCCTTTGAAAAAATCACTTTGTTTAGCTCTGTTAGTAGTACCTGACAGAAAGATGTACTTGATTTTCAAGACGAAAAATACGTTATACCTACTACTACTACTTAAAAACCTTATTAAAATCTAGGCTCTACCTTCGTCTATATAAATTAAAGCTATCTGAAATACCTTACGTTTCTAATAAACGTTCCTAACTTGGTTAATATCTCATCCTCTAATTAATGCCTAGTTTCCCCACATTTAAGGAAACCACACATTTCTGACTCGTGACAGATTAGTTTAAATTAATATGGAATTAACGTCTGAGAGTTATCTAATATTTGTAGGGCTGTAATCAAGATGTGGTTTTCATTTGTCACTGATGTTTTGGAGAATAACAAATTGTTAGTTTCAGGCAATTTCTGATGATGTTTTCACGATGGTGTGTTTAAAGATTTAAACTATAGTTGAGACAGCTTTTCTCATCTATAGTTGTCTGTATGTGTCGCTACATTCAGCACCGTATGGCACTCTCTTTCTTACTTGAGTTTGCCACCAAGTGGGTGGCTACTTCAGAGTGCCTAACGCGTCATCCATAGTACGCTACGGATAGGAAGCAGTAGCGAAGCGAAATATGTAGGCCGTAGGTAGTACCTTTGCCTGCTGTGTCCGCTTTGGACTGACATTAACATTAGGCCTACTAACTGACAGTAGATTGACGTGAGAGTAGGGATTGCAATCCCGCATTGCAGGATCCGTAATCCCGCGGGATCCCGCGCTAATTTTGGCCTTGCGGGATCCCGCACCTTCATAACGCGGATCCGCGGATCCCGCACATTGAAAATTTGCACCAAAAAACACGTCAACTTTTGCTTCCGAATGGCGAAAACTTGACGTTCGTTTCCTAAAAATATGTCTTAACTATCTAAACATTAAACAAGAAGACGACAAAGCATTTCTTACTTGTTGTTTGCTAAGCTGCAGGCTGGGTGATACTCGCAAAACCATTAATATCCATTCTTCTATAACTTATCAGTTATCTTGACACCCGAAACAAAAAACACTGACACTAGAGTTCATCGGGTCGATGAACGACTCAGTGTCCTACTCAAAAAGAAAAGTTATCTTATTACCATAGGTAGTCCCAGTAATTTTTAGTAAATTGAAAATGTTATTTAAAAAGTTTAATTAAAGGTGTGATCTAAAGAAACTAATATATTTGCCCCTTGATTCTGGTCTCTAGTCAATTCAATATTAAAGTTCATTCATATTGTTTAGAAAAACTGATCAAGAGCGTGTCAGATACGCCCGCCCACATTAAGGGTTTAGTAGTTTAAATATCAAGTTTTTCAGCGTTACAAATTTAATTTTGTTGCTGGTTTGTTTGGTTACTAACCGCGAAAGAAAATCTTTTATTTTTCTTAAAACCTGATTAGTACAGTATCCATTTTAATTATCTAATTTGAATTTTTATTCGGTTTGAATACGTGACAGGCATGTTAATGTTTATTGAACTAAAGTCGATTTTTAAAGAAAAATCCGTGCTTTAAACTAGATTTTTGACATTATTACAAAGATGCGGGATCCCGCGGGATCCGCGCGGGATTGTGCCAATCCCGCAAATGAATCCCGCGGGATTGAATGAGGTGCGGGATTGCAATCCCTACGTGAGAGTATGGATTTGTACATTTTTGAAAGGAACGTCGATGGGAATCTGCGTGTATGGACCCCTCGCCACTGTTACCTAGGCATGCCATACTCATACCTACCTATGTAGGCTCGAGGTATTGTAAAAATTCTTTACTTGTTATGCATACCTAACCCACAAATCTTAAAACATCTTGACAACTATCAAATATAACATTACTTCAGCCTATCAGTCTACTGATAGATGTAGGCCTCACTGAGGGTAGGTACTAGGTAGCTACAAGTCGTAAGTTGCAGCAGTTTTGTTTAAAGTCATCATTGGCTATGGCTATGTTACAGGCAAAACCCTTAACCAGTCAATAACGTTATTGACTGGAAAAACCAGTCAATTACGTTATTGCCTAAGGGCCTCAGTCAAAACCCTTATTGACTGGTTTTATCTATTAAAAGCAGTCAATAACGATATTGACTGACGTGCCCAGTCAAAACCCTTAATAGGTACTTCTGCCTCGGTAGCAGCAACCTAGACTGGCTGGCTGACTGTCTCAATCGCCGGTTGTTATTCCTGAGGACATGCCCAAGTCGCAGACGGCTCTTCACTATCTAATGCTGACATTAGCGTATACGTGGCTTCACCTCCTAGATGTCATAGACTTCACGACGGTGGTTGTTAGGCTCCCGCCTAGTTCAATCGGCGAGCGAGGCTGTAGGCTTTCTTCTAGCTGCGACCATCTAACGGTCCTGATGGTGATCTCAGACCAGCCAGGCAGTCTAGGTTGCTACCACCGGGTCGGACGTACCTATTAAGGGTTTTGAAAAAAATCTAACGGTCTTGATGGTTACTATGCAGTAACCATTGCGTTGCGGTGAGTTTATGTGCGATGCGGCGGGTAGCACTGCGTTGCGGTGAGTTTATGTGCAGTGCGGCGGAAACCAGTGAGGTGCGGAGAGTTTCGGTGCGCGATACGGCGGGTATCACTGGGTTGCGGTGTGTTTATGTGCAATGCGGCGGAAAGCAGTTCGGTGCGGAGAGTTTCGGTGTGCGATGCGGCGGGTAGCACTGAATTGCGGTGAGTTTATGTGCTTTGCGGCGGAAAGCAGTGCGGTGCGGGAAGTATTGTTGTGTGTTGCGGCGGGTAGCGCTGAATTGTAGTGAGTTTATGTGCTTTGCGGCGGAAAGCAGTGCGATGCGGAAGTTTTGTTGTGTGTTGCGGCGGGTAGCGCTGAATTGCGGTGAGTTTATGTGCTTTGCGGCGGAAAACAGTGCGGTGCGAGAAGTTTTATTGTGTGTTGCGGCGGGTAGCGCTGAATTGCGGTGAGTTTATGTGCTTCGCGGCGGAAAGCAGTGCGGTGCGGAGAGTTTTGTTGTGTGATGCGGCGGGTAGCGCTGAATTGCGGTGAGTTTATGTGCTTTGCGGTGAAAAGCAGTGCGGTGCGGGAAGTTTTGTTGTGTGATGCGGCGGGTAGCGCTGAATTGCGGTGAGTTTATGTGCTTTGCGGCGGAAAGCAGTGCGGTGCGGAAGTTTTGTTGTGTGATGCGGTGGGTAGCGCTGAATTGCGGTGAGTTTATGTGCTTTGCGGCGGAAAACAGTGCGGTGCGGAGAGTTCCGGTGTGCGATGCGGCGAGTAGCACAGATTTGCGGTGAGATAATGAGCGATGCGGCGGGTAGCAGTGCGATAAGGCGAGTAGCACTGACATGCGGTGAGATTATGAGCAATGCGGCGGGTAGCACGGCGTTGCCGTGAGTTTATGTGCTATGCGGCGAAAAGCAGTGCGGTGCGGAGAGTTTCGATGTGCGATGCGGCGAGTAGCACTGATTTGCGGTGAGATTATGAGCGATGCGTTGGGTATCAGTGCAGTGCGGTTAGTTTAGATGCGATGCGGCGGGTAGCAGTACGGTGCGGTGAGCTACGGTGCGATGCGGCGAGTAGGAGTGGTTACTGCATAGTAACCGTCAGGATCGATATATATTTTTTTAAATAAGATAGGCTCGCATTTGTCTGCTATCTCACCAGCTGATAAAAGGAGTAATCCTAGTCAGCGACGTGATCCCGGAGGTGGAATGGGGATAATCAGGTCGTGGGGCGATTGTACACGCTCACTGAAATGCATCTTATAGAAGATAGAAGATGGAGGCAGTCAGAGTGAAAGTCTACTGTTTCACTCGCCAGTGGCACTGAGCCCGAGTCCTCGAGTAACTACCGGGTGGACTATGATTTCTGGGAGGGGAGGCCACGTATTTGCTGCCGTCAACATAAGTGAAGAGCCGTCTACGACTTGGGCATGTCCTTATGGAATAACAACCGGCGAGCGAGACAGTAGACTTCCACACTGGCAGCGACCATCTAACGATCCTGATGGTGATCTAAGACCAACCAGAACATACCTATTAAGGGTTTTGACTAGGCACGTCAGTCAATAACGTTATTGACTGATTTTATTAGACAAAATCAGTCAATAAGGGTTTTGACTGAGTACCTTAGGCAATAACGTTATTGACTGGTTTTGCCAGTCATTAACGTTATTGACTGGTTAAGGGTTTTGACTGTAACAGCTACACTTGGTAATCGGAAAAACCCTAGTTAAGCAGTACGCAAAATTCAGGATGCTAAGCGACACATCTCACAGATAGATGAGCTTTTAATGGTATTAGTTGTAATCCACTAATGTGTTTAGTTCGGGATCCCGTTAACTAATGGATTAGGCGCGTCTCTTAGGGTTGTTACGTGTCTGTATCGGCGTGATTCCATCAGTAAGGTAGGTCTTTGAAGCTGGAAGAAAAATTTGATAAGCTGGAAGTTATACCGATAAAATCAAAGAATAATATAACCGAAATAAATTCCGTATTATTTAATGGTAATAAAAGGCGCAGGAAAATATTAAAATAACAGCAAAGCATTTTACTTGTATCACTTGTATGTACTACTTGCTTGTCGTACGAAACAATGAAGCGTCAAACGACTCGACGAATGAGAATGAGTTAGTTTGAAACGAAAGACAATAACAGTGAGATAAAAATTGTTAAACAACAACTGTTTAATTTCCTGTTTTTGAGTGGATTGTTCTTTTTCAACCATTTTATTTCATTTTAGGTGTAATAATTGCTTGGAATTAGCAACGCGATAGCATCTGAAATCCTGAGAATGCGGTGTGGCACGGCCCTAAAACGAATTTCACTAATTCCAATTTAATAGTTTTTCTACTCTTGTATTGGTGTATAAAGCGGCTGCAACCTCTGAATGAATTGAGGGTATTTAGGTTATTCTAATTTGCTATTCGAAAATCTGGGACGGTTTTGGAAACAATGAATATTCTATGATGTTCGGAAATGAGTTTGAACTTTGCCGTTGTCTGTATCAAATTATAGCGAGATTGGTAGGTAGGCGTTTCAATGTAACTTTTGACTGGTTTGATGGTATAGTCTCCAATCAAGCGAAGTACCTAAGCGTGGGCGTGGGTAATTAATTATGCAAAGCTGAAGTTTGCAGGTTTCAATGCCTGCATTGAAAAAGGCTATTTGATTACTGACTATAAGCCAGTGAGAAAACTAAATGTCCTGCTGTGGTTTTAAAAACTCGTCTAGTTTAAAAAGTAAATTATAGTCAAGTAAGCTTTTAAGCTTAAAGATACCGATGATGATGATGATGATCTCTCCCACCAATTTTGGCCATAGCGACCACTTCTACTCCTAACCTATGGTACTTTATTCGAGCTTTATTCTGATTAATTCATTTTTTGGGTTATTGAAGAGGATATTCGTGTTTGTGTAATTTGTGATTCCTACTTCCAAATCTCGTGCGTAGAATGAATATCAAAAAATAATGTTATTATAATATTCTTATAAACAAAATAATAAAAGATTAAGAATTCGTTAGCATAAGGAAATTATTATCTACCGTAAGAAATTTCTTTTCGGTGAGCTTTACCACGCTCTACTACTCAATATATTTTCAGTACCTACACAAAACAAAACAAAAAGGAATAAAAACTTGGTGCAAAGTTTAATGATTTCGGCAATATTGCCTTCCTCGTTCAATTTTATATTTAACCCCGAAATTGTTAACTGGGCAGAACGGTCCACGTCGGGAGGGCAATCCGGAATATTGATGAAAAATAATTGTTATCTCACATGATGAGTCAGTAACCGGGACGTCAAAAACGTTGTATTTCAAAAATTGTGCATCAGTTTTACGACATGTATATGACAGCTTTTGAAACTTTTATATAACTTAGCAGGATGACGCATACAAACTATGTTATAAAATAGCGTAGTAAAAAAAAGGTAATAGGAATAAGTATGAAATCAATTCCAAAAATTTAACATGTACAGGATGTAAAAAAATCAACTGCAAATATTTTAAGGGGTGAATCAGCCCATGGAACTGAACAACTTTCCCCAAGGAACATAAATCAAAATATGAAAAAAAAAAATTGGACCTCCCATACAAATTGACTCGGCCGGCTGGTACATTTTGTATGGGAGGTCCAAATTTTTTTTTCATATTTCCACCCATATTCCTTGGGGAAAGTTGTTCAGTTCCATGGGCTGATTCACCCCTTGAAATATTTGCAGTTGATTTTTTTACATACTGTATATTTAAAATTATTGTTCTACCTATACAAAACAAATTGTAACAAAAGTTCAGATGGATATTGTTCAGATGGTACTTACGTGAATGAATTAACATTATCCTGTTAATAGTTCCTATTTGTAGCTTGAAGACGATAGTAATTCGAAGACTACCTACGCTCGTACCAAACTGTAACAGATAATTACAACTACCCACACTACCGCGGTAGCAAACCAGCAGGAAAATTAATAAAGTACCTAATAACGGCGTGTCAAAAGTAATTTTCCTTCGGAACTAATAAACATGTATCTTGCTAAAACCGACTAGTAACACACAGACAAGCATCGGTAAAATTTATAGCCGAAATTAGCCTCACGCGTCGATTGCAATAAATTTACATATCTTTCAGCTGTTAGTTTCTGGATGTTGTTGTGTTGAGAAGGGGAAGTTAGTAAATTGAAGCAAATTGTGCACAGTATTTCAACTTTTTTAAAATATATATTACCGGATCTATGTGCTAGAATACAGAGTAGACACCTCAAGATAGAAATCGTCGGAGAGGAAGACCCCATAAAAGATGGATCTTAGGTCATATCGTGAAGACTAATAGGAGCTCAGTATGGACAGAGAAAGGTGGAAAAAGGAAGGAGAGAACTTTTGCTCAGCGTTGGGATACCGTATACTCATACTAATAACAATTTAATAAAGTATCGGATCTGTCAACTATAGTCCGTCCAGTTCGTGCGCGACCTTCCCTAGGGGTGACAGACGTTGGGGAGGGAGATGTCAGCGGGTAGCGGGAGGTGTAGCGGGGAAGGGAGAAGCGCGCATCCGCGCCGCACGTCATATTAAAATGACGTGCTTCCTCGCCCCTCCACCGTCTGTACCCCGCAGGAAGGTCGCGCACGAACTTGACGGACTATAGCAGTCTACCCCGGGCAACGGTTTACAGGCTTACCTACTAAACTATATCCGACTAAAGTATTCCACTTCATTCACTTGGGCTAGGGCCCTATCTAGGGCCGAACAGCCTTTATGTTCGGCGGTTGTTATGTGAAAATTTAAGTTTTTAATTTTAGTTAAATATATAGGTAATACTTGCTTCTCTGAGCGGTTTTTTACTTAACACTGGCGAAATCATTACGAAAACACCATAAAAACAAGAAATTGAATTGAGCGGTTTTTTATCACAGAAATTTTACGCAAGGTAGTTATTTTAAACTGTCTCAAATTGTTCATTCTTTCTCAAGTCAAGACAAAATAAACATGCCACATCACCCCCTGAGCAGATACTCTCTCTTCTCAATTATGTTTTTTGCCGATAAGCAATTCATCTAGTGTCAATTCGCCCTTCCAAAATTTATAGTGTGCACCTTCTACAACTATTCTTTGGTATTTCGCTAAACCCGTTATAGGTGCTTTCCTAATTTTGTAGCCCGTTGACACGCTACAAGACCTCATAAATGCAGGTATTTGCGCTTGTGGCGGTATTAGAGCCTATAGAGTGGTAATAACAGGCTTTGAGGTTATTTTACTAACTGTTGTTGAGTAATGAAGTCATTGTGATGCTAATAGCGCCAACTTGTTAGTACCTGTAAATATTACGGCCGTAACTACTACAGTGCAGGTTGCATAAGGTGAACTTTTGGTGTTTTGCATGTCTGCTTAGAATGTGCCGTGTCATAACACACATCACAGTCCATAGCAGTCCACTGATGGACATAAGCCTCCCTGAGGTTGCGCCACAAGGAAAACGATCTCCCGTTATCTCCATCCAGTTGCTACAGGATCAGTTTTATATTTCGTATTTCTATGTAGGTATAATCCTTGGAGAAAGGTGTTAAGTTTTGTAGGCTAGATTAACACTTAAAAAAACTCCATTTTTTTTACTCCATGACCTTGTAGGGATAGCAAAACGAATTTTACATTATTATTACAAAGAAATGTTGTTATATCTAAGCACGCACACAAAACCGAGAACAGCAAATCTGTTTGACGATAAAATAGATTTATATGGCTTAACACCCCATGAATATACTTTTATGGGTTGCAGAAGCTAGAAATCGTCGAATTTACAATGTCTACACGGCGTTAACGTCATTTTTGTAACTGGAACGAAAATAAATAGCGTGATAATGCCGACGTTTTCATGTTTGGATATGAAATTGGTGTTGATTCAAGCCACGAAATCACATATTTCTTCTGTCACTGTTTTTTGTTATAATATCAGCAGAATAAATAATAGTCCACATCTGGACATGCTCTCTCGATGGGGGGGGGGGGGGGGTATTCCCACATTCACAACGTTTGGCAGGCGTCGAACGTTGCAGCCTATAGGTATATCCATTTTGTCGCCAGACTTACCCAAGTTTTTCTTGTTATCCATAGACATTTTTCTTTCTAACTAGACAGTTAATCTCGCACTCTGAGGGCCGACTAACTGCGCTCCTAGACTTAAAGTTCTAGGCGCTAGAACTTTGTGTTTTGTTGTTAATTACTGCTAAAGACTACGAACTAACCGTGAATAGTAGGTAAATGGTTCTTTGCTTTGTCTAGTTCTTAACCTAGATTGCAGGATAATGAGTGGGTCTGAGGCGGAGCAACTTTTATAAAGAGAAAGATAGCAAGCTCAAAGAAAATTACTCACCCTTCACAGAAAATAGATATGTAAGTAACAACATTTTGTCAAGAAACTTGTAAGACTGCCTAAGTGTGCGTGGAAAGAAATATTTTTTTTAGTTGCGAAACCATAAAACGGAACAAGTTTCCCCAGGAATCATCAAATATTATGTTGAAGAACTTTGTATGGGAGTTAGAAAACCATTAAGTTTTATAGGGAAAGTTGTTTAGTTCCATGTCTGATCATGGCTGCAAAGTTTTAGGTGCACAACAATAGTCACTCCTTGTCCAAGTCGCGACCGAATTCAAGACGCTGACCGCATACACACGTGCTTAGAGCAACTTCTAGAAGTTTCTAGAAAGTTTCAGAAAGTTCTGGAAACTCTTACTGAGGGCCAGGGAACTTACACGTGTTTAGTGTTTGCGGGGAACAAATACTACGACTAAGTTAGCCGGCACGTCCTATAGTGTAATTAGGAGATAAGATCAACACTGGACTTAGTTCGTTAAAGAGGTAAACAGACTCGTAATTTTAAAACTAGACAATCCTTTACAGAAGGGATAACAATGCGTCATTGTTCCATTCAACAAGAGTATCGGAAATTTATCTACCATTGGAAAATGCAATATATTTTTCGCAGGTTCGTCAAGTTCAGTCACGTAGGTAGAAGAGGTAAGTCTGCGTACTCTAGATCAAGGTACAATATCGACTGTTTTAATTTCAAATGTCGTAAGGGACATTTTGTCGTAAGGGACATTAAAGGCTCAGAATATGCAGTTTTTTATTCTCTATCGATCTGTCGTATCCACGCAGCGATATCTCGAAAAATGAAGGAGTTATAAGCTAAAACACTTTGTAGTAAGTCAAGATCTTGGACAGAAAATTGTAGTAAGTTACCAAAAATATGTATACCATTTAGTGGGGGTACGCTGTAAAGGCTTTTACAATTATGAATTACTTATACGACATAATTCTAAACAAAACTAAAAACTTCTGGCTGAAAGTGTCGCAATTACCAACGGATAGAAGCAGTATGTTATTTACAACATTACTTCCATAAAACATTTGAAATTATTGATGTCACTTACGACATAAATTTTGTTATTGAAACGTCCTTACAACATTTTTACGATTTAGATCTCGGAAAATTCCTTTACAACAACACTTCCTTGAAACACTTGGAAAATTCTGTGTCTTTACGACATTATTTTTTCATAAAAGAGTCCGTTACAACATTTTTACGGTTTCGATCTCAAGAAAATCCCTTTATTACACAGCTGTTATTACACACGGGATGTTCTGATGTCACTTTCCTTAAGGAGGCTGTAAATAAGTAGAAGTCTATCTCATCTAGTGATCTTCCCTTCAACACCCGCAGGGATAAGCCTTCAACTACCCATTATCCTTTTCACCATTTGGCATAACAAACTGTAACGTGCGAGTTGGACAAAGACGCGATAGAAGCATGGCATGCTCTGCCGACATTTTTTTAAATTCCCGCTATATTTTAAACGTTCTTTTGCCACTCTAGGATGGGTCAATTCAATGGGATGAAATGAACTACTTCGTAAAAGAATATCTATATTTGGACCTATTAGTGTTACGCGTCAGTGCACGACTGCTGCAGCCTTTAAAGGAAAGCCAAAGTCTTATAACATCAGGCAAAAAAATTGCTACTAGTAGCTTTCTTGTTTCGTTTCTTTTTGTTGTTTTCATTGAAGACTTCAAAATCACCATCTGCATGATAGCGATGGCAGTGGTACATATAAAAAACCAGACACCCAGGTTTTACCTGCCGTAGAAATGCAACTGGATGCATAAATTATAAGTCTAGCTCTTTAAAAATAAATGCTACCTATTAAAAACAATGTGTCATGACATGTTTTAAACAGCCTTTATTGAATGAATGTTTACTTAATATACAGTTTTTAAAACCATCTGCCAAGAATTTCCGACAATTTTAGGTAAGGCAGACTAATAATTATTTTCTCTACTAATAAAGCTCTAAAAGCTGCTATTAGTTTTGTAACGATGTCATATCACGTACTATATGAATACCGGACAACTCCGAATTCTGATTCTTGCTTAGCGCAACCTTCCCGACCTGCTGCCATGCGTTTTATCTTGATATCATGTGACGTAGGTAACAGCTAAGGTTTAAATAAATGCCTTGATAACTGTTTTCAATGTAAGTACATTATTCAAATTAAGTTGGTAGGTAATTCTATTATTGAACATATTTTTTACCTACTTTTAAACTCCATAACCTACATTAATTATAATTATAATGATGAATCCTATATTTGCAAATTGTGATTTGTTGTTTTTTATAAATGCTTTTTAGTATTTTTCTTCTTACTATACTAGATTGTGCTTATAACCCGTCCACTGCGTACAAAAAAACAGGGATCGTGAAAAACATTATTTGTGGAACGCTACTCATAGCATGCCATGATCACGCAACGTTTGTGAAAGACGTTTGTGTTTTTTTAACAATGAGAACATTTAATAAATCTAATTGTTTTAATCAAATCCTAGTTTTGAGATAATAACTAACGAGAAAGTATTAACGTATAAAAATATTATTATAATGTCATAAGCAAACCTGAGTGGGACCGCCACGGTACGTGGATAAGTAGTATTCTGATTCTTACAAAATTGTTATGCGATTAAGTACTGCTCAGTTTAGCTTAGGGATTAAGACATCTGAAATTAGTAACTCTTTGACTAACGTAAAAAGTGACTTGTAACTCACCTGTGGTCGCAAAGTTACTAAATTCAGGCCTCTTGTTAAAATTTTATCAAATAGAAACAAAATAATATCTTTTCTTTTTGCAAAAATACTTAATCTTCAATTAGAATCTAAACTTAATTAAGCAACATTTTACTATAAGAAAATACCTACTTCCTACGAAAACCCCTACAAATAATTAATAGTTAAATGCTAAACGGAAGGTTTTATTACAGTAATTTCTTGGCAAATTTATAAACTGTACGTGAGTTACGACAATTATCAAGTACTTATTTATAGCTTTCTTACAAATTCACGGTGCTTTACAACACACAAAAAAAAATATCAGTAAGATAGAGCCTTAGTTACTACAAAATGACTATTATTTCTGTACGTAACGCCATTGTAGTAAAAGGCATCCTTAGCACTCAAAATGTCGTAAAGGACACCTCAACAAAAAAATCGTGTCGTAAGGGACGCAATCTTTAAAACTACTGAAATAATCATTAATTAGACTATTTATTCTGAAAGATATCGTAATTTTATTACTTTTGTCTCTTGGAATCATTTAAATCGGTTAAGATTTAAAAAAGTTATATGAATTCAAATGTCGAAAATCGTTTTTTTGCTCTCCTGAAAAGTAGGGGTTTGTCCCTTACGACATTTGAAATTAAAACAGTCGATATGTTTAAAAGTGATAAAAGAAGGATTCTGTCCAATCCAAAATTATGGATGAAATCCAAAATTAATCGCTATGTTTTTTTAAACCTCAAACCGACCAAGCTAATTATTTAGATTGCCTCCAAATGCACTCATATCTAACACTGCGAAACTCGTATCATAACCTGTCTGAGAGCATAGAGGAGCTTATTGGTAATGTCCTTAAAACAACAAGCGTGATATCAGTAAAAACTCGTCTCGTCCAAGTATTAAGTATGCTCTATTTCGCTATAAGTTGATTTGATATGCACTGTCGTGTCACGTTGCTTTAGCCTTTTCTTATATTTTTATGTACAAGATTTCGTAGTTTAGGTTAATGCATTCGCTCTAGACATAACCATGTTCTGTGTACCCATAACACGCGGAAGCGAACAGTTATCCAGCAGGTGCATAAACCAACCGTCCCGTGCCACTACTAATATGACTCTTGACAAAGTCCGCGCTAGTGCTGGAAATAACGGTACAAGAAGGCTAAATTCGTCCTCTAAAAGTCGTATGGACGTAACTTGAAAAACTTGATTTTACAGGAGAAGCGATTGAAAGTTGGCGAAAAGTTTAAAATTGTGTCATAAATTTGTGTTTACATTTACGATCATCATTTTTTTTTATGTGAATGCGTCAAATGGCTAAAATTAAGAACATACATATAAATTTCGGAAAAAGTCACAGGTTTTTTTATAAAAAAATTAAAATCGACTTACGTCTATATGCAAAAAAAAACTTCAAAGCAATTGAAGTTACACCTGCTTAAATAAATAGTTACGGAAGTTCGTTTTGAAATCTTTTGCAATGTTTTTGTTGGCTTAAGCTATGAAAATATATTCGGATCAGAAAAACAATCCTACCAAAAATGAGATAGACTTCATTGTGGCCTCAAAGAGACAAATTTTCAATGATGTCTCGGTGATCAACAGGGTTAAAACCGGAAGCGATCACCGAATGATCAGAGGCACGTTGAACATAAACGTCAAACTAGAACGGTCTCGCCTAGTGAAGTCTACGCTCCGACCATCTGCGACCCATATTCAAAACCCGGAATGCTTCCAACTGAAACTTACAAATCGCTTTGCTTGCCTAGATTGCGATATTGTGGACGGTATCAGAAACTGTCCACACAGTCGGCTCCAAGCTCTTTAAGCCCTGTCGTAAAAATAGACCTCAAAAACTAACCGATCGAACTCTGAACCTCATGGCTGAAAGGCGTTCTATGACGCTGCAATCCTTTGACGACACGGAGTCATATCGGCGGCTCAACAGACAGATATGCCAGTCCCTGCAGAGCGATATTCGAAACTTTGATACTAAAAATATTAAAGAAACGATTGAGCAAAACGAGGGCATCAAAGTTTTCGCCAGGGACCAGTCTATTGGGTAGAGCCAGCCGACAAAGCTGAAGACGGAGGACGGCAGGGTAGCGTCCACGAGGCCAGAGGTACTGAGGGAGATCGAACAGTTCTATGGTTAGCTGTACAATTTGCCACAATGCTATAGCGTTTGTGGACTATGAGAAGGCCTTTGATTTTATCGAGACGTGGGCAGTACTGCAGGCTCTACAGCGGTGCCACATTGACTACAGGTATATCGAAGTGTTGAAGTGTTTATATATAGAAACGCCACAATGTCAGTTCAAATACAAGATCAGACCACGGCGGCTATTCCATTGCAGAGGGGTTTAAGACGAGGAAAAGTATTATCTCCGAAGCTCTTCAGCAATGCGATGGAAGATGCCTTTAAGCTCCTGGAATGGGAAGAACTTGGCATCAATATCAATGGCGAACACATCACTCACCTTCAATTTGCTGACGATATCGTGGTCATGGCAAAGTCATTCGAAGACCTCAGCAAAATGCTACAGAACCTCAATCGGGTTTCCCAACAAGTGGGACTCAAGATGAATATGGACAAGACAAAGTCATGGCCGACTGTCATGTAGCACCCACCCCAATATCATTAGGGAACTCGATACCCGAAGTGGTGGACAAATACGTCTATTTAGGACAAACAGTCCAACTAGGAAGATCTAACTTTGAGAAGGAGGTCACTCGGCGAATCCAGCTCGGCTGGGCAGCATTCGGGAAGTTACGCAGCGTCTTCACGTCCAAAATTCCTTAGTGTCTCAAGACGAAAGTGTTTGAACAGTGTGTCATGCCAGTGGTGACCTACGGTGCCGAGACGTTGTCTCTAACTGTCGGCTTCCTAAATAGACTAGGTGTCACTCAGCGAGCTATGGAGAAAGCTATGCTCAGTGTTTCCCTACGTGATCGGATTAGAAACGAGGAGATCCGTAGACAAACCAAGGTAACCGACATAGCTAAAAAAGTCAGTAAGCTAAAGTGGCAATGGGCAGGCCACGTTGCTAGAAGAACTGATAATCGGTGGAGCAGGAGAGTTCTCGAGTGGAGACCACGTACCAGCAGGCGCAGCGTAGGATGCCCCCCGCGAGATGGACAGACGATCTTTTCAAGTCCGCGGGGAAATGCTGGATGCAGGCCGCTTCTAATCGGACAAGGTGGAAATATTTAGGGGAGGCCTATGTTCAGCAGTGGACGTCCTATGGCTGATTATGATGATGATGATGATTTTCTCATACAGACGTATCTTAGGACACCTCTAAAAATGAAATTTAAAAAATTGCGACGTAAAGGGGTAAGTTAACTTACATCCCTATGTTATAAAGCAATATGTTGTGAAATAAGTTACGACTTACCTTATTTTGGAAACTAAGGTACTTAGAGATACACCCATTAGCGTGAAAAAAACTACAAAAATTTCTGAATCTTTTAGTGTATATAACTCATTTACGTAAAAAATCAAGTTACGTCCTTACGTTTTGAAAGGGACGAATTCAGGGATTTTTGAAAATGGAAAACATATTGCAAGAGTTCATAGGACACTTTTAGAAAGTAGTTCTTGCTGCTGTAAAAATTACAAAGACTTGGAACCCATCAGTTTTTTGAATTGCATCAAACAGTTAAGACTACTGTTGAACTTATCTATCCCAAATCCTGTCTATGTACGTTTACTACGTACCTACTCAGACAGACAATACGTTTTCGCAACGATAAAAATCTTATTTCCACAAGAAATCGGGTATCAACGAGTTGAACAGCTGAGCGGACCTCAATCATAATTCATAGCATAGTTATCACAATTCCGAAAACCTGTGTCTGTGTGTACTAGGGTTTTCGAATATCTGACCAATTTTGATACCCGGGTATCGGGTACGATTTTTTGAAATACCTGGGTATACCCGGGTACCCGCATATTACATTTTTAAGAAAAAATAGGAAGGAAATTGAGAAACAAAGATTTAAAAGTTAACTCTATTAATAGTTAAATAAAATATGTAACGTTCAGGTTTAGATAGTGATAATAATTTAATAACATAAGACAAACAAAAACAGGTAGGTATACAATAAATACTTCAATTAGTCCCATTTTCCATTGCATTCGTTTCCATTCGCTTCTAGTATTTTTTACGTGGGAGTAAGATATTTCGCCGTATTAAAAAGTATCACAATTAGTACAATTCGAGGATAATAAGCCTAACTTTCTAAAGGTGAAAAAAACTTGAAATCGTACGCGCAGGTTTTGAGGAAATTCGTTACAAACCTATAAAAATTGTCTCAGAAAATAATATAAATATTTTGTCTTCATAATATTTTATAGAACATAAGATATATAAGGTCAATTTATTTAGAAAACTAGATATGAAATCAATTAATTAAAAGAAATAATATTTTTGAAAATATAACTCAATCCATTAATCGTTTTACTCTTTTGTTTGTATTATATCAGTCTATCTATCTCTATCTCGAGTACCCGGGTACGCGAGTCGTTTGTACTCGGGTACCAAAAGTCTGAAATACCCGGGTATACCCGGACCCGGGTACCCGGGTAGAAAACCCTAGTATGTACCGCAACGATGACCACATCACTAAAAACTACTTCCCTATATACACCCCGCGAACCATTTGTTAGGAGCACAGTTAGGAGTTTCCGTTCGCAATATTGCATGTCTAATTAATTGCGTTGTCTAGTTCAGCCCTGTGATAACAGTTGTGTTTTATTGATCGCACCAAGTTCGGTGTGGCCCTGTGACGCGCCACATTTACGGTAATTCTGTCGCGGAACGACCAATCTAAATAATCAGCAATATATCGTTGTATTCACGCAAAATAATTTATACTTGCAAGCTAGGCGAAACATACTCACAATATCGCTCATCTAGTACTACAAAGACGTAACTAACGAAAAATGCAAAAATGAGTTAATGATGCCAAATTGTTCTAAAATGGTCAATACATATGGTGCTACAAAGACGTTTTTATTGTTCAACAAATGGCCGAAATATAGCGACAATGTCTTTGTTGCATTGTTAAAAAAATGGACCTTCCCAGAGTGCTACGACGTCATATTTTTCGGTTGCGTTGGGCGCCACGTGATAATCGGTCATTTCAGCGTGCTACACCGTTTTAATTGTTTTTTCTGTCTTTGTAGCACCAATTATGAAAAAGAACTTGAGTGCTACATTACCGCAAATGTATTTTTTGTCTTTGTATCACCAAAATTATGTATAATTTTAGAGCAACCATGCCATATATGTATTTTGTGTCGGTGTTGAACTAATATTGCTCTTAAATTTTCATGCACTAATGACGTAATAGCATTTTCTGTCATTGTGGCACAGCAATTTAGTGACTTAACTGTACTTTCTGACAAAATGGCACCACATAATTCATAGATCGTGAAAGCCTTTGCGGCTGGACCTGATGGGCATAGAATCACGTACCGTCTGCAGTGTTCAGGCGGAACCTCAAGCCATGGCCATGTCAACCAGGCGGATGATTACAAGGAGAAACCCGGCTAGTACCCGTCAGCCAGCGGCGGCTCGTCATAGACTGCCTTAGCCTTCTCGCCAGACTATCTCGAAACAGTAGTCAAGCTGGCGCAGAAACGAAGCATCGCTGAGGGAAGGCGTCTATGCTCCTGACAGATCAACGAGGAGTTCTGCACTATAATTGTAGGCCACGTCAGCCTTTGCTGGGCAGCACCACTTTGAGTTGCCTCATCTGGGTCTAAGGGCCTCCAGTTCGCCGCAGGCAGTAATTATTTTCCCAAAGCAATCACAACGATGGAACGGAACACTCGTCGACGCTGGAGGCTGCGTCTACCCCCATGCGGTGAGAGACCTAAACTTCATTGAAGGTCCTGATTGCCTGGATCAGGACTTTTATTTCCTCTTCTGACTTGGGGTCGAGATTTTGCTAAATTGGTCTCTCCCTGCGGTGCCAAGTCCATCCTCTTCAGCTCGCTGGTCTTCATAAAAGCTGGTTTGGTTCGTACTTCACGCTAAAGAATTCATGCACGTGGCGAAATGGATGATTCTTGGGCCCGCTCGTGGCTTTCTTGTACACCCTGTAAGTTTGATCGGTATCGGCTGGAAATATTTATGGCCAACGTCTTTGCTAGGCTGGAATGGCGCGGACGGCTTTAGCTAAGTGATCGTGCCTGTTAGAGGACCGTTGGAAGCCTAAGATCGGTCCAGCAGGCGCATTAACCGTGGCGGCGTGATTTGCACTGCCGGTACCGCGCGGGCCTTCGGCAGTGGAGTCGGTGATGAAAAGACGCGAAGACCCTACTCCGGATCCGGAGCACGCTTCTTGGCGCACTGATGCAGCGTTTTCTACGACTTGTCTTGCACGGGTGCGGCATCTTCCTTGTCCTTCCGCTTACATTGGGACAGCGGAGGCAGCAAAAGAGACCAAGGCAGTGTCAGGTGTAGTGCAACCGCGAATTATTATATTCGACGATATTAGATGACCATTGCTGTGATGACCGTAGGCAACTATGCAATAGAGCGCGGAGAGATTGTAGGAAAGAGGCGTCTGCAAAAGGCGGGAGATAGACTTTTTCTAGATAACAGCCAACAGTTAGCAGGTCCTTTAGCTTAATCCACGTAAAATGGCACGATGACTTAATAAAGGCGGCTGGTACACGTCCAGCACTGGACTGCAATAGGCTGATGTATGTATCAACCGTCACGAGAAGCCGGGGTTGTGGACGTCTATGTGACTACCGAGAGTACGCAAGAGCACTTGTCCGAAAAAAGAGGTGAGAGGAAACTCTCAAGGGTACTAGGGTATTTCCGGGTACCAATCTAGTTAATTCAGTAGTCCGAACACTGCATCAAATCGAGTAGGCGACAAAAGTCCTTACGGTGGTAATATCAGACAGGGGCGCAGGTGTACAGTCACGCCGGGTCAGACATTTTGGTTTATAGACCGTTACTATGCCAAACATAAGACTTACAATAGCAGTTCGTGTCTAACTGGACTTGACTTGACTATACACAGCCACAAATAAAGAATCTAATACATTTATGTGACGCAACTTACATAATAAGTAATTTTCAGTGCAACGGAGACATAACTGCATGTGTCAAAAAAATTAAAGTGTTTTTATTTACACCCTGACTTGACATTTTTAAATATTTTTGTTTCTGTACTGTACCTATATAGTTAAACATCCAAAATATCGCAGTTGCAGTTGTAAACTATATAAATTGAAGTTTTGAGACAAAAAAGAAGCGTAAAAAAATCTTTAAAATGCTCTCCTGTAAAATTTGCAAAATTACAGTTACGTCTTTGTAGTTCTAGATGAGCGATATGATTGCAGGGCGAAACATGCTTTTTTCATGCTTTTATTTGCAGCGAGATATTTTGTCTACTATACCTACTGAAATCCATCCTTCATGGTGAATGTGAATCAAATAAAAAAAAACTAGGCTGAAAAACGCGGTCCGTCTGAATGATAGCTGGTCCAAACAGTCCTGGTTCTGTAATTCTGATACATGGTTTGAAAGTAGGTAAGTAGTCAAGAGCAAGTATATTATTACAAAGAGAGAATGACCTTGAAACATCGGTATCGACAGAAATTATACACACGTGTCACAAGTGTTTTGACTAGAAAACTCCGTCGCGAAGTTGGGTGCCGGTGTGGCCAGACACCAACTTTTGTAATACAAGCGGTGATGGCGTATATCACACATAATGTGCTGCAAGATTGTAGACATAGTTTATTAGTTTTCGTGGGTAGGCCAATATTCATACAGGTGTTAGAATAGTTAGCTGAACATAATTAAGTTGAAAATGTGTAGCTTATTAGATTTTCCCAAGGAGGATGCGATATGAAAAACGACTTTAGGTATATCCCTCACATAAAATGTGTTGCCGTCGGATCTTTATTTTCGGTGACCAAAACTAGTCTGCTATATTTTCAGTAAATTTTCGGTTTATTGTATTGAATACAGCCAGTGGATTTTGAAGCGATAGATGGTGTCTTCTTATAACGTACCTACCCTTGGGGAGACCTACTACATCCGCCCAACAGTGGACTGCTAAAAACTGATGTAATGTGGTGAGTCAGAGTAAAATAAAAAAGGATTCCTCTGTTGGAGGCTTCAATATACATTCTTAAATTTCTAATCTTCCTGCCCTTATCCCATTACTAGGGATCAGCGCTACACGTTTTGTTGAACACAAAATCGTGTTGCAAAAGGTTTTGGCTTAATTTTACGACCGGCCGCCTGCCTGACGTCAACCCTTCTTGGGAATGCTTTTGTGGTGGATTAACCGCCACCATACGGTTGGCCCCGGCTGTTTGGGTCCAGTTTATCCCTCGGTCGCTCTGTTACGACCCCCACCGGAAGAGAGGGGGTGGTGCTATTCTACTCACGGCACCACACGGCAAAATGATACCTCACAATACAGATACAGAGCATTAAAAAGTCCATAGGTACACAAAAGACACATATCGCGTAAATACCCAGGAACATTGTATTTCTCTAGGGAAACCAATTTTCTTCCGACGCGTCTCTACAAGTTATATTTTCTGTTAGTATTTTCCATTTGTTACAAGCAATTTCGAACAGTTTTATGTTTGTACACTATGTCGGAACATCTGTCTCTTCTCTTGTTATTTATAATTGAAGTCGAAGGTATTGCAGTTTTATGAATTTTGTAGGTTTGCAATGTTAGGTAGTAACTAAGTATGTAATGTGAAAAATAGATCATTATGTGAAAGTCTAAGGCGCTTTACACACGTAACGTCCGTTTTGACGTTATTTTTGCGCTGCGTAACGCATGCGTTGGGACAATACGAATTTCGCACTTATTCTCACACAAATATGGTTTCTGTCAAATTGTTTGACAAATGCTTCCGTAGCAGCGTTGTGCGATAATTTTGCGCTGATAGATGCGTCTGTCAAAACGTTTCACATAAACCATAGGTATATTTGTAAGAAAATAAGGTGGAAAATCGAATTTTTCAAACGCAATGGATAGCGTTGCTCAAAAATAACGCACAAACTGACGTTGCGCGTGTTTTTCGCTGCAGCAGGTAATTTTATCAAGTACAGAATTTTTTCACAAAAATTGCCATACTAGCCCAATTTCTTTAGGTATATTTATGACGCGTCATATAATTATGTCATGACGATAATAAAATCATGGATACCGATTAGGTGCAAGTTCTTCATGTGCGGCAGATCGCAGCCGCACGCACGCTGCACTGTACTATTATGTATTCTGTGGCTGCAGCCATGCAAGTAACGCGTGCGGCCGATGCCGCTATAGTCGTAGCACAAGTTAGGGAAACGGCGGCGGCACGTCTGTCGCGACCCTCGAACGTGGCACCATTATATTTTCATACTAGCTGCAATCTTGACAGACTTCCACCTAGGTAGGTACAAACATTGACGTATTCCTTTTTCTTGTTTTCGTACCTACAGTTATTGAATTATTTCTAAAGCAGATTCTCTCAAAATAAACTTGAAATTCTGCGCTGTTTATAGCATATTATTTCTAGTTCTACACGTGGTCCCACTTTTCGTTGAACTAGGTATATAATAGTAGTATTGTCACTCACCTGCCATGCCCAGCGCATAAAGTTTGATTTTCATTGGACCTGAACTCGGTCTCCGTATAAATAAGCTCCATTCGGACCTCTACATTCGTACTCGCATTTGGAATAATACGAAACGCTTCGTTTGAAATTCAAGCGAGCTAACGTTAGGGATGTAAAATGTTTAATCGATCACTAAAAATAATCGATATTATTTTTCGGAGAAACTAGTTTTTATCAATCGATAGTGCAATTCTAATTGATTAAATTTTAATAGAAAGTCGATTTTCACATTTACATAAAATAAAATTTGATTTTTTTGCGCTGTGCAACGCAAAAATAATTTCGGCTCTTGGATTTAAACAACATTTTATTATTTAAGTTCCTCGTAATATTTTGTTTCGGTGGTTAGATATTTCTTTGCCTCTGTCGGTAATTAAATTGTACGTAAATAATAAGTATTGCGTAATAGCAAGTCAAAATAAATATAAAATAAACTATAATTTCAAAATTCGATGTTTTTGAGTAATTTTAATATATTTTTTAACGACTTTACTTTGCATTAAATAATCAATTTCTATTCTATTTCAGCCTATTGCAGTCCACTGCTGGATGTAGGCCTCCCTCAGGGAACGCCTTAAGTCACGATCTCTCGTTTTTGCCATCCAGTCGCTACCAACCGCCTTTTTTAAGTCATCGGTCCATCTGGCCGCAGGGCGTCCGACGACGCTAAGAAATAGTCAAACCGATTTTTTACTACTCAAACCGCATCCCTAGCCCCCGTATTCCACGTGGTCTTTAAATTCATAATGATGAATACGATTCCAGAGAACACTACGAGCGAGCACGGAACGCCAGCGTTTCGTGTTTAAGTTTTTATTTTTTAACATGATTATATCATGTGCTTTGAATTTGGGGCAATGGAATTTGATGAAATGGAAATGGAGCTCAACAGTAAGCAAGCTATGCATATAGGTATGTACTGTACGGTGGGTCAGTCAAACTAATTTGGCTGTACCATCAAATCATCTAATGAAAGAAACGAATAATTCCTAATGTGATGAATTCATCATGGTCTACAATGCCGAAATGCAGTACCTACTACTCATAGATTTGTATTCGCCCAAGGTTTGTGTCCATGTGTTAATTCCAACATGCATTTCAGGAATCACACACATTTTTCTCATGATTAATTCACATTCGATAGCATTAACATTAGCGCAATAAGGTGCTAAAACTACCAAGGAATATGAACAAAGAATGCATTGTAATACAAACCGTTACATGTAGTATGTATTCTAGTCAAATTGTAGGTATTACGAGTGGATAGATATTAACCGAAAATTACTAACATCAATTCAAACGCGAAGGTGGTAATTACCTTCTACCCACTGATTTCATTCAACTGTAATTACTATATTGTTTCGTGAATCATTCATTATTATCACATTAGTTTCCAAAAGAAGTAGGTGCCAAAGTGAATGAACTGTGCAAATTGGAGAGGCATTAAAAACGCGAATGACATGTCAAAAAAGAGGAAGATCGGATGACAGATCTAATATAAGTAAAAAAAAGAAGAAGAAATTGGTTCCTTTAGAATGGTTCCTGCTTTATTATTTATCTATACGATAGTGCAAGGCTGGCGAGTTGCTTTGCGCAACTGCATATTGTGTTATGCTAAACTTATCGGACGAAGCCTTGAAACGAACTTACCTGTATGATCAAACTTCATATACAGGGAAGTTCATTTGATCATTATTTATCATAAATAAGATTAGTTTCCAAAAGAAGTCGAAATCAAAGTAAATGAACTGATTTGATAGGAACTTCAAATAATCATCGTGACAAAAACAACAAAGAATATAATTGATTGTAGGTAGTATCGTCTAAACAAAGATTGAATGGGTTCTAATAACAAAGATTCTAATTTAGTGATCAGGATTTTCAATAACTATAAAATGTTTCTAAATTCTCATAAAAAGTTTCTAGATCAAATTATGGACTATTTCTCAGACATCTCATCACCAATAAGTATGAACTACAAGTAACCTTACTCACGTTTTTGGGTCTATCTCTAACAAATTAATACAAGCTTTTTGGAAAATGTAGAGTAAGTATGGAGGTCATTTAATATATGAATACAATGCTTTCTTTATAAATCCCATTACATTTATCTAATAATGAGATCGGTAAGGGGTCATTCGGGTTTCTAAACCATTGGTCTCGTTATTTGTGGATTAGAAAATACCGAGTGTGAGGGATGGCTGTATTGAAAATATTACGATCAGCTGGCTGACACTGAATGTAGTCATTTTTAGAGTTCCGTACCTAAAAAGGTAAAAATACGGAACCCTCATAGAATCACTTTGTTGTCCGTTCATCTGTCTGTCTGTCATTCTGTCAATGACCCTTTATCTCAGGAACGCGTAAAGATATCGAGTTGAAATTAAAACCATATACCTACTCAAAGCTATGGTCACTAGTAGCTTTTTAAAACTCCTAACCTCAATTTAAAAAAAGATAAAGCCGTTTATGCTGTAAAAACGCGTGGTTTTTTACCCTGTTAAGTGAATGAAAATTCCGAGGGTTCTTCCCGTAGACCTAGAACAATGAATTTGGCAAATAGCTTCGTTTTGAAGTAATAATTTAGGAGAAACTCTTAAAAAAAATAATTTTCATGGTTTTTATGGGGGCCGAAAAAAAAACAAATATAATTTTGGCTAGTTGTCCAAGTGAATTATCATATGAAATATAGGTTTACCAACCTACATCCTTAGTACGGAACCCTCGGTGGGCGAGTCCAACTCGCACTTGGCCGTTTTTTTTCCTGTTTTGCACATTTGGCTCCTTGTGGAAAGATATTCAATTTTTAGGTCTGCGAATGGCTGCAAAGTTTTCCTCTGTACCCAATAACAACAAATCCTGAATGATTGATACAATTACTTACTCCACTACTCCTTATTCTTTTAATATTATTAGGTACGTATGTGTGTGATGATTCAATAGCCACTCACGATATTGGATACATACGAGTACTATTCGATTTTAACACGTCTGGTTCCTTGCAGGCTAACCAGAGCTTCATCGATCAAAATAGTGCTGCTTAAGTCTCTTCAAAAAAGATATCTTAAAGATATCTTATCTATTGGCTTGAAGGGATAAGTAAAAAAAACGTAAACATCTAGGTATTCAGAGTACCTACGGATGAATTTCTGCTGATAGAAAAAAAAACCTGGTTTCGGCTGGACCGTGCAAACTTTGATAACCCCAAAATAATAGTGCTTCATTCATATCTAATGTACTAGATGTTCCTCATTTTGTTTCATAACATTCCCTCATTACCATGTTATCTTGAATGAAATAGGGCAATTTCTAGTCACATCACAAACACAATAGCTAATCCAACTATTTAAAGTACATTTACATTCAACTTACGTCCATAGAGTTCGTAATATTACACAAATAGACGTAAAGAGCTAGACTATTGACAGCAACATTGACAGAGATCAAAACTTAGATAATCCTTTGCCTTAAGACTATTAAAAGGGTACTAACCCTGTTAGTGGTATTCTCGAACAATATTTCACAAATAAACTATAGCCTACATCATTCTGCTAGGCACTAAAAAGAAAGTGTAGTACCAACCAAAAAAAAAATTTTTTTGTTATTATTTTAATCTACGATCGAGACTATAAAGCAGATTTTTTGGGAGATTTGAAAAACCAAAAAAATATTTTTTATTATCATCCATAGATGATACATTAAATCACTAGTCAGTGTACCTGGCGAACAAATTTCGATTCGGCATACATTGCTGCTTGACCTAAGTTTCATGTTGTAACCCATGTAATAGCCAGCAACTTCACTTGTTGCACTTCGAGTTGTCAAAATTAATGCTGCCATGCCTGCACACTGTGGCTTTAATTCTTTTCCTAAACGACTCTTTAAAACGTACCTTTCCACTCCCTTTCGTATTTATTTGTCATTCTGTAACACGCGGTATGGGAAAATAATTTATGCCAAATAAATCAAGATGCGACTGTATAAAATCAGTCTGTCTTTGTTACAAACGAAGACGATTCCATAAAAACCGTAGCTCTATTTATCCACCAATATCTGTCAGCAAATCTTGGCTTACCGTCCAAGCCGAGTCAACGAGCATACCGAAGACTCCGCAAGGCGGAACAACAAATAACATTTACCATAGTTTGATAGTTTCCAGAAATAGCAATAGTCTGCCTCTAACAGAATTTGCATAAGCAATAAAACTTTACTCAGAACATCGGATAGCATTGGGGGAACGTTATCAAAGGAAACAGCAGTATCTAGTTCAAAGAAGATGGGATAAAATCGAAATACGATTGAAATTGTTGCGCTATTCGATAGTCTAAAAGAATTTCAAAGGTGTACTTACTCTAGTTGGTTTGTTATCTCTAAATTAGATTGTTGTTGGTAGTTTTAGTTGAAAATATTGGTTTCCTTATGTTCAGTGTGGCTCTTGAATTGATTTACTGCAAAGTGCATACCACATAATACGAAAAGCTTATGCACTTTCCAACAGCTACATTCAGCTTTCATTGAAAATAGCTACAAACATTATTATACTAAACAAAAACGAACACAGGCATATAATAAAGGTATGTATGAAAATTAGGTGGAAATTCGCATTTTCCAAACGCATGCGTTATGTGTGATTTATCTCTTAGATTTCTTGGCCCCAGTCCGGAGTAACATTAACATAATGTTCATGTCTTCTTTAAACAGAAATGGTGGAAAAATAAGCAATAAACTAGGTATATTTTTATTCATGTAATAGACCATTGGATAAAATTATTTACAACCACGAACTACATTGTAAAACTAGTCATTTATAGAAGAATGAAGTCACACAGTGATAAAAAAAGTGACTCACAACGAATTATGTTGTCATGGATTAATAGTTCATTAATTAGAGCCTCACAAATCAATTGAATTTAAAATGGCAATTAAGAAAACAAACTATCTCGTTTCATTAATTTTGATAGACGTAATTATCTATCGCTGGTTGAAAGGCGAGCCGAATCAAGAAAATGTGTAGGCGGTAATTATAGGCTGGGCATATAAATAAAACAAGTATAATTTCATCCTATCATAATGAGAATAGATAAAATAAACATTCACTAAAACTGGCAGCCTCAATGACAATATAGGGTGTTTTAGTAGTGACCGACAGCGAAAACTCAGAACCAGATCTGGTACTTACGAGTATAATGATGAGTAATACACAAAGCTAATGATTAAATGACAATGACATTTACATAAATTTTATTTGACTCAATGCGAGAGGTTACCTATCGTAAAAGATTTGCAATACTACTGCAACAGCTAAGAGGCGTTTTACTTGGTCATAATAAAATATTAGTTATTTTTGTGAAAGTTTGGAACGTTTACATTAACTGGCTTTTTGACTAAGAAAACGTGATTAAATATCTAACTTTCAGTAGATAGGTAGATACATCAAAAGTTACAACTTCCTACTTGTTTTGACTAGGTCTGTGTTCCTATTTAACCATGAAAAGCAAAGCTCAAAGCTGAAAAGAGGTTGCTTTTACTAACCGTGACACGAAAATGACTCTATGAGAACCCCTGAACTCTGACATTGACACATATTTTTTAAAAGACGGCCTTTTATACCTAAGACCTGTTCAAATCTGAGCGGAATACTGGGAGACTGGGACATGGGTAGCGGAATTCAATCATCTGAGAATTTGTAGCGATTAGGACAAGACTAAAATGGCCTTTGGTACGTTAATTAATTTAGTATTTTACAAAATGGTGGGCGGGGACAAATAGGGTCAGAAGGTTCTAAAAAAGCACATCCAAAAGCGCCGCGTGCGACGTAAGCCAATGTAAGTCAATGACCTTGTAAAAGTTGCGGGCAGATGTCTTCTTTTCGAGTGGAACACCGAGTCGTCCAACAACCCGATGAACCCGGGCAGCTGTCATTATGCAGTCGTTCCATGTCAAAAGTCTGGGGTAGGCCTTGTCCATCAGTGAACGTCTTAATTCTTCTTACAAAGTCTATCAATCATTGCCGCATTCCTAATTTGTTATTCTGATTTGGAGCGCCACTCCTGCAGAGAGTTTCGGATTGGTAACAAAGTTTCTGGAATGTAATTGTCACAAGACTGACATTTGACAGCTGAATGCAAGAACGCCGTGAGATGGAATGCACGTGTTTCGACTATTACAGTTTGCAAATTCTGAATCAGATTTGGTATACCTACCTAGGTACTATCGCCAACTTTACGTACGAACAACTTATAACTGGTTTTTCTTAGCATTTTTATGAAAATATAAACCAGTGTATATGAGTCCCTTAAATGGGTACGTGGATTTGGTAGTGGTTAAGATACACTTAATTTGGAGTGAGACGCTGTAGCACAATTGGAAGAGGCGTCGCCAGTACAGATGGCTAAGGTCACTGGTTCAAATCCAGCCTGCGATGAAAGTTTTCCTAAATTGTATACTTAGCACGGCAAGTGTTTTAAAAGTCTGGTTTTTCTGAATATTTTGTGTATATATTTCAATTTCAATTAATTGGATTTTTATTTGAGAAAGATCGGTGATGGTTTGAAAATTTATGGTCAACTCTTGACCACGATTAACATAATATAATGGGTTTGAATGAATGTGGAGGCGATACTTTTACGATGTGCTTGTGAATTTAAATTTAAATGCTAGGCAATTTAATAAAATTATGCTTTAATCTTTTAAGGGAAATCGTAAATTTACCAAATAAAGATTTCATTTCAAGCGATTTATGTGGAAAATTAGTATTTTTGGCATGATATGAATGTCAACAGAATACACTTACCTAACATAACCAGTTTAAAATTAAGGGCTACATCAGAAACTGGTTCTAATTTTGTATTTACAAACGTGTTAGTTTAATATAGAAATAACACAAGACAACATACAATTTATTATAATCTCTCTATTCTCATGTAGGTAGTTCACTTGAAAAGATCTTGGCAGGCAATCAAAGGGCCCGCAAAGTGCTCTAATTAATCCACATGATTTTAATTATTATAAAAATGTTTTTTTTTTAATCTTTCACAAATATCCACCAGGAAATGTATAACTCTGATTCGCGTAAAAGAATCTACATATCAAATTTGTAGCCTGTAGTCAGATCATCTAAGTGCGATACTCAAATCAGACGTTCTAGTTGTTTTTAGGGTTCCGTTATTCTGTGATTCCGTAATCATAGTGCAACATGATAGTCCATACTTAGACTACCTTGTTTGTCTGTCCGTCTGTCACCAAGCTATATCTGAACGTGAAAGTTAGTCCTGTTTCCTAAACGTCATATTGTCATGGTATTCAAAATTACGAAAATAATTAAATAATCATCCATGGAATGCGGTATCGAGTCATCTTAGAAAATGTGGTAGTGAGGTAGGTATGACAATGGGCCCATGTTCAGCAGTGGACTGTTGAGGCTGTTAAAAGTAAGGCAAGATCATTTAGGCACCTATAGATTAATTTATGAACTTGGATAATGGTTGATTATATATTTTCTAAAATATAATTGAGGTGATTTTTACACATAGTTTAAAAAATAATTTGTTAAGGTTGGAACATAGTGGTTAATTATTTTACGCTTTTCAGTTTTCAGCGGTTGATACATTTTTTAAATCGATTATATCATCACAACAGCTGAGCGTAATACATGTTGACGATGCAGTATTGAGTCTGCCTTGCCAGAAAATTAATTTTCTTTTTATAAGTACGGAAAACCACGGTGAAAAACTTGTCAAGAAAATAATTTCGTCACGGTGATGTGACATTTCCATTAGTTTTAGCCTTGATCTTGGAATCATCTTGGATGACTAAATATTTTCATTCAGTTTGATATTTTGCCAACAGACTTAACCTATCAATCTTTCCCCACCACGTTTAAATTTACAAAACAAACTGAAATGATATTTGCGGTAAACTGTGATAAGTACTTCAGTTTCTAAAGTGTATTATTTTATAGATCAATTTGATTAACATGCTAAAGCTAAATGTAGGTACTTAAAATTTCGTAATAGGAACCTAAGTGCCGAGCCAAACTTAGATCAGCTTAAATATCGTTATTTCATGCACGTTAAGTGAAATAAATTAGTGATTTATGATCACTCGATCTTGGTGGTTTGTTCTTGTTACAGGTCCCTCTTTGAGCGGTCCAATTAGACTTCTAATTTTGCATATACTATGTGTCTATGATTTTGAGAAACGAGATTTTTTCTTTGGACTAATTAAGGAGGGACATTCTATTATAGGGATTGCAATCTATTATAGGATTCCTATACTATATAAGCCAATGAATTAGCAAGACAAATTTGTTTTGTAGTTAAATCAACGGAATATTTTTGTTCATATTATATATTTTATTTAAGAATCTTTAAAATGGGTAGGTGCAGTAAGGAAAAGCACCTTAACAAAATCACCCGAACAAAAAGAAAAATATGTATAAAAATACCTACGTTTCAACAGAATCCAAGTTCTTTTGCTCATCACATCATAATCCACAATAATACGCTATTGTTGTCAACCTGTCACCGTGCAAATCCGGAGCTAAGAAATAATTTACTTGTACCTTTACTACGAAGAACTTCTGTTGCCTACACATTTCTTTTTGGAGTGCGAGGTGTGACATATTTGTTTGACATATTCCTATGACATGATAATAGGTTCACGCATTTAAATTCTAGATCTAGATTAGAGGAAAATATGGCGGGATGACATAACCGACTTCGACCCGAACTGGTCTCAAACAGCCATATATACAGTATTAGACAGCTCAGTCTGGAAGGTGAAAGGAGGCCTCCGCCCAGCAGCGGGACAGTTTAGGCTGATATAATAATGATTCTAGATGTATTTATTTTAACGTTTCTAAATGTGTAGGTATTCATATTGTTTTAAACTTACAACAGAAAATTATGGATCAACTTTGGATTTTCTTCGAATTTATATTAAAAAGTAGTTTAAGTTAGTCGCTGGCGATAGGAACTATTTGTTCTACAAGCTAAAATCTTCGTAATGATACCAAAAAGAACTAGAGAACTTGATAATTCATAATCTACTTCTACAGATTTTGCAGTCGTAATTATTTTCATACCCAACTAATATAATAGGTAAATGATTTTTCCTAGCTACTTAGCTGACACCAAACAGCATCGAGAATTAGTCAACATCGCTCGTATTTAGAGAAATTTCTGTGAATTTTCACACTTTCACCTTGAAAACATCATTCAGCGTGGGAATGATTTAATACATAATTTGTTTACAAGGTCTGCAAGTAGGATAAATATGAAGCTAGGATTCCTTTCAATAAGTCTGTTCGAATTTTCTTTAGACAAAATATTCCTTCTCGGGTTTGAGCCTTTAGTTGGTACGTCTTAATCTGGCACACACAAAGTTTCTTCATTGGTTTCTAACAGTTATATAAATACAGGGTGTGAGGGACGGTGTCACGGAAACTTTGCAGGCGTGCTCAGACTATGAAACTGAACAACTTTCCCCATGGAACATATGGTGGTAAATGAAAAAAAAAACCTATTTTTGCGAAAGCGTCTACCTGCAGTTAGATAAAAATGACGATTACCAACTCCAATATAAGCTTTGATTGCAACATTGCATAAAATGATTGAAAATTATTTCAATCTTGAATACACTAACTTACCTTCATACTACGACGATAAACTTTAATGACTGTCTGATTCTCAACCTTACTGGTAACAAAATAAATCTAATTCGGGCAACTACTTTGCAAATGGACACGAAATGAGTTTCATGCAGTGTTGCCACTTCAGGGTGTTTTCCCCGAAATATTTATAACATCAAATTATTCAGGCAGGGTAAAAAAACTACAGTCCACTGCTAGACTAGGTCCTTCCCCGATCGAGGGGTATTGCCATACTCACCTCACCACGCTTCGTAGGCGTATTGGCGAGCGCAGTGCAAAGTATTATAGATATTCATAAGGTACGCTGCTGCCTATTCCCTGAATCCATCCCTTAGTGGCTTTTTACGACATCTACGGGTAGAAATGGGGTGATGTTATTCTAAGCCGGTACCACACGGTAAATACTAAGTTGGCACCACACGGCAAAAAAAACTAACGATCTTGAAATTCACTCGAAACAAATAATCAAAAAGTGCCTAATTTAGACGGAACTGAAAATTAGAGTGTGGCAATAATAAGGGTTAGTGCACAACATTATAATATTTGCAGAAATTTCAATATAACGACCATACCTACTGGTAATTAATTTATTTTCTATTTGCGTAATTAAAATGGAGACAGTGTAATTTTCAGCACACGTATCACTCAGGGCTCATAGCAGGAAAAAAACATTTTCTTATACACAAAATCATAATTATGTTGATTAAAATACCAAGTATGTACAATTATTTATTCATAATCGGTTTATTTTTAAATAAACCGCCTTAACTCATCTCTTCACAAATTATCCGTCGCTGTACATGGACAAAACAGCCTCTTATTAAATTAAACGATGTGGCGTGAAACATAACCCTCTAGTTAACAGGTTCTAACTACATGTTAAGATGACGTTGATGGGCCGACCATCTTGTGTGGTCTCTCACCTGAGGTCTTTGAAGACGGGTTGCACCTGTTTTTAACGGGACAACTGTTTTAAATAGGTAAGCCAAAATCGTTATAAATGAGCAATACAAAGATGATGGAGAGAGTGCTAAAGACAAAATTATGGTACCTAATCTTTACAAAACACATAGAAAGAAAATGCGAAATGCGCATGCGCAGTATTGCGCAGATAATACATATGTTACAATACAAAGTTGGTTAGTTGTTTATGACCTACAAGTAAGAAAAGAAACGGGTAAATACCATAGAACTAATCTACCTATTCCTACCATAAAATTGAACATTTCTGATGCATTTTATAATTTTTTTGGATTTTGGATAATCAAATTTTAGGATAATAAAATATTAGGACAATTGACTTTAGGACAATCAGAAGGAAACCTTAGTTAGTCTGAACTTCGTAGGGATATTCGCGTTTGTCGTGCAATTAGTCTGTCAGACAGGATGTAACAACAAGTTCACAGATTTTGCATAATCTATGGCCACTTAGTCACTTGTCCCTTCAGACACTTTGTGATGTGAAAATGAGGTAAATATACAAGCAATCTGTAATCTTCTTGTCACCGAGTCCTTCTAAGAATCCAGTTATTCTACTACTAGGTATCGTTTAGCACCTTGAGCACAAATTAGGGAGGCAGTGCGTGGGGCTTGCCTGGTCTACGTAGCCTTAAAGTGCCTTTCAATAAAAGATTGTAGATATAATCAAGAAGGTGCTAAATAATAACAAATTAACATACAATCAAAATCGTGACGAGGCGTGACGGAATTGATTTATCGGCTAATTGATCGGAATTTAAGACCTCGGATTTCATTTTCGGATTTAAGTCCTTCAGACCTTGGGAGCGTAACGAAAATGCAGTGCATATTTTGTGAGATTCAATTAAAGCACTCATCAGAAAATTTAAAAAGCACTCATCAGAATCTAGAATCCTTTTTGCTGGAATGTGTTCTTTGTGCACCACGCCTTAATGCATTTCAATTTGTCCATTCCACCTTGATTGTTTTGCTGTGCGCTGCCTCAGTCGGATCTCGATGCTAATTTTATTTGTTTCCTAATTTATTCTCTCTCTCTCTATAGGCTTCTGCTATTTCGGCAAGAACGGTTACCAATTACTATTATATTTGCTAGGCAGATAATTTGACCACAGCAACTTTTTTATATAAATTAATCACATTGCAGTTTTCAGTAATTTACGGTTACTTAATTATACTTAAAAATTATTTTGAATTCAGGTAGTTAATCATAAAAAATGCATATTTTTGTTAAAGTGTTTTCTTTAAACCTACATACTACACTTCGTAAGACTGAGTATCACCATACAGACAGGTTGGCAGCCTGTCGCCTAAAATTACAAAACACATCAACTCGCTTTACTGCTTCTTACGTCACCCACAGAAAAAGATGCGGGGTGATGCTATTCTAAGCTGGCACCACACGGCAATCCTTTCAATGCATTTCAATTTGTCCATTCCACCTTGATTGTTTCGCTGTGAACTGCTCGGATCTCGATGCTAATTTTATTGGTTTCCTAATTTATTCTCTCTCTGCTTTCTGCTAACTTTGTTTTAGCGTATTCGCCAATCGCTATTACTTGTTGGTCAGAAGCTTTAATTATTGTTACTTTTATGTTCCAATAAACATGATTTTTTTATTGTTTGTATTTTGTTGTTTCGTAAAAACTCACCTAAAGTTGCAGTTTTTGATTCATCAAGTAAATGACTGCCTATGACAACCGCAAGTTGATATAGCGACGTGTGTCATTCATGATATAAAAATAAAAACAATAAAATTAATTATCCAGGCAGCAACTGTTGCTGCCGTGTAGTGCCGGCTCCCATATTTGCCCGTGGGTGTCGTAAGAAGCGACTAAGAGTTGATCTGTATTGCAATTTTATGCAGAAGACTGACAACCTGTCTCTATGGTGATGCGCTGTCTTCTGAATGGCTCTCAAACTTTTGTCAGAAGTGGTGTACCTATGTGGCCGTTTTCTACAGCTCTGCCTTACCCGTAAGTCATTTGTATTTATTTTTACACTCCAACTGCATGCTAATTAAAAGTAAAGCACTTCGATTTATCTTCCCTGTCCCTTGCGACATAAAATTGATAACTCTGGGCCTCCGTCGATGCGCATGAGTTGATTTATGGATGCTGATATAAATATCTGCTGGCACTTGCATAAATAAGTGACTTTCTTAACTATAGGCATGGTCCATGGTACAATTTTAAGGCATCAACTTATACTGGTTTTCCTTGGTATTTGTATGGAAATCTAATATAAGTTGGTCCCTTTCCGTATAGGCAGGTGGATTTTTTGGCGGCGACGGTACAAGACATGTGGTATGCAATGTTGTTCGTGCTTATTGAAACTTGACTTTTGCGTTTGCATTTTTTTACCCTTTGCGACTTGACATTTTAACTTTTGCTGCTGTCAATACAGTAAACAAAGCTGACGAACTGAGCAAATGTAAGACATGAGATGGGGGATGGAGCAGTGAAACGTGCGATATCGCGACGCTTGAATCCGTTTCTATATAAAATTTATAAAATAGAAGAGACGCCGTCTACACACGTGAGACCCGCGTCGCATCGATGACGGCTGTCCATCACATCTCCATGATTGTCCCTATCTATTGTCCGAAAATAAAGATATAACTTAATTTTTATTATTTTAAAGACTACTTGCCACACACCTGTCTACTGATTTTACTCTTACGTCAAAACTTACTCACCTAAAGTAAAAACTTCTAGGAGTTTTAAATATTAAAAGACAACAAAATTGAAGTAAAATTGAGCCGAGGTGGAGTAGCGAACATTGTAGAGAAGTTTACGTGAGCACGTGACAAGTCGAACGCTAGAATGTACTTGCAGGATTATTCTGGACTTCCGAGATCTTCGATTTTGTGAAAAGCATCGAGGAGAAGTATTTTTATTGGATTGACGTATGTATAGTCGGAGAAACATAAATAACGCACAAACGGACGTTTCGTGTGTTTCTCGTTTTAGTTCCAATAAAATTGTTAAAATGTATGTAATTGATATACCTAAATACATACATACATCACACCTCTTCCCCGGAGGGGAAGGCAGAAACTTTTTTTTTTTTTTTATTTATGATGGGCTTACTCTTGACCCCAATCTTACCCTAGAGCAGAGATGGGATCTACGGTGGAGCGAGCTTGCCCAGAAGATGCCTATTCACTCTAGACTTAAAGAGATTCAGGTTATATGCACTCGGAAATACAGACGCAGGCAGGGAATTCCATTCTTTAGCCGTGCGCATAATGAAAGATGATTTGAAGCGCTTAGTGCGTAATGTGGGTATATCAACTAAGAACGGATGGTAGCCGGCCGTGCGTCTGGATGTCCGATAGAAGAAAGGAGACGGTGGTATGAGCTCATGCAGCTCACGCGCACACTCTCCGAAGTACAATCTGTAGAAGACCGATAGGCAAGCAACCTTGCGGCGGTGAGCCAGGCTGTGAAGCTTGGTCGCCACCAGTTTTTTATCGCCTATTAATCTCTTGGCTCTGCGTTCCACCGAATCCAGTGCAGCAAGTTGGTATTTAGCCGAGCCATCCCAAAGGTGACAGCAGTACTCCATGCAAGATCGGACTTGAGCTTTATAAAGAGTTAGAAGCTGTTCAGGCGTGAAGTACCGCTTGACTTTATTCAGGACGCCCAACTTTCTAGCTGCAATTTGAGCCTTGGACTCGATGGTGGTGCCGAAGTTGAGGTCAGAGGACAACTCCATGCCAAGGAGTTGAAGAGTGTTGGTCACTGGAACAGATGTACCCCGAAAAGTAGGAGAAAAGGTGAAAGGACTCCTTTTGCGGAGAAAAGACACGCCTGCGTTTTTGAAGCATTGAAGCTGACGAGATTGTCTTCGCCCCACTGGGAGACGTTACTTAACGTCAGGCTCGTACGCTCAATCATAGCCTTTCTCAATCTTTGGATTTCATCACCACTGGCTCCTGCGCCGGACAGATATTTCTCGGTGACAGTACTGTCATCTGCGTACCCAACAATTCCTGAAGAAAGAAGGTCATTGATGTGCAGCAGGAAAAGCGTCGCGGAGAGTACAGACCCTGAGGAACTCCGGCGTCAATAGCCTTGAGGTCAGAGGAGCAGCCGTCTATGACCACTCGGATCGACCGTTCACTCAGGAAGTCAGCCACCCAGCTACAGAAGCCAGTGGGTATGCCGTACGCTGGAAGCTTGCTCAACAGACTCGCATGCCACACCCTATCGAAGGCCTTTGAAATGTCCAGCGACACTGCTATTGCTTCGCCGTGGTTTTCAATGGCCTCGCCCCAGCAATGCGTTACGTACACTAGAAGATCTCCGTGGAACGCCCTCGGCGGAAGCCATATTGACAATCACTGAGAAGATCATTGTCTTCGAGGTACGAAAGCAGTTTGCAGTTCAGAACTCTTTCCATAACCTTACAGAGTACGGAAGTGATGGCGATCGGTCGATAGTTGCTAGGGTCGGCACGGCTACCCTTCTTGGGCACAGGTTGCACATTGGCAAGCTTCCAAGATTTTGGTACTATTTTTGACACGAGAGAGGCGGTACAAGCGTGTCAGTACAGGAGACAACTCAGGCGCACAATACCTCAACAATCTTGCTGGTATGCCATCAGGACCACTGGCCTTGTTCACGTCCAGACTGCGAAGGGCTCTACGGACCTCTTTATTGTGCACTGTGATCTCAGACATCAAAGAATCACAGTGAGGTAAGGTGGGTGGATATTTCGAGCCAGCGTCTATACGAGAGTTGCTCGCAAACAGATCGGCAAATAAATTTGCTTTCTCTGCCGCGGTGTGGGCAAGCGACCCATCAGGTTTCTGCATTGGAGGTAGTGAGGGACGGCAGAAGTTGGATTTGACTGATTTCGAAAGGGACCAGAACTGCTTACTACCCGGTGGGTATGATGCAAGCTTTGCCCCAATACGGCTAATATGGTCGAACCTAGCTTTTCGTAGCACCCGTTTGCAATACTTGGCGGCGGCATTATATGCTCTCTTCTTTGCTCGCACTCTTCTCGCTCGCACTTTTCGATCACGAGCTTTTACCCAAGCTTGGTAAGCGGACTGTTTACGAGCCTCAGCTCGAGCACAGTCCGCATTGAACCAAGGTTGGGCTTAACTACATCCTCCCTTGCTACGATTTACACCACTTTCGCTTCTTTCACGTTCATCAATCTTTTCATGCATGCTCGTCGGTTTAGGATACTTAGTCCTCCTTTAAATAACGGCTTTGGATAAACACATTTTGTACCTACAGGTGTTCTTTCTGAACGTTTTTGTGTAGGTTTGTCCAATCATGTTCCTCCAACTCATGCAACGTTCTTGTTCTTTTTTTTTATTTCCTCTTCCCAGAATACGTGGTCTATTTCAGAAATTTGCAAAATCCTGTTCCGGGAATACAAAACGGTGTATCCGATAAACGTTATTACTTGCGTACGTGCCAAAAGAGTTTGGCAAGAAACTGCAAAGGAACAAAAATTGTGGGCGAAAGTGTACCAGAATTTAGGAGTAGGGGAATGAATTTAGTTTTCGGTTTAGACCGGTTTTCCTACTACGAGTGTTTACGACGGTTGGAAGGAAAATTTGGATTAAAAGTTTTGTATACAAAAGTTACATAGGATTGTAACTTTTTTGTATTTGAGTGTGCTGTACTAGGTAGAGATATAATGTAGTGTCCGTGCACGATGTGATGGCATTCCAAAGCGAGGACAATAATAATAATATTATGATGGCATATACCTGCCCATCAGATCGCGGATGGCGTATTAGAGAAGTTTGTCTCTATCATCCATCATCTACAGAAATAAGAAGTTTATAGTTGGACATGGAATGCAATGTTTGATATATTTAGGTTAACACAAATAGGTAGATACCTATCTATGAATAGGAGTACCTACCTCACAGTCTTTGAAAATGAGATGGTAGATGATAGATATTATCTCAAGAGTTTTATGTAAATCAAAAAGTAACGATTGTTAGATAAATAAATACAAAGAAAATAAATACTTGCCCTAGGGATTAAATCACGTGAACCAGAGTCTACTTAAATCTGTTATTTATTACCAACACAAGAAAAAACAGTTTTAATTACATTTGCGGAAAGTTACCTATTTCATAATGAACGACCTAACCAACATTCTGTAAGTTATAGAGCTGGTCTATAAAACCAGGTTGATGACTTCATTGAAGTCGTAAACTGCACTGCAGTGGTGTAAAGCTTAGATAATGACCTAGTTGATGAGTCAGCACTTGTGTAGTTTGGAATATACTTGTGAGTGTATTGTCTACACACATGCACACACACCTTTACTCCTAGCATCATAGGTCGAGGGAGGCAAAAATACGGTCGCCATTCTGACAAATTAATTGAGGGCTGTTTCTCAAATATTGTTTTTCACTATAGTTACAGGTTGTCAGCCTGTCACCTGAAATTGCAACACACATGAAAGTTTCGAGTCTCTTAGTCGCCTCTTTTGAAACTAATAAACCTAATAGCTTAGTTGATGAATCAGCTCTTCTATAAAGTAAAATTGATTATGCAAGTTTTTTACTTTAACAAAAAAAAAAAACATATAAATCCTGTCTACCTACCACTTGACCAAGATGTACGAAAGTGTAGATATTTAATTCAAAGACGCAATTATAAGACAGTAATGAGCAGAAAAACCCTTTGAAATTGCGAATACACAGACCTTGGTAGTTAATTTATTAATTACGAACAATGTTTTATTGAATTGAATACCTATAACAAACTGTATCTATTAGTAAGTTTTATTTATACCTACCTGCGGGAAATACCAACCTCTTATATCTACTAGGCTTGTACACACTAGGCATGAATCATGGAAACCATGCAAATAGATTATTCACAACATTGAAGTACACTCATTCATTAGTGTACCTAATTCATTTAGCTTTTCCTCTTTATATACCTTAGTGATAAAATTTGCATGTGAAATGAATGAATTAATACCTAACACACTACATTACATGCTGATTTTATAAAATAATATATACGGTTACATTTAATTAAGTACAAATCTCTTGAGGATGTGGTCTACTCAAAAAACTGAACAACTTTTGCTAGAAACTTTACTTCTAAATATGAAAAAAAATGTCCTCCCATACTAAGTGACACACTTTTTCAGCATTTTTGTATGGGAGGTCCAATTTTTTTTTTCATATTTCTAAGAAAAGTTTCAAACAAAAGTTGTTCAGTTTTGTGAGTAGACCTCACCCTCAAGAGATTTGTACTTAATTAAATGTAACCCTTTATTTATGTAGGTATACAAATCCGCATCAAAATGCGGCTGACACAAGTTGACATTTCGCTAATACGTAGGATTCACCTCCCATAACAACTATAAGTAGCTATCTACTTGTTAATAACATGATCACGATTTTCCTCTATTTTGCTAAATAAATATATGATACACGAATTACATCATCACTTTCTGTGCAGTCACCCGTATAGCATCATCTTGACCTCATTTATCTAAATATTGCGTCTGAAGTAAAAATAAATATTTAGTAGTTCTAGTTCACATTTACACATTCGTACTAGTTCCTGGAAGTTGTAAATCTATGATGCGCTCTACATAATTATAAGCAGCATTCTACCCGCCCGTTTCAAGGGACCAAGTTAGACTAGTTTTTATACAGTTACTAAGAATAACCAATAACCGTTGTTCTCTCACATAGAAAGTTTGATAATGTGCTGCTGATATCACTGTTCCTACTAGCCGTGTGATGCCGGCTTAGAATAGCGTCACCCCATATCTTTCCCGTGGGTGTCGTAAGAAGCAACTAACTTATTTGAAATTAGATAGGTATGTAGGTATTGCAATTTTAGGCGATAGGCTGACAACCTGTCGGTATTGTGTATGATATCCAGTCAAACCACGTCAAACTCAAACACAAAATAATTTTGTAAATATTATCCGACCCAAAACATAAATGTGAAAGGCTGCCAAGTTCGATAATATTGGAATGCTTCGCCTATAAAAGAAGTGAGATCTAAATAAGTACCAAGTTCCATACACAGACCTCAGTTAAAAATAGTTACAGGAATGCACACTTGATTTTCCGCAGTTTGGAAAGTAGATTCTGAATAAATATCATATTAAATACCTAAAATTCTAATACTTACAAAAACGCAAATCTGTTTTTTCAGCAGTTTCCTTATGACATTTTTTATTTATTTTTTTCTGTACTTTGTAATGACATAACTTGGCAAGTTTTAATAGAAAATTATATACTTGACTCATTGCGTTTAGTAGGTTTATAACAAAGTGTGTGAAAACTTGCCAAGTTATATCATTAAAAAGTACAGAAAGAAATAAATAAAAAATGTCACAAGGAAACTGCTGAAAAAACAGATTTGCGTTTTTGTAAGTATTAGAATTTTAGGTATTTAATATGATATTTATTCAGAATCTACTTTCCAAACTGCGGAAAATCAAGTGTGCATTCCTGTAACTATTTTTAACTGAGATCTGTGTATGGAACTTGGTACTTATTTAGATCTCACTTCTTTTATAGGCGAAGCATTCCAATATTATCGAACTTGGCAGCCTTTCACATTTATGTTTTGGGTCGGATTTCATTTATTTTTGTAAGGTTTATTTACTTTTTTTCTTATGATTAAGTTAGTAAGGAAGTGTCTCATTTATACTAATTTTCAGATTTTTGAATATGGACTATACTTCTTACAAAGAAATGGACTAGATTTTTTTATTAAATTTTTCTACGTTTGCGTGGCAAAGGAAACTTTTTTGTTTTGTCATTTTGTATGCTGTCTTGTACGACTGACACGCTAGAGCGCATTGCCCATTCAATATCTTGGATTTTTTTTACACATTTTCTATTTACTGATAAGCTTGTCAAGTCAGGGCGGTATAATGTACGTAGCGTAGCTGGATATATTCAATTTTTACTTAACATAACATAACATAACAGCTACAACAGTCCACTGCTGGACATGGGCCTTCCCCTATCGGGGGGTATTGCCATACTCACCACGCTTGGCAGGCGGATTGGCGAGGATTCCCTGGATGAGTATCCCTTAGTCGATTTTTACGACACCCACGCGTAGAATTGGGGTGATGCTATTCTAAGCCGGCATCACACGGCATAGCAATTACAGCAATTTTTACTTTACTTTGACTAAATTACAAACCTTCGTAACGAATTTTAGGTCGGTACGACGATTGGAAGATATAGATAAATTTTTTGTTTTAGTTCCTTAGGGGTATGAATTTACACCTTCATTATTTTTAAAACCGACTCACACTTGGCCATTTTCAGATTTTTTCCTTTACTTTGACCTAAAGACCTACCTCCATGCCAAATTTCAAGTCAATACGACCATTGGAAGTGGTCTAGGTTTTTGATGAGTGAGTGAGTGAGTCAGTGAGTGTATAGTAAAAATAGCGATTTTCTGACGTCAATATCTCAAGACCTACAATAGGTAAATTAATGAAATTTTGTATTTTAGATAAGTAAGTAGATCTCGACAGATACTAGAAATTTCATATGCGTAGATAAAATAGATTTTGAGTTATAGGTGGGTCGAACTTGGCCCGAAATGGTTCGTGTAATATAACCCACGGCCGGTGTGTCGGTTCTTTGCTCGAACTTGGCGGACACACTGCCGTGTGTTTAGATGTTAACAAAAATTAAATGATCACTTATTGATTAGGGAGTCATTATACAGAAATGGATAAGACATGCGTCCCTACTTCCTAGTATAGATAAAAATATAGGTAAAATCTTCTGAATGACTCTCAAACTATTGTCAGATGTGGTGTAGATGGCGGTTTTTTAACAGCTGTTTACGTTCTGCCTCAAATTATATATGCATGATATACCTATGTACTTATATAATGTATGCCTATTGGTAGGTACTCGGCATTTCTACAGTCCACGTCTACAGTCCATTGAAACGTGTTGTGGTGGTAAAAAATATGGCCTTCTTGGCGGTTATTGTATGTTGACTGTATTTTTGAGGAAAGTTTTACGACATCATGATTTTTAAGCTATCTAGTTCTAGTAGGACTGTTATTTATGCGTAACATATTGGTTGGTGAGAAAAAATAATTCATATTTGTTCCCGCTTCGACCGTAAATACCTACTTATTACAAAAAATGTATTCCCTAACGATTAGTATTTTTTTGCCGCACGATTCCTCGCCTTATTTCCTCCAGCAAGTGCTCGCAAAAAGTCTATTAGTGCTCCTGGAGGCTCATTTTTGAAACAGCTTGATCTTATTTCGCGTACGGATGCAAAGATTGTTTTAACCACTCGTATCACATTTTCTACTACTCGTATTGTTAATGTCGACGGTATGTGTGAATTGATCAGGATGTGTGTAAATAATTTTGTTTAGTAGTAATTAGTAAGTACGAGTGATACAACACAAAAATAAAACATCTTTTACTGTTTAAGTCTCGTGGCTAGCAAACCTACTCCTGACATTTCGCTATTTGGCGGTTCGTAAATAAAATACAAATAGGGTATGCCTAAAACTATTTACCTAAAATATATGGCAGACTTCTGTCATTGTTTTTCAAGATATTAAAAGTTTGAATTATAAAGTAGAACACGAAAATTATAATCTACGTATAAAATTTTTGAATCCATCCAAAATATTGGAATACGACGTCATATTTCAATAATATCATACAACATATCCTTTTCGGTCGTCTTAAAAAGTAGCTCATTTGACCTGTCAGTCAAGTAGAGGATAAGATGGAGGGCGAGGGCTCATCGGGTTCTGAATCTTTCGCATGTAAAATTTAAAAAATAAGCCCCCTGCTCGGTTTTCTATTATGCTTCAAGCCTGTACTTCTTTCTCGTCACGCAACGTACGTCAGAGGTCTAGATTGAATGTATGTCAGAGGTTCAGATTGTAAGTGGATAGACGCAAATTGTATACCCGCCTAGTTAACCGAAGGAAATCACTTTAGTAAACCAACGGTATCGTTAGATTGGATAAAATTGTAAGGAAATTAGCTTGTTGGTCATATTTATTTACTTTACAAAGTAATTATAAATGGGAAATTAAATTACGGAATCAATATGAACATACGTACTTACCTAAGTAGGATATTATTAAATAACAAATAAGTAGGTCAGAATGTTTGTAAGTATCGATTCATACCAATCTATATAATTTCGTTGTTCGTTACTTTTACCGAATTACGAAAACAATACAAACCAAACAATCATTGGTGAAATATACATGCAATGTTAGACTTGAGTATAGTTTGACCAATTATAAAACCGGCGCTTCTTTTTTGCCTTTGTCAATTTTCACGAAGAAGCGTGTTCCCATTTCGCCATTTAGTGCATAAATTGTTATATTTACTGAGTCTGATTTTTACTGACTTAAGACATTATTTAACATATTCTAGATTGATTTATTCTAGTATACATATTTTATTATGTTAACACCTAATAAATAACGATAGTGGATAAAAATGATTGTTTTTTGTTGCCCACCACGTAGAAGTGAGCATGCATGATGCTATATTATAATAATTTAACAAAAATAAATATATTGTTTTCTTAGACCAAACAAAGAAACAAGAAACAGTTATGCACTTCTGAAAATGAGTTATGCACTCGCAGAGTAGAACAACTCAGTATCTTCCAATTCTTTACCTTTACAGCCACAACAGTCCATTGCTGGACATGAAACTCCCCTTTACGGGGGGTATTGCCAGACTCACCAAGCTTGGCAGGCGGATTGGCGAGCGCAATGCAAATGTTTTATTCACAAGGTACGCTGCTGCCAATTCCCTGGATAGTTAATCCTTGGTCGCTTTTTACAATACCTACGGATATAATTGACGTGATGCTATTCTAAAACAATCTTAAAATAAATGTCGATAAAACAAAATACATGCAATTCGGTAATTACAAAACACAAAAACTAAAACTTAATATCATTTGTAATGGACAACGGATAGAAAATTCAAAAGCAGCGAAAAATTTAGGATTAATTGTAGACGAAAACTGCAATTGGAAATCACATTTAGCATGGGTTTGCGATCGATTAAACAGATTTTCGTATGCTCTACGACGAATTCGAGAAATTCCCTGGATAGTTAATCCTTGGTCGCTTTTTACAATACCTACGGATATAATTGACTTGATGCTATTCTAAAACAATCTTAAAATAAATGTCGATAAAACAAAATACATGCAATTCGGTAATTACAAAACACAAAAACTAAAACTTAATATCATTTGTAATGGACAACGGATAGAAAATTCAAAAGCAGCGAAAAATTTTGGATTAATTGTAGACGAAAACTGCAATTGGAAATCACATTTAGCATGGGTTTGCGATCGATTAAACAGATTTTCGTATGCTCTACGACGAATTCGAGAAATTTCATCTATTGAAAGCGCTATACTCGCATACCATGGGCATGTGGCGTCCATATTGCAATATGGTCTTATTATCTGGGGAAACTCACCAGATATAGATAACGTGTTCGTCATACAAAAGAGATGTGTCAGGTCACTCTGTGGGGCAGATTTCTTAGAATCTTGTCGTCCACTTTTTATTAAATATAATTTGCTTACACTGACCTGTCTCTATATTAAACAGTTATGCATTTTTGTAAAAAATAATAAGTTGTATTTTCCTGAATTAACTAGACCATCCTATGTAACACAAAGATTGAGGGAAAGGCGTAAAAATCAGGTAGAGAAACCGAAATTTAAAACAGCATTATGTCAAAAAAATGTATTTTATATGGCTGGAACAATCTACAATATGTTACCTGAAGAGTTGTCGTCACTTAGTGGAAATATATTTAAGAAAAGATTGCATGAATGGCTTATTAAAAAATGTTATTATACTTTAAATGACTTTTATGCTGACATGAAAGGAAAAATATATACATAGAGTGACATGCCTATTTATCTGGACTAGAATGGTATTGATTTAAATTGTATTTTATTTAAATTGTTATTGACATTATTTGATACAGCGATTGAATTAATTTATTTAAGAACGTTTAAATATTGTGACTTGTTAATGTTTGCACACCTTTATAAGGTAGATTTTGTAAGGGATTAATGCAATGTAATATCTTTAATGTACATACCCAAAATCTTATGCAAATAAATTTTATTCTATTCTATTTTATTCTATTCTATTCTAAGCCGGCATCACACGTTATATTTCATAACATCCTCCAATAAGTTTACCTAATAATAATTAAAACACAAGAAGATTTTTTTCTGTAGCTTTAAAACTCTGCAATTAAGAAGTAAAGGGACTGAGCAGGAATAAACTTACAGACAGTTCAAGTCATTCGTGCGTGCAAAAAATAAATGAAGACGTGTCACTTCAGAGACGAAGACAGACTGACCTATTTTTTAATTAGCGATTGCGTTTTATTAATTACCTATTCTTCAACCGACTTTAAACAAGGAGGAGTTTCTTCATTAATCGATAAAGTACTTTATTACAAAGGCGCCTGAAAAGATTTGGACATTTTTTTTTCGTGGATCTACAGTCGCACGCATGAATGCACAAAACTAAGCCTATGGCAGTCCACAACTGGATGTTGGCCTACCACGATCCAAGGTAGGCGCCTACATCTAGGATCGTCATAATGCACGATTTCACAATCGCTATCTAGTTGTTACGCTACCAGTCATCCTCTTTAAGTCATCTGTCGCTACGCTTTCCACGATCTCCAGGCGGAATTTGGGATGATGATATCTTATAAAGATCGATAGAACTCTTCATTTTTTTTGATGCAAAGCATAGTCGGTTCCAAAAGTTTTTGATTTTCAATTATTATTGCCGTTTAATGACTTTCAGTAAAAAATTGGGTCAAGGCTGGTACCAAATTGGGCATCCGCCTTTGTTTGGCTGTATGGCGGCGTTTTGATAATTGTTCTAAAGAACTAGTAATTACTTATGAAGTCCCAAATCAAACTGTTATAGACAAAAGAGAACAGTTACATAGAAGGAGCTGTTGAAGGTACCTACGTAGGTAACTAATATTTACGAGATGAATTTGACTTGATGATGATGATGATGAAGTCCTGTTATCCCTCATCAGGGACATAGGGCTCGAAGAAGAGATTTCCACTGCTGTCGATCCTGCGCCGTGGCTTCGAGGTCTTTCCAGCTGAGACCAGTTGATGCAGCTTCTTTTTCAACTGATCGCCTCCAGGTGGTACGGGGGCGACCCGGTCTTCTCTTTCCATAGGCTTGCCACGTTAGACCTTGTTTGGAAATATGGTTGTCTGGTTTCCGCAACACATGTCCAATCCAGCGCCACTTCCTTAAAAGGATCTCCTTGTCGATGGGTTGTTGGTCAGTTATCTCCCACAGTTTCGCATTAGAGATGGTTCGTGGCCAGTGGATCCCCAGTATACGCCGCAAGCATTTGTTCACGAACACCTGGAGTCTACTGGTTACTTCATTCTTGACGAGCCATGTCTCGCATCCGTACAGGAGGACTGACTTGACATTAGAGTTAAATACTCTGATCTTAGTGCGGCGGGTGATAATGGAGGACGTCCAAACAGGCTTCAATTGCGCATATGCTGCTCTGGCTTTGTTGATGCGCGCTTCTACATCGGCTTCTGCTCCCCCTAACGGGTCCACGACGCTCCCCAGATAGGTGAATCGCTGTACTTGTTCAACAGCCTCGCCATTTACAAGTATAGGCGCTACGTCAGAGGTATTAAGGCGCATATCTTTGGTTTTTCCACTGTTGATGCGCAGGCCTTCTTTTGCAGCAGCATTAGCGAGGTCGTTAGTCTTGGACTGAAGATGTTCACGAGATGTGGCGAGCAAACAAAGATCGTCCGCGAAGTCTATGTCTTCGAGGGTCTTACCGTGCAACCATGGTAGTCCCCTCCCTTCATTATTTGTTACTCGACGCATCACGTCATCCAGAACTATTAAGAAAAGCAGCGGTGACAGCAAGCAGCCCTGTTTTACTCCGGCAGTGACTTTTATGGGTTCTGTGAGCTGGCCTTTGTGCATCACTCGGCATGTGGATCCCTCGTACAGGCACTTGATGATGTCAGTGATCTTGGCTGGTATGCCTCTCCGCCGTAAAATACGCCATATGCTTGACCATTTCACCCGATCAAACGCCTTTTCGAAGTCTACAAACAGAGCGTAGAGTTCGTTTCGCATTTCATTGCACTGCTCCAAAATCATTCGCAAAACGTTTATCTGGTCAGTGCAAGAACGCCCCGCTCTGAATCCACTCTGTTCATCCCTCAGCGTGCAGTCAACTGCGCTCGTCATTCTGTCCAACAGGACCCTACATAAAATTTTTGAGCAGACCGGCAACAAGTTGATTCCTCGCCAGTTGGAGCATTGCGACAGATCCCCTTTCTTCGGAAGTTTGATGATGATACCTTCTTTCCAGCTGTCAGGCACTTGACCTGTTTCCCACACGGCTTTCATCAGGGGCATCAGTATTTCTGCCGTCGCATCTACGTTGGTCTTGAATGCTTCAACGGGGATGCCATCATTACCAGGAGCTTTAGCAGATTTAAGGCTTCTAATGGCTCGAGAAATTTCAGCTTTATCTGGAGGATCGCCTTTGATGTCAAGAACATCAATTTCAGAGTCGTCATCGTCGTCAGCTTCAATGTCATCGTTGAGAGTATGAAATATCTCCTTGAAGTGCTCATGCCATCTTCGCAGTTGTTCTTCCAGTGAAGTAAGAAGTTTCCCGGCTTTGTCTACAACTGGTCGCGTTGGAGGTGGTTTATTGCATAGCTCTCTTCCAGCACGGTACAGTTCTCTGGTGTTACCGGCATGTGCCGCCAGTTCAGCTCTTTGGGCTATCGATGCAGCTCTAACACGCTTGTTTTTTTTGGCACTGCGTTTAACGTTGCTTTCGGTAAGGAAGTATTCATAGGCAAGACTTTCTTTGATGTTTTGGTCCTTTTCCGCATTAAGTTTCTCTTTGATGGATTTTCGATGTTCTATTTTGGTCCATGTATCAGCGGATATCCATTCTTTCTTTTTAGTGTTCCTGTAGCCTAAGAACTTTTCACAGCACTCTCGCATGGTACCTTTAACAGCGCCCCACTGGATTAACGAGATTCCCACTGTCACTATCAATGGGCATAGGGGCAGTGGGAAGTTCGTTAAGGGGTGGTAGACTCCATGAGCCCCACCAGCCAGGGTCGTTAGGTCCTGGAGATATGGAGTAGCAGTGCGCTCGAAAGGGCGCCTGCGGCCGCGACTCGTCAAAGGTGACCGGAGAAATCTGGTCGACACGAGGGACCAAGGGCGGGGGTGGGAGTCCCACCGGGTATCGCATGCGACCTGGTGCCCCCCCGGCAAGGGCATGGCCTCTTGGGGGTTGTGGGAATAGCTAGATGTAGAGACGTTTGTATACACTAAGTGTCGGTCATTCGTATAGGCTTGTTCTTCCACTGAACCATCTTCAACCTTCAGAGCGTGATATTTGTTGTGCAATTCCACACTAAAAGCTTTCTTCGTGTCAGGGTTCTGCAATTTGGCCACGTCAAAGCGCCGAGATAATGTGGTTGGTAGTCTTAGTCTGCACCTTTGCTATTTTCAAGCAGATTTTGGCTAGTATGAGGTGGTGATCACTGTTGACGTCTGCTCCCCTTCGGTTGCGTACATCTAGTAAAGAGTGCCTCCATTTTCTGCTTATCATGACGTGGTCTATTTGATTTTCAGTACGTCTGTCAGGAGAAACCCAGGATACTTTATGACAGTCTCTATGCGGGAAGATTGATCCACCGATCACCAAATCAAATTCGCAACTGAAGTCTACTAGCATGTTCCCATTTTCGGTTCGTGAACCCAATGCGTGTTTCCCAACCCATGATTCTATGTTTTGATTGCTGTTCCCTATCTGAGCGTTGAAGTCACCCATGCAAATTATAATATCGCCTTTTGGAATAGTTCGCATTGTTGTGGAGAGTTGTTCATAGAACGCTTCTTTAATTGCTGGTTCCGCTGAGTTTGTAGGTGCGTAACATTGTACAACGGTGATGTTTCTAACATTGGACTTAAAGCGTGCTTTGATGATTCTATCCGACACCGGTTGCCAGCTTAGACACAAATAATAATTAGGGGAGTAAGGGGAGAACGGATCATAACATCTTATCCGGCCCAATTGTCAACCTCACCTGCTCGCGCCGGATGGCGGCGGCGTGGAATATCGCGCCGTGGTGCTCCCTGCTAGACAACAGACGGGGCTCTGGCGACCGAACCTTGGCGGTATAACCAAACGCCTGGCTACGGCTGGAAGAGGCTATCGTTGGCCTTGGAGGTCTAAATGCCCCCAAAAAGGACGATAGGAGAAGGCACTCTGAGAACAAACCGAGCGTGACGGTACGCTTTAAAGTAGCAGCCCTGCTAGCCGTCTAGGGTACTATGAGCTAATAACCTGTATACCCGAAAACACCTTATTACTGAAACTCAAAGAAGGAATAAACGGATCGATTCTCAAACAACGACCTTTGGCGCGAAATTAAGGACTCTGATTGGATGTTGGAACGTTCGCACAATGCGTGAAGAAAGTAGAGGGCACCAGGTGGTCAAATATATACGAGACTATCGATTGGCAATTCTAGGCCTTTCGGAAACGAGATGGAAAGACTTTGGTGAGCAACAAATTGAAGAATACACCCTGCTATACTCGGGACAGACGGAAAAGCACGAGTACGGTGTAGGAATAATGCTTACCAAAATTGCTCGCAGTAGTCTACTAAGCTGGCAACCGGTGTCGGATAGAATCATCATCATCGTCGTCAATTTGACTTGAGGATAACAATAATTTCTTTTAGGTTATTTGTATTTGCAGTTAATTTTTAAAAATCGTTTCAGGAACAGGAAAAGAGTGGAGCAACAAAAACATTAAAAAAAATGTGATATTTAAATAAATACTCGTATTTAGAGTTATGGATTCCTTCTTCTTCTCATCATTTCTTCTATTTCTTCTTCGAGTGGGACACCACGTATTCCAATTGCATTTAATACGTCATCAAAGAATTTTCCGAAATTATAGGTATCAACAGCTGTACGAGAAGTAGTTCCAACACAGACAAAGGTTTAGGGGAAAGCTCCTCAGAATAGAGGCGCGACGCGACGCGCGTCGTGTTATCTGTCAGTCAAGCAATCGTTACTCTATCAGCCGTTATCGGTGGGACGCACGTCTTACGTGTGTATGTGTACTTTTGTTTCTTCTGTTTAACACATTTCACAAAGGTATGGAAACGATTTTAAGCGTCGCGCTTGAGATGTCGCACGTCACACGTCTCCGTCGATCACTTGCTTGACAGATGTTATCTTACGTCTCACGTCTTATGTTTACTCTGTGGAGCTTGCGATTTATCTACAGAAGCCATTAAAGAAAAAAAATACAAATAGAATAAAATATTAACTAGGTTGAAATAATAAATAGTAATGCGTTGATACAATTTATTTTGAGTTATGATGCTGTCAAGTAGTAAGTAGGTATGAAGACTTTGTAGGTATTTTGTTACACAACAGATAGACAGGTACGATTAGGTATCTATACATCTTATATCATTGCATATATACCTACCTAAAACATATGCATTTTATATGCACCCCGCTGTGTCTATCTGGCTGTGCACGATTTTATAGAATATGCTTTTACGATTTACTATAGGTACATTATTATTTATGTTTTAGTGCTTTACATAAGTAGGTAAGTATTACGCGTAAATGGCTATTTATTATTTGTGTCTTATCCAATTTATATACGAAAAAAGAAACGAGTTATCAAACGATGAATAGTTTCATATTTCTACAAACAATCTGTACTTGATCTGAATTAAATTTTATCAGAAGGTATTTAGGTAGGTAAATGATATTTCATTGGTGCTTATTTGGTAAAAATAGCTCCACTCATATAGGTGCCATGTGATGCCGGGTTAGAATAGCATCACCCCCATTCTACCGGTGGGAGTCGTAAATACCGACTTAGGGTTAATTTTCCGGTGAATGGACTTCAGCGTTCCCTGTGAATTAAACATCTTGCACTGCGCTCGCTAATCCGCCTGCCAAGCGCAGTAAGTAGGTATAGCAATACTCCCCGATAGGGTGAGGCCCATATGCAGCAGTAAAGGTATTTAAAAGGTAATAATAGGATAGGTACCGTGACAGCTCTATTATTAACCGATTACTAAATACATAGTCCCAGTGACCTACATTATATCATGTAGGGAAATGACATCATTTATATTATGAAGTATAATAATAACACAGATATTGATACGAAAGGGTGAATAGCGTGAATAATTAATCGGTGGACAAATTACGATCAACGAAACTGCAGTTTTTCACACATACCATGTGATTATCCGGTGTTCTCCCGGATTTGGTTTAAGACGGAAGGAGTTAAGAGAAGTCTCATAGACCACCTTATCAAATTGCGGCAGTTGCAGCACAAATTAGGGAGACGGCGCTTGGGACGCTTTTACAGATGGCTCACTCAGTACTAGCAGCGATTTTAACGCTTACTGACGTCTGGCATAAAGTAGAATCGCAGAGGAACTCAAGGTAACTAAGAAGAGGGTTGCCACGAACGTCATATTTCTTGTATTCAAATCGGCTCAGAATCATATGGCATACTTGAATCAAATTTTGAGCTATAGTTATTTCGTCCTCGTATTGAATTTAGCAAGCCTGGCTATGAAACAAGTAACAATTGCGAAATTCCTAAATAGCGTCGAGTGATCCTTTCGTAAACTCTCTATTATAATGGTCACAGGCTGTTATTTTTATGGTAGCTATAATGATCTTTACACTTCGCCAACTGCAGGAAAAGTGTAGAGAGCAGAAAACACCTCTGTTTGTGGCGTTCGTCGACCTTAACAAAGCCTTCGATACCGTCAGCAGAGAAGGACTCTATACTGCACTTTTAAACATCGGGTGCCCTCCGAAACTACTAAGCCTCATTAAATCCTTCCACGAGGACATGAAAGGATCTGTTGTTTTTAACGGCAATACATCCGAGCCGTTCGAAATGCGTAGAGGTGTTCGCCAAGGCTGCGTGTTGGCTCCTACCCTGTTTGGTATTTTCTTCTCATTGCTTTTTAAAGTTGCTTTCGGCGATGACCAACAGGGTATACACCTGCACACAAGGGCTGACGGGAAGCTGTACAATATCTCGCTTCTTAAGTCAAAGCGTAACCGCGATGACTTATTCGTCGATAGCCTTTTGTTCGCTGACGATGCAGCCTTCGTTGCTAATTCTCAAAGTGAGCTTCAAGACATTGTTGATAAGTTTTCCCACGCGTGTTCTCTGTTCTCAATGTCCATTAATGCCAAAAACAGTAGTGCTAGCTCAAGGTGGAGAAACACCACGTATTTTGCTCGGTGGCGTTCCTTGAACATAGTTGACAAGTTTTGCTACTTGGGGTCGACTGTGTCGAACAATCTCACCCTCGATGCTGAGATCAATACTCGTATCGGCAAAGCGGCGACCATGTTCGGCAGGCTCAGTACAAGAGTATGGAATAATAAACACCTGACCACAAAAACCAAGATAATTGTTTACCAAACTTGCGTTCTAAGCATACTCTTGTATGGAGCTGAAACCTGGACTTCGTACGCAAAACAAGAACGTCGACTCAACACATTTCATATGCGCTGCGTAAGAAACATCTTGCATATAACTTGGCAGGACAGAGTCACAAACGAGCGAGTTCTAGAAATTGCACAGCTGCCTAGCTTTACCGCTTTGCTTAAGCAAAGACGATTGCGGTGGCTAGGGCATGTGTACCGCATGGAACCTTCGCGTCTACCGCGGCGTGTCCTGCTTGGCGCCGTAGCTAACGCTAAAAGAGGAGTTGGAAGACCGATGCTACGTTTCAAAGATTGCGCCAAACGGGACATGGCTGCGTTTGACATCGACCATCAAAGCTGGGAGAAGCTTGCTGAGAATAGGGATGTATGGAGAAAGCGTGTGTTTGATGGGCGTAAAGCTCACGATGATGCCTGGTTCGCTGGTCTCGCAAACAAAAGGCAAAAACGACATCTAAACATGCATGTGCCAGTCTCTAATTCCACCTTCGTTTGTAGAGCGTGCGGAAAGTCATGCCGCTCCCGTATCGGCTTATACAGCCATGAAAAATCTTGCCTCAGACACTGAATAAATCGTCTGTCACAGACGTATGAGGCCAATGATGATAATGAACCGCATGACAGCCGATATGGCGCGGTGACAGCCAATGTGGCGCAGCCAATTCCCGGTGGGGTCACTCACAACGTTGATATTTATCACTTTGTGAATTTGTTCCCAGTCTGGTTAGGACATTGCAGGCTGATCCGATGCAAGATGATTCCGTGCTTCGGATGGGCACGATAAGCCGTCGGTCCCGGTTGCTGTCTATGATGGCGGTCGTTACACAACTGTGTCAGAGGCCTGCTACCTGCAGTAGGTGGTTGAAAAACTCTGATACCAGGGTTCACAGGATCGTTGAATGACTCGATGTCCCAAACGAAGAGAGAACGAACCGCAGTATCCTCCGGTGTGTGTACGAATTGCCAAATGACGACCAGCGAAAACTGGCGAACAATAGCGTTCCGTCACATGGGGTTATATTTCATGCTTCCAACGACTAATGATCCTTACATCCGCGGACTGTCATTAACCGAACAAGACAGGGAGGTATTCAGGGTGTGGAAATACCTAAGTAACAAAAAAACAAAGTACTAACAATAAATAAAAGATCAAAATTCTACCCAACTAACAAGTTTTGGTCGTATAATGGTCGGGACAACGTTATCGCTACGTCTTGAAGTCGGATAGTTTTGGTCGTATAGTGGTTATATAAACGATTATACGACGCGATTTGGGCACAAATTATATGACTTTTGTCCGTATAAAGATCGTATTAAGGTCGTATTAATGGGCTTAAGTCTGGTAAGAGTCATATACAAGTCTGATTCGCGACGTATGGTCGAATAACAGTAACTTATACGACTGTTATTCGACCATTTAGCCGTGTAGTGGTCGTATTATTGTCTTTAAACCGATCAAAAGTCGTGTAGTGGTCGTATTACTGACATTTACACGACCTGAAATCGTGTAGTGGTCATCGGTGTAACTTTAACGTGCACGGACTTCAGTGTGCTATCAAACGAGTGAAAGTGAGGTTAAAGACAAACAAATCATTCAAAATAATTAATGTCTGCCATGTTTGTTATCGAATATAATCTGAAAAGTTGTGAATGGTGTTAGGAACTGTTTAGTGTTGAGTTTTCAAGTGGGAAATTGTTTTGTCGACTATTTTGTGTTATTATTCAAACAAAATTTTAATGCCCCCTACAAATAATAACGATTTGAATTATTTTATTTATGTTATTAATTCATTATTTATTTATATAACGTTTATACAACTTTACGTAGTGATCGCGACTGTTAATGGACACTTTACGACTAAAAGTCGGGTTATATGACTAGAAACCATTTTCTGTCCGCCATTTTCAGGGTACCGTTTAGAAAGTGAAAACCTTGAAAGACATTGTATTGTACAGCATAATACTGGCCGACAGTATAATGTACACCACACCAGAGGAACACAATACAACATTATGGATGGAATCAAAACAATGTCGCCATCCTTCACCCCTTACCAAAAATGTACGGGGGTGTAATGCTCGACATTGTGATCGGAGACATCACGTGAGTAGTAGCGTAGTAATGTGACTTGATTGATAATTTTACATACATTCCTAACAAAATCCATATCGTTTTTATTTAAAATAATATATTTATATAATATCCTTTATTGAGCTTAGTCGCTCAATTTGTTCGCTCCAACTCTAACCTTACCTAGCTCACTGTTTTGGAATTGTGTTAAAGGCGGTCTTTTATTGTGGGGGCTGCACCCCCCAAACCACCGTCCCGTCGCTCTGGGTTGCCTTGTATGTTAGGTTTGAATAATGAATCAACAGGGAGTTAGGAAAAGTAGTCTGTCCCATCGTATAATAAAGTATGTTAAGGGTGTTCAAATGATTTTTAAAAAATATTTGAAGATAAAAATATTTCTAAAATCTTTTAATCAAATAGTTCAACTCTACAACACAGAGCGCTTAACAATGTACTGTCAATTACCACTCCAATAACTATGCACTGTTCCTTCACAGCGCGTAATAAGATCTACAACGGTGCAACCGCAGCTGAACGTGACTATTTCAATATAACGTCGAATATTTCAATATATTTTTTTTAATAATGTTTTATATAAAATATTTTTAATTTATTTTTTTAAACGTGGTCAAGACACTATGTTATACCTACGTAACAGAACTTGTGGTTTAAAGGATCGTATTACTTTTCTTAACACCCTATAGGGTGAAATTTTACTAGTGACCGATAGCGAAAACTCAGAACCGGCTAGTGATAAGGAACAACTTTCCCCAAGGAACATAGGTCGAAATCCGAAAAAAAATTTTGGACCTCCCATACAAACTTGCCGATCAGCTGATTTCAGTTACTATGGGACGTCCAAATTTTTTTTTCGTATTTCGACCTATGTTCCTTGGGGAAAGTTGTTCCTTATCACCAGCCGATTCTGAGTTTTCGCTATCGGTCACTAGTAAAATTTCACCCCGTATAAGTCGATTACAGCTAACACTGTCACATCACTTCATCCGCTATGACGTAACTTGTTTTGATTCTATTTGCAGCACTGTACATTATTAGTCTGGGCCCGTATTTCAAGCCTATCCATAATGCCGTACATTATTCTGTAGTACAATACGTTATCGGGCATTATCGTGTTGTGCATTGAGTATATCGTGCATAGTATGTACTCCACGGAGGAAACGTGGTGAGACATAAGATAACATCTGTCAGACAAGTGATAGTCAGCTGTAATTGATGCGACGATTCCCTATAATATACGACATTGTATTGTACAGCATAACTATTGCTGACAGAGTAATGTACGACATAATGAAGTACGACATGATGAATGGAATCAGGACCAACTATAGCCCCGTACAAAAAATGTACGGGGGTGTACTACACAACATGATGAACTATTCTCAAGGCTGGCAGTAGTGATCTGATTTAATCGTTAATTTCACATACCTACGTATCAATGCCATCTTCCTGCCCTCATCCCAACAATTACCTGGGGTCGACGCAACACGTTTTGTTGAACACAAAATCGTGTTGCAAAGGATTTGGCTTAATTTTACGACTGTTTGTCCATCTGTCTGTACATTCGTCCATCCGTCCGTCCGTCCATCCATCCATTCGTTAATTCATCCACACATACATCCAGTCTGTCCGTCCGTTCGAACATAATATTTCCTATTTTATTACCTACAGAACCATGCCCACAATAATTCACACCACAGCGAGGTCAAGTAGTTGTGAAGAAGTATTATGTACGACTACTAAACAATTAAAAGGTTTTTAAGAGTCATATAAATAGCCTTTTTAGGACTTTTAGTCGTTTAATCGTTATGTTACACCACGTTTATACGACATTGCGTTGAGTTTTAGGTAATAATATGATCATAATATAACTAATGATCAAATAACAGTTGTAGGCTTGACTAAAAGTCATATAAAGGTCGCAATGACGATTTAGATACGACTTTTCGGTTTATTAAAGGTAATAATATGACCTTTATATACCTAATTGTCAGGTAACAGTCGGTGGCATGACTAAAAGTCATAAAAATGACGAAACAGCGACGTTTTTATGAGAATGCGGTAAGACCTTTATACGACAGTTATATAACTAATGGTCCGGTAACAGTCGCTAGCAGACTTCAAGTCGTATAAGAATCACCATGGTGACCTTAATACAACTATGTGGTTGATTAAAGCAAATAATAAGACCTTTATATACCTAATGGTCTGGTAACAGTCGGTGGCCTGACTAAGAATCATCTTACGGTCGCAATAGCGACTTTTATATGACTTCGATGTTTATTACAAGTAATACGACCTTTATATACCTAATGGTCTGGTAACAGTCGGTTGCATACCTAAAAGTCATATAACAGTCGCAAAGGCGACTTTTATGCGACATTTAAACAAGAAATTAATTTGACTTTTATACGACCTTTATACAACTTATGGTCTGGTAACAGTCGCTGAATTGACTTAAAGTCATATAACGGTCGCACTGGCGACTTGTATACGACTATACGTTTTATAAAAGATAATGATACCACCTTTATATACCTTATGATCTAGAGACAGTCGGTGGCCTGACTGAAGGTTATATAATGGTCCCAACAGCGACGATTAGTCCTATAATTTAATCGTATAACGATCATTTATACGACCTTTATACGACGGTCGTATAATTAAGTCGTATAAACGTTTACTCGACCAAATTATACGACTTTAGACGTTTGCGACTAAAAGGTCGAATAAGACACCACTACACAACTCAGTGAAATTCTGCTTACCACTATACGACCTTTATATAACCAAAAGTCGTTTAGTCTGTTTTTTATAGGACCAAGTTGTTAGTTGGGTAAAGACATACCTATGTGGGTAGCAGAAGAACTCGTCGCCCACCGCCTAGATGACATCTCAATGGGACGTCAGTCAACCCGCGACCACAGCACATGAAACTGTGCTGAAACGTCGGGACACAGGTAAATTATAAATATTTATCTAAATATTATCGCGATAAACCCGGTTCAATACTTAAAAAGTGTGAAAACAATCGTGAGTGCTTCAAAAGTTATAGTGGAAATAAGGCCCAAGGGTGTGGTCAGGCACAAATCAAAACAGCCAAGTCAGACCAAAATAGCCACGCCCGTTGCACCACGAAAGATTATGCATTCGACAGCAACCAATCCCTTTTAGAAGTCAACCTATGCTGGGTTTTCTTATAAACTGTAAAAATATCCAATTTTAGTTGATTCCGTAAGCAGGTACTTAGTTGATATGCTATGCTACTGTTAGATTTTGAAGTTCATATTATATAAGGTCCTATTAAATTCACTGCAAATATTTTAGGGGCAGATCAAATAAAATATAAGCATGTACTAGGCAAATTTTTAAAGAAATCTACACGCTAGTTTTCGAGAAAATTGAATTTAACTAAAAAAAAAACAAAACGAAAAAAGTGCACCCTGTTTGTCCTAGAAACTCACACTTCGATGAATTTAAATTACGCACCAAAAATAAGGTGCTGTGATTGGTTGGTTGTTAGTGTGCGTGCCGTGTAAGTGAATCCTGTCTACGTGGCGGAACGTCAATCGGGTCAGTCAAAGGATGTTCACATAATTAATTAAAAAGTTTGTTTGAAAATGAAAAAAAAATCTAGCGTGTACATTTTTTTTACAATGCCTTAGATGTTTGTCTTATACATATTTACGCATGCCCTTAAAATATTTGCAGTGAATTTAATAGAACCTTATATATCGAGAATAGTACTGAATGAAATAAATATTTTGTGGCTACAATGCTAGTGTCAATGCTGACTATTAGAATGACCACGGACTGATTTCACGGTATTTTTACTTGAAAAATTTACATGAAGGTTCAGTTCTATCTTATATAGGTAAGTAATAATAATTGTTTAAGTAATCTATATGCCATTGATCCTTTTTTAAAACTGTTTACCGAGAAATCGTTTATCTATACCTAACAAAGGTATGTTTTCCGGTAAAAGATAATAAATCTTGTCACCAACGCCCTGAATGCATATCTGTATTCTATTCATCATTATTGAGTTTAACGCGTCATCAGTGAATTACAGCCGATTGAAATTCAGGATAGTGCATCGACGGTTTGAATTTGGAACGGATTAGGACAATGTCATATTAATTAATAACGAACGATGATTTTGTGTTTCGGAGGACATGTTTTGGTTAGCCTTCGTGTCGTGTGTTAGCGGCTAAGAATACTGCCACCCCCTAAGTCCACTAAGGCTGTTTCGTAATAGGCAAAGTAGAGTTTTTAACCTCGGCTGAATGAATATCTATCAACAATGTTCAACCGCATGGCGGCGGTGTACCACCTAGAGTAGCATTCCCAAAGATGGTTGACGTTAGGCAGACGGCCGGTCATAAAACATTGCCAAATCCATTTGCTACATGACATGAAATCACGGTGCGCCCCGACCCCAACTGTTCAAACAAGAAGTTTTGATACCAAAAACAACTAAAATGTCGATAACTGATCAGTAATTAGCAACTACCTAGGCACAGTGTGATACCTACAGATGTACTAACCAATCAGCTTCGATAAAAATGACGTCACTTCCAACAAGATTAACAAACATCTGCGCCAAACCATTGGCGCCAGAGTCGTACATTGTATGATTAATAATGTCCGCGCAAAAGCTGGCTGGATGTCACAGCTTCATAATGATCTCTGAAGCTCGTAAGCGCCGGCGCACGCGCAACCAGTAGTCACTGATCACCTACTCGCGCACGAAGACGCGCGTGCAAGAATAATTCGCGACCGCCCCGAAAATGTCCGTGCGACTTTCGCAAAGTGAAGTGGCCAAGTGAATGCGGTGTTGGTTCTGTGATTTTGATAAAGTGACAAAGGATTTTGCCAAAATGAATTTTGTTCTGTAAGTAACTTATTCAACATTTTTATGATTTAATTTTATCGTCTATTCTAATGCACTCCTCGCACCGCCAAAGGGGTAAAAAGTAAAAGAAAAAAGTGTGAAGAGAGAGCTCGCAATCAGAAAACTCATCCCCCAGATTTGCATATTTGCCTTCGGATTTTAAATTCCTGCATAATCCGGCCATCGGACGAGGGTGAGCCGAATATCCGAAATATCCGAATTTTCTCCAATAAGTGTCAGTGCGGCCGATAGCGGCATCGGAGCCAAAATACGTTGCATTTAACTAAAAATTTATGAAGTTACGTGACAACCTGCAATAATAGGCATAACAAGGTTTGAAGAGACACACGGACGTCAAAGTTGTGACACATAAAAGTAATGGTATAACAAAGTAATTTTACCATCAACTTTCTGAAAATCTAAGTCTCATTTCAGTACAATAGTTGTTTTTAATAATTTTTCATCTACCTATGTCGATTCATTTCTGTAGGTAAGAAATAGAAAATAAATATTAGGTATTATAATAGTTATCTTATCTATCTATGTTTGCGGTTAGTTCAAAGTAAATACTCTCATAAATAATTATTAAATGACAGCTAGACACTGTACATAACAGATAAGGGTTTTCTTTAATATCGTAACGCCCAAGTTATTTTAACTCTCACTATTCTGTACAATTACGATTTATGATTCAAATCTGGTTTCTGTCATCGCTTTTGGATGCAGGAAATACGCGTAAAAAAATATTCGACAAATAATGTGCATCACAAACATAACACAAAATAAACTATAAGTAAATATTTTGGAATCCATCGACAAATGAAGATCAGACGTTATCTTCGAGCAGGATAGAAATATGAAAATAAAATTTACCTAAGTTTTGATAAAGATAATATATACCTACCTAAATAAGGCCCAAACTCCACAGAGAGGACAAGGAGAGGACATAGGACGTAGGGCATGACGCTTGACGTTTGACATCGCGACGTTTCCATACAAAATATACGAAAAAGTATTGACAAAGGCACACACAAGCGTCGCCAAAGCGTCGCATCTCTGACAGCCAGCGTCAAAAACTAAGAAGAATAATTGACGATCACTTGTCTGTCAACTGTCATTCTTACATCCTATGCCCTTCGTCTTTTTGGTGGGTTTTCTGTCATATGACATTTCCTGACGTCAAATATTTTCTGCTCATTTTATGATGAATATTTTTGGTTGAATATTTTGTGACGCGTGTTACCTGCTCCACCGATTTCGATGAAGTTTTAAAGTTTCCCATTCTTGTGGCCAGTGTGTCTATCTCAACCTAAGGAAAACCTTATGGAATATTATTAAAAATTTCAATATCGGACGTGTATTGGCAGCAGACAGGAGGTGTCTCGATAATCTAGGTGCCTACGTGACTTTGCCTGGGTTTAAGGGCCAACGAAAGCATAGGTATACCTATCTTATGTGTGTACTACTTTCACAAGGAAAGAAACTTGATAGCTTATGAGCTTATAGGGTTGGGACTCATCTGTGTATTGATAGGTAGAGGGTTATTCTGTCGCGGAATTTCAGATTCTAGTATACTAGCAAATATAATTTATGATGTCATACCCATTAAAACATTAATCCGTGACTGGCAAGAGTTTTCGTAGGTGTGCTTAAATTGTTAATTAAGGCCGCTATAGAGCTTTTCACGAAGCCCATACAATTTTCCCTGCCAAACCTCTCGGAGCGTCATTTTGCGAAAAACATGGGGATGTTTGAATATTTTTTACAGTGATATTATGAATAAAAATAAATATATTTTTCTGCAATTAGATTAAGTACATCTTCTTAAATAACATATATTTTTTTTAAATCTTTACTACTGTTATTTTTTCATACAGAAGCCGTTATAAAGGCGCATTATTTTGCAAAAAATCGTATATAAAAACGTGGTATTATTCTATATTTCTGAATAAAATTGTAAAATGTTCACTGTAGACTTTGTTCTCAAATATATAATCTATTTTTTTGTATAATTGATTTTTTTTTACAGTGAACCAAAACTCTAAAACTCACGCTTGATTTGGGGTCTTTTCCTGAATTTTGGTTTTGTCGCTTTAGATATCGCTGTTTATAACAGGTTTAAAACTAAAATGTTAATATTTACATTGTACATTTTTTAGATGAAGATATGCTTGATTAAATGTTCAAGTAACATATTATTTTTACTAAACGGTTTTCGAGAAACTCGCATGTTTGTAAAGCCAATATTTGCAAATTTGCTAGAAAAAATTGAATGCGCTCTTAAGAAAATAAACCGTTTGAAGTGACAGAGAATATCACAACTCATATCTTCTTGATTACTCTTTGATAACCACTTAAAAGTGCCCTAGCATATTTTCCTACATTTGACTCTATCAATGTCGGAGGTTTTTCCCATTGCAATTTCTTTTGCAAATCCTGAGGGGCCGGAGGTAAAACTTGATTGTGCATTCTGAAGACTATCTTTTCTTAAATTACTAGTGACTAAGATGTGATTGTGGGTTTGTGTTGGCTCAAGGAGTGTCCATTGTGCTAGGCAAGCAATGTGCAGTGGGATCAAATTTCTTAGAAGCTCTTACACGTAGATTATTGCCAGCAAATTCACCTACCTACCTAGATTAACTTAGGTATACTGGTTTTCTTTAGTACCTATTTGGATTAATAATCAGTATAAGTTAGTCCTTTAAATAGGTAGATGAATTTGCTGGCGATAGTATCTACATGTAAGTACATACCTTAAAAAAATAGAATAGGTGTAGCTGTTGCTGATGCTGAATCTTTAAAAGGATAATATTTAAGATCGGTATATAGGGTGAAATTTTACTAGTGACTGATAGCGAAAACTCAAAACCGGCTGGTGATAAGGAACAACTTTCCCCAAAGAACATAGGTCGAATTACGAAAAATATAATTACGAAAGGTCATATTATTTTTGTCGTTTTCTGACATAAATTATGTTCCCATAGGTACTTCTCATGACAAAATATTGTTCAGTTTCCCAGTTTGTATGCATTCTTCTAGTACTTATTAGATGGGATGTCTCTTACACCCTGTATATTTTATAAACTAGTATTTGTCAATAACTTGTGAAAGTTAATAAATCTATAACTTTTTAAGCACTCGCGATAGTTTTTTAGGTAAATAAGCGATTTACCTGGAAACCCGACTTTCCGACTGAGTTGCATTACCTAGTCATGGTCGCGGGCAGACTATTCGGTATTATAATTATAATAAATACACATTCAAATAACTGATACTAAAAATATGCAATGATAGTTATTTATTACAACCATAGTAATAATTATAGCAATCGTCATAACATTACGGAAATTATCAATTAAATCTATGGAAAATAGTTGCATTTATTTGCACGCGACTTACGAATAATAATAAAAGTCTTAGAATAGCGTCACCCCATATCTTACCCGTGGGTGTTGTAAGAAGCGACTAAGGGATTTTAGAGTTGAAGTGTATTGCAGTTTTGGGCGACAGGCGGACAACCTGTGACTATGGTGTTACATAGTCTACTGAATGGCTCTCAAACTATTGTCAGACGTGGTGTAAATAGCCGTTTTTCAAAGGCGTTTATATGCGTCATATAGGCGTGATATATGTCGGCTCAGACATTTGCATAAACTTACAATCTATAGTACTAAGTAGGTACTGATCGATAGCTTGAGCGGATGTGATTGTCGGCTTGTCTGTATTAATGAGTAGGTATTATTAGAGATAACAGGAACTATAGTTACCTACTAATTAAATAGGTTTGAATTATTGATTTAGCATTTATGGAGTTGTGTTATAGCTACACCCTTATTTAATAGGATCAGCATAATGTGGCTAAGTAAATGAAGAAAGTCACAGTGCAAATACATTTCTCTACATTAAAGATACTGATGGCTAAGAAAAATCAAGTAGCCAATATCATTTCTTTTATAACTTTTGAAGCACTTGCAATTATTTTCACACATAAATAATTACTGTACCGGGTCTTAACGCAATAGTTTTAAAGTAAATAATCGATTTACCTGCAAACCTGACGTTTTGACTGAGTTGCATCAGTCATGGTCTCAGGCAGATTTCCAGGTAAACCGTTTATTTACCTAAAAATCTATCGCTTTATGACTCAGAAAACTAACTATTATTTATCATTTCTTTTAAAAAGAAAAATATTTATTTGTTCATTCAAATCATCATTTTTTTATCGTATTTATTCTTAGCGTTGGACCAGAAGTTCACTGCTGGGCGCAGGGCACCGCGATTTCAAGTCATTTACCACTAGCCACCTTCTTTGATCCTTTGCCCTATTTGGCTAAAACGTCTCTAGCTCTACATTTTACCTATTTCTCTACCGCCTTTACCAACATTTCCTATGACGAGGTGGACTTTATTCTAGTGTTATGTATTCTGTGGCCATGGATATACTTACACAGAAACAAACTCAAACCATCGGTCTCATGAACAGTGAAACTCATCACTTAAATCACTTGTCTGTAGGTAATATCAATATCGTCACACTTTCCCACACTTACTTATCGGTCAAATACCTATTATCTATCACCACGACACTGATTTATTTTTATCACGGTCTGCGATCTTTTGTACCTACTACTATTTCCTAGTTATATCTGTCATATCTCTACGTTATTTTCATAATGTAAATGTCGCAGCCAACTGGTCAAAAACGCCGCGTAATAAAACAACCAGTTGTCCAATCAAACGTCGCCATCCAACCAAACAACCAAACATTCATCAGCTAAGTGGTTGAAGATAACGTTCTACACTACAGCTGTATGACGGTTAGCCAACTGGCTAACGTTCAATTTGCTAGGGTAGCCATGTGTGTGTTGTTGAATATGCCCTATATTCACACATACGCGGGCTCCACGCGCGTTATTATAATGTCACACGCACAGCTTACGCTTTGCGAGTCGTAAACGCAAGGGCAACGCGTGGTTTGCCAAGTGGGTGCGTACCAAACTGCCAACACGCGCAGAGCCCGCGTATGTCTGATTCTGTGATCTGAAACTAAGCCTATTCAAACTATAGCGGAATCCGGGTGGGTACGTGAGTACCGGAAGTCCGGAACTCAATTAATTGATATTTGTACTCGTCAGATTATGCGTACCCACGTTCCAAAACGGTTTGCATAGGGCTTTACTAAATTATTCTTAACTACAGCGGAATCCGGATGGGTACATGGGTAGCGGAACTGAATCTTTTGACAATTAATTGTACCAGCCAGAACACCGCGCACCCACGCACAGAGCCGGCTCCGCGTCGGCTTGCACAGCTCACGCTCAGGGCCAGACTATAAGGGAGACCGGGGCTGGAGTGCACCAGGGGGGCGGCCACACAAACGACACTTAAAAAAATCGTGTTTCGCACTGGTTGAGGTGTATGAAAGGGGGCTGCCTGTAAATAGAAAAAAATTACCCTCTCCTTTCCCCCTCCACAACAGGCCCCCTTGGGGTCATATTGACCCCCCTGTTTTTTGACGGGAATGTACAGGGTTGCTCATCAGCTACAATGTTTACCTAGAACACTTTTCTCCAGCCCCCTTTCATACACCTCAACCAGTGCAACCACACTTACTAAGAAAATTTTAAAAGTGTCACCCGTACGGCCGCCCCCCCGGCGCAAGCAACCCCAATCTCCCCTACAGTCCAGCCCCGAGCACGAGCCATGCAAACCGGAGCGGAACCGGCTCCGCACGTGGGCACGCGGCACTGCGACCGGTACATATTGTCAAGCGATTGAGCTCCACCACGCTACCCAAGTACGAAGTACCCATCTGAATCCCGCTGCAGTTTGCATAGGGCTTTATACTTTGTAAGTACCTACGTTCACATCACTCTATTTTCATCGAAAATTAGTAGATACTGCAAATTGAATGATTACATAACGAATTACCCATGTTTTATTAGGTTTGTGACAGTTTAATAAACATTTAATGGCTCAATATTCGTGTAATAACAACAATTACCTTGATGTTGGATTTCATAATTTCGCAGAGTTTCTTCAAACAACTGTTTGAATTTTTGTTCAGGCGTTTCCTCCATCACTTATATTATAACCATGAAACAGCACTGATGACGCTAATTACTGATTATTTTACATAAAATAACAAAATACGGTCTTGATTTTTGTGCCGCTGACGCCATCTTGCAAACAAACCGACTCTAGCGCCGCAGTGGCGAAAAACCGTACTTATTCAATTAAACAGCGGGTTTTTTGTCCGCTGCTGTGTTGAACGTTTGGAATGCTTCAAAATTAAGCCAGTGAACTAGTTGTTTGGTTAGATGGCGGCGCCCGATTAAAGAACTAGTTGTTCAATCACACAGCGCTTTCAACCAGTTGGCTGCGACATAAACATAACGAACTGATAGGTATTTCTCATGAAATAGGTAATCATCGGCGATATAATATTTGACATATGGAGGGAGGTAGTGTTGTTAGCAGGTACGCGAATTCGTAGAATAGTTGTACCTTGTTTATATAGACATAGACATCTAAGTATCTGTTACGTCTAGTTATTGTGAACGGCTATTATGAATAGGTATTCACAAGACAGCTACATAGGTACTACATGACATAAAAAGTTGATTCGTTTTAGTAACGAAAGTATTATGAACGACCCCAATAGGGAGAGGTCCATGTGCGGCAAGGAACTTTTGTTGCTATTACTTTTAATAATAATCCAGTATAGCTAGCATGCGATCTGCGACAAATATTTTCTCTAAATCCTTATGTAAAAGTCATCACTTCTTTTGATAAATTCTATACGATTTGACACATCTTTGTCTCTCTTGCGCACGAGATCTCTACAGTGCGCATGTTAACCAAACTAGAGCGATAATAGTAGGTATAGACTATACTATAGAGAGTGGTTGCAAAAGCCTCCCTCCATCATCTTACTTAAGAAAGATCCTTTGCAGTGCCAACTACATATTTCATTATAAGAGATATTTTCGATTTCGATTCGATTAACATATAGATCTGACCCATTTAATACTTATTACCGGGGTTTACCCGAAGTTCTACCTATTTATCGCTATCATGCATGACGAAGTGCATATACCTAAAAGTTTGTATTGTATTTTAGATTTCAGAAACTCTGTCAACAATCGCTGTCTCCATGACCGATAATATTACATACCTACCATGAATAAACATTTAAACCTGTCTGTTCGGTGGCTTGTATTTAAAGTAACAGTCGGGCTAATTCTTCTTATCTAACGTCATCGACTATTTTGGATACATAATCTCTTTTGCCACTCCCCAACTTGCATTGAGTAGCCTGAGGTCAAAATTCGGAATCAAAATGTTTTGATGCTGGCGAATTCATACAAACAGTAATTTTATTGCCATAATAACTTTTGTAACCTCTGACCGTCGTAAATATTGTAATAACACTTAAATTTTCTGTAGGTCTCGTTTGTAAACTGGACTAAAAAAGGCAATGAAATAAAAACAAAATAAGGTGCTTATAAAGCTAACCCTACTCAACAAGATGTATACTGTCTCAAAACTCTGCACGTCTATTTGGCTAGTTCATTCACAGGTGAGTCTATCAATCTTGGCCGACTGTGTTGAAAGCAGACACAAAACCAGCCAACCTGACCTTTACCTTTCATATTACACCTCTCTTTGGAGAGAGGAGGTCTAGTAATGTTGGTTAGAAAGACGAATTGCCTTGAAGATTTTCCACCGCAAAGACCGAATGACCCAAAAACTGGACAAGCGATGATTGAATGCTAATGACAGGAAAAAAAGAAAATGCAACTGGGAAAAGCTGACAAAATATTATTTCTTCTGTTACTTTATTATAAAAAAGAATACTTGTGAGCGTACCTGGAAAAGTGATTTGTTTGTTGCAACTACGGATTTTATTAAAAAGGGATGCTTAGAGGTACTCTAGGTATGTGCCCACATAAGCAACACATCATGCTATCAACTTGTCTTATGCAGTGTAGATTTGACTAACTAACTATTACGCTTGTAAACATTATTGATATCCTCATACATAATAATAGGTATCACTCACTACACTGTACCTATTTTGCTAAAAGAGTAAAATACAGAGTGTAAAAAAATCAACTGCAAATATTTTAAGGGGTGAACCAGCCCGTGAAACTGAACAACTTTCCCCAAGGAACATAGGTCGAAATATGAAAAAAAAAATTAGGTCTCCCATACAAAAATTAAATGTACTTATGGGAGGTCCAAATTTTTTTTTCATATTTCGACCAATGTTCCGTGGGGAAAGTTGTTCAGTTTCATGTGCTGGTTCACCCCTTAAAATATTTGCAGTTGATTTTTTTACACCTTATACCTATAATATAGTTTACCTTGTCGATCGATACATTATATTATACTATGTAATATCGGTTATCCGGTAACACCGGTCTTAAGATGGTAAATTGAAACGATTAGTTGTACATACATTAAATTAATTGTGTCGCTGGAAATTATAAATACGACAATTACCTTCTTCAAAAGTTTAACTTAACTTTTCAACCACAAAGAGCGCAGATATTGGGTTTCAACGTAAAATTTTAGTAATTTAAATTCACAATATAACTTTTTAAACACTTGCGATTACTTTCATACATAAAAGTTACTTAACCGGGTCTTATCGCGTTTTTTTTTGTAAACATGCGATTTTCCTGGAAACCTGACGTTACGGTCATTGTCATGCCTGTGACCTCGACTGATTCAACTTAGTCGAAACGACTGGTTTTAAGGTAAATCGCTTATTTACCTACTTGAATAACTATCGCGGGTCTTAACCTGATAAAGTAGCTATTATGTGTTAAATTAACAATTTGCTACTCATCACATTTTGATCTGAAAAGTATCTGCTAAAAAAACTATGTAAGTAAGTGGGTACTTTACTTACCTAGCTGGATATTTATATAGGCTTGGTACCCATACAATTTTGTTCTTATAACGCCACAATAAAATAATGTAGTCAAACAAGCAATTTGGATGTAAATAGGCAAGAGAAACAGCGATGAGTCAGAATCAGATAATTGCGTGGCAAAGTTGAACGGAACATAAACACGAGACCGCAAGACAAGATACGAATATAATTATTAGTGTAAATAATTAGCTTTATATCTATTACTATCATATCAATGCAAACTGATACGAGTACGTATACATTTTAATGGTAAGTTAAGTTTTGTTAATATGTACAATTGGCCGTTTGTTGCCGGCTTAGAATAGTACCACCCTTATATCTTACCCGTGGGTGTCTTAAGAAGCGACTAAAGGATTTGAGAGTTGATGTGTATTTCAATTTTTGGCGACAGGCTGACAACCTGTAACTACAATGTTACACAGTCTTATGAGACTGAATAAAGGTTCAAACAAAAATAAAAATAATAAGCGAGTGAACTTTTAATGTGTAATAAATGAGACGTATTGGAAGGTACCGCAACGATCAACAGAAAAGGGTATTTTAGATGATGATTGTACTTTAGTACCTACCTACCTATACAGGGTGTAAATGACAGCTCTCCAAATACTAATAAAACAAACATTCAAACCATGAAACTGAACAACTTCATATTACAGCAGAGTTTTTTTTCCTTGCCATAAATACAAAGGCAGGTGAAACATTTCATGGGACGATGTTCAGTTTGATGGTCCGAATGCACCCTATTTATTATTCGGAGAGCTGTCCCTTACATTTCATATAAAAAAACTGGTCATTTTGAGTTTAATAACCCCATTTGCCTCTTACACTGTAATTTTTATTGGCGTAATTTTTTTATCTGGGTGTATAATTTTATGATGAGGCCATGAACTATCGAGATGGTGAGCTAAAATAAACACTTGAAACATTAAGTACATTTCAAGTGCAGACCGATATTCATAGAATTTTACAGCGGATCTGGATGTTGACCTGTACCTAAGTACTTTGTATCTAGAAATAGGTGCTCATCTCGTCTGCTACATTGTATCTGTGCAATTTTGAAGTACTAAGCTAGAATTAAAACACTTAATGCATTTCTAGGATAAAATCTAAGTGCACTAGAATAGACTCGAGCAAAGTAATAGAAATTAAAAATAAGTAGTTGTGAAAGTAAGTAACCATACCATAACCATAACAGCCACAACAGTCCACTGCTGGACATGGGCCTCCCCCTATCGGGGGGTCTTGCCATACTCACCACGCTTGGCAGGCGGATTGGCGAGCGCAGTGGAACGCTGCTGCCCATTCCCTGGATGAATATCCCTTAGTCGGCTTTTACGACACCCACGGGTTGAATTGGGGTGATGCTATTCTAAGCCGGCATCACACGGCAAAGTAAGAAAGTAAAACTATATTGAACAAAAGTATTAAGACAGAGTACTAACTAGCACATTTAACGTAAGTATGCGTAAAGTCGGCCTTATTACTAAAAGCGATACCTAACGGCGATCTCTAAAAGATTTGAGTAGTGGTAGGTGTACCTCAGTATCTAACTAACTCCGCTGACTCAGCGACCCAAAGAGGATCCTGGCCACCTCAGTATCTAGAAAATTAAATTCTTATCCAAATAAGTGGTTGAAATGCCATGGAAACAACGACTTTCAATTCAATTTCAATAAGCAGCGATGCGTCCTTTATGTGTTTAAACGAACTTGATGATTGTAATAATAAAAATAACATAAAATATATTAAGGACGTTTTTACTACAACATACAATGTGTTTTTACTGCTGGCTTCTATTGGCAATTTGTACACCACTAAATCAAGAGCAAACTGGATTATAATGAATATTTATGACTTGGCTGGACGATGTGTTGAATTATTGTTACTTTTGAATAACATCTTGTAAATTCCTACAATAACATCATCCAGTTCTCTTATTTTATTATAATATGGATTTTATATATAGCATCACGCCATATCTTTTCCTCGGGTATCATAAGAAGTGACTTAGTGATTTAAGAGATAAAATTTAGTTGTTGTCCATCGATTCGATGAAGAAGAAGAGATAACGTATACTTATTGCAATTTTCGGTAACAGGCTCACAGCTTGTCTCTATGGTGATGCACAGTCTTCTGAATAACTCTCAAATTATTGTCAGACGTGGTCGAAATGACCGTTTCTTACAGTCGTTTACGCTCTGCCTACCCCGCAAGGGATAAAAGCGTGATAATTATGTATGTATGTAGAAGCACGTGTTTACAACCAAAAATAAATCATACACAGTACCTACATAATATTAAGTATCTGATTCAAAAACTAATAAAATATGTCAAGAGCTATGAATAAATAAGATAATAAAAAAGAACGAAAGCCAGTAAAATAGACGATTAATTAAATATTCTACCATTTTTGCTCGAACCGGGTTTTCTTGGCAGGAAAATTCCTATTTCAAATATCTTTTACGTGAATCACACATGCACTGGACATTATTGATATTCATGACACCACATAAACGAATGACAACCTTTGACAGCGGCAATTTGATGCAGTGACGTGTGCCATAACTTTATGGAATTTTGTCAACGGATGTCGTAAACTTTTTTTGTTAGAAAACCGAATCTTGCAAAACGCTAGGCTATCAAGCAGTGTGTGTCAGATTCTCCTTTTAATTACTCCAGCTATAGTATAACAAGACGTATATGTACCCTGTTCTACTACTTAATTTCAAATTACGGGTACTATCGGCAGCATCGTTTCGGTTTTCTCAGTCATCATCATCTTCCTATTCTTAAATCAGTTAGGCTCGGTTTGTTAGAAGACAAAATCATGTAGCATTCGTTTTTCCTAGTATTAGTATTTTTCTTCTTTATCAAATCGGTTGACAACAACTAAATTTTATTTGGCCAAGATATGGTTACATTGATCACCTGACTGTTAACCTCCAGCAGATCCCGCATCATACTGCAAGTTGAGCCATTGTTTGCCCTGCACTGCGATCTCACAAACTTTGTCGGAGAAACCCCACTTCACTCGTTTTTCTCTACACCTTCCAACACCAGCCCGGAGTCTGTTAAGACTTCCAGTCCAGACTGCCCAAGAAAGGTCTAATAATATAAATTTTGGTCCCTTGAATGGGAAGGTAGGTTTATGTGCTGGCGGTAATACCACAGGCACAGAAGTAGGATTCCTTTCAGTTCTTAGAAATTTCAGTCTACCAACTACCGTTCAACGACAGAGTAGAACAAAGGCGTCAACGTCCATCGAAAGTTTCGTAAAGAGGAAGCCCGCGGCTCCACGACAGTTTTATTCTCAGACCAAAGAAATTGCTAAACTGAACTCTACGAATTAACAATCTGCTGGGTAAGATTGCAGTGTCATGCCGGTTTAGAATAGCATGACCCCAATGGCTTTCCTCCTGTAATCCACCTGCCAAGCATGGCGAGTATGACGATACCCCCGAGAAGGGAAGGCCCGTATCCGACTGTTGTGGCTATAAAGGTCGTTAAAACAGCTGTATATTTAATAAGCTCCTATTATCATACTCACCATGGTTGCCACGTGCATTTGCAAGCGCGGTACAAGGTTTCGCGTTCACACGGAATGATATAACGCTGCTCCTTTTCCATAGTAGACTAAGTTATCTTTTGCAACACCCACGATCGGACATAGGGTAATCTATTCTGGTGCAGCATTATTGCAAAGAAAACTCATCCAATATTATTGAAAAGAATACTTAGTACTTATTTAAATGTACAAACCACAAAATTGGTCGAGCATCACACTCAAAACCTTTTGAACTCCTTTTTTTTTTATAACGCTCGAGATAGGGATGAGTATTTTGCGACTTCGCTTCCAATGTCCAAAGTTCCTTCTGCAACATTGCTTTGATCTTAGACGCCTGCTTGAATGGGATTCAACTTGCACTGCGGAGTTCCAGTGACAGCTGCATTATAGTGTGCTAAAGTGCCTTGAAATGGAAAAGTAGAGAGTTAGCAACGTGACAAAGGTGTGACAGCTCTCACACATTACATTCAATGTAAAAAAACATGTCCTGCAATTTATGGAGTTCTTATGCAGTATAATGCACTGTGCTCGCTCACCTAGTCAGTCCGTTGCCCAAAAAAAACAACCACTCCCAATTTTAGCCTTCGAGTTACGATTTTTTATGTAGCGGGTAGCCGGTTCATTTTTTCTTTGACAGCTGATGTGGCGCAGTGGTTATAGTATGACTGCCTGCGACGCAGAAGGTTCCGAGTTCAAGTCCCGGTGGGGTCACTCACAAAGTTGATATTTATCACTTTGTCAATTTGTTCCCAGTCTGGTTAGGACATTGCAGGCTGAACCAACGTCATTGTCCGAAAAGAAAGATGGTTCCGTGTTTTGGAGGGCACGTAAAGCCGTCGGTCTCGGCTGCTGTCTATGAACCATGTCAGAGGCCTGCTACTTGTAGTAGGCGGTTAAAAATCTCTGACACCTGGGTTGGGTCATTGAATGACTTGGTGTCCCACTCGAAGAAGAAGAAGTGTCTCTTTCTCACCACTCTTGTGCTTTCGATTGCTAGTTCTGATTAAAGACTTAGGTATATGTGTGAAATTACTGAGTGCAAATCTGCACGCTTTTCAATTTTCTTGCTCTTGATTTTGAATTCGAAGAAACTTTTAGAAAAAAACATTATAAAGTATTTTAAAATTATAAATCTTATAAAAGAACTGCCTTTGAAGTCCCATAAAAACACGTAACCTGTCAAAATAACATAAAATTTCAGTTCTTTTCTCCGACATAAATTTTATCGAAGGGCCACAACGTGGGTGGCCTTGGGGACGTAATTGATAAGAATTAAAAGGAAGATGAATGTAGTTTGGCCGACCTCCAAGTACCAACTTGACACATCTCCGATATTTACCGGACTGCCTCAGAAGGAGAGTATGGATTTTTGTATCATACCCACATGTAGGTATGACTGTATAAGGACAAGATTGTTTTTACATGCTACAACTCAAAAGGCTGGGCGCATCTTGACTTACCTATGAGGCGTCGTTAGATTCGTCTCAGCAACACAAGTGACGTTGTTTCCTATTCAAATTTCACAAATTTAAGATGGCGGATTTTAAAAACGAAATACCTACCACTTTCAACTTACCGCAGTTGGACTTTTGGTTTTCAACAGGTACATCTGAATTTCAACAATTCAACATGACAGATTTTAACCTTCTAAATTACCGCAACCGGGTTCTTATTTTTTGATACGTCTGCTTGTTTGTCCGATCATATTTTTTGTCACCAGTTGTTCTCGCGATATTTCTGTTGTTCTATTCTTGACCGGTTTCTGCTAGTTTGTTATAAATAAACGAAATGTAGGTATTAATGTCGCAAGTTTATGATAAAATTTGGTTTTTGAAGAAATCCAAACTCGGTTTGATAATAAATGTAAACCAATGCAGTTTTTTGATCAATAACCTGGGTTTATGATCGAATTGATGGACACCTTTAGTCTCAAAATAAACAAATTATTTACAATTAAATTTTCCGTACACTGGCAAAATAATTTTCGCTGTGATCGCTGTACCTACATCAAAATATACTGATTTTTAGTAGGTATGTATGGTTGATATACACTGACGAGGATCTACAATATTTTTGTTTTTGTGTTAGCTCTATGTTTGCTCTAAAAGCCAGTTCAATTAACAAAAAAACACTGTTTTCTAAATAGGTGCCCAACTCAAACTGTTGTTCATATCTTAAGTATGTCGACAATTTTACAGCTCTAATTTACTATTAAGTTTTCTTTGAGTACTACTTGTTCTACAAGAGGGATGTCGAGTCAATAAAACCTTGGCCTAGTGTCTCGTCTGCTAAATATCTTTGTGAACAAAAAGTCTTTCGCAGAAAGATTCAGGTCAAGAGCATTATATTTGATATCTTTGAAGTAATATTGGCAAAAAGAGGAAAAGCTCGGATTATTTTCCAAATGATTTATTTTCTTCACATAATTGATGTTTTGCTAAACGCTTTATCGTAAAATTTACAAATATATAGGATGAAAGAAAATGACCAATCAGCTACTTGATTTACTTAGGTACCTACTGTACCTACGGAAGGTCCAATTTTGCTTTTTTATTTTTAGCCCGTGTTATATGGGGAAAGTTTTTCAGTTTCACGAGTACCTTGACATTCATTATAGTACGGTCTTTCGAATATGCCATATTTGACAGCTGTCAAACCCATACTAGAAATCATTTTAACTAAGAAAAAATTACCTTTTATGTCATAGCAATAACATGATTTTGACAGCTGTCAAATATGGCCTATTCGGATGACAATACTATAGGCTTGTTATACCCTTTTTTACTCCTGGTATATCGCTTTCGACCTTTCCTTCAGTTGTAACGGTTCTCCGTTCCACTGAACTGGGGAGGGGAAGGAAAAAAAGCAGCTCCCTCCTGCTTAACAAACAAAGTCTGTTTCGGCGAGAATGGCAACCCAATGCAGATAGTGCGAATGGGCTTGGTGGACTCGGCGATTCAGCGAGGCAAGGTGGATGGCCTAGGGCGACGGTAGAGGGCGCGGGTAGTTACTGTCGGCCAGACACTGCATCCGACCTCTCCTTCAGTCGTAGCGGTTCTCCGTTCCACTGAACCGGGGAGGGGAAGGACTAAGTGTGTGCGCTTGCGTTTGCGCGAACGTCTGCGCACCCTAATATATCCTGCGCAACTGACCGCTTCCGAATAATGGACTCCGATGACGCTAAGTCCTGCGGCGATGGGTTGAAGTAGAGAGGTCTAGCGTGGTGCAAGCTGGGCTTTGTCTGATTCCTGCACGCAGGCGGTCCCAGGGTGTGAGTACACGCCGTGGTCGCTTTTGCATTGAAAAATCGGGACGACAATGCGAATTCGGCAGCACCTGGGATGACAAGAGCAGCCCTATTTAGGGAAGCACTGCTCTCCTCGCTCAGTCGAGGGGGGGGCTAGAAAAGGTGCCCTAAACAAATGCTCGTCCCTTCCTGGAAGGTGGTAGTAACCACGGCTGCCATCGCATCACTTAACACGTGGTCGACGCAACAAAAATAAAATAAATAACACACCATCTATAATGACATTTGGCGCATGGAACGTGAGAACGCTCATTGATAGAGATGGCAACGCCTGTCCTGAACGTAAAACCGCTATAGTAGCTCGGGAACTTCATCGCTATAACGTGGATGTGGCTGCACTCAGCGAAACACATCTTGCCGATGAAGGAGAACTAGTGGAAGATGGAGGGGGATACACTTTCTTCTGGAAAGGTACATCCGTATCTGAACCTCGACGTTCAGGGTAGGATTTGCCATCAAGAATCATTTAGTAAAGCGACTTGAAGAATGTCCTGTTCACATCTCGGACCGCGTTACCACACTGCGCCTTCACTTGGACAAAGACAACTTCCTTAATGTTATCAGTGTCTATGCTCCAACGCTAGACAAGTCTGATGACATTAAGGACAAATTCTATGAGGAACTATCTCAATGCCTTGACAGCATAAACGCCAGAGAGCAGATACTATTGCTGGGCGATTTCAATGCTAGAGTTGGTCGGGACTATGAGGCTTGGCCTGGAGTTCTGGGGCGACACGGAGTCGGCAACATGAACAGCAATGGTCAGTTGCTACTCAGTCTCTGTGCTCAATACGATCTAGCGATATCGAACACTATGTTCAGACTTGCCGCTAAGCACAAGACGACGTGGATGCACCCGCGATCCAAACACTGGCATTTGATCGATTATGCTATTATGCGGCAAAGAGACATCAGTCAAGTCCAAGTCACCCGCGTCATGCGCGGTGCTCACTGCTGGACTAATCACCGACTTATTGTCACAAAACTGCGACTCCGCCTTCGTCGACCTCGTAGATCCATGATAAAAAAGCCTGCGTCTCTGAACGTGGATAGGCTGCAAGATCGCGAGATGAGAGAAAAGTATGCTGAAACCTTAACCGAAAATCTGTTGCCAACAAATGAGACAGTTGATGTCAATGCTGCTTGGCGAAATTTGTCATGTCATCTCATAGAAGCCGCTACCGCTACTTTAGGTACAAAAGACCGGCGTAGTGAAGATTGGTTCGATGACAATGACGAAGTTCTCAAGGCAGCATTCGACAAACATCGAGAGCTCCTGCGACAGCATCATCGGAGAGGTGGAAGTGTAGCGGCAGTCAAAGAAAGTGACCAAGAATTACGTAGGCTGTCTCGGCAAATAAAAGACAAGTGGTGGCAGGAAAAGCTTGTCAGATGCAGTGGCTTGCCGATACAAACCAGCTTGGGAGTTCTACTGCGAGGTGCGTAAACTGACAGGTACGCCCCATAGAGCAAAAGTGCCTTTGAGGTCTCTGGATGGCTCGCAACTCTTGACCAGCAAAGAGGATGTGCTCAAACGGTGGGCTGAACATTTTAACGATCTGCTTAACGTAGATCGATCAGCTAACCTGCATCACATCAGTTTATTACCTCAACTCCCCCTAGCCACCGAGCTGGACGAGCCCCTGTCGTGTGATGAGGTTGTTACTGCCATCAGACAGCAGCATAATAAACGGGCGGTTGGCATTGACCTTATACCAGGCGAAATACTTAAATATGGCGGTGCGGAGCTGCACTCGTTGGTATGGAAACTTTTGTTCGAATGTGGGAGGAGCGAGTCCCGGACGATTTTAAAGTGTCTCGCATTAGTGCCCTCTACAAGAACAAAGGTGACCGTTCTGACTGCAACTCGTACCGCGGTATTTCGTTATTATCGGTCCCCGGAAAGGCCTTTGCAAGAGTCCTATTAAACCGCTTGAAGGACTTATCAGAAAAGATTCTGCCCGAAACCCAGTTTGGCTTCCGACCTGACCGTGGCACATGTGAAGCTATTTTCTCGGTACGTCAACTGCAGGAAAAAAGCAGAGAACAAGGTCGTCAGTTGTACCTCTGCTTTGTTGACCTGGAGAAAGCGTTCGACAGTGTGCCTCGTGAAGCTCTCTGGATGGTGCTAGGAAAACTGGGGTGCACGGAGAAGTTTGTGCGCCTCCTGAGACTCCTGCATGACAATATGCAGTGCTGCGTCTCTGTAGACGGTGAACAGTCTGATTTTTTCCCCGTCACCTGTGGGGTGAAACAAGGGTGCGTTCTAGCGCCCACACTGTTCGCCTTATACTTTGCGGTAGTAGTCAAGGAGGTCCTAAATACTGTCTCCGAAGGAGTCCGCATCCGCTTCCGCACTGATGGCAGTCTTTTCAATTTGGCTAGACTTAAGGCGCGCACCAAAGTCTCGCATGCACTTATTACTGAAATTATGTATGCCGATGACTTGTGCTTTCTTGCAGAATCCCCAGAAGGCCTACAACAACTGATGACCGTTTTTCACCAAGCATGCTGCAAATTCGGCCTTAAAATTAGTGTCAAAAAGACGGAAGTGATGTCCCTGGATACACAAGGTCGTGAGACACTGACAATTAAGCTTGGTGAAGATATGTTGAAACAGGTTGACAAGTTCCGATATCTGGGGAACACTATTACAGCTAAGTGTGACCTTGATGCTGAGATCAATAGCAGAATCAGTGCTGCAGCTGCAGCATTTGGGAAGCTGCGTTCCAAGGTTTTCTGCTCGCACGACCTTAAACTAGCCACAAAAATATCTGTATATATGGCGATTGTACTGCCAAACCTTCTGTACTCTTCCGAGACCTGGTGTGTATCGTCACCACATACGCACTTTGGATCGATTCCACCTCAAATGCCTTCGCGCCATCATGAAGATCAGATGGTCCGACCGAGTGCGAAACACCGAAGTTCTAAGACGAGCCAATGTTGGTGGCATTGAAGCCTACTTAATGCGTCGACAGCTTCGGTGGTGCGGTCACGTATCCCGGATGGCGGATGAGCGAGTGGCGAAGCGCATCTTCTATTCTGAGCTAAAGGAGGGCAAGCGAAAGCATGGCGGTCAACTCCTCCGATTTAAAGATGTTCAGAAGAGACACATGAAACGATGCAATATCGAACCCTCTCAATTTGAGGTTTTGGCAGCACAACGGCCAGAATGGCGCGGTCTTGTAAAGAGGCGAATCCGCGACTTCGAGGAGCAGCGTAAAGCAGACCTTGACGCTAAACGCGATGAACTGAAGGCCCGTCCTCCCGCCGCAATTAACTACAATTATATCAATGGCAAACTCACGTGCCCACACTGTGCACGGGAGTTTACTGCCAAAATAGGCTACAATAGCCACCTACGAGCGCATCAGCGCCGACTTGATTAGGAGTAGAAGTGGTCGCCATGGCCGAAACCGGCCGGAAAGATCATCATCATCATCATCATCATCATATCGCTTTATTTGTGGTTATATATAATAATATGTACTAGACTAAAGTATGGCCAACGAAACGAGATAACTAATGTAAACTAAATTTTGCATGACTCGGTGACAGACTGACAGTTATTACAATCTGTCTTTATCTGTCATTATGGTACACTGTCAGCTGTCTCTTTCAAATTTGTTTACACTTTTTATCTCGTCTGGTTGGCCTTACTTTAAGCCTATGCAGCGGTCTTCTAATGTACCTACTTTAAATTTTGTCCCAACTATAAGTGAGTAAGAGCCGCTTGCTTTTTGTAAGTTGTGGTGATCTACCTTGCAATCATTGTGCTTTGTGTCATGTTTTGTCTATAAATAACTCATAAAGAGTATTGTTAGTTACATGCTTGATTATGATTCACAGTGCATGATACTTAAACGTTTTATGATCGAATAAAATGTAAACTTTATGATTCTGACATGTTTTGTCTTTGTTCAACATCTAAATGATGCTGCTAAAACTTCGTGGCTTAAATTTTCTGTATGTGTAAACAAACGATAAAGGTTATTGTTGCAAATCGTAAATGTTTTAACTTACAATGCGAAGTGAATTCGCATAGGAGCACATATTGACCACTCGTTATCTGATGGCAGCCATAATAATATGTCTTCGCTTTCGAATGCCATTAGATCGCGCATGGAATATACCTAGCTTCTCTGACATGTGTGGGAGTCTGTGTCGAGGAATGATCTAGATGTTGAATGAAAAGTATACCTACTTATGATAATAATGATGATTATGTTGATCTCGCCAACCGATTTCGGCCATGGCTAACACTTCTACTTCTAATGAAGTCGGCTCTAATGCACACGTAGGTGGCTATTGTAACCAGCTGCTTAAAAATATGACATTGTGAAGCATTTTCCATGCCGTCACAACACGATACAACTTCCATGTTTTGTACCATTTCTTGTTCGAAAGGATTAGGTATGGTAATGTATTTTTTTATGATTTTGATTTCGTTGCAAATAAATAGTTGTTTTTTCATAAGTTTTTATTGCTAAAAATGAAATATACATGCATACTTCGAATTTAAAGCAAGCTTTATATATTTTGAGTATGATTTACGATGCAAAGATTTGTCTAAGACCTACTTCTAGTTTGGTAATTGATATCGTTCTTGTACTGTTTCCAAGATTTGCAAACAACATTTCAGGGTAAGTTGACAGGTGACAAAGTTGACAGCCCAGACTATTTTTGTGACTGGTTCTTTGTCTAGGTAAAGCACTGAGGCGAATCACACACTATCTAGGTTCTAGACGATATTGCGGATCGTAATCGTTACAGCTACTATAAATGACAACCGGCTACTGACAGCCGCAGTAATAGGCATCGTGTGCTATAATAACTGGGATGAAAACAGATAATGACGCGTGTCAATCCGGTGAGCTACGTAGACTGCACACAAGTACAACAGTATGGCGTATAGGTATTTCACACATTTGAAGTAGCTTTTTAAATTACACGCTAGTTTTGTACTTTTTAAGTGGTTGGACCCCCGCTAGGATGATGTCTCTGCTCTGTATGTTTGTATGTATTTTCGTGATTTCCTATCGTATGACTACCGGATCCGGCAAAACACCGGAAACGCATGCAGTAGGTGTGAGAGCCATCTGATTTACCGACTGGTTCTTTGTCTATAGCACTTAAATACACTTTGGAATGTGGTTTGTTTGGCAAGGTACTTGCTAGCATAATTGGCAACTAAATGGCTATGATCGTGTTGGTGATCAAAGAATTTGGTGCAAATTGGGTTAAAATCTGGTGCAAGATTCATAGTTCTCCTTGCTTCTATAGAAATGGTAGGTTAAAATTATTTTACGTTTTATTGAGCAAAAAATTGTATTAGAATGTTTCGTCATTTATTTTAAAAGTTTAGTATTTATATCGTCGTAAGTATTAATATAAAAAAATTGGATTTGCTTCGGAGGCACGCTAAATTGTCAGCCCCGGTTGCTGGCTATGACTACTTAGATAGTGTACATTGCTCTACCATGTCATTAACCTACCTACTAGCTCTAGTAGGCGTTGAAAAACTCTGATACCAGGGTTCCCGGGTCGTTCGCTGAATCAGTGTCCTACACGAAAAGAGATCAAAAATTTGTTCAGTTGTAAAAAGTCACATGTAGGTCAGTACCTATATTTACTGCTGTTTTACACAATGCTTTTGCTGACGCCAGAATTTTTGTCACGTTTACAATCATAATACCGAACAACATAAAATTGCAAAAGTTCTATCGTGAAAATAGTCGCAAAAAGCTATTTTCCTGTCAGACACTCGGACATGATAATGGCAATTCATAAATAGGTCGAATACGTTCTAACCAGGGATGTTATGGATTTGAAATTTCGGATATGGATATTGAAATACTACATTCGAACATATTACGCCTACTTGCGAAGATAGACTTTGAAAAAATATAATAGGTATCGGTTGCGGATATGGATACAGTCAAGAAAACATGTCGGTTAAAAATACTTTATTTAAAGTCTATCGCACTAAGTACCTATTGGTAAATATAAAATATTGCTATTTATGACTAGGTAAACCACAGGAATAAAACAGACAATGAGTAAAGTGGCTTATTGAGACACTGTCATTATCCAAATTTATTCGAAACTTTTGTTTCTGCTTCGGTTACGGTTACGGATACATTTTTATTACGGATACCTATCCGATAATTTCAATTAAGGTGGCGGAGCTCCATAACATCTCTGGTTCGAACTGCAGGCAAAATAAAATTATACTTACTAGCTAAAAGTTTCCTACAAAAGCGTGTACAGAATGCGAACACGAATTTTAAGCCCCGAAACTGACCAGAAACAAAGAGAGGAAAAAAAGAACTACCTCAGGCTAATTAACTTCGAAAATGGGTCGGAACTTTTTACTACTTTTATGCAACGAGCGTGTGGTCTCATTCCGGTTTTACCTGGATCGGCCTCGGCGTTTTAGGAGACGGTAGTCGGTAAGTACTTAGATATGCAAAAAAGTGAAGATAACCAAGTAGGTAGGAAATTCACACGAAAAAAGCTCTAGCAAGAATTGAAATAAATTCTTGCTAGAGTTTTTTTTCGTGTGATAGGTACCTACGACTAAGAACTTAGAATTTATTGTGATTATTTTGTCAATATACAGGGTGTAACAAAAAGGGTATTAGCAAGCTGAAAGGGAATCAAGGTAGGTAGGTACTCATGAAACTGAACTACTTTTCTCATTTTAACGTAAGTCAAAAAATTTGGACGGAAAAGTACAATTTTTTTTTTAGCAGCTGATTGATTTACTATGGACGGATATTTTTCTCTACATTTCGACCCATCTTTCATGGGGAAAATTGATCACATTCATGAGTATCTCAACCTCTTTTCGGCTCACCCTTTTTTTTCCCGGTATTGCATTTTTTACAATAAAGTTGCATATAAAGGAAGGAAATCAATGATTATTATAAAATGAGATTTGAAATCAAATCATAGATGTTCATTTTTGCTCAGATTATGATGGGTTTGTAAATATCTATTTCGCAATTCAACAAACAAGTCAAAAACTTGTTCACAAATGTACCAACGTATTCACTCGTTTGAAAGCACTTCCTTGGATAAATACCGAAACCATCCGTCACATTCATCATACGAAGCAACAAAATCCGCTCATCCATTATGATTAAGCGCTTAAAATACACACACGAGGCGCCAAAGCAACGGAATTGATATCTTGACGTGTGCTTCAAAGCTTAGGACATTATCAGCGCGAAGCGAAGCGAGGCGAATGCGATAATTACGCGAGATAGGCTTCTTGGTTGCTAATGTGTGGTAGGGTGGCTATGGCTTTAAATAAATCTTGGACTATGAATATTTTGTTGAACGGGCTGATATTTTACAAGTGGTTCACACTGGAGGACGGGTTTTTGGTAACGAACTATCTGAAAGCAACGGAATTGATATCTTGACGTGTGCTTCAAAGCTTAGGACATTATCAGCGCGAAGCGAAGCGAGGCGAATGCGATAATTACGCGAGATAGGCTTGTTGGTTGCTAATATGTGGTAGGGTGCCGATGGATTTGGAGAGAATCCTTTGCCTATGAATCTACTGTAGAACAGCCTAAATTTTGTAGTGAGCGATTCTGAAATCTTAGGATGAGCAGCTAGTAAACCAACAATTTGCAGTCTTCTTCTTCTATCGTGTGGGTCAATATGGGTTTGGTTGTAATATAGAATAAAAAATGTGTGTGTGTGTGTGTGTGTGTGTGTGTGTGTGTGTGTGTGAGTGTGTGAGTGTGTTTGACATTTAAAACTACCGCTAAGTAGTATAACAGGTATTTCTTCAATTTTGACCTGTAGAGCTTTACATTGTAAGCTCTGAAATAAGTTTTTGGAATGTGTTGATGACACTAACGACTTCTGAAACTGCAAACATTCCTACTTCTGAAAGGCATGAAATCCCATTACCAATTAATGCATTTATAAACTGAAAATAAGAGATGGAAATCCCAATACAGAGCATTTATAGTTCAAGCGAGTTATTCTGCCTTTACATTCCTAGAATGGCTCTTCATTTTGTGGTTTTGACTTCTGCGATTGATATAATGATGAACGGACTTTAGTGATAAATGCGGCATATGTGGTCACCCTACACGATCCCATTCAAGCCGAACGCGTTCATAAATACGTCAAGTTTGGAATTGTCGAATTCATGGGGTTTATCTGTTTATTCATTAAAATTCTAAGCAGAATTGCCTTGGAATCGTATACAGTATTATAAATAAGTAAGCAGGCATGTAATATGGTTACATAAATAAGTAAGTATTTCTCACACAGAGCCTATGAATAAATTTAACTGGTTATTTCAATTCATTCGTATGAGTTGTACCTAATATGTAAATAATAATTTATTGAATATCATGGTAATGTTAGTTTAGTCAACTTCACCTAATTATTTAATCGGTTAAAATATATTTGAGAAACAAGGTTTTACAAATAAACAAATGGGATAAAAAAATTTCAAATCAAAATACCTATAACAAAAATACGAAAATAAAAATGACGTGCCAAAAAAATGACCCTTCAGATTTTCTTTTGTCTGTAACGAGATTAGAAAACTGAAAATGTATCATACTCAGATATTTTTATATAGAAAGTATTTAAAAGATAAAGTTATTAATAGGTATCCCGTTACGTTAAGTATAAAGGTAAACAAATATTCAAAACATTTGCATTAAAAAAATGTTGTAAAAATCAGAGCCTCCTTGTTTTAACCAAACCATGAGGCGCTAACTCCACAGGTGAGATATAAGACATGAGACGGAGACGAGAGACGCGCGACATCGCGACGTTTGAAACCGTTTTCGTATAAAATGTATGAAATAGAAGTGACGTAGTCTATACAAGTGAGACGCGCGCCGCAGCGATGGCGGCCGACGATCACTTGTTTGACAGATGTCATCTTACGTCTCGCGTCGCACGTCTCATCTGTGAAGATAGCCTCTAAGTTCATGATATTTCTTAAACAGGAACACTTGCATGTTCTTTACTATAATGATATCCGTTCTCTTTCATAGACTAATGTTTTTCCAATACTCTGGTATATTCTAGAGTGCATTCCAGTATTCCAGATATAAGGGAATCGTGGAGTTTTATTGCATTTTCATTGCACTGATAGCGGCGCAGCTAGTGGATGTGGAGAATTACCTACCTACTCGTTTTCTAGTGAGAAATTGATTTTTTATTACTTGCAGTGTGATGAAGGATTGGAATATTACTTGTCACCGGTATTCTATGACGCTTTACACATGTAACGAAATTTTTGCATTGCCCTATCACAGCGGTGGGAAAATGCGAATTTCCATCTATATCCCATACAGGGATTTAAAGCGTGCCATAGCTTCAGGGTAGGTTAATTATCGATTATGGATACCGTAAAAAATACTGAAAAAAAATACCAGTAGGTAATTTTTTTTTCTGTATTTGACATTTTTTTATAAATCCATTTTTGACACTGTTGTTGTTTAGAGAGTGCCCATACAAGTATTTTCGTCTAAAGAAACAACATTGAGATTGAACGAATTTCGTCTGAGATATAAGCATTGAATCAAATGTCAGCCAAGAAATAAAAAAATTGTGACTGGGAATTTTGCAATATTTTTTACGGTATCTTTTATCGATAAGTACTTAACCTACCCGTGAAGCTATGGCACGCATTTAAATTAACTTCCTGTATATCCCATATAAATACGACGACGCATGCACAACCAGTTCGTTGATGAAAGCGTCTGTCAAACGGTTTGGTTTGCCAAACGGACGTTATGTGTGTATAGCGCCTACCCGCGTGGGTGTTGTAAAAAGTTTGCGTTGAATTGAGAACCTCCTCCGTTTTTTTTTCGTCGGTTAAAAAGTGACTAGGCGACAAATTCATCCAGGGTTATTAAGCAGCAGGATTTCTTGTCAATGCAACAAAATTATACTGCACTCGCAATCTGCCAAGAAAGTGTGGTGGGTACAATGGTAAATATATACCAGATAAAATATTCAAAATTGCAAAACTAAGTAGTTAAAGTGAAATAACTGTTATAAGCTTCTTTAAACGTTTTGAGACAGGCCCTATAGACAAATTTATTACAAATATTGATACAGGATAAAGGACAGACATGCTTATTTATTACTAGCGGCCCGCCCAGCGGTTTCACTCGCTGCTACTTACCTGTTTTCCCGTAGAAATGGGATCTTTGCCCGTAGTAAAAAGTCCATTAATCCATTCGTGGTCTACATCAGGCACTCCAGACCCTCGTGACCATGTGCCAGTAGAAGCGGCCCGTCATGCTGAATAACTTTAACTTTGAAGCCATTACCGAGTCTTTTATAGTTTAGATGAGATGCTGGTTGTCTACATCAGGTACTCCAGACCCTCGTGACCATGTGCCAGCAGAAGCAGCCTGTCGTGCTGAATAACTTTTACTTTGAAACCATTACCCTATCTCTTATAGTTTAGATGGAATGCTTGTGGTTTACATCAGGTACTCCAGATCCTCGATGACCATGTGCCAGCAGAAGCGGCCCGTCATGGTGAACAACTTTTTCTATGAAGCCATGACCGTATCTCTTATAGTTTATATGGGATGCTGGTGGTCTTCATCAGGTACTCCAGATCCTCGAGGACTGACCATGTCCGTCTTTTATATGATAGTAATATCAGTGCCAAATTTCGCGAGGATCGGTAAAGCGGTTTGGCTAATTTGGGTAATATCTGCTTTATTTCCCCGTTTTCCTGCTGCTAACCGTTTTCCCGTAGTAATGAGGAATTTTCCCGTGGTAAAAAGTAGCCTATGTTACTCAGGGATGTTGTAGCTTTCTAATAGTGAAAGAATTTTTGAAATCGGTCCATTAGTTTCGGAGTTTATCGATTACATACAAACAAACAAAAAAACAAACAAAGTTTTCCTCTTTATTATATTAGTGTAGATGTAGATTAAATAAGAAACAAAAATATACTTTATAATTCATTTTTTGATAGACAAGCTAGACATAGTTATAAAACGTTTACAATGGAGTGTAGTTAGTTAAGTTACTCTTTGAAAAGATCAATTTTGTATTATAGTGTTATTTATTATTTGTTAAAGTTTATAATAGGTGTAGTTAACTTACTTACTCTTTGACAAAATCATTTTTATATTAAAGTGTTATTTATTATTACACATAAGATAAGGTTAAATGCTAGAGTACTGGCCAGACATATTTTGAGTAAGTGCACAAAATCAAACAAACCACTTTATGAATTGTTATCTAGGGAACAACGATCATACATACATGATTCATACTATGTTTACCAGGAAGACAAGTGACATGATTTATTAAACATGGCGCCAACATACTGATAGTTTTCCATTAACGGTATTGGGTTGGAAACTTGGAACTAGACTTGTACATGATCCCAACAAGTTACTTTGTAATACATTGCTCTGCTAACTGTTTTCGATTTTCTGTATTTTGTTCGTACAAACCATGAAATCATATTTAAGATGAAGTAATTATCCGTGCGTGGGCTTAGAATAGCATCATCCCATTTTGTCCGTGGGTGCCGTAACAGGCGACTAAGGGATTGGTCCAGGGAATTGGCAGCAGCCGTTCCCGTGAATATCTTCAACACCTTGCACTGCGCTCGCCAATCCGCCTGCCAAGCGTGGTGAATATGGCAGTTATCCCCCAACTTGGGAGAGGCCTATGTCCAGCAGAGGACTGTTGTGGCTGCAGTAGTAGTAGAAATAGCCATCCGTGAATGCAACACCTCAATCGTCCACTAGGTCTAATACTGGTTACCGGTCATTAAAAACCTGCTGTTTATGAGGTGTTTTTATACCGCCGTTTAGCGCCAGATAAACGAGATAATTAGACACACGAGACGTATCACTTTACAGTTTACGGGTCAGTCCACACTTATAGAATACTTCACGGCGGAATAATCCGCTGTTACCTGGGTTCTTAGGGTTATTGAATGACTCAGTGTCCCACACGAAGAGAGAGAGAGATGGATATTTTCAATTCTACTCGCATCGCATGACTTTGCAGTTTGTGACATCCAGTTAGCAAAATGACAGTCTGTGACAGTCATGTTTTGGTGCCTATTTAGTGTTTTGGTTGTTGGTCTTTATGCTTATTTCATTTACCTACATACTAACCTTTTCAATCAGGCAATGTTTGTCAGAACTATTTTCCTTAGAAGAAATAAGAAGAAAAACTACTTTAGCGCAGGGGTCCGTTGTTTAAAAACGTGTCATATTCAAATGCTTAAGTAACGGAAGCCCACGATTACGAGATTGTTGCAATTGACGTTTCACGATTGGTTTTTCGCTGAGGGAATTCTATAGGTATGGTCAGACACTAAACTACTTTCGAACGATAATCAAACAGCGGCAATTTAATGATATCATTATTTTCTACACTTTCATTACAAATCTAGTTTCTACCGGTAATTGGCTCGATCCGAAAGGCGAAGCTATTTATTAAAAAGCTTGTTTTATCATTATCTAGTAGACTTGTAAATGTCTACTAAATACATCTAATTATGTTGAAATTAAATGTTCATTTTAAGTACGGCCAATTCAATCACAAGCTTATGATCCACGGCAATTTTACAGCATTTTATTTTACGTAATGGCGGTGTCTTGATTAAAGTTTTATCGCCGTAAGGACTTTCCAACGGTTTTTTAAACAGGTACCTACGGACGTGTTCATAAACTTTGGGTAAAAAAGCAAAACAGATATTTAAAAAAACTTTTATGAAGTCCATATAAAGCCTGAATGCCTTTTGACTACGTTACCTTTTTACATAGAGTTGCCAACAATATTTATGTAGAGTTATAGGCGAGCGCCTATACAAATCTTTCCAGAATAGTCAACTTAATCATATAAAATACTATAAGGCTAGACGCCTGCAAAAATCATTATGTAAAATTTTGTACCTGCTGATTAAAAATATCCCTGTATTTTTACCCGACTGCCTTAAAAGGAGGGTTATGTTTTTTGAGAGTACTAGTATGTATATGGGTATGTATTAATATATGTAGACAAGAATATTTTTTGCACGGGCCTAAACGGCTTTGAGACATAATGAGGTGTCATTAGGTTCGTGACCGCGCAAGTGACACATAGATATAAACATAAATTCAAAATGGCGGATTTAAATCTAAATATACAATTTTGAAATTACTGCGGTTAGGTTTTTGTTTTTTCATACTCTTCTTCTTCTTCTTCTTTTCGTGTGAGACACCGAGTCGTTCAACGTTCATACTTACATCTGCTGTAGTAGGACAATACAGGCTTAAATAAAAAAAGAAAAGTACATCTGCTTGTTGTATCAAAATTCGCGTACAACCGACAAGAGTAGGAAATAAAATGGATGTTAAAATATTCCCTCTGGTCAGCGAAAGATAGAATGAGATAACAAAATTTCCTCCCACCAAAAATAGAATTCATTCATCCGCGTCGCATGGTCGTTCAAAATAGAGATGTGATTCGATGAGTGACTCATTGATCAATGGCATATAGAACTACTAGATCAAAAAGTATTCTTTTAGTTTTGTCACATCACATCCTTCACAGGTCGCAATAGTTGTTGGACTGATAAAATCGGCACCAAATAATTAAACCAAAATTTCCTCTTACTAAAAATAGAATCCCACCCAAAACATAAATGTGAAAGGCTGCCAAGTTCGATTATATTGGAATGCTTCGCCTATAAAAGAAGTGAGATCTTAATAAGTACCAAGTTCCATACACAGACCTCAGTTAAAAATAGTTACAGGAATGCACACTTGATTTTTCGCAGTTTGGAAATAAGAATCTACTTTCCAACCTGCGGAAAATCAAGTGTGCATTCCTGTAACTATTTTTAACTGAGGTCTGTGTATGGAACTTGGTACTTATTAAGATCTCACTTCTTTTATAGGCGAAGCATTCCAATATAATCGAACTTGGCAGCCTTTCACATTTATGTTTTGGGTGGGATTTCATTTATTTTTGTAAGGTTTATTTTCTTTTTTCTTATGATTAAGTTAGGTAAGGAAATATCTCATTTATACTTTACTTTGACTAAATACAAACCTTTCGTAACGAATTTTAGGTCGGTACGACGATTGGAAGATATAGATAAATTTTTTGTTTTAGTTCCTGAGGGTATGAATTTACAACTTCATTATTTTTAAAACCGACTCACACTTGGCCATTTTCAGATTTTTTCCTTTACCTTGACCTAAAGACCTACCTCCATGCCAAATTTCAAGTCAATACGACCATTGGAAGTGGTCTAGGTTTTTGATGAGTGAGTCAGTCAGTGAGTGTATAGTAAAAATAGCGATTTTCTGATGTCAATATCTCAAGACCTATAATAGGTACATTAATGAAATTTTGTATTTTAGATAAGTAAGTAGATCTCGACAGATACTAGAAATTTCATATGCGTAGATAAAATAGATTTTGAGTTATAGGTGGGTCGAACTTGGCCCGAAATGGTTCGTGTAATATAACCCACGGCCGGTGTGTCGCTTTTTTTGCTCGAACTTGGCGGACACACTGCCGTGTGTCTAGATTAAATACCTAAAATTCTAATACTTACAAAAACGCAAACCTGTTTTTTCAGCAGTTTAATTATAACTTTTTTTATTTTATTTTTCTGTACTTTTTAATGATATAACTTGGCAAGTTTTCACACACTTTGTTATAAACCTACTAAACGGAATGAGTCAAGTATATAATTTTCTATTAAAACTTGCCAAGTTATATCATTAAAAAGTACAGAATAAAATAAATAAAAAATGTTATAAGGAAACTGCTGAAAAAACAGGTTTGCGTTTTTGTAAGTATTAGAATTTTAGGTATTTAATATGATATTTATTCAGAATCTACTTTCCAAACTGCGGAAAGTCAAGTAAGTGTGCATTCCTGTAACTATTTTTAACTGAGGTCTGTGTATGGAACTTGGTACTTACTTATTTAGATCTCACTTCTTTTATAGGCGAAGCATTCCAATATTATCGAACTTGGCAGCCTTTCACATTTATGTTTTGGGTGGGATTTCATTTGTTTTTGTGAGGTTTATTTTCTTTTTTTCTTATGATTAAGTTAGTTAAGGAAATGTCTCATTTATACTAATTTTCAGATTTTTGAATATGGACTATGCTTCTTACAAAGAAATGGACTAGTTTTTTTAACAAATTTTTCTACGTTTGCGTGGCCAAGGAAACTTTTTTGTTTTGTCATTTTGTATGCTGTCTTGTACGACTGACACGCTAGAGCGCATTGCCCATTCAATATCTTGGATTTTTTTTACACGTTTTCTATTTACTGATAAGCTTGCCAAGTCAGGGCGGTATAATGTGCGTAGCCGGTTATATTCAATTTTTACTTTACTTTGGCTAAATTACAAACCTTCGTAACGAATTTTAGGTCGGTACGACCATTGAAAGATATAGATAAGTTTTTTGTGTTAGTTCCTTAGGGGTATGAATTTACATCTTCATTATTTTTAAAACCGACTCACACTTGGCCATTTTCAGATTTTTTCCTTTACTTTGACCTAAAGACCTACCTCCATGCCAAATTTCAAGTCAATACGACCATTGGAAGTGGTCTAGGTTTTTGATGAGTGAGTCAGTCAGTGAGTGTATAGTAAAAATAGCGATTTTCTGACGTCAATATCTCAAGGCCTACAATAGGTACATTAATGAAATTTTGTATTTTAGATAAGTAAGTAGATCTCGACAGATACTAGAAATTTCATATGCGTAGATAAAATAGATTTTGAGTTATAGGTGGGTCGAACTTGGCCCGAAATGGTTCGTGTAATATAACCCACGGCCGGTGTGTCGGTTCTTTGCTCGAACTTGGCGGACACACTGCCGTGTGTCTAGATTTGCGTCGCATCGTCGTTGAGTCCTAGAATTTTGGTTCGGTAGGTAACCCTTTCAGTCACTACTACTACACACAAACCAACGCTGTATGCCTTGAAAGGCGACAGATAGTTCCAAAATTTGATCAGGTAGTACTTAATCAGATCTTTATCGCAAGATCTGATTAAGTCTCACAAATACTTGAGAAAGCCAAAAAAAATATTTGTAATTTATATACCTATCACACGCTACTTTTGTACCTCTCTTTACTGACACACTAAACTGAAGTAAATATTAGCCTAGCCACTGATACTACACTGACGTCACTTTTCAAAATTCAGCATTGTTGACTATCTTTCTGGATTTTGCACTTCGTACAGGTCTGATTTTGTTTTCTAATCAGAACTTATTCGAGCGAGCCAATCAACGCTCCCACTCCCCATCCCTAGAGGCCGGCACTCGACAAACGCTGACAGCGGGAAACTATTCTAGGTTGCGAATAAAAGCGTCCCAGTTACAAATGATCTGGCAACCCCGGGACAAGAAAAACACCCACTGCACCAGAATGTATTTCTGACAAGTTTTAATGTATATTTGGCTGGTAAACTATCTGTATATTTGCTGTAACGACTCGTAAACTCGTTGCCAACGTATTGTCTAATATTATAATGAACCTAACAAGCTCAAATTCCTTAGTATCCTTTTATTATCATAACCTATCAGTTCACCCGGGAAAGAAATTGGGCGGTGCTTTTCGAAGCCAAGTAAGTGAGCATAGGTACCTAATTAATAAGTAATTTTTTACGCAATTAACTTTGAAACTTCACTGACAAGTAATTATTTTCTCTGATGCTATACTGTCACTTTTCCCAATTCGGCATTGTTGACTTTCTTTCTGGATTTTGTACTTCGTGCAGGTCTGATTTCGTTTTCTAATCAGAACTCATTCGAGTGAGCCAATCAACGCTCCCTCTCCCCATCCCTAGAGGCCGGCACTCGACAAACGCTGACAGCGGGAAACTATTCTAGGTCGCGAATAAAAGCGTCCCAGTTACAAATGATCTGGCAACCCCGGGACAAGAAAAACACCCACTGCACCGGAATGTATTGTTTCAATGTAATTGCTTGCGGTGACAAGGTTTAATTTATATCTGGCTGGTAAATAGTGCTACTGTATTTTCGTGTATGTTTGGGAACTCGGCTTATTGAAACAAACGTGCAATGTTTTCGCATTGTTCGAGTTTAATGGATGTTTTTGTTGAAGGGTAAATGTTTCAAAAGTGATTTGTTGTTTTGATTGTTGTTTTATGATCTACTAATTTATAGTTAGTGGTGGGAACGAAAACATTAAACATTTTTTTTTATTTGATTCATTTAAATCAATCATTTTTTATATGACCATGCTTTTATCTCCTTCTAAAAATCATTTATATGTCAAAAAGCTTTAAACATGCTTCAAATGCTTTTCTAGCTCATCTCATCATAATCGATAGCAATAAGACTTCCAGTGGATTGACGTACGCCTCGACCCTTATACCTATTTGGGCCTGCTGCTTCCAACAACGGCCTATACTGGGAGTAACGGAAAGGGTATAACGAGCCGAAAGGAGGTCAAGGTACTCATGAACCTGAACAACTTTCCCCGTGGAAATCTCCCGTCGAAATATGAAAAATTATTTGGACCTCCCATAGTAAATCAATTAGCCAATCGGCGATTTTGTATGGGAGGTCCAAATTTATTTTTTTCGTATTTCGACCCATGTTTCATGGGGAAAGTTGTTCAGTTTCATGACTACCTTGACTGCTTTTCGGCTTGTTATATCCTTTCCGTTATTTCCTGTAGAGTCCGTCGGTTCACCAGGTATGCTGAAAAAAAAAAGAACTACAGGGATCTTGCATCAATTGTCATTCAGTAACAAATCATGCTTAGTATATCAAAGCACAAGCCTGGCCAATCACAACCAGATTGTCCCGAAAGCATCTGTATTGTTTCTCACATCAGTGCCGCCAGCCAACAATCAGTTACATGGCCAAAATACTGGCAGCCGTAAGGCAATTCACGTATTAGCATAATCTGACTGCAGCATGATAGAGATTTTGAAACAAAACAGATGTCTGATGATGTGATTAATTTTACCTACCTAGGTACTTTGGAAATGAAGAGACGATGTGGCTTAGCTGTTAGGCACTTATTTATGGAATCTACTTTAATTTATTTCATACAGTTATTCAGTACGCAGATCTTTTAAATGGATAGGTAGATTAAAATGCTTCTGATAAGGACAATAAATTTCATGTAGCACGATGGGTCACCTCACGTATCAGCTTGAAGTGATGCCAGAGGTAGCATAAAAAATCTATAGAAAGATGGAATCATATGGAATGCATTCTTATTTTGTGGGTCACCAAGTTGGTGAACTTTGGTCGTGAATTTAACTGATATCGTATTTACCTACCCAAATTCTTTTCAAAACGCAAAAAGCTAGTACCGTTCAATAACAAGCTATCTTTATTTTTTACATCAAACTGCACTGTGACTAATTTAGTCTCGCTAAATGCGTATGTTCTGCGTGGCTTTACTAAAATTTGAATAAACAAACATATGTTTCGAGCAAACATATCACAGTTGACCGGTCCACCACGGCTAGTGAAAGTGAGTCAACATGGTAGGTATATTTGTTAGGTTGGTATTGTTTAAACAAGGATGGTGGTAGTACCGAGTGGTAGCAGCTAAGAATACTGCCCGAATAACACTGACACTGGCGAAATCACAGTTAAGTGATCAGCGCCAAAAAAGAAAACAAACTAGCGTAACAAACTGACACTGGCAAAATCACAATCAAAACGCCACAAAACAAGAAATTGAATTGAATTTAAGAATACTGCCACCCTTAATCGATTCAGTGTGTTTCGTAACAGGCGACGTAGAGTTTTTGACCACGGCTTAATAGGTACCTATCTGTCGACTATTATCTATCAGTCAACCGCGTGGTGACGGTGATACCACCTGCAATAGCATTCCCAAATAGGGTTGACGTCAGGCAGACGGTCAGTCATAAAACATTTCCAAATCCTTTTGCTACACGATTTTGTGTTCTAAAAAACATGTTGCGTCGACATCGACTGATTTAAGGCAGGCAGATGATTATGGTAGAAGTACCAATGAAAAACTACGAGTAAGCAATAACTCAAGGCACAGAATGAACCTATCTACAGTCAAAGAATACTAACTATAGCTAACCGCTAAGAAGCGACACTGACACCCCCTCTCTGATATCTACCTCACCCCCGCTGTCGCGCTGCGGTCAGAGGATATGAAAGGATACTGACATTTGGTTTGTTAGGCCCTGCCACGCACACAAAAGCATACACGCCTGTCAGTACAAGCATTACGCATGTTTTAGCCTGGTCAAAATTTTGTCCCCCATATTTCAATTCGAGTGCCGCCGGCCTGCTACAGTGTAGTCACTACTACTACCTACATGCCTGCTAGCATACACAGTCGAAGTATTAAGCAATATTGTAATAATTACATTTTATAGAAACTTAGAGCTTGTTAGGGATAAATATGGTACATAAAAAGCGATGATTTTACAAGGGTCATGAAACTACAAGTAGCTTATTAATTTTATCATTGACGTTTAGAAAGTCAAAAATATATAGCGTGCAAAGAGAGGAAAAAGGCTCATAATTTCGTGGGCAAGTGTACTACAGGGTGTTAATTTTAATGTGTGCGATAGCTTCAGGGATTTTTTTCAATATTTTTACGGCATCCTTTATCGATACTTTACCTACCCTGAAGCTATGGCACGCATTTAAATTAACACCCTGTATATTAATAAATTTACTGATCAATAATACGGTATTTTATAACATAATTCAATTTTACGGCTATTACTCAACAAAGTGGGTAACTGTTATTAAATTTATTATAGGTTGTAAAATCATTGGTAACCTCTGTTCATAACCTCTGTTCATAAGGTGTGTCATGCTAGGCACGTAGGCACGATGACTATTGACAGAAAAGTGAAGTCATCTGTTTACCAACACAACAATGCAGTGACATATCTTGTGTCAATTTTGTGATGTTTGGTGAGAAGTACCTACTTACTAATAGGTACGTAAGTAGCACAAATTAGCGAAACGGCGCGCGGCGTGCCTTAAGGTGGTTCGTTACGTCATACTGTAACAAATGTTCTACCTACCTAATAAAATCTTTAAAGGATTTATAGTGTAAAACTTGGCCTTCGATACCTAACTCGTCTAGTGGATTTAGTTCAGACTCTACGTTGTGCAATTATGAGTACGCGCGTTTCTACATAAGGAAAGAACATAAAATAGGGAAGCTGGAACGGAATACACAACATTATTATAAATTAAAACAAGCGTCCACTTAGCTGTAATAACTCCAGACGTCCTAGACCGCACATATTGATCTGAAGCCATCGCGGGTCTCGTTCTGAGCTGGCAGCGTTGACTCGATTAGCTCGTAGTCTTAAACGGCCGAGCGGTCCTTTCTTCGTGAACGGCTGCTTTACCTGTTTTATTAAGGGTAAAGAAAACAATAATATCACGGTTGTGCGATGATCGACTCGAACGGCGGCAAGTTACGCGTGCTGTAAGAAAAGAATATGACACGACTTCCCAGGGAAGGTTAGGTTTTGATAGAGACCTCTAGGTCTAGAAGGGATAACGATCAGGAATACCCGGGTCTCCCAGCACACCTTAAATAACCCGGCCATCACGCAAAACCTTAAGAGGTTTATGCCTAGCCAATCCATACCTATTCTTTCTATAACATTCAAACCTTCGTCAAACGTTCTGATCACCTCAAAACACATCAATCTTTCCGCTAATCTTTCATTCATCCTTCCAGGCATCCTCTCATAACAATTACCTACGGACTGCAGTCCATTGAACGATTTTAGACTTTGCAACAATGCATAACCATTCTCATATGTATCTGATCGATACTACGCTCTCACTCAGGGCCAAATTAATGAGCAAGGACATTCGGATTATCCAAAACATATCGGGTCGCGAATGCCCATACCTGGATGAACGCAGCTCGCCGGATGTCTGTATGCATATGTCAAAATGGTGATACATCGATTGGTCAGTCTCTAACTCCTATCCGAGAAATCGTTGTCGAAAATAATTCAGAAAGAAAACCGTCAACTTTAATATTCAGTGCCCTTTTTAACGTGTCAGCACCAAATGTTAAAGTGTACAAAAGAATTACGTTTAATATTGAACGGAAGATATAAAATAAATAAATAACAGAAGGTCAAATGATTCACCCGTCACATTCAAACACATACATTAACTCTGTTCACTTCCCTAAAACCCTAAGCTGCGATAATCTGGGGCCCTAATCTTTCTACCCAACCAAACACCTCCGGCGGCTTCCTCGCGTTCTGTTGAAACAATAGAAAAATGTTAACCACACGACAGGAATTTTCTAAGGAGCCTAACACAAATCTATCGTTGAAACTCCGTCCGTCGCCTCGCTGGACAGCTGTTAAAAATGCAACAAAACCCGTTCGACGACGCCCAGGTCCGATGCACGACGACGAAGATGACCCTGATAAATAATAATCTTATTAATTCACTAAAGACAACATTTGGCGCGCGCGAGAGTTGTCCTTTATTAAAATTTTCCGCCATGTCCTCAGACGATTCCGCGCGTTATCGTCACCGAGGCCGGGGATTGACTCCTCGCTTCCCTTAGCGTTTCAAACCCAAAACAAAAATTATTATTGCAACCATGCAGGTAGGCTGTTTTAGTCTTTATTCCCTAGCAAAAAGGTCCAGCCAGATGCGATTGCATTCCTTAGTCCCGGGTGGGTGCGTCTACGCACGTGTTATTTACTGGTAAATGGTGCCGATTCTTGAAGCGGGTACGTATTCTTAAGACGATGACTTCTATCAGTCCCGCGTAGAAAATATAATAATCCACTTTATAAAACTGTGCGAATTAATATTCGTTACAGTGCGCCCCTACGAGTCAGAGCCATTTTAAACATTTGTAGAATCGAATACTAGGAACTCTTAGTGCAACTTTGTTAATATTGCGTAGCCCAAATCTATCACGTAAACTTGTCCAGTCTTCACGCCCCTAATATATCCATTTCGTTAGAGTTCCTCAATCATAATACAACCTCGCCTCTTATTCATATTACTAGATAACCTACTTACTTACTCACTTGAACTTATTCAGAATAAAGACTCTGACTAAAGGTTTCACTTTCATTCGTCGAAAGTCCCCTTTTTTCGGTTTGCTCAGTAAACAAAAGCATTGCTACTATGACGCACTCGCTCCTTTGTCCTTTTTTTTTTTCGGTTTCAACTATCCGCTTTAATTTTCGACCAGTCAAAGGTATGCTCACAAAAAAAATTTTTAATACTATCTCAAATGTCCATGTTGTTGGAACCGTGTTCTTGAAATTTATCGTTTTAACGTCGAGACATGGCATGCCATACGTCAAGCAATAAATTGGCATCTAAAAGTTTAGATTGTGTACAAAAAAATAACTTATTCATTTGCAGGATGCAACTTAACACCATGACATAAATAACTTTTATTATATGTTCAAGTGTGTTAGGTCGACCGCTCTTACAAGTTTTAAATAAGCATATGTGAACCCAAATTCCATGGTCCCTCAAGAGCATAATTAATTTTAAATATGTCAAGGGAATAAATAAACGCCTCTCAACCAAGAGCTGTGAGAAACGAAGTGGTCGCCTTAGCAATAACTGATAATAAATAATGCCCACTTGTTTAACTAATAGCAAAGCTTTGGACGTTTTCTGAATTTATTGCCGGTTTATAAAAACAAAATGGGATTCTGGATGATTCTTTTCTACTGGAATAGGTTACTTGAAAACACGTGTCAGCGTTCCACACCACAAGCAGTCGCTGGTCATAACCAAAATACCCAGAACAAGCAACTAAGGGATGAATGCAAAAAAAGAACGGTCGCCAATGTTCTACAAGTACGAACAAGTTTTTAACATGCTTGATTGTATTGTGACCGGCGTATCGGCTTTCTAATTTTTTTTATGACGATACCGTAACTGACTTAGGGTAAACACTTACTCACGGCGATACTTTGTGAGGTTTAAAACTCCAATCAAGAATCATCTCACTTCATAATAAATTCGCACCTGTTATTCTCATAAGCATAATATCATATGACGCCCCTAATCATCAAAGCCATTATGTCCACTGCTGAACCATAATCCTTAACTCAAAACATACATACATATTTTGCTAGTTTAGCATAATATTTAAACTACGAACATTATATACTGCAACAAGATCTCTTATTCTTAAAGATTACGCGCCCCTAACTTTCAAAAACCATGAATTATCCACTGCCGGACAATCAAACATTCATACATACCTACTGTCATGTAGGTATGGCAACAGTTCTGAAAAATTATTATCATCTCACCTCACAATTAATTCTGTCACTTTGACAATAATTCACACGCCCCTAACTGTCAAAAGCCATTAGGTATCCACTGCCAGACAACCAAAACATTCCTACCTATATACTGTCATGTAGGTATGGTAACAGTTCTGAAAACCCACACCCATTATTTCAACTCACAAGTAATTCTGTCGCTTTTAAAATAATAACACCCTCCTAACTATAAAAATTTTAAAGATGTCCACTGCTGGACAGCTATACATACACACATCACGCCTTCATCCCCTGCGGGGCAGGCAGAGCATCAACGGCCATAAAATACGGTTGTTATCGCCACGTCTAACAAATATTTGAAGGCCGCTTCAGCCATTGTCGTATATCGCTAAAGTGACAGGTTGTCAGCATGACAGGACAGCTATATAAGTATATATAACACAATATAGATATATATCTAGTTAGGTATTCTATTCGCAATCTGAACAGGTCGATAATGAGATCCACAAGTTTAGTACATCGAAATGAATCCTAAGGTCTACTTAGCATCCAGATTTATTTAAACCCCGCGAAAATTCATTTTCAACCTAAGTTTACCAACTAACCAAGCGGCACTGCTAATGAACTACCTACTTGCCTAAATCAGAGATAAAAGAATACCGTCGTACAATTGTTAAAGAATTTTAGGGTTCCCTAGCTTTGAAACAAACCCATTTGTTGGATATAATAAGGTGAAACATCAAAGAAAGGACTACGACGGCCTCTTAGCACATTACGGAACCCCTTGAATGCAAAATCGAATTGCATTTGTTTGGCTATTTAACTGTAGTTCCTTTGTTTAATAGATCCTTTGTATCTCATAACAATACTCCGTCCGTAAGCTAAGAATTCGACTGCAGGATAATGGATGATCATAAAATGCATGCCACAAACATAATTTGCGTTAATAATCCCTAATCGCTTTAACGATAAACAAGGTTTTTTAATTTTTATAACCCAGGTACCTATGAAATCTCTTTAGAATACAAACAATTAAGTCATCTGTCAAGTCCACAATAAACCTCGATAGCTCGTGACTGAAATCCAGCGTCCCATTACTAGGTATTTATTAAATTACAATCAATAAAATATCAGTAATTTCTTTTTCCAAAGTACTGATACAAGTAATGTGGTAGATAACACACATACCATTTCTCTAATAAGCAACCTACATAAGAATATATATTTCAATTTTGTTTTACGTTAACTATGGTTCAAAACTCTTTAATCATTTCAAATGCTTTAAAAATATTAGATTATGTATACGCTCATCCATATCTTTCAAGAAGAAAAGATTTGTTTGTAAAGCCGCCTTTAATTACTTTACTGGACCTACCTATTTTTTACAGCAAACAATAGCCTGACCTTTTTTTTTTCTCTACCTAGCGTCGGACTCATAGTCATAGCAGCCCGTCTTTCTATCTGTGAGTGAACAACACAACAAAATTGAGCATTTAAATTGCTGTTGCTACAAAATTTCTTGTACAATTTTTACTTTACTACTTTTATTAAGTAACCAAAATACTTTTATAAAGTAAAAAAAAAATTAAGTAACCCAGTTTCTTTTTGAACCGTGTTCGAATCAAAATGATTCGCCCTTTAAGACGTTTCATCTTGGCATCACGGCACCACTGTAACAAATGTTCTACCTACCTAATAAAATCTTTAAAGGATTTATAGTGTAAAACTTGGCCTTCGATACCTAACTCGTCTAGTGGATTTAGTTCAGACTCTACGTTGTGCAATTATGAGTACGCGCGTTTCTACATAAGGAAAGAACATAAAATAGGGAAGCTGGAACGGAATACACAACATTATTATAAATTAAAACAAGCGTCCACTTAGCTGTAATAACTCCAGACGTCCTAGACCGCACATATTGATCTGAAGCCATCGCGGGTCTCGTTCTGAGCTGGCAGCGTTGACTCGATTAGCTCGTAGTCTTAAACGGCCGAGCGGTCCTTTCTTCGTGAACGGCTGCTTTACCTGTTTTATTAAGGGTAAAAGAAAACAATAATATCACGGTTGTGCGATGATCGACTCGAACGGCGGCAAGTTACGCGTGCTGTAAGAAAAGAATATGACACGACTTCCCAGGGAAGGTTAGGTTTTGATAGAGACCTCTAGGTCTAGAAGGGATAACGATCAGGAATACCCGGGTCTCCCAGCACACCTTAAATAACCCGGCCATCACGCAAAACCTTAAGAGGTTTATGCCTAGCCAATCCATACCTATTCTTTCTATAACATTCAAACCTTCGTCAAACGTTCTGATCACCTCAAAACACATCAATCTTTCCGCTAATCTTTCATTCATCCTTCCAGGCATCCTCTCATAACAATTACCTACGGACTGCAGTCCATTGAACGATTTTAGACTTTGCAACAATGCATAACCATTCTCATATGTATCTGATCGATACTACGCTCTCACTCAGGGCCAAATTAATGAGCAAGGACATTCGGATTATCCAAAACATATCGGGTCGCGAATGCCCATACCTGGATGAACGCAGCTCGCCGGATGTCTGTATGCATATGTCAAAATGGTGATACATCGATTGGTCAGTCTCTAACTCCTATCCGAGAAATCGTTGTCGAAAATAATTCAGAAAGAAAACCGTCAACTTTAATATTCAGTGCCCTTTTTAACGTGTCAGCACCAAATGTTAAAGTGTACAAAAGAATTACGTTTAATATTGAACGGAAGATATAAAATAAATAAATAACAGAAGGTCAAATGATTCACCCGTCACATTCAAACACATACATTAACTCTGTTCACTTCCCTAAAACCCTAAGCTGCGATAATCTGGGGCCCTAATCTTTCTACCCAACCAAACACCTCCGGCGGCTTCCTCGCGTTCTGTTGAAACAATAGAAAAATGTTAACCACACGACAGGAATTTTCTAAGGAGCCTAACACAAATCTATCGTTGAAACTCCGTCCGTCGCCTCGCTGGACAGCTGTTAAAAATGCAACAAAACCCGTTCGACGACGCCCAGGTCCGATGCACGACGACGAAGATGACCCTGAAAAATAATAATCTTATTAATTCACTAAAGACAACATTTGGCGCGCGCGAGAGTTGTCCTTTATTAAAATTTTCCGCCATGTCCTCAGACGATTCCGCGCGTTATCGTCACCGAGGCCGGGGATTGACTTCTCGCTTCCCTTAGCGACATCAAACCCAAAACAAAAATTATTATTGCAACCATGCAGGTAGGCTGTTTTAGTCTTTATTCCCTAGCAAAAAGGTCCAGCCAGATGCGATTGCATTCCTTTGTCCCGGGTGGGTGCGTCTACGCACGTGTTATTTACTGATAAATGGTGCCGATTCTTGAAGCGGGTACGTATTCTTAAGACGATGACTTCTATCAGTCCCGCGTAGAAAATATAATAATCCACTTTATAAAACTGTGCGAATTAATATTCGTTACAATACAAACGAAAAACTGCACTTCAGTCGGGTTACACATGGGCTGTAGAGTTTCTTTTTAAAGAAACTTTATTCTGAATGATGAAGGCACACGTAAATTTGTCGCAAAACTACTTAAAGTTAAAAGATAATCAGTATTTTCTGCACAATAAAATTAAACGTATTTATTGCAGCAGTAGCTTCATCTATTTTCGTAAAGTGGCGACTCGCTTTTTACGGGGAAATCTGATGATTTAAAAATTCTTTTTAGTGTTTTGCGACAATCTTATATACCCACGGGACTCCCCATCAAGTTTTTTAAACCGACTCTTGTCTCCTTTACATACATAACTCCATTGAACTTTTGTATGGAAAACGGAACGCCTTAAGTAGGTTCATCAATTAATAGAACTAGCAACAAAATCATTTTAAAACAAAGATATTTAAACTAACAATGGATTATTTTCATACAACCAACTTTCATCAAATTACAGCCGCCCACAAACCGCGATAGCTCAGTAAGATTAGCTATTGTACAGTGTCTGATTCAAGTCCCATATCAAAACATACCCACATGGCCATTTTTTTTGACGCTTACTGACTAAAACTGGAAAAAGCGGAATCTCAGGGGAAGTCAAGGTAGATAAGAAGTCATATTTTTTGGATTTAAAATTGGCTCAGAATCATACGACGTTCTTCGTCAGATTTTGCTGTTTTGACATTTTCATACTTTGAGATTTTTGACAGTAGCAACCCTGGCTATGTAACAAGTGCCAATCGCGAGAATCCGAAATAGGGCCGAGTGAACATTCTGTAACTCTCTATTTTGTGGTAATACACACCAATTCACAAACCCCTCAGTCGCTTCTTACAACTTTACTATGGGTGATGCTATTCTAAGCTATGAATACTTATCTCTAAATAATCCGCTGCTGAGCTAACGAGTTGCTGACAACATCCTGCCTACCCGTTTTCATGCACAGAGAGGCACACTGACACACAGATGAGCGAAATTTGATATATTATCGAAGCATCGAACAGTATCTTCACTGTTTCGATCAAAGTGTCTGGCTTTGGTTGACTTTAAGCTGACTAATAGGCATATAGGTAAGGTTCCAAACACATCGGCAAGGCATACAGAATATGATTTTCGCCCTAGTTCCACTGTTTGTGTGTGCTTAATGAGGTTCAGGTGTATTTTAAGAGTATACATGTATCGAGATATGTATATAAAAAAGCTAAAGTAACCTAAAAAGTTAGAACTATCAGCAGTAGACTGGGCGCCACCTGTCTGTCTGTCAGTAGCAAAACGCCAGTGACAGCACTACTGGACCTCTATAAATTCTCATACATTTGACGTCTGACATATCTAGGGAGCAACTCTGAGCAACTGCTTACGCTTTGACAGTACGCCGTGGGGCCTAGCACTCTATAGCTAGCTTATATAGGTATACTCTGAGGGTGTATAAATTTACTAATATTAAAAGTATTCTTTAATTTACAACCAACCAATTTATCAACAAACCTTATTGAATGTTATCTTGAAATAGGAAATATTCAAGTTTTCCTTCAAAGGTTTCAAAATATTCATTACTAATTGCATTATACATAATTACATAAGTATTCACACAAGTTAGGGTAATTCCTGTTACTTCGTATGAATAGCAAAATCAGTCTTAAGATTTCACCTCGCAATTAAACCTGTTAGAACATCAAATTGCTCCAATTTCGACAAAATGTCTTGACTTACATCACAATTATACTCATATATTATATTCAACGTAGGGAGAGATAATTTACCCATCTCGGATATAAGTTGACGTACCTATTGAATTTATTACGATGAGGCATAAATTGCATTACTTATGTGAGAGAGGGAAAATGAATCGTATAAGGTAAGGTTAAGCTCATTTTATGTAATTTTATCCAAAAAATACACGGCTGCATAAATTGTCAACTACTACAGTTACGACAATGAATAAGCGTTAATAAAACTCAGTTTTTGTGTACTTTTATGAACTTAGTAACAGTTTATGAAATTTAGTACTCTATTCTATACTTTGAAAACCACATACATAGTTGGCGGTAGTAAGCACAAACAATACAAGTCAATCTCTTATATTTAACCTATTGGCTGAAATTTTGCAAGTGACCGATAGCGAAACTCGGAACATGCTGGTGATAAAGAACGACTTTCATGGAGGCGACATATAAAAAAAAATAGTTGGACCTTCCATAGTAACCTGAAAGGCTTTAGTTTTTTCATTGTTTCATCTATATTGCTAGGGGAATGTTGTTTTTTATCATCAGTGGGTTCTAAGTTTCCACCATCGGTCACTAGTAACAGCCTATATTATTAAGTACTTACTTCAATCTAAAAGTGCTATTAATTTGATATTAGAAATTCATTACATTACTCCTATCGGCATTTACAGGTTTACTTTGTTTTGAAAAACATTGCACTTCATTATAATGGCACCCTTATCACATTTCGGTCTTTATCTATACATGAAATCACTTTTGTATGAAATTAAATTAGAATGTACGTATGTGGTTTGACGAAAGCTGCCGTGGCAGGTATTAATTTGGCCAGTGTTAGTATATTATTTAAACCAAAGACTTAAGCTACTAAAAGTGGCCGACAATGTTAAAATAAACATGAATTAGCCGGAAATACATTATTATTAGGCATAAATCAACAATATTGTTGGCCATATGTAGGTATGTACCTGTCAGAAACTTGCTGTACGAAAAATCTAAAGTATTTATCATGCACTGGCGACCTTCAGCGGGTGTCACCCGATGCAACTAGGTAATTTAAATTAGTAGTAATAGCCAAGTTCAAGGCTTCCGTAAAAAAAGTGTTTGTATGTGTACGGTTGCCAAGTTCAATCGACAGTCCTGAAATTCATTTATTTATAAAGTCATTTTACATGGTTTAGTCGAATGAAACAAACAACTTTAGATCTAGAGCATCTCAAAGTTTGACGCAATTGATCAAAATCCGTCGCGTGCAAAAAGAACAGACAGAGAAACGCAAAAAGCGACTTAATTTTTTGCAATACCTGAAATACTAGTGATTGTCTTGATTGTGTAATGAATTCTGTTATCACCTAAGTTCTATCACCTCCGTTTTGTAACTTTCAAAACTTCAGAGTTAATTTTATTTGAACTTCACTTAATTAGTGGGCGTTTTCAGTAATTTATATCTTTGGGTTTTTAGTGGCACTCATTTCGTTTCATGCCGAGTTTTTGTCGCATATTTACTCAAGTAGGTAACTATTCTGTCTTGCTTGTACATGAAAATTATTATTTAGATAACAGTTATCTATACAGCACATACCTACAGTTACTGTAATATAAATTATAAGAAACAATTCCATAAATTAAGTATTACCAAAGTTCTGCCAATTATATATTCTGTGGTTCTGGTACTATTATATATTCTGTGGTTCTGCTTTATAGTGGACTTTAACCGAGCTTTACTAAATTAGTGGGCGTTTCCAGTAATTCATAACTTTAGACACCAAGTGGCACTCATTTAATTTTATGTCGACTGCCTCAAAAGAAGGATTATGTTTTCCGAGAGTATGTATGTATGTATTTTAGACGGGCTACATGGATTTTTAACACGCTTTTATTAGGTCGACTTGTATGTAAGTATGTAACTATGTAAACAAATCTAAGAAACCTAATTTAACCATCTTCTAAAAATCGTACCGTTATGAAAGTTGGCAGTCGTATGTGATTTTGATGACAATACAATAATATGGTACTGTCGAGCTGATCTGATGATGGAGCCGGAAGATATGAACTGGAACTTCATGATGGATGATCGTATCATAGCCGTGTTTAGACTTGTTAGAAAGGTCTTGTAATGAAGGTTGACCATGATTAGGTTTCAAGGTCTGATGATGGAGCTGGAAGACAGGCACTAGCATCCCATGGCGAAATATCGTATCATAGCCGTGTTTGGGCTTGTTTGAAAGATCTTGTAATTAACTTTGACCACAATTTACTTGTCAAGGTTTGAATAAAATAATATGGTACTGTTGAGCTGATGTGATGATGGAGCCGGAAGACACGAACTGGAACTTCATGATGGATGATAGTATTATGGCCGTGTTTGGACTTATTAGAAAGGTCTTGTAATGAACGTTGACCATGATTAGGTTTTAAGGTTATGATGAAGCCGGAAGGTGGGCACTAGCATTCTATGATGAGATATCATATCATAGCCGTGTTTGGACTTGTTAGAAAGGTCTTTGTAGTGAACTTTGACCACGATTAAATTTCAAGGTCTAAAAAGAAGGCACTGCTGATTGCTGATAATCGGCCTGATGAGGACCCCAGCTCATTGAGTATACACGAAACTCAGTGTTTGATTGAAAAGTACCCAGTGATATTAAGCCGGCATTTCATGGTCAGAGTTAGAGCGTTGTTAAATAGTAGGTTGTTGACGAGGACGGAAAATAAGACTTTGTATTGACGAGTAGAGTTTGAAGTCCGAGCCGCAGGCGAGGACTTTAATTATACGAGTCTAGCAAAGTCATTTTCCCCGAGGCTTACATAGTGCTTTTCTCAAAAAAATGCTAGGAAATTATACAGATATTAATTTATTTTATAGTAATTTGATATAAAAAGTTGTTTTACTGATTACTACGTCAACATGTGTATTTGGAGTTATTCTTTTTTTATTTCGTAATTTCTGAACGATTTCGATATCGCGCCAGAAAAGTTGTATTGGAATCCATTGCAGGTGTGTAAAAAAGAAATCGTTCAGAAATTACAAAATCACAGACAATGTCAAACTTTCTGGATTGTTTTTTTGAAAGAATTTGTCATATTTCCTAGCATGTTTAAGAAAATATATGAAAAGTAACGATGACATTTTAGGTGGAAAATTAAAGGATCACTGGTGGCGTATTGAGTACCAGAATCGAGGTAGTCCTCATCTGCACATGGTTGTGTGGATTGAGAATCATCCAACATTTGATACTGCCGAAGGTGTCCAACAGATTGACTGCGTCGCTTCCTGCAAGTTGCCATCCCAAGATGAAGAGCCAAAACTTCACGATTTGGTTAAAAAATGCCAAATTCATAAACATACCCACACATGTACCAAAAACCACACAGCAGTAAGGTGCCGATTTAATTTTCCACGTCAGGAATGCAGTGAGACCCGGATAGTTGCACATTCGTCTGACGATTTCATTCGAAGTGGAGGAAGAATATGTCTGCTCAAACGTCGGATAGAAGATGCGTGGGTCAACAAATACAATGCCGATTTGTTAAAAGTCTGGACGGGAAATATGGACATCCAGCCGTGTGGGTCAAATGAAGCGATAGCATTCTATATCGCCAAATATTTGTCTAAAGGAGAGCCAACTAATTTAGACTCGGGAATAGCTCAGGCCATCCAACAGATACAGCGAGAGGAACTAGATATTTCTCGGCGACTCTTCCGAATTTGTATGAAAATTCTGCATGAAAGGCAAGTGTCAGCCCCAGAATGCGCTTTTCGCCTGTGTCACCTGCCACTTCGTGACAGCTCTCGTAGTTGTGTGTTTTTAAATACTCGTAAACCGGAGCAGCGATATCGAGTGTTGCGTTTTGACGAGCATGGACAAGCGACGGGATACTGCAACAACCTTTTCGATCGATACGAAAAGCGACCCACGGACCACCAGACATATGACTTCACTAACATGAGTCTGACTGAGTTTGCAATGCTCTTTGATACTTACTACCCGAAGAACCAAAGCGAAGAAAGCATTGACCAAGACAATGAAGACACTTCAACTCGAACACGTCGGCAATTGATCACATTAACAGACAACAGCAAAATGATCATAAGAACTGTACCTGCCGCTGTTCGAGTACCTTACTTCATAGCGTCCACTGATCCGGAGAACTTTTATTACAGTTTGCTGGTTCAGTACATGCCTTATCGCTCAGAAACAGAACTGTTACAAGGGTTCGATAGTGCAAGAGAGGCTTTCCTAGCTCGGGAAGAGCAGTTGAAGGCAATTAGCGGTCACATGAAAATGAAAATGAAAATGAAAATGAAAATTTTATTAATAACATATTCAGTTACAAGTCATATTGCGCTTAGGTATAGTTTATTACATTGTATGTAATTTAACTGAGGTAAAAGTACAATAAAATAATATAATTTATTTAATGAATAATTGATACAATCACTAATTTAGGTACCTATATTATATTGTCATATCTAATTTCATAAACGGGCTATGACCAACGATCAATTCGACTCAGCACGACGGGCCATGAATATGGACCAAAGACAACTGTTTAATACTAGGTATCACGTCAAACATTCAGTTGCAACAGCAGGGCGACCAACAAAGGCTTAAACTTTTCGTAACTGGTGGCGCTGGAACAGGAAAAACGTTCTTGTTTAATTTGTTGAAAAATCAAGTAAACAGATGTTACGGGAAGCAGGTTACAAAGATTGGCGCTCTGACTGGAGTTGCAGCACGACTAGTAGGTGGCTCTACGTTGCATAGCTTGCTCAAATTACCAGTTCAAAGAGATGGCGTCATAGTCAGCATGCCTCAACTCTCCGGCAATTACTTGAGAATTATGCGTCAACAGTGGCAAAACGTCGAGTTTTTGTTCGTGGACGAGATATCAATGGTTCCATATGAAATGTTAATCATGATAGATGCTCGTTTGCGCCAGCTAAAGAACTCCGATGAACCCTTTGGCGGCATAAATGTAATGCTCTTTGGCGACCTCATGCAGCTTCCACCAGTGCGTGGGAAACAGGTGTTTCAACAACCGGACCACATGAGACCAGCAACTCATTTATGGCGGCTTTTTACATTAGTCGAACTGATACAAAATATGCGCCAGCGAGGAGACACGACTTTCACCGACATTTTGAACGCCTTTAGGGTCGGAGAGCTGAACAGCGAGCATCTTGCAGTATTGCTGACGAAGGTCTCATCAAATGCTACCGGCGAGTTTGCGCTTGAAAAAGCACTGCGTATATTTCCAACAAACGCCCAAGTAGAGAAGCACAACAATGAAGTTCTCGAATTTTACGAAAGAAAAGGTACTCGAATGTACAATATAAAGGCTCAAGACCAGCTTATCGACGCGACTCGTAACCTAGGAAATACTTCATTGGAGTCTATCGTTCCCAGCGATAAAAATAAAACGGGTGGACTACCAAACAAATTAAGAATTTTCAAAGGAGCTAAAATCATGTTGCGTCCTAATATAAACGTAGAGAAGGGGCTCGTGAATGGGTCTATCGGCTTTATCACGGAAATCATCTGGCCACACTTTAGACGCGACCAAATGTATGAAACCGACATCCCGTCCATCAAAGTTAATTTTGGCAACGACGGCGAGCACCTAATTCAGCCTATAGGCATCCAATTCCCGGCCAAGTACAGCTACGGTACCGTGGAAAGGCGCATGCTCCCAGTGATTTTAAGTTGGGCATCTACTGTGCACAAGATGCAAGGCTGTACGGTAGACCACGCCGTGGTGTACTTAGGGTCCCGTACTTTTGCAGATGGCCAGGCATATGTAGCGCTCAGTCGAGTAAAGTCACTTAATGGTCTCCAGATTCAAGAGCTAGATTGCTCTAAGCTCACTGGTAAGACACCATGCAACACAGAAGCACTGGCGGAGATGGAAAGGATGCGGGCTCAGTCTATATAAAGTAATTTTTTAAAATATGCCATAAGAAAAGACTAAAAAGTATAAAATAAATTAATAGTTTAAAAAACACTATTAAACACGCTTTTATAGGTGCACGTAAAAGTCAAAAATAAATTACGGATGGTTCAAGTTGTCCCTATTTCTGGGCTAAACTATGTGCTTTTAATTATAATATTTGATTGTAAAAGCGTGGGGCGCTAAAACAGTGAAAAGTGGAAAATGTAGAGTTTTGTTCTTGTATTTGTTTACAACAAAGTCTTTCCTATTCCAGCGCCCCACGCTTTTACAATCAAATATTATAATTAAAAGCACATAGTTTAGCCCAGAAATAGGGACAACTTGAACCATCCGTAATTTATTTTTGACTTTTACGTGCACCTATAAAAGCGTGTTTAATAGTGTTTTTTAAACTATTAATTTATTTTTACAAATAAGGTTTAGTTAGATTCGTCTCAGCAGCGGGAGCAAATTTTCCCGTCACATTGGCTATAAGTACCTATTATAAAAACTCATAAATTTAAAACGGTGTATTTTAAACGCAAAATGTAACTTTGAAATAACCGCGTGTTTTTTTTTTAATTACGCTTATTTATCGCATTTTTACTCAGACAACTAATTATCCTTGCTTGTCACATGCTTGTAGTAGTGAATAATATTATTTTATATTTATTTTTGGACTGTAAAATAAATCGTACAAAGCAATAATCATCAATTAGGTATTACCAAAGCTCTCAAAGCTTCAGAGTTGATTTTATCTGAGCTTTACTTAATGGGTGGGCGTTTCCAGTAATTTATATCCTTGATTACCAAGTGGCGTTCATTCCGTTGCGTGTCGGGCTGATTGCGACACTTCACACTTACGTTTGTTATTATTTTGACACTTTTGGTAAAAGATATTGGGATTTTTAATACCTAAAATACAACGCTGTAATATTCTCATAAATGAAAATAAAAAATTGAAAAAATTGTCATGCATTACCGGGACCCGAACCAGGGCTGTATGGGTCAACGCCACACCGTTCTGCTACTGAGCTATCGATGCACCGGTAGATGCCTGCCAATTCCTAATATCTTTTTTCAATTTTTCATAAAAGTGAATATTATTTTGACGAAAGCTGTTAACGAGATCTTCAGTCACCATTTAAAAATTGTATATTATCTATTTTGTCAGACGTGGTGTAAATGGCTGTTTGTTACAGCCATTTACTCTCTGACTACCCCGCAAGTGATTTAAGTGTGATGTATGTACGTTTAAACATCTGAGGTGCTTAACTATTCAATTCATGTTTGCCTGGTACCTATCTAGATACAACTTAATAAGAAAACAAAGAAAGCCCTTTCATAAGAGGATTGCTCATGAAATGATGGGGAAAATACAATTTCTTTGTAAGGGCATTTTCTCAGACCTTCTTATAAGCAGAGTGGATACTAGTAGATGACCGTGGCACTACTTAGAAACAAGGTTATTTTACTTGTAGAAAACGCTTACTATCATAATTTTTCTTTTTATTGTTTACTACCGTTTTCACCCGCTGCAACATATTTTCCCGCGGGAAAAAGGCATTTTCAAGGTAAGTGTTAAACAAATGAACCTCCCTCTTGAATCACTCTATCTATATAAAAAAAACTTAATCAATATTTCGTTACGCGGTTTAGGAGGAGTTAGCGAATTCTACGACAGACAGACGGCGAAACGCAGAAAGTGACTTCATTTCTGCGTTATTGATTTTCAAAGTCACCTAAGGACAAACAACCAAAACAATTTCACTTTATGTATGTCTAGTGGACAGCTAATGGTATTACTCGCCTAAACACAGATAGAAAGAAAAATGTGATCTATAGAGAAATAATAATCCCCCAAAAAGAAGGCAGCTCAGCGTATGAAAGAATCTGCCTCGATACCGAAAATAATATTTTTGTTGCGGTCCCTCAAGAATGAATGTAATGAATAAGTTTTTCTTGGAGAGTCGTGGTGTTATATAAATCGCTTTAGAAATGATATTGATTCTTCTCTTGATTGAGAAATTTTTGGGTTCGACCTTCAGAGAATTTTGTAGAAAATAATGGCAAGTCGATAATGTTGATCTCTTGTGTATTTTACACGATCAATTCACCGTCCCTCTAAAATGGTTGAACTACCTAAACGATTTAAGTTCGTATTTTTCTTTTCTTCGTGTAGGACATCGAGTCAAAGGCTTGATTAACCGTGGCGTCAGAGATAGATTTTTGCAACTACTTGCTACTAGAAGTTACTCGTGTTTATTTGATAGGTAGCATTTTTTTATTGATTTCCGATTTTCACCTACAACTTTGACAACTAGGATGGATCGTATCTATTTGATGTCATATTTCATTGATATACAAACTGAGTATTCTATATTTAATCTTTCTAAATTCCGCAACCGAATAAATATCCTCAGTACCTATACCCATTATCCATTTCGGATCCAGATACAAACAAGGGTTTGCGTGTTGTGTGTACAAGAACAGGACACCAACAATTTTGTGCCTCCAGTGTTGACGGAATAGAAAATATAAATATTTGTTTCATGATTTTCTGGTGCTCCTATGACTCATGTGAATTGCTCGAACCACAAAAGTAAATATCTTGCGGCACATGATAGTGTTTAGTGTTTTTCATAGATTTCAGTGAAATAAATCGTTAAGTTCCTTTAACTCTCTTAATACCTTTCAAATCTTTACTACAGTTTGCCCTGCATCTTTTCAATAAATTTGCCTTGTATGAAACGTCATCAAGCTTTGATTCATGGCGGCCTTCAGTCACCTAAGATTGTAAAATTATTCATTTCTCTGCAAATCTACATCAGTGTTGTTAAACTTAATATCTAGTTTTCATCATTACCTTATGTTCCTGCGGAAACAAAATACAATTTTGTTTTGTAAGACTTACAGCTTTATTAAGATAAGACATACCTATTGTGAAAATCTTATTTTGCTATTATCAAGGGCTAAGAATCAAATTAGCCTTCAAGAGGTTGTGTGTTCATTTTACTGTCTCACTGAACTACTTAAGGTGGATCGTTTTCCATACAAAAGTAAAATGGAGTTGTGTCTTTAAATGAGAGAAAAATATCATTAAAAAACTCCCGTGCTTCTATAACAATTTCGCAAAATAAAACACATGATTTTTTAACAATCAGATTTCTCTGTAAAAACAGTTTCGCCACTTTATGAACATAGATGGAGCTACTGCTGCAATAAAAACGTTTAATTTTTTTGGAGAAAATACGTAATTTTTTTTTAACAATAAGCAGTTTTGCGACTAATTTAAGTGTGCCTTCATAATTTCACATAAAGTTTTTTGATAAAATTGTTGTTTTGCTCATGTTTAACTCGGATGAAGTTCAGATTTTCGTTTGTATGACGTAACGATGCGCCTTAAGGTGATCTAGATAGAGGTCTAAATCTCGGTGTTAAAATTTAAAAAAAATGTGCTGATATTACGTTACATTTGAGTTTTACTGAACTCGGTTGTCTACAGGATATAATTGTATTTTCTTTGTACTTATTGACATTTTGATGATTCGCCGATAGTCACACTCCACCCAAAAGCCGCGCCTACTACTCACCCTTCGATTGAATCAGATAATATGCTAATAAGGTCTATTCTGATAAACCGGCGGATTCAAAAGCCTTAATAGATAATACTGTATAGGCGGCGGTATGGCGGCATTGGTTATTGTCTCTCGCTGATAATTATTTAATTGTGTTTATTATGTACTCTTTGCAAATGGATATGCGATACGCAGATATCTACATCGTTAGTACTACAGACTGTAATAATATTCAGTTATAGTGATGTAACAAGTGCCTTGAAAGATCTTTTTTTTTGTGTATCTGATGAACTTACCAATTTGTTTACCTTAATTTGTGTATAATTTATTTGACTTTAATAACTTAGCACTACTTCTTTCTTTTTTTACAGGTACATAGTGTTATTATCGTTATTACATACTTCTATAGAAGAATCAAGTGATGGTACGTATTTTTTACTATTTATGTAAATTAAGTGTGGCTTTATTTATGTAGGTAAAATATAGGGTGAAATTTATGTAGGTAAAATACTAGTGACCAATAGCGAAAACTCAGAACCGGCTGGAGATGAGGAACAACTTTCCCTAAGGAACATAGGTCGAAATTGCACATAGGTGAAAAATTTCGCTATCGGTCACTATAGTCCGACAACTTCGTGCGCGACCCTCCTGCGGGGGGGTGGGGGAGCGAGGAAGCACGTCATTTTAATATGACGTGCGGCACGGGTGCGCGCGTCTCTCTTCCCCGCTACACCTCCCGCTACCCGCTGACATCTCCCCCCCCAACGTCTGTCACCCCTAGGGAAGGTTGCGCACGAAGCTGTCGGACTATAGTAAAATTTCACCCTATATAAGTTTCACATATCAAATGTAGAGCCCCGTTAATTAATGTAAAATTTAATTAAATACTTATCTATCACACAGCATGTAAGAGCGTGGTGAATATGGCATTACCCTCCGGTGGGGGGAGGCCCATGTTAAGCAGTGGACTGTTGTAGCTGTTATGATTGGTAAAATAGGTACAGACGTTTAATTTTTACGAAAATAAAATGTAATGTTGTAGGCATGCGGTGCCGGTCTCAACTTGAACGTAGCACTGCCGTGCTTATAGATTTCAACGAAATTTACCCAAATAGAGTGCCACAATAGTTTGTTTGCCAACGAAACTATATTTTGTGGTTAATTTGCAATAAAAAAGGCTACCGTGACCGTTGCCATTACTACGATCAAGATTAAAAAACTGAACCTCGTAATATAGGGCGCGTCTCAGTGCCGCGTTTGAATAAATACTAGAAGTATTTATTTTTCTGAAAGATTATGTTGGTTGTGAACGGGATTTGAACCTGGGGCCTTGAAGTACCCACCCACCCACTACAATACCAACTGAGCTACCGGACCTTTGACTTTGATTGCACTGTGATTAGTACTATGCCTTACCTATTTGGGTTTCCTCGAGACTGTATTCTAAATATAAATTTTCAGGCTAGCAGTATCACCTCGAAGTACCCTACTTTTTATACTCGTTATTCTTATAAACTGTCAGGTAACCTATAATATTTAATGGACAGACGTAGCTGCTGATTCATTGGACCTACCTATTAACAGTCCCAAATTCAAAACTACGAAACAATAAAGCATAATAAGGTTTTCTTTGATCTGTTTTCGTCTAGACCAGACTGACTCTACTTTTAATAAAGTGATCAAACGGAATGGAGAGACAGACAGATTTACAAAGAGAAGTTATAAGTTGTACGAGTATAATCCAAACTACATAAAGTATGTAGGTACAAGTCATCTAAAGTCTACTGATTCATTCATGACATAGATTTCTGATGTCTACTAGCGAATATATAATACTGAATTAGCGATGTTTTTAAAGGATTTCTTCCCCATTATAATGGATGATATTCAAAAATTCTGGAAAGATTTTTATTTAATATAGCTGGTGCCCGCGAACTTCGTCTCGCCAAGGGATGCTTGTGTGCCAACAGTCCAGAGCTAATAAAAGTTATCATAACTTATCTATCATCAATGTTGATCAAGACATTTGTGTGCAACCATTCTAAACATCAAAATACATCGCTAAGTTTTGAAGCGATAGATGCATGCACGATCTACGGCAGATGAAACGGACATTACGTTCGTTTGAGCCTCCCATCGGTTCACACTACAGGTAGAATGACTTCTTTGCACCGCCTCACATAAGGTGGGGTGGGGTCTGCTCTCCAAATTTTTCTGCGCCATGGTCTTCTGTTTGGGGTTGTCGAGTAGGTATACGCAACCAGATTACCAATATAATTAGTACAACTCCATTTTAAAATACCGAAATAAAATAAACAGAAAGTAATTACTTACTACACTAACAAAAAAGTAATGCTTAATAAATTTTCTTTAAATAAGAAAAAGTAGCTTAAGTACCTACTTACTAACACTACGAAATATGAATCACAAAAGATGGTACTACACAGGTAGGTAGTCGTGACAATAATACTCACTAATTTAGCTCTACATATTTTAATCAATAAATAAAACTTACTGCGTTTGTATTTACATTATTAAAGCACTAAGTAATTAAGTGGCTTATCATCAGTATCCGTAATTAAGAATTTCAACACTGCACCACTTCTCATTATATTTGGAGTTTGACCTCTACTCTCATGGGAGTCTCTACTCCACATGGGACAGTTTGAGATCCATCTCAAGAATGCCACTGCTTCTCCTGCTCCTGAGAAGAAAGGTCCTCTTGTTCCATGGGGTCGCTGAAACCAAGGATGAAAGGTTAACTGAGATTATTGCAAAAGTAATAGGTGACAAAATGCAACTGTCCGAAATTACCAGTTCCGATCTGCAAGCCTGCCACAGGCTAGGTTCCTCTACATCGAAGACGCGTCCAGTACTCGTTAGGTTCTACATACTCTTTGAGCTTGTGTTATTATTATTTATTTATTATGATGCCTATATAGAATAGCATCACCCCCATTCTACCTGTTGGTGACGTAAAAAGCAACTAAAGAACGGGCAGAAGCAAATTCGTGCTTCGTATTTGCACATAATCGAAAATAAAACCCAGTGGAGAGCTCAAACGGTTCACATTGTACCAATAGTATTATCCTCTACTGGTATTATTCCTAAAACTCTACATAACAGCCAAAAAATCTTAAAAATCTATCCTCACCTTTATCACACTTCACAAAAAGCCGCAATACTCAATACGTGTCGCATTGCCAGCAAGCTCTTGACTACCTCCGTGACTACTGAGTCTTACAATGGCCTCTCCTTACTTGGCTAAGTAAGGCCCATGAGACAGGGAAGAATTTCTCTGAAAAAGAGAGATAATCTTAAGATAGGTACACATAAAAATAATAAATTATTGTGTCTTGTGATGCCTGTATAGAATAGCATCACCCCCATTCTACCTATTAGTGTCGTAAAAAGCAACTAAAGAACGGGCAGCAACGTTCCTTGTAATGCAACATCTTGAACTGCGCTGCAAGCGAAGTGTGGTGGCTCATGTCCAGCGGCGGACTGTTGCGGCTGATAGGGTTATGGCAAATAATCATAAACTGTGTGATGCTTATTAGTGGTACCATCCCAAATTCTATTCAGATTGTCGTAAAATCGGATAATTCCATCCAGGGAGTGGGGAGCAGCGTGCATGTAAAATATTGCACAGCTCTCGCCAATCTACATGCGCCTTATTCTAATAAATGAGTGTAATTTACTTACATTTAGGATTTATTGTTGCATAACAAAGTATTTCAATACGATATTTTTATCAAATAAAGACATGCAAAGAATACTATACTCTCACTGAAGACATGTAAATAAAACTGGTGTTTGGCAATGAACGTCAAAACTGATGTCTTTTCAATTTGTCAAAATCAATCAAAAACAATAAAAAATATAGAGGTTTTGAAAAGAGGTTTCTCCTTTTTGACAGCCACAGAACAATATTTTAATCGTATTTCACGTAGGAATAAGCGTTTTCCGCGGTAAAAGTATCCTAGGTGTTGACCAGGGCTAGTAGCTACACACCACAAAGAGTCTAATGTACACACGTACTATATTTTCGAAGATTATCGCGAACAAATGATTTGGGGTAAAATATTTTTCAATAGATGTCGCTTTTCTATGGAGATGAGGTTTTCTAAAACGCGGTATAGAGGTGTTTTCTGAAATCTATAAGAGGTTCCTGTTACCCCGACCAGTTACGATTTTATTAGATGTATAGATTACCGTAATATTCCACTTTTTTATTTATGTGTAGCATAGGCTAAATCGCAATTTAACTTTAAACTACAGTGACCTTACTACGAAAAAGCTAGACAAGTGTTAAACGCATGTATGCTTTATTTTAATATTAACAATATTATGTTAACAAAATAAACATTTTTTCTTTTATTTTTGCAATAGAAACGCCAGACAATCTTTCAACGGTCGTCTAAGTTTTTTATGGTAAATCCCTAGGTTTTCAAATGCAGGTGAGCATTTTAGTGGGCAAAGTATTTTATCCTCCATTTAATAAATATTTTTGATAAACGTATAAAATCAAAGCTGAAGTTGAAAAAGTTATAAAACGAGGCACGGAGGGTAGATGGGCGCTTCTAATTCAGCAATTTGTTTGCCCCCACTTTGACAAATAGCGATAGATAAGAAATTCGTGTTAATGGAGTTGTTTATGCTTTTAAAACGGACACCTTATTAGGCGAAGATTTTCAAAAGTTTTTATCATGGAAAAAAGTCACATAAATTAAAAGTTCTTTGTTTTCATTACAATAAAAACGAGTTTTTAACTAAAAATGTCGGAGACGTGAGACGTGCGACATCGCGACGCTGTAACCGGTTCTTAATAAATTGTATGAGGAGAAGAAACAAAGCTACTCATGTGAGACGCGCGTCCCATCAATAACGGCTCAGAATCGCTTGCCTGACAGACGTCATGTTGCGCGTTGCATTGCGCGTCTATTCTGTGCAGATTGCCCCTAAAATCTCTTTAGTTCGATCGCTAAATATTGGTTTGTATCAATATGACATCAGTGACTATTCGCGCATGTTGTTCTATTTTGTCAATCAATCTATTTTTGACATTTTGAGCCGCTTAAGATATGACTAGACGAGGTAGTACAAAGAGGTAGTACTTAAATCGGTTATTTCGTTGTTTAGTTTCGAATTTAGTTTTAATGATGGAATTTGATACATGAGTGTATACTTAACGCGTTCAAGTTCTACTACTAAAATAATTGACGAACAAAATAATTAGATTAGGGTTATTCATCCAATTACTAATTTTTGCCAGATAAGGGATCACTAGGTAATTGTTGGCAAAAAAGTTATTGGTGTTTTATTTCCAGGTAAGCCTAGATTATATGCATGCATGAATGCGAATATCATGCAATCATGCATTATGATGCCGGCCTAGAATAGCATCACCCCAATTCTACCCGTGGGTGTCGTAAAAAGCGACTAAGGGATAATTATCCAGGGAATGGGCAGCAGCGTTCCCTGTGAATTAAACATCTAGCACTGCGCTCGCCAATCCGCCTGCCAAGCGTGGTGAGTATGGCAATACCCCCCAATACGGGGGAGGCTTATGTTCAGCAGTGGACTGTTGTGGCTGTTAAGGTTAAGGTATGCATTATGCATGATATTTGCATTTTATTTGCGGGGTAGGCAAGCGTAAACAGCTTTTTACCTACACCACATCTGACAAAAGTTTGAGAGTCATTTGGAAGACCGTGTATCCCCATAGCGACAGGTTGTCAGCCTGTCGCCTAAAATTGCAATACTCATCAACTCTCAAATCCCTTAGTCGCTTAATTCTTACGACACTCACGGTAAAGATAAGGGGTGATGCTATTCTAAGCCGGCACCACACAGTGAACAACACTGGATGATATTTAAATAAATATTTTTAAAATGCAGATGAAATTAATTTATTTGTAGTACCTTAATTCAAGTCAAAACCTCTCATACACATTGGAACTTAGGTAAGACCTTGAGGAATCTTCAAGTTACCTATAACTGGATTTAAAGGTTGTAAGTACGAACTTTACGAGTATTGCTAAACCGTAGATAAATGTTGGCAATTAAGTCAAACATATAAATTTCAAGTATATTAGGTATCTAAGCTACTGACTAGAACTAATAACCTTAGACTGAGATGCATAGCCTTAATTTGTAATTAGTTTGTAATACTGGGTAAATTTATTTCTGGAATTTAAGAAATGAATTAAAATGACACCTACTTCTTTGATTTTCTACACATATCTCATACAATCGAAAATATTATGATTGAATTATAAGCCTGTGCTCTCTTGGAATACGTACCGGCGCTATCTTCACATATGAGGCGAGCTTAACGAGTCGTAAGATGACATCCTTCAGACAAGTGATCGTTGCGATGAGTGTCTTACGGGTGTAGGCCACGTCTCTTCTGTTTCTAAATCCTTATCTAAATAGGTACATGAGACGTAAAATATGAGACGTGATACGTGAGACTTATAAAATGTGTGAGCACACAAGAGACTCGCGTCTACGCAAGTGAGACGTATGTCGCATTGACGACCGCCGACGGTCACTTGTCTAACAGATGTCATCTTACGTCTCACATCTCACGTCTCATTAGTGAAGATAGCGCCATACATTTTGTATGAAAACAATCTTAAGCGTTGGAATTTCTCAACTCGCAGATCTTACATCTCATATGTGGAGATAGGGTCTTACTAATATTGCTGATTATTTGACAGTATAGCATTCAATAATTATCATGTAATTACCTAATTGAATTGCTCCTTTGACTACCCATGTGGCACAATAACATGTAGTGCAATGCAAAGGTCTGGAGTATGAATCTGATCCTAGATACACTACTAAGTACTAGCCACAAAAGTCCACTGTTGGTCATGGGCCTACCCTTTCAGAGCAGAATTGCCATACTCACCACGCTTGGCAGGCGGATTGACGAGCGCAGTGCAAGATGTTTAATTCACAGGAAGCGCTGCTGCTCATTGCCTGGATTATTTTACCATAGTTGGTTGTTACGACACTCACGGGTAGAATTAGACTTATGACTATATTCCAATGTAACTACCAGTTTTCTATTTTGCGTACTTTCTGTATAATATTTTAATTCTATGGCTTAGTGGTGTGGTAGCGGCTAAGAATACCTCCACCCCTAGTCTCATTAGGGTGTTTCGTAAAAGACAACATACAGTTTTTGACCTTCACTGAATATCTGTACCTAGACTATATGGTCAACCGTAAAGTGGCAGTGCAATAGGATTACCAAAGAGAATCCTTTTGCTTCATGATTTAGTGCGCTAACAAAAGTTGCGCGACCGCCATTACAACTGATTAAAGGTTAGGGCAGGTAGACGATGATTTTAATTCTAAGGCTTTGAATGTGCTGAAATGTTTAAAGATTATTTCAAAATACTTTCTTTTGTTTCAGATACGGAAGATGAAATTGATCTCTTAAGTCCTGGAGCATTAAATCTAGAAATTGATGTGGACTACACATTCGTTGATGGCATGGACAGTTTTCAAGCTGTGAAATTCATAGAATCTAATCCAGTGACTCTTCCTGTAGAAAAAATACATTTAAGTGATAAAACTCTGAAAGTTCCTTTTATATTTTACACTGTATTTAAGCTAGATAAGCCTTCTTGTATTTTTTCTATAAGTGACAAAAGTGAAGTGAAACTCGGGCTTTGTTTCACACTAATCAATGTAAATATCACAAGAATATCGTTGAAAGGAGAAGGAATATCAGACAAAACAGCGGATTTCTCTGTAACAAATGTATTCGCGGATTGGACAAAGATTTTGCTATACGTAGAAGATACTAAGATTAGTCTGTATATTGACTGCGAATTTGTTGATGAAACCGTCTTCGAGAGAGATGTAGAGGATATCCACTTCTCAAGCTCAGCTGTACTGAACCTAGGACACTATCAGAAAGCAAACTTTTTTGAGGTGAGTTCACATAATATTATCATTTTTAATGCCAAGACCAAGAGCGTATACCTTTATGAGCAGCACCAATCTAAAACCATAATTTAAAGAACCAACTTAGGTATACCGGTTGTCCCTCAGTAGAAAAAGAAGAAAAACGCTAGTTTTTCTTTTCATGCAGTTACCGACTAAGAATAACTAGATTGGTTCATAAAGGTAGGATGATGTGCTGTTGAAGGTACATATTTTTTTACCAGAGGCATTACTTTTTTTAATAATGTTTTTTAAAACCATTTTTAAAACTGATTTAGGTCTGTGAGCTGCTGGCTCATTTTACTCGTTTTATTACTTCCCCAGAACGCATAGAATCCAAAATAGATATAACATTTCTCAATAAGCAATTAAATCCTGTCATTTAACCGACTGCAAATGTGATAATGATTTTAAATGGAACTCGTTAGTCGAAATTCGCGAGTGAATTCTATTATATCATTAAATATTCCTCATTCGCATGTCTCTTAATGAAAACGGTACATTACTACACTAGTTTCTGATTCGGCCAAAACGTAAAACCGCATTTTGAAGCCAAAGATATTTGACATACATACCTATATTTTTGTAACCCATTTTGAGCAGTTGGCGTTGGCAGAGCACCGGGACGGTACCCCACGGTCCCCGGTTCAAGACCCGGCCGACAACGCTAACAATATTTTCAACTTTCTTGTTCTTATTTTCATAAAACTCATTGTTTGATATTTTGATAGAATACGAATTGGTACCACAAAATGTGTGCCGTCTCCATTATTTGTGTAGATAATACCTTTCATTCATGATCAAAACAGAAAATCTGTACATTATTCTATTGGTAGGTATTTTAATTTTGTTAGGCCTTCATTAAGCGTTTGTCATTTTTTGTGAATGATAAGTTAGTAGATAACTTGGTACTTAGACATGACTTAGACCAAAGTGTTTCAACTTAGAGACAAGTTTTCAAAAGTCTTACAGAAAATTGTTTTATATTTAACAGAAACTTAAACAAATTATAATCTTCGGATAAAAGTTTCGAAATCACATTATTATTACTTAAATCGCTCACCAGACTGTAACACAAGTGGTTTGTTATTGAACAAATAAGTTTATCATCATGAGAAGCTTCTTTGTATGCGGGATTTTTATTTTTATTTTTGTGGAAAGAGACTTAGCATAAAATTGTACAATGGTCCTTTGTGGTAAAATTTACCTACCCATTTCATTTCAAAGAACATGAAGATTTTTCCCTATATTTTTTAAAAGTGCCATTAACTCATGCAAACCTGTCAAAATATTTAAGTCATGTAATCAGTTTCTTGCTGAAAACACAAGCTGTCATCAGGCAGGAGCCTCTAAACATTGTGGCAAAATTAAGATACATACTATTTATACAAAATTATAATTTCCTCTTGTTTCAACGTGTTTCTGTACCATTCTCATATAAATCCTAGCCAAATTAGCTGTCACAGTACAAGTAAATTAGTAGGCAGCTCGCGCGTTTTGGAGATTTCGCTAAACAGAGCAGATTAAATTTTACTGCTCGAGCAAGCTTGTATTAATATTCTAAAGCAACTTTGTTAGCTGTGTGTACTCGTACTTTGATCCAAAGTGTTGTATCCGAGAAAGTTTAGTATTTTCAGGGATTTAAGGCTAGTATTTCACCCGTGAAGGAAATGGGTAGCGATGTTTTACTTCTTGCTAGGGTCTAAAAGGGTACCTTTTACTTTCCTAAACCTAAATTTTGTGGGCATTGTGGTTGAGATCCAAAGTCTAGTCAAAGATAGTTACTCGTTTTAGTTACAGACATACTTACCTAAACTTAACTGTAAATACCTTACAGCATTTTTCTAAATATATTTTATTTACAATTAAGAATAGCTATCATGCTAGAAATTAGTTTTTTGTCTTACATTTAAAAGGATAGATTAGAAGGGTATCAATAATTTTGATAATTCGAGTACATTATACATTACTATATTTAAAATCCTTTTATTCCAATTAATAATAAAATGATTGTTACATTTGCATAATTCAACATTAACTTTTGCATGCACGTTTAATTTTGATACATTAGTTAAATATGCGTACAACTGTGTAAACTGCCCCTGATTAATTTATTGTTGTAATTTGGTCACGTTCACAATTAACAGAAATCGGGCAGTGCATAATAATATAATTTCTACTACTTATTTCTGTCAATAGGTAATGGACATTTAGGTTAGCGAGGCTAAGTATTAAAATAAATCGTATTTGATTTGATGTTACATAGTAAACTAATGAAAAACCTAAAAAGTATTCAAGCGTCTACACGTACCTACTAAAAATTTTATACGTTGCTCCTAGACTGCGTGTTGGCCGCTGTCATCGCAAGTCGTGGCTAAAGTATGTCAAAAAAATTTACTTGATTGAGTAAAGTAATTACCACAGACAAATGAAACCTTTTTCGCGCAGCGCGAATGACGTTTTGGTTCTCTGTGGTAATTACCTAAGGCCAACCAGAATGTAAACAAACTAGAAAGAGACAACTGATATTATACCATATGACAGATAAGGACAGATCGTTATAGTTGTCACCGAGTCTTATTAAAATTGTTTACATTATTTATCTCGTTTCATTGGCCTTACTTCAGTTATCGCGAAAAAGATACCTACAACACTGTATTAAAACAGATATAAAAAGTGAGCAAATGTATAAAGTTTCATAAACCTTTCGAAGGACCATGAAAAGGCCCTGAACTGCCTAACTACTACTTTACTTCACTTGTAAATAAATACCACTTTTGTCTTGTTTGAGCTTCGAGCATCTTCCGTCCCGTTCCGGCCCGAGGGGAGTCGTCATAGCTACTTTACTCTATACAAATATTTCTGCCATTTTTTGCGGGGGGAGAGGTAAAGCTGTCAAATCAAGCTAGTGTTGGAATCGACAATATCGATACTTGACCTTTCGATTAATTACATCAGTCTACTCAATATTGTGTCATATTATTGCATTTTCAAAAGCAACTTAGTTCTTGAGAATAGGATTTTGTAGTAAATAGAAATATAGGCGCAATAACATCATTTTAAATATTGCATAAGGTATAAATTAACCAAAATATGAATTTCTTTCCCCATAGACCAGATAATACAATTATGTAGGTACAATCAATGCAATACCTACCTTCTATTTACTGATCATTAAGTATCATAGGATATTATGTAAGGGAATTTACTAAAAAACCATCTATACAACAAGTCATACATAATAACTTCGACTATCTATCTGTCTTCTACGCCGAGGCTCGTGGGTTCGATTTCCACCGGACACAAATATTTATAAAGTAAATTTTCAAATATTCGTGTTTTGTCTGAGCACTCCGGCTGATAAAAGACCACCGACTGGACCGAAACGGTCGCGAAACCGCGATGTAATAAGAAGTAGGTAAGTGCGAAATCCTTTTTATATATGTAATTAAAGTTAAAATGTCGCACTTAAACAGTTTAAAGGACACCAAAACGTCCAACGACCTGATGAACCCTGGTGCCAGTGCTTTTCAACCACCTACTGCATGAAGCAGGCCTTTGAAATAGTTGTGTAACGACAGCCGTCTAAGTGAATTGAACAGGCAGTCGGACTATAGTCCGTCAGGTTCGTGCGCGACCTTCCTGCGGAGTACAGACGGTTGGGGGGCGAGTAAGCACGTCATTTTAATATTCCCCGCTACACCTCCCGCTACCCGCTGACATCTCCCCTCCCAACGTCTGTCACCCCTAGGAGGGTCGCGCACGAACTTGCAGGACTATAGCCATTGCGCCACGTCGGCTGACATCCAATGTCACCCGATCAGCTGAGACTGACATTAATTTTCAATGAAACTCGAACAAAATCAGGGTTTCCCAAAATCCATAGTAAAAGTTGTTCAATTTCATAATCTGATCATGCCTGCAAAGTTTTCGGTACAGACCGTCTTTACATAGTATAGGTTTGTAACTATGGCGATAGAAAAAGTATCGACGTTTTGTATTACTTGGGTCACTGCACTAGCTTGGGTTGAGTGTGGCTCGATACTTCAAGTTAAAATTATCGTTTTTTCATTGAATATCGACTGGAAATGACCATCATTGAATAAGTAGAACAATCCCAAACTAACATTCTAATCTTACTTAGCAAGCTATTTACTGTTTTTAAAGGCATCAATAAACTAAGATCGTTAATTGTTACCTATTATATGGTGGAATATTATAATCTTTATTTGTAAATTAACGATACTATGATTAACGCCATTGTTCGACACAAAATAATAACAAAAGGAACAAAATACAATTATTTTATTGTAGATCCACCTACAAAAACTCCACATCAGACATTTTGTACGACTTACTGGCAACACTTATGTACAATTTTCAATCGCTAATTTTATATATTATTTAGTGATATTGTACTGGAGGAATACTTTCAGATGAAAAGTGATATTGTTCTGTTGTAAATTTGTATTTTTACATATTTTTAAAGGCATTATTATCTCTACAATTCGGCTTTTTATCGGAGCTCATTTGACATGCGCGACTGGACTCGTTCTAGTAAAAGATCTGACAGCAACTGGTTTTTGTAGTAAGATAAGCCCAAGTGGGCATAGGCCGTGACAGAGGGGAAGCTCTTCGTATAGCGTCTCCATACCTAGCCTTCCTCCAAGTGTTTGAGGAACTGATGAGCCTTTATTCCATAGGTCCCTATATAGTTTACACAAAAACATCTCTATAGCGCGTTTTAGTAAACCAACAGCGACATCTATCGGAGGCCAACGAAAAGTGTCTTTAACATATTTCAATGAAAATTTACATTTGAAACTGTGTTTGCCTACAAACGTCGTAGCCACAATAATAGCAGAGTAAGAATTATTACTATTGCCGGAGAAACGTGTGGTTAGATATACAGTTAGCCTATTTTAAACGTAGGCAGGCTGCAAAGAAGGAAGTGGTTTATATTAATAAAAACAATTTTACAAACATGTATGCGACTTTCTTTTAAATTACTGTTGCTATGTTTGCATTAAAAGGAAAAACGGAAACATATTTTTTAAGGAAACACTGTGTAAACGAGCGATCCGTATGAAATGCAGTTGGTATAAAATAAATAAAACACTACTGAAATAAGTTTTAAAGGTAAGTTTTTTACCCTTAGAATTTTGTAAAGTCTGTCTGTCTGTATGCCGCGCCCTCATAACTTCGTCATTTTTAGAGATATCGACACCAAATTTGATTTGGATATAGAGGTCTCACCAACGGCATTCAAAAAGCAACTGATAATCAGGAGGCAGCAAATATGTTTCGCTCATATTATATTGACGCCTTTCGGTCTGCTAGCACCAATCCCAACTTTAAATTACCATCATATGAGAATAATACTATGTTTGTTAGACCTGTCACTAAAGATGAACTTCTGAAAATAGTAAGAAACCTTAAAAACAAAAAATCATCAGGTTATGATGGACTTACTGTAGTGGCACTTAAATATGTAATTGATGTTGTCGCGGAACCGCTGATGCATATTCTTAACCTTTCCCTTGAAAAAGGAGTCTTTCCAAATAAATTAAAGGTAGCGCGGGTCAAGCCAATATTCAAAAAGGGTGAGAAAAACTTGGCAAGCAACTATCGTCCCATCTCCCTGCTGCCTGTAATTTCAAAAGTATTTGAAAAGGCTATGGAGCACCGTATTCGATCTTTCCTCATAGCAAATAAAATCTTGTCGCCTGAGCAATTCGGTTTTCAGAACGGAGTCTCTACATCAGACGCGCTCTTTAACATGGTCGAGTATGTGTCAGAGGCTTTGGACGGAGAGGACAATATGGTCGCCTTGTTTTTGGATCTATCAAAGGCGTTTGATAACGTAAATCACTCTACTCTCCTTAACATCTTGGAGCGTTATGGCGTGCGCGGCTCTTCTCTAAACTGGTTCCGATCTTACCTTCACGAAAGAGAGCAGAGCGTTGTTATTACGGTTTTAAATGAAGACACTTCCACCCTAGAAGATATTGAATCTGCGTCGTTTTGTGTACCCAGTGGCGTCCCGCAAGGGGAGTATTCTTGGTCCTTTGCTTTTTCTCCTTTACGTTAATAATCTTCCGTCGGTTGTAAAGGACAAAGTAATCATGTTTGCAGACGACATCTCAATATTTTTTAAACACCCGAGGAAAAATATAAATAATCTCGAGGGACCCATCACGGAGTCTTTGGCAACTATAATAACTTGGTTACAATCGCTTAGCCTCAAAACAAACGTAAGCAAAACCCAAATGTTGCACTTTAGGAACTATGGTAGCAAGAGGGCTGATATAAAGGTCACGATAAATGGTGATGTTGTCGAGTTTGTAGAGGAGGCAAAGTTTCTTGGAATCTGGACAGATGAGCACTTGAACTGGAAGAGGCATATTGAAGGCTTGGAGAGCCAATTGAGTAGTTTTTGTTACGCATTAAAGAATTTGATGAAGATATCAACAAAAAAGGCTGCCCTCCAGGCTTATTATGCATTCTTCCAGTCCAGGGTTCTTTATGGTCTTGTTGTTTGGGGTGGTTCTGTCGACATTGATAAGATACTTACGCTACAAAAACGCTGCATACGTATTCTTGATTGCATACCATCGAGCCGAGAGTCATGTAGAGCATCCTTTACCAAACTGAAATTACACACGATTACAGGCCTCTATATTCTGGAACTATGCAAACTCATAAGACGCTATCCGAATAAGTTCCCAAATAGGCCTGAACCTAGAAGTCAAAGGTTGAGGATGCTCCATGGATCCGAAATAAAGTTAAATCAACCAATATGCAGAACTACCGCTTTTCAGCGAACAGCGAAATACAATGCGGTCAATGTCTATAATAAGATTCCGAATGACGTGAAGACACTCCCAGACAACAAATTTTATAAAAGTCTCAAATTATCTCTACTAAAAACTTGTCCATATAGCTTAGATGAATTTCTGACATAATTGTATTTTCCTAATCAATCATAATGTATAATTGTATTATTGACATCATTTTTATTTACTGAATATTGACATTGCCTATACTGTATTTACACAATTTGAATTTTGACATTGCTAATACTGTACCTATTTATACAATTAGACATAAATTTTTATTCTCATTAATTTTCTGCCTAAACTGTAGTAAACTTTTATATTGTAAAAATTTAACTCGGATAGGTAGGTTTATCATAAGCTACACCTAACTAGGTAAAATTGCATTGATGCTAATAATTATTTTAAGCTGACAACTGTAACTTAACATGCAATTTATGGCTTAAATAAATGAAATGAAATGAAATGAGATCGTGTTGTCCCAAATTTAGAAATGTTGTTGTTTTTGGATTTTCCATATTATTATGTGAAAGGAGGGTAAAAAAATATTTTCTCCTGTAATATTAAGTAAGGTATTGTTGAATACGTCTTTTTAAAGTGAGGGGAGGTTTATTTGAAACAAAGTCACGAAAATGTCTCTGTCTCGAGATATTTTCTTCTAAAAAGAGCGTTTTTGAGCCATAATTTGTTCCAGCTGTAACTACTAAAGTATAAACGCCAAAAATTAACCATACAGCTGCAAACAAACCAGCAACCAAATTAACTTCGTAACGCTAAAAAACCTGATATTTAAATGTTAACTACGAAACCCTATTTGTGGGCGTGTCTGACACGCTCTTGGCCGGTTTTTACGATAATAAATGAAACTACTTTCATTTGTAATTCTGTTCCTATAAAAATAATCAGGCTACCTTATGTCATGCAATGTTATTTCCATACCTACCTATCTACCTACATTGTCACTATCTCTCTTAGTAAGTTTAACTATCCCTAAGTAGATACAAGTGAGATTTGTTACAGCAACACATTTAGACGACAAATCGTACCCACACATGCACAATAATCCTAAAACTCTAATTAGCTAGTTCTGGGGACAGTAAATTGGGGCGGCGCAACCGAATTTGTATAAACATTATATTAAACAATATCTCAACAACACATGTTCGTACATGTGTCCTTAATGAACTCGTAAAGTCTGATTTAATATCGCCGGTGTTTTGGTTACATTAGCTGGGATGGGAGTAGGAATGGAAGATAACCATAGATCGATTAAAGAGCGGAGACTTGTCATGAAGAATGCACTATATTTCACTACCGGTCCTAAGGGGATAACTTCGGCAGCAGTTGACAGATCATACCAGTCGGCTGGAAGATCTAACGCAAGTAACAGATCATATCATACCTACTAGTCAGCTCGAAGGTCTAACGCAAGTTCATTCATGCCCATGTACCTACCTACTTGGCTTGGCACCAATACTGCAGGTAGTTGAATATGGGTCCTTTTCCATTATGTTTATCCAATAATCAAAAAAAGCCTAGCCGTTTACACTATCTCTTTCTTTCTAAAGTCAGTGTCCCTAACTTCTACTCAGCCCAGTCAAAACAGACCTTTTGCTCGTGAGTCGAATTCCGAGCTTTGGAACTAAAGTTAAGCTATGTTTGTGCTAACGAACTTAAGTTTTTCCCGTTAGTGTAAATTTTCTGGACATTACTACTTACAGGGAAACACAACAGCGACTCTATCATTTAGTCTACTTTGCGAATCACATCGGATATCTCTATCACAAAGAAAAGAAAACTCTACGAATATTTACATAATATATTCTTCTATCAGTTTTACCTAGGTTATCCTAGGTTTTCGTGCAGCTTAAAAAGTAGTCAAAAAATTTTACTCTTTGTTGTAAAAATGTTAAAGCGTATATTTTATCAAATCAGTCGGTTAGTAAATAAACACAGTCGTCATTAACTTTCTCCGTAGATAGAAAAGTTTATTCAACCTTTAGACATGTCAGTACCACTTAGAAATATAAAACCGATTAGGTGCCTATTTATTAGCATAAACGGTATTGCCTGTGTTGGTAATTATGGAACTAAGCGGCCAATCACACATAAACCTGTTGTGGCTAACACGCCTAATCCGATTACATGATCATTCAACCGCACTGCTTTTCATTAATTGTATAGCTACCCATTTATGGGACCGACTTATACTGTTTTTCATACAAACACTAAGAATAACCGGTTTATGCTGATCCCTTAAATACTGGTGATTACAGTCGGTAATTTATTAAAAGCTTGAATAATACAAAACGTGTTAAAATTAAGCTTTAGTTGCAACAGTGCTTATTAATACAGTCTACAGATGTTACGTTTTTAAACGCGCAAACTTTTAAAAATATCGTACTTACCCTACCTATACTTACATGGTCAAATTCAAAGCTGAAATAGATTATCTTATCTACAACATTTTGTTATTTTATCTTCTCAAAAATTTCAATATGGTTACCAACAACTTACCATAATGGTTATGTTATCAGACAATACTTAGACTATACCAAGTAATCAGATACTGTAGATGATACCTGATTTATAGAGACTACGTAGTAGACCTAATGCAAATTAATTACCTACTTAGTCATATGTTTAATATCTTTGCAAAATTATTGCAAGATGAAATTGCAGTATCCGTGCTAAATATGAAGCAAACATTCACTCCATTTCTAGAATCCTCACGGCCGAGGACAAAAACTAAATTAGTTCTATTCCTACCGTCAGGACGCGCATGGCGCTATTTCGGAGAGTAAATTGCTTCTTAGTGTTGGCTAAATATCGATAGTTTTTAGTAAGAATCTTCATAACAGACGATGAAAACTAAATTAGTTCTATTCCTACCGTCAGGATGCGCATATCACTATTTCGGAGAGTAAATTGCTTCTTAGTGTTGGCTAAATATCGATAGTTTTCAGTTAGAATCTTCATAACAGATGAGGAAAACTAAATTAGTTCTATTCCTACCGTCAGGACGCGCATGGCGCTATTTCGGATAGTAAATTGATTCTTAGTGTTGGCTAAATATCGATAGTTTTTCGTAAAAATCTTCATAACAGACGATGAAAACTAAATTAGTTCCATTCCTACCATCAGGACGCGCATGGCGCTATTTCGGAGAGTAAATTGCTTCTTAGTGTTGGCTAAATATCGATAGTTTTCAGTAAGAATCTTCATAACAGACGATGAAAACTAAATTAGTTCCATTCCTACCGTCAGGACGCGCATGGCGCTATATCGGAGAGTAAATTGCTTCTTAGTGTTGGCTAAATATCGATAGTTTTCAGTAAGAATCTTCATAACAGACGGTGAAAACTAAATTAGTTCTATTCCTACCGTCAGACGCGCATGGCGCTATTTTGGAGAGAAAAATTCTTCTTAGTGTTCGCTAATTATCGTATGTAATAATAACATAATAGGGAGTTGTTACATATAGCATTGTGGTATTTCGTTGTGTATGAAGAACTTAATCAAACTTCAAAAACGATCTTTTTTATTCAATGCAACCAATCTTTGCATAGGTATAATGCAAAAGGATGATTTGATGTTTTTAATTTTTTTCATATTTCATCTATCCCTATTTGCAGTGAAATAAAGTGATAATTCAGATTCACAGGATGGAAGTTTGCAGTAACTAAAATAATGATGAAATTAATAAATTTATTAACTAACACGTACTATATCATATACAGTATTGCCAGCAATGTAACGTCACTATTTCATCCATAAGTGGTTTAGTAAGTGGTCATTTAAGATGGCGAGTTACGGTCACTAACCGTGAAAATTACTTAAATGGTAAACATCAAATTACCATAAATTAATGAAAAAATCTATCGATATCGATATACCTTGTCGTATAACGTCACTTTTTCCTCCCCAAGTGGTTTAGTGCGCCTGACACTCCGCGATAAATACGTCATTTAGGATGGCTCGTCGTGGCCACTTTTAAAATTTCATTTTGGAAGCTCCAAATCCTTTACCGAGACTACGTTTTGCTGCAAAAATAACTTGAGCTATATTTTGTTTCGGTCACCTATGTTTTGGTAAAGAATTAATTCCCTCTTTTTTTAGGGAATGCAATTTTAAAAACAAACAACAATATCTTATACAATCAAAGTAATACTAAGAAAAAACTTATATTTGATGACTTGAAAATATGTAGTTGAATTTCCGCCAATTCAATGTCGACGTACCAAAAACTAAGAGAAGGAGACCGGAAGCAAATCATTAGTATCTTCATTAAACCTACTTCCAAGAACACGAAGAACTTAATCAGTATTTGGAATTCGTTTTAATTGAATTAATTGAGTAGTTGGTTAATTAATAAAGGAATCTCCATTCAGCAGCCTTTTCGTAACATTCCAACATTTTCAAACCAGAAAAATGTTATAAACGGCTTATTTCTATTGAATTTATCGAGGAGATAATTAGTTTGACGAAACTAGATCATATTCCACAAGCAAATTGGAATTGAAAAAATAAACATTATTAGGGCTGAATATAGATTTAATGATAGGTTTATTCCTATGGTAAGTCTGGAACTGTGGTCTGGACTGTAGTCAATAGCCTCTTTACAATGATCGTCCTTCTCAAAGACATAATATATGCAATTTTGTGCTTTTTATTCCGACCGTGACAAAAATAGCTTTATTAGCATAAGATTGTGGAGAAAATAGACGGTTGCATTCACAAGAGCCAAAATCTACTGCTGGACGTTTTCAAAACGGGTTAACTTTGAAATATTGTCCACTTCGTACATTCACAATTATTCAAAATTTTAACGATACCCACGGCAAGAAATGCGACGATCAAATGGCTAGATCACATTGAACCTGCAACCAAAGCATGGCCCGAGCTCGAACCACAACTTTCCACAACTAGTTTGTATGTTGCATACTTAACACAACAACTGTTCTAAAGTTCAAACTTTTTCCAACAAATTGTAGCGTACGCTCGCATGCCAGTAGTGGGGAGAAAACTTGTACCTGTCTGAACAATGCTGGTGGTCGAGTTTGGGGCTTAGGGTTGGGTTAAACAATAGGAAACAGCGACTACCACGGGGGACATTAAGTCGAAAAACAACCCGATGGAAGCTGGTTCCTACCAAGCCACCTTGTATGCCACTGGCATGATTATGCACTATTAGAAATACATTTCTGGATTTTTTTATGTATTTTACTTACTTTTAAAATAAATCTACGAATAGATTATTATATGATATTTATATTGTACGATATCTTTTTTAAAGCTGGGGTTTAAAACGTCTTTGTCTGATTAACACAAAGATGAACAGTACCTGGCTGGCTAGATATAGTTATGTGTAAGCATTATAATTTATTTTGAAATTAATGCCAAGACGGTGGAGTGGTCTTCAACCCTAACGCATTCAAGTAAAAATCATAAGATGAGTGTTAAAAAGGGTAGAATTTCACAGTCCACACTTATACCATGCTATAAAATGTAGAAGACCAAGTGGCGGTTTGGGACTCTTTGCCCCAACTCAAGTGAGGTTTCCCTCAAGTGGCTATGTTTTTTCTCTAAACTTTTCTCTACAAAAGATCGCTATAAAACACTCAATCCGTTTCAGAGGTTGGAAAACACTTTATGGATTTATTTGACACATTAAAACATTGTTTTATTGCTCAAATTCAGAGTGTTGTAAATTTTGTTCAATTAAAGGTACAGTTTTAGACAATTATGTTAGTTAAGTAACTAAGTTGTTTGTTGTACGTAAGGATTCTTAAGTATTACCTAATTTTAATTTCATTAAAAAAGTAACTACTACTTATCATAATTTCTTTTATTTCTTGTAAGAAAGACGCATGCACCATATCATTCTTTTACATTATTTTTGCTATGAAACTTACTCTGTAACAAACACTCGTTATTTTCATGCATACCTACTCACATGAACCAAATTTGTCTTCCGCACGTTATGAAAATAAATGTTTCACACACACAAATCACGCAAGAAACAAGACAAATGACGGCTAAACACCATTTAGGTTATAAAAGATGTTCTGAAAGACGTTTTCATTCCGCCGGAGCCCGTTATAAACGTGATCTCATTTGGTGCTCCGTCTCCAATAACGCGACGAGATTTATGTGAAGGAAAAATTAAAAATGTCCTCATCAGTACCTATTTTATTCCATAGGTTCAATTTTTCTCGCAAATAATAGTTCAGTCCGAGAATAACTAATTGACAAAAACCGGTATCTCAGGGGTTGACATGAACGTCATATATATTGGATTTAAAATTGGCTCAGAATCATTATGACATTCTTCGGCAGATTTTACAGTTTTGATATTTCAATACTTTGAGATTTTTGACAGTAACAACCTTGGCTATGTAACAAGTGCCAATCGCAAAAATCTGAAATAAGGCCGAGTGAAACTTCTGTAAACTCTCTATTTTGTGGTTTGTACTATGTACCTATATGACATCATGATTTTCAGCGCGTGTTGTCATATCACTTTCAATTTTGTTTTGATGTCCAATTTCGGCCTATCCAACCATCTGTCTCAAGCCCTCGTGTGCTTCAATAGCCCCTAACAAAATAAAACCCGTGGAAAATAAAGATGGTGATGCTAATGAAAGTCGACATCAAATGGTGCCTACATTTTCTATTTTTGATAGAAATTCAGCTAAAATCTGCCTGCTACTTGCAGTAGGCGGTTGAAAAACTCTGACACCAGGATTCATCGCAGCGCTGAACGACTCGGTGTCCCACACGAAGAGAGAGAGCTAAAATCTATGAACATTTTTGAGTTCTATTTCATATAACCCTTTTTCTACCGAAAGGGTCAGGCTCTCTCCAGGCGGAAAATCCAATGATTTACCGTGCTGAAGCCTTATCATAATCTTGCATAACCCTCATATTTTACACTGAGGATCCTCTACTTTTATACCTATGCCACTACTATTTATTCACTATTGAAATTTTATTCAAATGCGTTTGACCACTTAGTGGTCATCGTTTTAGTTTAACCCGGCGACGTTGACGCCGGGTAATATTTACCCGAGGCGGTTTTAGAAGGGAATATCTATTTTTCCTGGCGTCCATCTTACTCATCCGTCAGTATAGCTGGAGATACAACAACCCTCTATTTAGCCCATTTATTGACATCAGATTTATGCCATTCGTGTAGAGAAATACAAGTTTTTAAATCCAAAACGGGTAAGTTCTACCCGGCGTCATTGTCGGTGTAGTGAGTTCATGACCTACTTTTTGTTCGTGTTTTTGGTATCTTTTGTAGGTGATTTTGTTTATTATTTTAGTTTCGGTTACAAATGGCTTTAAGTCACCAAGATCGCCTTTTTTTAGAAGATAAGACGATTATTTTCGAAATTAAAGCGAAATATCCTCCCAGAAATGATTTTCTACCAAACGTCACGATTTTCAAGCTGGTTTTTCTAGTATTTATGAAAAATTTATAAAGAAGGTGTTTTTTATCCTAAATCAATATCATATTTTATTAAATCACGTGTATAAAGGTCTTTTCTTTCATAATTAATAAAAATATAATGTGAATCATAAATAAACAGTTTAATTTGTTGCAAAATAAAATTCGGGTAAAATTTACCCGACGTCATCGTCCGCGTAACTTTTTTCACGTCAACGGCGCCGGGTTAAACGCATTTAACTAGTCGCGAAATTTTATAGCTTCTTCTTCGAGTTTAAGATACTTAGTACTATTTTGACGCGGAGAAACTTTGATACCATATTCCAATAATCTTCAATTTTGCATCCCCGTAATGGAAGACTGATAATAATATTAATTAATGAAGTCTATGAGTTAATTTAAACATTTTATTGTTTAGAATGAGATTTTTCATTTATAATTAATTTTTAGTTTTGTATTTATGTTTTTGTTCAGATAAAATTGCTTACGAATAAGAAAATATTTTGTGTTAATTGTATTACAGTTGAATAAACTGTTATATTTCAAAAGCCTTTGACTGAAAACGTCAGGTCAATCTCAGTTTCAAATTAATTGTTATATCTACCGAAATAATACTATGAAAATCAAATGAAATGAACAATATTATAATGAAACAATTATAATACCCATTTTGAATTATTATCAGTAATTGCGTGACATTGCCTGTAGCAACACTTTATTTTAGTAAACGCAATTTAATACCATAAAGAAAATAACTGCAAATAATAATTTTAAAAGGTTCTGTATTACTTTTATTACGAAGTAATTATTTCAAACGTAAGATAAACCACTCCAAAGTTCCAACTAAACCTTTGTGGGGGAACAAAGTTATCACGGCTGCCATTTTCATTAAAGAATTTCAATTCAACTTGGAAATCGTTGGAATTAATTTCTTTGCTAAAATCAAAGGAATAATTCGCGAAGTATTACAATAATAAGTTGGTGAATTTTCGCTCACTGTTAGGTTTCTAAGAATTCATTTACATAAGGTAGTTGATAGAAACGAACCTAGCAGGTAGCCTCTTAAATACTGAATCTTCTTATTCCTCAAAATACTATTGTATCATACCCGTTTCTCTAAATTATCCAGTCTCTGACACAAACTTACTTGCCAACAAAAACATTAATACGAAATGATAAATACCTCCCAAAGCGAGTTTGAACAAAGACCATTATATCAAAATACTTTGGACGGAGTGTCACTTCGTTGCATTAACAAAAAGACTAACGGGGCGCACCTGCGTCACAAAAAGTTTCCACCGACAAAAACAACTTCCCGCCTCTTCCGGCTAGCGTGGACCCTTTAAATCCCCACAACCGTACAGTCTGAAATGAAAATGGCAACACTTGAGAAGAGAGGTATTCAAACGTCAGCCCCGTGATGTATCTCCAGAATATACGCCCGTACTTTTTACAAAAGTTTACAACTTCACGCGTGAAATTTACGGTCGAGAAAGCTCACTTACAAATTAGCCCGCGCTTTCCAGATATATTATTGCGAGGTGGAAACTGGCTGCGTATATAATTTTCCCGACCCTCATCTTTCTCAACAATAAAAATGCAATATTTGAATGAGATTTTCGTTCGTACGCTCCTTTGTACTCATTTGCTGGCACTGTATCCAAGTGTGTATACTGCCTTTCCTGCAGTCTCCGTTTTTTCTTTGAGCAAATTTCATACTCGGCTTAACATGAAAGCATTTGCAATAAAACTCAATTTACTTTATTTCACACGTCTCATGTTATGAATTACGAATGGAATGATATGAATTTCAAATATGGTGTTATAATACCCTCCTGACCTTATTCTGTAGTCTCTTTTATGTGTAACAATAATTTTATACATCCAAAATTTTTCTTTGTTCGTATGGAGGTGGGTATTCAATATAATTTCTAGAGCAATGAATTTTGAGATGCTTTAAGCTAGTTAAGTGCGTGAATTGAAGTGGCTTTAATGTAGGCAATCAAAATGTTTATCTAATTTATTAAATCTTACGGGTAGAGACATACATTAATTTGAACTGCTGCTGCTTCGTAATATGTAGGTAGTACAAATTGGGTTCGGGGCTTGCTAACCTCGATTTCAAAGATTAATATTCTACTGTCAAAAAGCTAGCATTTCGTCATTAATTTACTTCCCCTGGAATATACGAACAACAATTTCTCAAAACATATTTGACACATAACCAAATCAGAATATTTTTGATTGGGGGAAAAGCCCGAGGGGAAAAGCTGTTTTTTTATATGAAAAACATCAAAACATCGCTTATCCGTATTTTTGCTGTGTGCTCTTAAATGTGATAATCAATTCTGGGCCCACCCCGAATTTTCCGAATTCCGAAAACGGTATTGTATGAAATTCTTACTAAAACTAAAAATTATGATTGATTTTTTTTATCACAATCTTGCAAATATCATCTTAATACGAAACGGGAATCCCAAATTCAAAATTAAAAGTAATTTTTCTATGTTATGAAATGGGGCAAAATTCTATCAAAACAGTTTAGATTGCCTATGTAATTTTTAGGTTAAGTTGTATTTTGCATCGTTTTATAAGTTTTCCGTTGCATAATTTAAAAGACGTTATACCAGCATACTCTAGGTAGTACAAGGAATATATGTGTCGCAGCCAACTGGTTAAAAAAGCTGTCTAATTAAACAACTAGTTCCTTAATCAAACGTCGCCATCTAACCAAACAACTAAACATTTATCAGCTAAGTGGTTGAAGATAACGTTCTACACTACAGCTGTATGACGGTTAGCCAACTGGCTTACGTTCAATTTGCTAGGGTAGCCATGTGTGTTAGGGCATATTCACACATACGCGGGTTCACGCGCGTTATTATAATGTCACACGCATAGCTTACGCGTTGCGAGTCGCAAACGCAAGGGCAGCGCGTGGTTTGCCCAGTGGGTGTGTACCAAACTGTCAACACGCACAGAGCCCGCGTATGTCTGATTCTGTGATCTGAAAGTAAGCTTATTCAAAATATAGCGGAATCCGGGTGGGTACGTGAGTACCGGAAGTCCGGAACTCAATTACTTGATATTTGTACAAGTCAGAATACCGCGTACCCACGTACAGAGCCGGTTCCGCTCAGGTTTGCATAGCTCATGCTCAGGGCTAGACTATAGGGGAGACTGGGGTTGGAGTGCACTAGAGAGGCGGCCATACAAATAACACTTTTTCAAAATTTTCTTAGTGTTTCTCACTGGTTGAGGTGTATGAAAGAGGGCTGCCTGTAAATAAAAAAAATACCCTCTCCTTTACTCCACAATAGGTCCTTTGGGGACATATTGACCCCTTTATGACGGGAATGTACAGGGTTGCTCATCAGCAACAATGTTTACCTTGAACACTTTTCTCTGGAGGCCCAAAATCGGTCAGAGGCTCCTAGGGCCCCGTTAAAGGATCCCATGGACCCCTCAATTTTTGACAGAAATAGCTAGAATGGCTCTTATACAACAACTTTTATCTACAAAGTTTTCATCTGGGAGGTCTATATTAGCCTGTAGGGCCCTACAGCTTTAATACTGGCACTTAAAAATAATTCGACCTGTGAGTCGCCATGATAACCTACAATTTTTCGACCGGGAATAGAAAAGGTTGCTCATCATCAACAACCTTTGTGTAGAACACTTTTTTCTGCGGCCTAAAAACAGGCAGTAGTCACCAGGGCCATAAAAAGCCAAGATTAAGCTAATCTAGGCCCCTCCAGATGAAAAAAAGTAGATAAAAGTAGTTGTATATGAGCCATTCAATCCATTTCCGTCAAAAATGGAGGGTCCATTATGGCCCCTAGGGACCACCGGCTGATTTTAAGCCGCAGAATAAAGTGTTTAAGGCAAACGTTGTTACTGATGAGCAACCTTTTCCATTCCCGGTCAAAAAATTGTAGGTCATCATGGCGACCCACAGGTCGAATTATTTTTTAAGTCCCAGTATTAAGACGGTAGGGCCCTACAGGCTAATCTAGGCATCCCAGATGAAAACTTTGTAGATAAACGTCGTTGTAGGTATATGAGCCATTCTAATCATTTCCGTCAAAAAATAGAGGGGTCCATGGGATCTTTTAACGGGGCCCTGGGGGCCTCTGATCGATTTTGGGCCTCCAGAGAAAAGTGTTCTAGGTAAACATTGTTGCTGATGAGCAACCCTGTACATTCCCGTCAAAAAACAGGGGGTCAATATGACCCCAAGGGGGCTTGTTGTGGAGGGGAAAAGGGGGGGGGGGTCAATTTTTTTCTTTTTACAGGCAGCCCCCTTTCATACACCTCAACCAGTGAAACCACCCTAACTAAGAAAATTTTGAAAAAGTGTAATTTGTATGGCCCTAGTGCAAGCAACCCCAATCTCCCTTACAGTCTAGCCCCGAGCATAAGCTATGCAACCGGATTTGTACGTGGGTACGCGGTATTGTGACTGGTACATATTGTCAAGCGATTGAGTTCCACTACGCTACCCAAGTACCAATCCGAATCCCGCTGCAGTTTGTATAGGGCTTTATACTTTGTAAGTACCTACGTTCACATCACTCTATTTTCATCGAAAATTAGTAGATACTGCAAATTGAATGATAACGTAACGAATTACCCATGTTTTATTAGGTTTGTGACAGTTTAATAAACATTTAATGGCTCAATATTCGTGTAATAACAACAAATGTACCTTGATGCTGGATTTCATAATTTCGCAGAGTTTCTTCAAACAACTGTTTGAATTTTTGTTCAGACGTTTCCCCGTAGGCACCTCCATCACTTATAACTATGAAACAGCACTGATTACGCTAATTACTGATTATTTAACATAAAAATAACAAAATACGCTCTTGATTTTTGTGCCACTGACGCCATCTTGTAAACAAACCGACTCTAGCGCCGCAGTGGCGAAAATACGTACTTATTCAATTAAACAGCGGGTTTTCGGTCCGCCGCTGTGTTGAATGTTTGGAATTCTTCAAAATTCAGCCAGCGAACTAGTTGTTTGGTTAGATGGCGGCGTTTGATTAAAGGACTAGCTGTTTAATTACACAGCGTTTTTAACCAGTTGGCTGCGACATATGCACTACGAGTTTCATGACCATACATTTTGATTTACGAGGCATTTGTGAGGGGCCTAAACTTGTATGGCCAATTGATTATATCCTTTGAATTTAAACAAAAATGCGAATCATTTGCTCGTTCTGACAGTAACGAATTGACATAAACTGATTGCAGTTCACTTGAAATAAAAAGAGAAACAATTTCGTTACACTGCATTACTATCCAAAGTTATATAATGGAAAAATAACCGGCCAAGAGCGTGTCAGACGCAACAACAAAAAGGTTCCGTAGTCAACGTTTAAATATCAGGCTTTTCAGCGTTACAAAGTTAATTTTGTAGCTGGTTTGTTTGCAGCTGTATGGTTACCAACCGCAAACAGAAAAACTTTTATTTTTATGATATCTTTGGTGGTACAGTATCCGTTAAAAATAAGGAGGTAATTTATTTCATAATACAAAATTTTACATGTCAAACTAAAACTAAACGTTTTCAATAAAAAATCCCACCCCGTGACATCCCCAGCGCAAAGGTGACCATCACACTCGCCGCGTTACCACGTTGAATGGCAATGGACAGCCTTTGCACCAAAAATTACCCGGAGCGAGTGTCACAACCTCTCTTCCACAGACGGCACCCAACGAAGTATTAACCCTCACTGCTCCAGCACCCAGTCGTCTCAACATACCATAACAGCCACAAAAGTCTACTGCTGGACATGGGCCTCCCCCTATCGGGGGATATTGCCATACTCACCACGCTTGGCAGGCGGATTGGCGACTGCAGTGCCAAGATGTTGCATTTACAGGGAACGCTGCTGCCCATTTCCTGGATGAATATTCCTTAGTCGCTTTTTACGACACCCACGGGTAGAATTGGGGTGATGCTATTCTAAGCCGGCATCACACGGCACGTCTCGTCGTCGCAACATATCCGCTGTAAAATCCTTTTATCAAATAACCGGACTATCAAAGTAACGCATCTTCCCATAACCCTATGTGTGTGAGGTGTCCGATATGGAAGGCATAAGTACCTAATATTGCTAACACCGAATCGACAACGGTTATCTCATCAATCACAGACCTTGGATAATCTTGAATAAGTCTTCCTGCCTTAGATGACATTAATAATTTGATTAAAAACGTTTACTATGAAATCATGTAAGACTCTGGTCAAATTTAATGTTGACATCAAAATTGTATAATAGATTTTCGGCTCTGCACGGGACCAATCCATGTAAAAGTTTAACTTGCCTACTTCGTATTTGTAACATTTTTGTATTGCATTGAATCAAAATCGACCCTGTCATCCACGGGAAGCCAATGGATGGTATTTGAGGAACACCAGTCGCTCGGTTTGGTAATATCCGGTCGCGTCATAACTTCGCAGCTGCTTCGGATCTCGCTTCCTTATACATGGAGCTACGAATAGTTTCAGTGTAAATAAGAATTTTTTATTTTTACTGACTCCGGATTTAGAACTCGGGACCGTAGAGTGATGATGATGATCTCTCCGACCGATTTTGGCCATGATGACCACTTCTACTCCTAATCAAGTCGGCGCTGATGCGCACGTAGGTGGCTATTAATGCTGATTTTGGCTGTAAACTCCCGTGCACATAATACCGTTACCTTCAACACTTTGTCAATTGAGTTAGCTTTCTGGTCACAGTCTTACTTTCTTGTTTTCATATTCAAGATCCTTCAATGATTTATTTCCGAAAAATTCCATAAAAGAGGCAAAAAGTTCTTTCAATAGGGTCGGTATAGTGTTGATATAGTCCCAACTAACAACTTGGTCCTATAAAAAACAGACTAAACGACTTTTGGTTATAAAAAGGTCGTATAGTGGTAAGCAGAATTTCACTGAGTTGTGTAGTGGTGTCTTATTCGACTTTTTAGTCGTAAACGTCTAAAGTCGTATAATCTGGTCGAGTAACCGTTTATACGACTTAATTATACGACCATCGTATAAAGGTCGTATAAATGATCGCTATACGATTAAATTATAGGACTAATCATCGCTGTTGGGACCTTTATATAACCTTCAGTCAGGCCACCGACTGTTACTAGATCATAAGGTATATAAAGGTCATATCATTATCTTTTATAAACCGTATAGTCGTATACAAGTCGCCAGTGCGACCGTTATATGACTTTAAGTCAGTTTAGCGACTGTTATCAGACCATAAGTTGTATAAAGGTCGTATAAAAGTCGAATAAATTTCTTGTCTAAATGTCGCATAAAAGTCGCCTTTGCGACTGTTATATGACTTTAGTCATGCCACCGACTTTTACCAGACCATTAGGTATATAAAGGTCGTATTACTTGTAATAAACCTCGACGTCATATAAAAGTCGCTATTGCGACCGTAAGATGATTCTTAGTCAGGCCACCGACTGTTACCAGACCATTAGGTATATAATGGTCATATTATTACCTTCAATAAACCGTACAGTCGTATAAAAATCGTCATTGCGACCTTTATATGACTTTCAGTCAAGCCTACAACTGTAATTTGATCATAAGTTGTATTATGATTATATTATTACCTGAAACACAACGCAATGTCGTATAAACGTGGTGTAACATAACGATTAAACGACTAAAAGACCTAAAAAGGCTATTTATATGACTCTTAAAAGCCTTTTCATTGTTTAGTAGTCGTACATAATACTTCTTCACAACTACTTGACCTCGCTGTGGTGCGAATTATTGTGGTAGTGGTTCTGTAGGTAATAAAATAGGAAATATATGTTCGAACGGACGGACAGACTGGATGTATGTATGGATAAATGAATGAACGGATGGACGGGGGGACGGATGGACAAATGGATAAACAGATGGACAAACAGTCGTAAAGTTAAGCTAAATCCTTTGCAACACGATTTTGTGTTCAACAAAACGTGTTGCGCCGACCCCAGGTAATTGGGATGAGGACAGGAAGATGGCATTGATAAGTACGTATGTGAAATTAACGATTAAATCAGATCACTACTGCCAGTCTTGAGAATAGTTCATCATGTTGTGTAGTACACCCCCGTTAATTTTTTGTACGGGGCTATAGTTGGTCCTGATTCCATTCATCATGTCGTACTTCATAATGTCGTACATTACTCTGTCAGCAATAGTTATGCTGTACAATACAATGTCGTACATTGTAGGGACTCGTCGTATCAGTTACGGCTGACTATCACTTGTCTGACAGATTTTATCTTACGTCTCACCACGTTTCCTCCGTGGAGTACATACAATGCACGACACGGTAATGCCCGACAACGTATTGTGCAACAGAATAATGTACGGCATTATGGATAGGCTTGAAAAACGGGCCCAGACTAATAATGTACAGTGCTGCAAATAGAATCAAAACAAGTTACGTCACAGCGGATGAAGTGAAGTGACAGTGTTGGCTGTAATCGACTTATACAGGGTGTTAAGAAAAGTAGTACGTTTCTTTAAACCACAAGTTCTGTTACGTAGGTATAACATAGTGTCTTGACCATGTTAAAAAAATATTAAAAATATTTTATATAAAACATAATTTAAAAAAATAAATTGAAATGTTCAACCCTAGGTCTGAGCGTTATAGAGCACATCGTTACTGTCACGTTCAGCTGCGGTTGCACCGTTGAAGATCTTATTACGCGCTGTGAAGGAACAGTGCATAGTTATTGGAGTGGTAATTGACAGTACATACACTGTAAAGCGCTCTGTGTTGTAGAGTTAAACAATTTGATTAAAATAATTTAAAAATATTTTTATCTTCAATCAATCATCAAATATATAATAAAGAGGAAACCTTTGTTTGTTTTTTTGTATGTATGTAATCGATAAACTCCGAAACTACTGGACCGATTTCCAAAATTCTTTCACCATTAGAAAGCTACAACATTCCTGAGTAACATAGGCTACGTTTTACCACGGGAAAATTCCTCATTCCCACGGGAAAACGGTTAGAAGCAGGAAAAGCGGGAAATACAGCGGATATTACCCAAATTAGCCAAACCGCTTTACCGATCTTTAATAATTTTGGCACTGATATTACAAGCATAGTAAAGACGGACATGGACTACTTTTTGTCAGCCCTCGAGGATCTGGAGTACCTGATGAAGACCACCAGCATCCCATCTAAACTATAAAAGATACGATCATGGCTTCATAGAAAAAGTTGTTCACCATGACGGGCCGCTTCTGCTGGCACATGGTCATCGAGGATCTGGAGTACCTGATGAAGACCACCAGCATCCCACCTAAACTATAAGAGATACGGTACTGGCTTCAAAGTAAAAGTTATTCAGCATGGCAGGCCGCTTCTGCTGGCATATGGTCATCGAGGATCCGGAGTACCTGATGAAGACCACCAGCGTCCCATCTTAACTATAAAAGATACGATCATGGTTTCATAGAAAAAGCTGTTCACCATGACGGGCCGCTTCTGCTGGCACATGGTCATCGAGGATCTGGAGTACCTGATGAAGACCACCAGCATCCCATCTAAACTATATGAGATACGGCCATGGCTTCATAGACAAAGTTGTTCAACATGACGGGCCACTTCTGCTGGCACATGGTCATCGAGGATCTGGAGTATCTGATGTAGACCACCAGCATCTCATATTAACTATAAGAGGTACGGTAATGGCTTCAAAGTAAAAGTTATTCATCATGACGGGCCGCTTCTGCTGGCACATGGTTACAAGGGTCTGGAGTGCCTGATGTAGACCACCAGCATCCCATATAAACTATAAGAGATGCGGTAATGGCTTCAAAGTAAAAATTATTCAGCATGACGGGCCGCTTCTGCTCGCACATTTACCTCTGCTGGAACGGAGTAATGTACTTTTTACTACGGGCAAAGATCCAATTTCTACGGGGGAGCAGGTAAGTAGCAGCGGGTGAAACCGCTGGGCGGACCGCTATCTTCAAATATTTTTTAAAAATCATTTGAACACCCTTAACATACTTTATTATACGATAGGACAGACTACTTTTCCTAACTCCCTGTAGATTCATTATTCGAACCTAACATACAAGGCAACCCAGCGAGGCGGGATGGTGGTTTAGGGGGTGCAGCCCCCCACAATAAAAAACCACCTCTGACACAATTCCAAAACAGTAGGTTAGGTAAGGTTAGAGTTGGAGCGAACAAATTGAGCGACTAAGCTCAATAAAGAAAATTATATAATTATATTATTTTAAATAAAAACGATATCGATTTAGTTACGAATGTATGTAAAATTATCGATCAAGTCACATCACGACAGCCGATGTGGCGCAGTGGTTCGTATGCCTGCCTGCCACGCAAAGGTTCCGGGTTCAATTCCCGGTGGGGTCACTCACAAAGTTGATATTTATCACTTTGTGAATTTGTTCCCAGTCGGGTTAGGACATTGCAGGCTAAACCACCTGATTGTCCGCAAGTAAGATGGTTCCGTGCTTCGGATGGGCACGTTAAGCCGTCGGTTCCCCGTTGCTGTCTATGATGGCGGTCGTTACACAACCATGTCAGAGGCCTGCTACTTGCAGTAGGCGGTTGAAAAACTCTGACACCTGCAGGGTTCGTCGGGTCGTTGAACGACTCGGTGTCCCACACGAAAAAAAAAGAAGGAGAAGAAGAAGACTACGCTACTACTCACGTGATGTCTCCGAACAAAATGTCGTGCATTACACCCCCGTACATTTTAGGTACGGGGTGAAGGATGGCGGCATTGTTTTGATTCCATCCATAATGTTGTGTTGTGTTCCTCTGGTGTGGTGTACAGTATACTGCCGGCCAGTATTATGCTGTACAATAAAATGTCTTTCAAGGATTTCACTTTCTAAACGGTACCCTGAAAATGGCGGACAGAAAATGGTTTCTAGTCATATAACGCGACCTTTAGTCATGAAGTGTCCTTTAACAGTCGCGATCACTACATAAAGTTGTATAAACGTTATATAAATAAATAATGAATTAATAACATAAATAAAATAATTCAAATCGTTATTATTTGTAGGGGGCATTAAAATTTTGTTTGAATAATAACACAAAATAGTCGATAAAACAATTTCCCACTTCAAAACTCAACACTAAACAGTTCTTAACACCATTCACAACTTTTCAGATTATATTCGATAACAAACATGGCAGACATTAATTATTTTGAATGATTTGTTTGTCTTTAACCTCACTTTCACTCGGTTGATAGCACACCGAATTCCGTGCACGATAAAGTAACGCCGATGACCACTACACGATTTCAGGTCATGTAAATGTCAGTAATACGACCACTACACGACTTTTGATCGGTTTAAAGACAATAATACGACCACTACACGGCTAAATGGTCGAATAACAGTCACTTATACGACTGTTATTCGACCATACGTCGCGAAACAGACTTGTATATGACTTTTACCAGACTTTAGCCCATTAATACGACCTTAATACGATCTTTACACGGACAAAAGTCATATAATTTGTGCCCAAATCGCGTCGTATAATCGTTTACATAACTACTATACGACCAAAACTATCCGACTTCAAGACGTAACGATAACGTTGTCCCGACCATTATACGACCAAATCTTGTTAGTTGGGGTGTTCTTTCAAAAGTAAGTGAATAATGATGCAACAGTATTTTAGGGTTCATCGGGTCGTTGGACGTTTTGGTACGAGAGAGGGAGAGACAGAGAGAGCGAGAAAGAGTATTTAAGAAATTTCTAAACTTAGTTGCACTTCGCACTAAAACAGACAATTTATTTTTTATAGACTAATTACATCTTCTTGCCTTCATAACATTGTGGCAAGCAAAGTGAGATGCGACACCAAAATCCGTTAGAATAGGAGTCGCATCAACTGCGGTGGAACTGTGCGGTAACAGTTGAATAATATACTTAGACGGAGTTTGCAGTACCTGTACTATACAATGAAAACCAATATATTTTTTATCCATTGGTAAAACAACCCCGAGTATAGTAAGGTGCGGTGCGACACCAAAATCCGTTAGAATAGGAGTCGCATTAACTGTGGTAGAACTGTGCGGTAACAGTTGATTAATGTATTTAGACGGAGTTTGCAGTACCTGTACAATGAAAGTCAATACATTTTATATCCATTTCGATTCATACCTCCGTCGTAAGATTTCAGCGAGTAAAGTGAGGTGCGACACCAAAATCCGTCAGAATAGGAGTCGGATCATCTGCGGTGGAACTGTGCGGTAACAGTTGAATAATATACTTAGACGGAGTTTGCAGTACCTATACAATGAAAAACAATATATTTCTTATCCATTTTGCTTGTTACCACCGTGGTAAAATGACCCTGAGTAAAGTGAGGTGCGACACCAAAATCCGTTAGAATAGGAGTCGCATCAACTGCGGTAGAACTGTGTATTAAGACGGAGTTTGCAGTACCTGTTTAATGAAAGTCAATACATTTCATATCCATTTGGCTTCATACCTCCGTTGTAAGATTTCAGCGAGTAAAGTGAGGTGCGACACCAAAATCCGTTAGAATAGGAGTCGTATCAACTGCGGTAGAACTGTGCGCCGACAGTTGGATAATTTAGACGACTTAGACGAAGTTTGCAGTATACAATTAAAGTCAATAGGTACTAGGGCAATTCTAAAAATATTTTTTTTATTTCATGTTTGTAGATTAATTATCGTGAAATCAACACGAAAAGAAAAGAAAAGAAAAGAAAAGCACATACAGCAAGCACAGTGCAATGTACGCAGAGATTGGTAAATCCTTACCGTTATGCTTCATAAGAAGTTTATTGGCAAAACCGACTCGTTTATGACTTTTCCTGTTTCTTGTTTTTGCGCTCTGCGGTGCCACCTTAAAATGGCATCACCCCATAATATCTTACTGTCGTAATCGTAAGAAGCGACTGAGGGATTTAAGAGTTGAGTGTATTGTAATTTTAGGATACAGGCTGACAATCTTTAACTATGGTGATACCCAGGCATCTTAATGACGTAGTGTGAATGTCCGTTTTTACGGCCGTTTGCGCTCTGCCTACCCCGCAAGGGGTATAGACGTGATATACCTATTATGTATGTACCTATGTATGTAATTTTAATATAATTAAGTATGTAGGTTTGTTTTCTTCTGGTAAAATATATTAAAAGTATAAAATAGTCAGTATACTCGTGATTGTTCATTTGGTTGATAAAGACCAGAGTTTTGGATTATTTGCATAATTTAGTGTGTAAAGTTAGATCATAAAATCTACTGTTCCGATAATTCTTTTTAGCGAATCGATTCTAGCTACACTGAACCGTACAAGTGAGTTCCGACCTTAACACTCTGTATCCTGTATGCTAGCAACTCATTCGAATCCATTTCCACGCTAGGTTTCTGATTGATTCCCGTTATTTACAAGGCAACCTCATTACTCTATGTTTAGCGCACACAGAAATTAATTAGTTGTGGGAAATTGCTTGGGGTTAGCATCCAGGATTCTGAGGAATGTTATATTACATTGTAATCGATATTATAATCAAATATTTGTTTGCAACTGATGTAGCTATTCTGTAGTTAAATAAATTGCAATTGTGATTTTCTGAATCTTATAGCTACATACCTAAATACTACAGTACTATTTGTGAGACAAGTATCGCAAATTAAGTATTGGCGCTCATCGATTAATCATCGCGCTCACAAGGTTCTGAAAAAAGAAGTATTATTTTACTACATAAGCCAGTTACCATTATAGACAGAAACCATAAATTGGCCAAATTCCTGTTTCTGTCATATAACTACGACATAAAACAATAAGTAGACTGGTGCTACTGATAGTAGGTACGTTGGTACCTATCATCAAAGATATTGATGACACCGAGCGCAAACTCCGCAAATATTTTAAAAAATTGATTAGCGCTCTGTTTTATATCGAGTAGTTGTATCACAAAATGTTGGGGAAATATACTAGTGAGCATGATTCCACGCTAAAAAGTGTTTCTGCAAACGATTTTGTTGAAAACCACGAATATGTTTGATGATAACTGACAGGGTACAGAGTAAATGCATTTGTTGGTATTTTTCTGTATAGAAAGTTCGTAATAGAGAAAACAAGGCACAGAGTAACTTGTGTAAACAAGGTTTATTACTAAATACCGAAAACATAACATTAAGATCATAATGACCTCTATAATATTGAAGACAGAACAGTTATTCAGCACTAGGTATCTATTGCTAAAATTTGCTCTAAACATAATATTCATTGTTGTCCTCTGTACAATAAAAATACTGCTATATGAAAGTATGTGACTCCTACAAATATACGTAAAATAATCAAATTTTATTTTCACTCACACACATTCCAGAACCTTCTTTCCTGAAATCTAGTCTAAAGAGCAACAGTTGTGCTAGATGATTGCCTTGTCTAAAGTATCAATACTAAATCAGTTTCTTTTTCATTGTGTCCCCCCGTGTCGATAGCAAGCGAATCTTACCCGGAGTTTCATTAAGGCCCGCTCCGTTTCTCATAAAAAGAGAGATTCTTGTCATATTTTTAATCTTCTTGCGGAACAATACGGAACGCCTGTAGGTACAGTTGTTGTTCCAATATTATTTGTTACCCTGAGGAGTAAATAATATTCTGCTTTTATGCCAAGAACAGAAATGGTAAAGACAGACTCGTAAGGTTCTCCAATTGATAGTTTTTTGTCTGCTTTTTCAACGCATGAAAATAGATCGTTATGTAAATAAGGGTTTCTATGAAGCACCGTACACCGTACGTACCTAACTACGAAACTTAAAATGACCATCATTGAATATAATAAATACGTATGTTTTTTGTTGCAGGGTGCCGTACAAGAAATAAAAATACTACCAAACGCAGATGAAGAAAAACTAAAATTCAATACTCTATGTTCTGATGTAAGTACTATCGCAAAAAATATATTGATACAAAGAAAATAGTTTTTATAGAAATAAATATTTTTTTTATTACAGGATACTGTAGGTTTACTAAGTATTTTAGGGAATTTCACTTTGTAATATTTATGTTAGATCCATCACAAACCATAATCATACCACATTATACTTCATTAATTATGCCATTTCATGAAAATATTATTTTATAATTTTCCTTTGATACCTAATTAAATCCCATTTATGTATTTCAGGTTTCATTTTTCAAATCAGTTAGTATGATGTCGTATTTTTTTTATAACTTACTCGCTTTTTGTACGGCTATCGGTATCTTGTTAATAATTTTATTGGTGTTTTAAAAAACTGCGGGTTATTTGGCAATGTGGGTCTTCCAAAAGTATGTTCTATAATTAAACTGCACACTGAGCTTGCAAAATTTGCACAGCGACTTATTTTAAGAACTTTTTTTATTTATGTATGTTTATGCACAGTTTTGAAAAGAAATGCTATATGTAGACTAATTAATAATGTTTCAAATTGATCGAGATAGTTTTCTAAATACTATCAAATATCTGGCAATAGAATAACAAAAAGGCTACAGCGTAATTATATTAACAGTATTATGTACAACATTTCTGTTCAAAACATTAAAGTATCTTTGGTATTTTCACACCCATTTTAATCATCAACTCTTTTCCTTTCTTCCTTAGACTGAATCAGATGCAGCCGAAGATGTAAGTGTTCTGTTGTAGATAAGATTTTATTTAGAATTTAATGAATTCCAAAACCAAATTATTAGACAAATCGAAGTTTTTAAACCGTCTGTTGTGCAACTTCTATAGTTTACATTAAAATTCAGGAGTCTGTCCTATCTAGTTACAAAAAATTTGAAGCAATGCACAATTTGAAGGCAAGTCGCAATTTTATAAAATTTGTATGATATATGACAGTTGGCACGGAAAATCTTGGATGTCAATTACAAACAATTCAAGACGTCTGTGTGTACATAGTTCCATCACGGATTTTAAATTGTTTGCAAAATCACAACTTGTGCGGTAAATGTTGATATCATATTCTAGCAATCTGAAATACCACATTAGAATACGCAGGTGTGTTTTGATACTTCTGTACATTTTAGAATTAAGTAAACCTTTTTTTACAGTGAATTAAAACTATGCACCTAACAAAATTAATGTGACTAAACAACATTACTTACACTTTTAGGAATCCACCCCAGAAAATTTAGTAAGTGGATATTTTTTTCTAAACAAATTATAATTGGCTTTCCTATTCTTGGTGCTTATAAATTTCTATTGGATAATCTAGCTTACTAAGCTTATGCAAACGGCACCAGCAAATGTGAATAATAAATATTAACAAACTAATAATTATTTTATTATTCATTGTTGTGAACTGATTTGTATTTACTTCTTTCAGCTTCTTCCGGACTCCTCTGGTAAGCGTTTTAGAATACTGTAATATTTTTATTTTTATAGGATTCCTTCGTGTTAATAAAGACTTTAATTTTTTTCAGTAAAAGGAGAAAAAGGTGACAAAGTGAGTATTTCTTTTACTGGAATTTTGCTTTTATTTTTATACTTGCCCTTTAATATTCTTTAGACCACCTAATACACTCTCAGTATTAATTTTCTTATATTTAATGGTGCTGACCAGTATTATTTTTCTAGGGAGATCGAGGAGATATTGGTCCACAGGGACCTTTGGGTCCTCAAGGTCCTCCAGGATCACCAGGATTGAAAGGAGATGAGGGTGTGAGTAATGTTTTTTTAACCCTTACTTATGATTACGGTTTCAAACCAGTTGAAAAACAAAATCTTCAATATAAGAGTGGATAAGATGTTTCGGTTAATTTTCTTATCTGTTTATTCGTCCAAAGCTGAAAAAAGTTAGTAAACAAATGATTTTTGTTTACTAACCAAAATTTTAATTACTTAGGAGTATTTCATAAATTTATTTTTTTATAACATTTCCTTTTCAAGACATGCGCATGCTCCGAGTCAGTGGTGTCAAGTCTTCTCAAGACGATGCCTGAGATGAGAGGTCCTCCTGGGGAAAGAGGTCCACGAGGGGAGACTGGTGACCCTGGTAAACCTGGTAATACGGTAGGTAACTTAATATGTTTAGTTACAAGCGTGAATGTACCAAAAGATTAAAATTAATACCCTTGATTTGATTGTCAAACAAATTATATAATGTAAGAAATAATTGACACAAATTGGTTGAGATAAGGACATACTTACCTCAATCTTAAAAGCTACAACAGTCCACAGCTAGACATGGGCCTCCACCTATGAAAGATAACATTATGTTTTAGGGAAAGCAAGGAGACCAAGGCGAAAGAGGACCACCAGGGTTGAAAGGTGAAACGGGTGAGAGAGGAGATGACGGCAGTCCGGGACTCGATGGTACTCCAGGGTCGAAGGGTGAACCAGGAAAAATGGGGGACCCGGGGCCACCAGGACCTCAAGGCCCTCCCGGTCCGCCTGGCCCCCCTGGTGCTGCATATAAGGTGATAACTATGTCTTTATTTTTACATTAAAACTTAGAATCATAATCATCAACGAAAGCCAGCTTATATAAATTGGTCGTCATCTAGTTGCAGAGTGGTATGTGATATGGAGAGTTGTCCGCGCATCAGAACGCATATTTTGGACACAATATACAGTTAAACACGCAGAAGTTGTTTTTTTTACTCTGTCTAAGTGTAGGTTTATCTCCGAAAACTTAATTTCCGCACAGGCATAAACAAAACAAAATTGTGTCAGAACTTCTGTTGACAGGAAACAGATGGCGCAAAAGTTGAACCAGTGCCTGGTGAAAAGGGTGACGTTGGCCCTGTAGGACCTGTCGGCCCTAGAGGAATACAGGGCGAGAAAGGTGAAAAGGGTCAGCAGGGAGTGAAAGGAGAAAAAGGCGATCAGGTATGGTAACTCCTCATTATTTTTACTTTTTACAATGAATGCACATATGAGCTCTATTAAGGCCCGCCTTAATACGTTTGTGAAAGAGAGTGCTACGATAAGATTTTTTTTATGTACGACACGCCATCATTTGTCAATTGATATGTACATAGGTAAGCTGGAAGTATAGTATACACACATAAGCTGGGAATGAAACATGGCTTGGTGTCTGCAAAGTGAACAATACAATGCAACGTATACAAGATAAAGCACATTTAAATTTTAAGCTAAATTCATGTTAGACAAAAAAGTTATCATTTTGACTCACAATCAGATAATTTTATAGGCCATTAGAACTGTCCAATGTTTTGATAAGTTCAATATCACAGGGGCACCATGGACTACAAGGGCCCCGAGGTGAAAAAGGGGAGCGAGGGGAGTCTGGAATCAACGGCATCCCAGGTGAACCTGGGAAACATGCGGAACCTGCAGAAAAAGGCGAAAAAGGTGAGCTTTATCAACAAAGATGACTTAAAAAATGTGTTTAAAAAAATATGAGGTCAATAATCATCATCACCTTCCTACCCTTATCCCAATTGCTTGGGGTCGGCACAACACGTTTTCTTGAACACAAAATCGTGTTGCAAAAGGACTTGGCTGAATTTTACTACCGGCCGCCTGCCAGACGTCAACTCTCCTTGGGAATGCTTTTGTGGTGGATTAACCGCTACCATACGGTTGGCCCTGGCTGTTTGGGTCGGGTTTATCCTTCGGTCGCCCCTTACGACCCCCACGGGAAGTGAGGGGGTGGTGCTATTCTACTCTGCCGGCACCACACGGCGATGAGATCAATATACTTTTAAATTCAATGTAAATATTTTCAGGGTATGTTCTACACGTAAAACTGATCAATTTTTCTTTGTGACTTTGTTTCGAAATAATATGATGAAAAAAAAATTATAATATATTATAAATGCTCTTCATATTTCAGGCGAAAGAGGTGACAAGGGCGACACTGGAGCACCTGGCATTCCAGCAACATTACGCTCGTTGCTTAACCCTAAAACGGACCCAATAGAAAGTAAGAAACCTTTTTGATTCCTAAACCTTGCATTCATCCGACATTTCAACAATCCACAGTGTATTCAGAAGTAGTCCTGGATAAATGACCGGAATAAATTTCAATACAAAACAACAAATTCTGGTCACGAACAAGTAATAACGTAAGTAGATTGAATCCACAAACATTTTTTTCTGCTATTGGTTGTATTGGCTTTGATCCTTATCCTTGAACCCTTGCTATTGTGAGACGAGCTTTGGAGGATATATCTTTATCTCTTTCTGGTTATTGAAGTCAGATAGAGAGAGCTTAAATGGCTCTCATAAATTCATTTTGCTAGAATATCTGTGTTGGGAGGCTGGTTGTGTCATTTTTCGGTGGAACGAAACGTATTGAAGATTCCTTTTATCTGGTTCACTTTCTTCTCGTTCACATTTTTACTCATATCGTCGTAGCGGATAGCTGATGTACTTAAGAAGAATTATATTTGTAAGATTCAGAGTACCTACCTAACGATTAAATATTGATGAAATCGGTCGAATAATTTGAAAGTGAGGTAGAAAGGAGATATTATATTTTAGACATAATAAAAAATTATCATTACCATATTTTTTAAACAGCTGTCATGAAAATGTTCTATAAGTTTCGTTAATTGTCTATTTTTATTTTAGATGCAGAAATTATCGACAAATTACGAGGCTACAAGGGGGATACGGGAAAAACTGGGGAAAAGGTATTTCTTTGAATCTCTTTTCGGTAATTGAGTGTGAAAAATAAAATACCTATTTTCCCAAAACACATTATAGCATTTTTACTTTATAGGGTGACAAAGGAGAGAAAGGACCTACGGGCCCACATGGGCCTCCCGGAAAAGATGGTCACCATGGGTCTCATGGAGAAAGAGGGCCTAAAGGTGACATTGGACCCAGTGGTCCAAAAGGAGAACCAGGAAATTCTTGTCCATCAGGAAACATTTCTTATTCGAATATTACTCTTGTGAAGGTAAATTTTTGTAATTTATAGAACTACAAATTTTTTATATAGCAACAGCCTTGATAGATTTTTTTTATTCTAGGGACCAAAAGGTGATATAGGAGAACGTGGCCCACCTGGAAAGCCTGGAGCCCGAGGGCCCCAAGGTCATGTTGGAAAAAGGGGCCCAACCGGTTCTACGGGCCCTAAAGGTCCTAAAGGAGACACTGGCCCTATGGTATGCAAATTTAGAAGTATTTTAAATATTTTGTGAGATACATACTTAAACATTTGTATCGTAACTTAATATTGTTTTAGGGACCGGAAGGGCGTCAGGGAGAAAAGGGATCAATGGGTCAGAAGGGTGAAAAGGGAGAGGTTGATTTAAGCTCAGTTCATATGGAAAAAGTAAGTTTGAATGGATCACTTAATCTTTATATAAGGGCGAGGGATACACATCGCACAATTTTGCGGTGTTTGCCAGCCACCAAGAAAACGACAGCCTGTGACTACTGCAAGTTCATGAAGATTCATGTTCTATGTATAAGCGGTTTTTTCAAGCGCCTTCATAAACTCATTTCGTTAAAAGTCGGATCCGGACAAAAAACGCAAAATGTGGTGCGAGTAAAAACCTGCTAAAGTGCTATTAGATGCACTAAAATTTCCTTACATTTTTAACACCGATTAATAACATTAATTATTTTGATTAGCTAAAAGGCGAAAAAGGTGAAAGGGGAACTGACGGCAGACCAGGCGAAGATGGAAAACCAGGTCCACCAGGAGTATGCCAAGTGTCCTGCAGAGGCCACGCCGTCCAGGGCCCTCCAGGGCCTCCGGGGCCCCCAGGTGTTTCAGTAACGGGCCCCAAAGGAGAACCAGGCGGCATTCTATCGGAGAAAACTTTGTACTCATTTATTGATGGCAATGATAAACGCGGTAAGTCGAAGTTGCCAGTTCAAATTTTGGTATGAAAAATATAAAAAAAAGCGCTACGTGCTACGAAGCGTAGCAAAACGTTACAACTCGTAACACGCAGTTGTTTGATTTGAGCTACGGCGTAGACACGTTCAACTTTTTATTTTAACTGCAACATATGAAGCGAGACACACAAATAACGTCCGCTTGTGCGGTATTTTTGCGATTTGTAACGCATGCGTTAGGTAGGACAATACGAATTTCGACCTTATGCGATGCGCAGCAATATAAGCAGATGCATCTGTGAAACCATTTGACACAAACCGTATATTTGTATGAAATCGCATAATCGGGTAATGGCATTTTTTAACGTATGTGCAAAAATAACTCGTCACATATGGTTCCCGCCTAAAATTACTATTTTTTTTATTTTGCCAATAATTCTCTTACTTTACGATTTTTTAGGAAACCATCTAGACGACGACGATGACTTCTACACTGCAATTACTGTTGTTTATAGAACAGTTACAGCACTAGTAAAAGTAAGTTTATATACTTTTTTTAATACTTCTTGATAGTAATACTACGTTTTTCACTTACAACCTAGATAAAAATGTTTTTACTTTTTGTCATAAGTGCACAGTTTGCTTTAATTTTTGCCCGACGATGAAAGAGGGATACTACCTTTTGTCTTTAAGTACACAGTCAGCTTAAATTTTAACCCGACTGCCTCAGAAGGAGGGTTACGTTTATCGAAAGTATTTATGAAACTATGAATGTACCTATGTATATGGGTCGGACAATAACATTTCTTAGACTTTTTAATCCATTTGCCCGTTTAACATGTATACCCATTTACCTGATTTTTGTCTGTAACAAAGAATCAATAAGAACAAAACCTCTCCCTTTCAGCACACATCAAATACACCTCTAGGAACGCTGGCGTACGTATTACGAGAGAGAACATTACTCCTGCGAGTGGAGAACGGATGGCAATACGTAGTGGTAAGCGGCTTTTTCGTTGTGGTTATGAATTTTTTGCGGTAAACAAGATGTAAAACCACAATAAATTGATATAGCTACTTACATTTACCCGACTGCCTACGAAGGTTATGTTTTTCGAGAGTATGTAGGAATGTATGTAGACAAGAAATTCGTTTACACAGGCTACAGCCCAAACGGCTGTGCGCATTTTGACATGTGAAGTGTCGTAGACTTGTACCAAAAGCGCAAGTTACGCTGGCTATGTTAGAAATTCACCAAACTCAAGATGACGGTTTTTTTATATGTAAATACAACTTTGAAATTACCGCAGTCGCGTTTTTCTTTTTTAATACATCCGCTTGTTGCGTGTTAATAAAACCATTTTTTGAACTTTCATGAAAGATAGAAAAGATAAGTAGATTGTGTTTGTTCATAAACATTTGCTTAGACGACCAAGCATTCAGTTTATAGGCGGAAATAATGAGTAACGAGTATTCGTACTAGGTATTTCTTTTTAAAACACTCATTAGACAAATTTTTGTATACCTAAGTAATGTCTTGATGCTGTCGTGCTGTCCAGTCAAGTTTTTTTTATATAGGAGTCCCTAATTTTTTTCTTCTGGTAGACTGGTTAATTTTCATCCTGAAACAAATTAAGTGCGAACGATTTTTTTTATGTTTAGGCATAAATCAACTTCAAGGGTTAACAAGTTGTCCACTGACTCTCCGTTATTTAATCATACTTTGTAATTATCACTATTTTCAGATGGGTTCCTTAATAGAGGCTCCAGACACGACTACGACATTCAGACCACAACCAAGTAGATTACAAGATGAGGTGCCGACAAAAAGATCACCGTCTGGGTTCATTGCTGTAAGTAAATAAAAAGCTGTCACAATACTAACATCAGATGCATCTCAAATTTAAATATTTGATAGGTCAACACTTTTTTAAAAAGGTAACTGTATAGAAAGCAATATTAATGCATTTAACGTCATGTCGTTTAATGTATAATCCGTTGTGAACTGTAGATAAAAGACCTTAATGAAAAAAAAATCTTGTTCCAGATCCGCCTTATAGCCCTTAACGAGCCCTACGCCGGCAACATGCTGTCATTCAACAACAGGGTCGGCTGGAAGTCAGCCAACTACGAGTGCTACCTCCAAGCAAAGAACAGTGGCGTGCCTGCACCTGGAAACTTTGTGGCGTTCTTGGCTAGCAAGTGAGTGGGATAACAAAATGGAACTTTATTTCTAGCATTACCCAAAAACCTCCGTAACCTTTAACGAGCCCTACGCCGGCAACATGTAGCTATTCAACAACAGGGTCGGCTGGAAGTCAGCTAACTACGAGTGCTACCTCCAAGCGAAGAACAGTGGCGTGCCTGCACCCAACAACTTTGTGGCGTTCTTGGCTAGCAAGTGAGTGCAATAAAATAATCTTTAGTTACTTCTTTCATTACCCAAAAACCTCTATAACCCTTAAGAAGCCCTACGCCGGCTAAAATGTCGTCGCTCAATAATAGGATCGGCTGGAAGTCAGCCAACTACGAGTGCTACCTCCAAGCGAAGAACAGCGGCGTTCCTGCACCTGGCAACTTCGTGGCGTTCTTGGCTAGCAAGTAAGATAGACTAAAAAAGAATTTTATTTATTTTATCACTGCTTGGGTGCCCTAATTCGGTGACATGTTTTCGCTCAACAACGAGATCAGCTAAAAGGCAGCCGACTACGAGTGCTACCTCCAAGCGAAGAACAGTGGCGTGCCTGCACCTGGCAACTTTGTGGCGTTCTTGGCTAGCAAGTGAGTGTGCTAACAAAAAACTTTACTTCTTTCATTACCCAAACACCTCTGTAGCGTTTAACGAGCCTTACGCTGGAAACATATTGTCATTCAATAACAGGATCGGGTGGAAGTCAGCCAACTACGAGTGCTACCTACAAGCGAAGAACAGTGGCGTTCCTGCACCTGGCAACTTTGTGGCGTTCTTGGCTAGCAAGTGAGTGCAACAACAAAAAAAAAATTTAGGTACTTCTTTCATTATCCAAACACATACGTAGCCCTTAACGAGCCCTACGTAGGAAACATGTTGTCGTTCAACAACAGGATCGGCTGGAAGTCAGCCAACTACGAGTGCTACCTCCAAGCGAAGAACAGCGGCGTGCCTGCACCTGGCAACTTTGTGGCGTTCTTGGCTAGCAAGTGAGCGCGATAAAAAAAAGCTATGTATCTTTCATTACCCAAACACATCCGTAGCCCTTAAAGAGCCTTACGCAGGAAACATGTTGTCATTCAACAACAGGGTCGGCTGGAAGTCAGCCAACTACGAGTGCTACCTCCAAGCGAAAAACAGCGGCGTTCCTGCACCTGGCAACTTTGTGGCGTTCTTGGCTAGCAAGTAAGATAGACTAAAAATTCATTATTTATTTTATCACACTAACATCCACAACGAGCCCTACGCCGGCAAAATGCAACACTCAACACCATCAGGATTGGATGGAAAGTCAGCCAACTACCTCCAAGCGAAGAACAACGGCGTTCCTGTATCTGGCAAATTTATAGCGTTCTTGGCTAGCAAGTGAGTGAAATAACAAAAAAAACTTTACTTCATTTATTACCCAAACACATCTGTAGCGGCTACATGTCGTCATTCAACAACAGGAATGGCTGAAAATCAGACAATCAGCTAAAATTTGCGACGAGTGCCATCGCCAGGCGAATATACAGTGGCAACTTCGTGGCGTTCTTGGCTGCAAAGGAGTGCGGAACAAAAAAATAAACTTTATTTCTATCATTACTCAAACACTTCTGTAGCGCAGCCGGCATCATACCTTCAGTTTCACTTTCTCACATCTATTTTACGTAAATGTTGTTACAGAGTGGAGGACCTGCGCAACATAGTGAAGAAACCCCAAGAAAAGGCGTTGCCGGTGGTCAACCTTCACGGAGACGTCTTGTTTCGCTCGTGGCAGGACATGTTTAACGGTCACGGCGCCCAGCTTGACACGTCAGCGAATATATACAGCTTTAACGGGAAAAATGTGTTCATTGATCCTACTTGGTATGTTTTGAATGATTTTGGTGAAATAGGTACTGTAGAAAAACCAATGTCGAAAAGTAAAGGATGTTTCGCCTTCTTTTCCAATCATTAGATATGAAGTGCCCATTAGATGGATCATGCAAATGTGAGGCAAGTCATAATATTATTATATAGACGACACCTAAACTAGTAGGTTTCTTATTCGAAATGGACAAAAATATTCTTAGCAATAATTTAAATAAGTAAGAAAGAATCTATATTGTCCTATTCTCTCTCTGTTCGTGTAGGACACCGAGTCATTAAACGCCCCGATGAAATTAGAAAAAGTATTGTCCTATTTAAAATACGCTATAATTTTATGATAACTCCCTAACATGATGATATCTCCAATCGATTTTGGAGATGGCTGGCATGGAACACTTCTACTACGGCAGGTGGCTATTGCAGCCGATTTTATGCCCAGCCGTGCACAGTATGTGGGCATGTGAGTTTCCCATTGATATAATTGTAATTAATGGCGGCGTAAGGGCAATCCTTCAATTCATAGCGTTTGGCGTCGAGGCCTGCTTTACGCTGTTACTTACTTTATTAGTTTTTGTACTTTCGCAGGCCAGAAAAAGTAGTTTGGCATGGTGGTGACTTGTATGGGACCCGCGCACCTCAAGCATTTTGTAATGAGTGGGAGAGCGGGAGTCCAAGTGATTACGGAGCAGCCTCTTCTCTAAAGCATTACAAGCTGTTGGGGCAAGACAAGTGAGTACCTTCATACATACATACATTTATATCACATATATCCCTTGCGGGGTAGGCAGAGCAAAAACTTCTGTAAAAAACGGCCATTTACACCACGTCTGACAAAGTTTGTGTCATTCAGTAGACTTGTAAATCACCATAGTGACAGGTTAAAATTGCAATACACTTCAACTCTCAAATACTATTTCTTACGACACCCACGAGAAAGATAATGTGATACTATTCTAAGCCGGCACCACGAGGCAAATATCGGGTGATGCTATTCTAACCCGGCACCTTACGGCAAAGTTAGTTACCTAATGAAAATAATATCAAATAAAATAATATTTATATTTCAGGTATCCCTGTGATAGTAAACTAATAGTGCTGTGTGTAGATGCTACCGCAGGACGAAGACGGCAAAGACATGTTCCGTAAGGACTTTTTTATTTTATCGCCATTGATTTTTTTCTAATATTAAAAGATCAAACGTCGACTTCAATATCTATCTTCAATATGTCTATACCGGGAATAACAAAAAGGGTATAACAAGCCGAAAAGAGGTCAAGCTACTAATGAAACTGAACAACTTTCCCCATGGTAGTATATGATCAAAACATGAAAATAAAATTGGACCTCTCATACAAGCTGATTCATTTACCTAATAAGTGAGGTCCAAATTCTTTCTTCATATTTCGACCCATGTTCCATGGGAAAAGTTGTTCAGTTTCATGACTCCTTTTGGCTTGTAGTTCATATTCCTCGGAATAAAGACGTGTAAACTATGATATAAAGTCAAATTTATATTTTTATTTACATATACATTTATTTTTTCTCAGGTCGAGAAATCGAGCGCGGACCAATAAAGTTGCTTATGCCAATAGGTTACCTAGGTCATAGTAGGGTTAAAGTAGACACCTACGGCATCAGAGTCTTACCACAAAAAAGTTAGACGAGCGTTGAACGCGTGTCAAGCTTTTAAGTTTTTTTTCTGAAATTAAGATATTTTTAAACACTCGTTCAAATTTTGTCTAATTATTTTGTGGTAAGGTACCTAATTGTATATAGAAATTATTGCAAAGCAAAATGTGAAGTATTTTTATAGTTTAAATGTGAGATATGAGCGTGTTAGGCTAATGACCAAGTTATATGACAAGTACTTAGTAATTGCGTCAAAATTTGCACAGTTGTTTGAAAACATTTAAAAATATCTTAGGTACTACTACTGTATACTGGGTAAATCTATTTTAGTACTTAAATGTAAAAAAAGATTGGTTCAAGTAATGTGTTTGTAGTAGGATCCAAGTGAAAAAACCGTTCCAAAATGTTTTCAGAATATATCATTGTAATTTCTGATCCACATAATTTTGAATCACCTTACAATATTTATATCTTAAAGACGAACAACTTTTATCATGGGCCAGGGCCTAACAGGTTAAATGGAAGAAATACCTCAGATACGTAATAGTTATTATGAATTTATTAAGTAGGTAAGTAAGTACTGTTAGCGTTCTAATCATAAGTAAGCATAATTTGAGTCCTTTTTCAGTTGAATCTTAAGTAGCCTCTTATTAACCTGATGGAAATGTTGTAAAAAATAATAATATATTTTATCTAAAATTGGTTGGTAGGTAAATATGTAAAAATAAAACGCATAACCATTGTTAATTTAGTGCCATAACGCTTAGTAGTATAATAATTTTTAATTATTTTTGTAAGAAAAATTATGAAGAATAAAAACTTTACTGAAAAAGTTATTCAGTTAGGTATTTTATTTTAACTATCCGTTCGTTTGGGCACCTTGACTTAGATAGCTTCGGTCAATTTTACTTCAATTTTTTGGGAAAACTTGCAAAGTTTTTCACCGCAGGCAGGATTTGAACCTGTGACCTTTGGCATCTGTACTGCCGATACGACTACCAACTAGGCTACCTACCGAGGATCAATCTTGACCTGCAAAATAATGCAAGTGTATCTTAACCACTAACGCGTGGGAGGACTCCATCTACCGGGATAGTTTTTGCAACTTAAATCGTTCCTTGCCTAGATAGGCTGGTACTTACAATTCACATGTGGGCGCTGGGTTCTCTCATAAGTTTATAACTTTGAAAACGTTTTATTAGGAAAACGTTTCAAGAACTTGTGGACTCAGCCAAATTACCTAACCAAAGCCAGTGTAATATTCACATTTGGGGGACACTTGTAGTAAAAGTTCTTAGGACACAGACTACCACAACTACAGAGACCTTCTTTTTATTTATTTTTTACTTGTATTTTTTATACATTTTAAGTATAATAAATATTCTTATCGATACTGGAAATTCCGTATTTAAACGTGATGCCAGATTAGAATACCCTTAATCTTTTAAAAGTGCCTGAATCTATTAAAAAAAAACCTTTCTTATGAACCCAGTAGATGTACATTTTCCTGTCAGACTAAAACGGTGCATACCATGCATATATCTCGCCTATATCCCAAGGGTAGGCAGAGCGTAAACGGCTGTAAAAAAGGCCCAAATACATCTCGTTTGACAACAGTTTGAGTCATTTACCCCCAAAACCCTAAGTCGCTTCTTACGATACCTACGGGGATATGGGATGATGCTATTCTAAACCGGCATCACACTGCAAAATGGTTGTTTATTTATCTTATGAAAAGTTTTCAGGAGACGAAGTCCACCACTGGAAAACTCTCGGCTCTAACTCGTTGCGATGATGATGAATTTTCCCGTATCATAGCGTCTTAAAATGTAACAGTCTGTGTTCGAAAGGCTCATTTGCAATAAGAGTGGTCGAAATGAGCTGTTCTAATGCGTCTTGGCACTAGAACCCACCTCCTGCACTTTTGCAGAATTGCAGTAGCCGCGGTCTTTGGAAAACCTCAATTTTACCGTTGGAATTCTGCAGAACTCTTCTTACTACAGTAGGTAAAGTGCATCGTCATATAAGAAGGCTAGAGTATATTGGACTTAACCAAATCTAGGGTTCCGTTATACACAAACTTATGAAGTTACTTTTAGATAAATCTCAATGTTTTGGTAATTTATTTTTACCAACCGCAAACATCCATTTATCCATACACGTGTAGGTATGTACATACCTACCCATACCCACCATTACAGCTTGTCCACGCTAAGTTGAGCAACGAAAACAAAAGAGTAGCGATGCAGTTTTTGCGGAGCTAATCCGAAAATCGGTAGTACCGGTTTCATACCTTTTCTACCGATTGTAACACAAATTATTCAAGTTACAAAAAAAATAATAAAAAGAGATGTTTGGCATATAAATTGCATTATCCATGTCTTTACACTTATTATTATGTGAAAAAATAAAATAGGTAATATTTTTCAATTGCATTTTCTAACCTGCGGTGTTTTGAAGTGAAATATTAGATGGACTAAATAACAATTTGGATTTACACAAATATATTCTTTGGTGAAAATATGAATCTTCCAAATATACCGGTTTATTGTCTCAATAAACCGGTACCTACCGATTTGCGATTTGGACAACGTTTTTGAAGATATTTGACATAATCTTAAGGCTCTTTTTCCACTACTTCGATTCGTCACCGGATATCGGATGTAGCCATCCGTAAAATATCGAAAATCCGGTCACCGCTATCCCACTTATCCGGTAAAAAACGGACAGTAAAGTTTCATTATCTCGACGGACTCGGACTCAGACGAACGAAATGGTAGAATATAAAATTGTTTTAAAGCATGCATAATTTTTGTACCATACCAATTGTTCGGGAAAATACCGTTTCGATAAAGTCCGGATACCAGTGTAGTGGGAAATCGAGTATAGTATTTTTATAGATTTCTAAATCGGATTGGAAGTTATCGTGTACCGGATCAGAGTAGTGGAAAAAGAGCCTAAAACTTGAATGTGCGGTAGCGATGGCAAAAAAATATTGACTTACTTGAAGGTCTATGAAACTGTAGAAAGTGATATGGATTATTACCACTTTTGGACCCGCTTTGTCCAGATGATAAAAGTATGTTTTCAATCGGAAATTCTGTTTAAATAAGCATTCTAGATTCGTTTAATTGCTCATAAAACTTAGAAATGAACCTAACTCTTACTTGAAAGTACAAGGAATTTTCAATCTAAGAAATTCATAATTTTAAGTATACTTATTCCGACTTGACATTTGACACATGCATAGACATAAAGATAGGTACAAATAGAAGAGTTACTCCAAAATAAGAAGTGCGGTCAACAGCCGTAACGAATGCGCCATACATCTTGATAATGTCTATACTAGGGAACTTATTGACGCAAAGTTGCAGAGCCTCGAACACCGTCGCAAAGTAGCTTGCTTGTCGGTATTCTAAAGGATACATTCCGGGGAGTGTGCACAGTCTCTCCATGTATAAGTAATAGAAAAATTTAAAAAACTTGGGGAATTCAGAGGATTGTCAATAAAGTCGAGAATCGCTTGCATCACTTTATTTGCTTTGAAACCGATATTATGGAGTAAAACAATATGGTACACGCAATTTTCAAGTCATCTCTGCCGTGTTACGCGGAACTCGTGTAACTCTAATTACACGAATTACGCTTGACATGTTTTAATCGTTTTTTCGGTGTCTACTTAAAAATACTGATACTGACATTTTATTGTATGTTTAAAGTAAAAGTTAATTATTCATATATGTTACCTGAAGGGATAATAAGGGAGACAATGTCCGACTAATTCTTCTATAGAAAAGAGTCGGCAATTATTAGTAGTAATTATTAGTAAGACTCGTAAAAGGCGACGTAGAGTCTTTGACCTTGACTGAATATCTGCCGACTATGGAAGGTCAGCTTTACCAGAAAAGGGTTGACGTCAGGTAGGCGGCCGGTCATAAAATATAGCCAAATCCTTTTAATATATGATTTTGTGTTCTAACGAAACATTTTTCGCCAACCTCAACTGATTTAAGATAAGGGCAGGAAGATGATGATGGTTTTGAGAGGTGAACCAGTTTTTGTAACTCCTCCGGAACAAGAAAATTTATAACAGGAATCAGTCCATGAAACTAAACAACTTTCCTCAAGGAATATAGTTCGAAATATGAATAAAACATTTGGCCCTCCCATACGAACAAACCCGGCTTACCAACACATTTTGTATGTTTTCTTTATTTCTACCTATGTTCTTGGAAAAAGTTGTTAAGTTTCATGGACTGTCATCCCTTCAAATATTTGCAGTATTTTTTTACATACCGTATGTTATATGGACGGACATGAATAATAATAATGTTAACCATAGTTTGTATAGTGAACTTTTTTGCTATCCGTACCACATTTTTTGCAATTGACAATTAGTTTGACGTCCCTGATATGCTTGTTCGCGTGGTGGACTTGTACTAACCATTGGAAAATTTTAGTTTCTGCCATGAGTAGTTTTCACTTTTCGGTTTCCAAAAAAGAGCAATAGTGCTTTTTACCTATACTATACAGCTTAGTTTTTCGTCTCGTGTTTTTTAATAATTTTAATAGAGTTATTATTTCCAAAAAGTCATCACTCTCAGAAACTGTTTTAATCTTAGCGCTGTTCCTGGTTCCCAACAATTTCAACTAGAACCTAAGAGGATTCCAGATTTGGCTGCAGTCCAACCGCCAATCTTCTTATGCCTCTGCAATCAACAAAACGGCACCTACTGGAGTGCCGTTTTATTGTCGCTTAGTTCACTTATTAAAACTTGCTAAATCATTGAGCAGGTGTTGTACCTACACTTTTTTTGCACTGTATTGGGATTTGAAGCAAATAAGACCTTTTTTCTTTGGAGTTACGGCAATTTAAAATTTGCCAGCCCTATAAGTGGCTAGAATCTTTGAGCTGACTGTGCATAGGTTTTCTATACATAATCAATCAGATGTCAGGGTACCCACAGCAATGCTTCTTCTTCGAGTGGAACACCAAGTCGTCCAACGACCCGATGAAGCTTGGTGCCAAAGTTTGCGGAAGCGGAGCAATGAAGGAAGTGGCACTACACAGATAATGCAGTACTGCTCAGAGCCACTATAAGTTGTAAGTAGTCCTACGAACACAAATTGTTCTTGCAGGTATGATCATATTATGAAACTGGCGATCCATTTCCAAACTGACCATTGAACGTAACTATCAGTACGATTTCTATTAAAGACCTAACCAATTCAACTGAAACGGAAAGCTTAGAAATGAGACCTTCACTAGAAGCTGTAAGGAATCGATGACATTCCGCCCACTGCTGGTCGTATATCACGAGCAGCGCGACAGCTCTGAGCGATGTCCTAATATCCGCCACGGAATAGCGCCCTCTGAGTAATGCCACTATCACAACTATCAGAATGCATGCGTGCAAGATGCAGGCATTTCAGCGATTTATGACGCCGAGGGAATCAATTGGAAGTGAGAATATTCGGTGTATTTCCAGTGGATTTCTGGTGGCGCTCAAGCGGAAAATGTAGTGTATGAAAATATGAGCACAATAAAATTGTAACTGATTTTCTGTGCAGGAAATATCGTATGTAATTTTCGTTGCAGCGTTTATAAAGCAATAGAATGTCCCACTGGAAAGTGGAATAAAAGGGTCAGAAGAAAAGAAACTAAAAGCGGTATAAGGTAGGTCGCGAGTAACCGCAGCATAATATAAATAACTATGCTCACATTTCGTCTGACAGGCCCCGCTTCTTTTTCGATGTCACTTGGAACTTTAGCTATGTGTTTAGTTGCTTCATACTTCTACTTATTCTAATACCTACTTCTTTATACCCAATCACGAGAACTTTAATCATAAAAGATGGTGCGATGATTTGAGCTGGTCAACTATAGAGTGGCAGAAACTAAACATACAGTCTGTAAAGGCACGGAAAAAGGGGAGCTATCATTGCTTTTCCGCAAAACTAATTATCCGCATTTGAGTTAGCAATATACGTAGTTTTCGATTATTTCCAATATCTTTGACTTACGTCAAAACTCACAGTTACAATAACAGCTGTATACCTACTCCAAAATTATCAGCATATTGTACAACAATTGGTGATTGTTGAAAACACTCAGTCTAAACAATTAACTTATTATTTTATTGTGTACGTTTCTAGGAGGACAAACTTCGCGAAAATACTGCAAACAATATCTAAGGAAACGTATAAGTACCTACAACGTCTTGTGTACAGTACAGATCATTAGGACGGGAGCAGGAATAACTGACGACGGCAGTTAGTGACGGCAGCCGCCCCTACTATCAGCACATAAAATGCTGCTGTAGATTTTATAGTAATATAATATAAAAATAAATACCTTTATAGTAAGAATATACCGAAAACATAACATTTTGCAACACGATTTTGTGAACGTGAACGAAACGTGTTGCGCCGACCCCAAGTAATTGGGATAAAGGCAGGAAGATGATGATGATACCGAAAACATAAATTGACAAATCAGAAGTTATAAACCACGATAATTGTACAAATTCTTTATGTGTATGTCAATTTATTTAAAAAAAATCCCTTTTGAGACTCTAGTCTCGCTTATTTTAAGAAGATATAATGAATGTATACGACTTATGGTACCCTTTTTTTCCAAGCGTCGCGACAACGACGCCGTTAAATTTTGACGGCGTCGTTGTCGCTGCGGTCTTGTAGAAAAACCCGACCGCATCCCATACAAACTCTAAGCTTCTCAGCGCGCTGTCAACGTGACGGCGTCGTGGCGCGCCGCAACGACGCCGACGCTCGGTCTTTCTGGTTCCCCATACAAACCCATACAAACCAGTCATTTGACTGACAGCGACAACGACGCGCGTCGTTGTCGCTGTCGCTTGATTTTTAAGCCTACCATAACATACTATCATATAATTTAGGCAATTTCTTTCTTCTTTGTATTGAGATAATGTTATTGTTTGATTTTATGTTTGTAATATTCTTCACTTCTCGTCGGAAGCAACCAATAGTTCAGCTTTTTATTGAACCCAATATGGAGGTATGAAAAGATTAGAGGCAAACTCTACACAGCGATGGCATAGAGCCAATTCTCGCTGTATCACTTCGCATAAATCTATAATAGCTCTCATTCAGGTATCTAAATCCAATAAAATACACTTATATAAATAAGTCAATACCTGACAAAATAGATTTCGGGAATAGGTATATTTTGAGTCTGAAAAAATAACGTGAATCTCAGGGCAAAGTATTAAATGTCGTTTTATAGGCTTTTAGTTAACTACAGGTAGCAAACTAAGGTAATTTTTAAAACAGAGTAGGTATAGTCTTGTCTAAAAAGAATGAGTTTAGTCCCTTGTAATTTCCACACTAATGTTTGCGCCATCAAACCTGGTTGCCCTACAAAGGGATCCCTTTTCAAACGTCACTACAAATTTGGAATAATTTGAACGGGTCTTGCTCCCTCGTATAAGTAGATTCGTGCGTTTTGATTTTAGTTTTGTTGATATCCGAGTGTTTAAACGAATAAAACTTCAAGAACAGAAACTTTTCGGCCTTTGATTTAGATGTTTTTGCGATTTAACATATTCACACAACTTCAAATTTTATGAACAAGCCTTCAAACGTGTTTTAACATGACACTTCGACGTGATAATGATAACTCTCGTAGCGTTGCAGATTTTGGCATTACAATTTCATTACAATTTCATGCGCTACCTACCTATAGGTATGTTTTATTTGCCGCTAATGTTTGACATAAACCATTATATAAGGTGTAAAAAAATCAACTGCAAATATTTTAAGGGCAGAACCAGCCCATGAAACTGAACAATTATTCCGAAGGAACATAGGTCGAAATATGAAAAAAAAAATAAGTTCCATTTTTTGGCCTGGTTCACCACAAAATATACTTATGCAGTTGATTTATTTACATCCTGTATATGGGACAAAGATCAAAATTCAAATTGTCCATGCTTCACGCAGCGCAAATTTATCGCAAAAACAGATGCTACGTGTCCTTGTCACCATACGGCTTCAAGCTTAAAAAACTTTCAAGAATACACTCGAAATATTTTACGAAACTAAAATACCAGCTCACTGTATGATATTCCTAGCGTATCAACGTCAGACCTAGACTGAAACTCAGGACAGAGACTGAACTAAAAAAAGTTAGGTAAAGTCACGACCGTGTGTTTATAAATGCATGTCAAGGTGAGAAAGAGGGCTGAAACTTTCTTGCAAAAGTCAAGACATTTTTAACCTTTGGTGTAATCACAAATTAGGGAGACGACGCGCGGTGCGCCTATACAGATGGCTCACTCAGTACTAGCGATGATTTTGACGCTTACTGACTTTAACTGGAGTCTCAGGGGAACTCAAGGGAATTAAGAAGATGGTTGACACGAACGTCATATTTCTTAGATTAAAATATGTTTAGAATCATAATACCTATGACAGTCTTGTAACAGATTTTGCTGTTTTGATATTCTTAATCTTTAATTATTTTTGACAGTAGCAACCTTGGCTATGTAACAAATGACAATCGCATAAATCCTGAATGCCTTCTGTAAACTCTCTTTTTTGTGGTATAACGTTCTAACCCAGCCAGCATGTATTGTGGGTAAAGTTTAATAGGTGATTGCTTCAGTAGTAAATAAAATGTCTGGAGTTTTTTTTACATTCTCACAAAGGATTTGATATTTGGCAGCTGATCTAAGTACCTAGTTTTGAAGAAAGTGTGCAGGTAGGTATTTCTTGGTTCACCTGATTGTTGATATTTGGTAGCTGATCTAGTTTTGAAGAAAGTGAGCAGGTAGATTTCATATGAAGTTTTGCGTCTCTCATGTTTACACGGTTTATTCCCTCAAGGCCCGTGGAAAACTGTTTCTCTTTAAATTTAAACAAACACTATGGCCAAGTATTCAAATGTGCATACATTTCCCAGCATCTACTCTTAGCCTGACGTGGATAAATTGTACTTTGCCGGTGCTTTGGAAAGTAGTCAAAACTGCAAAGCGCTTTGTCTCGCCAAATGCCCCACGTAATGATGACTGGAGTGTAGCGACGTCTTTCAGTGATTTATTGTTAGTGAAAATCGTTTGTAGTGCGCAAGATGTTTGATTGCGACGATTTTTGAAAATAAATGCAAGTACAACCAATAATCTGTCCAACCCGATTTCGGCTAAAGCGACTGATAGACAGGCTCTTAACAGCTGTTCCGCGCGATCGTGTGATAACAGCTAATCAAATTTCTTATACATAAAATCAAATAATTTGGATAATATAAAAACGTAAACACACTACTACTACCAGCCACGGCCACATCAGGACAATTCTGTGGATGGGATTCCCTCTTTAAGGGGGTATTACCATACTCACCAAGCCAAATACTTGGCGATCATTATTAATAATTTTTACAATAAATAGGATCACTTACAATGTTTAGTAAAGGACTCTTCTATGTTCTTGTTTCCAAGCATCTGTCATCTTTAATTTATGAATTTTAATATAGCCAGTGTCACACGCGCTGCTGAAACGAATCAAACGACACCTCACATGTCAAAATACGCCCAGCGTTTGGGTTGTGCTATGGCTCGTGAATACTACTTTCTTGTCTCGAATAACTTTCCTTTTGAGGTAGTCGGATAAAAATTGAACATGTTTACAGAGAACATAAATGTTGCCAATTTGACCCACTTCCTAACAAAAACAAAAACTTTTAGTGTTCGCCTTCAATAATATAAAAACCTCTTTTATCGGCAATTTCCTGCATAGAAGAAATATTTTCTCGGTACGTTAGTATTCTTTTTACAAGACTTCTTTTGTTTAGCAAAGAAAATTGTTTACCGACTTTTTCTGCGGAGTTGTTCTATTGGAAGCAAAGCAAAACTTGTAAAATGTTGAGAACGCTTTCAAGTTGTATTTCTTGAGGAAATAAATAAATTATTTTATATTTAATTTTAATAAATTTTTTCACGGTCTACAGCCTAAACAGCTTGACGACGTTGAAATATTATTAGGTGTCGTTAAGTTTGTCTCAGCAGCGCGAGTGACACTAGCTGTTTAAGGTCCTATTAAATTCAATGCAAATATTTTCAGGGTGTGTTCTCCTCGTGAAACCAAACAACATTTTCCAGTGAACATAAAAATATAACTAACTAACTCTACTGACTCGGCACACATAAAAATATGAAAATAAAAATTGGACCTCCCGCGCGAAATGTATCATCTATCAGTCGACCGAGTCAATTTGTATTTCATAAATTAAAATTAAAGATTCTAAACGTAAAATGTTACTTCAAAATTAGTGCAGTCGGGTATATGTTTTTTAATAAATTAGGCTCGTGTTCGCAGTATTTTTACAATCTTTTAAGAATTTTAATATTTTTAATTTTTTGCAACCTGCATTTTTAATCAATTCTTCAGCAGTTGAATTTATTTTAGCTTTGTTAAAAGAAGGTGGAAAGTTCTTCAAAGACACTTTGATTCAAGAGAACTTTAAATTGAGGAATGAGGTTTGCTGGCGCAATCCATATGGTAAAAAATGGCTTTTCAATTCCTTTCTTACTTTGACATCTATTCGCTGCTTCTATCCTTTTGTTTGGCAAAGACTACTGAAATTTAATAAATGTTTAACCTTTTTTAAACATACAAGCTTTTTAGATTTGCTGCGACTTCTCAGCAAAACAATTCCTAATCAAATAAATGTAGGCAGGGCATGAAATTGTAATGCGATGTGATGTTTTGGTCAAAATCTGCAACTCTACGTGATCTTTCACATCGAAGTTAATTATTTTATTATGTTTTTTAATGTCTGTTTTTATTTTTAGTGTAGAGAATTCGTGTCTGTGTAAATTAACGGTGCTCTATCGTGTGGGCTTCTCCTTATTCTGAAGGAGACCTTTTTTCAAAACCAATGGTAGGAAAAGCACCTTCAGCACATAGATACTATCGCCAGAAAATCCACCTACACAATTAAGGGATCAACTTATACTAGTTTTTCTTACTAATTGTATGAAAACTTAATATCAGTTGGTCCCTCATAAGGTAAGATTTCTGGCGATAGTACTCAATATATTCTCCAGACTTACACGATTGATTGATTAATAACTCAACCTAATGAATGCTGTCACCTGTTTGATGTATTGTTACATTCTCAATGGGTGTATAGAAAGCATTCTTCTCATTGGCCGGGGCAGGTGAGACGGCTAAGTGGATATTGGCCCATATTGGCCCCACAAAGAGCCGACTTTGATTGATGGAAGTCACATGGTCGCCAATAAGCCCTTGGCTCAAAATATTGCTGAGGAATTTGGTGGAAAATCGGGATATTGGTGATTAAAAACGTACAATATTCGAAAGTAAAATAGTACGTAGTATTTACATTTTAAAAGGTGCATATCCCAAGCACATCAACCAACACATATAGGATCAGTTTGTTCTAGTTTTCCTCAGGAGTTGTATCAAAAACAGACAATATCGTCCCACTGCTAGACTTATTGCCTCTTCACTGTCACGCCAAATTTTGTTATATTTTGCTTTTAATATTTTAACTAAGGTTAAAATATTTGTAGGCATTGTTTACTTACAGGGTTATTATTTATACCTACTACTACAGCCACAAAGGTCTTTTGCCTTTATATGAGCCATATTGCCATTCCCACCACTCTTGGCAAGTAGATTGGCGAGCGCAGAGCAAGATGTTTCGTTCACAGGAAACGCTTTAAGGGATACCAACTATGGAATGGTCTATTGATTTATTTTGAACAAGATTTAAGCTCTGTTGGCTCTTTGCCATCGCCATGTAGTGGATTTCGATTACACTCTTTTGATTGGTTCTTTAGATAAAAGTTCAGCTGATGAAAATCAATTTTACGTTGTTTCACAACATTTCTGGTTTTGGAAATGTTTTTTAAATAAAATAAATTAAATTTCAGAAGAAAAGGAACTGGTGATAATATTTATGTAGGTACCTAAGATATTTATGGCAACAGCAGCGAATTCAAATAAACCAAAATTCGGCAACTGGACTATTATAAAACCTTAATTGCGTTATACCTATACACAAAATTAATATACAAATCACTTAGGAAAATTGGAATGCCCACACAACGATGGGACGAATAAAATTTTTGACTCTGTAGAGTAATTTGTTACTACTTATAAACCCCTGGAACATCCACCAAAATTCAATGAATAAGAAATAGAAGAACGCTATAATTTTCTTTGTAGGCGAAGTAAAACTTCATTGCATTTGATATAACAGCGGGTTCAGTACATTTGATTACCATATTTTTGTTTCTTCTTTCTTTTATTTTCCCCTTGTGATTCTGCGTACGTATATTTGCATATCGGATTCCGATATACTGCTCAAATTTATAACCATCCCGAATATTTTACTACGATGTAGGGTTTTTGCGGTCTCTTATTTATTGATCGGTTATATACAGGTTACTGAATATATAGAAGATACTTAACACCTAGATACTCAATCTCAGAAATAGGTAGGTATCTTTATTGCTATTACAATCCAGACTAAAACGAATAAGTAATTTAGATGACATGTTTGCCTGAGTCATATTTGTTTCGAAAACAATACACAAAATATTAGGTAGTACAGACTACAGACTGGGTTGTGGCAGTGCTAGAAAAAAATCACGTTATTAAAAACCGCTGTGCGGATAGGGCCTGAGATTTATTTCATCGGTTTTATTCGGTTCCGTCATAATTCTTTTGCATTTCTTTTTTGCCAAAAATAAGGAACAATAATGTAGCTACTAGCTAGGAACAGGAACATACAGTTCCGAGTGACAGTGAAAAAGAAGCGGGCGCGTTCGGACAAATGCGCGCTCAGTTATTTATTATAGCATGGCTCACGACCTACCTACCGCTTTTAGTTGCTATTTCTGACCCTTTCAGGCGAAAGACACACGTAACGACCATTTGTGAGTTATTTTTGCACAACACTATCGCATGTGAACTTTTCGCCTTGAAAACAGAATCTGCGAACCCTCAGATCAAGTATCACCTCTAGACCGCTGATTCAGTTATAGCTTGCAGGAGCAGGCATGCATTCTGATAGTTGTAATAGTGGCATTACTCAGAGGGCACTATTCTGTGGCGGATATTAGAACATCGCTCAGAGCTATCGCCCTGCTCTTGATATACATATACAACCAGCAGTCGGCACAATGTCATCGATTCCTTACAGCATATCTAGTGGATTTGCCGATTTCCTTAAATCACCTGGAGATATTGTGGGTTACGCAACTCTTAATAGGTACTTTCAGTTCCTCTTCAAGCTGTTAGAAAGGAAATTGCTGCGAAACGTTGATCTAGAAGTCTTTCAAGGAGAAAAAACCACTTCTCGAGTCAAACAGAAGAAATCGCTCCCAAACTTCGTATCGGTTACTATCTACAGTCAGCTGCTGTGACCAATACGGATCGTGGAAGTACGAGTAAGTAACTAATATTGAACAGATAAGTTATGTAAATACCTAAGTAAAGCCTAGGCTACGTACAAGTTTCCATTATAGCTGAGCTCGGAAACTTACCTATAATGGAATCCGAAACCAACACGAAACCCACTTTCAAAATATGCCTCCCCCGAGTCGATTATAAATCGCGGCGCTCCATTAAGCTGGAAGTTCGTAGCCGACTAATGAGGCAGGCAGGGTCAAACCCTAACCTTTCCTAGACTAGTAGTTCCCATCAATTCTAAACCCCGATAATGCGAGGGTTCTAGTAACACCTCCTACGAAGGGTTAACGAGGATGGTCAGAGATTTCTTGTTAATTTTTTGAATTTGAACGGAATTTTACAAGTGTTTTCTTCTCTCGTGTGGGATAGAAAGTCCAGAAACGCTCATAGCCGATCTACCTACTCTACTACCTTCTTTTACCTATTTATTGGATCCCTGACTAGGGTTGTGTAACGATCATCGTCTAAGTTATCTAATAAGTATTGACACCAACCATGCAACCCAATCATCTTTGCAACGGAAAATCAGATAGTTGTAATGTCCAAATCAAACTTAAATGTTTCGTAATATTATTATTACATTACAAGTGTTAAGTATCTTCCGAATCAAGAAAAAACTAATAACAATTCTTAGGGCTGTTCACACCACCGTGTTTTGTTCTTTTTCTGAAGTCAGGTTTTATCTTGTTTTTTAATTAGCTACACTGCTACAGTCGCAGTAAAAGCTCTGAAAGTGAGGAAAATTAAAATGCGAAGTGCTTTTTCAACTCGACAGTTGACACGCCGAGATTTAAACGCGAGCTCAAGACTCTACATATTTTATTAAACACAAGTCGAAATTGCTGTCTTTTCAGTACCTACCTATGTTTGAGAAGAAGAAACTGTGAGATAAATAGGAAAGAAAATAACGTTTAATGAAAATAAGAGTAGATTTCGTATATTGAAAGTTTAATGAAAATCAATGCTTACCAACCAGAATCGAAAAGAAAAATTGTTTCAGGGTGCATTCATAATAAGATTAATTCACCTCAAGTGTCCAATTTTGAAGAATAATAAACATGACCAATTTACCCATTTGCCATTATGTACCTAGTAGCTGCTTAATGCTTGTAGTAAAAAATGCTACACCCAAAAACTGATAAATTAAGAATTTTTATTAGATTTTAGTTAATTTTTTTATGAGATGGTAGATTCGGATCTACGTATAGCCATGGATATAGCATACTTTAGTTACCTAAACTATACAATATATTTTTACCTACTTTACTTATAAATATCCGAACACACTTCGGATTATGAATGCTTGTACTGCTGTCAAAGAATAAACGTAGTTTATCTTCATGTTTACGATATAGATATCGGAAATTTGATATCATTGAGCAGTTACCAATCACATTAGTCGAATGCACTTTCAGCTGAAACTGAACTGCACTGCAATGCACATCTTGTTATATAAGGTGTAAAAAATTTGCTGCAAAAAGGGTAAATCAGCACATGAAACCGAACAACTTTCTCCAAGGAACATGTAAATAGAAATATGAAAAATTAGGCTGGCTGTAACACTCTGTAAGGGAATTTGACCTATACTCCTTGGAGAAAGTTGTTCAGCTTCATGTACTGGTTCACCCCTACCAATATAGGCAGTAGATTTTATATCCTGTATACGATATTGAACGTAGCAGCTAATATCGGGTGGCGCGTGATCTTTGCACTACGGAACTCCCCCGCTATCTTACACCTGCTGTGTAATTAATTGTTAGCGGCAGGTTCCGATCTAATAATAAGGCAGATAGAAAGCTTCTGAAATGAGAAAAAAATATTCCACCTGCGAAGGTGTATCAGTAAGTATCTTCAGCAATACGATGGATGATTCTTGTGTTTTGAAAAAACTTCGTAGGTATGTGGCAAACAAAATAACTACGGATTTTTCCCACATGAACGCCGACGCAGAAAGAGACTTAAGAAAAGATGGCGGAATGACCTGGTTGAATTTAACCCAAACTGCAACGCCTGAAAAGAGAAAGTGGATACCTTTCTTTACCCAGCAGTGGGATATTCTACTTTAGCTTATATAATAACGTAATGAAATGACGCAGCTGAAACCTGAAATCCATTTAATTTTAATTTATTAAGGAGTTTCTAAAACATCTTGTAAGATTAAAATATTTATTCTGTCTGTGTACATAACTATTCATCGTTACTCACTAAGTTTAGTAAAAAAAAAAAGTAACGCAGAAAAATAAAACTCTTCTTTCAAGCTGATGCTGTGCGCATCTGGAGCCAGTTTATTGTAGGCTTCACTTTTTTGTCTCGCAACGCTCTATCTACACTTACTCTTTAGTCAGATATTGTTAGCAGCAGGTTGCTCGCAAGTGCCAGCAACTAATTATCTGCACTCGTTTTATACTTTAACGGGAGTTTTGCTATTATCATATCGTCAGGCGAACTAGTTGGGTAGTTGGCGGTTGTCGGATAAATAAGGGGGAGTTTGAACTTTGCGCGGGTAAGAGAGTTATTTTGTAACGTTTGGAAAAGGAAAGTTTTGAATGTTGATGAAAATTTTGACACAGAATCACAAATAAAGGAAACGACGCGCGGGGCGCCTATACAGATGGGTCACTCCGTACTAGCACCAATTAGGGAGACGGCGGCGCGAGGAGCGCCTTTACAGATGGCCCACTTAGTACTAGGGACGATTTTGACGCTTACTTACTTTAACTGGAAACAACTGGAATCTCAGGGGAACTTAGGTAACTAAGAAGGTGGTTGCCACGAAAACGTCATATTTCTTGGATTAAAATTGGCTCTCAAAATCATATGACGTTCTTGTATCAGATTTTGCTGTTTTTATATTCTTATACTTTGAGATTTCTGTCTGACAGTAGCAAGCAACCCTTAGACAATTAGCAGGCTATAAATAACAAGTGACAATCACGAAATTACCTTTTGTAAACTAGAAATATTGAAATTATTATTAACACTCCAAAGCGTCTGGGATTTAAGCGGTATAAGTTCTGTAATTAGTACCGTAAGGAGGCAGCCGTATAAAAGAGGCTATCTAAAGAATAGGTTAACGGTGGATTGTTTAAAAACACTTACTAACACCGGAGTTCACCCGCTTGTTATGTGACTGTCCTCGGAAAAAACAGCAGAAAGGTATGTTAAAAGCTTAGAAGCTAAAATGATTTTTTGCTGTCTGTCGGTGAAGGCCTGACAACTTGTCGTGAATACTCGTAGGTAAGTGGTACATATTTTTCTATTAATGATGCATGATTTTCTTTTAATGATGTACAATTTCTGTTTACACTCTGCCAACCTCTCAAAAACTATGGGCGTGAAGAGTATAAGTATATCTTTGTATATCACAACTTACTCAAAAATTCTTAATCTTCATGCGTCGTATGCAACGTTCCTCGCTACTAATGCCGGTATGCAAAACCCTTTCAAATCCCCACTGGCTTTAATATTTTTTGTGAGCAAGAGTTGAAATGAAATTCGAATTATGTCGCGGGTCGTTATATTAAAAAAGTTTTTTGGCCTCACAACGTCAGCGCGTATTCATTCTATTTCATAAAATCTCATCCAGCGTTTCATATTAATAAATGATGAGAAAACTTCATAGACGCTGTTTGCAGTCATAGCTACTAATTCTGTTTGAACCGTTTAGCTAGGAGATTTCGTGGATAAAATTTGACTTGAAACTTTTAAGACGCAGTTGAAATGCTATTTGAAGTTTCGGAGTTCACACGGATAATCTAACACTTTGCGCTCTGTCGAGAACTCCTCGCGTCCATATTTCTAATTGGAAAAGTTCTCTTCAAACACACATTCCTTCGCTGCTGCTAATGACTCCTAGTCTTCACGTAGCTCATTCGATGACGTTCTAAGAAACTAATTTTAAGCTTCGACTTCATTTACTCGGCGGATTTTCGCAGCATGTTTGCGAGACACCGAAGCTGTAATCCTCTTAGTTGGACTTGGACTGCAGCACTAATATCCTGGGCCATTTATCACGCCAGCAACAGCCATTTCCATTTGCTGTTTGCACCTAGTAACTGTGATGGTGAGATTATCGTCTTGAAACGCTGCACCGAAAAGTTATTGCAGGCGAGCACCTAGTTTTGGCAAACGTGTTTCTTGCTGGGTGCTAAGTGAAATGGATCTGTGGCGGTGTGGTAGCATGTGGAACGTTATGTTTTGGTAAGCAGTACCGAAGTATTTTAAGTAGATACCTACGCTTTATAAAAAATTCATTGTTCGTAAATTCGAATAATGCAACAATCGTTAACAATAACATAACATACTTTTAAGCATTTCATTGGTTACCTGCTTCAAAAGAGAGTCAAGTAAGTATACTGCAAAGAAGATACAAAACACATTTACATAACCTTGTGTCACACAACCTAGTAATTTACAATACCAGCTAGCCTTTAATTTAGAAAAATTGAAAAGCGTATGTATACACACACGCTGAAAGCCGTGCGGTTCGTTGCTCCACATTCGACAGGAAGCCACGATTATGTCATGCATAAATTTTTTGAAATCCGTAGCAAAACTCCAGGAAAAGAACTCAACTACTCAATAGTACAAACTTATATGTCAACTGCATGTAAGACTTATGACACCACAAGAGCTACGGCTTCTATGCAAACAACCTTTAAGGCCCACTTTAGCCGCAACAACGTGTTCTTTGATACGAATCTTGGCTCGTTTCGCTTGTTAATTGAAAAAATGCTGAGTCAGATAATCCGTCGTGCTGCAATGCAGTGTCGGCGGCAAGCGGCTGTTATAGCGAGGAACGAGAAATTTGCAAAACGACCGTAAGGCTCAAGCTCCATAGAGAAGACATCTCTCTCTTCGTGTGGGACACTGAGTCGTTCAACGACCCGATGAGCCCTGGTGTCAGAGTTTTTCAACCGCCTACTGCAAGTAGCAGGCCTCTCACATGGTTGAGTAACGACCGCCATCACAGACAGCAACCGGGACCGACGGCTTAACGTGCCCATCCGAAGCACGGAACCATTATGCTTTTCGGAAAATCAGGTGGTTCATCCTGCAATGTCTTAACCAGACTGGGAACAAATTCACAAAGTGATAAATATCGACTTTGTGAGTGAACCCACCGGGAATTGAACCCGGAACCTTCACATGAGTGAAGACATGAGACCTAGCTAGAAACCGTTTCCATATGAATTGTATGAAACAAAAGTGACAAAGCTATACATGTGAGACATGCGTCGCATAGATAACAGCTGACGATCGCTTGTCTGAGAGATTTCTGCGCGTCGGGTCGCACGTCTATTTTGTTGAGATTTCCCTTAAATGTCGTAGGATACGGCATCTTCTCTTAGTATTATAACAAAAAGGAAAATTAAGGAAAGTTAGTGTCAGCAATCCAAAGCTACTGGAACCATTCCTAAACTCAATGGCTAAATATTTACATTACTATCGACGACTCTGTTATAGTAACGATAAACGTACCTATTGTAATTTTTGATGGGAATGATTTTGACTTAAGACTAGGTGAGATCAAGCTAATACAGAATCAAAAATCGCACACAGGCATTCCCAGACTACGACGAAAAAACAACAAGAAGTAGTTTGTACACGACAAACATCAATGCTCTCTCTACATAATTTTATTGTCTTTCCTCAATTAAGGCGATGACTGCACATCGGGCAGGGCTTCTGAATAAGCCACTCTATTTCTGTTTACTGGCAGATATTCGCGTTCCAGACTTGTAAATGTTTGGTAAAATACCTATGGAAATACGAGATTTTATCGAAAACACACACATTGTCAACTGTCTAATTCATAGTAGATTATTGGAGGTAGAAAAAGAAACTGAAGATCTGCTGATCTGCTGCTGCTGCTATGACCAGTATTCTACAGCTTTCTGCAGCATTCACCAGACTATACTATGCAGATAAATTATGTCCATACATTGCAAAGATTTTATTTTAAGGTTCCGTAATCATAAAACGCAGTGAATGCAGCAAGCGGTCTTTTCAACTGCAACCGGCTATGCCATGTTCTTCCTCTGTTGTTGCACATGTAGGAGGCCTTTGAACTATTATCCTTTTGTGGCCATCACTGAAAAGTGAACTTTTTCAGACCTAGTTCTGCTAGCAAAGGTAACGCTCAATGCTTAGAACTTAATGATTACCTCGCTGCACTCGGTAGATCAAGCACAATCCGAAGGAGCCGTCATAAAAATTAAGCCTAAAATTATTTAATCCGTTTATTTGCAATATGTACTTAAAACTGTGAATTTTGACAACTCTATGTGCAGTTTGCATTTTTTGAATTACCTAATAATTGTCAGACGTATGAAGATGAGCCTTTTCCGGCTAATGTTTGATTGCTTTATTTTACAAGTACGCCGACTCAATCTACCAAGAGCAGTGAGGCGATCATTTATCTAAGGCTCAATGTAATGTATGCTTGACAAACATCCATAAAAGTTTGACTGTTCAAGGTCTGTATTTTCATTTACATCCAGCTACTGTTGTTTTCGTGTTTAATAAAATAAGTTGGAGCGCTTTCATTCACACATGTTGCGTGTGTGATGTATGGCGGTCGTCAGGGAAACTGTTCTCCTAACTAGTTCTCTCTAGTTTTGTGGAAATGTTTATGATGAGGACTTTTCTGCGAGAGATAATAGAAGTTTCTTGAATATGTTTTGTCAACAGCTCATTGAACATACTATCAGTTTCTAAATATTTATTCATCTTATGTGTTACGAACTATTTGTTTGCATTAAATTTAAAGCCCGTTAGGTTTGAAAGTGTTTTGATTGATTTTTAAAAATATGTCTTTGATTTTTGTGACTACCTTATTATAAAAGTGAGCATCGAAATATTTTTCTAATTAAGTACCTATATCTAAATATAAGACAAATTCCTTACATAAATGTTTTTTTACTTATTAATATAAGCAAATATATAAGAAATGATTTAATCATACGTCAAAAATATATGACAAGCAGGATCTTAGATTATTGCTACGTTTTGACAATGGATCTACGTCAAAAATATATTACGAACTTAAGTGTTCAGTTTGAAAGCTATTTTACGTGTTTGTGAGACAAGTGATAATTTAGTATTTAAATTAATCGTATTTACCAAACCTTTTTTTACTTAACGTCTTGTTTTTGGTGTGACATCGATTCGAAGAACGACTCGATACTGAACAACTTATAAATTACAAAGGCAAACATCTAAAACCCTAGTTGGCCCACCAGCTGTATCTCGTGTACTATTTAGATAAGACAAGAATCAGGGAGGAACACAAGACAAAACACAGCTTTAAACCTTCCACTGCAAGAATTGTACAAGGAAAGACAAATAGTAAGCTCATGATGTTGTTTGTTTGGTGACTCCTACAGTGTGCTTTACTTTAGCTTCTTGCACAAAAAGTTAATGCGTTTGAGTTTCAAGAGTAACGGAATGTCGAATACTTTGAAATGTTTTGGCGCGATTTGTCAGACTTTTCTAGCGATTGAAATAAGCGCAGAGATAAGTTTGAATTGATGGTTAATAAAATAACATCATCGGGTTAAATTACCTTGAGGCTGATCTAAAATACCTATCTAGACAAAGAACTGTCGATAAATAGAGCTACATAACCTACTTTCGTAGAGGAGCGAGTTCATCAAGAAAGAAAAACATTGATGAATCTCATTTTAAGTTACACGTCTTGATTTCTTGCAGTATAATACGCAGTAAGCTTCTTCTTGCAGTAAACCTGCTGTGTCTTGTCTCATTGTAAAATTTGTGTCTAGGTATGTATGTTTTGTGTGCAGTAAATGTTTAAATAATAAGTTGGTTGGGATACTATTCTAGTGTTATCAGCCTAATATCAAGAGTCTTCAACATGTTTTACTCAGTATTTATCTAGCTTGTTTGACCACCCTCCCCAGCAGCGTAGCGAGGATAAGAGCTTGGCTTGGGATCTACAAATCGCGACTTAACCCAGTTCTGGTGTACAGTGACCGTCTGTGTGGAAGTTGAGACTTTAAGAAGAAATGTTCCAGTTAACAGGACACTGCAGTCGTTTTTAGTAAAGAAATATTTTTTTAAGTGCTAAGTGACAGTCACAGAAAGTACAGAAACTGTATAGCAAAATTTAAGCAATTAATCAAAATTGGTCTCATCGGTTTCGAGGTATCTCATGCTGTTCATTGATGAGATTTTATAACATTCGTACCAACTCAATTTTCATTTGCATTGTCTATGGCTACGGTTCAAATTATAACAAATTAAAGATATCTATGACGGACATCAAATCGTTATCGTACCGCTGGCAGATGTCGTCTACACGGTGCCGGTCATCTGTATGCAGCATATTTTGTCAGGAAACTAAGCAAACTCATGCTTTAGGAAAAATTCATCATAAACCTGTAATGTTGCAGGTATTTGATCAAAAACCTAGGTTTATTATGAAATTAAGTTTGATTTCATCATAGGTATACCGGTTTCAATCAAATGCCTGGGCATTTGGTCAAAATTATGATTATCTAATTAAGCCTGCTAAAGCTTTAAAAAAATAAGGTAAGTAATAAGTTCTAGTTACTATAGTTGCGTGGTTATTAACCAGCAGTATCTGTTACTCTGGTACGCTACCAAAATTCCTCATAACACTACAACAAAACATGTACAATCCAAACTAATGAAATGTAAACAGTCTGAACCACCCTATCCACTTTCACATCTGACGACGTCTCAATAACACGAACGAACCCAATCGACATCACACACAAGAGGCCTTTATACGGCATACAATCACAAATCGCCTAATTCACCCCAATGAGCAATTTGGCTGAAACACAGTTGCTGTAATTCAGCGCGAAAGGCAACCTCGTTTCAGCGCGGAGCTACGCCAAATGAACTCGACCTTTTTAGGGCAGTCAGAAGGGCAAGTGCGAATGAGAGCTGCGAGCTAGAATAATGATCTAGGATTAACTGGATGTACCTTTATTCGAAAGCAATTATTTAGCGATTGAGCATTAGAATTAAAACCAGTTTTTTTTCTTGTTTTTCTTCTTTCGTGCTTTTGTGTTTTTATCGTTTTAGCACCTACCAGAGCTCTATAGCCAGATAACGTGAACTTACAAGGTAGTTTAATCAAATTCAAAATACCTAGTTTAAAAAAGAACAATAACATTGTATGTTATTTTAATTTAACATTTGACTCATTTAGTGGATAGGTACATACATACAACATTATCACATCACATCTGTCACACTTAAAGCAGTGCTGTGCGTTTGGGAATAAGGTTGCAATCGCATGCGTAAGGAAAATGCAATTTTCAATTTTATTTTCTCACAAATACCGTTTATGTCAAATTGTTTGACAGACAAATCCGTTGGCGCTGTGCATCGCACAACAATGCGTCGACGGATGCACCTGTCAAACAGTTTGATATAAACCGTATTCGTACAGAAATAAGGTCGTAATTCATACCGTCCTAACGCATGCGTTACGCAGCGCAAAAATAACGCACAAACGGACGTTTCTCGTCTAATTTTTGTACAGGTTCATGCAAACTTCCAGCGGCACATTTATCTACGACGCACAACTTTATAGTGTAGCGCTAGAGCATACGGCGTCGAGTTACGAATTGCTACAATCAAAAGCCGAGTCAAACCCTGCCTGGATTCAGCTCATTCATCATTCAAACTGCTTCATTTGCTGACTCTACTTGTAAAGCAGACAAGGGTTTGACGTTGTGCTACTTTTTCTTCAGCAACGCTTTTATATTCAACTGCCTCAAAAGGAGGGTTTTGTTTTTCGACCGTATGTGGACAAGTTATGGACCTATGGACAAGTTAATTTATTTTAACAAGCTACAGCCTGAACACCTAGATGAACCGTTGGGACGTGAAGTGTCGTTAGCTACTGGCTTTATTATTAAAATTCCAAGAATACAAAATAGTCGGGTTCAAGTTTTTAATAAGTAGATATACTTGTTATGTCTGGAACTTCCTTCACTATATTTTGCTCCTCTTATATCTCGTATTTAATTAAATAATACTATATATACTAGGTTAGACCGCATATTTGTTTTGGTACTGAAGTTTTAGTGTGTAGTAAAAGTGAGCTGCATTTTCAACAAGACGAAGAATTTATTTATAACACTGGTAGGGTAGGAAGAGGTCTAAAATAAATGAAAAACTATTTTACCCTTTACACTCGTTATGTAACTAAAATTAATCTCTGATCGTAATTAGGCATAACTTTATTAAAATTATGTCCATGCATCGTAAATAAGTTAGAGTTATTTTAAAGACCATTAGTAGCTATAAAGTATGACAAGATGTCAGCCTGTCGCTTAAAATTGCAATACACATCAACTCTCAAATCCCTTATAGTCGCTTCGAACGACACTCACGGGAAATATGGGATGATGCTATTCTAAGCACCACATGGCAAATAATTTACTAGCTAAACACCTTTTGGTGTATTTCACACTTTCTGATAACAACACATTTTAAGTATTGAACCGGGTCTATCGCGATAATTATTTAGGTAAACCTTTATAATTTACCTGTGTCCCAACGTTTCAACACAGTTTCATGTGTTGTGGTCGCGGGTTGATTATCGCGATAGACCCGGTTCAATACTTAAAATCTGATAACAACAGTCGACTAACTTAATTTCTTCGTTCACACAGATACTTAAAGCGATAAAACCGCTAGCGGTATACAGCGCTGAGGCACAAAAAGCTTGCAAAAAATCTCATTAGTGGGGACGCCCTGATGCTTAGTGGGGGAAACAGGGGGAAAAGGGGGGGAAAGGGGGGGTAGGTGATTAGTAGGGACAGTTGCGTCCGACGTGGACCAACCTAATTGAATCAATCGGTAAGGACATGGTAAGGACGTTGGCAGATAATTTTTATACGTTTTCAAAGAGCAGGTTGTCAATTTTACCATATTTAGGTTGGGCTGGAAAGTCACTGATCTGCTTTCGATAGGCAAAAGATTTTTTGTGTCTATGTCGAATAAAAAAACTCTTACACGTTCACCCAAGAAAAAAGGCTGACACGGCCTTGTAAATGAAAACATTCAGCCGGATCCCGATAGCGTTACAAAACGCTCCTACCTCTATCACTGAAGGGCAATCCTCACCATTTCCTACCATTCTCCTTTCCTACGCAGAATGACCCTCCACTTGCCAGCCAAAAAGCTATTCAATCCCAATACAAATAAAGACCTTTAGACTATTCACGGATAAACGCGTTTGGGGCATGTTTATTTATAGAAACACCTGCGTTAACTTCGAATGGGTAGTTTTCGTTTGTTTTGGAAATTGTGTGTGTGTTTATTGTTTTTTTTTTCTTTGGGCACGGTTAAAAGGCAAATGCGTGCCGGGTAGTGTACAATGCCATCGACTTTTATTTGAGGGTTGTGGTTTTCCAAGAGCTTTCCATACTTTCACGACTGAGTAGCAAATCCTCAGTCAGCTTATCGTAGTTCACTGCTACACTTACTTGCTACGGGGTAGAAATGTTGTAGCATTTGCCTACGAAAAGTCTTTACAGAATGCATAAAACGTATTTTTCCATGAATCAGAAACTATTATAATTAAAACTTTGAAAATACTATAATATGATAGTTTTTCAACAATTGATTTCGTCTTACAGAAATAGTTTTAATCTGAACGATTTCTATTTTACAACTGAAATAATTACCAAACTTAATATTCAAATAAAAGGATCTCGAAGAAATAGCCCAAAGCAGAATATTCAATGAAGTTGCCGCTTCAAATTTAAATTTCAACTACGTTTAACTTGGTGTAAAATAGCGTAAACATTTTGAAAAATGTAGGCAAGAGCTAGGGGTGAGTGGAAAGTTTTGCATCCTTAGCATTAAGCATAAGTAAAGATCCATGCTTCGCCTTTTCTGACTTGCAAATTGACTGCCCGACTTCTACAGGGTGTATCTGCAGCGATAAAAATCCTTATGAGGACACATTCACACACATACACCTACCACTTACACGATCTGTGTAATAACTGTCCCTTTCTAACAAATGTTAACTGCACGCATGCTGCTTGAATATTTACTTGTCAAATATTTGTGTCCGGTGGAAATTGTATCCACGACCCTTAGCGTAGAAGGCAGGGGTAGATACTTTCCGCTACTATCGTTACGGTCGCCAAATGTACAGAAATATTAACAAAAAGATATTTAAGTTTATCATTACAAAATAAAATAAAAAGTAACAATATTCGAATTAAATTTAAAACTACAAAAACATAATTAAAAATTTGCTTTAATTATATTAATGATAGTCATTATCATTATATATAATAAAACTAAGTTGATAAAATGTATGTGCCGATAAATCTTAAAAAGGATTCCCGATACTATAAAGGGACTTATACTGTGCAATAGCCGTTTATCTCCCCTCGAACAAGAAAGTTCCCGTTTTAACTTAAAGGGCGTATTTTTAAAGATATAAGGGCTTTAACGATCCCTAAAGCAGTGGCGCCATCTGTTGTCGAGTAGTCGAAATCCACTTCCAGTTCGTGATCTTTGATGCAATCTGTTTCGAAATTTTAGATTTTAGATGCAATGTATTTAAAACATTTTTGTTAGACCAATCAGATAAATACCGCGAGTGAAACTGCGGGCGGAAAGCTAGTATATAATAAAACTAAGTTGATAAAATGTACGTGCCGATAAAACTTAAAAAGGGTTCCCGGTTCGATAAAGGGACTTATATTGTGCATTAGCCCTTTATTTATTTATTTTTATTTATTTTTTTATTTATTATTAAATACAATGTATAGTTTACAGGATAAACCTAAAAATACCATACAAGGAACAGAAAAAACCTTAAGAAAAACATAACAAAAAACACAAATAAACTTTACAATTAAAAACAATAGATATTACTTAAAATAGTGAGATCTTATTTATCTACCCTCGAACAAGAAAGTTCCCGTTTTAACTTAAAGGGCGTATTTTTAAAGATACAAGGGCTTTTCTAATCCCTCAAGTAGTGGCGCCATCTGTTGTCGAGTAGTCGAACTCCACCTCCAGTTCGTGATCTTTGATGCAATCTGTTTCAAAATTTTATTGTGGGTTTTATGTATTTCAAACTTTTTTATTAGACCAAACAGATAAATACCGCGAGTGAAGCCGCGGGCGGAAAGCTAGTAAGTTTATAATTCACAAATACCTGCACAGGCCAGGAATAGAACACCTTACTTCGGAAAAGCTGAAATATCTGAACCTGAAATAAAATTCGGTAACCTTTTAGTGCTGCAGTAACTGCTGAATTTTGTATGCACTAGCTCAAATATTTATATTGTTCTTGCTGAGCTCAACATGTAAGCTATTAAGGTGAAATTGAATTATAATTAAGTGAATGTCGTGCTTTACATTTTTTATTTCATTAAGTAAATCTTTTGTAAATAATTACATGGAGTAAAAAGGTCACACAGGAGCATTCTACTAGTTTTGTTCTATTTCAGTTGTTAAGTAATTTTAGTAGTATGCTGGCTGCTGTATTTTCAACTAAGTTATACTTTTTAAATCATCTATTTGATTTGCGTGAAGTAATGATTCTTAAAATTGCCCATTTTAGTTATGAGCCTGTATAAAAACATGACCTATATTTACAGGGAGGTACCGAATGATCCACATCCAAAAATACCTTGGCAACAGGTCAAATTGAACAAGTCCATAAGGACCAAAGAGCAGAACCTAAAAAAATTTGGACCTCCTACACAATAATCTGCAGTCCGAACGATTTAACATTGGAAAATGGGAGCCTAAATTTCTTTTTTCTATGATCTGTGGTTTGTATGTGAAGTTGTTCGGTTTGAACTGTTGATTTTAGCGTTTACGAGAAACTGGGACGTTCGGTATCACTAGGAATATGGCAATATAATCTAAAAGATACGTTTGGTTTAGAAAATTTAAAATCGTTTTAATAGGTGTTAAAAGTGTGTGTCTACTGTGAAGTTAAAGTATTTTCTAAATCACTGAGTATCAAGTACATCGGTTTAGTTTTTAACTTTTACAACCTTTGAAGTGCAGTTTATACTAGTCCACTACTATTAGAGTAGAATAATTTGTGCCCTCTACATACTCTTGGGAATATACTCAATTGAGGTGTTGTTCTGTTAAACGAAACAAGCCACTGGAGATCCCTGATTGGCTGAGCCAAATTAATAGAAGATCAGCTTTAGTAAAATGCAGTTACAGACACTTTATTCCAAGAATAAATTATAAAGGTATATGTACTTATAAACAATGTAATAGACATGCTTGAGGAATGAGGAGCCAAGGCGGGGAGTATACGTAACGTCTGTTGCTTTGCTATTCTACCGCTGCGTAACGTAGGACAATACGAATTTCTCCTTTCCTTAGTATGGTTTATGTCAAAATTATTCGACGGACGCTTTATTAGAAAATTGTTTTCAAAATTCGATTAGATTAGAAAATTATTTTCAAAATTACGATGATATACTTATTTGCATGGGCAAGTATTTCCCGAAAATAAATTTAAGCAAAATTTTAAGCCTTTCGATGAATTTCTACTTTTCTTTCGTATGGTTTATGCCAAAATTATTCAACGGACGCTTTATTAGAAAATTGTTTTCAAAATTCGATTAGATTAGAAAATTATTTTCAAAATTACGATGATATATTTGCATGGGCAAGAATTTCCCGAAAATAATTTAAGCAAAATTTTAAGCCTTTAATAGCATTTCTTTGGGTCAGACTCGATTCCACGAACTACTATGTAAAGGTAAATTTATAATACTCACTCAACCAAGATCGAAAAGGACAAGAAGATTTGCCGTTTGGTGCCGGCTTAGTATAACATCACCCCATAATATATTTCCCGTGGGTTTCGTAAGAGGCGTCTAAGGGATGTGTAGGTGTTGCAAATTTAGGCGACAGGCTGGCAACCTGTCACTATGTTGGCACACAGCTGACTGACTCTCAAACTTTTGTCAGACGAGCCGTTTTACAGCCATTTACGCTCTATGTACACGTGATATTATGTATGTAGATAGATTTTGTCTTAACAACTGTTGCTTTTATCTGCCAACCACAAATCGGTATTGTCAAAAATTACGGAATGATTATCTCTCGACGCTGCGCTCTTTAATTTTATTTCACTAAAAACGACAAGGGCCATTTTAATTTTATCGTTGTCACTGGTATCTCGAGTCAAGTCAATTGTCCTTACCCTACTTCCTCTTGTCTTTCAACAAAAACTGAACCGTTTAACTCGTTAGACATCGTCTCATGGAGCCTATTGTCTGTTTTGAGAAGGGATGTGACTTTAGTAACAGATAATCAGTTTTTGATAACCGATTATTTCTAGACAGGGAAAAAAACGATTAAAAAAAGTACGAAAATATTATTTAAGCAAAGAAGACACATATTTTTTTTAAATAGTTTTTTATATTTTATTTGAGTTAACGTAATTCTATTTTTATCATTTATAATTTTTAAACAGAGGTCAATAAAGTAGGTATTACAAGTGACTACAGTGTCGCGTATTGTAATAAATGATATACAAAAACCAAATAGAAACGAGTTTTACTAATAAATATTTGAAAAATCGATTATAAATTGACTGATTGTTGAAAATTCCAACATTTATTATAAAAAAATAACTACTTTTGTATTCATTTCGATTATTTTAATAATCGATTATTTTTCTCATCTCTTGTTCTGAGAGAATAATCGCCTTACAGTGGTAATACTGTAATGTTGTCTGTAGCATTTGGTTAATACCCCTTAATCCAGGGTTTCGGGGCTCCGCCTTCTAATCCTTCTAAAGTCACTCGACTATTAATTGAGCCTTTTGTTTTAGGATCCGGTGGTTTTTTAGTCATCACCGGTTTTTGGGGGCCTCTTTTGTACGTGGATGATTTGCTTACCACACGAAGTGAGGTATAGGCGAAACCTTGTATTAAACTACCAATAATGAAAGGCTTCCATAACCATTATAGCTACAAAAGTTCACTGCTGGACATGGGCCTCTCCCGTAGAAGGGTATGAAAGGCTACAGTAGTAAAATCTTTCTTCTCCTATATAACAACAGTTTTGTTGTCACAAATGTATATTTGCTCACGAACTTGCCGTATAAGGAAAACAACAAAGAGAAGGCGACGAAAATGAAATTGGCATAAAACGAAATGAAATAGGGAATAAAATCCACAATCCCCGAAACGTAACTTAAATTGTAACATAGTAGCCCCAAGAGGGTCCCGAGTGAGAAAGTTTATTATATTATCATGTCACAATTTGGAAAGTTTCGACTTCGTAAACGCATCGCTTTGAGTTTGTAGACGAATTGATAAATTCACTAAAAGCTGTTAGGACGACCTATTGGGAATATACATTGGATAACTCGTCGGACTTTTGCACAGAATCGCTAAAATGTTGTGGTAGAAATAACATTTGAAACGAAAAAGTGTTTTCAAACCGTTTTATAGCGGTTCATGGTACTTAAGTAATATTTTACGTAGTATTTGTTACGTCGTAACGTAACAAATAAGTATAATGAGTCTGAGGGACTTATGCATCTGCCGTCAGTTTTTAGTATGAGGAAAAAATATGAAAAAGTTGATGTTTATCACTTTGTGAATTTGTTCCCAGTCTGGTAACAAATTCGCAAGTAAGATGGTTCCGTGCTTCGGATGGGCACGTTAAGCCGTCGGTCCCGGTAGCTGTCTAAGATGTCGGTCGTTACACAACCATGTCAGAGGCCTGCTACTTGCAGTAGGCGGTTGAAAAACTCTGACACCAGGTGAACCCGGGTCGTTGAACAACTCGGTGTCCCACACGAAAAGAGAGAGTATGAGGAAATCGGAACTTTGCATCTGACAGACGCGTGCGTTACGGATGGATAAAATGCACAGAAAAGCACGTGGAATGTGGAGTTTGTTGTTTAGGGTTTATCATGCTGAACAATTTTCAATATTCACGAGAAAAAATGTCGACTTCCCGTACCACAGAATAAATAATACCCATTCTAAGTCAATCAGCTGATCGCGAGTTTGTAATTTAGTTTTGTATTTTTTTTACATTGGTTTTGTTTTTAAAATTATTCAATACGATGCTTTAAACAATGTGTCCAATGTAACAAATTTCCTTCGGATACGGTGTATTTGTGTTTCAATAAATATGTTCCAAAATCCATTCCATATCTATAGTCTACTTCATAGGCCTCCAGCTAGTTGCTTCCAAACCTCTAAAGGTGAATTCTGATACTTATTTATTGCGTGCATTAGCGAGCGAGCCCTCAGGAAATATGAGAATCAGGGAATGTAGGGACCGTCGTCTAGGGACTAATTCTGAAGCTTCGTTTGGAATATTTTTTGATAAAATATTTATTGGGATAAGGGATGAATATTTTTATATTGTGTTCCATTATACATGACCTAGAAAGGTCAATTTGAAGTGTTGATAATGAATTTTAAGTTTAGAATTGTAGGTAAGTCTATACCACTCGTTGCAGTCGGTGTCGTAAAACGTGGTGTAATAAATACTACCCTAGCCTTTGTAAATAAATATAACAATATTAACAATAGCATACCAAAACTGAATCAGGGAATGTAGGGATCGTCGTCTAGGGACTAATTCTGAAGCTTCTTTTGGAATATTTTTTGATAAAATATTTATTGGGATAAGGGATGAATATTTTTATATTGTGTTCCATTATACATGACCTAGAAAGGTCAATTTGAAGTGTTGATAATGAATTTTAAGTTTAGAATTGTAGGTAAGTCTATACCACTCGTTGCAGTCGGTGTCGTAAAACGTGGTGTAATAAATACTACCCTAGCCTTTGTAAATAAATATAACAATATTAACAATAGCATACCAAAACTGATATTAAATGTGGCTGTTTTGAAATTAATCCTATCCTACTAATCCTACTAATATTATAAAGGCGGATGTTTGTGTGTGTGTTTGTTACGACATCACGCAAAAACGGCTGATTAGATTGACATGAAACTTTGCAGAAATATAAAAGGGCATCTGGAATAACACATAGGATACTTTTTACGAAAAATGTCTCATTCCCACGGGATCACGCGTTTTCCAATATTTTTGAAATAGGTGGCGTGACTGAGCCGATTCGCGTTTTAAACGTTTTCGCCGAAAACTAACAGCGACATCTCTTGGCGAATAATGCTTTTTTTCCCGCGGAATAATAGGTTGCAGCGGGTGAAACCGCTGACGGGCAGCTAGTTACTTATAAAGGGCTAGGGTTGTATTTGTTACACCAAGTTTTACCACCCCGACTGCAGCAAGTGGTTTAAGTATAGTCGTAGTCTCATCTGAGACCTCTGAAATTGATTCCATATTTTAGTCTCTTAGGAAATTAAGCCAAATCCTTTGCAACACGCTTTTGTGTTCAAAAAACGTGTTGCGCCGAACCCAAGTAGGTAATTGGGATAAGGCAGGAAGATTTTAGTCTCTTAGGAAAGGTGTACTACAGAACCCCCTTACTTGGAGTGCAAGGATAAACAAACGAACCCTTTTGCACTCCGGCATTAGGTAAGTGGATCAGGGTCGACACCCTTTGCGGTCGGAGCTCCAAATGTACTACCATCATCACAGTCCTCGCTATTAGTGGCGCAGATAAGTCTCAGTGCTTTGATCATAGTAATCATGGACATGTGATTCCTACGCATAAGCTTAAATGAAGGAGATGAAGTTTTAAATAAGAGTTCCAACGGCTTTTTTCATTAAAATCATCCCTTATTGAAAAGTTTGCGGAGTACAAGTATTTTTTACTTCAAAATACTGTTCCAAGTTCAAACGTCGCCGGCAACACCTGTAGGCTCTATTCAAGCCTAAGTGGTACCCCTCGTACGTGGGTACCTAGTGGTATTTTGATTGGAACACGCTGGCAACGTGCAGCCTGCGAATTCACCAGCCGCCCCTACCGTCGCAATCGAGAGGGCGCCGAGAGTGTCGCTCACCCCAGTCGCTGCACCGCGTACTTCTGGGGCGTCCACCACCTCAGCCCCTGCTGTTCAGACCCTGAAGCCGTTACGTCGTGACCCATGCCCGTGCGTTACCCCTCAACCCCACGCTGGACCAGCTCTCGACAGTGACAGCGCATCGAGTGACTCTCCTTCAAAGAAATCATTGAAAAGACTCTAATTTACTCAACCGACTGAGTTCTGCTTACGAGTTTCGCAGATATTTAATGATTTCTAGAATTTCTTAAGTTTTTATTGTATCTTCCTCTCTTTAAGTGGCTTAAATGCTGGCAATTAGATAAAAATGCCGTGGCCGCTTTGGTTCCACTTGAGTCCAATATTTTTTGTCTAAGGCTCACGCATCTGAATTTTCTTTCATCTTGTTTCTTGCAGATATTAATTAGACGAATCCCAGAGGGTAGACGATCGTTAGCTCGACGATTTGGGTAATGGTCGTTAGGCGTTGTTTTATTTGGGTGCAACTAGACTGATGGCTGTCTTGCTCGATGCAATGTACCTAATTACATGTTTTTATAAAATGAGATTGAGATTTTTATATGAGAGTGAGTGTGCTCCAACTTACAAACTGTTGAATCAAATATAAAAGACACAAAATACATTGACACTAATCATACACAATGAAAAGCTTGTAGTATGATCATTTTTTTAAATCTCTACCAAAAATATAATAACCTTGAATTAAATTTGTCTGCAAATTGAATCAACCGATAGATCAAATAAAAATGATTGGAGGTCAAAGGTCTCTCAAAGGTTGAAAGTTAAATAGAGAACTTTGAACATATTTATTTCATCATTGTAAAACTCTTTTGTATCTGACGTATTTACGTTAATATGACATTAAATCAATATATTATTCAAAGAAGAATTGGGTAAAAAACTTTTGTATAAATATTACATCAATATATGTACCTAGTACAAAATGAAGTCGCTTTTTGCTTTTCTCTCTCCGTTTACCTGTCATAGAATTTGCTAACTTGTCCGCAATAGATTTTGATGCGGTTTTCTGTAATAGTTAGTGATGACGAAAATTTATTTGTATGAGATATGCTGCAAAAATGCCTTTTTTCCGCGGGAAAATGAGTTGCAGTGAGTAAAACCGCTAACGGGCCGTTACGACTACACTAACTTTTATATGACGAAAATATTTGAATGTCATCCATCATTCAAATATTACTGTTTACTTTTGCCACCGAATCATTCAGCGGTGAAATTCATCATCATCATCGGCCCACAGTGGTGAAATTAAACTCAGGCAAATATTAATTCAGAATTTATTCAATAAAAACAAACGTAATTATGAAAATGCGTTAATGCAGACCCAGACTGTAAATAAAACAAAATACAGATTTCAGAACAGACCAGCAAACTTTTGTTTTCATGGTCGCACATATCCGTACGGTCACATAGGAACATAAAATTACTTTTACGAGACTACCCTCTTTATTGTACCGATAAAAGGTCAAAAGAGCTTGTTGTAATTTGAATTTTATATCATCATAAAATAAACGATAGTTCGATGAAGCGAGGATGAAGCCCATGAATTTTTCAGGGATTTTCAAAAAGGTTTGAATTTAATAGCTTCATTTATGATGTCAAGTTTATAGGATCAAAATATTGGGTGTCAAATATTTGGTTAGGTATCGGCCTGTTTGGCTTATTCATTCTGTTTCAAGAAGGGCGGTTTTTACCCTCACCGCATGATTTTCCGTTGCTTTGCAGCACTCAAATTTTTGACAAAGAGTTTACAAGATACCATTCAAAAATAAGATAACATGGCTCTGTAGGTATTGCGTCTCTTCATCATTGTCACTCGTTGGCATTTGTAGGATAGCTGTGAAAAATCGTCCAGCGCATCTGCAATTGACTTTATTAATCCCAAGAACGAAGATACAATCATCTTATTCGAGGCTAAAACATTGCTCTAAAAGTCCTTAAAAAATAAGATATAAGAACCAGCAGAGGCAGCAAACAATGTATAACCTGTCAAAGAAACTTAGTTCGAGGGCAACCGCAATGTTTCTTGTTCTCCATTTGCAAGTTCTGACAGAATTAAATCCCTATTTCAGTAGAGTCGACGTTCGGCACACCAAAGTGGTTTTATAAATTATTACCAGCGCTCAAATAAATTCCTCTTGCAATTCATTCAACCAAGATTATTACAAGTTTACAAAAAATAACGTACCCAGCATATTCCTTTGCCAATATGTGTATCGATCTCAGCATCGAGCGAGAAATTGTTTTGCTGACCTCAGGTAGCAAAACTTGTCGACTACTTTCTATGGAACACCACCCAGAATTATATGTGGTCTTCAGCACTTTGAGCTAGCACCACAGTTTTTTGGCTTTGATGTATATGGCGAACAGAGTACAAGCATGGGAAAACTTGTCAGCAATGTTTTGAAGCTCACTTTGAGAATTGGCAGCGAACGCTGCATCGTCAGCAAACAGCAGGCTGTCAACAAAAAGGTCATTGCGGTTACGTTTAATTTTGCTATCAGTCCTCGTGTGCAGATTGATACCCTGTTGGTCATCGCCTTTCACCTGTCGGCTACATGAACAAAAATAAGCTGCTATTACCTCTTTACTTGTGTATCTACCACCTGTCTTTACGTATATATGATTGAATAATGAAACTCTTAAATAATAGATGGAAATCAATATTGTTCCAAACTGTTACAAAATTAAACTAGAAATTCAGATTTCAGTAACTTGATAGTAATGCCTAAAAGGTCAAAAATGATAGATACTGTTCTGGAATAAACGATCTTACTTTTAGATATTTATAGAATTTTCTACTGCTCTTTACAATTTTATCACGAAAATTCAACTTCTCTTTTACAACCGAAGTTAAAGAATTGTATTGTTTTATTTCAATCTCGTGTCCTTTGAATTTCAATTGTACTAAACATTTTATTACGGTCTCTTCATATAAAACTGTTTATGAGTGTAATAAAATAATGCACAAAACGTTCCTAGATTTCATTGTAGGTAGATAATATCAGTACCAACTTTGTTATGTTTCAAAGTTAAACTTCCAGGCAATTCTGGAACGCGACGTAACAAAATATTAAGTTTGAGTCAAAACTCAGAATATTTAATAGAAATCATAATATTAAGGGTTTGACGTCCCGTAAGCTTGGAATAAACAGACTAATTAATCTCTAGTCCAAAAAAACATTAAGTAGGTAAGATACATCTCAGCAGCGTATAGCACTGCTGCTGGACGTAGACACTCCTCCACTATGGCGCTAGGTGCCTTAAGAGGCACGATCTCTCATTTCCGCCATACAGTTGCTACCAGCAGCCCTCTTTAATTCACCAGTCGCTTTGGCCTTCCCAATCCCGTTAACTCCTCGTACTTCTGTGAGAAAATAGATATAAGCGTTTTTCTTTTTGTTATTCTTCAAAAAACTGTCGAAAATTTCCTGCCTTTACAGTACCTCTCCACTAGCTAGATTGTACCGTTCGTTTTAGAAATTATATTTCTGTAAAACCGCTGTACAGTGATTTTCGCGAGCATTCTGCAAGATTTCCCAAGCATAATATTCTCGTGCGAGAACAGAAAATTACCACATGCCGTGTTCACAGAAACTAATCTATGAAGCTCCTCGCTTGCACGAGTATGACGGAAGTTACCCACACATTAATATAATTTCAGCTCCACGGCAGTTTGAGTTTTTGTATCTCATTATAATTTTAAGCTTTGTATTTAGTTACATACAAATATTAAATTACAGGCCCATCCGCTGTTTTCACTCGCTGTCCGTCTATCCCCGGGATGAAAATGATTTTCTGATTCCCTGTGATAAAAACTGCGAAGATATAAAGAATCACACGAATGATACATCACAAGAAGTTTTATTTTGTGTATGCTACTCTACAATTTTACTCAATTTTAGAAGAGGAATTTGTTCATGACATCATGTCTCATAAAGCCAAATCAGAATCCTTTTTCAGGTGCCAGGAATAACGCCATGCGTCGTTGGTCCTGCGCCGTTCAACATTCATTGCTCCTTGGGTTCATAGTGAAGTAGGTTCGCTCTATGCTCAGGCAGATGTGGAAGTCAAACAGTGTTTGGTACCCACAAATGCGCGTAACTTGGCGAACGCTTTGGATGCCAAGGAAGCAAGTTCGTCACAGGTTCTAACTTTATTAGTTCATGCTCAAAGTTATAATCAAATGCTTTACCGCCGTACCATTGCCTTCCCACTCGATTTCGCTTGTTGATTTTGTTATGAAGTTGCTTTTGCCAGCCCCTAATAAAATCAGACTCCAAGCAGACCTATGAATATTTAAATTGTATAATTTGTTTTGATTTCTATATTGATGAATTTATAAGGCCTGCTCTAATATTTGAATTTGTACTATCTAATATTCAAATTAATCAATTTATCCACCGTATATTAGAGCTAAATCTGAATCTCATCTTCCATAGATTAGCCTTAGCAAAAAATACAGAAGCGACATTATTCACTTATCTAGCTTTGAGTAACATTCACATCTACAAATTTATATTTAGAGCTCAAAAAATAAAACAATGAGTAGGTAAATTTTATTTATTTATTTCTCGATCACTAAGTAATTACAATAACAAAATACAATAATTTCAAAGGCGAAAAACGTTTTCTTTATCCTCTATAATTTTAAGCAAAATTAAACATAACTTACTTAATACATACAATAAATACATTTTCGTTTTCTGTATTATGTTTCTTATAAATAAAATTATTTTTTAATAATATATTCCCCTTAAGACTAGTCAGAAATATTAGAAAGATACAATATTTGAAAATAGTATTATTTACTTAGAGAAAAAATTGTTACTTACAATAAAAGTTACAATAAATGGAATAGAAAACATGTTAAAAACAGCTTTTTAGTATTTTTTTACTTTTTGATTTTATTCAAGGACGGGATATCACAGCTATTAAAGTTAATTATTTACAAAAATACATAGATCAATAATAACTTACAATACTGTTATAATTATTTATTATGTAGGCATTCTATAATTTGAATTTACGTATATTTTATTTTTATAGGGCACAGATTTATTCAAACTACATTTTGGTGGAAAGCTAGCACTATACTAGTGGCAAATATTTTGTCAAATACTATTTACAATAAAACATTGCAACTTACGTCTCGAATGTTGTATTTTAGGCACTATATTTCTCGTTAAACAAATATTAGTAATGCTCATGGAACGCGTGTATTACAAATAAGTAGGATAAGACCTATATATTGGACGTAAAAGTTGTATTACAGCAAAACAGCTACCGGTAAGACGTGAGTACCGTATTAGGAAAATTATTTTTGGTGACGGAAATCAGTTGTCAAAGCTATTCACCTGACAGTTATGTACAGTCAAGCTCAGGCTGATATATTGCAATTTTAGGAGACAGGCTAATAATCGTGATACACACTCTTCTGAGTGACTCTCAAGCTTTTGTCAGATGTATATTCAGCCGTTCGCTCTCTGCCTACCCCGTAAGGGATATAGGCGAGATACATGTATGTATTTATGTGGGTCAGTCAAGGCTCGACTGTACATCCTTTCTTTCGGACACCACAATGATTTTTCCATTTAGTTTCTCGTAAGCATAGGGTTGATCATTATGTTGGCGAGGGCGTTGCGTCGCTTCCGCCATGCGCCGGCGCCTTGGGCGTGGTATTGTAGCTGCCGGTACCAGGTGCGGGTACGTGTGTTCTCCTCGGCCTGGAAAATTTTAAAAGAAAATATTACGAATCAAAACATAAAACCAAAAAATGAGGCTGTGGCCAAAACTTGAAAACACAGACCAAAATTAGTAAGTACAAAAATGAGACAGCGGCCAGGAATAGACTAAAAAATATAGAAAGCTATTGCTGAAAACTAATTTGTTCCCATAAGCAGCATATTTTGAATAAGACTTTTTTCCATTACACACCATTGAGCCTGATCCTGTTTAAGCTTCATGCAGTCTTTCAAACCAATTTGAATTTTGTAAATATTACATAAATATGACATCAAATATCCATTTTACGCTCTAGACGTCATATTTCAAACAATAAAGTTTTTGACTGCTGTTTCAACTGCTGATTTTCGACCAACATAAACTTAGATGCTGAGCGAGTTCTAGATTTACCTTTAAAAAATTTGATTTCTATTTAGATAACCTACTTCACTTGTAAACGAAATCAGATTGTCTAAACTACTGCATATTCAAACGAGGCTTTGGTGCGGACTTAATTTTATTAACTAAGCATAACACAATTAAAATTACGAGTAGAAATAATTTGATTCACTTTAGAATTTATGGTAGTATCAGCTGGTAGAATAATTAAGCCAAGACTACGTTAGGTTAAGTGAGGTTAGGTTGGGTAAGGTTAAGGTTTTGGTAAGGTTGGTACTAAAACAAACTATTTGTTTTACGCCACTGCCATAATTAAGAGAAATAAGACTAGAATTCTCTGCATCAGACACAGACAAAAAACTGAACTCATTTGAATTCTGCATTCCTCAAAAACCCCAACTGGAAAATGAACCATTTATGGTATAATGCAGAAGCGCCAAAACCTGAGAGAATATAAGCAAGCTATAGAATGCGCTCATGCGTACTGTCAAAACGTAAGCAGTTGCTCCCTAGATACATACGACAAACGTATGAGAAGTAATAGAAGTTCAATAGTGTCGTCACTGGCGTTTTGTTACTGATGACAAGGACAGAAAAGTTGTGTTCTGACTACTGATAACCATCCCAGCTTTTAGGCACACTCTATAGCTTGCTTGTATCGTCACTCTAAGGCCAAAACCCATTAGGTCAGTTTAGGTGATTTTTACCTTGAATATGTAAGAATCCTTCGTAGTAATCTCGTGAACTTCAAAGAAATGCTCAGGCTCATGGTCAGCAGCGACCACGCACCGATCCAAGAACAGTGGCTCTCTTTGCAACGTGTACCGCCCGGCTTTCTCTCTGACCAACAGGAGAGCAGCCTCTCTCACTCCGCTGCGTGCGAAGAGCGCTTCCCCTTCTCTTTCTCTCGCTTCACGGTCTCTGGCTTCTCTTATTTCGCGGATCTCTGTGGTTTTGTGCTGTGTCGTTGGCTGGGAAGAAAAGAAAAGTTGTTGTGGTTAGATTTGCTCTATTAAAATACCTATATATCCTTTCTTATGGGAAAGTCATTATGTCAAATACCCCAACGAAATACCCCCAGTCCTTGTGAGTCACGCGTTTTCACGCCTTTTTTGCCCGTGGATTTGCTAAAAGGTGCATCCAAGGAAAAGTCAATATCATTTCCTGTGAATACACAAGATTTTGCATTGCACGCAGAATCCCGCCTGGTAAGCGTGGTGAGTATGGCAAACGCCCCCAATAGAAGGATCCTCATGTCAAGCAATAAACTGTTATAACTCTTTATGATACATTGACAGCCTATGTAGCACTGTGCGCCTATGACGAAGAAGGCTTCAGGTTCAATTCCCTGTGGGGTCACTTACAAAGTTGATATTTATCACATTGTAAATTGGTTCCTAGTCTGGTTAGGACATTGCAGGCTGAACCACCTGATTGTCCAAAAAGCAAGATGGTTCCGTGCTTCGGTCCCGGTTGCTGTCTATGATGGCGGTCGTTACACAACACAACCATGTCAGAGGCCTGCTACTTGTAGTAGGCGGGTAAAAAATTCTGACACCAGGGTTCATCGGGTCGTTTGACGACTTGGTGTCTCACTCGGAGAAGAAGAAGATGATATATGGAGTAATCAAGGGTCTCACCTTTCCATTAGTTACCAATAGGGCGTTGATCGGCGTGAGTTTGATGGTGCGTCCTTTACGCCAGTTGTTGTCGTTGGGCTGCGTGAACAGCAGCTTGCCTTCCATCGCAAACCTACGAGCAAAAAGGGAAATATTAGTACCTTTTTAATATTCATTGAACAGGTATCATTTACAATGTAGGTATAAACGACTGACAGTGTACGGTAAACACACTTGAAACGCGGGAGTGTGTATCTGTCGACCTCCATAAGATGGCTGCCGTAGTCAAAAACGTAGAGGGTTAAAAACTCTACCAAATATTTAACAAGTAATTCGCATAAACCTACATCATGGGTAATTTGTTTGAGGTCATGATTATGAGGTATGGATTGGTGGTCCTGAGACTAAATAAATATTTACAAGATGGCTGGTAATAAAATTGATGAACCGCAGTAAAAGAGGCAGACACTGATGGTAATCAAATCACCAAAAAGATGCCCAATAATAATTTAAGTATCACACAGTAATATTTTTGTCTAATAAAAATTTAATTGGTACACGAAATATGACACCAATTTTGATAAACAAGTATCATACTGGTGGTTACTGTCAAACGGATTAATTTCAGCAAGATATATGCAAACGAAAATAAGATTCAATAATAAAATTGGTCAAGCACCTAGTATGTCTCATCTTACTTCGACTATTCAAATAAATCTCATAAACACTATTGTATTATTTTTTAGTATCATCGAGCGGCTATTTATCATTCCTTGCCAAAGTAATTGCTCAATTTAAGCTCGAGATTTATTACCAAGCAAAAAAAGCTAAGTTATCTTAATAATCGCAGCCGTATTATGAGAAAAGCAATTAAAACGGCTATTAGTCTTGACCTTTGGTTTTGTTTTTGTGGTAAAGTCGAAGAAAATGAAAACAATAAAATCATGTACCTAATAAAATTAAAGAATTCATAAAAGAAAAAAGGTTTTAAGTCCTCCTCTAGTTGTGACTAGCTTCTACTAAATGTCGGTATCGCTAGCATCGATTCTAATTCGAAAAATAAAAGGTCAAGTATTTGGTTGCAGCTCCAAAACTGAAGGTTTGCCGTGGTGACTTTGGTATCTCAGTGGGACTCCCTCCACGGTATCAGATTCAAACCTCAGTAAACACATTCTCATGCAACAATATCATATGTTACAAGAAGTTATCATATATATTTTTGCCATTAAATTAAATAAGTTTCAATTAAAATAGCGAAATGTGAGATACGCTTTAGTAATGTTCGTTCACGCATAAAATGATCCCAAACATTTTGATGAAATTTAATATCCAGCGTCGATACTGTAACGTTTAATAACTATCTATTTTAATGACAGTATAATTCTGTTCTATGAATTCAGAGGAAAGTTGAGTCACAAAATAGAAATTTGTATGAACCTACAAAATTCACCAACACTCTCTAATGTTTCAAGCAAAAAGATCTGATACTAAAATTTCGCTAAAACTAATTTCGCTTTCCCATAATTTCTAAAAGACATCACAGTGAAATGTCTAAAGGCGAGACTTTCCATTTACACGCATAATTACTTGTGTATTTGTGTTGGTTTTCAGCCATAAAGAGTCCTGAAATAGCTATTGCCGCCGTAACTGCCACTAAAGGGCCGATTATCAACGGGATGGCACAAGTCAAAGTGAGAAGCGACTAGCGGACTTTTAGATTCCGCTCTTTTTCAAGGGGTCTGAGTGAAAGAGGAAAGGAGGAAACGAGGAAACGAGGAAAAGAGGAAAAGAGGAAATGAGGAAAAGAGGAAAAGAAGAAAAGAGGAAAAGAGGAAAAGAGGAAAAGAGGAAAAGAGAAAAAGAGGAAAAGAGGAAAAGGGGAAAAGAGGAAAAGAGAAAAAGAATATGAGGAAAATGAATAGGTTCTGATACTCTACCTACATTACACCTGAATCCAAACTGATTCACTTTTTGGAACAGGACATCCATAGAGGACAAGTTTAGTATTCATAACCACGGAAAACCAGCAAACTACAAACAGAAAATCTAAGCGAATATTATTTTTTTCGATAATTATAGTATGCAGGGTTTTAAGTCTGTAAACCATATTTCACTAAATAGAAATGTTTTCAGTTTGTGTTATCTTTGGAAAAGGAAAAAAATGAAGGAAAGAAATACAGAAGAGAAAGAGAGAGAGAATGAACGAGAGAGAGAATTTAGAATAAAAGACATGTAATCCTCTAACTTGTACCAATACTAAAACCTAAAGCCTGCAATGGGTCTAGTAATGACGTCATTTGTTCCGTCCGCCAATAGCAACAGAATGTGCCTACCAAATTATACTACTGCTAGATGTTTACTTTTTAATTAAATTGGACATGCTAGTTTTATGGGATCACCACTTAGAATTTACCGCAATGTTCCGACCTTTTTTGTGATTAGTTTTTGGATAGCTTTCTTCGAAATAGAGAAATGTTAGAAAGCCTCAATTATTGTCAACAAAAGCAATATAGGCTTGCATATAAAGTAAGAACATAATTAAACTTACCTAGCGTCATCGTGGTTCCAGTCAAGAACGTCAACAGCCATCTTCCGTAGTCTGATGTCAGCTACGTGAAGATCGTGCGCTGTTCTTCTGGCAGCAGCAAGACGTCGCCAAAGAGGGACATCTCTTGCAGCAGCTGCAGCCGCTGCCGCTGCCGTGTTGATTTGTTCAAGTTTAGACTCCACGCAACGCTGGGCCGCTTTAACGTCTTCACGTTCGGTCGCGCAACCTGCTGTCGCTCTATGCAGCCGCGAGAGAAGGAGGGGATATTTTGTCACGCGTTGGACTGGCACCTGAAAAGTCACAGTTGTTGGGTAAATCATCCATGTATACATACATAAAACATTTTTAAAAGCATCATTTTGATGTCTTACCATGAGAAAAGAGTTAAGGTTCATTCGTCTCAGGACCGCGTTTTCCATCTGCGAGACGCGTAAGAATATCCTCAGGAGTTCCTTCTCCTTCTCAAGACCGGCCAGTAGAAGTGCCGCACCCGCTTGTTTCACACAGTAAGATTGGAACGCCGCAAGCATGCCCGAACACTCCAGAAGAATTTTGCCAACATTCACTGTGAGCAAATCCTACAAAAAAGACTTATTAGTTTTTATTTCAATTTGAACAAAATTCACAATGAACATGGTATATACGTTACCTCATCACCCTGGTCCACAGCAATTTCAAGGGCATCTCGCAATTTCTCTGATAGCACTTGATTGTTTTCGATTAGTTCTTCTACATTTAAGAATATCGCACTCAATTGTTCTTGGTTAAGAAGACCCGCCACAAGCATTGGCTTGTAAAACTCTTCCAAAATTATTTGCAAATCCCGTCCATACTTTTCTTCGGTTTCTACTATTTCTGTAATGATTTCTTTCCTTTCTGCTCTCTTTTTAGCACATTTTCGACAAACTAATGGAGCGTATATTGAACCTGCAAAAATAATAATTATAGTTATGTGGGATCGATTAACGATGATTTACAGAATAAACAGATAACTAGAACAGAATAAATAGATACCTTGATCAGTGACTTGTGTTTCTACAGTGGTGTCACAGTCTTCGCATAAATGAATAGGAGTATCTTTGTCATTCAGAGTATTGCATGGCGAAATTTTGCCTTGAAGTCTACTTCTCGAAGATTTGCTTGTTTCAGAACCTACACCAGAGTCATTTCTTTCGATTTCAGCAGACGTTTTCTTGCAAACTAAAGACTTTTCTAAGCTATCGTGATTGATGATAAGAGAATTATCTTCACTTGAATCTGACGCATGACTAAGTTGACTCATATTACTACTTAAATGAGTGTTCATCATCTCATTACTAATAACTTTTTCCTTAGAGTCTTCGATTAAAGTTGTTCCATTTTCAGTAACATAACTGGTAATATAAGTTTCTTCATCATCAATGCCTCTTTCTTTTGCATCAACTAAGTACGACAATATATCGTATTTTGATGCGCCTTCGAATATTGACCGTGAACCGTTACGTTTATCGTCATCTAAGAGTAAGAGTGAATTTGGTGGTGGGTTTGCTGGCAGAGGTGGTGGCATATCTCCAATTTCTTCGTAGATCGGATCGCTATTTAATCGAATCGATTCATAATGATGATCGTCATCAGTGTTGTTACCTATTTCGATATCGCACAGTGCAGCGTCTACTAGCATTTGATAGAACTTGGACCTTGTAGAGTTTGTGTCGTCTTCTGTCGAAAGTTCACTCGCCGACGCGTTATAACAGTCTGACATTGGTTCGAGATCTGAGAAAACTCCCATAGCACCGCTCTCGTACTCCATACTCTCATAGGGAGCAGAGCAGCTTATATCTTCATTTTCTGGATTAACAGAGTCAACTGATTTATCCCTATTCGACTCAGTATCCTTTACAATTTCTGGTGTCTTTGGTTTATCTTCTGTGAAATTTTCGTCTTTACTTACTTCCTCTTTCATAGACTTTAGGGAGCTCTCAATCAATTTTTCTATTGTAACTTTGCTGCTTTCTGTTCCCTCTTGATTTTTAGTTTCTTGGAGTTTAATTAAAGAGTTTTCTATCAATTTCTTTACTAGACTGGAATCTAAGCCTTCAGCCAAGTGTCCGAAGAAAGGATCATCAAAAAGCTTTGTGACAAAATCTCCATTCGGTTCAAGACTGTCCGTACCGTTTTCTTTGCTATGCGGAGGCGTATCCTGCTTACCACAAACGTGAGGAATCAGATTTCGCTTTACAGCTTCAACAGGGTCTCCCAAAATAGATGACATATCATTACAACTACTACTGCCATTTGTGTTTTCAGATGCATGTTTGTTTTCATCAGCAAAATATTCCTCGTAAGTGTTAGCATCATTTTTATCTTCTTTGCTTTTAGAAAGCATAGCACCAATATAAATTTGACTCTTCGATTTTTTGGTTTCTTTCTCAGGTGTGCCGACACTAATCGTGACAGTCGTTCCGGTTTGGTATGTATCGCAAGTATTTCCGTAATCATCATTTACAACAACAGAAGACAAATAAATCGGAGTGTCACTATCCACATTCATTGTAGAATAGCAATCATTTCCATTGATTTGAATTGATGTTTTTCTTGGTTCATTTTCATTAAACTTCATGGCACTAGACGAACATTTGGATTGATTGGTATCTTCTAAATCAAATTGTTTTACACGTAGTATAGTTTTCTGTTCATATTCATTAGCATCAGACCACTCATCGCTTGTAGAACTCGTAGAATTATTCCGAATGAACCGAGTTTTGATATAGTTATTGTGTTTTTTGGTTCTTAAGCGATCTTTTGACTTTTGTCGTGGAGGTGGCTCTGGAGATTCTGATAAACCGCGTCGTAGATTTGCCAGCACTTGTTTTGTAATGTCGCTGCTATCACTCAAATTACCAGTGTCTATATCATGGTGGTGAATTTGATTTTGTGGTGGTTCTGGAGTTGATTCTTCTTTTATAGGCTGTTGCTGTAAATTGTTTTGTGTCCTGATTTCAGTCTCATTGCTTGCAGTAACAAATATTTGACTTGTGTGGCCGTGTTTAGTTCTTGGCCGAAGAGCCATTGTGTCCAAAAACTTGGGAGGCGAAATCGATAAAGTTGTTGTTAATCTTTCTGATTCTGAACGACGTAACACTGGAATTTTTGGAATCTCATTATCTGAAAGTAGAAAAATATGAAGTAAATCAAAACGGATCAAAAACTATGTACAATAATAAATTATTTATTTTGTCAAATAGCAAATATCTTTATTCAAATAGGATAACAAAATTACCGCTTAGTCAATAACATAAATGGATTAGTCATTGTAAAAAAAAGAAAATTGTAAAAAACAATTGTCTCTTTTTTTAGAGCAATTTTGTTTTTCTTCCTAGTATAAACGCGGCTTGGGCGGAATAAAAAATAAAATAAAGGCACGCCTATTACCTTCTGTTTTTTCTGTAACTGAAATTGTTTTTTCATTATCACATAATTCAGTTACTTTGTCGACCTCAGCTTCTGTTTCACTCGTTGTTACCAAAACTTTTTCATAGCCATCTTGGCGGACTTCTTGATTGATAAGTTCCAATATTTCTATGTTACTTGTTTCGTTCATCATTTGATCATTTACTTGGTATTCAAGACTATGACTAACAACATCACCTTCAGCTTTTATATCTTCAACATCAACATTACTCTCTGGTGTTTCGTGTACAGTTGTTTGCTCAAAATTGAACTCTGCGGTACATATTACTCTTGTTTCCTCTTTCTCTACCAAAAATTGGACTCGTTTTCTTTGCAAAATATTATGCGAACTGTAATGCCCTTTATCTTTTGGCTTAGGTAGATAAAAGTGAGATACGCGTTTGCCATCAAATGAATCATCAGATGTTTCTGTTTTAGTTGTCGAGTCATTAAGTTCGTAATTTCTTGGTTTCTTTAATATAGATTTGATGGTATCATTTTTGTTGAAAATTTTATCAGGAGTTCTATTAAAAACTTTTCTATTAAATGACCTTTCAGGTAATCGCTGATTATCGCTTTCACTGTCATCGTCAGTTCGAACATTCCTTAATTTTCTGGGTGGTCGTTTAGGTGAGACACTCTTTTGCTTTGTACGATTAGTGGTGGGAATGCTTAGTACTTTCTTATTACTATTGTTTTTGCTGAGTGACATTGACTTCTTGTTTTCACTTTTTATGTTTGGTAAAGACAGAGAGGGAGAGGTTTCTGAATTTTTCATATCAGTTGTTTTGAGATCGAAATTTATAGGATCGTATGCAAGCAAATCGTCAGCTTTAGAGTCTTCAGCAATTTTTATTCTCTGACCACTTATTGCTTTTACATTTGAATCCGACTTTGATTTGCTGAGAGGCTTAAAACTTCCATTTTTAACGGACTCTTGAAATACGTCACCGAAATTATCATCAAATTCAATTTCTAATAATGACTTTGAACTACCATTTGATTTAACTAAATCATACGGATTTATGTCACAAGACAGAATTGATTTCTTGGAATCAGTAGAAGGAACGTTATCCTCTTCTACCCATACGTCAGTTACACGAGTGACAGACTTGCTCCTACTTTTCCGTAGAGTTTCTGGACTTGGTCTTTTACTTTTCATTCTACAAGGACTGATACTTTTGGCTCTCGATCGCGATGTTGAAAACTGACTGCCGATTCGTGCATCATGTGGTGGCGCCAATCTACTCCTACGCATTAAATCATACGGATCGGATTCTCCACTTGACTTTAAAATTGAGGGTCTTGATTTTGATCCTTGAACTCTGACTGTTCCTCCCTTCAGCATACCGGCCTCTCGACTTAAATGTGGTCCTCTGACTGTGCCTCCAACCAGCAGTCTTGGACTTTCGGCAATCGTCAATGGCAATCGAGATCCTTTGCATTTCTTACATATACTGACTTTGGTAGAGCTGGTTTTCTTCGTACCATTTAGGTACTCAGGACAGGAACATAGTATGACGGCATAGTTGTGAGGTGTTGGTTTCTGCGGTGTGCTTATTAGTACGGGGCCTGAGACTTCCGGGTATGCCGAGAAGACGCTGGGCCTCAAGGGTGGGGTTTGGGTCCGGACGGACCCGTACAGCCAAGTCTCCGCATACTTCATTGATTTAGACAAGGCGGATCCTCCAGGACCTATTGTTCCGTACATGTACGGGCTTTCCGGTGACTTCTCTGGTGACTTCACAGTTCCAGAGGTGTTCAGTTTTAGTTTCGATGACCATTTCTTCGGCCGCGTGTTGTCGGGTGAGTCGTATATCTGAAATAGAAAGAAAAAATTTGTTAGCATAATAAGAAAATCTAGGTAGTTCAACAATTTTTATTTTGCAACTTTTCCAAAAATTTGATGATAAATTTTTCAACAAATCACAAAAATCAAGATGTCATTCACTGTATGTCATCTGCATTTAAATTAGAAGTGGTATTTTCGATATGTGTAACATAAGTCGGACAATTTAAACGGAAAACCTTTGAAGTTATATTCAAACATTACAAAATTCTCCGTCTGTACAACTCGTAGCCGAGTTTCGACCCTTACAATCATCAACATAAGCTAATCTTCCTCTAATGCGAGGAACCGTCGGTCGGCGCTAGTTCACTCACGTCCGCTTTGTATACTCTTAACATTCGTTTGTTATTCAAACGAGGATGGTCCAATTAAAGCGGAAACATTATTGTGTCGGTTTACAGCCAACAAACCCCTTTCGTGGAGGCCTTTTAAATTTCGAAACACAATCAGGTTGAAATTGCATTAATGGGCTTGTGTTTGTATTGGGGAATTAGAAAATTATATACGTTCGCATATTTCTTTCCAATTTATATGTACATTCATGTAGATGTGGACGACACATCTTAGATTAAAATGACCCCATTTTTAGTAACATTCTTAGATATGAGGTAATCAAGAGACCATCGGAAGTTTGTGTATTTAATGTCTGAGGCAATAGGTTGCCTATATCAGTTAGCTTAGCAGTGATGCACCATTTTCTGATAATTATGGATAACAGTCAGTCAACTGTCATAATTGTCAAAGGGCATGGTCAAATTGACCATCTATTACTCTGTCTTGCCTATTTTTGTGTGCGACAGAAAATCAAGGGATTCAAAAGTATTATTTCAATTTAGAATAGTGGTAAGACTTGGACATTAATAATGAAGAAGTTCTCCAACTTTTTTCCGCAGACAAAACTAGCGTCAAACGACTTAAAAAGAGAGAAAATTTCTGAAGAATTGCAGCGTAATAACAACAGCCAAGGAATTTTAAGTGCCAGCTTAATGTCCCGCCAGTAATAAGTGACGTTGTAATTGTAGCAGTTTGTCGTTTTGCTCTTGGACATTGTTCTTGAATTGATTGCTTGTTTATTTGTCGCTTTGTCGCTTTTGTCTTTTACTTACGGGCTGTTATTTGTATTTATTTTTAAAGGTTGTGATTTGTTACAAAATTTTACTCGTGGGTGTCATAAAAGCTGACTTAGAGAAATCCAGGGAAAAGGGGCGACTTTCTGCACAATGTTGACTCTGAAAATTTTTCATACATCTGATCGCGCAAAGCTTTTTTAAATCTAAGAGACAATCGGATTGTTGGTCAAAAATATATTATTAAAATATCATCATGAGTAAATTTTTGTTTTTACCGCGAAATCATTTCGCGGAATTTATTGTCGTAGTGATTTGACATCACAAAGATTTCAAGTCTGTTTGAAATCGAAAACTCGACCTCACAAAATCTCTTCCGATGTTTAGTACCTGAAATACCCTAACAAGCAAACTACCTCAAAAGCGGAACCATTATGTGAAAGGCGAGTTTGCCGTCACAAAACACGATCCCGAACGCAGTACCTTACACATGCTCGGACAGATTTTCAAACAGATCTCATTGTTCCACCGTCTGCTGGCCGGACAAAGCGTCTGCCGGATAACCGGACGGCCGGACCGTAATTAGAATCCAGTCCGAACCGGACCGAACCGGCCTGTTTGTCGGTTTTGGAAACCTCTGACGAGGAGGAGATTGATCCGGTTTCTGGAGGAGCTGGGATTTGTGAAATGGCTAGGGTGTAATAGTAATGATCTGTACCTAGTCCGCACCGCAGATTTCAAACAAAGCTCAAAGAGAAGCCTCAAAGTGTACCATTACTCGATCTCAATGAAGCTTCTTATTAAAGGTGCATGCCTACAGAACTTAATATGTTAATTTTTACATTCAGATATAATTAAGCTACAGGGTAAAGAAAAGTAGGTCACAAAAGATCTAGATAGGTGTGTGCAAAATTTCAAAAGCACTTGCCCTGATAAAACCATGCTCGAAGGTGCCCAAGTCATTTATTCAGCTTACACTCTCAAACGTTATCTCAGAACGCCATTGACCAAAATCGGATATTTAAATCGGGTTATCCGTGTAAGCTATTGTCCGACTAAATTGAAAACCGCACTATATCCAAGGCGATAGTATTAGGGAGAGAACAATGTCTCTTGTTAGCGTTAACTAGAGTAGCATCAGGCAGGGTTGGCAGCCGCGGTAACTTGATTAAAATTACGGACACCTAAATAGCGCGGGTGTGTAAGCGTATTTTATTTCGTTTCAAGCAGAAAATTCGGAGAACATTCTTGGCAGATTTGGAGAACATTCTTGGATGCGATCAATGTTTCAGATGAAATAACCAGCCAGCATAACTTATTTTGAAAGTGTTTCATGATTGTTGTTAGATGGTCAATAAATAGGTAGAAGAAAAAACTGAATAGTATTATCCCCTAGGACATCCAATAACTATTGTTATGTTTATTCATATTTTTGAACTTTAGGTGAGAGTAGAGAGATTTAAAAACACTGGGACACAAGCTGTACCAGGGTAGAAGAGGCGTCATAGGTACCTATTTAATGTGGCACACTATCTATTTACCTAAAACGGTTACCTACAGTAATAACAATTCTAAAAAAATCAACCTCATTCCAAGCGAACAAAATTGGTGGCGTTAGCGAGCATAAAAATAGGATTTCCTAAAGTTTTAGTATATTTTTGTCAACGATGGCAACCCTAAAATTATATTGTGATACTCGTAGCATGCATCTGCCTTGAGTATTAAGCTTTCCTGCAATATAGTCTGTGTTATCTCCTGCGTGAGGGTTCCTGGAGATTATGATGCGAATTTTTAAATATATTGTCCTTAAGGCAAACCCTTTTTACATTTTGTGATTTTATTTCATTAACCTTATAAGCACGACTTACCAACAGGTAGTTTGTTTTTCTGTTAGTAAGCAGCTATCTACACAGTATACCTCCAAGAAGTGTATTTGTTCTCAATCCTAATGGTTACTTTAAATCCATGTCTCGGAACTATGACTAAATGGGAACATCATTATTATATAATAAAACTAAGTTGATAAAATGTACGTGCTGATAAAACTTTAAAAGGATTTCCGGTACGATAAAGGGACTTATATAGTGCAATAGCCATTTATCTCCCCTCGAACAAGAAAGTTCCCGTTTTAATTTAAAGGGCGTATTTTTAAAGATATAAGGGCTTTTACAATCCCTCAAGTAGTGGCGCCATCTATTGTCGAGTAGTCGAACTCCACCTCCAGTTGTATTTATATCACACAATGTATTTCAAACTTTTTTAGACCAAACAGATAAATACCGCGAGTGAAACCGCGCGCGGAAAGCTAGTTGAAAATAAAAGAATACAATAAAGGTGGTGCAACCAAAATTCAACTGCGTTGAATGATACAAATGATATCGTGTTCTCTGCTCTCGCAACTTGGGATCTCGTGGCTAAAATGACGCTTTTTTTTAGACACAAGCGATTAACTCAGCTACTTCATCGTTTGCTGTTAGAAGGGAATGATATGTTTTCCCATTGTAAAATGTAGCCTTGATATTTAACTATAATTTTAACAATTAAAGCGCTCTGGTAGTACCTTTATTTTTAATCTGTGTAGTACTTCCAAGATTGTTATGCATTTAGCAAAATCTTTAATATAAATAAAAAAATATGTTTTATAATTTCCAAATAAAAATACTATTCGAACTTAGGTAGATTCTAAAATTGCTATCATCAATAACTCTCCTTCTGAGGCAGTCAGCTAAAAACAGCAGCATTTTAGCTGCCTCTGCTACAACCTGCGCATGAGCAAAGCAAAATTCAGTCACGACGGATCATTGTTAACGCAATGAAACATTTGAACTAGATTGAGCTTTCTATAGCACTGTGAAAACTTCGAACACGAATCGCCAATCAATACTGCGATAAACAACACTAATAAAAAATAAAGTAATAAAGATCTCCTTAAAAGTGACAACTGGTCTATTACTATGAGACAAAACGTACTCTCTCTCTTCGTATGGGACACTGAGTTAGTCGTCCTACGACCCGAATTGACCAGATGAACCAAACGCATTAAGTTGATACAAACTCAAAGTGATTTGCAATGGACTAGTTCATACAAGTACCTACTTAAATAATTATTGGTGATTATCTATGAAAGCGGTGCCGTAGCAATTAGAAAATATGCATCAGATGATCAGATCTATCTCTCAGCTAATAAATTTTTTAAACACAGCTGCTGAAATAAAATATTTTGTTTTTATTTAAGTGAATATCCCATAACTTATGAATCTAATGATTCTTACACAACCGCGGTGCGTAATACTAGCCGCCGTTCTCATATGACCACTTAGCATTCGATCTCAGTGGCCTTTAGCAACCTAGTTACCGCTACGTGTGACCGGAGCCTAAGGATTGGGTTACTAGGCTGGGATATGTTAAATTTCTCTTAAGTGTTATGCTATGATGCCGGCTTAAAATAGCATCACCCCAATTTTACCCGTGTGTGGCGAAAAAGCGACTTAGGGATAATTATCCAGGGAATGGGCAGCAGCGTTCCCTGTGAATTAAACGGGATATTATAAATTGCATATCAAATAAATAATCACCTATCAATACATATTCATCATTTATATTTCTTTTTACATCAAATATCTTACTTCACTACAAATAAACTAAATGTTTAACAAAACATAAACTGCAGATAATTCGAAATGTTACATCAATATGACATAATTTTTTTCCTCATAATGCAATACAGATAAATTTATTTTTGTACAATAATACTACATACATAGCATGAATACTGACTGCACAGCAAATTTTCCATATTTCATAGCAAACATACGTAAGTAAACATAAGTTTATAGGTCCGTTAGGTATAGCCTAACCGAACCTGGCGCGGAAAGCGCCAGGTTAGGTTAGGTTAGGTTAGAACTTTGACCACAACGCACGAGCCGAGCGAGCGGAGCGAGCGTGCCGCGGCAGCGGCCGGCGATGTGCCAGAAACGACACGCTAAGCGCGTCATCAATTTAAAATATGATTATCGATGTGTATGATTAACAATGATGGTTCATCTCTAATGAAAACTGCTGTAAATAATATAAAATAGAAGCTATATTTAAAAGAAAAAGAGTTAACAGGTATAATGTGCATTAAGATTATTAGCTGTGCATTGATGAAAAAGCTTTTGCTTTAGGATAAATCGCTGTACGCTGCGAAAATAAATTGTAGTGTGTTTAGTGATATTTTGAGTTGAATATTATGCTGTGCAATCAGTAATTTTGATGGGAATTTGGAATCTTATTGCATAGAAAAAGGATATTTTTTGATTTGCGTTTAAATACTACCCGAATTAAACATCTTGCACTGCGTTCGCCAATCCACCTCCTAAGCGTGGTGAGTATGCAATACCCCCTAATACGGGGGAAGACCATGTCCAGCAGTGGACTGTTGTGGCTGCAAAAGTAAAGGTAATATCGTGGTTTGGTCTCAGGATCTGGAGGTCCCTGGTTTGTTCCTTGCATTTAATTTCTACACAACCGCGGTCCCTACAGCAACCTAAGTAGTCACTGCTACAAGTGTGACCAGTGCCCTAGGATTGGATAACGAGGCTGGGATATTAACAGTGAAAATGTAGTTCACTTGGTTTTGCAAGGATGAACAAAGTGGTAGAATAATCCTACACAAGGTACTTGAAACCCCAGAGGAAATTAGGTCAATTCTATGTATTAAAATCAAATACCTTAAAAGATAATAAAGAGTTAGTAAGTACGTATTTAAAAATACACTGGAACTAATCTTCTAATAAGAACGAAAAGGGTGTAAAGTCGTTAACGTAGAAAATTATAGCGCATGATATTTGCATCTTTAAGACATCGAACCATGATATGATGCTGGAAGTTTATAAGGTTGGATGATTCTTAATTCTAAAGTAGACAATGTAACAGGTGCATTTAATTTATGCTCAAAGTGATTGAATAGGTCCACAAGCGTACTGCGTTGCAAAACAAACATTGGTAAGGCAAGACCTAAGCTCGAGTGGGATTCAGCCAGTCAGATTTGCCAAATGCCAGAGATCTGGGACGGATGGTTCTGCTTGCTACTGGACTGAATTTTACTAAGAGATAAATCGACTACCTGCAACTTTTTGAATCCAGGTTTCAAACAGGTAAAAAAATGTAATTACGAGTTAGTTATAAATACAATTACGAAATGTCTGAATTCAGTGAAATAAAACAATTATTTTATTCTGTTTCGCATAAATTCAGGACTTGTAAAATTTTAATTAATCTGAGACATGTTTACGTACTCATTTCGAATAACATTTTGTGCCTAATAAATGCGTTTAAAACAATGTTTTCGTGATGAATATATTAAGACAAGCTTAAATTACGAATCTCAGACTACACGCTTGACATTCATTCAACAGGCTTAATTTACGATTACACAAACCATTCTGGGTAAAGAAAATACACGTTTAATATACAGATTTTTTCTTATACTAGGTGTTTTAATTAAACTGCTTGTTTTATATATATTTTTAAGAAATGTAGAGATTTGATTTCAAATAGATCCGCAAATTTTAACGAAATCTTAGGTTGATTCAATATGACATCAAAGATGTATTAAAATTCCGTGTATAAACTACACACAATCTTACTCTGCAATAAAATATTTGGTTTAAAACGCTATTCAATTAAGTTATCAAGTAAAACTGAGAATGAACCCATGTCGGGCGGTGGACTGTTGTGACTGTAAAAGCTAAGGTAAGTTACAACTGAGAAAAATCCCATCAGAGAAAATTTCGTATCCAATCCGCGAATTAAACTATCTAAGAGATTGCATTTCTAGAGACAAAACCTTTATTTATCAGCTTTGGAAAATGTTTATTCAATAAGAGAATTTCCAAACACATTTGGACTTCACAACGCTCGTTTCCACGCAGATCCAAAAGAGGGCGATCTAAAATCTCCTTCGAAACTCCGCAAATGTAGAGTTGGTTTTCGTATTTTTCCTCAAGGAATTCTATAACAGGTTAGGAAGAAGTGCGTCTCGTCAGCAAGCCCAATCGAGCTAGGGCTATGTTTGATCAACATCATAGATTTCGATGCGTTTTTTTTATAAAGAGTGATTTAAAATAAAGATTTTTTACGTATAACACAATGCGACTTCTTATTCCCACGGGAAATGTGTAACAGCGGGTGCAACCGCTGGACAGGCGGGCTCTTAACTCAAGAACTACTGACTAGGCTTTTTTAATACTCATTGCACTGAATACAGTTTTAATGTAGAGCTTCACCATTTTAATTAAATCACAGTCAGTCTGATTTCAGAACCACCATTTAAACAATTACAGAGGTACACGGCATTCGGTGCTGGCGAGAAGTTTCGTCAGCTAGCCTGTGGGTTTTTAGCTCGTAGCGTCTTTCGTGTTGTGGTCTTAATTTTGACATTTTACAGGTAGGTTGCACAAATTATGCAACAAATGCTGGTATATCAAACATATCCCTGGCTTGATTAGGCTTGCTGGCGAGACACACATTGGGAAGAGTTTCTTAAAAGGTTATCCGATGTCCGCTATCGAACGCTCCAAACATTTTATTTCGTCCACTCGGTTTTATGAGCAAGCGGGTACGTGACTCTGGTTGTATAGATTTTTGAATAAATGATAGGTTTAGAAAAGTGGGGTTTCCATCTGGTCTCTACAAAGCTTTTTGTTTTGACCTACACAAGTTTTGGTTAAAGCAATTTGTAGTTTTTGTAGAATAAGGTACGTGGGTTGGGTAATACTCGTATACAATAAAATACTTTTTAGTATTTATCTGGTTTAAAATAGTGAAAACAAAGGATAACTTTGCACTCTTAACTTAGCTAGTCGTAACTTATCACTATTTTGATTATCTTCTTAAAGTAAATTATTTATACGTAAGTGCCTTTAACTGAATGATAATATTAAGAATTTTTTCACTTTGTTTTGTTATTTTAAGAAGTACAAGACACATTATGGACAAAGAATTATTTTATCTTATCTTATTTTTCACTTTAATATAATTATGATTTAATTCAAAAAAATTAATAATAGGTAGTAGGTATAACCTACCCATTTTTAACTTTAGTTCTTGCCTTGTCTCTTTGATAAAGATTTTTATAACGAGGCATCTGTACCAAACGGTATTATCCGTTGAGTATTGACAATACGTTGTTACATCTACAAAGCACAGGAGAAACCAGTTATCAAAGAATCTACGTTTCAAATACCGAGTGTAAGGGATGGTGGTATACCTAAGAAACTAAACAATTTTTCCGAGCCAACTTATGGTGACAAACGACCATTTTAAGGACAAAAAGTATGCCCTCCTATGTAAAGTCCGCCAGTCAATTTTATATAGGACGTAAAGTTTTTCTCGTTTCCCTCCATTGACTACATAGCAGTGGCGAAAGGTCCACACATGCCGATTCCCATCGGCTTCCTTTTCAATAGTTTACGAATCCTTACTCTCACATCAATCTACTTTCAGACAAAGGTATATTTTTCTCTCCGGCCCACCTTTGGTAAAATGCCACCCCCTTCCATCGCTACATATGCAATTTCTTTAGTGTCGTCATTGAATCCAGGGTTTATCGGTTCGTCGGATGACTCAGTGTCCTACACGAATAGAGAGATCGACGAATCATGCCTGCAAGGCTGCAAAGATTTTGGTAAACGTCCTTTACACCCTGTATATGTATTTTTATCGATGTGAAAAGCCGGGACGGATATCAAAGTCATCATTATTTTCAGCGGGCAGTCCATTCATGCGGAAATTTTTAGTTGGCGCATCGCACGCTCTCAGAAGAAAATCAATACACTAGGTAGGTATAGGCAAGTTTAAACTAGATTTAAAATGGATAAACTCTTACCGGGAGTAACAGAAAGGGTATAACAAGCCGAAAGGAGGTTAAAGTACTAATGAAACTGAACAACTTTCCCCATGGAAAATGGGTCAAAATATGAAAAAATTGGACCTCCCATACAAAATCGCCGATCAGCTGATTGATTCTCTATAGGAGGTCCTTATTTTTTTTATTCAACCATGTTCCATTGGGAAAGATCTTCAGTTTCATGAGTACTTTGACCTCGTTTCGGCTTGTAAAACTCTTTCTGTTACTCCCTATAATTCTCAGTCAGAGACACCTACCTATTTCAACAATCAAAAGATCTTTTATTCGCCTTTTGCGATTCTCTATCGCCTTGATTATTTTCTAAATGTCATTGAATAAAAACTTTTGAGCAATGTTATAATTTAGAAGAAAAAGATATCAAGCAAGCAAAAAGCACTACCTACAAAATTGCATGCACCTACTTAACTTTATACAAACATTTTTACGCGATACGAACATTTTGCTAAATAATTTTATAATTACAGAATACTCAGTAATACCTACCTAAATGCTTTTTCAGAAAACCAATATTTTCTTTTAGAAATAGCAGACAAATCCAGAAATGGGTACAGATAACAATGAGATAATGTTATTAACGAACTAGTCGATAAATTGAATGCGGGTATTCCACCTGCGGTCGGGGTTGCCAGATAAAAGTGGAGATACCTTACTTGATTAGAAAATAATTTAAGACATTATAATTTGGTTTAGTTGCGTATCAAAATACCATTCCCAGACCTATTAAAAAAATTAATGATGTAAACCACAAGCATAGGTAATTTTGAATTAAACTTAAGAGTAGAGTTTTTGGTTATAAAGTGTTTTAAGTTGATATTTATATGCTATAGAATATGCTTATCTTAGACAAAACTTTCCTGTGTCTGATTAATCTTGGTTTAAATAGCTTGCTCATCAAAATGTTTCAAAAAAACACTTCAGCAAATTTTTAAAAACAAATGTTACTTACTGCTAACTTAATTACAAACAAAAAAATCCTTTATACTTAATCAACTCGTGCCGATCATAAAGTGTTCTACCCAATTTGTTCTTTGTTTGAATTTATTCCGCTGGCAACCCTTTCCATTAGGTTTTCCGCAAACGAGGGGAGCATGTAATTCCACGTGGCCAGCAATTTTTTGTCGAGATTTCCCGCCGTTTCGCCCCGTCCTGATAACGGGAAAATATAGACCGGTGTCCACGATTTTTTCAGCAATGCACGATCGTTTTTCTGATAACGCTGTGGTAATGACTCGTTTTTATGCTAGCTGTGGTAATTCTTCTGATTATTGCGTATAGATAAACGGGAGAGTAATTTTCCAGCTAGATCTGGTCAGTAAATAAATTGAGTGGGAAACAATCATTCAATTTTATTTTATTTAAACTGAATATCATCAAAGATTCTACTTTAAAAATATACGATGTATTGAAAACATGTATTATTTTCGCCACAGGCAAGATTTGAACCTGTGACCTTCGGCATTACAGATGCCGAAGTTCAAAAAGTTTTCCAAAAATACAAAATGTCTTCTCCATTTTTCCTCAATTTCCGCGTTTAAAAATACGCACTCACGTTTGCGACCCCAACAGACCGTTTTGTATACAAAAATGTCGATCACATTTAGCATGTCGTAGGCTGGTGTCAATCTGAAACTTTGACACGAGGGTTTATCAAATCGTTCGACGTTTCGTTAACCCACACGAAATGAACTAGAAAAACTACCAAAATAGAGACGTCAAATTCCCTACCCTTTTCAACAAAGTTCCCTTTCCATTCAACACATCAACATTAGTTTTCCGAAAATACTAGTTCGATATTCGAACTATTCCCTCGCTTTTACCGGAGGCTAGGGAAGTGAAAAAATAATCGATTACATATTAGAGGAATCGATGTTTGTATATTATGTTGATCGATTAATTCATTATCGGTTTTTTAAATTATTTCTATAAACGAATTATTTCGTGGATTTTGTATCATCAATTAAAATAAAATGCTCCTTATTTTGGGTCCCTCGTAATATTTTCTTTCGGAGGTATGATGTTTATTTTATCTCTGTTAAAAATTAATTATAGTATAAAAAATATTACAATGGAAAATCAAGTAGGTACTCTCTTTCTCTTTTCATGTGGAATACCGATTTGTCTAAGGATCAAAGTCAAGTATATCCGGAAGGTTAACCTATTATTAAAATGCGGTGCTTTCTTTGTATGAAATCAATTTACTTTTATCGTTTTTTTTTCTTGGCTTAATATTATCGATTATTAAAAAATCGATATTTTGTTACACACCTAAGTCACATCCCTGCCGGAGGGCGGCTTTGTGAGAATGTTCAGTTTGGCGCTAACTTTTTACCGGGACTTTTTGTAGATTTCCGGTGAAAAACGTATTGATTGATGACTAGGTACAAAACAGGCTTTAGTTCAGTGGTCAACTTTATTCGTGTTTTTTAAATGTTGTCTATTCAAAATATTGTGTTGTAAGTTTGTGTGATACAGTAAATGTGACTAAGCATTAAACTATTTTAATGCTTAAATTACTTAATTACATAAATGTGAGCTACAAAACGGACTAAACAATATATTGTAAATAAAAATAACATACAAACATATATCAGACATTTATCTATCCCAACGGCCATGCATTTACACCACGTCTGACAAAAGTTTGAGAGGCAAGAAGTTTGGAAGACTGTGTGTTAGCCTGTCACCTAAAATTGCAAGACACACCCACTCTCAAATCCCTTCGTCGATTATTTTCTTACGACACCTACTGGAAAGATATAGGGTGATTATATTCTAAGTTGGTATCACACGGTAGGCGAATGAAACTAGGTAGGTATAAATGGTTTTTACTGCACTGACAATTTAGTGCTTCCACTACCTACTTGACGCTTTTTGTATTTTACTTAGTAGTATTATCGCAGCAACAAGTTATCTTGAATCACTTTCATAGAAATATTACCTATTAATCTTATACCCATTTACTAAATTAAATTACAAACATACATCGATAAACATTCTGATCACAACATAAAACCCCAAAACACGTCCCAAGAAACGTATTATAAACACAATGTAAAACGGCGCCAAGTCCTCCCAATGGCCAAACTTCGAGTCACGTAACACCGTATTCCATTTCAGCTTGTATCATTCCTACAATTTATTGTATTATACGAGTTATGTTATTAACAGGGTGTTAGGGTAACTGTTTACATGTGATTTCCGTATAAGGGGGTTGTCGTTTTACGTAGCATATTTTATATGTTTTTTGTAAAATACCACTGTCACAACAACAACATTGACTGTATGAAAATCTATTGTGAAAGTTACACACCAAAACGACAGGATTTATTTGTCCACATAATAGTTATTTTACCGGGTCTTATCGCGACAGTTTCATAGGTAAATAAGCGATGTAATTAAGCGATTGAAGCTATTACATGTGAAAGTAATCACGAGAGCTTAAAAAGTTTGACAGGAATTGACAGGATTTGTAATCACAGAAATCAAACAAAACTTTACAAAGTAGCACATGTAGCGGTGACAGGCACCTGTCAACTGGCTTTCGAGAAAGCTATCTATTTCAACAAAAATACAATTTATTATTTGACAATTACCATTCTGACACCAGGGTTTTGTTGGAGGACTCGGTGTCTCACTCGAAAAGAAGAAGGATTACAACCAACATTACAACTAATAGTTTGTTTAATCTTATCTAATCTCTGAAATGGGTTGGTTGAGATGCGGCTGCGAGAAAAAGAAAACTTCCAAATGAAACTTAAATATCTCCAAAAAGAAACATGGCTGCTTATTGAGAAGGAAGTCTAATAAATTGAAATAGTATGAAAACTACTTGTAATCGTTTTATTCTTATCTTCAGAAGACCTGCGAAGCGTTCAGTCAGACTGGCATGGCTAAGTTCAGTCTCTAAATGTTCCCGACAGTGGTATGAATTTATGAGATAAATTTCCTTTGGGTGCTTGGTCTAAGTCAAGATCATAAGCCTTTTCTCAAAAACTTAAGCAAACATTCTTCAACCAATGTACTTACATACAGACACCATCAATTAGTCACTGTTGTGGCTGTAACACTGATGTAGAGTTACATATTTTAAAAAGTTGGTTTTGGCAAATCAACTCAAATCAAACGATTAATTACTTAAATAATGTATACATGCATATAACGGTATTAAGAATTTGTTTTTTTACAATTAGGCACTAAGAGTATAGTCCAGAGATTTCTTAACTTAAATCTGCAGGGAGCTAGGTATCACTTAGTTTGATAATCTCTAGTCATATTTACGATAAGGTACTCAGATACCAGTAGACTTAAGTTGATACTGATCCACTGTATTAGCTCTAAAAAAATAAAAAAGAAAACTCATTACCAATTTAATTACTTCTCTTCTTACACTCGACGTCCCAAGGAGTCGAGGATTCACTGTCGTGAGCAGTTAAAATTTTATATCATCCCCTCCTTTACGCTCCCTCATATAAAATCGGGAGGTGTAAAATCGGTCTATTTTTATGTCTAAGAAAGCCGTAAATTTTGAGTGGATTTTTTTATTTGTATGACAGTTCGAGAAGTGTATCTGGATATGTGGATGCTTACTATGACGATTTTTACGTTAGTATAACATTTAAGCAGTGTTCAAAAGTACATACCTAGACAAATATACCTAAACTGTAAACAAATTTACCGAAAGCTTTTCAACTGCCTGTGCAACTGTACTACTTTTCACAAGAAAAAAATCTCCAGTTTACTCGCTTGATAATGTAGTTTTATAGCGATTTGAATTAATACATAAATATTTTCATAGAAAATTCTTACGGAAAGTCTGTTCCCAGTGAAAGTTCATTAGTAATTGTAACTGGTTCATTTTTCTTTTACAAAACTTTTCAACATCCTGTGATTTTTATTTGAGTTCCATGAAGCAGTTCAAAGTGCAGTAAAATTGTACTGAAAAAAAGGGTTTACGTTATTTCTTATTGCGTTCGTCTTTACTTTCATATGAACCCTTTTCCTTCCTTTGAATGTATTGTACATAACAGCACTGATATAAAACCTTAGTATAAAACTAGGTACTATTTGATTACTTACGACAAGAGATAATGCAATTTAATTTAAGGTCAAACAAAAATAGGTTAGAAGGCTTAGCAAGTCTGCAGTAGCATTTATTACTTTAATGATTAGATTACTAGTTGATACCTAGATTACTATCTAGAAACATGATTTATCGAGTGCAGGCTAGAGAGACAACATTAATAGTTTTCCTTGACTCTAATGAGGATCAAATTATTCTGAAAATAGACACCTACCTACCTTTGCTATATAGGTAGGTATTTTTTTAATTGATGATAACTCCATCTTACCTGAAACAACAAAAGTGAGTCACACATTCAATAATTTGATTAGTGGTTATTGTAAAGATACTTCGGAAAAAGACACATTTATTAGTGCAGTGTCATGTCATGATAGTGCTGTGTATAGATTCTCAATGGCTTCTATGATATGCTGTCAAACAACTTTGACAACAGAGTTCCAGTACTTTGAAAAATACTACAAATATGAACATTCCTCCTTCATTGATTGAATCTAAATACATGTCTAGACACGCTTCATGTAGCAAGTTTAGTAGAAACCATCTGAACCTGCATTCGGATATTATTTGCTCCAGCCTGGTCCTTGAGATATTTACTTTTCTCTACGATCACGGCGACGTAGGCACCCAGATCATTCTAAAACACAGTACCTACATCTTAGCGTCACAAGTCATCGTTATGTATGCGTCTTGACCTCGCCCACAGTGTAATGTGAAAATGTCAGACAAGAATTAACATTGTTCCTGATATTGATTCAATTCTTGCATGCATGGCAATTTAGTCACCCAGATCATACCTACTAAAACACAGTTAATCCTAGCGTCTCAAATCACCTTAACTACGCGTCTTGAGCGAGGCTCACAGCGCTATTTGAAGAATCTTATTCAAGTCTTGACACTGTTCCTGATATTGATTCAAACCTCGCATGCATGACAATTTAGTCGCTCAGATCATATCAAAACACAGTCCATCCTACCATGGCAGGTCATCGTCCGAAGTTCAAATAATTGTTATCTATGCATCTCGACCGAGACTCAGAGCGCATGTGAGGTGAATACCAAACAGTGGACTCTAATAACTACCCTCGCTTTTGTTATTGTAATGCGGTGGAGCTGGATAACACGTAAAGGACTGAGGATTAAATAGGTACATCATCATCATCACATCAGCGTATACCTAGCATTCCACAGCAGGGCGTAGGCCTCCCCAGGGTACGTCACGATACGATGTCCCATTTTCGCCATCCAGTTTCTCTACCAGACGCTCTCTTAAAAGTCAAGGCTTAAAAATAAAATTGACATGGCTTTATTTGCTACTAGCCATTTGCAGCTATCTACGCGTTTTCCTAAAGGAATGAAAAGTTTTCTTGTGGTAAAAAATAGGTAGTGTTTTGACGCACAATGCCATGTGAGGTGAATATCAAACAGTGGTCTAATAACTACCTACCCTGGGTTTTGTTATTGTAATGCGGTGAAGCTTTATAACGTGACGAGGACAGTGGATTGTAAAATGCAGTTTTTTTTTAAGTTTTACATATAAACACATTCTTTTCGAAATGTAAAGTTTGTAAGTTTAGGATTATAGGATTATTAGTTAAGTTAGAGCGTTTAAATTCAAAAGCTTGGCTCTCCGTAATATTTTGTTCACAGGGAAAGTTATTACAATAATTGAAAACCTCCATTTTTGTTTACGTCGGTTAAAAATGTTATAAGGATCAAAATTCTTAACATTTTACGACACAAATAGCAAGACTAGTAAACAACAATTTTATCACCACACTATCCTCTTTCAAACAAATTTTAGTAGCAGTAAAACAAAGTGTAATTTGATTTTATAGTCTCCTTTTATAATTTAACCGAAACATGAAACTAGCATCAAAATATTGTTTAATTTTACGCCCGACCTATAAAATCCTTTGTAAATACCATAACCCGGTCCCGAAGCGTACTAAAATAACTGTTAAGTAGTTAAATCTCACCTTAAATGTGGGTCAGTAATTTTATATGCTTAAAATAATTCATTTGTTGAATAATAAATATTCATACCTTAAATTTTTGTACGACAATATAAGGGAGTGAAATAATGACAGCAAATGATATTTTTAAACGTGAAAGCCAGTTCCATGTTTTTTTTTTTATTTATGTAGCCTATATGATAATATTATGTGTCCCACTACTGGGCAAAGGTCTCCTCATAGAAAATGGCGAGACGTCTTGGTCGCATTTAGTAGTGACTTGCAGTCAGAAACTGGATACCAAGGAGAGTTTAATGTTTAAAATTATAATTCTTTCATCATCTTCCTGCCCTTATACCAACCACTTGGGGTCGGCGCAACACGTTTTGTTGAACACGAAATCGTGTTGCAAAGGATTTACGACCGGCCGCCTACCAGACGTCAACCCTCCTTGGGAATGCTTTTGTGGTGGATTAACCGCCACCATACGGTTGGCCCTGGCTGTTTGGGTCGGGTTTATCTCTCGCCTCTTACGACCCCCACGGGAAGAGAAGGGGTGGTGCTATTCTACTTTGCCGGCACCACACGGCCGGTTTATAATTCTTTGTAGGTAGCTATTAGTTATACGAGTGAAATTATAGTTGTTTGATCCTACAGCGTATCAGTTCTCCCCATTTTACAAGCGCCTACCTTACCACCAATACCAATAGGTATTCCTAGAAGCTACAAGTGGCTACAATAACATTTGGATAGCCGTTCGACGTTGGACGCAGTCATTGAAAAAATGTTGGTCTGTTAAGGTGCCTGGAAGATAAATCTGCTGAGGCCATCACACGGTTGTTGCTAATGATGACCTTATTCCTTTAAAATTCTCCTTCATTATCGCCAGCGAATCCACCTACTTATTTAAGGGATTAATTTATACTGGTTTTTCTTAGTAATTGTATAAAAAACCAGTATAAGTGGGTCCCTGAAATGGGCAGTTAGATTTGCTAATTTTAGCGTGGTTCTTTAACTGATCGGATCCCAATTCGTTAATTTTGTATGTAGCACCGTTTCAACAAATTCAGTCGAGGTTTCCAATGAAATTGCATCGTATTACCATTTTATAAATGACTTACCGATTCACCGAACAGAATGATCAATATCGAGGGTAGGTACAACAATGAGTTGTAAATTGATGGATTTGTTCGTCGTGTGGACTAGTGTTGCTGAACTATCGACAGCACTGTTATCGATAGTTTTTTAGAAAACCTCTACGCAGTCGATACCATTGATAGTTAAAACTGCAGGACTAAATACTATCGTCAAGTGCAACACTATCTATACTATCAATGTATCAATATTGCTGTATTTCAAATTATCGATCGATACTATCCGGTCCTACCGGGGGACGCAATAATTTTGATCTGTGGCCAACCTACACAATCGATAGCATCAATGCCTACCATAGATAGTTCAGACTGTACTACTGCAATACTATCGTCAAGTGCAACACTATCGATGGTATCGATTGAAAAACAATTGCTCGTAGCCATACTATCGATACTGTTGCTGCATTTTGAACTATCGCTACTATCTATCTATCGATCTATTGCCGTGTGATGCCGGCTTAGAATAGCATCACCCCAATTCTACCCATTTCGTAAAAAGCGACTAAGGGATATTCATCCAGGGAATGGGCAGCAGCGTTCCCTGTAAATTAAAAATCTTGCACTGTCACAATCCGCCTGCCAAGCGTGGTATGTATGGCAATACCCCCCGTTAGGGGGAGGCCCATGTCCAGCAGTGGACTGTTGGGGCTGTAAAGGATCGATACTATCGATAGTTTATCGAGTCTACTATGGAGCGACAACACTAGTGCGGACGCGGCCCTGCCGGGTCACCGGTTTCATTTGAGGACGCAACAACTTTGATCTGTGGTCAGAGGGCCGCGGTGCCAAATTACACACCTAGGGATCAGGTTAAAAATAAATACTATGTAGGGTCTAAACTAAACTGTAGGGTCACGACATGGTTCGCCAAAAATCATTAGTCGAATCTAAAATCTAATTTTTTTTCATTATCTAGGAGCACTATCTTGCCACCGCCAAGACGAGCCAAAACAAGCTCAAGCGAATGATCTACCTTTTGTAGATTTGTTTTCTTGGTACTTTGGTGCTCTATACATGCATTAACAAGGTAGGACGATCAGTTGTATGTTGATGGATTTTCACCCGGGTCAGCGGTTTCATTTGGGGACGCAACAACTGTGATCAGTGACCAGAGGGCCGCGGTGCCAAATTACACACCTAGGGATCAGAGCAAAAAAATACTATTAGAACTGTAGAGGCACGACATGGTTCGCCAAAAATCAGAAGTCAAATCCAAATCGTGTAATTTTTTTCATTATCTGGGAGCACTATCCTGCCCCCGCCAAGACGAGCCAAATCAAGCTCAAGCAAATTATCAACCTTTTCTAGAAGTGTTTCCTTGGTACTTTGGTTTCTCTAAACAAGCATTAGCAAGGTAGGACGATCAGTTGTAAATTGATGTATTGTTCGTCGAGTGGACGCGGTCCTTACAGGCCACCGGTTTCATTTGGGGACGCAACAACTTTGATGCAGCGGTGCCAAATTACACACCTATCTAAAGTATCACTGCTAAAAGATTCTTCAGTCAGGTCAGGAGGAAATCATTTATTTGTTCTTATAATCAAACAGTCTCATTTTTAAAAATTATACCTAAAGTAAGCAACTATAAGTATCTGAGTATAGGTATCAACTAGCTACAACTTTTATCTATTTTAATACACCTACAAACGCGCCGATTTTTTTTGTATGTCTTTGGTGAGGGCCGATTTTGTTTTTCTTACAATATTTTTTTGTTTTTTTGGCATAAATTAACTACAGTCCAATCCTTATTAGATCTTTTCAATAGGTCACGTATGGAGCTGTCGGAAAGTCTACATCTACAAGTTGACCAGGAAATACGATATCCGTCATAAAATAAGTGATAAAATAAGACACAAAAGACGTGGGATGAAGAAATTATTCAAGTTCCTCGAAACTATGTACGATGTGCGTATAAACATCTTTACAAACCTGTTGAAATGTCATACTAATCTGATAATTAGTATGAAGTGCGAACAATTTTAATGGCTATTTTATGTAGGTATTCCTTACCTAGAAAATCAATGCGATAGATAATAGGTATGTATTGTAACAATGTCTTCTCCGATCTTTGGACCTCTCATTTGTGTATCTTACGGCTATCAGGTACTTCAAACTAACAATATTGAGGGACCAACTTCAACTTATATCGGACATTCGTAAAGACTGTATAGAGAAATGGTATAGGGTGAACTGATTTAAACTTTCGTGGTCAAACATTCTCAATCAAAATATTGAAAACAGTTTTCTTACTGCAATTGAGATCCCGACCCAAAAAAAAAATATTGTTTACTTATCACGAGAAGTGTTTTAAAATTTGGTATTCAATTTATCGCGGGTTTTCATCGCTTTGACTACATTCAATCTGTAAAGAATGAATTAGTCGCTGGGAATTAGTTGCAAAACTATCCCGGTAGATGGAGCCCATCCACGCGATAGTGGACAAGATATACTTCCTTAATTGCGCGGGCTCGATTGGAACCGCGGTAGCCCAGTTGGTTAGGGCGTCGGCCGGCAGTACTGATGCCGAAGGTCGCAGGTTCAAATCCTGCCTGCGGTGAAATTTTGGAAGTTTTCCAAAAATTGTTTACCTAACACGAGAAGTGTTTTAAAATTTGGTATTCAATCCATATCTTGAGTTACTGTAGGATGATTCCAAGCATAGTCTTGCTAAATGTAAATTTTATATTTCTTATTTTCAGGAACTTTGGACGACTCGGTGTGGGACTCGAAGTAAAGAACGAACTTAACATTTATTAAACAATTTTTAATGAAGTTGTTAAGCATTTATCACCAGTATTTTCCATAAAAGCATCTGAAGTCGTCGAGATAAAACGTTCCTCATCTCTCAATGCAGTTCTGCAAGTGAGCTCAGCCATTCACTGACTACGCTTAAGTTTTAATAAAACTTAATATATTTAAATCCCAAGAGAAGAAATAATATCACGAGAAAACATTTTACGCTAATGTAAAGCGCTAAAATGGTTTAATGAAATTTAATATGAAGCTAAGTGGTAACTTTAGATTAATGAGTGTTTTTACGCACCTACATTAATGCTAAGTTCTTACTAAGTATGTAAACATTATTTTTAAATGGTAAGCTGTTAGTGCTGTCAGTCTGTACAGTGTATACGGATTGCTAGATATTATTTGTGTTCAATTTTTTCTGGTTATTTCTATCAAATGTGAATGAATATAAAAAAAATAACGTTTCAAAATATGGCAGTCCCATAATAAGTAAGAAAACTGCACGTGAGTTGCAGAGCACACTTTAATTTTCAAAAGATCGATTCTTCGAATCTCTGCTTTTACGTCAAGGGTCGAACTTATTCGAGCAAAGTTTCTTACATCACTTTGATATCAATACCAGGAGTTCATAGTTGATGAAAAACAAGTGCACAGATGGTATTGAGCGAAACTTCACAATATCGTGGAACTTATGAGTTTTCCACTATTCCACAACAAAACGAAGAAGTAATAACTACTCGATAGACGCATCGAGCCGCGCGTTTCAAACCTCTCCTTTATGTCGCTACTGTTATTTTTATTTGCTTTTCTCTGAACTGATACAGCTTGGAAGAAAATGAAACATTTTTCTAAATTAAAAAAATACTCACTCAAGGCGTGAAAACGCCCCGAGCGTCTTCTTCCTATTTTGTACTAAAACCGTGCTTGAAGGAAAATTCCATAGGTATATTTGTCATATAAATATGACGTACGCAGTAAGATTCAATTTTGGTCGTATTTGACTTTAACGCTTTGGTTTAGGCCACCTACACAATAATATGACTCTTTTAAAACTTTGTAATGTAGGGACCTTTTGTGTGAATTTGTGTATAATGTATTTATTGGCTTTGATATTTTTTAAAATTTTCAAAGAACGGACCTATATTAAAGTCAAACCCATTTTTCGTACCTTTTGCCGACGTAATTATAAATCCCAGATCAATTTTATTTCCCAAAACGTATTTCGATCCCACATTATCAAACCGAAAGGTAAAGTTACAAAGTCGGAATTTCGGTCCCCAATACAGTAATTAAGGGCAAAGGGAGGGGCTGGGGCCCAATTCCCTTATACTTTGACAATTTTAAATTAAAACGTGTAAAGTAGAGTGCTTCTTGTTTGTATTTTACTTTTTCTTACAATATTTTTATGCAGACGTACACACTATTTGTTTGCATATTTTTGCGCTCGATCTAAATCTAGTACATAATTGTTTCCAAAACTATCTTTTAACTACGTAGAAGGCAACATACTTTGACTCTCAAAGAAGCTGCAAAATTAAAGTACCTAAAAACAAAAAATATAACTTTTTATTTCTTGCTTATGTAGGTGTAGTTACCTATATTTTTAACTCCTATTTGAAATAATTCGTTTTAATTAAATACAGAACATAAGCTGATTAGAGCTTGCTTCTTGCTTACTTGCTTCTGGACTGTACTGTGTGAACAGAACAGTACAGTGCGCCCAAAATCGTGCCTTCAAATTTCGGATAAAATATAGGATGAAATTTTACTAGTGACCGATAAAAAAAATGCAGGATGGGGTAGTGATAAGAAACTAGTAAACGTTCAACCAATATGTAGTTGCATGAAGTTCTTAGACTTTGTATTTTGAGGTAAACCACAATGAATACGGCAATAATTTTGGATTTAAAGTAGCTACTTAACAGAATCACGTCCCGGATGTGATGCTAATAATTGCAACCCTTGATAACCCTTACACCTGAATTCACCTTTTGAAAGTGAGTTTCGGTCCCCCCAGCCATGGTCATTTGTACCTATTAAATAATGAAAGCACTGAAAAGGGTTACGTGCCGCCGGCCAAGAATAGCTTTTTATTTCATTGGTTTTAAGGGCGCCGGTCGTCAGAAATGCCCTTTTTCAAAACAATATTACTCAGTAGATATTAGTTGTAAAATTCTAAAAAAAATATATGTTGCAGTTGAGGATTTAATAGAGGGAATGGGGCATTCAGTTACACGATTTGATTAACTTTGCTCGATAATTTTTTTTACCAAAGTTGGCTCTATTCAAAATTTATTTTCAATATTATGCCTAAGATATTAAATTTATAAACCTAATTTTTATACCAATCTATAGAGGAATTGATAATCCAGGGAATGGTGCAGTATCAATGTTGTAGGGTTATATTGTAAATTAAGATGCCTAAATAAATACAAAAAGCGCGAGCGGCGTGGCTCGGCGGCCTCGTCAGTCGCGCGGAGGCGCTTTCGGACGACGGATGTGTGCCAATTTTTCTCCCGACGCGCGACGTAAATTGGTTTTATTTTTTAGTGGCGATCAGTCTAGTGCCACAGTAGGAAAAATGAAAGCAGTATTACCACGGGTTTCAAAACTAAATTCGTCTTATTTGATTATTAAACTTAATTTATTAAAATATGCCGTGGCATAACAAGATACAAAGACACAGTGTAACAAAATCAGTACATCCACACATTTTTGTAATAGTAGGTATGTATTACGATAATTTTACCAAAATGTTAAAGTTTTGGGATGATTGTAAAATTATGTTTGACGTTAATATCTCAGTAAGTATTAGCAATTTATTGTATTACCAATATTGATTTATAACAACAAAGTAAATTTTTCTTTTATTTATTTCAGCCCATTGATAACTGGCACTTGTTGCGAGTTGGTTTACTCGCACATTGATATTGTTGATATAATTAAACTCTGATACCCAATTTATGGTTTTATTGATGCTAATGAACTATAGAGAAATTATAATGATGAGTACACGCGTTATGAATGAGTGGTGATCGGAGACTGGCGTGTAATGACCTAATAATAGCCATGTGGAGTAAACTGCTGAGAGTGCAATCCGGTGTGCGGTGTACATGCTCTCGGGCGAGAGAATAAGAGGGTGAGATGAGATGAAGAGGTGAAATAGCAATTGGATAGTAAAATCAACCCTATGCTTAAACTAAGGTTAACTTATAAAAATACATGTCATGTTCTTATGCTAGATTTATTAAAATTCATCGACATTAATTATCGGCCTTCTGATAATTGGTGACGTTGCTTTATCTTGTATGATCGCAGCGTGGACGGCGTTAGAGAGCGTCTTCAATTCTATGTTTTCTTGCGCTAACGTCAGAGTCGTGTGCGCGCTTCTTGGTTGAACTGCCGGTTTTGGGATTTCATTTATGGGTGTTGATAGGTTTTCAACTTTCGACTGCAAGTTGATGCTTCCCCTCAGACGACGACGACGACGCACGCACCGGACCACGTAAACAGCTGACACTACCATGCATCCTATCATTAGGATGTATATTGCAGTGAATTGATGTATGGCATGCTAAATTAAAGTCTCGGGAAGTGGAGCTTCTGATTTCATCTGTTCGATTTGCTTGCCGATTTTTGTAATTTCTGAACTTTGCTCTGATGTGGAATTCATCTCGATAAGAGGGACTGATACATTTATAATGTGAATAATCGGAGCGATCTCTGGAATGTATAAATCTGCTGACATCTTTGTTTCTATGCGCTTTTTGTTATGTGAGAAAACTGTGAAGTCGTCCCCTTTGATGACGCACGCAATCTTGTTCGAACCCGATGATGCCGGCCTTCTGGACTTGTATTGATGTAATCTGACTCCCACATATGAGTCTCAACGCCACGTTGAAATGTCGACGTCCAAATTTTTTATTGCATTTAAACATTGGACGGTGGTGTCATGCAGTTTCTTGATTGCTGATGCAGATTGTTGCTGAAGGACTGGCAGGCCAAGGAGAATATTCATATGTGTGAACTGAAAATTTGCCTTTTGTTGCTGTAACGGTGATTTAATATTTCCCAACACGTTTCAAAATTTTCAGATGATATTTGTAAATGCTGTATCAGCTTTTCAGCTTCTCCTTTCACTTTGGTTTTCAGAAATTGCAGTTATTGCGCTTTCGAGATGGAATTATTTTTATGTATGGTCTCAGTGAAAAGATCTTTGAATGATGTCCAATGTATATAATTTCCACTAAATGTTGGAATTCCGTAGTAGGCGTGGACTTCTGCCGATGTTTTTAGCCCACATCTTGTTGTTGATTGATTTTTTGATCTCATTGTATCTTTGCTCACATGCATAATACCTTTTGTCGTTGGGGAAATCTTCACTGGGCAGTTCGCAGTCTATTTCCCAGTGTAATGTGTCAACAGCCAGCCATCTAGTTTGTATGGTTCTCAGGGCATCTTCAAGCTCCCAATTTTCGGTAATCAAATCTAGATTAAACATAATGACTGCTCGACAAAATATGCTTTTACGTTGCTTTGCTGCTTTCTGAACATTTCATCTAGTTTGCTGACATTACCTTTGTCGTTGTTGATTTTTGGATTAACAACGTCTTGTGGCTGTTGATGTTGACCATCTCGTTGATTGCGCTGATGTTGTTGAGTTTGCTGTTGAGTCCCTGACAGTGTTCTCGCGGGGGTAGGTGAGTGCGGCGCTTGGTACGGCTGCTGCTGCTGCTGTCAATCCATTTTAGCTGCGCCTAAGATTGATGGCTTTAGAAATGGTTTTTGTTCTTGATGCACTGGATGTGTGAGTATCGCTTGACGCGCTTTTTGATAGAACGCTGCAGTTATATCATATTAACCATCGGAAAAGTAATCATAGTTTTTATTTTCAGACGCGCTCAAGGCTATGATTATCTTGAAATGCTTGCCAGAGTTAGTTTACGGTATCCATCCGATGTTTGAGATATGCAGCTGTCTTCTTATCCGGTGCATCATTCTCAAATTTCGAGAATATCTGCTCCATTTCCGCAATAATCTGGTATTGATTATCAATTTGTTCCATTATGTTGATTGCAGTTGTATGATGAATGTGAAATGTTGAAAATTAGAAGAAACCTTTACCTCAAAATATTCCTTGTGTACAATCGAGCCCTCTTCCGTCACCCTCGGGGCAAATCGGTGAGGACCTCAAATTTGTTGCTAACAAAGACTCGTATGCATCCTCGTGTCATATTCATAATAATATGAATACGTTAGTGGATAAAAATGAGCCTGGATGTAGCACCAGAAATCTGAATTTTAACGAATTTTAATTAAAAGGAAGTATCCGTTCAATCATATTAGTTTTATTCATTAATAGTATTGTGTAGATAGCTAGGTAAGAAACTATGAACCATCCAACACGCTCCCAGCACCATCCATCACGCTCTTAGCACCATCTATCACGCTCCCAACACCATTCATAACGCACCCAGCAACATGTATCACGCTCTTAGCACCATCCATCGCATTTCCAGCACCATCGATCACGCTCTCAGGACATTGACCATTTTACGAGTTTTGATTAGCTTCAATTTGTTTAAAAACAACCTTTTACTAATTTTTCAGAGTCAAAATGGATTTTGACCGGCTAATAAGTACTTATATGATAAATACCTAACCTTACTAAACATTTGTTTCAATATTCTAAAAGAAAAACTAATAATACAAATAAACCTTATTTTCCTACTGCATTATTTTATACTGTGGCTTTCTCGCCCGCCGACAAAGGTCACCGGAGTTCAAAATCAAACAGCTCCGTCGTAGAGCGGAGGCAAGCCGCCTTGGCGCGAAAAATACCTAAACCCGCGCCAGAACGCGCCCTTAAGCTGACGGACGATTTCGGTTTTGGGTTTGGTGAGTTTTGTTCTTTCATTACTTTAGGCGGAAAATTCTAATCGGAATTTTGGATTGTTTGAATGTGACGTCAAAGATTTTCATGATCAAGATACAATCTCTAAACTTACCTCCACTGCTTTACACCAATGTACCATGATCCTTACTCATGTTACTATAGTATTTTTACTTTAACTGGGAGAAAAACGTACCTAATATGTGGATATTGTTGAAAGGCAACAAAAAGATATTTACCCCGGCCAATCTCTTGCCCTGTGCTGGCATTTACGCTCTGCCTACCCTGCAAGGGGATATGCGTTTATGTGTAATGTTACAGCAACCAAATATTTCAGTCCTGTTTATCAAAAAACAATGCAGAAACACAGACCGCTTGGCCAGTGCAGACACTTCCTTGATACAGTTGATTTATCACTCCTGTCTTTTACACTCTGCCTACCCTGCAAGGCGATGTGCGTGATGTGTTTATGTGTGATGTTACAGCAGCCAAATATTTCAGCCCTGTTTATCAAAAAACAATGCAGAAACACAGACCGCTTGGCCGGTGCAGACACTTCCTTGATACAGTTGATTTATCACTCCTGTCTTTTACACTCTGCCTACCCTGCAAGGCGATGTGCGTGATGTGTTTATGTGTGATGTTACAGCAGCCAAATATTTCAGCCCTGTTTATCAAAAAACAATGCAGAAACACAGACCGCTTGGCCGGTGCAGACATTTCCTAGATAGAGTTGATTTATCACCCCTGTCGCGTGCTGTTTACTGTCGTTTACGCTCTGCCTACCCTGCAAGGCGATGTATGCGTGATGTGTTTATGTGTAACGTTACAACGGCCAAATATTTCAGTCCTGTTTATCAAAAAACAATGCAGAAACACAGACCGCTTGGCCAGTGCAGACATTTCCTAGATAGAGTTGATTTATCACCGCCGTTGGTGCTGTATGCTGTCATTTACGCTCTGCCTACCCTACAAAGGGATGTATGCGTGATGTGTTTATGTGTGATGTTACAACAACTAAATATTTCAGGCCTGTTTATCAAAAAACAATGCAGAAACACAGACCGCTTGGTCAGTGCAGACATTTCCTAGATAGAGTTGATTTATCACTCCCGTTGGTGATGTTTGCTATCGTTTACGCTCTGCCTACCCTGCAAGGGGATGTAGACGCGATGAGAGCATGTGTAATGTTACAGCAGCCAAATATTTCAGTCCTGTTTATCAAAAAACAATGCAGAAACAGAGACCGCTTGGCCGGTGCAGACATTTCCTAGATAGAGTTGATTTATCACCCCTGTCGCGGGCTGTTTACTATCGTTTGTGCTCTGCCTACCCTGCAAGGGGATGTGAATGTGATGTCTTTATGTGTGATGCTACAACGACCAAATATTTCAGTCCTGTTTATCAAAAAACAATGCAGAAATACAGACCGCTAGCCCAGTGCGGACACTTCATAGATAGAGTTGATTTATCACCCCTGTCGCTTGCTGTTTGCTGTTGTTTACGCCCTGCCTACCCTGCAAATGGATGTAGACGTGATGTGTTTATTTGTGACGTTACAACAGCCAAATATTTCAGCCCTGTTTATCAAAAAACAATGCAGAAACACAGACCGCTTGGTCAGTGCAGACATTTCCTAGATAGAGTTGATTTATCACCCCTGTCGCGTGCTGTTTACTGTCGTTTATGCTCTGCCTACCCTGCAAGGCGATGTATGCGTGATGGTTTATGTGTGACGTTACAGGAACCAAATATTCCAGTCCTGTTTATCAAAAAACAATGCAGAAACACAGACCGCTTGGCCGGTGCAGACATTTCCTAGATAGAGTTGATTTATCACCTCTGTCGCGGGCTGTTTGCTGTCGTTTACGCCCTGCCTACCCTGCAAAGAGATGTAGGTATGATGTGTTTATGTATGATGTTACAACTCTCAAATATTTCAGCCCTGTTTATCAAAAAACAATGCAAAAACACAAACCACTTGGCCAGTGCAGACATTTCCTAGATAGAGTTGATTTATCACCCCTGTCGCGTGCTGTTTAATGTCGTTTATGCTCTGCCCACCCTACAAAGTGATGTAGGTGTGATGTGTTTATGTGTGACATTACAGCAACCAAATATTTCAGTCCTGTTTATCAAAAAACAATGCAGAAACACAGACCGCTTGGCCAGTGCAGACATTTCCTAGATAGAGTTGATTTATCACCCCTGTCGCGGGCTGTTTACTATCGTTTACGCTCTGCCTACCCTGCAAGGCGATGTATGCGTGATGTGTTTATGTGTGATGTTACAACAGCCAAATATTTCAGTCCTGTTTATCAAAAAACAATGCAGACACACAGACCGCTTGGCCGGTGCAGACATTTCCTAGATGGAGTTGATTTATCACCCCTGTCGCGTGCTGTGTACTGTCGTTTACACTCTGCCTACCCTGTAGGAAATGCAGATGTGATGTCTTTATGTGTGATGTTACAGCAACCAAATATTTCAGTCCTGTTTATCAAAAAACAATGCAGAAACATAGACCGCTTGGCCGGTGCAGACATTTCGTAGATAGAGTTGATTTATCACCTCTGTCGCGTGCTGTTTACTATCTTTTACACTCTGCCTTCCCTGCAAGGGAATACAGATGTGATGTTTTATGTTTGACGTTACAGCGCCCAAATATTTCAGTCCTGTTTATCAAAAAACAATGCAGAGACACAGGCCGCTTGGCCGGTGCAGACATTTCCTAGATAGAGTTGATTTATCACCCCTGTCGCGTGCTGTGTCTAGGGACAATTTGCAGTAATTTATTTATGGAAAGCACGAGATCGTGTAGCGTTTGTTTTATGGTTTTATAATTGGGTGTTTAATGTTTATTGTGGCTATAATAATAGTGGGAGGACGTGAAGTATTATTTTGTCATGGAAAATAGCAGAATGTAAAGTAAAGAAAGAAGTAGCAAATATTGTAGGTTTATTAAAATATGCTTAAGTCGTATTTGAAATTTCTCTGATTTGTCTACACTGTATCGCATACAACATGTTACTCAGTTAGATAGGGATATACAATTATTATTACAACTTCCTAGACAAGCGATCTTCACTAGAAACCTTGTTACCAAACCAAATCTATAAAAGCTAATCAAACTCTACGGACTCTTTTGTACCCTTTCAAACACACTATCACACACAGCTAGTTATCAGACACTACTAGTTATATCGTCAAAGACTACTTACATGAAATTAACAACCTTGTAACATCGGTTTGTTTCAAACCACTTCTACTAAGTATGGTATAAAACCTACTCAAATTCCGAACGCGGGGTGTATTAAACTGCATGCTTACACCTTACATGATCGTAGGTGCATATGAAGTGGCAGCTTTTACGAAATAATTATACAGTAGCACTTTCTCATGTCATTCGAGTCGATAGCGAGAGTGAACGTAGAGATCGAAGTTTGCTATAGATGGTGCTGATTCAAATAGTGAATAGCATCACCCTATATATTTCCCGTGGGTGTGGTAAGAAACGAATCTCTTCAAGGGATTTAAGCGTGATATAAGTATGTATTTAGCGCTTTCTTATGTCATTCGAGTTGACAGCGAGAGTGAACATAGAGATCGGAGTTCGCTATAGATAATGCAGATTCAAGTATCTGATGGTGTATTTGCCGTTTGATGCCTGCTTAGAATAGCATCATCATTTTAGGGGAATGGGGTCGTCCAACGACCCGATGAACCCCAGTGTCAGAGTTTGTCAACCACTTACTGGGAGCAGGACTCTGGCACGGTTGTGTAACGATCGCCGTCTGTCGTGATCATAGATAGCAACTGGGACTGACGGTTTAAGGTGCTTCTCCGAAGCACAGAACCATCTTTCTTTTCGGTTAATCTGGTGGTTTTGTCTGCAATGTCCTAACCAGACTAGGGACAAATTAACAAAGTGATAAATATCAACTTTGTGAGAGACCCCAACGAGAATTGAACCCCGAACCTTTTGCGTCGCAGGCAATCCTACTAACCACTGCGCCACATCGAATGTCAAACAGGCAATTCACTCGAAGGAAATGGCGATTCTATCCGTTAGTATATGAATTACACACCTGCTTACAAGCGAGAGTGTGAGTGGCTTTCTACTGGCATGCGAGTAACTGGCATGCGAGTGTCTGGCGTACGAGTTACTGTCTCACTGTGCTAGTGTATTTCTAGGGTTGTGGGGCCTGCATGACTGGTTATGTTGCTTTCTGTTTAAAGAAAAACTTGCCGTTTTTCGCACAGTTTCTCGAAGCGAGGGCTTATTATCTATCCATTACTTTAATTGTATCTATATAAATATTACTCAAAATCCATATTACCTATTTTATAGGGTTCTTTTTGTGAAACACAAACAAAAGAAAAATTGTAAACTCAGGTTTTATTATCTTGACTTCCCAAGCAACAATTTGTACTAAGTTTGTTATCTTTACCGAATCAGTTTATCTTTAAAAAGATTGATGTAATATTTTCTATTAGTACTCCGTGAATCCAAAATAGTTATTCATCAAAAATCTAGGTACTGAAAATTCTAGTTAAATCCAATCTATGAAGTCCAGCATGTACGAACAACTTTAACCCACTTAGTTCTAGCATGTCAAAAGCGACCCCCTAGTGACGGGGAAATAAACTAACTAATACATTATTCAATTTGCCGACACAGTAGAGAAAAACAATTAGTAACATGGGACGAGAGCGAAACTCCAAAGCGAGTACTACCGAATTTTCCGTAAACTACGGTTCGTGATGTTTTTTGGCGAACGAGTATTTTGATTTTCATTGCTGTTGGCAAGGATCAAAATTTATTTATTTATCCAATAAAAGGTCAGTTTATGTTTGTTTTGTCCGCCTACAGCTGGTAGTGGCGGGGTGGCAAAAACATAGGCGAAAATGTCCAGCAGAGAACTGGCTAATGTGTGTGTGTATTTTTCACAAAATCTCACCAAAACGGGAACCTATGACAAGCACTTTGCGTTTGGCTGTCAAACTAGTAAAACTTTTGCGCTATTTATGGACATATAGATCAGTGTTATGGACTGATTCGAACAGTAACCTATTTTCCACGCAAGCTGTCATATCTCCACAATCTAAAAGACTGGAATATTTGCCGTGTAGTGCCGGCCTAGAATAGCATCGCCCCATAGCTTTCCCGTGGGTTTCATACGAAGTGACTAAGCGATTTGAGAGTTGATGTGAATTGCAATTTTAGGTGACAGACTGATAACCTATCAAACGTGGTGTAAATAGCGGTTTTTACAGCCTTTTACGTTCTGCCCCCTCGCAAGGGATATAGGCATGATATATGTATGTATGTAGGACATATTTCCGGAATTTCGAAGCTATAACGCAGCAATGAACCCCACTACAAATTCTCATCCCGTCGCCGGGCAAGTTGTCCACGAGACATGAATAGTTGGACCAGTTTGTTTGGGGTAGGAAAGTTCTCGAGAGAAACAGGTGTTGAATAAAGCATTCGAGGGCTCACTTTGACGAACGTTGATTAGGGCAGGTATTCTTAGCTCGTAAGAAGGGCTGAGTAACAAAGCAATGCCATCTGTTATAGACCCAAAAATCTAGAAAAAAAGAAACATTTAGCATGGTATAAGACAGAAGGTTCACTTGGCCCTATTTCGGGTTTTCGCGATTGGCATTTGTTACATAGCCAGGGTTGCTACTGTCAAAAATCTCTAAGTATGAAAACGTCAAAACAACAAAATCTGACAAAGAACATCGAATGATTCTGAGCCAATTTTAAATCCAATAAATATGACATTCGTGTCAACCACCTTCTTTTTTACCTTGACTTCCCCTGAGATTCCGGTTTTTTCCAGTTTTCGTCAGTAAGCGTCAAAATCGTCGCTAGTACTGAGTGAGCCATCTGGTAAAAGCGCCCGCGCGCCGTTTTTTGGGCTTATCCTGTTGCATTGATACGGTAAAAAGAAGATTGACAAGGTGACTTACTTGAAGAAGTAGGTATAGAAGAAACTAAAAATGCATGAGCTATGTCGAAAGGGCGCATTGCAGAAGCCACACAAAGTGATATAACATAAAAGTGGGACTAAATGTAGAGCTTCCTCAGTGTTATTTCGATCCGATGAACTCAAACTGCCTACTACTTATACCTACTTTGTTAGATACAACAATAATGAACTAACTAAGCACCTTTTTATTCACAAACGAGAAACGTTTAAGTGTAAACACGCGTTTAAGTTTTATAATTACCCACAGAACAGGCAGTGCTAGTAGTTAGAGAGCCCAGGGGGTAAGTGGCTATCTCATAAGGTACCACGATAGGCTAGGTTTGGATCGTTAACCAAGACTTAAACAAGTCGTATGACCCAGGTCTGCCAGAGCCAATCCTGCCGAAACATAAAAATAATCCATATTTTTCAGAGTCATTTTTTCGTAAAAAATATGTCATAAGGTACCACAATGAAAGTACTGGCATCAGTTAACCATTGAAAAATTATGTAAAAAAAGCTTGGTCTGCCACTGCGCACCCTGCCGGAAGTGCTTGCCAGACCTCTCCAAAGATGCCCTTCCGACACCCCTAAACTATCTCATCGGGTACCACGACGCGACCACCACAACATAATAGCCAAGATCACTCTGACAATAGATCACAAGGTCTGCCAGGCCTAAACTTGCCGCATCCTAGTGTTTCAGACATTTGAAGTTGTAGGTCCAGTGTATGAAAAATGACCTATATCTTTTTCCCCCCGTGTTTGATTTTGATGGTGCCTTAATACGAAATGCTCTCCATAATGAGGAGCTTCGAGTCATATAGGACAGTTGGGTGGAGGTTTCAGTATTGAACGCAATCCTGTCAAAAGTTTGAAATGGAGGTTTGGTCTATGAAAACTGGCCTATATCTTATTCCCCCCGGGTTTGATTTTGATGGCGCCTTAATATGAAATGCTCTCCATAACTAGGAGCTTTGAGTCATATAGGTCAGTGAGGAGGAGGGTCTCTGTATTGTACACAATCCTGTCAAAAGTGTGAAATTGTAGGTAAAGTGTATGAAAACTGGCCTATATCTTTTCCCCCACTGGTTTGATTTTGATGGTGCCTTGGTATGAAATGCTCGTTATGATTAGGAGATTCGATTTGTATAGGTCAATTGGATAGAAGGTCTCTGTTCTGTGCACAATCCTCCTAAATATGAAAATATTCGATAACTTCTGCAGATTTTATCAGTTAAAATTGTCATATCATAAGGAACTCGAATAAAAGTGCTTGCATCAGCTTACCATTGACAAATTATGTTAAAAAAACTTGGTCTGCCACTGCGCACTCAGCCGGAAGTCCTTAGATGAGATAGGTTAGGGGTGTCGGAAGGGTATATTTGGAGGGGTCTCCCAAGGACTTCTGGCAGAGTGCGCAATGGCAGACCAAGTTTTCTTAACTCAATTTATTAATGGTAAGCTGATGCTGGCACTGTCATTCGGGTACCTTATGAAATGGCAATGTTAACGGAAAAAATCTCAATCCTGCTAAACATGAAAATATTCGATATGTTCTGCAGATTTTTGCCGTTAATATTGTCATATCATAAGGTACCCGAATAAAAGTGCCGGCATCAGCTTAACATTGATAAATTGAGTTAAGAAAACTTGGTCTGCCATTGCGCACTCTGCCGGAAGTCCTTGTCAGACCCCTCCGAATATGCACTTCCGACACCCCTAACCTATCTCATCTAAGGACTTCCGGCTGAGTGCGCAGTGGCAGACCAAGTTTTTTTAACTCAATTTATCAATGGTAAGCTGATGCCGGCACTTTCATTCGGGTACCTTATGATATGACAATATTAACTCGAAGCTCCTCATTATGGAGAGCATTTCGTATTAAGGCTCCATCAAAATCAAACACGGGGGAAAACAGATATAGATCAGTTTTCATACACTGAACCTACAATTTCAAACGTCTGAAACACTAGGATGCGGCAAGTTAAGGCCTGGCAGACCTTGTGATCTATTGTCAGAGTGATCTTGGCTATTATATAGTGGTGGTCGCATCGGGGTATTCCATGAGATAGGTCAGGGGTGTCGAAGGGCATATTTGGAGGGGTATGCCAAGGACTTCCGGCAGAGTGCGCAGTGGCAGACCAAGTTTTCTTAACATAATTTATCAATGGTAAGCTGATGCTGGCACTTTTATTCGGGTACCTTATGATATGACAATATTAACGGAAAAAATCTGCAGAACATATCGAATATTTTCATGTTTAGCATGATTGAGATTTTTTCCGTTAACATTGCCATTTCATAAGGTACCCGAATGACAGTGCCAGCATCAGCTTACCATTGATAAATTGAGTTAAGAAAACTTGGTCTGCGCACTCTGCCAGAAGTCCTGGGAGACCCTCCAAATATACCCTTCCGACACCTAATCTATCTCATCTAAGGACTTCCGGCTGAGTGCGCAGTGGCAGACCAAGTTTTTTTAACATAATTTGTCAATGGTAAGCTGATGCAAGCACTTTTATTCGAGTTCCTTATGATATGACAATTTTAACTGATAAAATCTGCAGAAGTTATCGAATATTTTCATATTTAGGAGGATTGTGCACAGAACAGAGCCCTTCTATCCAATTGTCCTATACAAATCGAATCTCCTAATCATTACGAGCATTTCATACCAAGGCACCATCAAAATCAAACCAGTGGGGGAAAAGATATAGGCCAGTTTTCATACACTTTACCTACAATTTCACACTTTTTGACAGGATTGTGTACAATACAGAGACCCTCCTCCTCACTGACCTATATGACTCAAAGCTCCTAGTTATGGAGAGCATTTCATATTAAGGCGCCATCAAAATCAAACCCGGGGGGAATAAGATATAGGCCAGTTTTCATAGACCAAACCTCCATTTCAAACTTTTGACAGGATTGCGTTCAATACTGAAACCTCCACCCAACTGTCCTATATGACTCGAAGCTCCTCATTATGGAGAGCATTTCGTATTAAGGCACCATCAAAATCAAACACGGGGGGAAAAAGATATAGGTCATTTTTCATACACTGGACCTACAACTTCAAATGTCTGAAACACTAGGATGCGGCAAGTTTAGGCCTGGCAGACCTTGTGATCTATTGTCAGAGTGATCTTGGCTATTATGTTGTAGTGGTCGCGTCGTGGTACCCGATGAGATAGTTTAGGGGTGTCGGAAGGGCATCTTTGGAGAGGTCTGGCAAGCACTTCCGGCAGGGTGCGCAGTGGCAGACCAAGCTTTTTTTACATATTTTTTCAATGGTTAACTGATGCCAGCACTTTCATTGTGGTACCTTATGACATATTTTTTACGAAAAAATGACTCTGAAAAATATCGATTATTTTTATGTTTCGGCAGGATTGGCTCTGGCAGACCTGGGTCATACGACTTGTTTAAGTCTTGGTTAACGATCCAAACCTAGCCTATCGTGGTACCTTATGAGATAGCCACTTACCCCCTAGGCTCTCTAACTATAGATAAAAATGCGCGAATTAACATACAAAGGCTTATAAACTGTGCTTTTTATGAACTAAAGTAAAAAGATTTTCGCATGATAACAGAATATGCCCGCAGCTAACACATACTACGAAATTGAAAGTAATTTTGATATGAGAACTGCTTGTAAAATTGAATATGACATTATTAACTATTTGTATTTTAAGTAAAGTACCTTAAGGTTGACGGAGATTCCTCGGGTTTTCAACAGATGGCGTTGTTAGTTTACAAAAAAACATGCAAAACAGGGTGAAACAACGATTTTTGGAAAATGATACCAGAAACCTATCTAGATCGATTTATCGTCCCCAAAGACCCCTATCTACGAAATTTCGTGAAATTCGTTGGAGCCTTTTCCGAGATCCCAATCTTGCTCGTTTAAAGGTATAAGATAATCCAAATCATCTAATAAGCCAATAGTAATCCACCGCTAGACGTCGGCGTTCTCCAGGCCACAGTACGCCATACCATAAAGCACGATCTTACGTTTTCACCATTCAGCCGCTACAATCTGCCCTCTTTACCTAATACTTAATATATCTAAATAAATTCAATAAATTATTCCTGGCATGTTGCAATTGCAATACTTGGTTTTATTCTTTTAGCTAATAAAGTCCAATTCCAATTTCAAAAACGTACCGTACTGGCACGAAATTCATCTAAAATTCTTTTTTTAATTAGCAAATTCCCAGGGGCAGTCGTACTGGCCAGTCACTGCAACCCAAGTAGCTTACAGCTTATCTAGTGCAGGTTTGTACGTGACTTCAATACTCAACTCTATCGCGAGCTAGAGATTACACACATTATTACGTACAGGGTGGACCAGACAGTGACGTCAAAAGTTTTAATTCCTTTTACTGAGGGGTATCACACCCAATGACCCCCATGTACCTACGTTCCGCGACTTATGTAGGTACCTAGTTTTCGAGTTATTCGACTTTAAAAATTGTATGGAAAGATAGGATATTTGGTTTTTTTTAAATACTATAATAAGTATTAATCACCATGATTACACAAACAACCGCTCGAAGACTGCTATGATAGAAGTACAAAAAACCCCTGACTGTAATTTTTTTTCCATACAACTTTAAAAGTTGAATCACTCGGAAACTACAAAATATCGCGAAACATACATGGGAGTGATTCAGATACGTATCAGTACAAGGAACATTAATCCCTATTATCTTTTGGCATTACTGTATTGTCCACCCTGTATTATCTTTGGAGTGTAATTAGTGCTATAGGGGTGAAATTTGCGTGGCGGCCATTGTTATACTTGTTCGTAGTTCAGTTGAGAGCACTGTAGGTACTTACAGTTACAGATGTCGGCAATTTTGGTTTTGTATGAACTGAAGTGTGAACGAAGTTACTTACCTGAAAATAAAGGAAAATTAAATTATTATTAGTGGACAAAATACTGGCTATCAGTGGCAAAGTATGTATATACATGCCGATTCCCATCGGCTTCCCTTTTAGAAATCTACAAATGGATGCTTTCCAATGAATTTACTGTTATTTAGATTTTTTTGCTCTGGCCCGCCTTTGCTAACATGTCACACTTCGCCATTGCGGGTAAGTACTAAACATTCTATAAAGAAAATCCTGTTACGAAATTCAATCAGCAACTAAAATAAATATTTCTGTAAAATCCTATTTCGGCTTTCTTATTTCAATGTATGCCTATAAAGTGCAAGCTCCACAGTCCACAGAATAGACGTAAGACATAGACGTAGGACGTGCGACATCGCGACACTTGAAACCAGGGTTCGAAAATATCCGATATTTATAATAAATATCAAAATATCCGATATATATCCAATAAATCGGATATATATCCATTTTTGGATATTTATCGGATATATATCAATCAATTTTAAATTTTTCAAAACCGTGTATTAAATTTTGCCGTCAAACCCGAAAAAATATTAGAAAACTAATCTGTATAACTTAATTTCATTACAAATTATTTTAAAATGAAAGTGGCTTAGAAAATTCTGTATTTATTGGTCAGTAAAGTAAACACATAAAGCGGATGAAAAAATAGTGGATACGTGCATACCTGCATTTTTTAATTCGACCATCGTATATGAGCCCGGACACAGCAAACAAACCATCCACTTCGCTCACCCAATAACATAATTAAATCTATGAATCTATCTAAATACATACCAAAGGATAAACTATAGATGACTTAATATTTATAAAATTTACCTGACGCAGGAAAAAACACAGAGAGATATACATCAAACTAATTTGTTTCTTTCTCGTGCATAGAGAGTGGGGTTTTCAAAATTAACTAATTATTTTCATTAGTGGCGTAGTTGGCAAGGATTTTTTTGTCTATTTGAGCATAAAAATTCTCTAATCCTTAACGAATAATGGTGATATATATCCAAAAAATAAATATCATAATATCACGCGATATATATCAATGATATATATCACTTGATATTTATTAAGCTGTAAATATCGTGATATATATCCGATAAATATCAATGATATATATCAAGTGATATATATCTTCGAACCCTGCTTGAAACCGTTTTGCGTATAAAAATGTATGATACAAAATTAGCGTTGCCGCTCGATAGTGAACTATCGATTGTAAAACGATAGACCATTATGGACCAAAACTATCGATACCTTAGATAGTTTTTGAACTACTAAAAAACAAAACTAGGAATTAGTGTTCAAAACAAGATACCATCGATAGTAAGTATTGCACCTTGTCGATAATATTGCTTCATATTGAACTATCGATACTATCAATAGTACAGATAATATCGATAGGCCTATCGATTGTATAAGTAATGAATTAAAATACAACACTATACAGTATTGATAAAGCGATGACGACTGACTATCACTTGTCTGACAGATGTCATCTTCTGTCTCACGTCCCACGTGTACTCTATGGAGTATTTAACTTGCAATAAAACTATTGACAAACTAATACCTATCTGCAATAACAAAACACATTAAGGTAAATCCAGCACACTCTACACGTAAATTACCAAAGTACTTAAGAATAATTAATTACTTACACAAGTAGAGCGCAGAAAAGTCTAGAAATGGTCGCAATCCGTTAGAGCAGTTTTTCAAAAGGACATTGATAAATCCATGTACCTATCCAAGCGTCATTAGCTCGGGTATAGAATAGGTATATACCTATAGTATACTAGGACTAGGTCCTACTACTAAGGTAAGAGTTTAATATATTATACATATGAAAAAAAATCAAGTGCCAGTATTTTAAGGGTTGAACCAGCCCAAGAAACTGAACAGCTTTTCTCAAGGAACATACATACATTTTTTATATTTCGACTTTTGTTTCTTAGGGAAAGTTGTTCAGTTTCATGGGCTGGTTCACCCCTTAAAATACTTATTGCATCACGCTAGTCAAAACTTTACAAAAATAACAAAAACCTAAAGCGCCAAGAAATTACTTAATATAAGGTATCCCCAGACACAATAACTCTACGAACTGCCTAAACTACTTAGGCAACTTTGTAGGCAACTTCGGAAAAAACCAACTAAACTTTACCGTTCAAAAATTTACTGGCAGATAACGAAGGTATAAAAATTTATAGACTGGATGCCCCAAGAAACGGTATTAACCCGGAACCCAAGAAAAAGTTAAGTTACATTAAGACCGGTACACTGAGTTGAAACCGAGCACAGAAATTAAACAAATAATAAAAAGAAGTGAAATGCGACAGAATCTGGAATTATGTAACAAGAAAACTGTGTAGCCGAAGAGGGACAGTATGTACTGGATATAAAGGACGTAAAAAACTGTGAAAACTAGCTTGTGACAGAAAATACCTATGCCCAGCAGTGGGCTGTTGTTGGCAGTTGTGGATTGTGATGATCAACAAGTAAACAATATTGAAAACTAGCGATATACTGATAATTATTAAGAAAATACACCACGAAAATTGGTTGAAAAAAATGGAAGATACTCCACATTGGTCACATTGGCATAAACTAAACATGTGAAGAACGGCTTAGCAAGTGATTAATATTGTACCGCATAAGGTAAACCCACTACGTATTAATTTTTTAACACACAATCTTAATCTGAAAGAAGAGTGGAGAGGCCTTTGCCCGGCAGTGTTGCACTTTAAGCTAAAATAATAATAATAACAATCTTAATATTTTATTATGGAACATAATATCGAGAATTTGTCTTTAAACAAATATCAAAAGAGATAGGTGTCAATGCACAGACGGGTCTGGTAAATACAGCGATGCCCGTTTATATTCGAATCAAAAAAGTCAACGAGTCAAGTCATATATGACTTCTAACACATTCAACTTCTATCCCCTGTAAAACTAACTTGAGTCTGTAACTCTAGCTTCATCACATATTAAATTACACTCGAATAGAGTTACTAGAGTTGCAGTCTGTATTATCTAGAGTAACTATGAATTTACTTGCAAGATGCTGCAAGAACTGAACGCGAATTTGTAGGTATTGCCATGAAGTTCTGTAGATACTTAATGGCTACGATTCTAATGTACCTACACCGTACAATAATTATCCTGCAACTTGCTTAAAGAAAGCATGTGATGAAAACAGAAGGAATAACGTGCAAAAATTATGCATGTTTTTATTCCTGTAATTTTCTTAAAGACAGCTTCTTATAAAAAAAGACGGGAAGAGATAGGTACTAAGGATTACGCATATTTTTACACAGCTAATAGATTTCTTACAGAATGTGATGATGCCCTTGCAAGTCAAGAAGAGTGTCAACACCTGAAAAACGAGCTAAAAACGCCACGTCTGTAAAATATTTGTGGATTGCTTTATATCACCTGTTATTGTATCGTTTACATGAAATGGTAGAAACCGTAATATTTTTGCGATATTTATCAAATATGCTGCTACTATTCTGACACCAGACGACTGCTATGGCTGTTTTAGCAATGTTTTATTTATAATTTTAACTAAAGAAATGTACCGCCAGAATCGAGAGTGGTGTAAAACTTGGTGTAGATATTGTGTTTACTATGGAAATACAATCGGGGTAGCGCACAACTCTGTGTACACCAAAGTTCAACTCGAATGCGGTTAGTCAACGCCTCTGTTATAATTTATGAAAATTTTGTTAAAGTCTCTGTTTTGAGCTTAAATAAAGATTCATCACAACTTACAACATTACAGGTATAACTAACACGAATAAAAATATACTTTCTAATATAGGTCACACTGAAGTAACTAAATTGATTGAAACTTTGAGTCTTGTGTTTATAGGTGTTGCATATAAAACCTACCTACATACCTGTACGTACTGTATCTTTAGGTGGGAACACTATGTACTAAAACTCTGAAAACAATAAAAGCTTTCGAAATGTAGAACGATGCCTACGTCACTAAATCCTTTTCAGTACTTTCAATTATAGATCATTTTTACCATCTGTATATTTTTTGTCAGTTTGCCTTGCCTGGCAACACCAAATTAAGGGCTGCTTTTGTCAAAATTAGACACGTTTAGTGCTTCCTCATTCAAGCCATTAAGGCGGGCTGATGTACAAATTTCACCTTAACTTGCCTTAACGACGGCTCGAGATATTAAAATGTATGAGGAAATAAATTGTTTGGAGACATTATGGTAAACAACTAGGTATAAGACGAGTGAACGTAGAGAGATTTAAAGCCTTAGTGCGGTGCTTCAAGAAGATTGTCTTAGGTTGCGTTCAGATGCGCTATCTATAGCAGTTTTGTATGAGATTGTATAGAGACTTTTACGGCACGCGAAACACATTTATTGGCAGGCAAGCTTCATACATTCTACAAGCAGAGCGTAAACGGCTGTAAAAACTGCCACTTACACCACGTCTGACGAAAGTTTGAGAATCATTTAGAAGACTATGTATAACTATAGTGACAGGTTGTCCGCCTGTCTCCCAAAATGACAATGCACATCAACTCTCAAATCCCTTAGTCGCTTCTTACGACACCCACAGGAAACATGTGGGGTGATGCAATGCTAAGACGGCACCTCAAGGCCAGGCAGGCTTCATACTAGAAGAAAAGCGTCGAAGACCAAGAAAGTATTTCATGCAAAAATTTCATGGACGACGCCAGGAAATCTGAACTGCATAATGTGACAACCAGTCTATACATATATGTAAAAATAAAGAAGAAAAATAGTTTTCTGTGAAGTTATCAAAACAAGTTATAACAAATCATTGCAGTAACACAATAGGTACAAAACCTATAATTATATATAACTACAACTGTCATATCAATAATTGACATTATCATCAACGTTGGCCCTCATTTGTGCCTATTATTATTAACGAAATAAAGGGGTTGTTATCACTAATTATTATCATTTCCAGGAATATCAGTTACAACCCAACGCTCCATTTCAATTATATTTGACGATGCACGCACGAGTGCCTATAAATCCTTTTCAAACAGATTGACTGAACATTGAAATAGACTTTGTACCAAAAGTTCTGGCTAAAATTTTTTACCGACCTCAAAAAATTATTTTTTGAGTTGTTGATAACTTTCAAGATCTTTTTTCCACTGTGAAATAGGCTTTAATTTTTGCATAATTGCGGCTTGTTAATCATTAACTAACTTTGTACATTAACATATTTATCACTACACGTCCATGACATGACCGTTTGCATCTATAATAGTATAAATGAGTATAAAACCACAGTTTCAACATTCAAGGAAAATTGCCAGGAGATTTACGTAATAATTGTTTCTTTTAACCCTAACCCATTAATATGAACCGCAAATGTAACTGAAATTGTAGGCTTGATTCTGAACAAAAAATACCTAGGCATTATCATACGTAGGCATTATCGTTTGTTTAATTCACTTGAGAAACATATTATTCGCCGCGTGGTGCTGGCTTAGAATAGTATCACCCCATTTCCTTCCCGTGGGTGTCTTAAGAAGCGACTAAAGTATTTGAGAGTGTATAATCTAAGGCGACAGGTTGACAACCTGACACTGTGGTGTCCACAGTCTTCTTAATACCTCTCCAACGTTTGTCAGATGTGATGTAAATGGCCGTTTACGCTTTGCCTACCCAGCATGGAATATAGGCGTGATATTATGTATGTAAAACATACCAAATGTGTGCGCGTATTTTAGTTTGTACGAGATATGAAACTCGTGTAAAATGTCTTTGACGTCATTCAGTGGCGTTTTGTCTTGTCATACACATACACTTAACATAACATAAGCTATCATTGGGATATGACAACTGGCAAGAATAATCTTTGAAGTCATATTAAAACATTCCCACATTTCATTTTAAATACCTAATTCAGATTATTCTTTTTGGTGTGGTATGGGTACTATTTTTTGTGTACGAACTTGGTAAGTAGTAACAGTAAGTAATCACATAAGTAGGTACTTGTGTGTATTCTTTTTAAAAGTAAAGCTATGTACATGCTCTACAACAAAACCGATAAACTACAGCAACCTTAGAAACATTACGAAGAGATAGATCGCGCTAGTGTGTCTTGTACAAAATACATGGTCCATTTTGAACATAACTACCTATAGCGCCTATAGTATGTACAATAGCAATACTTACCTTAAACAATCCTTGCTCGGTGCTTTTAGCAAGGCGCCGCCGCGGAAGCATCCCACATTTTATTGCGGCAATAAATTTTACGCCGCTCGCTATATACCATACCAGTTGGGAATCTTGGATTGCTCGCGGATTTTTGTACTTCATTTGCCATGGGCACAGTGGCGTCTTATTTTCTTTTATTGTTTTGTGTTCTCTTCGTTTTTCGACGGATTGGACAAGTAGGTATCTACGTCAGATAGAATGTATTTTTGTATTTATGAGCTTTGGATGACAGTATTTTAGGATATGCATATCTAGTTTTACGTAGCCTCAGCGTTATGGTATATGAGATCTAGAAGTTTTAGAATGATGAATGAGGTTAACATTACGTACTGATTTCTCACAGATTGTTACGCCGTAGCTGCCGTAGAGTTTTTCATAGCTTTCATAAGATGAAAACGTATATTTTTTTATACGATCCGGGATTCTACCTACTCAGAAAGTGGTTTCACTCTATCATTACACCTGATAATCGATTTGGGCTCTATTTAAAATGTTTTTATCGCAACAAAAACTCAATACCTTAGTGGTTGATATAATTAAAGACCTGGGCTTTATTTAGAAAGTTGTTGTTCGCAACAAAAATTCGTAAAATCTAGGTGCTTGATAGTTCGTACATATTTCCATCTTTTAAACACGAACATACATCTTCACTTTACGAACGCGTCTACATGCTGGCAGGTAAAAATAACAAAACTGTTTCGCTACAAAGTACGAGTAGCATAAGAGTTTGAAATCCCCCGTGTAGAGAGTTTCGAGCTGGCTGTTACCAGTTAGTAGGGATGTGACTTGAGTAATAAAAAATCGTTTTTTTTTTATAATCGATTATATCTAGTCGCAAAAAAAAAACATTTTTTTTTTTCGTTTTGCACCTTAATTTTATCAAAAAATGTTAGTTTTATCAAATAGCCGCATTCTGAAATTTAAGACCGAGAAAATCGGGCATGGTGAGCAATGCATAATCAAGACGTTTGGTAAAAATATAGAGGTGCAAAAAAAATCGATGTCTGTAATTTTGGAATTTTTTAAAATATAATCTATTTTTAACTAATCGATTATTTCTACTCAATTAATTAATCGATTAAAATCGTTTTTTAAAGAAACATCGATTATTTAAATAATCGATTATCTTTTCACATCCCTGCAACTAAGGTACCTGTTACTGCTGTTCCCTGTTTCCCGGTGAACAAGCTCACCTCGTGACGTCAGCAGTTCCTGTGGGAACCGAAGCAATGTTGTAACTACGCACGCTTGTTACTTTGTACCTGCCTCGACTAGATAGGTATGTACTCTACTCTAGATACTGAAAAAATAAATACATACAAAATCATACCTTCATCCCTTGGTGTGTAGGCAGATAGTGATTACAATCAAAATCTACGATACAGCACTCTGCTTCGCATGTCTGCATAAGGGAGTAAAAACAGTTCCAAACAAGTGGGGTTCTTAGGGAAATTACTTAGTTACCATGAGGTCCTACCTACTAGAGTGTCAATGTTTGGCACCTTTCAGATTATACTCTTCATGTATCTTTCCATCTGTCTATGTAGGTAGCCTATACTAGTCCACTGCTGGAGTATTGGTCGATGGTATTCCCACTGGTTTTTTACCACTACCCGATCACTGGTTAACATGAGATCTCCCCGCCTTACCAAGTTTAGGAAAACATACCTTGCGTGCGGGGTGTCGTTTTAGCGAAGATAGACCGGTGCAGAAAGTAGCAGGAAAGTACATTGATGTAAGAGTATGGATTTGTTATTTCTGAAAGGGAAGCCGGTGGGAATCGGCATGTATAAACCCTTCCAATAACCCCACTGATACCTTGCCAACTTATATTACCTCTTATCATTAGCGCTACTGATATTAAAACCAGCTGATCGAGTTGCGATAAACATACATAGATAGGTTTACGACTTGATTCACAATTTACGTAATCACCTGCCCTTCTCAATTTCTCACGCCTTTCATTTGCAACTGATGAGCTTGGCTTTCTCAAGCGTGTTACTCAGTCTATAGAAAATTCTTAGAAGGAATCCTCCAAATGTACTCCTTGAAGCCAGGAGAAAATTGGAACTTCCATACTAAGATAAGGGTCCCACATCATACTAAGGGTCCCACACTTTTTAAACACTTTGGTATGAAATGCCCAAATTTTCATATGTTGAAGAAAAAATAAAAGTTATTCAGTTTCGTGAGTAGAACACAACCCAATATTAAAATTTAACCCTAAGTGTATATAACTTAATGCGTGATTTTTCGTCAGATGTGAGGTACTAAGCTGACATAGGTAGGCTGTTTGGGGTTCCTTCTAAACATATTTTTTTCTCTGAGAATATGCATTTGTATACCGTATACTTGTGAAAAACTATCACCGTTAAATACCTCATCTGATGGCCACTATTAAGGAGACGCATTAGGGCTGTCCCGTTCTGACAGTGCTTAGAGAACCGCAATACATGTTGCCTAGTTTTTGTCAAGCGACATCTATAGGTGAACAGAGTTATCATGTTGTTCGAGTAATCTTTTAGAGTGTTTAGTGTAAGTACTTATGGGTTTAATCGCTCTTGCGGCAACTGGAAGAAACATTTCGCTGCAAAAGAACAGCTTCACACGCTGGAACTTCAGTTAGCGGCTCAAGAAGTCATTTTATTCACATAGGAAAATGTAAAAAAACAGCAGATTTTTCAGATTTAGAATCCTTCCTTCTTATTAAAAAATTATTTCAAACCAGACAAATTACTGTAAGCAATTTTGTTGCTCTTAAATCAAATTGCGAAGGCCTAAATATAAGTTGTTTATTTAGGAGCATTACCTGCTTTAAAGCACACTAACAACGTTACCCGGTCACCCACCCAAAAAACACTAGTACGAACTAACCAGACGTTATCCAGGCCAAAGTAGCACAAAGTAAATAGGTACACCAGCTAGTAGGTAGGAGTACAAACTACTCGAATATGCCGCAAAGCCTTGCGTCACAGTACACCTGACTCTATCCCTCTGGAACCGATATTGACTGTACAGACGACTTTGTTCTAGATATCGTTTTGTTTGCAGATGAAACGTAGGTACTTTTAGCATCAGCTCGACCAAACTATTCGATTCGAATCGACAAACCATCAGATTTCGTTTCATACTCTACATGCCTACAGTTCTACATCAAATTAAAAGTCGTTTTACAGGTCGTGTCATTCTTCTGCAGAAGGGTTCATTAAGAGGGTGAAAAACAAGTTAAGTAAAAACTGTCGGAAAAGCAAAATACTATGACTACATTCAATTCACGTGAAAATTACAGTCCAGATGGTTCAGTGGTCAAATTTCGAAATTGCGTCTACACTATCGGAACGCTCATGAGTTTCGGCCTTCAAAGATCAAAAATTGCTGGCTATTGTCAACCATTCAATGAGAAACTATTACGCATTACTCCTATCAATGGATAACCCGAGCTTCTGCAGATAGTACCATATCGACTACAGTGAAATGGAAATCAGCAACCGATCTCTTGCACCGGATTACATGGCTGGGGGCTACGAAATCTGAGCGTAAAGACAGAGCTTAAATTAAACCGCAAGATAACAAACAGTATCTATTCCAAGATACATACGTGCATGTATGAGTGCCTGCATATGTCTAAGACCTAATATAAACTTGAGCAGTAGGTATGTGGGTACGCGGTAGTCAAGCAATTACCCATCTGGATACCGCTGTAGTTTGAATAGGGTTTAAATAAGCACGGCAATATTTTTATCCACAGACTGTTTTCTTTTCGTCAGGAATGCGTTCAGTTTCACCACGCTTAAAATGCGGGTTGGCGAGTGCAGTGCAAGATGTCGCATTAATTTGGAATTCAGCTGCGTAATTTTTTGGATACATTGATCTTTTAACTGTTTTTAAGACAACCATTTTGTTTTGGCACCGCACAGAATATGTCGCGATTACTAACCCACTATTTCACAATTTCGAAATAGAATATATATTTTTAAACCTAGTCGAGCGACAAAAACGTTTTCACAAAATTATTAAAGCATGTATGCGGTCCATTAGCAAATGGAAAATATGATACGACTGTGTTACCACAAGTAAAAAGTTTAGTAGTAGTTTAGTTACAATAAAAAAAAGTACTTAGTCAAGTGCAAGTTTGGCTCGCTTAGAGCTTCAAAAACTAAAAGACATAAGAAAAAATAAGAATACGAATAATTTATTAAAAATTTAATTTCAGGTTTTACATAAAAGGTTAGATTACTTAAATGTATTTAAATATTACATTATAGCTTGAACTACGATTACCCTGTATCTCAGGTAGTTGAGGGCCATCCTTAACTTTGCCCTATAAGATATCTTGATATGTATGGTGGTACTTTCAGCACCTAAAACCAGCCTCAAGTAAAATGCACTTCACTCATTCATTACACATATTTACACCAATTAATTTGCCTGGTTTTTAAAACGCTATCCGTCTGGGTATTTCGTTGCAGACTAAGATTGAAACGCAGTAGCGTAGTTGGTAGAGACATCGGCCGAATAGGTGCCAAAAGTCACAGGTTCTAATCTTGCCTGCGGTGGAAGTGTTTTGTAAGTTTAAAAAAAATCCTAGGTTCCATTTATTTCGCGTATCGCAACCCTGAAAAGCGCTTAAAAAATTGTTTGTTTTAGATGCGGCCAGATAGAAACAAAGTGCTGTTGCGCTAGTGCAGTGTTGCCATGCATACATTGAAGTCACAGTTCGGGCACTTTTTTTATTAAAGCTTCCTATAATATAGTTATGCCTTTATAACGCTTTAAGCGATATCCTTTGCGGGGTAGCAGAGCGTTGACGACTGTAAAAATACGTTCCTCGACGCCACGTCAAACAAATATTCGAAAGCCATTTCAGAAAACTGATTAATGTTGGTCATTTTATTTGACATGCTTGAACTGCTTAGGTATATTCGTTCGACTTTACCTAGTACCTACAAAGTAGAAGGAACACAGACTGAATAAAAGCGAAATAAATAGAAAGGTCAGGAGATCTATATGTTGGAAGGACGTTTTAGATTTATTGTACGGTTTTCTTGTTGTGTTTTGTGGTCTCACTAGCGGCTTGAACCTTAGCCTCACAATTAAAGTTCGTGGGCTAGATTTTTTGTGTGAGACCTTCTGCAATTTTCAGTTGCTTTTTCTAGGTTAGCAAGTGAAATGTTAAATACGTCCTCTGACCAGGTAGATAGATAACTAAATGAGGGCGGCTGTCCATTTTAATTATACTCTATGCGGCTGTCAGTAACTAGATGGCCAAATCAAGAGATCGTGCCTTATGGCGTACCCTGGGGGAGGCCATGTTTTTGATCTGTGCTTTTTGGTATAGTTAGAATCTTACAGACTGATTACGTTACTGTTTTAAAAGTGAAATTATTAGGTAACACGTTCAGTATTCTACCAGAATCACGATTATAATAATAAAATTGAGATACTTATAATAATTTATTCTCGCCCGTAAAATGTACGTAGATTTTAATTATGTTGAAACCTAAGGTTTAATCCGAAATTATGCTCGTTATTGTAGGTAAATATTACACCGCACTATGAAACCAAAAATTCATACCTGAGTTGAAATATTTTGCACTGGCGTGGAAATTCCAAATGTTTTTAACGAAAACAAATGTTTCAGTAATTTGGGTTTAGTTAGAACATGGTAATCCACAAACACTATGTATGAAATAGGTATGTGTGTATGTAAAATACTTCAGTATAGCTTAAATTAATTCTCATTATTTGATTCTCATTCTTCATTTCATTTCCTTTATTTACCACAAATATTTAGTCAAAGTGACTTGCTTGCACTGCCTGCCAGTGATTTAGCTGGTAGGAGTAACTTTTTAAGATAAACTTGCCAAGCAGCTCTTTTTTTGCTCACACTTTTTATATTTTAAAATAAATTAAAATATATAGTTTTCTTTTTGTTCCCTCTTCTCTATTTCTTTAGCTCTAATAAATGCAAAGTAGGAAACTAGGAATAACCTACTTACGTGAATTCCCAAGTGTGAGATATTCCTAATTCGTGAAAACTTACTTAGTTAAAACTTTGCCCAAACTAATATCCACTTACTAACACTTGAACTTGGATCTAATTTCCGTTAAATTCAAATTATACAAATCTTCTTAACACCGGAACTTTTGTAGTTTATGGGCGGATACTGTTATATAATAACTATCATATACAAGTGAGGTAAGGTGAAAGAGTTTCGTATTAATCCAGTTTACGTGTAAGTATATCTTAATTATGTTTGGGATGCTATCTGTACCGATTCTCAGATTGATTAAAAACAATAGATGAAATGATATACCTATTTATTACTTTGGTTACATACTGGTTTTAAATTTACAATTTACCTCCATAAATTTACTCCAAAATAACGGTTTCGAAGAAAGAATACAATGTATTCATCTTGTTTTATTCATTTCATAAGCTTACCTAACGGCAAAAAATACTTTTGTTTTATATCTCTATCATATCAATCATGTTCTTTTAATATTGATGGATAACACAAGCTCTACTTTTGCATATACCTATTTATAACTGCATTACAGACAGCAACAACATTTTATAACAGTATTACGACTATAGTGCCACAAAAATAAGGTTTATAGTCGAAATATACAAAGACTGCCCGGTGGGTAGGTATAAGTTTACGAACGACATACATAATAGTGTCATGAAAATAAGGCTAACTGTCGATTTATACGATGGACTGCGGTAGGTCAGATATACAGTATTGTACTATCAGCAGGTCGAGTTAATAAAAATTAGAATTAACGGTAAAGATTGATCTCGTAAATTGGTAGATTGCGGTGCTGGTAAAATACCAGGAATATTAAAATATGATGATGAAAACAACCATCTAAATAGTAAGTGTTTCATAAATAAATTCTGTACTTAACTGTTTTTCCCACGCTTTTTTAAAACAGCATAAAAGTGCAATAACTTTATTGTCTTGTTAAAGATAAGCTTTACTAGAAAAACTGATCGCTCGATTGGTGTAATAAAGTGAAGTGGCAGAGGAAACTGCACCTAATTGCAGTTCAACTGCATAGCAATTATCGACTGCTTCCGCCTGCACCCGACAAAATATTTAACTTGGAAGCTGTCGGAACTCGGAAGCTTATACTGGAAAATGCTCTACTACTTTCTTTAAAATTGATGACTTGTATATCACTTCGATGTTTTAGTTTTAATATCTTTTTCTTCGTGTAACTGATCCCGATAACCTGGTGAATACTAGTGTCAGAGTTTTACAACCGCCTACTTCAAGTAGAAGGACTGACACTGACATGGTTGGTTTTCATGCTTGGACCGATGGCTTAACGTAACGTTTCACTATGGCTTCGTACCTTTATAATAATATTTAATACCTAAAAGAGTCAAGATTATTGATACTTTAGTACAAAATCGTAAAGAATATTAAAAATAATAATTTGAATCCACTTATTCTGTTTTGTGCGGCCCAAAGTTGTACAAAACGATTTAATCTGGCAACCCTGGTGTCAATTTCTTAATATATGAGCAAAAAATAAGGAAAATGGTTTTCAAGAGGAAGCAATATCAGGAGCCAATAATAAACATCTAACGAAATTTGAACCAATCAGTCTAGGAGCAAATCGAATAATTGTCAGCCAATTGCGAATTCAGCTGATATCAACCAAAACTCATAGACCTCTGCCAAAGAAATGGGTGGTTAAAGTCGTCATTATAGACATTTCACCTTTTTATTGTAGAATTACTCAATCTATTAATAAAACTTTTTATATTAACAACACAAAAGTAAAAGAATAATAAATGTTGGTGCAAAATCTTGGTGTTCCAAGTTTTTAATGAAACGTTTCGTCCTGACTCTCAAATATTTGATATGACTTCCAATAAGGTACTTGAGTATATCTAGCTTAGCAAAAATGTTTTCGTTAACTTTGAAAGTACTTAGTTATATTTTTATACTGTAACGTTGATTTCAGTTTAAACGATCCAGATTTAGCAGTAAACCAGGGTGTCTTAGTAAACTGGCCAGTCTGCACCACAAAACGATTAAGCCGGAGAAAGGGTCTTTATTGAGAGCTGACAATAGACAATCGCCAATTACGCCTTGCTACGAGCCAATAAAACAATAGTGAAAATGATCCATAACGTTCCCAATCACATCGTAGTGAAAATAATGATGATATAAATGAAATGGAAAACATTGAGAATGCATTTTTCGAGAAAAAGGTAAATAAGAAATCAAACAATTAGTAAGTAATAACACAACAAACATGAAGAAAACTAGTCAAACAATATATTTGAAGTGTAAAGGTATCCAGTTATTTTGATTGGTAAAAAACATACTTACAGATTCTAGTAATTATCTACATGGAAAAGAAAACAATTAAGACCATTGTGCAATACACAATAATAATAAATATGATAAACGTGAATCGATGATTGAAAAAGAAAGTCACGTAGGTAGATTTTCTTAATGAACATAAGAAGATTTATAAAGTTACGAATCACAAATTGTTATCGTCTATTAAAAATGAAGCCACACGCAGACCGGATAGGTACCTACGCCCAGACATACCTAGAATTAATAGGTATGTAGCATTTTTTGATAAAATCAGGTGCTTGATGTTTTTTTCTCTGAGATTTTTTTGCCATCAGGAAGTTTTTTTTGCTCTTTCATGTCCGTAGGTGTAAAACTCATCTTCCTTATGCAAAAAAAAGTAGTTGGAGCTTACAGTGGATATACATCGGAAAATGATATAAGGGTTTTCTATTCTAGGCAATCACGGACCCACAAAAATGCAGCTGATTAAAACGACAAATTAAGTTGCCAATTTCCGATGCGGTTCGAAATTGGAAAGTTGTTGCAGTGGGCGGCGCGCGCGCACCTGTCACCAACATCTGCGCTTGCGCAACTGCGCATAATCGGACATTCAACAACATTCGATTGATTCTGCCACACACTGAAGTGTCTATACACACACACCTGTGTTAAGTTTAGTCGCGAATTTTTTGATTGTTTGATGTGACTAGGGGGAGGCCCTGTTCAGCAGTGGACTTTGTTGTGGCTGTTATAGTAGTATGGTAGAATGTGACATCAAGTATGTTTGGACAAGGTTTCCTATTTTGTACAATTTATATTTGTGGGATCTTTACTTTATCATCATTATCAGCCTACATTTACCGAGTACTGAGTATTGGCCTCTTCTTCCTCCCATCATATCACATTTTCTATGGACCATCACATCATATCGATATTAAGCTAGGTACTTATTCCATTTTGCGTCGTCTTCACCGGATACATTATATATTATCTATAGGTATATTTGTCGTATTTGTTTCTGTTTCAAATCGTATTTAATCTTTGATATCTTCTAAGAAGAAGCTTTTTACTTTGAGACTTACTTTATAAACGCTTTGGGAGTGACATTCCTAGACTTTACTAGTGTCTACATTCTTGAAGAAAGTGAATGTGCTAAGTTATGCAAGTATCTCCTGACCTTTTAGCAGCAAAATTTAAATTTAACATATTCCTGCCTTGTAAAACTATTCATAAGTAAATTTCTTTTAAAATTTCTGCATCTAGGTAGTTGGTTTCACTGATTCTAAATAAAAATAATTTAGCTTTTTCAAAACTTTGCATGCTTGCCTACTTATTAATATTTACTACAGTACGGTCGTTCGAATAAACCATATTTGACAGCTGTCAAACCCATATTAGAAGACATGTCAACAAATTAAAATAGACCGTACTGTAGGTAAATAATGCTATAAATTCGGAAAAAAAAGTCTAATTAGCGCTGTTACTTTCTGTCACATAGATTTAGACAAGGATAGGAAATATCTAAGTCCTTTCTTGTTTAAATATGTCAATAGGTTCTTTGCCATTTCTAGTCAATTTTGTGTCATTGTTTTGACAGATATACGCACGCATAATTCGTTAATTATGAAACAATTTTAGTCGTGATCATCGCCTGTCCTTTTCGAAAGATATTATGATAGAAAATGACAGCGCTTATTTAAGGTAAGTTAAGAGAATGTGTATCCCGAATTGCCAGCAGATAATCAACAATAGTACATTACGTCACAGGCCGAGTATATAGCAATTTCTGGTCGAGTGGCATTGGAAGGCCGAGACGAAGTCGAGGCCTTCTAAAGTAAACGAGACCAGAAATAGTTATTTCGGCCGAGGTTTGTATAGTGCTTTTCTCCAATTTGCAAGGAAACAAATATTTAAATCGTGATAAAATTGACACTTTGTAACTTTTAAAGTTCGCAAAGCGTTGGCGCTGGTTTTGCTTACGTTCCGTTTCATAAAGAATGCGCGGGAAATTCACATTCAGCCTTCAAACTTCAAACAAATTGTGTTCCATAAAACACCTAATCACGAAAGTGTGAAGTTTAAGAACCCTTTTATTACCGGCCTAGTCCGGCAATTTCTATTACAGTCCTCTGCGCCTTGACAACATAAATGAGCCCATTGACGTATTCTTTTTTTAAAGTAATGAAGCTATTTCCGAGCAAATTGGAGAAAAGTATTATGTAGAAATCTACCTACCTTCCTATATCTATACAACTATCTTTTGTACATACAATCTCTGACATTCACAACTCTGACCTTAGCTGATCCGTTTCAAATCGTGATGATAAGATTAACATTTCAATACATTTATTGCGTTCCAATGAACGTTATTATGTACAAGTTTTATTGAAAGCAAGGCTAGGCAACATGTTAGACTAGGTACATTTGAAAGTAAAGCTGGGTTGGCATGATAAGAGTTGGCTTGGACATCATATCAGAATCCACTCGTACGAGTCGGTTTCAGACGAGGAGTGTACTCTGGCTTATTACATTTTGCGAGTTCCAGTCACTTTTTCCTTGACGTGTGTTTGTGTATGTATGCATATCACACCTATATCCCTTGCGGGGTGGGCAGAGCATCAACGCCTGAAAAAAATGCCGCCATATTAATTTAAAATGATCCGAGATCAAACCCCAAGGATTAGACTTTTTTTTAAATATGCGATGCCATTTTTAAATTGACACTTAATTAATGCAATTTTTGTAGGTGGGTAATAAAATAAAATAATTATAATTTCAAGCGTGTTAAACTACTAGAACCACAAAAAAAGCGAACACAATAATTATTATTTCACATTTAATAATCAAAGTACAATTTACATGTATCGTTAAAGAATTATCTGTAGGTAGGTTATCAAAATGATTGAAACGTGTAAAATTTATTATAAATTCTATATTGTTTTATAACAAAAGCTGAAACATTTTGATTGTCTGGCAAAAAGTGCAACTGGTGGACAAAGTTTATGATATCTTTCTGTGAATGTATATTTTAATTGTTTTGTCATACCTATTCAAATAACTTATGTATTTGAGATAATGATCTGTCAAATCAAATCTTTTAATGACAGATGAAATAACTAAACAAAAAATCGGCCAACTTGTATGAGAGTTTTAGTATTTGTTGTTATAGCGGTAACAGAAATGTCAAGCGTCCTTTTAAAAAAAGCGAAACCTAAAATGATGCTCGGCGTACCTACATTTCAATTGTTTCCAAAAAAACCTCAATCGGACTATAAAACAACGCCATTCGAATTTCGAATTGGAGTATTTCATGACCATTGCGTGTTAGCCGCCAGAATACATAACCGTTAATTAATTACCACAAGCAATGTAGCACATTAATCAATTAATACCGAATTTCATTAACCACGGGCCAGTAATGTAGGTACAGTCGAGAAAGCAAACTCATGGAACCTAAATTCTGAGAGTCTTTTTGTAGGTAATCGTAGCTGAACCAAAATAATAGTGCGGTTCTATTCGGCCACCATAATACAGGTTGTAAAAAAAAATACTGCAAATATTTAAAGGGGTGAATCAGTCCATGAAACCAAACATTTTTCCCCAAGGTCGAGATATGAAAAAAATAATTTTTTAGCCCTCCCATACAAACTAACCTGGCCGGCGGCTATATAATTTGTATTGGAGGCTCAAACTTTTTTCGTTTTTCGACCTATGTTCCTAGGAAAAGTTGTTCAGTTTCATTGACTGGTTCACCCCTTAAAATATTTTCAGTTGTTTTTTATAAACCTTATATAATTTGATGCGGCGACGATACATAATAATGTGCTGTTGTATTCCGTTTCCATATGGGATTTCCAAAACTCCTACCTAATAAAAACAAACCCAGCAAAACACCAGTGAATGTGGGAACGTCTTTAAAGTTGACGTTTTATCGTGATCGTTAGGTTAAGCTCCATGAAAATTATATTGCACGATTCGGTAAAGATTGAGAGGTATAGCCATAAAACGTAAATGCTACCAGAAAACACCTTAAATTTTTATTTATAAGGAGCTTCCTGTACTGACTGTACCCAAAATTAAATTCGGCGTGCACTGTGAGAATTTTATTAAGTATGTTAAATTCAATATTAAACTGTTTAATGCATTTTGTGTATCTTCCATTGTCAGTCCCAATAACGGTAAATGTAATAAAGAAACGTTTTAAATGAATGACAATCATGTTGAAAATTTCAATAAAATTAAATGTAATCTAATCACGGATGAAATATTGTCACACGTCCCTTTCGTAGGAATAAAAATCTGCCTTTTTTTGGGTAAGACTTAACAACGTATTATCTAATTAGTATTATCATTATTAATGTTGTTTTATATCAGTGCATTTCTATCTATAGGTTAAGTGCACGGTACGGTACTTGCAAAATAGTTTACTAACGGAACACATAAGGCGTAAAAAAATCAACGGCAAATATTTTAAGGGGTGAATCAGCCCATGAAACTGAACAACTTTCCTCGAGGAACATAGGTCAAAATATGAAAAAATATTTGGACCTCCCATACGCCGGCTGGTACATTTTGTATGAGAGGACCAATTTTTTTTTTTCATATTCATCCTATGTTGTATAGAACGTAGATATCAAGGGTGGTCCCTTGCACAAAAAATGGGTCGAAGCTCACCTAGGTACGAAGTTAAATACTTACTTAGTAAAATATTTCTGCCTATGTTTTATGCTAATAAATGAATCTTGTTTTATGTACACAGCCTGCTAAAGTTATATCCAACTGAAGATGTTATATCAAGCTATGCAGAGGAACGTTAAGACATGCCCAAATATTTGCTTAGCCTGGAGGTAGAGGGTACAAACTTTATACGCCTGCATGTGTAGGTAACCTGCAATTTAGATACACTCGGTTTAACACATAACTACTTTTACTACTTCAAAAGAATAAAATAATTTTGTCCCCAGCAAAAATATAATAAAAACAAGCAGATGTATCAAAAATCAAAAACGCGACTGCGGTAATTTCAAATTTATATTTTGCCATAATAATCTTTGGGTAATTAAAACACATGTTCGGAATGAAAAAAAAAAAAACATTTCAAGAAAAAAAAAAAATCTTGAAATGATATGTAATACAGATTTGCTTTATACTTTATATTACTTGGGCAGAAAATTTGGTTCTTCTTTTGGAGTATATCTGGTACCTTATGTGCTACAACAGAACATAGATACATTTCGCCGATCTTTTTTTACATTAATCATAATGAGTCGTACAACAACAAACCTGCGAATTTGATCCGAAGCCCGTTTGACCGCAAACCTTACCCAACACCGGTTTTCACCGGATAATTATCCATAATTAACCGGGTCTATACTGAGTTCACCGGTAATGAAAATACATTATGAAAACAAAGGCTTTATAAAAACATTTCATCTGAAATCAGAAACAGATTATTTACCTATTCGATTTAAGATGGATATATATTTTTAATTATTTTTATGGATTTATATTTTTACACTATGTATAGGTACGACTGGTACGAGAAATTTTTGATAAAATAAGATTATAACAAATGAGAAATGACACAAAAAATCTTTGATGTCCTATTTTTACAAATTGTTATTTGAAGACAACATTAAAGTTTTGCTTCCCTACTGATACAGAATGACATTTTAGGTGAGATAAGTACATAATCACTTTGGTCACTGAAAAGTCTTGCTTATTTTACATCAGCCACCAAACTTAGTTACGCATGGAATCGAATCATTTTAAACTTACATGTTGAATATCCACAACTATTCATATTAGCTGTTCAAAATTCAGATGCAGTTCATCCCTTAAAATGCGTAACTTAATCTATCTCTTATTGTAATAGATAGGTAGATTAGATACGTAGTAGGTATGTGTGACTACTCTATCTCGTGACAACAATTACCTACTCTAGATTCTAGATAAATCTAAAAGTGAGACTCTAATAGCGTGGGACACTGCTCTCTTGTGTCACAGAGACAACAGATTATGATGAAATGCAAGAAAAGTGAAAAGTCACTTTCCGTTATAATTACTTCATTTTCTTGTACTTAGCCTGGTTACTTTCTAGCGTTGTTTGAATGTCTCATACTCTTAATAATTTCTTATTGTTTTTCTTAGACATACGGTAATGGTTCAACCGTGGGCCTAAACGATCTTTCAAAAACTAGCAATTTAATCTGTGGACTTATGATATGTGCACCGTGGCTTAGATTTTTCTACACCTTTATGTCAAAATACTTGTTTTTTAAATCTGTACGATTTGCCAAGTCTGAAGTCTTTTCGCGCGCGAGAGAAGTCTCTGTACTGTGCATATCATAAACTTCATACATTAAATTATTAGCTCGTGATTTACAATCACATCTTGTCAGACCCATCTCTCATAAATATTGAATCTAATTCCACATTCATACAAACCGTCTTGAAAGCTACTTCGTTACAGCCTAAAAACTCGTTATACTACAAATACATTTCATTTCGAATCCTCAAGCACTTTTTCAGTGGCCCGGCTCCCTGGACGCCCTTTAAGAGTAGCCCTTAAAGTCCCTGAGGAGGTATTAAGTGGTCCTCTTTTGTTATTCAGGTATTCTTTACGAGAAAAAGAGCAGATGATTTATTTTATGGTTCGTTTTTATGAAGATATTTCTGTGTTTTTGCATTCGCACGCAGGAATATTGTAATTTCTTTTCGGACGGTTCTTTTTTACACGTAAAACGTATCAACCATAACACTGTTTCAAATTTTGCAACAGTGTTATAGTTGGTACGTTTTAAACATGGAAAAAAGTGAATTGATCTCATAAGTACGTCTTGTGTGGATTTGTTCGTTGATGTGAATTGCAAACTATTTATCGAGAATGAAAAGGTCACTTCGACTACATAAAGACCGTTCATTGTCTTTATTGAATTGATTAAATCAACAATTTTATATTATTTTATTTGTAACACTAAGTCCATATTGATACCAATTTCATTAAATAGAATATCAAAATAATACTTTCACTACAGTCATGAAATAAACCCTTGCCTGAGATAAAGGTCTTATAATTGACAGTAGCGCCACATTGTTAAAAAAATACCTCAAGTGATTATAATTTTACTTTAATACCTACAAAATCAATGACATGATCTACATTTCTGTTTCTATTTGCTAGTTTCATCAGGTAGTTGGACGACTCGGTGTCCCATACGAAAAGATACAGAGAGTTTTTATTTTCGGTAATCTGCGATAACGCACTCTATAAACTAGTTGACTTTTTTGGATACCAGATACTTTTTATGTTCATTTTGTTATGTTATGGCATTCTGCAAAGGATTAGTACAAAAAAAAACAAGAAAATAATGTGAGTATGTTATAACTACCTACTGTAAAAATTATACTTCTTTACTATTTTGTCATCTGTATCGCCACTTCATGAAAGATAAAAGAGAAAGCAAACCATTCCTTTTTTTAGGAGACCCTTTTTTATTTTTGGTGGTGCCACTATTAGACACAAATCGGCTTAACATTGTATTGATATTTGCCAATGCACAGTAATAGCCTTTTCTATTGTAAACAGATGTCTGTAATAAAGGATTAGGTGCTTTGATATCAAGGTGCACCCTCATACTATTAATGTAGGTAAGTTTTGTATTTATGTCATTTATTATAAGGTTATATCTAATTAAGTACAAATATTTTAAAGGTGTTCTACTCATAAAACAGATCAATTGATAAGTATTAAGTATTCGATTTTTCCGACATATGAAAAACCCATATTATAATGTATCTCCCGTACAAAGTCACAACAACATTTTCATCATTTTTGTATGGAAGGTTCAATTATTCTTTTCATATTTCGGAAAAAGTTCTATGTGAAGTTATTCAGTTTGGTCAATAGAACATACTCTGAAAATATTGCATTGATTTTAATAGGACTTCATAGATACATATTAAAGAAACCAATCTTATGTAAATATCTAGTTATTTTATTCTAGCCAGGCTAATGGGCATACGCTTTTACATTGATTGAAAAACGAATGTTTCGATGTACCTTAGATAGCTTTTACAAATGCTAATGCACTGAAGCTACCAATTCACATAATGAAATAAATACATAGTGACATGACATTATTAAAATTAGATTGGCTTTTAAAAGGCAAACAGGTAGATTTTTTTTATTTTCACAAGAATATCTTGGCTAATTTACCTACCTACACTTTTTACAGGCCAAAAAGCTGTAAAGAGTTTTTTTTTTGCGCAAAGTAGTTTTTTTGGCAAGGCAGGCATCTGTAAAAAAACTGCAAAAGTGTAAAAAAATTAAAAACAAGTGGGCACTTCTTATCTTAAACACCCTTAACTTCCCTAAAGTGGATGATTCTTCGCTGTGCAAAACATCAAAATTACGGTTTACCTACACAATTTGAACCAGCTGTCTGTCTATTAGCTGTCGAGAGATACGAGAGCAGAGCAAACAGTTCGATGTTGCGATTTGCCACGTTACGAACTACCCCCATTTCAGGTAAAATTTCCGGCCTAGTGTAAGGAATTTTCCAGTAAAAACTCTTTTAATTGTAGGTGGATTGGAGTTCTAAGTTGATCATAAATTAAGTATACAAAATTTCAAGTAGCCACCAATAAATCAACATTGGAATTAGATACGTAAAATATACTTGCTTGATCTCTGCGCGTTGGAAACTGAAGATAGTATGAATTTTAAACATTATACCTACGACATGAATGAGATACTTTAGGCAATAACGCTGACACCTAACGTTGACAGTATTTTGACAACTCATTTTTACACTCAGTGTGAGAGAAATTTTGGTGGTGTTTAAATTTGGTCAGAACAGAAACAAAAGCCGAGACTAACAAGAATCACGTACGCCATTCAAAAATTGAAGCTGTTGCAGATCCGCTACCCAAGAGGAGAGCAAATACCGATATGTGACGTAGGCAAACTGCCCGCATGTTTGGTGTGGGTGTAACGGGTTAAAACAGGAGCTGAATTTGAAACTACACGTTCCAAAATTGAAATTCAAAGAAAATTCAAAACCAACTGGCTGGCTGCAAAATTTTGACGGAAATCGTGTTCGAAACTCAAAACCTAAAACAGGCTATTGACGGCGCGAAAAGCAAACAACGGCCGGCACGTACGTAAAACTGAAACGATTTTGTTACTCAAAACACGTTCAGTGTTTGAAAATGGAAACTGGATTGTTTTGTTTTTGAAACCCAAAAGATAGATGGCATGAAAAAGCACTCTTTTGAAATTGAAATACCCCTCTAGGACCGCTTTGCTAGTACACGTAGTAAGTAGTACCACTAGTGGTGCTCATGGGAAAAATATATCAAACTACGAGCGGTATATGCAGGTGAGATAAACTTATATCGTCTTTCTATATAAGGTGAAATTAGTCTTCAAAGAACTACAAATATACAAAATCATTTATTCAATGTTGGATACAAAAAATATCACTTATTGATAGTCATTACAAAAATAATGATAAGTCATTGTAAAAAAAAGAAAATTGAATGACACAATTTGAAAATTGAATGAGACGCGGCTCGGGCGTGATAAAAAAATAAAAATAAAGGCACTGCCTCGGGGCTGGCCAGGCTAACCACACGGCATGTCGGCACGGCAACTACTTATCACTGTGTACAACTGATACTAAGCTAACTAATTAAACTGCCCATGAATTTGTATCACCTCCTAATCTAATATTCTCATTACCTAACTTTGATGGTGCCCTGATACAATTACTCGGCAAAGCAAATACGTTCATCACTTCAGCGAGCCTAGATCTGTGACGTGACGTCATGTCACACCGCAAACATACTTAGCATGTGTGTCGTGTGACATACTGTTGTCACAGTCCAAATGGACACGCCGTGTTTGAGCATGTAAATGAAACATGTCTGGCTGTTGCTTCAGGGTTAATATGGAGCGTCAGCGAAACTAGCGCCTATAAGTCGAAATTTGAGTGGATAAACTAACAACAAATTGACTGTAATAAGAATTCACAAACAAAACTCTTTAAAAATATAATATGCCATACATGAGTACGACTCAATAGATGGATGTTGTAGAGTTCTGCCACTTTTAATGTATCAGCATTAGCAAAGATTTAATTGCAGCTGCCAAAATAGTCTTTAAAACTGGCTTTTTCTGTTATTTATCTTTAGTCTGAACAGTCTGTGTTTAGTTTATTTATCTCTTTCTATTACAGGTTCAAGGTTTCTGGATTATTTCAAATAAAAATATTTTCCTCGCGGATGAAAAGTTCTGAAACTAAAAAACATTTTGCAAATAGACGCCATCTATCTTTTTATACCAGCACTAGTTAAAGACTTACCCTTTGCGTGGCATAACAGGAGGGGTCTAAGGCCCCGGGCCGGAACATTGCCGCGCTCACTGCTGCCATCTGCCGGCTACCTCAGCTTTCCTTTCCACCGAGACGTCGCTCTGAAACAAAAGAGAACCAGGTTAGCACGTTGTGGTACTAAGTTGGAGGTATAGAACCCAGAACCTAACTGTTTTACATTTGAATGAGGAAGAAACTGAAATAATATTGGGCTTGGAGTAGAACATAACTCAGGCGTGAATGAGATACCTATGAATAATGAAGTTTTGGTACTTAATTGGAAGTAAGTAGGAGAATGCTGACATATGGAAGAATTGATATGTTAAAAATTTGCAAGTGATTTTAAAATGAAGTTTCGTGATTTTTCCACTAAAGTTGATGTACACTTTTAACCTAGTATTACAAAGGTAGGTAGATTATCAGATACGTAAGAAGAAAACACAAATACCTATTTACTTTCCTGTACATTTCACACTGAAGCGTCAGCTGACGAATAAGTACCTACTAGGGTGATTACTTGAGGAATGACAATCACAAGAGGTCGTTAATATGCAAAGGTCAGTTAGTTCATAAACGACCTTTGCTTAGTTATTTTTACTGTATAAACTGCACAGCAAAGTATTAGTTCATTACAACAATACAAGTATAAGATAATATTATAAATAACTGTATCTAGTCAAGCAATCAACAATGTATTTATTGAAGCGCTCCTATTACTTATTGTCATGTCAACGGCTCTCAGACGAAGCGTATTCCAATGCACGGAAAAATACGCCTTCCCGTTCTTTTTTTAAACGACATCAAACCACAGCCTGCAGCCATTATTGTGCAATGTGTACTAGACGCATCCGTATGACGCTGCGCCCGCGCATGCGGTGTCATTGACCCCGCTAGGTCACAGCTACGTAGATGATATCAGTATGTCAATCGCACGTCGTTCACTGACAGCAGATCGGAACAGAGAAATTGATGAGCGGATAACTTATCTGTGCTGTGTTAGTTTTTGTTTCTTTGAGTGTTATAGAGGTTCCCACGAGATTTTATCTGAGGAAGAAAGTTTAAGTGATTTGGTTTTATAACTATTACTTTTTGATTAGGTATTGTTTCGGGGCACTTAACTTAATGTATCACAATAAATTAAACTTTAATTTTATAACTATTGTTCAATATAATGAAAGTTACATTAATTTTTTGATAAACTAAATCACTTATGTGTGTAGTGATCCATTGAATAGGTATCTTTCAAACATCCATCTGATTTAAATACTCTATGGCAGCTAGAGACAGTTTCTCACACAGGTCACCCTAATGAGTAAGTGCACTGCTCACGGTTTACTGTTTGTGTAACTAGCTACTATACAGTGTGATTCTTGATAAAGAGTAAATTCGTTTAGGGCGAGTGGTTTTTCGACAAACTGGATTACTTTTTTAAATGAGGAACTTGAAATACTGCAAAAAATGCATACCTATAATACCTATAAACTTTGCTATTGTACGCAATCAATACAATCATAACCAGAGCAGGACCAAAATAGTGTAACTATTTTTGAAATATCAAAAACAATGTCGTACAAAATATTAAGAAAAGTTCAAATTTTTTCTTCTACTGCCGACTTCGGCACCTGTACGTCGCCTCTACCGATTGGGCTACCGCAGCTTAGCCCTAGTTCTAGCCTGTGAATTAAGCAAGTATATCTTGCCCACTCACGCGAAGCAGGGTTCCATCTACCGCGATAAATTTGCAATTATATCTCAGCGACTAATTCATTCCTTACAGAATGAATGTAGTGACTAATTCATTCTTTACAGAATGAATGTAGTCAAAGCGATGGAAACCCAAGTGCAAGATTTCCAGAAAATTGTATGCCTAACACGGGAAGTGTTTTTAAAATTGATACTTAACCTTCACACATGACCAAAACGAATGTGTAAGCAAGCATCACACTGTATCTAAGTCTGTTGTTTGAAGAAATTGTAACGCCACGCCACCACAATTGTTGCTACGTGCATTTGTACTATGGTATTATAAGTCGTTTAGGTTAACCTTTATACAGCAGCTAATGTGTTTTTCAAAGTTGTAATTATTTTTGTTGTGTTGCAACCGTTGGCACGTATATATAAAGCTATTAAGTAGTATAATTATTTTTACATTGCGCTGTGAGAGCAAAGTAATCCAGAAAAATCTGGATTAAATGCATTTGTTTAACAACTTATTACCTGCAGTGGTCATCATTTTTCTTTTAATCGTAGTAAAGTGTATATTTATTTCCAACACTTAAAGCAACGTATTTTAAACGGTCATAATAATAAATAGTTGTTATAAATAGTTTAATTACTTTTACACTGATGCGTAGCCCGTGGGAGCGCAAGTAATCTGGAAAAGTAATCCAGATTTTTTCTAACAACTCTGGTTTAACTCTGATTCTTGTGCTATCATATATTTTTTGCTTATTTGCTAAAGTGCATTTATTTTCCACCACATAAGGCAGTGTATTTAAAACGATCATAATAATAACTTGTAGCTAATAAATAGTTTAATTACTTTTACATTACTGTGTGGGAATGGGAGCGAAGGTAATCTGAAAAATAATCCGGATTTATGCATTTTTTCTAACCACTTCTGTTTTACTGCTGTGCTATCATTTAATTTTTCTTATTAGGTAAAGAGTATTTTAATTTCCACCACATAAGGGAGTGTATTTTAAACAATCATAATATTAACTTGTAGCTAAATAGTCAAATTACTTTTACACTACTGTGTGGGAATGTGAGTAAAGTTAATCTGAAAAAATCCGGATGAACGCTATTTTTTCTTACGACTGCTGTTTTATTCTGATTCCTCTGCTATCATTCAAGTTTTCTTATAAAGTAAAGTATATTTTAATTTCCACCATATAAGGCAGTGTATTTTAAACGATCATAATAATAACAATTTGTTCAGAATGAGAAGGTGAGTCGTATTAGTTTTAATATTTTAATTGAATGATAAAGCTTCCTCATAATTTCTCGCCTTATGGTCGGGCTCACGGAAGGCAGTATTAGAGTAATGGTTGGTGGGGCCCACATGTAACAACCGTGGCTTTTTTAGCGCAACGCATGCGTCTGGCAGATGCATACAAATTGAATTCCCTGCATACTAAACACAGACATTAAAATAACGCAACGCACAACACGCCCCACCCGACCCTATGTGGGGAAGAGAAAAAAAGTCAATCTGTCTGTAGTGTGTACCGATGATGCCGGTGGTGTTGGCCGTGCGTGTGGCGCCGGCTTAGAATAGCATCGCCCTATTTCTAACCGTGGGTGCCGTAAAAGGCGACTAAGGGATGGATCCAGGCAATGGGCAGCAGCGTTCCCAGTGATTATCTAAAACACCTTGCACTGCGCTCGTCAACCTGCCTGCCAAGCGTAGTGAGTATGGCAATACCCCCCATTTGAGCGAATCTCATTTCCAGCAATGGACTTTCGTAGTTGAAATAGTAGTGTACCGATGGCAGGCTCAAATGGTTTAATTGAAGTGCTAACGCATGCACTGTTTTAACGTCGGTTTTAGTATAGAGAATTTGAAATTTGCAGGCATCTGACAGACACATGCGTCAGCATTGCGCTAAAATAGCGCAGCAAAGGACCTTATGTGTGAGCCCTACCTTAGAATTATAAGTACCTAATGGTTAGAATTATAAGTGTTCGTGGCAGGTCTATTTCAGAAAACACGAAGGTCTGGGAAGGTGAGTTAGAGATAGACGGAAATGTCTGAATGCTGGTATTATTTAAGTGAAAATAATTATTCACAATCGCATTAAGCTATTTCCTCAACAATTTTTAACATTGTAAATTATAACAAAAATAACCGAATTCTAAAATAATGCATATCTTCCTACCTTAACAATGCAAATCCTGCCTCTCGTCTTTTCTAATAACCGCTGACAAAATTTTGGAACAACTGCTATCTTTCTTAGAATTTTATATAAATACAACTTTTGCATAAGACATGCCTATCTAAAAACATACCAAAACAAAACGTACTATCTCAAAAATCGTTTTATAATAACAAGTTTCAACTGCCATCGTATCCCTAATGACAAAAGTGCATAACCCCAAAAGTGTTCCATTGACATAGGAAAGGAACAGAGAAAGTCCAGAAAAAAAAACACGAGTCATAATGGCCGGAGACCGCATGTGACCAACTCAGAAAATGATGTTTTCCGGTCGTGTCGACTAATCATTACGATGCCATTTTGATTGTGAGAAACAGGTTGAACGTATGTATTTTGTCAAGAATGTTATAGAAAGGAAAACTTAAAAAGAAACTACAAAAAACCACATGGCTTATTTTGCAGATTCAGATTAGGTACGTAATATATTTGGATTTTAGGTGATTTGTTTCATATGTGTTTTGACTTATAGTAGATCAATACCACGCTACATTTTGTTCTTTTTAGCAAGTTCTATGACACACTTATTGGCTATGAGACCTTAGGAAGGAAATCCGCTGCTGTACTAGTCGAAATATACTATACATTCTTAGCGTAGGTAGATAGTAGTTCTAAACTAAGAAAGTCAAAAATAATAAGTTTTAAACACGGTATGAAAGGAGTAATTCTGAGGTCACTGGCTGGCCAAATGTAAAGCACTACAAAGTAAGCTAAGAGTAGGCACAACCACGGTGACTCAGCAAACTCCTACATAGGCTTATCTCGTGCAATATCCACCTCGTGGGCAGGGGAGATAATAAGCAATAGATAAAATGCAATCATACCTACCTATTTATAGTAGAGCTGAAATCACTTTTCTGTAACAGATTTTGGTACAGTAAGATGCAGATTGTTGTGAGATTTAATATCCGTATTCACTTTCTTTTTACATTGATATTTGTAGGACAGTAAACGAAGGTTGAAGAAAAGACAAAAACTATTAAGCACTATTAAAAACAAAATCCCGTCTACGTTAATTTCAAAGTTGTATGATGCGATAAAAATCCGTCATCTCGAACTTATGAATATTTTTTATAGCCAGTGTCACTCGCGCTACTGAGACAAATCTAACGACATCTCACATGTCAATTGATCCGTCTAGTCGTAAAAACGAATTTCTTGTCTAAATGCATACAGATACATACTCTCGAAAATCATTCCTCCGGCAGTCTGGTAAAAACAGTTCCTTACTTGCAATAGTTTGCCGATCTGAGAATTCGCCAACGCCATGCCAAATAAATCAGCTGGTAAAGAAAAGATGAGATATTTTTTTCTTCCGAAGAAGAACTCTATACATTTTTATAGAATGGGCACATTGTAATACATTGTCTATAGTATCTTCGCTACATTGCAACAAAGATGACTTAGCATTACTTTGTCCGAACGTTAGAGTCATCTTTAATTTCCTTATAGCTGTGCCGACGTAAAATGACGTACTTGACGTTTATATTCGCAAAGTGCCTACTTTGAACTTATCTTGGACTGTGTAGGCGAGCCCACGCAGGAAATGCACAAAGCCCTAATATTGAGGAAGTAAACTACATTATGATTACTATTTACGCTGAATAAACTATGAAAATAACTGTTTCATTTTAGGTTTGTCATATAAATATAGCCAGAATCGACTCGATAAGAAGAAATATCTCCTAGAATATTTATTCCTCATTCTGTCAGCCCAACTCACAAGTTTCATGGATCTTTTTATACTGGTTATTCTTAACAAAAATATGGAGAACCAGTTGAAGTTGATCTCTTAAATAGAAACATGTCTACTGATAAATACAAAAAATAAAATTTCACAATTAAGGCGTTCCGTTTTCCATACAAAAGTTCAATGGAGTTATGTCTGTAAAGGAGACAAGAGACGGTTTAAAAAACTTGATGGGGAGTCCCGTGGGTATATAAGATTGTCGCAAAACACTAAAAAGAATTTTATCTACACTCAGTTCGTAATATTCGTTTTACAGAATCGAAAGTACGAACGTAATGAACTGCATTACGACTATACAGCCTTTAAAAAAAACTTTCATACTACTGGCAGCTACATAAAGTAACTCGATTTCTAGTATTTGAAAAAAAATTAAACGAATTGACCCGCGTACCAAATTGTAATCTGTTCCAATTTGACACTGGCCATCAGTAAGTCGAATGAAAAAAAAAACAAGTGTCACCCGCGGCGGCACGACACTTGAAATTATGAGGAATTATTTATTATTAAATCTTTGCTTCAAATCATTTTTCGAATTAAAATTCACCGATAAATGCTATTTAATTTTAAAAGTTGTTCAGTTTTTATGAGCCTCCATTTTAACGTTTAGTTAAAAAGTTACTTATGTATAAAAGTCGTTCAGTTGGTGGTTCAGTAGATAGGCTTGCAATTGCCATAGTGCAGTGCGGAGGTTTGAATTATTTTTCATAGTTTTTCTTGTAAAGTGTAGATAAAATAGTGTATGTGTTACCGGCCAAACCCGATTTTAGGATAAACTAGATTTTCCTAGGCCAAAGTAGTTTATCCTACATGCGATTGAATAAACCGGTATAGACTAGGCTAAACCGGTCCGTCCGATGGCCGATAGGAGAAACTAGTCAATCCTAGGATTGACTAGTTGAGCCTAAAATTAATAAGTACACTGCAGGATAAACTGGTTTGGCTTAGTTAAAAAAGATTAAGGCTACAGTGACGTAGCTCTAGAGGGTAAAGGGTAACGTCGGACATCTTGGAGACATCGGACACCCTGGAGACTCGAACACCCTAGAGGGTGGGGTGTAGCATTGGACACCCTGAAGGTTCGGACGCCCTGGAGGGACGCCCTACATTGAGGCACTGCGTACACCCTGGAGGCATCAAACACCTGTAAGGCTCGAACGCACTGGAGGGTGCGGGGTAGCGTCGGACACCCTAAAAGCTCGGACGCTGCCAGCCGTGGGCTGGGCTCCCACAGACCAACGACACCTGTGATGTGACAGCTCATGAGAGCTATTGCCGACAGCTACCTTGCAAGTGCTCGCGTCAGGGCCTACAAGGTGTCTGAGCCTTCAGGGTGTCCGACGCTACCCCGCACCCTCCAGGGCAATCGAGCCTCACAGGTGTTTGATGCCTCGAGGGTGTACGATTATACCCTTTACGCTCTATCTAGAGCTACATCACTGTAGGGTATCCCTCCAGGGCGTCCGAGCCTTCAGGATGTCCGATGCTATACCCCACTCTCTAGGGTGTTCGAGCCTCCAGGGTGTTCGATGTCTCCAGGATGTCCGACGTTACCCTCTACCCTCTAGAGCTCCGTCACTGTAGCCTTTATCATTTTTAACTAAGCCAAACCAGTTTATCCTGAAACGTATTTATTTATTTTAGGCTCAACTAGTTCAGCCTAGGATGAACTAGTTTCTCCTATCGGCCGTCGGACGGACCGGTTTAGCCTAGTCTATACCGGTTTATCCAATTGCATGTAGGACAAACTACTTTGGCCTAGGAAAAACTAGTTTATCCTAAAATCGGGTTTGGCCGGTAACATTATGCAACTGCAAATAATTAGGCTTTAGAATGCTCGTGTCAAACTATTATCACACTCGGCTGCGCCTCGTGTGATAAACAGACACTCTCATCCTAAAGCCTCTCATTTAGGCAGTTGCTTTACTATTTAAATCATCAGATTTCCCCGTAAAAAGCGAGTCGCCACTTTACGAAAATAGATGGAGCTACTGCTGCAACAAATACGTTTAATTTTATTGTGCAGAAAATACTGATTATATTTTAACTATAAGTAGTTTTGCGACAAATTTACGTGTGCCTTCATCATTCAGAATAAAGTTTCTTTAAAAAGAAACTCTACAGCTCATGTGGAACACGACTGAAGTGCAGTTTTTCGTTTGTATGACGTAACGAACCACCTTAAATCAGTCTATCGCCAAATGTTGCATACGAAAGACATCAACGCGCTCGACCAGCCAAAGTTTTATTTATACCAACTATGAAACCAATTCATATATAATTTTATACTGCTTTTTCATACAGTTTATAACAGTCGTAAAAGAGTAAAGTGTACTTCTTGTACTTTATATACCTAGTCGAAACCTGACTGTTTTAGTACCGGTAAACATAACTAGAAATCCAATAATCATGGAAACATAGCTACATTCTTCTCAGACACTTTGTACATACGTAGCAATTTCAAATAATGTAACATTCCTTAGAACTGTAAACCCGCATTCTACTGGGACATTTTGTCGATAAACGTCGGGAAAACATATCGTATGGATTTTTGAACAAATTCCAGGTTTCAATGTTTTCCAAGTAAAACCATAAATTACCGGGATTGGGTGAGATGCCTCATTTTATACCCCATACTTTATTCTGAGCCATTAGTTCTATTACTGATAGAAAGTTGTAGTTATTAAATATATTTTATTTATCTAGACCTCTACGATCCACTTCCTTTAATGAAGGAACCTATCCGCGCAAATTCAGTCACGGAATTTTCGATTCATTTAAAATATGTCATTTCACGTGAAAATCTTTGTCATTATATCCAGTGAAACAGGAATTACCGACCATACGCAAGTGTACCTATTCTGACCCAAAGGTAGGTAGGGACCTAGAATATTTATATCCTCCTTAATTTTTTTAATGTGGAGTTTGTATTTACTTACCTACAGGAAAACTTTAGTACAAAGCTAAACTTGTCTCTTGACCAAAACAGATAGTGTAGGTATTCGTACGATAGACTACAGTACGCGCACGAGTTCATTACCATCCCGAAGTATGCGCATCCTTATTGCTCTTGCCAGTATGATGGTAATAAACTCACGCGCGTACTGTACCTTCTTCCTCGTGGCTTAGGAAATTGTAGATGCACTTTTATGCAGATTTTCCTACTTGGGGTCATAATTATAAAATACTCAACACGCTTCACATTATACGGGCCATAATTATTCATAATACAACATATTTCCTCTACAGGGCCATAATTTGCAAGAAAGTAAATTTATCATGCAAAATATAGGATGTTGTTATTAAAAACGTGATGAAACATCCAAATAATTAAATTTGGTATGTGTTTCTGCCATGTAGCTTGCCTAAGATTGTTTATTCTTTTAGGAACTCTTTTCAAAAACATAAGAAACTGAAAAAACTTCATGCATCGATTGAATTATTTTCTACTAAATGTGGCTCGATCGACGATCTCGCTTGAAGACGAGCATCAAAGAGATTGAAGTTTGGCAAGCATCGATCGGTGCATCGATGGCTCAGTGGCAGATTGGTGGGGCGCTGACCTTCTCACTAACGAGGTTCTCAGTTTCCTGTTTTTATTTATTAGAAATATGAGCGCATTAAAATCCCAATAGATCTATTATATAGGATAAGTTATTATCAAAACCCTAGAAAGTGTATAGGGCTCATTTATGCTTTTGTAGTAATAAAATTTAATAAACCAAGCAGTATTCCTAACAACTTTGGTAAACTAATAATAAACAAACTATAAACTGTTCAATTTACTTCTTCATATCTCAAAAGCAATCATAATGTCATAACAATCATCAACGTCATATTTGTAGGAATATTCAATAAACTCAAGATATTACTGTCCAATAAATCGACGATTAAGCTACTGGTCATAATTTACATAATCAATATCTTCTTCATATCATCATAGGTTTTAATAAATGTTTTATCAGTCACAACTTATGCTATTTAAGGCTCAACGTCAGCGACACTAGCGCCGCTACGTGAAAAAATTTCACTGACTGAATACGCAAGTGATTGGTGAACCACATAATGAATTAACGACAATAACTAACAACAAATAATTTTTTGAATCGATAAAACCTTGGAAAAACTGTGCGCTTTAGTTATGTATGCCAAAATTTTGACATACCTACATAACTCATGTATACCAATTTTTATCTATTTTATTAGATTTCAATATTCTTTGTGGTTAGTTATTGTCTGTAATTCATAAATTTGCCTCCAGATGACCAGCTAGTTCAGCCAGGGATCTTTTTCCTGTTTCGGGGCACCACTAGTCTGATACAAATACAAAAAACTTTTTCTTTTTTAAATATAGTGTCCTGATCTCCTCCCACTTTTGGGCGAGTGTAGTTCCCTGGGTTTTACAATAGAAAAAAATAAGGTAGGTTCTATAGCCAGTCTGACGTTTAGCTTTAACTACAAATACAAAAAACTTATTTTTTTTTAGAATATAGTGTCCTGATCTCCTCCCACTTTTGGGCGAGTGTAGTTCCCTGGGTTTTACAATAGAAAAAAATAAGGTAGGTTCTATAGCCAGTCTGACGTTTAGCTTTAACTACAAATACAAAAATCTTATTTTTTTTTTAGAATCGACACCTGATTCGAAGAACATTGTAACTTATAATTACAATGTTATATAACTATTGTATATTTGGATTTCACGGTCCAATACGCACCTTTTGATGTATAAAACATGGTCCTAAGTAACCTGTAACTAGGTTTTTCCAAAGTACACTTTTCCAAATTTTCACAATTTCAGTCTTTACAAGACTGTAATTAAAGTTACAATACGGCAACTTTTATGATGTTAACAATTTTTCGTAGCTAAAACATTGTATACAAATGTTACAATGTTTTTGACTCATATATATCAACATCTTAAGGTATATTTTGCAGCGTATATTCTGATACAATGTTATCACTCTAAACTTTTTTCCGATTGACTACAAAAAGAAGCAGTTTTCAGCGCTAGTAAAACAAGTTACAATGTTATTATTACAAAATAAAAGTGAATTATGCGGTAGTATTTCAAACTGTTGACCTTTTGTTGGCCATATCTAGATTTTTTCATATATTTCCACTATAACAATAAAGCAATCTTTTACAACTTCGACACCGAAAATTCATTTTTTATGTATTGAAATCGATATAAATTGTGTTTTCGAGTTAATTTTTTTCACGAATTATTCATAAACCTTCTCATTAAATAACGTCTCGTGTTTACATTTGAATTACCACATAGTTAGTATATGTTATATTTGTGCGTAACAGTTTTTCTCAAAACTTACTAAGTCAATATCAAATTATCTGCCACAAAAGCGGTTTTAAAACAATAGTAACAAGCCTAACAGTGCCTTATGTATGTACAATAGGATTATTTTGTACGTTTTAAAGATATTACGCCTAGGGTGGCTCTTTATTATTTAGTATGAGACCCCGAGTAAAATTAATCCCATCAATAACATTCTGTAAAAAACTAGCTAAGTCTCGATAGAGCTGCTTGTTTTTCTCTAAAAAGTAGTGAAATCTAGACAAAGTTGTGCCTAGTCTAAGGTTCCTTACTACTACTTCTTTATTATTATAGTTAATGTTATACGACTGGCCGATGACATCCAAGACTCTCCAAATCCAGTATGTCACTTTTTTACCGTGTAATCCTCTTCATATACTCACTAAAGTTATAAGAATCTATCAAAATATAAAAACAACTCCAACATTCATTGCACAAATAGAGAAAATGAACTAAAAGAAGAAACAGTTCAACAAGGTGGCACGCTCAATTGCACACTTCATCACGTTATTTATTTATAAGACATCTGTAATATTATTACATTATCTAAACATCCGACCGATGATCTGCCCATTAGCCACTTTCCGTCCCTTAGCTATCACACAGTCAGCTAGTAAAGTTTCCTGCCCACACCCTGTTGAGCTTAGCTATTATTTTACGTACATCCTTCAGCTTTATATTAGGTCATCAGATTTTAGTATTTCAATTACAATCTTGAAGTTTTATACCGATCATGGCAAGCTCTGTGGGTCTCTCTGTGTCTGTTTTATGCACAGTTTCCTTTCTAAGCACCTACGTGAGCGTAGAAAACACACGTTAGTGCAAATGACGATCATACAATACTAAATATTTCAAGAGGTCCTTTCGATTTCCAAAAATCGAACATTCGTGACCAATCCAGAGTTGCGCCATATTTATTTTCCGGTTTGTTGACTGGAACGGTTTCTCACAAAAAATGTAGCTTTTTAATTGTTACAGATCTTAGAATATGTGTGAAGCTATTAATGTTATTTCATAGTGTCAATTTATTTATGATAGAACCCACACATACACAGCTATTTCAGATGAAGTAACTGTTTTTTTATATCAAAATATTTATATAAAGTTAAATAATTAATATATATTGTAAAGAAATTTATTGAAAAACATATTAAATCACAAAATTACAATCACATTCTAGCTTCGTTAAACCACGTTTTTCTTTTTTACAATATTATAACGCAAATTTTCTTAGACATAATGTTGAAAATCAGTTTGTAACAACCTATTACAATGTTTTGTGTTAAATTTTGTATGAATATGTGCAAAAAATGATGTTTGTAAGTATATGTTACAATGTTATTCAGGTAGTGATTCGTCATCTTATTTTAAAAGTATAATTTGGTAACGTGTAGTTACAATGTTATAAAGACTCAAAATGATTAGTATCACAATATCAGAACATTGTAACTCAACGAAAAAGGGGTTTTTCAAGGGTTTCTGTTGATTTATAAAATACATGGTTTATGCCACTTGAAAGATCATACCTTTTTATGCTAAAATCACACAAAACTTGTGAAATCTGCGTCACTAAAAAGATATTAACGTTAAAAAACCGATACCAAAATCTTTAAACGGTCCCCTGCAAAATTTGCATTTTTGAGTTACAATGTTCTTCGAATCAGGTGTCGGAATATAGTGTCCTGATCTCCTCCCACTTTTGGGCGAGTGTAGTTCCCTGGGTTTTATAAAAGAAAAAAATAAGGTAGGTTCTATAGCCAGCAAAACCACTTACCCTTTATGGCACCAACTTATAGTGGCTATCATACAAATACTAAGAAAATCCAGAATAAGTTGGTCTCTTAATGGTAGGTAAGTGGATTTGCTGGCGATAATATAGGTACCTAATGCAATAGCAAGACTTACAATACTAATCAGCTTAGGCTACTAAGCCGACACTTCGCTTCGACGCGTATATTCCTTGTTTCTTTGTACTGACAAATTTTTGCCTATTTTTTTATAACATCAAATCTTATAAAAATCAAGAAGGTTCATACTGAGCCTAAAAATCTCCTAGTTCGACACCGGAACCAAAGGTGTGTTTTCACTGAGGACATTGACAGTCCGCGACGGATGCCATTGCAACTTTCTATGTAAGAAACGTCGAAGACATGTTAATGGGGGCTTTGACGAGTGGACGGATGTGGATAGCTGTTGGGAAATATTGGACGTCTCGTCTTCCACTAGAATTACGATGTAAACATGTAGGTACAAACTATTGGCATGCCACACTGTACTACTATGACCGTCTATTAGGCGAGATACACGCGTAACGTTGTCCGTATAAGCGATGCGCAGCGCTAGTGGGTGCGTCTCTCCAACCGTTTATCATAAACCGTGTTTGTTTATGCGTAGCGCAGCGCTAGCAGATGCGTCTGTTAAACTATATGACAAACAAGCGAAATTATATGAATACAATGTAGAAAAATCACATTTTCCTAACGCATGCGATCACGCTGCCCAAAAATAACGCACAAACGGACGTTACGTGTGTTTCTCTTTTTAGGGTTTCGTAGTCTACTAGAAACCCTTATAGTTTCGTCATGTCTGTCTGTCTGTCTGTCTGTCTGTCTGTCTGTCTGTCTGTCTGTCTGTCTGTCTGTCTGTCTGTCTGTCTGTATGCCGCGCCCTCATATCTTCGTCAGTTTTAGAGATATCGACATGAAATTTCGTGAGAAGATAGATCGTGTGGACCCAAATATAGAAATGTTAAGAAAAAAATATTTTAAATCTTTTTTGGACCCCCTCCCATACAAGTGAAAGGGGGGCAAAAATTTTTTTTTTCTTTTGTAATATTGAGTAGGGTATCGTTGAATAGGTCTTTTAAAATTAAGGTGAGGTTTCTTTGAAATGAATTCTCTAAAATGTTTCTGTCACGAGATATTTGCTTTTAAAAAGGGCGTTTTTGACCCATAATTTGTTCCAGCTGTAACTTCTAAAGTATAAAAGCTAAAAATTTGAAATAAATATGAAATATAGCATACAATCTGAAGTTACAATGAAAACTATAACGGATATCGTACCCTTAAAGGTTTCAGGAAAAATTGAGTTTTTCTATTTGCGGTTGGTCATCATACTGCTGCTAACAAACCAGCAACAAAATTAAGTTTGTAATGCTGAAAAACCTGATATTTAAACGTTGACTACGAATCCCTATTTGTTGGCGTGTCTGACACGCTCTTGGCCGGTTTTTTATATTTTGTATGTCTACTATCCTATCAAACACCATAACCTTTTGCAAAGCAAAAATAAAAACAAAGAAAATATCGAATGGATCCCAACCGTAAAGTAAAACAAACATTCTCACGTAGCCTAGTTTGCCGTCTTTTTAATGACATATTCACCTTTTCTCCATTTAAATTTGCATACAAGCATGGTTGTAGAATGTTCCGTCTAAATGCTCCTTCCTCAATCGAATAAGGAACTAGAAGTTACTTGTTCACCTGACTTTTTTCTCGACAAAACCATCGCTGAATGTAAGAGACAGTCTCCATAAAAACTTCGAGCAAGCACTCTATACTTTCTTAGTCGTTTTGTCGACCTTTCTAAGTTGTTTTTATCGACCTCAACTACGGTGATAGAAAACTCTTTAAAAATAGTGATTGTGAGGGTTTGTTAATTAGATTCTACAAATATCTCACGATTCGATATGAGACGAGTCAAACCACTCGATTCATGCAAAACTCTAGAACTGATCAAAACGATATTTGAACTTCGATGTTGGCTTGTTTTTTCGATAGTGATTTAAATTTTTTCGATAGTGACTAGGCGTGGCAGAATTCTTAGTGCAACAGTCTATATTGAGATGCAACAAAGACGAAGAACAACTTGCGCGGGCGCCGAACATATTACAAGCCATCATCACAGAGAGTTGCCGCCATCACTTTACACCAGCAATAATAAAGAGAGATGGGATCGCCCACAACTGCTAATTCCGAATCAATTCCATCCGCCTATCCGCCTAATTCCGGAAGTCATCTATTGCTACTGATCGTCTGAGGAATTGTGGTGAATTTCATTTAATCGACTTATGAAGTCTGAGCTCTGACTTTTAATGGTATGCTCTCTGCTATTATTATTAGGGTTTACCATGGCTCGAATGGAAAAATACCTGTGTATTAGGTAGTTTTAGATGTCTTTCAGAAATAGCACAAAATACCTATTTATTTTGATATAATACACAAACCATCTGAAAATCCGGAATGTAATAATGGGTCTGAAAGGGGTCAACTTTCCCCATGGAACATGGAACCCCAAAAAAATTATCTCAATTTGTATGGGAGGTTTATTGATTGTTTTGTAGCACATTGTATACTACACGTGTGTTTACACCCGTTGAAGCCTTGGCACTGAACGTATAACAAAATAGTTATAGAAATTACCTAGGTAGGTACATTAATTATTTTACTACCACTTAAAAGTGTTATAGACTGTCGTAATATGCGATGGTTTCATAGAAGTTGTTATTAACATTTTCTCCTGTCATATAAATTAAATTGAAGCGCTTCATATCTGCAAATAATTTCCGGTCAACTAATTTTCGGTCGCAAATAGCCGCAACAGGTCCTAATAAATATTTCCTATGACAGGTATTTTTTGCAAGTCTTCACACGCGAACATCTGGGAACACCAACATTCGGGTCGTACATTTACTTAGTTACCTTCCCGTACTTAGAAGAAGAATTCTATGCGTAAACATCAAGAATGTGTTATAAGGAAACATGTTGCGCAGACCCTAACTGATTGGTATAAGGACAGGAAGATGATGACTTAGAAAAAGAATTGGATTCTTGACTATGCAGGTTCCATCAGGAAGCTTGTGTGGTGCCGGCTTAGAATAGCATCTCCCCATATCTTTCTCGTGGATATCGTAAGAAATTTTAGTTTACAGGCTGACAACCTGTCAATATGGTGATACACAGTCTTCTGAAAGACTCGAAAACTTTTGTCAGGCGTGGTGTAATTGGCCGTTTACGCTCTGCCTACCCCACAAGGAAAGGCAGAGCGTAAACTAGATATAGGTGTTATATAAATAAGTGTATGTAGGTATGCATCAGGCGAATTTCCAGAACCCAATCAAGGGACCAGCTTATTCTGGTCATTTTTAGTAATTGTAAGAAAACCATTTTAAGTTGATACCTTGATCTTGAAATGCTGCAGATATAGGTAATATCTACTTATCTAGGAAATAAATTGAATTTTACCCGTCGAGGAAGAAATCTCTCCATCGTGATTACCCTTGGCAATCCGTCCACAATTCCACACGAAGTGAACTCAGCGATTGTATCAATTAGAAAACCGTAACAAACATTCATTGCGAAACTGAGTTTCCTATAATCTTACATTCGTGTAGGGTTGCCAGGCGTGTGGATGAAGCCAGAATTTTAAACTCATTTTTCACACACATCACGACTGTTTCTAGCCTTTTGCAGGCCATGAACGGCCGAAAATTGACGATTGAATCGTTACACCCGGACAGACAAAAAGGCATTTTAGGGTCATAATCAGAAACAACTATCTCATCAGTGACAAAAGCATCGATAGGACGCCCTTCATCTAAAATTGTGATACAAACTAACCAATGTACGTGTGGGTACGTGACTGTGGCATGCTATTTGCAGTAGGGGCCTGCTACTTGCAGTAGGCGGTTGAAAAACTCTGTCACCAGGGTTTATCGGGTCGTTGAACGACTCGGTGTCCCACACGAAAAGAGAGAGAAGAGAGAGAGACTGTACATCATATGGACTCCGAAGACAAAGAAGTGGGTATATTTGTAAGCTAGCATCACACAATATCACGGACGGACTAGTTTATTTTCTTTTTTAATTAAAAGACCGGGCAGCCCTCACATGCGCGTGATCAGATCACTCGTCACACTTTACTGACATAAATACGCGCAGATCGAGCGTGCGAGGCGTCGCATGCGCACCGTACATGCTTTTACATTTCGCTATCATATCGACAACTCATTCGAATAACATTGAAACTCAACTTTGCAAACTTACCGCTTAAAGATTTTGATATCGGTTTTTGGACGTTAAAATCTTTTGAGTGATGTAGATTTCACAAATGTTGTGTGATTTTAGTATAAAAATATATGCTCTTTCAGGTGGCATATACCATTTTTTTCATAAATCATCGAAAACCCCAAAAATGCCCCTTTTTCGTTGAGTTACAATGTTATAATATTGTGATACTAATCCTTAAGAGTCTTTAAAACATTGTAACTATAGGTTACCAAATAATACTTTTTAAATTAGACGATGAATCGCAAGCTGAATAACATACTTTACATTTCGCTGGCATGTATGGCCAGTGACATATCGAGTCCAAGATATCGATTCGTAAAAGGTCGATATCAACTTATGTATTGACATATTGAGACTGATTTATCGATAAAACGTCGGTATCGACATGTTAAAGCTCTTTAGCACTATCAGTCAATTCGTATTTTGATAAAGTGGGATTGTAGCTTTCCTTTTTAGTATGGTTGGTATAAATAGATACACATACCTCATTACTGGAATATTCTGGTTAAAAGTAATATCTAATAACGGTCTTGAATGGTGATGACTACCATACGATACCCAAATAAAGATTTTTTAAATTATCGGATACCTTTTGCATCGTTAACTTCCTCTTTGAAAGTAACGTTAAGTTATGAAAATTTATTTCTCAAATCGACCTCAAATACTTTATCAAATCAACGTAGAATTGTAAGGACTAGTTATCTATCTATCTAGATAACTCTATCACAGCTCTATCAAGGTTTATTGGCAGAGGCTAAAATATATATCATTTGATTACAATATCATAGTACTTACCAACGTTCATACTATGTAGTATTTATAGTATCTTAACTCATGATCTACAAGTGCTATAAGGTGAAAGTTCGCATTTATAACCCGTAGTAATAAAATGAGTCTATAGACTAACGGTATATAATTAATAGGAAATTAATAATAAAAATTTAATGTAAGAAGAAGGTCTACTTGTAATAGGGTAAACGGATGTTTTGATGGACAGGAAGAAGTTAATTAAGATAGGAAGTTGACTTTTGTTTTTATGTATAAGGAGCTTTTCTGTAATTAAAGAAAAACATAATAAACACAGTAGCAGTTAGCAGTAGGTAATTTGTAAATTATACGAATAGCGAGCGCAGTGCAAGATGTATTTAAAGGAAACATTGCTGTATTTAAAGGAAACAGTGCAGTGTTGTATTTAAAGGAAACATTGCTGAACATTTCCTGTCAGAATATCCCTTAGTTGTTTTTTTTACACCTCCAGGAGGAATTGGGGTAATGTTATTCTTAGCCGGTATCACACGGTAATGGAGAGGCACACGTAAAACTAAAATGAACAAGAGTATCCAGGTATCAATAGAATTTAACCAATTTAGACACTGCCAGAACCAAATAGTATTTCATTGTCTCGGAAACAATTTCACGGTAATCGTATGTTGCGAAAGTCGAATTCTGTCTAATGGCAGAATTGAAGCAAAAAATATGGAAGAACGAGCCTATTTGAGACAGATGAGGATTTTTTTCTGAGACATGCTTGCAGTTGTCTCGACTGGATTAATTGGTAATCGCTTAGCCTGCGATACAAACCCAAACGACAAACAATCTTACTAAGTGAGGTGATACATTGCATAGACTTTCCCTCCGAAAATTAAAGCCAGGGTCTTTTGGACACTGAGCCGTGCAAGTAGGTACCTTATACCGCTAATCCATAGAAGCAGGTCTACACTGCTTGTTTTATCTACTCAGTATCCACATCTAAATATTCATAATGTGTCTGGATGGGAATGTGTCCCAATGAGAATGTGTCTCGTTAGGAATGTGTCATGATGGGAATGTGTCTCGATGGAACTAAATCATACATTTGAGGCTTCATATAATTTGTCCAAGGGCTCCCTCTGTACAAATTGGCTGTATGAGAGTCAAACAGCAGTACGCCAAAACACAACCACCTCGTTAGCAGAAGGTCGGACATGTCCCAAATACAATCGCGTGTTGACCGCGACCCGACACGGCATTGTACCTCTACAGTTTAGAAAAGCTTTTAGATGAATATTTTTGCTGTCTTTGTTGTTTGGTATCGGTTTCATAGACACCCTATATCTATCTATCACAACGGGTTCAGCAGAATACATCATCCTATCTTTAACTATTCCTATGAAGAAACAGAGAATTTGTTAATAGTTGTAAAATAAGTTTAATTTACATTATAATATTGTTAACTTTAAAGTTATAAGTAAGTTTTGTTTTATGATTTTACTTCTAGTTCAGGCCAATAAGATTATTATAAGTATTATGTACCAATTTTAAATGTAAGTAGTTATTTTTTTACACTGTTTTTTAAGTCTGTTTCAGCCTGAGACACAGGTTTAACCTAGTTCAGGCATATGGTATATTTAGCTGTATGAATGTTTTGCTTAGTACATAAGTTAATTGTGAAAATAAGTCTTTAATAAACAAATTTATTATTATTATTATAACTATCCACTGCTGGTCTTAGGCCTGCCTTAGGGTACATAATTAAAGTTTAGCACAATCTCCAATTTTCGCCATCCATTCACTACCAGTCGCCCTCTTTAAAACTAAATTAAAAAATAAATCCTGGGAATGAACAGCAGCGTTCCCGTTAAATACAAGTTAGTATGGCAAAATTCTTCCAACTGGGGACGGCCTTTTAGGATAAGTGATGATAAATGATGAGGCCAGTAACGACGGAGGAGGGAAACGCTGGTAGGGTAGGCCTTGACGAGTGTTGTGACCAGGGGACCAACTGGTCCAACCAGAAATATTTGGAACGGAAACACTTCGATACCGCGTTTCAGGACTGTGTGGAAGTGTATGGAGCTCATACGAGCTGCCACAACCTATATCCAGCACTAGACTGTGTAACTGATATTGATGATAAAGACATTTTTTGCTCTCTAAGAAATCACATAAAACTAATAAGACACTTCTCAGCTTACTATCTTGTAAAACCTGCCACGTTAGATTGACTTAGAGAACCAGCCTGATGGCCTCACATATCTAATTTTAAAAACACCGTTTTAATAACGCGGACGAGATATCGACAACATAATGTTACACTGCGACTTCTAGCATTATACTATTACACAACACGACGTGGGAAAAACGTGAGAAAATAGAGATGTACCTACCGACTATAGTTTTCGCGACTATTCAACTAATTGGTTTAAAATCAGCCGACTAGGAGACTTGGACTAGTCGGCTTTCCTGACTTCGTTACTTTGGTCACCTTCAGCGGCGTTTTCGAGCTACTGTCACGCGAGTTTTGAGCCTTTATACTAATAAACATTCTCAGCGACATCTCAAACATATTCGTTACTGGTTCTATTAAATTATTACAATGTAATAATTAACAGTTGACTAATCTCAGTAAGCGGCTATTGAACCGACTAGTCACCTACTTGTTGCTGACTACAAAATTCGCTTAAATCGATTAACTTGAAATTGTCAGCTAATAATAGACTAGGAATGAGTCGCTGTAACCACAAAGTCGTTGAAAACAGTAAAATCTGGTACAAAAACGTCTTATGATTCTGAGCCAATTTTAATCCAAGAAATATGTGCTTCTTAGTTACCTTGGGTTCCTCTGAGATTCCGGTTATTTCCAGTTAGTAAGTGTCCAAATAGTCGCTAGTACTGAGCGAGCCATGTGTATATAGGCGCCCCGCGCGCCGTTTTCCTAATTTGTGATGTAGCCTAGGTATAATAGTAGAGGCGTAGACAGTAAGGGAGACCGAGGGGTGTTGGATCATTTTTGACATTTTGCTTCGTAACACAAAATTCTATAAAGATAATTCGTATTTGATTACACCAATCGATAACAAATTTCATAAGCTTTAAAATGATATACACTTTAGAAGTGTAAGTGTAAAGTCTTTTATAAAAAATCAACTTTAGTTGAGCAAGACATTTTGATCCAACACCCCTGATACCGAGGACTGCTGGATCAGCTACAGAGGGGTGTTGGATCATTTTATGTTAATGTCATTTCAATAAAGGCTTATTTGAATTTTTTTATGTATGACCTCAAATAAACTAGTTAACTAAATAATTCATTTTAAAGAATTTACTGGGGGCACAGTAGTGCCCCCGCCAAGACGAGCCAAGCAAAGCGCCAGAGAACTACCTACCTTTTCTAGAAGTATTTCGTAGTTTTTTGAACTCTCATAACTCTAGTTTTCTATATACCATATTGATCAAATTCTCAGGATATCTTGTCGATAGTAACCTTATTAAACATGCAATAATTCAATTACATAGCTTTAATACTTTTTGATTTTATGTATATCTAAAAAACACCGATTACGTCACTCACTGACACACTCACTCGCTGATGATCAGCAAAATGTTCGGGAACTTACTGAAGAGCTAGTAAGCTGAAATTTGGCGTGTAGACTAGGTTAAGCATACAAAAAACGAAAAGATTCAGAAACTTATACCCCAATCCCCAAAATGGGGGAAAAAGTTAGTGAAAATGAAAATGAAAGTGAAAGTGAAAGTGAAAGTGAAAATGATTATGAAAATTAAAATGAAATCGAAAAGTTTATTAATAATATATTCGGTTATACGTACGTATAACGAACTTACACCCGGCCAGCACAACACGCGTGGTGCTCGTGTACTCTATGAAATTAACCACACAAAATTTTACCGAGGGGTGTTGGGTCAGGCTGATCCAACACCCCTCGGTATGAAAAATCCTGTCAGTTTGACAAAAACATTAAACTGAGATCAAACCACAGAGAACCCAGACGTCCCAGTGGTGCCATATGAATCCTTAATTTTGAAGGTTTCATATCGTATAAAACTTAAATAAAAATATAAAAGGACCTCCAAAATATTAGCCTGACGAATAAGAGCGGAAAACTTACTTTTGACGATTTTTTTTACGATGTTTCGATAAAAACAAAACGGCGCGCTATTTGTCAGGGACGCTAACTTAGGGGTCAACAAGAGGCAGAAAGAGGCACAATTGCATTATAGTCTGCTCGCTAACGCTTCTACTTTTCGAGAAAACAAAACTGATCCAACACCCCTTTGATCCAATACCCCTCGGTCTCCCCTACACTCAAATCCAGCCTGCAGTAGAAAAATTAGCAAGCTTTTCAAAAATTCACATAGTCAGTTTTACCGACTGGATGGTAGGAACATCTCTAGTTCTTAACTGTAAAATTGGCCTGATAAACCTCGTTTACACTAAACATGGAGTTTGTATGCGCATAGGAGGCTCTCGGTGGCATAAAGGCACGTACACACGTGAGCGATTACACATCTTACGTAAAATTGTTTCATATCTCTACGTGTTTTGATATTCGACATGCCTTTCTTGCGATATACCAGTACCTACACCATTTCAATCGGTTTTCTAGCTATTTTACACAAGTTTACGAAGAAGCAAGCTGTTGGTACATATTGTCACAAAACATCGTAGCCAGAAAATTATGCTGAGATGACTAAGTACTAAGCATTTTGACCACGTTGACAAAATTGATAATTTTGTATAGGAATTTTTAATGCACTCACAGCGCTATATTATTCTCATAAATCCCGGGTTCAAGTCCCTGCGGTCGCTAGTGAATTTTCCAATTTTCTCATTATTTAATTGATAATATTTTCTTAGTATTTTTGTATCAGTTGCTAAAATAAAAGGATTAAGAATTGTCCGTTTCCTACGTTGCTTAAATTCAGTCTAAATTATTTATAATATGATTGATTTTGTTGCATCTTTACTTATAACATCAATAGACATAATAATTTTACTTCATGCTAGTCTATAACACTATTCACTTTGAGCTATAATTGGGTGTTAGCATTAAATAATATGCAGATTTATGTAATTAGCATTCGCTCTCAATAAATTAATTAATTAGTTATTCAGCAATGTAGTGCTTGTAACTATACATTTTATTATGACAGTTTAAAAGCACTTGTTAATATTGATCAATGTTGTTATTAGCTGTCAAAGAAGTAGTAGGTACCTACCTACTTTTATTCAATTTCTTTTAGATTCAGACCTCTACCTGACTTAAGTCGTCAAGATTTGTGGTATGTAGGTATTTTCATATGTCTTATTTCATGGATAAAATATGCGAGTTTCAACTCTATAGTCCGGCAAGTTCGTGCGCGACCTTCCCTAGGGGTGACAGACGTTGCGGGGGGAGATGTCAGCGGGTAGCGGGAGGTGTAGCGGGGAAGGGAGACGCGCGCATCCGCGCTGCACGTCATATTAAAATGACGTGCTTCCTCGCTCCCCCACCGTCTGTACCCCGCAGGAAGGTCGGGCACGAAGTTGTCAAACTATAACGTCGAAGAGTCTCGTTATTTTTACTCATAAACATTTATCTTGCAATGGGCAGTAGATAGCCTTTGTAATACTTATTCCTAAAGACTTGTTCAATTAATTAGGTACTTAGCAGTAAACGGATAGATACCTATATGAAGAGCGAATAATCCACAAACAAGAGTAGTTGTCTTATATGCATGCATAAATATGTAGGTAGGTACTATTATTTCCAGTTTTCGTTAGTAAGCGTCAAAATCGTCGGTAGTATCTATCTACTGAGTTAGTCATCTGTATAGGCGCGCCGCGCGCCGATTCCCTAATTTGTGGCGATGCCAAATTCACAAAAAATCACAAAATGCCTAATTCCGAAAATCGACGTTCAATCTTATTACTCTGTTTTACACAATACTTTAAAATTTCAGGCTGTTGGCGTTCTAGATACAAACCAGGTGTTGTATAAATACAGCAAAAACTGGACGTGAGATATTGAAAGCCGACTGGTTCCACAGGTTGTGGTTTTCTCATTCTTAAAGATTGTTTTTACGAGCTCTCCCTAGAGAGATCAGTTATAAATCATATGAAAAACTCGACGTCAGAACTTGTACTTATTAACAAGGTCTTCGCCTTAAGTGATTAAGGCAATTAACAATCGTTAAGACCTGTGTGTTTACCGAACAACATGAGCAAAAGATTTTTCCTTTTTACTCTAGTTTTCGGGCATTTTTGTTTATATTGATGTCCCAGTCAGGTACTTACTGTAGACACTATCAGCACTAAACTAATTCGAAGTCAGCTTCCTATATACCTGCAATAAAAGAAAATTTATTCGTTTAGTATCTTCTGACTGGTACAAATTCATAGACAAAAAGATACCTCAAAATTACGTATAAAAATCAAATTATTACCTCTCGCAGCGCATTCATCATTATAACACCAAAATAAACCATAAAACGTGTACATAATAATTATTCAGAGGTAATAAAACAAATAATGTTATTCCGAGGTGTGTGAACGTTACAGCCTAGTTGTTCCAGTAACTGACGCCAGTAAAGTAATTAGAGAAGTTATGCAAGTGTTGTGTCAAGTTGCACACAGATCTGATGATATTTACTAATAACACACAAAAATATTTAAATAGAGTAGAGCGGAATTTGAGATACCTATTTTTGTTTCAATAACGCAAAGTACCTTTAATCTATCCGGTAACATTGCTTGCCTAGTCTAATCCTACTATAGAGGACTGTGGAGGACTTTTACCTACTAAATTCAGTTACATAAACTCGATTTATAAGCAATAGGAGGGTATTTTGTAACCAATAAAGTGTTAACTTTATCTATCTAACGTTGGCAGCACTGATTGTTGTTACCCTGCTGGGCAAATGCCTCCCATTCGCTTACTGTGTTAAATAGTCGGTCATGCTACCGATGTAGTTCATAGCACCACTGATCCTTTGCCACCACAGATGTATGAAGCACCAAATTGTTGATGATTTTCGCACATTGGTCTAGTGAGTGCAAAAAAAATAATACAAAAGTTGATAATTTATCAATTTCAAACTATCTAGGTTATTTTCTAACCTATTTTTGTCTACCGTTAAGATAACTCTATCTGTAGGTAGTTCGGTTAAGCTTTAATTTTAAATTCAATCATGATTTTGATTAATTGATTTGCAATGGAACAATGGAACTGATTCAATAGACGAATAGAAATCTGTTAATTGTATTCTATTATTCGACTCATCATTATTCATAGGACTATTATTCGTAGCCTAGTTTTCGAGTTAATTTTGAGAAACAACTATTTATTTTACCATTGCTTGGTAATTCCATCGTTTAGATATAGGTAAACCATAAATAGTTGATAGAGTAATAAAACTATTACGCTCGTAGTACATAAAATACTGCCTTATTTCCACTGATTGCGCTGATATGTAAATATTTCTCAATTTATCGTAAAAAAACATTACTAATAATTTTTACACTTTTTTCTGCGTTTTAATATCGCAGTTATCATTAACACCACCACCAACCTGAAGCCCTTTCCCACTACAACTACCTAGTAGGTAATTGTTTGGTCAACATAAGGGGGAACAGAGAAATAACAAGACAATGCATGGCCACCCCTCGTGAAAAACATCCGATCAGTCAGGCATATACCGGCTATAGTTGCAAGGGCCGAAGAACCAACACGATATCTTTAAAATCACGCCTCTACAGTATCTTAGCTAATCAGCTCATGGAGTATAGTTTCCGCGAAGTAAATATAGGTCAGTGTTGGTAATACGATGCAGACGCCGCCATTAGTGCAGATAACTGTTAAAACGACCGGTAGACGCGAGAAAAAACAATGCGTGGTACAAGGGAAAAGTGGTGAGCGGCTGTATGTAGCTCAATGTCAATGATTTCTGCTTTTCGTGTGCACTGTAGGATCGTGCAAAAACTGACGAAGCCTGGTGGTCCTGGGATTTAGGTCAGTGTTGGTAATATGATGCAGACGCTGCTATAAATCTGACCACTAACCGTAGACGCGAGAAAATACAATGCGTTGTAAAAAGAAAAAAGAAAAGAGCGGTGAAGTTTGTAGCTCAAAGTTTTTGCTTGCTATTGTTGGACAATAAGTCAGTGAAAATCAGACAAACCCTACTCATTCTCAGGAGTTTTAAACAGCCTACTTATTACTTTTTTTCTATGGAAACTAGTTTCTTAAGTTAGTGTCTTAAACTTAGAATCATCTTAATCTTAACTTTAGCATTTATCTTCATATCTATTCAGATTGGAATCTGTTCCGGAGACACAAAAGCACTTCTAGAAGAATCAAAACGCTCAACGCAATTCAATTTGTGAATTTTTTGGCAGTGTTGATCACACCACTACACCTACGCCTACGTAAATAAAGTGCCCCAACTCTTGGGCACGAATCATGTTCGTATAAAATTGGTTTTTATTTTTCTCACAACGCAACTTCGTTTCACTTACGCCACAGCCAACTAACGTACAGCCTTGTGTCCTTAACTAATGTGAGTGACTAGGTAGGGCGTTGACGCCGTACCTATTCTTTATACGATATCAGCTCCAATGGGATTCTAAGTAGTACGGCCGTTCGTAATTAAGGTCAAACTAGGTCAAACCCATTCGAGAAGAATGTCAAGAAAGAAAATAAAACTTATGCCATTGCTTTAATATGATTTTAACAGCTGTCAAATATGGCCTATTCGTACGGCCGTGTTTTACGACTGTTGCCGTTGTTAAAGAGTGGTTTTCATATATGCCAAAAAATTTAACATATTTTTTTTTCGGTACAGTAGAATTTACAGAGGCACGTATTAAACCCCACAACGCGACTTCGTTTCACTTGCACCATAGCCTGCTAGCGTACAGCCTTGTGTCCTTAATTAATGTGAGTGACTAGGTAGGGCGTTGACGCCGTATTCCTTATACGATATCAGCTCCGGTGGGATTCTCAAGCGAATTCTTAAGTATCGGCGGAAACTGTTACTTAAGTACGGCCGTTCGTAAGTAAGGTCAAACCCATTCGGGAAGAATGTCAAGAAAGAAAATAGAACTAATGCCATAGCTTTAACATGATTTTGATAGTTGTCAAATATGGCTACTTGTACGGCCGTATTGTACGACTGTTGCCGTTCATCGAGGGTGGTTTTCACATAATCCAGACGAGTTTGCATTTCTTTTCGGTACATTTTTTACGTCATAAGTACTTGTTTTAAACTGTATGTTGATGCCGGACTACCGTGGGGCAAACGAGTGCCATGAGGCATGTGTGGAGACAATCTTACTGTTATCATGGCAGTTTCCTTTGGTCTAAGACCTTTTATACCAGATGCAGGTATTTTAGAATGCGAGTTCGAACTGCTGGGAATTCCGAGGGGCAACTTTTTAACTAAATACAAAAATAAATTTGTAACGCAAAATTACGTTGTAAGCTTTTTCACTTTGTCAACATGTAAAAAACTGGCTGCATCACGGAATAAAAATATATCCCACAGATAGAGTCATCAATATTTTTAATATAAAATCATGCTCATGACTTCAAAATGGTGCTATGTGATTTGTACCGTTAAATGGATAATTTAAATTAGCAGTATTTGAGAACATTTTCACCACCTACTCATTATGCGTAGAGTGATTTTCGAAAAACTAAATTTCTTTCGTAAAAACTGCTTACCTAATTAATTACTCGTGAAATTTTGCAAACAGAAAAATACACACCTAAGCATAACCGACGCATACCTACATAACTAGTAATAATTACACTTGCCTTTGACTTCTAATGAGGCCTTTAGCATTAAAGAAGCCACGCTTGATTGCATTCGGTCTTGAACCTGATGTGAAGAAAAAATAAGGAGCACAGTGCTTGTTTGCAGAGGTGACTCTAATAGACGAGGCCTACTTACACACTCACACAAAATGTGGTCACCCAGACACCACGTGTTTTGACCTATCATGAGTCATGCTTTGACTTTCGTGCTTTGTACACATTATTATAGTTTCTTATGTAGGATCGAGCTCGAAATGTTTACCTATCTCTACCTATGGCATCGGACAGGTTGGAACGTCCGTCGTAGTCGGAAAAAACTGTGTCGCAGCGTTTTGGGAGACTAAAAGATATGTAGGGTCGTTTTAAATATTGTCATGACACGATAAACATAGCCTTTTTAACATAGGTAAATGACATGACTTTAAAGGTCTTGTAGGAGGTTTTCTCGGTAGACTTGAAACATTCAGGTAGTGATAGGAAGAACCTTAACGGCTTTAAGGCTTATTTCCGATAAATTATGAAGTCCTTGACTAGAATGCTTACATCGGAAGACACACTCCATCGCACACAGTCTTGAACCTTCAATTGAAGGGAAGGTAATTCTCACATTTGCCGCAAGATGTTGCGATATCTTGCAGGCTTGGGGATAAAGTTGTAAACTGGATGTAATAACAATAAACGACGTCGCACCGTCTTGAGGCTATCACGTAATTCCATGACAAAAGGACTTGTATTAAACCGCATGGAGAAGCAGATGTCGCTCCGCCATGCAGGTGGCAAAAGTTGTCATTTATTGGCTGTCAAACACAGCAACAATACGCAGCAAATGTGCAAACCACCTTAAGAATGGAGGGAATGGTGCTGAACACTGGCTGACACGAGGACTGGTGACGCGTGACGACCTCCTTAGCTGCAATTTTCAGAAGCCGTAATGGATGCTGGGGTGTCTCTAAGATTGACACAGCGGCCGAGGGCTGATTGGGACTTAGTCAAAGCGAAGGTTGCTTTATCAAAAGTTAAGGTTGAAAGCTAGATAATTATATTATCTAGCTTTCAACCTGATTATTATTTGACAGGCATGTAATATCGCGTTAAATATATCACACTGCGCTGCGATACCATGATTCTGTCAACTCTTGGCTGTCTGTCAAAACCCGCAAAATCATGCAGCAAATGTGCAAACCACCTTAAGAATGGAGGGAATGGTGCTGAACACTGGCTGACACGAGGACTGGTGACGCGTGACGACCTCCTTAGCAGCAGTTTTCAGAAGCCGTGATGGATGCTGGGGTGGCTCTAAGATTGACACAGCGGCCGAGTGCTGACTGGGACTTGTCAAAACAAAGGTTGCCTTACAATGATATTATATGTAGGTTTGTTGCTTTATCAAAAGTTAAGGTTGAAAGCTAGAAAATATACGGGGTGTTAGGGACGGTGTAACGAAAACTTTGCAGACGTGCTCAGACCATGAAACTGAACAACTTTTACTATGGAGCCAATGGTGGGAAACGAAAAAAAATGTTCGACCTCCCATACAAAGTCAGTCAGCTGATCGTGAATTTTGTACGGGAGGTCGGAATTTTTTTTTCGTTTCCCACCATTGGCTCCATAGTAAAAGTTGTTCAGTTTGATGGTCTGATCATGTCTGCAAAGTTTTCGGTACACCGTCCCTAACACCCTGTATTTGACAGACATGTAAAATCGCGTTAAATGTATGCCATTGCGCTGCGATACCGTGACTCTATCAATTCTTCACTGGCTGTCAAACAAAGCAAATGTGTAAACCACCTTAAGAATGGAGGGAATGGTGCTGAACACTAGCTGACACGAGGACCGTTCACGCGTGACGACCTCCTTAGCAGCAATTTTCAGAAGCCGTGATGGAAGCTGGGCGCTGGTGTTTCTCCAAGATTGCCCTAATGGCGCAATGACTCAGCGACCTAGTGCTGACTAGGACAAAGTCAAAAGTAAAGATAGACATATACTACTATAACAGCCACAATAAATGTGCGACATATAGGTACAATTCACAAAAAAAAACAAAATGCCCTATTTGAAAATTAACGACGTACAATCTTTCAGCTAGCATGACGTTTTCGTTAAACCTTGAGACGAATAAATGTTGCGACGAATGTATCGTGCGCGTGTCACTTATTTTTGACGTACGTATAATTAATAAATTCTCATTTTGTTTGGATTGTAGGATATAGAATAGTCTAATCTAGGAAATATAATTTTGACCGGTTTTTTGTTTAACACGCCGTAATTATTTTCTAAACCATAATTATAAGAAAGCATTACAATACCTACCTAGTTCTTGGTCTTTCATTTTAAACTGAGTATTAGGTATTTATTTTCTTACTTTATGAAAACTGCTGTTTAGTTGAACTTTCTCTAAAACCATCGTCTATTTGTTTTGACCCAAATACGATGTGTCTTTAAGTGCAAAACGTTTCTCATCATTAGTCATTACATTACCATTACTAAGACTAAAGTATTTTTGCAGTAGGTAAGCAATTATAAGTAGACGTGACAATCCTGTTTTATGAAGATTTTCCCATCCAACTACGGATACGGATATGGCCTAAAATTTGGTAAACGCTGATTTTGACGATTACTGGCTTTAACTGGAATCTCAGGGAACTCAAGGTAAACAAGAAAATGGTTGCCACAAATGTCATAATCCTTGGATTAAAATTCGATCAGAATAATATGACGTTCTTGTATCATATTTTGCTGTTTTGATATTCTTCTACTTTGAGGTTTTTGACAGTAGCAACCCTGGCTATGTAAAATTAATAATAGTGAACCGTCTCTATTTTGTGATATGGCTTTGAATTCTGTTTACATGTAAAGAATTCTATCAACAATTACAGATGCATCACAGAAATGCATATAATGGTGCGTAAGAACAACAATGTTGTCCCGCTCTGGTTAACAAGTGGAATAGAGAAACAATAGTTCATTACTGTATGCATGGCGGGGTAATTATATTACTAACAGAATGTTTAAGGGATCAACGTAAAGTGGTTTTTCATACATTTACTTCGAACCACCAGTATAAGTTGATTCTTTGAGTGCAGCTGAAGTGCAGTGCTTGATTTAAAATAATAATAGGAGTAAGTGTGACCGTGTGATACTCGTAGTTGTGACAATTACCTGAAACAAAAAAACATGTGCATTAGTTTCATAGTATAAAGTTTACATTAATTAAATTATAATTATTTACAACTTTATTGTCCACAGCGAAATTTATTCGCGTACCGCATTTTTTTCTCGGCCGATATTTTATTTTGTACCTATTACCTACAAGTGATATTTTTTCGTCAGTACAGAAACTTGCATAAAATTCAGTGTGTTCCAAAAAGCGAGCAAAACTTCGCGCGGAATAAAATCGCTGTGTGGATAGAGCTTGAAAAGAACATGTTATTATTTACCGTACCTACATAACAAACACAAGAAGTGTGAATAGAATAATGGGTGTATTGACGGTGGGACTATAATTTTACTAAATCTGTTATTATTATTAATTCATCAAAGAATTGGTACAAACACACTGAATGTAATGTAATGACTCTATTGAACGCGTAAACCACAAAAAGTTGCGACCCTACAAAACCACGCTCGCTCTTGTTTCACAACCACTGTACATAAATCACGCATCTATCTCTTGCGGGGTAGGCAGAGCGTCAACGGCCGTAACAATACGGTCGTTATCGCCACGTCTGACAAATATTTGAGGACTATAGTGATAGGTTGTCAGCCTGTCGCCTAAAATTGCAATACACATTAACCCTTGAGTCCTTTAGCCACTTCTTACGAAACCCACAGGAAAGAAATGAAGTGAACCTATTCTAAGCCGGCATCACACACACGGCTTCCATTCCACTAGGTATAGTTCAATTCCACGATTGAACTATAAATTTACTAAATCTGTTATTTTTATTAATTCATCAAAGAGTACAAACACACTGAGTGTAAAGTATTAAGTCTATTGAACGCGTAAACCATAAAAAGTTGCGACCTCACAATCACAACCACGTTTCATAACAGGTACATCTCTGCACATAGTTACAAATTACGCGAAATTTCTTGATTCAACTATACGTTTCTAAAATATGTTTCTTAATTATTATTTTGTTTTGTTACTCGGTGATGTATCGGAATTACTTATATTCAATCACACACGTTCATATTATTTTTATTAAATCATCAAAGAATGCAAACACATTGATAAGTCTATTGAGCGCGTAAACCACAAAAAGTTGCGACCTCACAAAACCACGCTCGCTCTCGTTTCACAACCGCTGTATCTCTGCCGTGGTTTCAACTCGCGCAAAATTCTACGATGCAACTATTAGATACATTTCGAACCTTATTACTTGTTTTAAAACTGTTATTTTTCATTAATTCACCAAACAAAACACATACCTATAATGAGTCTATTCAACGCGTAAGCCACAAAAAGTTGCGACCTCACAAAACCACGCTCGCTCTCGTTTCACAACCGCTGTATCTCTGCCATGGTTTGTGCGCATGCGCAATATCTAAACGATTTCTTTTATTTATTTACTACATCACGGCTACCAAACAAAAAATGTGTATTTTGTATTTATATTTCAATAGCTATTGTTCGATTGTGAACATTTGTACAACAATGTGTGAATTTTAAGTTTATAGAAACGAAATACGACAATAAAATTATCTAATACTATTAGTTGGACAAGTTCTTTCTTCTTAATTCGACGCTTTTTTTCTATTTGATTATTTCTAAGATATAGATCGTGTGACGAAAGCCGTAGGTAGGCCTTAGAGCTAAATGTTTACCACCTACACCTAGAGATTTCGTTACCAATTTCAGATTATAATCTAGACCAAACAAACTAAGTAAGAGATCGCAATTTCGATACAGTTTAATACTTAAACACTCTGCCCACACCACAAATAACAATACCTATATCGCAATAAATTATGAGGTCACATAAAGCCATACAAACTTTAATAATGTTAAATGCTAAACCACCCGGTTTAGGATGACAGAACAGGATGGATGTAACATCTATCATAGGAGCTCAAAAATTCTTAATACTCTTCTGTTCTGTTTTTTTTGTATTTGGTAAAAGCCTGTTGGTAATTGAATCTCAAAATCATATTAGTTTTAAATGTGTTTACCTGTATAGTATTTGGTTTTCCTAAATAAAAAATAAAATGAAAAATAAAACTACCTACCAAATTATCCAGGTTTAAGAGTTTTTGGATAAACCTAGATTTTATGTAGGTACCTATTTGACATTCTAAAGTTAGTATTTATTTACTTTGAATCACCTACTCTATTTTTTCGTGCTCCTAGACTGTCCTGCTCCTATACTTGAGTCAAAAATAAACAGAAACAAACCCATTTCAGCTAAACAAGCACATTTTCAAATCCTATAGCAGTGTATTACGAAATAAAGCTTGCTATTTCAAACCATTTCGTCGGTACATAGATAAATAGTTTCGGTGTATCGTAGTTTAGCTCAGCCAATACACCAGCCTCAGGCATCTCTATAAACAAATAGGTAGGTGGGTATAATTATACGTTTTAGTTTCAACTCGCCTATTATCTGTTGTGTAATATCAATTTTGCTTTTAACCGATTAGACGTACTTTTGCTTTTGTTGATAAATGTGCTGTTACGTAGTGTTTAGACTTGCAACAAATCATCGAAACGTTTAAATGGTGTGGAGATTAGTGTTGGTACTATAGCCAGCAAATCTACCTACCAATGTACCTATACTGGTTTTTCATACAAATACTTAGTAAATTGTTGTTTCTGCCTATAGGTTAGACCAGAGTCCAAAAAAAAGTTGAGACAGAGAAATACAACGGAGGAGTTTATACAGAAGCTCAAGAGGTCAAAGAAAGAAAATACCATTGATATTCTAAGTAAACTCTCTTCAATGCCTCATCAAAAATACAAGATACGGCAGACTTATTTAGGAGGCCATAAAGCAAATAATAAACGATGTACTTAACTGGAAATTAACATTACCATTGACATAAAAACATTCATAACGAAAAAAGGGTTGCTTACGTCACGCAACCACAGAATTTCGAATTAATGTAACTGAGAGAGTCCACGCAAAGTTGTCAAAAATACGCAAACAGAAAAAAATATTCTTATTATACTTAACATTCGACCTCGATGTCACTAACCTACGTCATTTCGAATACTTAAGTAAATAAACTTTTGATAGGTTCATTGGACTAGGTGCCCTACACAAAAAGAAAGAGCGTGCATACAAGCTGAATTATATTAAACGGATACTCGACATGCCCATGAAAGAAAGTCCTAATTCAATTTTGACAACTTTTCAGTGGGGCGATGTAAAATTCGGCAAACACAAAAATAATCTATTTCTGTAATTTTTCACTACACGTTATTATTTATACAAACTTACCAAAAGTCAGCGTTTCCATACACTAATAAGACCAATGCCTCGCAGATTCGCATTCATAGTCCATCTGAACCATACATATCCTAAACGAAAATAATTATGAAGTGTATCAAAAATATATTACATTCAATAATACAACTCTCACTACTATAAAACTAATGGCAAACTTGTCACTTCTTCAATAACTATATCATAAGAAATTGCGCAATCAAGCATTGCAAAAATTATTTCGCTTACTTTCATAAATTCATTTATTCAGACTGGCTCTACACCTACCGATACCGGAAGCTAAGAATAATAAATTAGTTTAATAATTATACCTAAGTCGGGCTAGTAATGAGCATTATTGAGCATTATTATGACCACCGTATTTAATAAATAATCTTGTTGTAAGTAGGAACCTACTTGTTTATGGAAGATGATTTTGCATTCAAATCATTTATCAACAAGAATTTAAGTACCTACCTACACCCTACACCTAAGGCGTGAAACATACGTAACGTCCGTTTGTGTATTATTTTGCGCAGCACTATCGCATCCGTCAAGAAAATACGATTTTCCTTGTATTTTCATACAAATATGGTTTATTTCAAACGGTTTGATAGACGCATCCGGTACCGCTGCTCATCATACAAAGCTGCGTCGACGGATGCTTTTGTTGGTTAAAAAAAACTTCAATTTGAATTGGACCCGGTAAACGTTTTTTTTTCAGTAACCATAAATATTGCGGATGATAAGTAGGTACTAGTTGTAAATTTGTCTGACATCAAAGTTAAGTATTTTTTTGTTTTAAATCCGGCAAAGTTGCAACTAGTTGCAAGCCTTGTTTCGCATTTTGCATTTGCCTTAAAATCTTTCATATTATGTAAGTTCAATCCTTTATTCAGTAAGTACTTTCAACATACGGCACACATGCCCGCTCACTGTACAGTTACCCTGCGGTTTGTTTACCGGCATACCGGCTCATAAGTTATTGCCATCCAGATAGGAGAGTTGCAGCGATATAGGTATACAGGGTCCTTGAATAAGGATTTGTTTGCTGTAAAAATAACTTTTTGAAAGATGACATCTGTGGGCAAGGCAGTGCCTTCGCTAAGTGAAGCACGATAAAATTTACTTGACGATATGGTCACGGCACAGCTTCCTATTTTAGAGCATCTATCTTTTTTGGCTTGGCCTGAATGAAGGTCAAACAATCGAATATCTTTTCACGTATTGTGTAAAATACATAAAAGACCTTTGAACTCCATTCACAAAACACATTAAAACACCCGCAATGCAATATAGTGCTGAAATGCTACAAGTCTGGTAGCACTTTAGATTGCGTAAGCCAAACGTGCTTCTAGGGCTGCTTGAAAATGAGTTTAGAAATAGAGCCTCTGAGCTGATACACAGGGATATCATCCTTGCAACTATTTTTCAGCAAATTTTTTATACGTGTCATATTAACGTTATACAGTGGGGTCATTGAACTTTCTAAAATACAATGAACGGGCCCTATATGGCGTCGATCGTCGATCAGCTGGCCCACTTTGGCTTGCATAACCTACCCGCCCCCAGAGCTGTTTTAAATTGCGTTTGGAAACAGGGCCCCTGGATTAAAGGATCGCATACGCGCCGCACGACACTCCGGTTTCTGAGAGCCAGCAAGAAAATGGCAGTCCTAGACTGCCGCACTGCGTTGCAACGTCACCTTTGGTCAATGAGATACCAAACTAGGGTGTCTCGTTGTCGAAAGAAGATACTGAAGCATTTTTGACCAATCGCAGAAAAACTGACAGTCCCACTTGGTGGTAAACTCATGTGAAAAAGGGAGTGCCATACGGTGGCGAATGCAGCGAGTGGCCGTCTCAACCATTATGCCGCCACCCTTGACTTTCAGTTTTTTTGTGATTGGTCAAAAATATGTCAATATCAAAGTTCTATCGGTGCTTTTAAACACAGTCGCGTCTACTGCTAACAATAATAAGCTTTGAATTTCCCTCCCTAATAAAAAAAAGAAAGCCCCGGAAAAATACCGCAAAATTAAGAGGCGCGTGTAAAAACCTTTGTCCGTGAGCCTTGCGAAAGCATGCAGGGCTTTACGCTAATTGGGAAATGGATTGGGTGCTATTGTTGATTGTGCGGCTGTCATTGGTTTCAACATTCCGTTTTAGAAGGTGTTGAGATTGGTACATTGTCTAGACTTTCACCAAATTGTGTATTTTATTCTAATTTATAGTTTTAGACCGGTATACTTATCTATCATGATTTAAGTAAAGTCATCAAACAATTCATGAAATCAAAGCTAAAAGCAAGTATACGCTTCGCTTAGGACTCGAATCGATTGGCATGGCTAAAATCTGATAAAAAGGTGATCATCTACACATAAATAACACGGAAACCAGCAGATGTACCATAACACAAAACAAAATCCCGTCTGCGGCAATTTCAAAAGTAGCGATAAAAATCGACCATGCGCTGCTCTGATAAACCTAACGACATCTCACATGTCAAGATCTGCGCAGCTGTTTGGGCTGTAGCCCGTGAAAACGAATTTGTTGTCTACATACAAAACATACATACAAACACACATATCTACCTACATACATACTCTCGAAAAACATTACCCTCTTTCTGCCGTAGTCGGGTAAAACCAGAAACGTTATAGACACTATTTCGTAATTGGAAATCTCAACAAACTATTTTAAACATGCAACTTTAAAGCCACTGAATTTAATATCTATCGTATTTTATTGCCGTGCTTTATAGAGTGGCCTTCAAGAGTTCAGTTTCGAAAAAGCATGAAATAAAAATGCCAAGTACTCATAACCTTGAATACTTATTCCGACATGAATGAAACATCGCTTACATCCATAAAACTCAAAACGTATCGTACCAACAATACATAAAATCCTAAAATAGGGCTCAATAAAACAAAGAAAAAATGGCTTCTACGTAAATATCAAACTGTCGCTAAAAATAAAGGTTAGATATTTTCACAAGGTCGATGTTAACATGTGTATTTTGGTGACATAATAACTGTGATTGTCATAGAATGAAAATAACACAATGTTTCGTTCCATAAACTTTCATGTGGCTTCTTTGCACGCAACTTTTATGACAGATATACTTATCTAGGTTTTATTACAAATTGAGTTGAAATGTAACACAAGTCAATCAGATATTTGACAGCTATTATATTCCATTGTACATTTTAAGTATTAAACCGGGTCTATCGCGATAATATTTAGGTATATATTCATAATTTACCTGTGATAGTCCCGGTATAATACTTAAAATGTGTGAAAACAATCGCGAGTGCTTAGAAAGTTATAAATATAACTTTTAAAAAAGTTATAAATATGACTTTTTAAGCACTCGCGATGGAATGGAATATCCCATAATACCTATTAAGTTAATTGTAAAATATTTATTGCATGCATTTCATATTTATTTTACTTAAATAATAAGTTTGTACGGAGAGTAGAATCCGCGCCTTGCATAACTTTTTTGGCACACCTACCTACTTAAGGATTAAGACAATACATTATCTAAGAACAGCTTTGATGCAATAGACATCATAACTATTACTTACGCATATCTGTTCAATACACACAACATACATAACAAATGTCAATGTTTTTAGTTGATAAAACAGCCGTAAGTAAAAGTAAAACCACCTACATTGTAGATAACTACTTATTACATAAAACATTATTGACAAAGACGTTGCGAATCTAAGCAACCTTCTCTAGGTATATGCTATGAGTAAAATAAAAATTATGTAACATGAAAAAGGCGCAAACAATAATGTTTCCATTTCGGGTCCCTTCCTTCTATGCATCAAGTTAAACTGAACACAATTGAATCTGATTACAATGTCAGACTGAACGGCCAGTTTCTGACATAACAAGTAGCTTTGTGGTTATATGGATTGAAACATGTTAGCATTTAAAAGGGATCATCTTAAACTAGTTCTTCTCATCAACTAAATGAAAAACCAGTTTATGTTGATCCTTTTAATAGTAATTTGTAGAGCTGCTGATGGTACTGACATTTCACCTGACATTATTAATTTAAACCTTAGAAATCGCCTACTCCAACTGTCGTGTGCCATTAGGCCTTATCAACTGCACTACTGGCGGAGAAGTGAAAGCCTAGGCCTTCTAACAAGTACTTATTTATAAAGTATAATGCACTATAGTCTTAACACTAGAAGTTTCTAGTATTGACAGCTGTACCTACTTAGTAAGTCAGCTACTGATTGTGGCCAGCTATATCCAATTTGTTTGAGCATGTGTGTTTTTCTTTATTTTGCTAGCAATTTATCGCCCGCGCTGTCTTTCTAGCCTGTGTAGTTTAATGCCGGTAGTTAAAAAATCGGCCTGGTTTATGAGATATAGCCTGGTGACAAACGGACCGATGGACAGATAGCGAAGTCTCAGTAATTGGGTTCTGTTTTCACCCTTTGGGTACGGCACTCTAAAAAGGCCTGACTTGACCTCCTTTCGGCTTGTTGTACCTTTTTTGTTACTTTCTGTGAATTATTAATCCAATTACTACCTACAACTAAAACAAACATAATAAATATTATCAGGAGAATACCATCATCATAATTTTCTACCTACCTATTCATTTTACACAGACTATTTGTTTTACTGTATAACCTATGATTACAAACATACCTAAACCAAATTCCTATCAATTCCCAAAACGATAAATTATTTTGCTTTATGGATCACAATTGCAAGTATCTCACCAAACATCGTAAAATAGACAAATCGTGGTGTTAGTAAATAAAACAGTACTCACATTACCTATCGCAAAACGATTTCTATGTTCCCATTGCTTTCACCTTACAAAATTTACACTATGCTGCCGATTGTAACCACAGACGTGGTATCCGTGGACTCGACTTTGTGATAAAAACATTATATTTGTGTTGTGTTTGTCTTACTGCGCTCTTCAAATGGGGTAGGTACACGAACACGACAAGCATCATCCAATTGGGTATGTAAAATGTATAGGTTTAATATTTTTTTCTAAAACTTTATGCAATTTTACGAAACTAATTTGATTTTTTTGATTATTTGATTATCCCTTATTTTTTTATAATTGTTTAAAAGTTTTTCTTTGATGACGTCATTACTGGGCAACTAATGAAACAAACAACTTTATTTACATACTCTTTGCGAACAACCACCATGCAAATTTTATTGCAAATTCCTGGATCTGTTCTGTCAATGTAGAATGCGGAAAAATAAAGTTATTTCCTTTTCTCTCAAACGGTTTTCTGTAAGGAGATTGAGATAAAATATTGTCTGTCAAATCCTTTTAATTTTCGAACGCGACTGTTTCGCCATTTTATAGTGTCAACAATTTATGGTACGTCAAGTGTCAAAGTCTTGTAAACAAAGTGTGATTTATCAGTTTTTTTCTTGAAATATTATTTTAGCAGTGCATTTTTTGTGATAAAAGACTAAATTAAGGAAATGACATCATGCCTGGCTGCTGTGCTGGCTGTTCCTTAATACAGTGCAGCGTGCGTCTTATTAAAAATCGCCCTGAAATTAGTTTGCACACGTAAGTACACAAATCTGCTATTTTACTTGAACTTTATAAGATTATATGTAATAAAAAGCCACGAGCAGCTATTTTTCGCTATAAAGCAGCAAACTATAAACGTTTTTTTCCCCAATATATCATTAATTTCTTTATTTCTGCCGATTTCATACAAACTGATCGTCGGCTAGGGTTGGGGTAGTACATAGTCACGGTATCGATATATTTTGCCAGAATTCGTAAGAATGGAAGGAAATAATGAATCTTGAGAGTTCAATTCAGAAAGTTATAGGTAATGTGCCAAAGTTACCAAGTTATTTTTGTATATACCTGTTTAATAATTTAAATATTTTTTTTACAGATAACCAAAAAATGAAGTTAAAAGAAGGAAATGACTTGATATTATTGGCACCGAAAATATAAATCCACGTCATGGACAAATATTGACATTGCTCCCTGTATTTTGGTGTCGAGTGTTATTATAACAGAACTCTGGATAAGTTATGCCAACGTGAAGAAGCCTTGCCTTGCCAACCCCTTTTTGGTAAAACCTAAGGAAAATGATAGATCTGTTTTGACTGAACAGCAACAGGAACAAAGTGGAAGGAAAAGGAAAATTTCTGGAATAGCACAAGAAATTTTGTTATGAATAGTTATGATAAATTATTATTTTTGGCTTTTGTTTGATTATTATTATTATAAATTTTTACCCCTACAACTTGTTTTTCTTTTTAACAATTCATTTACTACACACATAAAGCAGTTAAGTATTATGAAAATTCACAACAACATAAGCATAATACAGTAGTAAGGTACCTACACAAAAAATATCAACAGCGTAGGCATAATGCCCGTCAAAACCATCATCATCTTCCTACCCTTATCCCAACTAGGCAGTAGACAGTTACCGACTATCGATATCGATTTTTGGGTCCAAAATGATTACAACCCTACAAAAATCCGCCATTTTGTGAGTCCAACATTGTTTAGGTATTCACGCACATTCAGAGGGTGCAGCCAGTCCATAGGTTTGTAATGTCTGTGGCAAATTCAGTGTTAAACTATAACTAAAAACTATCGATAGTACCTACTACTATCGATAGTTTTGCAACACTACATCAAACGTCCAACTGACATGACAGAAGCAAGCAAGGGTGAAGCAAAGAGTAGGTAACTTTTATTGGGGAGGAAGTTCGTTATAGGCGTCTCGAAAGAGTTTCATTTAATTTTTTGCACAGTATGCATATCACAAAGGTCAAATTAAGGTTATTTAGATTTTTGCAAAAATAAAAGTGATGTTTAACTTTTTAGAACTAAAAACATGAAAATACTATAAAAGACCAAAATATCTCCAAATGGATTTCTTATTTTACGTCTTCGAGTTAAGCTTTACATGCCCAATTTCCTCATGAATATGGTAAAAGGAAACTCACTGGAAAAACATAAAAATATAAAAATAACAACGCAATAAGTGCTAAGCTAAATGAAGACCCGAAACACCTTACCGCAAATGCTTCTGTTAAACGTTGAGGGGTGTAAAGGAGATTTCAGAATATTCTTCTTCATCAAAAGAATTGATCTTTGACTAGGACAATACATAATCTTCCTTTGCTACTGCGATATCCTCGTGTAGATGAGTTGAGGTTTCTGAGACAGCACAGTCTATGGGTAATAGATCTTTGTTTTCAGCAATTTGCACTTACGCTATTGTTCTATGGTGTGAATAAGTCACAGTGTAGTGAAGAAAAAAACGGCTATACAACTGTACAGCTCTGTTTGTGTTACATGTTACTTCTGCAATTCTTAAGGTGCAAAATTCAGCCTTGAAGTTAATAAACAAAGAATGCAACGCAAGGTATAAATATTTGTTGTTATAGGTATCCTAAATAATTCAGTGCAGACATTTGAACTGTGTTATCTTCCAAAGACATCTAAAAAATATTAAACATAACTCACAAAAGTTACTGACATTATTTACATCTCCTTTTGTATTCTTTACAAACTCACGAAAGAAGAAAATTCTTTGCAAAAAAATTCTTCAACTTGTCACATCCAGCCGCGAACAAAGCGAGGAAATTCGTCACACGAAACGAAAGTCCTCTGGTTCGACTTTCCTCATCATAACAAGAGAATGTTTCAGAGAGAAGTAAGCTCCAGATTCCGCATTTTGGATTGAGTCTAAATTCTGTAATGAGCCTCAGTTGTGTCTTGATAATGGGGGTGGGGCATGATCAATTAAATTGTTTAAACTTAAGTGCGCCATTTTAACTTTAATTATATCCCACGGATTCTAGCACTTACATTTTGGGTTCAATCGCGGTAGGTATCGCGACGGTTTCGGTCCAGTCGGTGGACCTTCATCGGGCGGATTGACATCTGTACGCGCTAGCGTCTCTCCTGCCACAAGTGCTAGAATCCGTGTGATATATTATTAAAGTCATGATCAGTTGGTTGTTAATGACCGTTTCTTTGGTACAGGTGTAAATAAAGAACCAATGAAATAGCAATTGCGAATCGCTATATTTGCAATGACACAAATGGGATCGAGACCCTGAATGAATCTTAAAAAACACGTCATAATGAGACTAGGTGCGTTATGATCCATCCAGAATGCAACTATTTTTCAATAGCTTTATTCTGCTTACCCTGTTCTCCCTAAAACGTCCCTCGTTCTGAGTTATTCGCGTCTTTGCCCATTCTTCGGAGCACCAAACGGCTCCATCGATGTAATGACAACTAAACCGACAAAATGGTGCGAAGAGTTTTCTCTCGCTTCCATCTGCTTTTTTTCTTTCCCTCTAAGTCTATCCGTTGCTCGAACTTTTTCGCCTCTTTGCGCATTCATCGCAGCATCAAACGGCTTCATTGCATCTGACCAGTTTTTTTTGGCCTCATTCTGGTTATTGGTGGATAGCTCCGAAACTTTCTTTGCCCTAAGTTTTCCGCCTCTTTGCCCATTCATCGGAGCATCAAACGGCTCCATTGATGTAATGACAACTAACAAATAGACGAAAGTGGTGTCCTATTATTGTGTGCTGCTTGTTCGTGGCAGATCGTCTTGCGCTAGTTTCCGTTTTATTGTTTCTGTTATTGGAGCGTAGGAGTTCTGTGAATGAGTTGCGCTGTGTGTCTACATGGTCGAGTGGTCTGAGCTTTAGTTGGGAAGATCCGAAGGTCCCTGGTTCATTTCCCGGAGTGTAACACTCTTGTCGATGATCAATCCGATGGGCAACTTTTAAGTTGTTTATTTAGTATTGCAGACTGATTTACCCGATTGTCTGAAAGAATATGTCTTTTAGACGTCGGTCGTGGTTGCTGTGTATAATAAGCTACTTACTCATCTTAGTGGTGGTCCTTACACAACCATATCAGAGGCCTTAGCTACCATTTGTAGGCGTACCTATTGTAGGCGAGACCAGCCCATTTTCTCTTTAGGTATGTAGGTATATCTCAGGTTCGGTAAGCAGAAGATAACATGCAGAAAAAGTATGATATCTGTATCAGCCGATTATAAATTATTTCCCATTTTTTGTATGTTTAGACCGGTAATGCGATGTTGCGTGAAAGAGGTATGTCGGTCGTTCGTGTGTTAGAATGTATGTGATATTTTTCATTTGCATTCATAAATGTACAATTGTACAGTTTCTATTTCGATTGTAACCAGAGCAATTGTGTTTTCTTGTACTTCAATTGTAAGTTGCCGGTATGGTGCCGGCTTAGAATAGCATCACCCTATTACTTCCCCGCGGGTGTCGCAAGAGGTGATTAAGGGACTCGAGAGCTTCATGTGTATTACAATTTTAAGCGACTGCCTGACAACCTGTCACTATAGGGATATATGACTTTTAAGAAAATCTCTCAAACATTTTGTCAGATGTGACGATAGCGACGGTACTATTACGGTCGTCAACGCACTGCCTACCCCGCAAGGGATAAAGGCGTGATTTATGTTTGTATGCGACTTTTCCAGAAACAGGTTGGATATAATTATCATGTACTTATTTAATGAGAAGCGAACAGTTAAAGATTTTATGAAGATACTACCTGCAATTTATACAAGCATTTGTGGGCGTCCGCGCGTAAAGGGTCCATCTGTGGGGTATTGAGTTAAGATCAGATTCGGAATCTAGTAGTCTCTTTATAATACTGACTATAGAAACCAACATATATCCTAAAACTTTCAGTTTTATAGACCTCCAAAGTTTTGACTTCAAAAAACCCAACTTTATAAAAATGCAAATATCTCTGAGGTCTAGTGAGCTGATATAGACTTATGACCAATTTCGAAATCTAGTATAGTCCCTCTATTTTACTGACTACCAATAAGAACAATTTCTTCAACACTTTTTTTGTAACAGACATACGAAGATGTGACTGTGAAAATCCTAATTTCACAAAAATGCAAATATCTCGGAAACTAAATGCCGACACTTGGACCCTTTACGCGCGGACGCCCACATTTATACTAAGCTTCCTCTACGATGGTTACTACAAATTATCTAGATTATGATCTAAAAGATGCAAAGATTTTATTGATATTTGCTTACCTATTAGTTAGTTTAGTTATCATTAGATCCTCACGGAAGAAGTTTCTTGATTGCTACTCATGATATTGATCATTAATATAATCGATACACAGCAATGTTATAAGATATTTTTTTTTGATTAGGTAGTCATCCGGAGGTCCTAGTTAATGTACCTGCAATAGCTAGTTTCATAGTTTAGTGTTCAACAAAGAGTGTTTCGCCGACCTCCGACCCCAAGTAATTGGGATAAGGGCAGGAAGAGGATGATGAATAGCTAGTTCATGAAAATCCTAATATATGCACCTCCTTATCACTTTCGCCGATATACTGGCATGAGCGATGAAAACACGCGCGCACACTGTAGGTAGGTACGTACGATTTGTAAAGGAAATACCTATTAGTAAAAGGTAAAATATTTTTTATGACAGCAAAAATATATGTCATAGTTATATTTAAGTTAGTAATAATAAAAGATTTTGGTCGACTTTTTGACATACAAAGTAATATAAAAGGTGTATGCAATGTGTATTCATTTTATTAATGCTTTAAGTGAATAAGTCCGTCTTATGTGACTCATTTTTGGGAGCTGTCATATATATTAAAATAACTGAATTTTAAGTAGGTCTTCATATTAAAAACAAACGGTTATGTACTAAATAGCTTGATCTAATCAACCGCATCTATTTCATTATAATGACAATAAAAATATATTATAAGTAATGTAACTTTTTCTAACTGCAAAACACATTAGTCACGGCTACGGTCACGGTGTGTCAACACGAAAAGAATATTTTGTAATAATACAATTGTGATAATATGAATTACATAATTTGTCTCATACATTTACAATGCTACAATGTCTTCATTTCAACGATCGAATGCTGTAGAAAAAAGATCTTCAAAGACATTATCATTATATTATATAAGGTGAAGGGCCGGACGGAAATATAAATTGATCGAGTGTAAAATATAATATAATAAATTATAATAAACTTGTCAGGTTGGCGAGCAAAGGGCTTTCTCTTGCCGATATTTATTTAATGATCCACAAGAGTTTATCGAGTAAGGCGGGATTCACATCTGACGTCCATTGCTGCGCATTTTTCGCTCATCCGTTACGCATGCGTCTGTCAGATACAAGGAAATTTCGGATTTCCTATACTAAAAACCGACGTTGACACTATCAATTCAATCTATAAGATACGCATCTGCCTCTGTTACACTTAGTATAGAAGATGCAATATACCTATATCTTTTGCACCAACGGACGACAGGTGTGGGATTTGCTGTATCGAGTATAATTTGTGGTATAATTTACTCGGAGGCGAAACAAGTCGAGATTATTTCACTCTAAACGAATGGTATACAATTCTCAACTAATAGAAGGTATTTGTTAGATGATACGATGTCTATCTAAATCTAAAACATTAATTAATTTCATTGGCTAGGTTCTACTAGTCACTACTAGGTACCTAGGTACCTACCTACATACAGATTTTCTCAGCGAACTTGTTGCCATAGCTTAAAATACATCGGCGGTTAAATTTCGTATGTATGTTGTCAAATCACCTAGTTTTTGGGAATAAGTTGGTCAATATCGTGACCGACATTATTATAGCAATAATATAATTAATATTAAATTAAAAACACTAAAAACACAATAAGCTTCGCAAAGTGTAAGTGATATTTTATCTCAGTCCTCAATCTCTGACATTAAAAATCTTTCACTCATTTAATAAGACATTTCTATAAAAAATGATTACCTAGACCATTAGCAGATAAAACTTTAAGATCAAGTGCTAATGACACGTGCAAAATCTTAACGACCCAAAAACATACATTTTCTACAATGACAGAATTGACAGTCACAGTCTTTGCCACATCTCGACCAAAGAATGATTTTGGTGCCTGGTAAATGAGAGCGTATAGAACTTTCAGACTTTCTTTTTACTTCTCTCACGGCGCCCAGCCTCGGAGAAGAGACGTACCTATTTTAATGTGTGTCTCTCCCTAATAGCTCAAGCAAAGTTCCGTCGTAATATTTGTAGTTCAGGATTTTCTAATCAGCCAGAACCATTCATTTATCACTCTACTATATCTAGGTATTTTTTGTCAGGTCAGGCGTAGGTATAGAAGAGAACTTACAATAATATTGTCTTCGTAATATTAGTATGTTATTATATTAATACATAATAGTATTATGTAGCTGTCACGTCTTGCCCATCTAATGCAATTTCTGTGATAGAAGAATTACTATGAGTAACATAATTAACAATCGCAACGTAGGTGATGGAACACGTTTTAAAGGTTTTGGCCAAAAAAATACCCAGCTTCGCCAGAAACGAAATGTATATAAATGGGTTTACTAGAGTATTGCTATTTAATTAAAAAAATAATCAGGGTCCTACCCCATCTAGTATAGAAAATATTGGATAAAATATACGAGAGGCTGGTCCAGTAGTTACTCTTGCCCCCCAGTATATCTTGTACTCAGTTGTAGGTAGGATGTCAAATAATTATAATTATAAATTAAAATCGTGTATCTGGTTAAATTACAACTAAGATAAGTATATTTGATTCAAAGATAAAATATATTATAAAATATCTTGGATGACTTTGCTAAATGTATAAACACCAAAAACCCAGATACTACTGGAACGAAATGTGTGTACAGAGGATGTGAAAAAATTAACTGCAAATATTTTCAAGGGTGAACTACTTATCCCATGAAACTGAACAACTTTCCCCAAAGAACATAGGTCGAAAAATGAAAAAAACGTTAGGACCCCTAGAAAACCCTTATACCAGCCGACCGAGTCAATTTGTATGGGAGCTCCAATTTTTTTTTCATATTTCGACCTTTGTTCTTTGGGGAAAGTTGTTCAGTTTCATGGGCTGGTTCACCCCTGAAAATGTTGGCAGTTGATTTTTTTACATCCTGTTGTACATACATTTCGTTGCAGTAGAATCTGGGATTTTGTTGTATAAACACTTACCAAAGTCATCCAAGATATTTTATAAAATATTTTATCTTTGAAGCAAACATATTTATCCTAGTTGTCAATTTACCAGATACACAATTATATTTTATGTATGTACGTATTTGACATCCTACCTACAACTAACTACAAGATATACTAGGGGGTAGGTTTAACCACTGGACGAGCCTCTCGCATAAGATATCTATTTCATCTAATATTTTCTATACTAGATGGGTTAGGACCCTGTATATTCTTTTAATTAAATATCAATACTCTAGTGAACCCATTTATATACATTTAGTTTTTTTTTTATAAATAATGGGTAAGCATTTGTCCGCAATCTCACCTGATGTTAAGTGACGATGCAGACGATGATGGAAGTTGCTGGCGATTCTGGGTTTTTGTTGTATGAACATTTAGCCAAGCCCTTTGTTTCGGCTGCTATACTTATTGAATGGCTGACATAATGTCAAAATAATAAAATCAAGTTTCTTTGAATTTAACTGCGTCGTCTGTTGTAAAATTTATATCATGATGAATCATATAAATAACTGACAATAGAAGTTATCGCCTATTAAAATCAATAAGCCACCGTTATCCGTTAACAGTTATCAAATGTTGCTTGTACGCAACTTCATTGTTATTTACCATGACGCCCTGAGGGAATTTACTCGAAGTTTGTGGCTCTCAAACTACTTGCTTGTTTAAAACATGTGCGAAAGGCAGCTAATTCTTCATTTGAGTTTGGTTCATAATCTTGCATGCGCTTAAGTTGGTGCTATCCTTTACAATCGTCAAGTCTAAGATAAACCTGAAAAACTGTGTTTTGCCTGTTACAAAACTTTCTTCACTTTAATGCGGGTCTACATCACGAATTTTCCTTTACACCTGTCATACATATACTTTTTTCTCACTCACCGTCTACAGTTTACACCTTTACAAAACCACCTTACATCACAAAGTGTGAGGCAGGTACTTTGCCGAATAACGGACCACTTTCTTTGACCCAAGCTTAGGAACCACAGGGCTCTGAATTATACTGGATTTCTATGCGCTCGCGGTAAGATGTCGGTGCAATAACGGACATTACCGGACGCTATGCACAGTAGAAGTAGAATCCGTAGAACTTAATAATTTATGATCGAACCAAAACCGACTTGTTCAATTTTCATACAACCCGAGTTTTTGAAGAGTCCGTATGCATTATGTGGCTCTGTAAGATTGTTTCCAGTCTGCAAAAGATAAAACCTGCTTTATCAAGCCATAGACTCCCAATATCATATCAGTTTAAACTGTTGTCCTTGACAGTATTTTTCAGATTACTATATAAAAGGTCATAAGTAGATATGCAATTTAAAACAATGACAACTTCCAGGATGGTATTTGACGATAAGGGTGATTTGTATGTTACCCACCACCTTCGAAAAATCTGACGTTAATCTGAGCTTTGAAAATTTGCATTGTTTCAGGTGGGGGTACCAACTGCCTCTTTTCCCTACTATGTCATTGATTTCAAAACGCTGCGTCTGCGCACAGCCAGTGACATTAGACAAGCAAATTGCGTCTTGACTGTGCTTTATACTTATTTATCGATTTAATAGACCTTAACAAATCTTCATTTAACTTAATGGGTGACAGTAAACTGAGTCAAAGTACAGTATAATATTAACCTGATTTCGTCAAAGTTATTGTTATTAATTTGTATGATTTATTATAAGTTTGATTTTTCTCCAACCTACCAATCATTATAAAATGTAACGGTTCATAAACTATAAAATTAATCAGCATGCAGATCAGGTTAGTAAGTTAATAACTTCCATACACAGTGAGTATGAAAACATCCGTTTGTTATAAAAAAACTCGCCGTGACCAAAACCGTACCATAAGATGTTAATAAGTCGTTAATTAAGAAAGTAGGGAAATGAGAACAACCGAAATCAATCTGAAATGAAAAGTAAACTTGCAGCATGCATCAAAAGAGGTTTATCTTGATTGTTTCCATTCCAAAATAAGACTAATTCAACAAATTAGCAGCGAGCCACTGGTAATACCTTCTAGAAAAAAAATCATGCATGAGACATTTCGTTTGTAAACTTTTAAAATGGGGCCCGCAAATTAGGGAATGACATCAGTTGTGTCAATTTGAGCTTGTCTTTCTTTGATTTAGCATATTGATCATGATGAGTATAATCACTTTGTGAAGTTACTGTTACTGACTGAAAAACCATGCCTTAAACCTAAAGACAGCTTTCTTCTAGCTTTATAAACAAGACCTATCTCTTGAGCAATAATTCACTAGAAAGTCGGGAAGTGCGATGCACCGCCCACTCGGATTCGGTTCACTAACTGGACCAGTTTCAGAACGGCTCATTGTCTTAGCCGATTTCTCTGCACTTTGTCATTTTGCCTGACAGGGTTGCCAGGCGTCCGGATTAAGTCGGACATGGTCAGGATTCTTGGTTGCCTGTCCGGCTAAAATGCAAGAAGGCCGGCTTTTTATGCAAAAAAAAGCTTGATTTTGCACTATTTACATGTACATCTTTTATCGTTAAAATTGCGAGGTATCCGCCTTTTTAACCCAAATATAGGTGTTTGGAAGACGATTCGGCAAAATTCTTATCTTACCATACCTAAAGGTGTGACTACCTGGCAACCCTATGCCTGACGCTACGCCGGCGGTCTGTGGCGGCAAGCTCTTTGCTGTGGGGGAAGTCTACTGTTCCTATTATAAAGTAGGTAGGTAGCTAATTATACTTTATAGAAATAATTACACTAAATAGAAGATCGTCTAGCGGTTTCGTCATTTGCCACCCTTGCTATTTGGGAAATGCTTTCACGTTGTAAAAGAAGTCAATATGAATAGTAGTCACGGAACACTGACAACAAAATACACATTTTTTCTTTTGTATGATGTGATAATATTACATTTTTAGGTAATGCTATTACAACTTTACTTTTTTATTCTTAAATTAAATACGTTTTCTTTTTTCTTTATTCTATCAACGCAAGGTCAAAAAGGTTAAACATACAACCCGTGTGAGCTTTCCATAATCCTGTTCACATCCCAACGAAAGTGTCACTCATTACTGGAGCACAGAAAAGGAGAGTGCTATCAGAATTCAATACAAAAACTTACAACCGCATACATAATGTATGATCCAAAAAAGGAAATCCGCCAATTAACTGGTGAGAGACTAGTTCGTGTTTTACCAGAAGTCAATAAAGAACTGTAACATCTTGGAGTCGGACCTACGGTACCGTTAGCTGAACTAGTACTTAGTCGGAACCGTCGGAATGACCCACTTGCAGCGACTTTACATATGAATGGGTCTGAGGATAGGTAAAGAGGCGAACAATCGGATGCACACGTTGTCAATGGAGAGAAAGGCAGTGATTTTGTTGTTGAATACAGAGGTATTTGTAAAGAGAGCCGTGGCGTACATGACTTACTCTTGTAACGAGTGTGTTTCGTACATACAATTTGAAATGCTATGCGTTTTGCCTAGCTATCTGTATAGCTAGGCAAAAACGCATGATGGATCGGATCAACAAAATATTATATTATTTATACCTGTGATAATTAAGTTTGCATACCTAAGAGTTATGTAAGTACCTATATGAAACTTAACAAGGTCTAGCCGAAGGCTAGCGCCAACTAGAACTTTATTAAGTACACAATTATCAAGGCGTGACAAAGTTAAGACACAGAGGGTAATATATTTCGAATTTGCATAGCATCAAATCTGTCAGGGCACGTCAGGGTTGGCTTGCGAAGGCGAATTATTTAGGATTATGCAACGAAATGTACGCCTTCTAAAACATACTAGTAAGGTTCGACAGGGATATTACATTGCAACATAGAACCATTCCTACCCTATAGTGGTACATAGGTATGCAGAGAAAGTCTAGATTTAGAATTTCGTAATGCAATGAATTTGAATTGCCTATTGTACTTACAATCCCACCCAAAACATAAATGTGAAAGGCTGCCAAGTTCGATAATATTAGAATATAAGAATTGGAAATAAGAATCTACTTTCCAAACTGCGGAAAATCAAGTGTGCATTCCTGTAACTATTTTTAACTGAGGTCTGTGTATGGAACTTGGTACTTATTTAGATCTCACTTCTTTTATAGGCGAAGCATTCTAATATTATCGAACTTGGCAGCCTTTCACATTTATGTTTTGGGTGGGATTTCATTTATTTTTGTAAGGTTTATTTTCTTTTTGCTTATGATTAAGTTAGGTAAGGAAATATCTCATTTATTTATACTTTACTTTGACTAAATACAAACCTTCGTAACGAATTTTAGGACGGTACGACGATTGGAAGATATAGATAATTTTTTTGTTTTAGTTCCTTAGGGGTATGAATTTACACCTTCATTATTTTTAAAACCGACTCACACTTGGCCATTTTCAGATTTTTTCCTTTACCTTGACCTAAAGACCTACCTCCATGCCAAATTTCAAGTCAATACGACCATTGGAAGTGGTCTAGGTTTTTGATGAGTGAGTCAGTCAGTCAGTCAGTCAGTGAGTGTATAGTAAAAATAGCGATTTTCTGACGTCAATATCTCAAGACCTACAATAGGTACATTAATGAAATTTTGTATTTTAGATAAGTAAGTAGATCTCGACAGATACTAGAAATTTGATATGCGTAGATAAAATAGATTTTGAGTTATAGGTGGGTCGAACTTGGCCCGAAATGGTTCGTGTAATATAACCCACGGCCGGTGTGTCGCTTTTTTTGCTCGAACTTGGCGGACACACTGCCGTGTGTCTAGATTCCGATCTCAATTGATATTACTTACTAATGCGGCATTGTTGAACGTTTCAAAATCGTCTAACTAAGTGAATGTCTTTGTATTAGTCAAGTTTTTTTATGAAAACATCACTCACATTCTTCTTTAGATCATGTCATAGTTTCTTGAAGTTATCTGTCCAAATTGAGGTCACTATACTTTGCTTACCATCGAAACCAAATTACGCGACTCTTGTTTACAAACTGAGCATTCAAAACAGGATTTCTTAAGCAAAGTGTTTGGAAAAGTGTCTCGTGCGGACAAGTAGCCTTGTATCCGTCGTTTGACAACACGGCGTGTTTGTCCAAAAATCTCTACAAACATTGCGTAAGACATTTCTAAGTGTACAAAAACTAGCCTCGTCTAGCTGCGCCTGCGCCGCGTCGCATCGCCGAGCAAGTGAGAGGCTGTCAACCTTGCAGCTCACTTCCTACAAAGTATCTTATCTATCAATTTCAACCGACTTCACAAAGGAAGGTATCAGTTCAGCTTGTAAACTTATATGAAGTGTTCTTTGAGCAAGAGTGCTTTTGAGAAGTGTGTGTATTTATTATTCTACCATATCTTTCAAACTAATATATCGTGTCTTATGATTCCTTTTTATTGATTTAAAATTTGTGTTACTTAGGACGCACAATTCATTTTGCAAAAATTATTTCGATAACTCTCGCGGTATCAAGATTATGTATGTAAGGTATAAAATTTTCGTCTTGTTTCGTTGAAATTCAGATCAGATTTATTATAGAGTTTAACAGGTTGTTTTCAAACCCACAATTTGATCTAAGCATGTGACCTTTTGATTTGATTAATCGCGTGAGTGAATTCGTGTTCTGTTTTGCTCTCACTGCATTGAGTCTTGTCTGACTAAGAATTATCACGTCCGTTTATGAATTATAATCATGATCAACCTTTATTTATAGTTTCATTTTCTAATGCATGCAATTTATATCTTCAACATCATGATCATGAGTGTCTATTGAACAAACTACCTTTGTTTTCAGCAATTTGACATTAAAGATATCGATCGATGATAATATTCATTCATTAGCTTTAAACTTTTCGTTTAAGTATTCTTATTTTCACTGTCTAGTCTCAGTTGTAGTATGATTCATACCACTCCATCAATAAATATCGATATCTTGAAAAGTTGTATCAACATCTAGACTAGATTCCTGAACTATAAGCACCACCTTATCTTGCCCTTTCAAGTATCAACCCATGCTGTTTATTCTCAGTAACAGTAAGGAAAACAAGTATTTCTTGATCCTTTGTAGGGGTAGGTTGAGCTGCTGTTAAAACTACATCACGTTGATCACGTACTAGCTCTCCTTCAAGATAGATAGTACGATCAGGTTCTCTTACTTTATGCATTCCTGGTAGTCACGGAAGACAGAAATGGATATGCAATATAATTTTCTGTATAACTTCACTTTGTAGCTTGCAATAAAACGTCTACCTGGTAGTTACATCAGCAACCGCAAATTTTAATGAAACAGTGTTGTAAATTAATAAATTAAATTCTTAATTTACTTGCCGAGCTTTGTTGTCATATATTAATTGTCTTTTCTTTACAGTTACATAGTTGATAGTTGTGATTGTGCTGTTCAAACTAGGGGATATGTTGTCTCTACGACTGCCCAAACACATGTATGCTTCAGAACCTGCAAAACGCTAACTCAAGCGGCATGTCCGTGCTCCGTGGCACCTTTTACCGTCGACTCGATAAAGAAGAAAAAGAAACATGTCATAAGTACCTACAATAGAATATAATAACGTCATCAATATTTTTTATCACAAATAGCATCCTTATAGGCAATTTCTTTGTTTTACAGCTATTGATGCTATCCTAATAAAAAGAAATATTAACATAGTATACCTACTTTACCATACCATAGCAGCCACAACAGTCCACTGCTGGACATGGGCCTCCCCCTATCGGGGGGTATTGCCATACTCACCACGCTTGGCAGGCGGATTGGCGAGCGCAGTGCATGATGTTGCATTGACAGGGAACGCTGCTGCCCATTCCTTGGATAAGTATCCCTTAGTTGCTTTTTACGACACCCACGGGTAGAATTGGGGTGATGCTATTTTAAGCCGGCATCACACGGCTTAGAATAGCATCACCCCTACATTAAGAAGTAGTTTTTTTTATTGTATAATCTACTAGTTATTATTTATCTAAAATATTTGCTTTGATCTCACAGACGTGAATCATATTAATGGTCAGTTGTAGCAAATAGTCAGACTCAGTTACGATCACTTATTTTTTATGACTATGCATGCAAATATTCATAGATACAAACCTCCGTTAGAGCATCATATTGTGCAAATTAAGTTATTAAGATGTACAGATTGCATGTAACTGCCGTTTTGCTAGTTCATAAAAATTATATCTTTATGTTATTTGCTTATTTTATTTAGACATTAGTAAGGTCGCCGTGTTTTCTTTCCGGGTCTTTGTTCACTTTTTTTCTGTTTGTGAGATTACTGTAATCTATGTAAGTATTACATTATAATGATAGATTACTTCTTACGAGATAAGGTTAACGATATGTGGACAGCCTAAGGACAGGCTTAAGTGATTACTGTATTGCTTCTGGTCATTGTTTCTAATATCAGTTAGAAGTTGGTTTTACAGATTGATTTGATTAGAAATCAATGTCATAGTAGTAGATTAATATAAGAATTACTTACCAGTACTAACGAAAGCTACTTCTTCTTTTCGAGTGGGGTACCGAGTCGTCCAATGCTACTGTCTGAGGCTCTTTCTTTCAAATTATCATATTCTACCCGTGGCACGTAACAGTTTTGCACAAGTACACCTACTTGCACTTTTACAATAACCATGCTTTTAGTGCCTTTCCCACATAATCTGTATCTATTTTGCCAGTGTCAGCTATGATTTATTCTCTATAAGTTGCTTTTAGAAAATTATTATTTCGTTCTACTGCCCTAGTTAACTATCCACCTAAGTAATATTTTACAGTTTACTGCAACTATTGGAGCTTACGATACGATTTCCCGGTATCCACTTAAAGATCATCCCAGTAATTTTATAAAATCACATTATCCTACTTTAGGCGCATCCGTAAGTTAAACCGAAAGTGTATCCAATAAGAAGGAATATAGATCTTACTCACGATGTCATAAGGTGTATAATAAGTTGCAAGTTCTCCAGGTGACACAGTGGCCAGGTTCTGTCGGACAACAATTAGTGGTAATTGCGATTATAGAATTTTATGCGCCCGCGCAAGTAGGGTGACTATGGGTTGGGAAGTGGGCTGGATTTGTCGCAGAGTTTATGGTACGTATGTATGGCACTTGCAATTTACTACGGCTTGCTTGTAAGGTGAACAAAGCTATAAAGTACCGAGTGACAAGAATAATATACAACCCGACTGCGGAGTCGTTTCTTTTTTGTTTTTTAACACATCTACTTGTTATCGCAGATTTTGTAACATCATCTTTTCTCCGCAACTACAAGAACGAACTTTCCGTTTTTGCTAAATTAAATCGATACGAATATCAGTAAGTGCCTTTAGGAATGCTAATGCACACAAACCTATTCTTTTGACAAACGTTAATGACGTTTTTAATGAAGAAAAGTAAATCTCCGGGAAAGAAAATGCATCTGATTGCAAGAAATAAGTGAACGGAAATCTTAAATTATACATCAGTGGAGGAAGGAGTCGACATATTCTGGTTTTCTATACGATTATAAAGTGTAATTAACTCAAATTAATGTCGATACCAATGAATCAGTGTTTTTGGCTTTTATATTAATTAAACACTTCTATGTATTAAAACGTAGTTTCAAGCTGTTCTTGTCCCAAATAAATAAAACAATAAATAATACAGTTTCTCAATTTAACTCAAAACCAATTAAATTTTTTATGTATCGAATATTTTGTGAGCGTTACCGACAGGCCAAATAAAGTTTATGTAGTACGATTCGGGAAAGTACTAGTAATAATAATTCATGAGTTACGTTTAAAGACTCTAATCAAACAACCTCACAAAAGTTACTACCTAGCTATCTTGAGGTGCTCGTGCAGACAATCCCAATCAAGAAGCCCAGAAGCCCAATCAAAAGTAATTTGCCCTTTCACCTCAAAAGTACACAACCTCCGGTTACAACTATTACACAACGGTTTTCACTAAGGGAGCTCCCACATTAAATAATAAAAGTAAAGTTAAATAATCTAGAATTAAAAGACACTCCAGAATGACGTCAGATCTCGATTCTCGTGCTCATTCAAAATCGTTTCGTGGGAAAAATGAAAACAAAAGCTTGGGAAAGGGAGATGAAAGCGCGAATCTTGTTTTTCGCCAAGATTTTTATGTGGGGCGTTTAAGTACTACGGTTTTATAATAATATCAGCTAAATTTGCGGCCTATGGGATAGAACACAGATGCCCAAAGGAGACCTATGTCCAGCCGCCGTTGAAAATTATAATAATAAGATTTCCTTGTACACAGTTTTTGTAATAAATACATTGAATAAGCATGATAGGAATCAGTAAACTCCCGTATTAATATTTCCAAAGTTTACGCTTTAGATCATTGATTTCTATATCTCTCATCTAGCTCTCTACAGATTATCTTAATTAAAGTTATAGTAATATTAAACGTGCAACTTGAAAAACCACATAATTTGCAATGATTGCTAATATCATTTAATGTTTTAATTAAGAATCTTTATGGGATGTGTTTTATAGAAACAGTATATTAATCTACAATAAAATAAGTCAGACTGGCTTTTAATTCCTTGAGTAGACACTTAATTAGAAAATGTTCTTTGCAGCCATTTCCTTGGCCATTTCTAGTTTTAGTTGAAGATTATAATCATTCCTGTTAGCTTACATGCTGTTGGTATTTATGTCGATAGAGTATAAGATGTTATAATTATTTTAACATATAGCTTATTATAGGCTAGTAAAAAACACCCACATTCACGACGTATCCCAAAGGTCTTCCATTTTCAGACTGTGTAATGATAGTGATTTACCAATTACTATTATTTTTTAAATAAAACAATTTAATTTACTTTGGAAAATATTCAGATCTTATTATCTTTAAATACATTGAACATACAAGCTCATCGAAAAACAAAATATTGTCGAATCACCGACCCGTAGTAAATGAAACACCCACATCGCGAACTCAGAGCACAATGGCACTCGTAACACCTGACAATCGTCGCGAGAACGAAAGTGCGCGCGTGCAGACAAATTAAATCATTTATTTTATTATTAACGGACTTCAAAAAGAAGGTTGTCAGTTCGAGCCGTATGTACAATCGTCAGCACATTCACCTTTTAAGGGTCAAACTTATACTGGTTTTTCAAACATACATAAAAAAATAACAATATAAGGATAGGTGAATTTGCTGGATATAGTAACTGTGTATTACTCTCTAAACTTTAAAAATACCTAATATAATACTGGTTTACTTGAACTTCTGGAGAAGTGCAACTTTGTTTTTATTGTGTCCTCATAAACCTACCTCGAGAATTACTTAACTTGTCGATGAAGTTTTGTGTCATAAAGTTTTCATCAAAACTGCTAAGTAAAAAATATCCAAAAATTAGGCTTTTAAATGTTTCTCTAAAGTAAAGGTGGTTTTATTTTTACTAAAGAACGATTTCTATTTCATAATTTGACGCAATTAATATAACACCGTTTATAACTTTTACCTCACACTACAAAAGACTTTTACAAACGTGGGAGTGAGATTAGTTCGATAAGAATTAGTAAACATTAGTCTCGTAGGTGTTATTAACTAAAAGGTAGATTAGACGAAAGTGTTTACACCTTGCTGTGTTGAATGGTTTGTGCAATTCATTAATGAAAGTGACAAGTGGATTAGAACCTTTTGATTGTGAGGATTGCTTTAGAGGAGTTTCAGAATCGCTGCTTTTGACACACCTTGTATAGCGCCTGCAAAGCGTCGTGAGTATGCCTAATACCTAATACTCGACAATAGAGGTAGGCCCCAAGCAGTAGTGCACTGATGTAGCTGTTGACTTGTATGAGTTGTTTTTTTTTTTTTGTTGTGTTAGACGCCCTTCGGCCAGATGGGCCGATGACTTAGAGAGCGACTGGTAGCGACTGGATGGCGAAAAAAGGCGATCATGCCAAGTAGCATACCCAGGGAAGGCCTAAGTCTAACAGACTAGCAATGGACTGCTATGGGCTGATGTGATGTGTGATGATGATACGAGTCTTAGTCACGTACCTACCTACCAACTTGAATGGTACTATCTTTATTAGACGCATAGTTACAATTCTATTAACATACATTAAAATGAAAGACTAAAATTAGGTAATTGGATTATAATTAATTAATAATTATAGGTAATATGTTTAAGTAAATCTCATGAATGTATCAAACTCTTACCGTTTTTATACACAGATGTAATCGTCTCTCATACATAATGCATGCATACCTGGAACAACAACAACATAATCATTATTAGGACATTGTCAAATAATTTTATCAGTCAAATTAATTTATAACAGTCGTGACACGAAAGCTTGTATGCAATTAATTCTATGATCCAATAAATAGTACACAGAAAGACAATTGGCTGTGTTCATTAAATCGAAATTGTAATAACAATTAGCAATGACTTTAATTAACAGCCATAGGAACATAAATTAATACAATGCAACTTGTTATATTATAATTGACACAATAGTTAATGTTAGTCAATAACAGTTCAATTGTAACACTCAGCTTTCGTTCTTTGTCAAATAACAACTTGGCACTGGATTATATTATTCGTTGTTTAAAATATATAAAATGTACCTACTCTGAAGCATTAGTTTTAAAAGATCTAAGCTACAGACCGTGTGATGCCGGCTTAGAATAGCATCACCCCAATTCTACCCGTGGGTGTCGTAAAAAGTGACTAAGGGATACTCATCCAGGGAATGGGCAGCAGCGTTCCCTGTCAATGCTCCATCATGCACTGCGCTCGCCAATCCGCCTGCCAAGCGTGGTGAGTATGGCAATACCCCCCGATAGGGGGAGGCCTATGTCCAGTGGACTGTTGTGGCTGTTATGGTATGGTTATGGTAAGCTACAGGTCTAAGCAAATGGTACCTATAGACCTGTAAGGGACGGTGTACCCTAAACTATGCAGGCATGATCAGACCAAGAAACTGAACAATTGTTACAATAAAATTGTAAAATAAAGTTTTTTGGGATTATTTCTATTGTTTTTCTTCGAGTGCTCATTGAAAGTCTGACAGTTGATCGCAATTTTGTATGGGAGGTTGAATTTTTTTTCCGTTAACCAATACTGCCCTAATAAAAAAGTATCAGTTTCAAATTTTGATCATGCCTGCATAGTTTTCCTAACACCGTCCTTACACCTCGTATGCTTATCTGTTCTCACCGAAATAAGTTGCTTGTCATGCTCACTGTTGACAAAGTTACATGAAACAACTACATTGAACGTGGTCGCATAACTTACTATACTTTCGCTTGTAACGGACTCGATACAAATGACATTGATAAAAAAAAACATTGTCCACGAATGACAATGGTTTGGTCTTGATACGAAGACATTGGAACGAAATCGAGAAACAAAAGGTATGTAGATACTTGCGTTACTTACCTGTACTTAACAAGAGGGACCTTTAAAAGGCAAGCATGTAATATACTATCCCCAGCAAACCCATTTAAAAGTATACTGTTTTTTATTTGTTTTATTAATAAAAACTAACTAGGAAGTATATCTTGTCCACTATCGCGTGGATGGGCTCCATCTACCGGGATAGTTTTGCAACTGATTCCCAGCGACTAATTCATTCGTTTTTGGAAGTTTTCCAAAAATTGTTTACCTAACACGAGAAGTGTTTTAAAATTTGGTATTCAATTTATCGCGGGTTTTCATCGCTTTGACTACATTCAATCTGTAAAGAATGAATTAGTCGCTGGGAATTAGTTGCAAAACTGTCCCGGTAGATGGAGCCCATCCACTCGATAGTGGACAAGATATACTTCCTTAATTTCGCCTGCTCGATTGGAACCGCGGTAGCCCAGTTGGTTAGGGCGACGGCAGTACTGATGCTGAAGGTCGCAGGTTCAAATCCTGCCTGCGGTGAAAATTTTGGAAGTTTTCCAAAAATTGTTTACCTCACACGAGAAGTGTTTTAAAGTTTGGTATTCAAAAACTAACTAACTAATTGGTCCCTAAAATGGGTCGGTAGATTTGCTGACGATAAAACTTATAAGGTTTATTGACAGGTAGGAAAAGCTAGATATCATTTCATTCTTGGTCATGGTCGAAATAATATCTTCATAACCATTCATACAAACAAATTATTAAAGTTTCTCCTTCTCTACATTTCTGAATAGAAAGTTAATCAAATATTACAAAATTATATTCTTTTACATCGTGAACCAACAATTAAATTAGGCATAGGTATTCAATATTGTGCAAGAAATTCTCTAAAACCTTGATAAACGAAACATTCAGAATGTGTTATTGTATTGTAACACGGTGGAAAATTTTAATTGCAATTTCTGTTTCGTCACAAGATTTCGACTTTTCGTTCTTTTTTTGTCCAAATTAGATGGACTGATAATTGCACAGCAAATTGGCTTGTCTATTGGGTGGCCTGGGGCTAAATGGACAAGTATATTTATGATCAATAGCTCTATTTAATTCACTTTTACTAACGATACAATTATTGTTAAGTATATCAAAACCATTTTGATTGGAGAATAATTGCTGATTAATTTGTACCAATGAATGATACCAGATTTTTATATTTGTCAATTCAGTTTGATAACTGAGCACCTACGAATTAGCAACAAATGTAAATACAACAGCTTAAATTATCTTTTGACGAATGCGAAATTATGAACAAGAAAATAACCCAAATTATGTTATTTTAGTATAGGAAGGTAAGGTAATATGTCGAAATATATTATTGGCTAAGCTTTCAATAAATAGTAAATTGCTCAGCTTATCTGACCATACAACACGGAAACATGGGCATAAACCCCAACAATCAACTCGGGGCTGACATTTGACACAACTCCAGTTACACTTATCTAAAGCACCCAAGTCCTGTTACAGAGAATTTGCTTGCCCTATAAGGTTGGGTGGGCAATTCTCTCGCCCGGTAAGGTTAGCTGGACAATTCTAGCACCCGTTTGCCCTTAAAGGCATGGTTAGGCAACATTACCTCGATGAAGATATCATAATAAAGTTGGAAGAGGAGAATTAAATCCCATCTAAGGTGTGATGACCATGCCTTTGTAATAACCTCAAGGTGGGTTTACTGGTATCAGTTTTAGTGTCAAAGCACACCTATGTTTAGTTCAGGCCCGTAATTTTTCATTGTTTTTATCAGAAACTCTCTGCACTGTTTTAAGTGTTTTGATTTCGGCATGAACAAAAAGATATGCTAGCCTAGCCTCAAGGATTCTGACAAACTTAAATGTTGTCGTTGTACAAATGTTACACCTATTATAGCTGAGTACAAAATTGGTAACCTAGATGTTTCGGTATAAGCAAATGATAAGTTTGCACGTGTATGCTCGAAAGGAGTGGGAGCCAATTTGCCACGACCCCGGTTTGTCACACACAAAAATAAAAAATATTTTTTTCTAAATTTTATGTCACAGTTTGTCTATAGACTCCGTCTAGACTATAATATTTGCTTAGTGTAAGATAGCAAAAAAAAATTGACTTATTATGGAGCTGATCTTATTGCTTAAAATAATGAAATGTAATGTACTTTACAATAAAATAAATGAATATATGTTTAAATCTTCACTTGATTAATTTCATCTAAATTTGACACATCTGAAATCTTCTCGCGTGCGAGATAACTCAGTTTACAGTGCACATGCTAGCCTGGCTGGAATATTTTTTTAATAACAGCTCTGTGACGAATCCAGATATCAACGTTTTTATTTACGACAAACCGAGACTATGGCGTACCGGGTTTTACTCCTCGAAAGGCTCGACTGGTATGCGCGGGCGCAAATGCCATGCTCTACTCCGCCTGCAACGATATTTGAAATGTCAGAATCGTGATTTTTGCCAAGAAATGTTTCGCAAACGCTTCTGCGTTCTAAGAAACTTGGCCGTATGCATTCTTCGGGAGTACGCCTATTTGGAATTATGTCAGGCACTTTTAATGGTTATAGATCATAGGCTCAACTTTTTAAAGTATTTTTAAATTGCTTCGTTCGAACTTGTACTATTTAATAAGCATGCCTTTATCGTGTGTCTTGAAACATACCTAACGCTTTTAAAAGTTTCTACTACTCTTTATAATTCAATAAGAAACTATGTAATTTTCGAGTACCATTTCCGACTACTTAACTAACCGACAATACTACTTACTAATAATAATAACCGACAAAGGGGAGACCTATATTAAAGGGACATAAAATAACGAACAAAGGAGAGAAAGATCACAATTACATTATGTCACTATTAAACAAAATAAGTATGACAGAGAAAGGCACTTTATGACAGCAATTCTATTAAACTATGCCAGTGCTAAATGCAAATGTCCTCTTAAGCTAGTTCCAGTGCGTTGGACATCTTTAGTGGAGCGCAAAGACTGGAAGAATCCCGACTATCTTAATGCTCTTATAATGGCAGCATTATGTTATGAAGCGGAGAAAGCTAAGGGTCTGGCCTTACTTATGAGATTTCTGTCGCGGAACAATTGGTTTAAGATTAGGCCTGTCATTTGTGCTTGACACAACGGATAGGTAAGTGTTATTTACGTACAATCCTGCGGACAAAGCTTGTCTGAATTATTGATTTTATTTGAGTTGAGTTGAGATATGACAGCTACGATGAAAATCTTTGACATCAGTCAGACTCACGCAAATCTAGCTTCGCCACACACACAACTGAAGAAAGTGTTGGTATACAATATTGACAATGACTATCACTAACAGAGTTTTAAACGGGTCTTCCACAGCGGACTAAGTCTCTAGTGTGTCTTTACTTTAAGGTCTTTTAAATGAGCCCAGCGTTGCATCCGTACAGTGCGATTGGAGTCTAGAGTGTTTTGCATTGCCATTAATTTAGCTCTAAGGTTAAGATTGTAATGGTTTCATATTGTTATTGGTTTGGATAAAGAACCGTACGTGAAAATGGAAAATTTACGCACTGAAATAACACGAACAAGTAAAAAACGACCAATCAAGAAAGATAATCGAAAAAAATGTGGAGTAGGCTAAACATAAAAATTACCAAACGCTCCATGAAAGAACACGATTAAAGATAAATCTAAAATGGTAGGGGAAATTGAATCCGATGAAAGAGACAATGTAATCTTCAATTTTATGCCACTAAAGCAGTTTCATGGTTCAAAAACGCGACCAATTCACATTGATCTATTTCATGAGATAAACGTTTCCAGATTGGAGGCCTTCGAGATCAGCAACGTTATGATTGACCAGACTGTTCTGAGCTTTTTGTGAAAACATTGTTCTCCTTATTTGCGGTCTGGGTATTATGGTTGAAGTCGATCAGAATATTTAGATTGAGGAATTCGTGTTGGTCACGGCTGACCTCGCATTGCGGAAGAGAGTGTCCAATTACTTCTTTTGTTTTATTGCAACAGTGGGGACACGATTTTAGATAGATTTGTTGTATCGGCTTTTTGCACCCATTTGATATTTGAAGGTAGATTTTACCAGGCCTGGCGCACTCCGCGGCGTAGGTATAGAGTTGCAAGTACGTGCGGCGACACCCCCGGGAAGGTTAGTCAGTTGGTTGGCGCGCTCCGATGCCGTTCGCATTTCTTCACGAGATTTATTTTATTTTATCAATTCTGTATTAAGTAACTCAGCTTCCTACCTCATTTGTTAATTTTGTATGATAATGCAATTTTCATATTTTTTCTAATATTTGTGCTTTAATTTTCTTTCAATATCGTACGTTTAACAAAACATTTTATTTTTGTTTTACTTGGGTGTAGAAATGTACTCCAGTACACTTTTCGTAGGTACCTATTTTCATATAAATCTCGAAATTCGCATCCCTACAAAGCGTGCCGGCTGTGACCTTCAGAGGCGGTCTGCGGCAAATGACCTTTCACGCGCAGCAATTCGGCTCATTTTTGCTTGCGCGCGCGATCAGTAGGCTAATATAAAAGTAGGTATTCAAAGCCGGCGCGAAGGAAATTGTACTTTATTATCGCGCATAAAGATTTATATTTGTTAAATTGCTATCGCGGAGTGCGTCTTCTGTACCTGTACTATTATGTATTCTGTGATTTTACACGAGTTTAACACAACAGAAATTCTTGCGAGGGCAACTACATATAGCTGTTTGAACTTTCGAGCTGCTCACCCACAAACTCAATGCGAATCAATCACAGTTAAGCCGAAGACACAAAAGGATCCAGAAATTTCAACGAAATATCGTATTTGAGGCTAAACTAACAGTGAATCAGAAAACCCGAAAACACTTTTAGCACTGTTGACGTTTAAACATATCCTTTGTTATTTTATTTACACCTCAAGGTAAGGTTCCGTTCAGACTAGACAGTTACAAACAGAACTATTAGCGAAGGCTCTCAAATGAGCAAGTCACGAGGTATCTTGCAATGTGGGTATATAGAACTATAGGTCTATAGAACCACTATAAGACTATAGTACAATACCCCTTTTGTTTTCATCAACATTGCACCACGTCACGATGATTAGAACTATTGTGGTTGATGTCTCAATGCAGAAAACTTGACAGTCCTAATTTATTTAATCAATGGTTTACATTTACTCGATTAGCCTGGGTTTACTTATTGTCATCATCATAAGAAATTACAACACACTCAACAATTTCAACCATATTCAATTTGTCACTTCAAGATTCAAGTAGTGAATATTCTTTTAAAATAAAATACTAAATCTTTAAATTTTTACTACAAATAGACATAAAAACTTAATTTCTTCGTTATTATTAGTTAATATCTTTAATGTAGGGCCAATTACGTTTACTATGTTTTCATCACAATTTATTCTCATCATGATCATCTTAATTACGAAAATTATAAATATTTTCGTCTTTGGCTCTATGACTACAATTAAACGAATTTAAGGCCGTTGTCAAAACAAGGTTACAGCCGTAAATATTTTTATGCATTGTCGAATCATTCACCGTGAAAATCTCGTAAATTATTTCCTGGTTAAACAATTCCTGTCCAAACGTCTTTTCGTGACGCTTCGTTCAGTAGACCCGGTATGCCACAATCCTGAAGCGACATACATAAAAATCGAACCCAATTCGTCAATTCGGGATCAATTTTCAAATATATATGTATGTATAATCTCTTTATTGTACCTTCTTAAAAGTAATACAGCAAAAAAACACATTAAAATGAGAACAAGATATGGCACAAAGGCGGACTTATCCCATTAAGGGATCTCTTCCAGTCAATCTTTGAGAAACTCTGAGGAAATGCAGTGAGCAGGTAAATTAGAAGGAAGATAAACGAAAAACTATAAAAAATAAACAAGCAAAATACTAAATAAACATAATAAACCAAATAAATATTAGTCTCAGTTCGGCAAAAACTGACTATGGTGAAACCATGTGAAACGGGACATTAAAAATGAGAATTGAATTACAATTCACAACTATTTGAATTACTCAGTGTGACATACCGGGGTCCGGGACTAATTTAATGGTTGTTTTTTGATAACAAACCAAGCCGGGACTGCCGGCCCTAAGCTTAAGAATAACCCGTTTTCTCTTAACAACGGTATCGGTTTTCTTTCTGTTTATTTATTAACGGTACGGCCCTGAATTCTGTCGATGGAATTAGCATTTATTTGCTCAAAGTAAGTACCGATTTCGTTACCGTAACGGCCCAAAACGAAGATTGAGGAGTCACGAATTTGGTTCTTTATTTTGTCAAATGTGGCCTTGTTGGCCTTGGCACTTTTACTGCGCTCGCTTACATTAACATGAAAGGTTATACGGTTATTTTAAAAAGACAATCATTTGTCTTCGCAAATTGCTTAAACGTTTTATTCTTACATGTTAGCTTAGGTTAAGACCCTTTTCGTGCGTTCAAAGTTTACCTAAATTATCTTCATGAACTTAACCTAAACGGTTTTCAATTTTAGTAGCACATTTTTCTTTGGCTGATTTGTGTCTCGCTTAAATTATGGAAAGATTTACAGCTTGATAGCTCTACTTCGAAAGAAATCAATTTTACTATCATAAATCAAATTGGATAGATAGTTTTTTAATGCAATTCTGTAGCTATAGCTGCAATGCTACGAAAGAATTAAAGTTGTTTTGCAATTCTAAGAACCTGATTTTATATTGTTAAACCTGATTCTTTTTCTTAGACATTTGTAAAAGTTAGTTAAACACGTCTTTAAGTTCTACTTTAGGCTAAATACTTACTAAATACTAAGGCAATACTGTACCTAAATGCTGACCTCTCCACGGGTAGGTAGGTATGTATAAGGCACGATCTCCCGTTTTCGCCATCCACTACCAGCAAATAATATTACCCAAATATTGCTCCCGGTCACCCTCTTTACAACCCATCGCATACTACCTCTACAATGTCAAACATATTTTTATTTATTATTATGCATTATAGATAACAACAATAATTCTCTCATAAGATAAGAATGTGGTATGCGAGTAATCTGTTAGTAACAAACATCAACAAGAGATTTAATCACAACAAACAATCAACAAATCCTATTCATAACTTGCTGGTGATCCCGATCATATCAATCACGATTATCACTTTCACTGTCTGTCAACAAGACAAGAAGACAAGCTCTACTACTACAGAGCAAAATACTAAGACCCGTTTTCATCGCCCGACCAACTATCTACAAGAATAGAACTGATAGACCATTTTCTAATGAGTAATAAATAAGCTGCCTACATACATACTTTAATCACGAGTTTATCCCTTGCAGGCTAGGCAAAGCGTCAACGGCTGTTATCGCCACGTCTGACAAATAGTCTAGGGCAGTTTTAGCTATTATTGTGTATCATCATAGTGACGTTTTATTTGTCGCTTCTTACGACACCCATAGGAAGGAAATGGGCTGATGCTATTCTAAGCCGAAATCACACGGCAAAGCCGCCTACGCTCTTAGAAATGTGCCTAGATTATGCATAGACACGCGGACGAATAGCCTCATGGGGGCGTAGTGCGCACTCCAAAGGTTTGAGGATTCTTGCCTGCACCGACAAAGCTATCAGATTATCTTTTTACCCCTTTATTGTTCTTGCGTCAACAGGCAGCAGGGTACGCTGAGCCGATCAAGAAGATGAGCCATGTCAGGCGGTATAGCGACCGCTTGACCTGTTTGATGGGAAGACGCAGTAAGCCTTACCAAAGTTCAATGACTTCAAGCTTCGTCGTGATGATAACAGAATAAGGTCACAATCAAACTACAACCTTCGTTGGCAATCTAAAGGTGCGCTAGTAAGCATGGGTCCTTACAATTCTGCAAGAGAAAAAAGCCAAGCCAAGCGAAGCATGACACGGCCATGACATTTCGCTCGGCGCTTGGTAAAGATCGCTTGGCTATCTCTACGTTTGACAGTTAATTTATCATCCATGTAAAATTGTACATCAAGGAATAATATCTTGGTTTCGACCTAAAGGATTCTTCTTTTAATATATGTGTTCCTACGGACGCTATTTTCTGCCTATACAAAGTTCAGATTAGGGTCACAACATGCTATGGAAAATTCAAACGAGCAAATTTATACCTTTATGATAAAAATTGTAAACAACTTTTGTTGCGTCATTTGTATCGTCAGAACGGAAGTTTGTATTTAAGTTGACACTAAAATAGTTTTGACACTAAAATAATGACGCAAAAAAAACAAAACGCAATCCAGGGATGTAGCCCCGCACCCTAAAGGTGGGCTTAAAAACCAAGCGACAGCGACAACGACGCGCGTCGTTGCCGCTGTCAAATGACTGGTTTGTATGGGTTTGTATGGGGAACCAGAAAAACCGAGCGACGGCGTCGTTGCGGCGCGCCACGACGCCGTCACGTTGACAGCGCGCTGAGAAGCTTAGAGTTTGTATGGGATGCAGTCGGGTTTTTCTACAAGACCGCAGCGACAACGACGCCGTCAAAATTTTACGGCGACAACGACGCGCGTCGTTGTCGCGTCGCTTGGTTTTTAAGCCTATCTTAAATCATAACTAAATGCTAATCAACAACGACATGGTATAGCTTTTTATTCAAAACAAATTACTGTACTCCTTGTTCGTGACGATAAAAGTTTGCATGGATAACCAGATTTACTCTCAAATTATGCATCTGTGTCAATGGAATCTAGACAAGTACCTAACCGCATTGGTAATTTTGTATCGACAAAATATCCAGCAAAAAATCTTACTCTATCCAAAACGACGGCTTTTAGGAAAAATGGTTCCATCCATAATTATTTTACACACCTAATGTTATTTAAAAAAATATTTATTTCCACGTTACCTACGTTAGTCCCTAGATCCATACATTAGACGTGAGACGTGCGACTTCACGGCGCTTGAAACCGTTGTAAAATTTTATAAAATAGAAGAGCCAACGCTACACATACACACGTGAGACGCGCCTTGCACCGATGACGGCTGACGATCACTTGTCTGACAGATGTCATCGTACTTCTCACGTCTCACGTCTACTCTATGGAGCTTGCGCCTAATTTGACTTTGGCCGGCATAAACCAAAACACTTTAACCATTTAGGATAGGTATAGAATTTATTTAAATGAATACAAACGGATTTTACTTTGTTTCACTATGATAATGCCTAGCGCATACCGGCCCGCGCCGTACTGCCAAAGCGTAAGCAGTTGCTCCCTAGATACAGACGTCAAATGTATGAGAAGTCATAGAGGTTCAATAGTGCTGTCACCAGCGTTTTGCTACTGATAGACAGAGAGGTGCTAAGAACTAAGTTTGTGTTCTAAGAACTGCCAACAGTTCAAACTTTTTAGGCGCACTCTATAGCATGCTTAAATATACTCTAAGGTAGGAATCCATCCAATGAAGAAGAACATTGTCTTCTGAACGATATAGCGTCCATCGAGCAGCCGGCGGAGCGTGGCGCAACGCTTTCTATAACGACGTGCCATTCCGGAGACGTTGATGGAATAACATCCTATGTTTTCAGAGTAGAATCACGTAGAAATACCAGAAAAAAGTGTAAAGATTGTCTTCAATGATGGAAGGCGGAAGTTTTTTTACAAAAAACATCACACCAGTCAAACAAAATCAAAGAATAACCGCACTAGGTGTCAAATTTCATTTAGGTACATTGGCCACGATTAACATTTTACAATACATTTTTGATGTCATATTCATTTGATTCCGAATTCTATGAATGTACTTTCTGCATGTGGAACAAGCAAACCACGAAATAGTTAAAGCGAATGATTTTTATTTAAACTCGATGTTCTGAAAACTATTACCTACCTACATATTTTGACGGATTGTTTTAATTGAGCTTCCGATATTTCGGTGATGTTTCAATCACATGTTCACATATAAACTGATGAGAGTGAGGTAAACGGTGGCTGCTAAGGCCAAACATATCTGTCATTAAAAGTCAATTTCTTTAAAAATAAATGAAAATAAGAAATTGATAAATGATCAATGACAAATCGATCGATCGGTGTCTTACGTTAAGTAGTAGGTAGGTATATTTACTATTTTGCTACCTCTACTTTATTTCCTATACTCTTAATACTTCCTTTATACTTTCTACATTTAGAAAACAATCGGTCTATTGAAACATGAATGCAGAATGCTGAATACCATCATTGAATGGTCTAATGGGACAATACTCCGGATCCATGGTCCGCTACGCCCGTATGTACAAGGCCTGTATGTACAACTCGCCATGCAAGTATGTGTAAAGTAAGTATGTAAGTTAAAATACTAACTTGTAGTAAGCAGTGCTTTTTGGTAGGCTGTATAGTCAAGAGTTTGGTATTAGCCTCCGCTTGCAATGACACTTTCCTAAATAGTTACATGTATTTAGACACATGATAACACGTATCCTTTGGCAGCCGTAAGAAAGATTATTAGATATAGAAATTTTATTTTTCAACATCTTATCTCGTGTACTTAGTTGCATTCAAATGATATAGTTAAGGTGTTTTACTATACTAGTATTTAAGTATCTGTATGTTAAACTATAATTGTACATTGCTCTTCATATGGTAGGTAGATATCTCCTTGGTTACTTGAGTAGAGGAAACTTAAAAGGCTGGTTGTACGATGGCCGATTATGCGTGCAGATAGCAAAGGATGTCCGTCCGTCTGTCAGTCTGTCGGATGATAAAACCGAAGATTATGTTTCCTATATGATGGGTTTATCAGGCGATCCAAGGAGATGCATTGTATGCTTGTAAGTACTCATTGTTGGTTTGTTTTCATTTTGCATGACTGTGTCATGATTATTTGTCTACTTCTTCGTGTTTTTGTTTATTTCGGAGTACGTTTAAAGATTCCATCTTACAAATAAACATATAATGCATTCATCTATACCTATTTATCACGTTTGACATCTTGTAAATCCAGCGAAAATACAAAATCGTATGTTAACGACTAAAAGGCCACTAATCAATCAAAAGAGGCCACATACGTCAAAGGCCTTAATCATTTAAAATCACGAATATTCCGCACAAAATTTTAACAGTCCTTATTCTCTTGTCATAAAGTCTATGTTCGTCTGACGTGCAGTTAATGTATTACAAAGTGCCAAATATGGAGTAGGAATTTAAGCGGCTTCGATAGATACTGTGATAGGCGAAGGCCGCTGATTTCGCAAAATGTTCACGATCTCGGTGATTAAAACCTAGATTCTTTAGCAGATCTTTAACTACAAAAAAAAGTCCTAGTAATGTTCTTATTTATCTGGTTGTAAATGTATGTACGTATAATTATAGTTGTTGCGTATTACCAACCAATTATCTATCCCTAAATAGGGAACCCATGCACTTCCTTTAGCTCGCGTTGGAACCTCAAAAATTATGAAATAATTCAAAGTCCTAGATTGTACACCCGTACCTCATCCACGACTCATTTTTTACAAATATTGAAATTCCATATTTTATTAAATAAGAAAAATACTTCAAACCTGTAGGAGATAACAGCTAGTCCTTAGATCCGCTCTTTACCTACCTACTTAGAAAATAAAATCGCGTGCAAAGAAGATGGTTTAAAATTTAATACTATTAACTTACTCATTACAACCACTTACAGCGTCAAGGAAAATTGTAAAAGCAAATGTTTCGTACTCATGCAATACTTTGTTTTGATGTGTAATACCATCTTCTATAATGAGCAGGGTATTACACACTTGCTACACATTTTTGTGTTGCGTAATTTCTTTGTGATGGACAGTTTGATGGTTAAGCAATTGATACTTAATGATTTGATCTACATGCTACTTAAATGCTGTTATTATACGGTTGCTTATTCAAAATGAATACGATCACGATCACGCGTAGAGAAATAATATTTGAAAAGTAAATAACCTACCAAAGCATGTACTTATATTTTATATACCAAAATAATCAAGTTCCGGTATCATAAAATACCTGCCTAAAAGCAACCTATTTCATAGGTATACCTATGAACATTTTACACTCTACCATTTTATAAATTTACTTTATACTTTGAAAGACTTCTACAGTAGCTTGTAAAATAAACGACAATAAAGAAATTTATTACAATTCTCTTTCAACTTATTTTTTTACTACCCATTTAGGCCTCCCACCAGATTCTAGATTCAACCAATCCAAAAAGTGCGTGTTGAAGACAAGAACATGGTTCTTATTTCTTTACCTGATAGGATCAGCCGTCAAAGTCACGCACAACTGGGGCCCATTTTGTTAAAAACTCGTATTGCAAAGAATGAAGACCTGCAATTACGCTGGTGCGAATCCTGGCCCATTTTAAGATCCGCTATTAGCTATAATGAGAGGATTATGCAGACCCAACGCTACTAGTGATGGGGCGAAATAATCGATTTTGCTGCCTCAATCGATAATCGACATCTGGTCAAAAACAATCAATGAAAATAGCAAATCAGTAATTGGACATAATGAGAAGTTTATGCAGACCCTACGCCACTAGTGATGAGGAGTATAATCAAATCATCTGACTCAATCCATAATCGGCATCTGGCCACAAATAATCGATTAAGCTCACTAATCAGTCGGAAAATTTTCGTAACGCGCCAGCTTCTAATCAAATAGGTACGTGACCGATTTTAAAACAAGCACTAAAGCACGATTTCGGGAAATAAATTATCGATTTTGTTGCCTCATTATACGATTTGATTGGTCTGTTATTAGGAGCTCAACTTCAATAATTATCATCGTATTGATTTCTTGAGCACGTTCCATTTCACAGATAAAGATGGCAGCTGTTTAATCATAACCTTAACTTCTCTTTTTTTTTATGTATGTAGAATGAGAGATATGAGCCGCTGTGTTGGTATGAACCGCTTGATTCGTATTATTCTACCTACTCACCATGCTTGACAAGTAAAATAGCGACCATATAACCCAATATTGCATTCACAGGAAATGCTACAGCCATGTTGTTCATTCCTTTGACGAATTTAACCCTTCTACAACACCTTGAGATGTTGACTTCCAAACCAAAGGCACCTCGAATATTGATAAAAACTCGATAGCCAAATTCACGATTATGTTGGTATACACAGTACATCCCTACTGTCCTTTCTGTTTCTGTCCTGTATCGTGTTTTCATCATCGACATTATAGGGTTGGCCAAATTGCGCATGTATGAGAGAGACAGATGTAAATCCTTTCATACAATTCATACAAATCCTACCATACAATGCACAATGAGATCATACGTCTTTGTAAGATGATACGGCAGTTTATTGACCATTGATTTAATGTACTCAAAATGCTACTAATTGCTAATTTATACGTTATTTCAAAACTATGATACTACAATATCTTTCAGTTCATTGCGGTAAATTCTTAGCTTTACTTATTTTTGAGAAATATCCATTAGTAACAAAACTCTCTTTCAAACCAAAGTCAATTTGAGATTTGAGTTCCAAATTAATAAAGTCCAGTATGGTTTCTCCCGATAAATCTGAACAATTCTATTTAATAGGTCCCAATTTTTTTCTGATGTCATGTCTGTAGATTTATGTAGCCTATATTCAGTATTCTTTGGTTGATGGCTTTTTATAGCATCGCAACATGTTGCGTATAGTTTAATCGGGGAAATATGTCAACTCGCGTGAAAATATTTTAGACGATTTATCAAATTTAGACGATCTCAATTTCTGGGACCGATTATGGGTCATTCTTCAAACGGTCGAAAATTTCGGTCACAGGGTTGTAAATGCTAAACTATACAAGTTTGGACATATCGATCGATTGGACATGATTTAACACTTCAATACCTATGTGGAATCGATTAAAAAGTCTTATTTTATATTCACTTAGTATTTCAAAACCCAGTCTGAAAGTTGAAAACGGGAGGATTTTTGGTGTTCTCCGCGTGTCACACCTCGCACTAACTTTTTACAAATTATGATTTTACTACTTTTCTTATGTTTTGTACGTATCTATTGTATATCAAAATAATCGTCATAAAGCAATATATTAGGTGAATGATGAAGAAAATATGTAATGCGTGTAATTTTAAAAATAAACCCGAATATGTATCGGTCACACGATTTCGGACAGTTAGCCCAAGCTTGGTAAAATCGGTTATAACTTCTAAGATTATAACCGTATCCAGCTGAGTTTTTGTTCCTCAAATTATTATGATATGCTTCAAGAATCAAGCAGAGTGAATGGGCACCTCAGTGCCCAGAACTAAAAATATTTCCAAAAATAAGGGCTGACACAAGTTTTACTACCCTTGCATGTAAGTTACGTGGATTTAAATTTTTTCTAGAATTAATACTCTTAGAGATTCGTCTTTTACAGGGCTGATTTTTAATATAGTCGGGACTATTGGTCTATAATTTTATTTAGATTCAAAAGATGGCCGAGTAATTATCAAAAATACTCTGTTTTTGTAATCCGCGTGGAGTAATTTGCGTGGCAAAATACCCACGCAGCTTACAATTCTTCCCACGCAGATTACACAATGGTTCTAAGAGTTACAAAAAGGTTGAAATAACCATTTTAAATACTATTATTTTACCTAATATTCATTAAAAAACACATGAAAAGAATTCTTTTGGCAAATATCATCAAGTTTTTGAGTTTTCATATCGTTATACTTGGACATAGACTTTTTACCAATTTTAATGGATTTGAGTGCATGTTTTGTCAAAACATACTGGACGTTGGCTCTATTCAACCACCTAACTATGTCTCGCAGCAATTTTTCGATGCCAGTGATCGTTGTCTCATAGGCTTGATGTGTATTTTGAGGCCAAAAGTCAAAACTGTAAGGTAGATCAGATAATATGCCAGCGACTGTATTGAGACATTGTGCTCCTGATTTATCTCTTGTGCTGACAATCTTGCAAAATTTATCCCCGCTTGCACTACCTATTTCTAAAAGAAGTACAATGCCAAAGCTCCCTTAACTTGCTTATGTAGGTATCATTGGTTCATAAATAGGGCGATAGCGTTAACTCGATTTACTGTTAAGTCATGGTGAGGAAGAAGGTCTCCATCAGACGCGTGTCATATAAGTCTAATGTGCAGCAAACACCTGCAGCTGACCTGTCTTTCTTGCGGATCCAGCCAGGGAGGCCGAGAGGGTCGCATAGGGCTTAGGCAACCCTGCGTATTCCATAACCGTGTCCTGGGCGACACAATATCTGTGGAGAGTCAAATCTTCCTGATATTATTTAAATCTACTGCAATTGACGGAGTTAGGCCATGGTGAGTTAACTTGTTAGTTGCCCCTACCCACTGCGGCCGTCAATATGACTTTCACCTAAGACTACTGGGAATCTTTTTGCGTAAGCTTGGGCAAACGTGGCGAACTTGCCACTTCGCTTGTCATTTCGAAGGCTTTTAGCTGGACAAGGTCTGGCAGAAACCTTGACCTGGCACCTCAGCAAGCTTCCTGTTTATGACAACCCAGCTGGTTTTTGTAATCAATAACAGCTATCTCTCTGACCTCATGGCCATTGATGCCTGTGGTCCTCAAGGTTCTATCTAGTCTCTCGGCGATTTTTTCCTTCAGAACAGCTTTTAACTACTTCAGTTTGGTAATCATAGGTATGCCGAAGACAGTACCGTCACAGAGACATTGTCAAGTCCAAATCGGAAGAGCGGAAATAGCGTTTTATGGAGAAAGCCCTGGTCTCATTCTATGCTACCACGACACAGGAGCTTTATTGCATCTGAAAGTAGTCCTCTCGACTAGACAACAACTACTTATTTCTGTCATTGCGAATACCTTGACTGGGCATTGAGTTGTCATCAACCACCCTTGTAACTAAATTTAAGTATCGCCAATTGTTATTTATTATGTTTGCATTAAAGAATTCATAGAAAACTCAAACCTGATCCTGTGTGTAGAAATCCGGCCACCCCTTGGATGACTTACTTAATAAGTTGCTCTTGATTTGATGGAACTCAATACGACACATATCTGGTCAATACCAATCTACACAACCTTGCTTTTTGTCGCAAGATGGCCTGCCTAGCAGTCTTCATCACATTTTTATTCAAAATTATGCTGAACCAAGACCTCCACGACCTTATTCTGCCAGCTCCTTTCCACCATAGAACACCTGTAAGTATATTTGACGGGATTCCATCCATATTTAGTTGCCAATCCACCAATTCGGACTAAGCACTCTGAATCGTCTTTCATTATGCACACTGAAAGACAGGAACTAATTACCTGCATCTGTTGATTCCAAAATCATAAAACCTTATAATCTTTTTATGGTAGTAGTGAATAAAGACTTATTTTCCATGACCTGTCTCCATCACAGACTCCATCTTTGCCTTATAACCTAGACTTAAGTCAAGAATAATCATGTTTCAAGTAAAACTTATAGAAAACTAATGGAAATACAAAGATAAAATTAGCTATGTAATCTGCGTGGCTTGATTTGTAATCTGCGTGGCACACAAAATTTTAAAATTAAATTTATCGAAAAGTAATTGTGCTAGCAAGGAGCACCAAACTGTTCTATAATCGTGAAAGTATACAGAATCATATTTCATTATCATCAGCTTCAAATTGCTTAAATTAAAATTTGCCACACAGCTTACGCGGAGAATCGAAATCTGAATAATGACCCTTATGTTATGTTACCTCTGCAGGTGTGTTACAGTGCTTATTTATAGTCCATCTAAGACAAAAATTTTGATTATTATTTCTTAAAATAATAACATGATTCTCTTATCTTTTAATTAATGACAAACAGCGACCCCAACACCAACCAGTTTCTAAGATTATGCCAATGTCACGTCGCAAAAAACACGGTTCAAGAACAGAAAAATAATGTTGAGAAATCTCTAGTATTTTATTCTTATTTTTATTTACTGTTACACAATCAAATAATATTTAATTGAGAAATTAATCAATGACACGTTAAATTAAACACTTTTTTTGCGGTACCATGTTTTTATAACTATTCTCTGCCTATTGGATTCTTCAGCGCTTACTACATTTTGAAATGCTTTGGACTTAAATATTACAAAAGAGCGTACTATCATATACAGGGTGTAAGGGACAGCCCTCCGAATACTTAAAGGGTGCATTCAGACCATGAAACTGAACAACTTCCCATAGAAATAAATTTCAGGAAACGTAAAAAATTTTGACTTCCCATAGTAAATATCAATCACTTGGTCGTGATTTTGTATGGGAAGTCAAAAAAACTTTTCGTTTCCTGAGATTTATTTCAATGGGAAGTTGTTCAGTTTCATGGTCAGAATGCACCCTTTAAGTATTCGGAGGGCTGTCCCTTACACCCCGCAGAGAGGGGGAGGCCCATGTCCAGCGGTGGACTGTTGTGGCTGTAAATGTACCTATACACATTAGCCAGCACAAAATCTTTCGTCGAAGAGGTTACAATTTAGTTACGACCAAGATTACAATAACCAAAAATTCAGCATGAACTTGTGTCAGGAATCTATTATCATATAATTTAAGGGATCACCTTATATTGGTTATCCTTGCTAGCCGTAAGAAAATCAAGTTTAACTTGACTTCTTAAATGTATTTATCTCTAGATGATGCTGGTAGTCACTATTGAAACAAAAAAAAGCACACGTAACCATTTCCAGCTTCCGTGAGAAAGCCTTGATGAAGACACCATTTTGTTTGTTTTCCTCAGGAAACGACAATAGCCCATTTGTTTGCGTAATAGAAATGCCTATCTCATCTACTGAAATGCCAAAACTTAAACTGTTTCACGAAATTACTCGAGTGACCTTTGATTTTAATTCATTTTCGGAGATAGAGGTAAATGTAGTTTAAAGTTTAAATGCCTTTGGCTGAACATAGACTTTGCAGCAGCAGAAACTTATAAAGGTTTTTTTAATTATTATTATACTTTTTTAAAAAGGGCAGAGTATGGGACAGAGTGTGGAAGGGAATTTAAGATCTCTTTGATGAGAATGTTGAAGAGATGCGGATAAAAGAGCAACATAAGAAATTATTTTAGTAGAACAGCGAAATATAATAAAATATATACTAAATGGAGAATGTTCAGAAAAACAAAAACCAAAACACACAAACAACTTTCAAACAAGAAACCAGTAGGTGCAACGAATAGATAATTTTGAAAACTAAACGCGCATACTTAATCGATGTAAACGTTTAACCGATTACGATTCACATCACTTATCGGTTACACAACTCGGTAATTTGACAGGTGTCAAAAACTGTAATCTTTTATGGTGCGAGGTGTCAAATTACCGCCACAAACGAGATCTACGATATCATTAAACAGGTTATAAGAGCAAGTACCTGTTTTGATAAATACTTCAGTGTGGAGCCGGCTAGACTTTTCTTTACGTAACAGCCAGTGACCCACGCAGCTATTTGCGGCAAGAATAAGGTATTTTACAGTGCAAGAAGAACTATGAAGTTATTCTTAATCTTGCTGAAAGAAATAATTCTGTAACTCGACATCGAGAAGTTTTGCCTAAGTTGTCATAGTTTTCGAATGTACAGTCGCCTTAATATTACATCAACATCACATATCTATCTATCACCAAAAGGACAAGTACAATCACGAAAAATAAAATATGACACACACTGAAACTTTCATGACGTCAAGTTAAAAAAATCTGTATCTAGACTGTAAATTATCGTACCTATGTGGAAACCGGTCGTAACGCATAAAATTATCCCCATGAAACTAATTAACATCTTTTGGAAATCACGATAAACCGTCACAACAAAGTATAAACCAGCTTTCTGTTTGTAAATCTATAAATTCAATGGAGAATTTCTATCAACAGCATCTTCGAACACTACAAATACTATGGAGACACCTCAGATGCTAATTAGTAGTAAATACACACATTGGTAGCCCTCCGACACATATCAACTGGTCAAACCTTTCTTATAAGATTGTTATGTAACTTGACAAACTTTTTTATACTTTTGTGGTCTGGTAGTGAATTCTTTCATTCTATTTTAAGTACTCTTATTCTTAAGATGGTTAATTGTAAAAACAACACCTTGTACTCGTTCCACAATTTTCTTTTTATTACATAATATTTTGATACAGACAACATTGCATTAGTGCACTCGGTAATTTATTAACTGTTTTTAGTCTTCTTAATATAATAATATGTAGTTTGATGTGTGTACCTACCACCTAAGTAACCCCTGAAGATGCTTATTTAAGCGAAACCGGTCGGGTAATAAAAAGAAAATTGTGGAACGAGTACAAGGTGTTGTTTTTACAATTAACCATCTAAACAATGGAGTTCCACCAAGCGCCGACAATCGCAAGTACAAATTATATTATACTCTTATTCTGTTTTTATGCAAGAGTCAATTCACACGTGCGTATATGGTCAAGACTTGATGTATATAGTTTCGGTGTGTACAGTGGCGGATTTTTGGATAGTTTGAATTATCACAACAAAAATTATCTTGCATTTGTTGTCACAGGTAACTGATACAAACTAAAATTCTTCTACTGTACTATACCCATGTGAGTTCCGACCCTTTTGTACGGACATTCCTGTAATTTTTTCAAAAACTCTATTGGTTATAAAACCTAGTAAGTACAGTACAGAAAAGCTGAAAGTAAATTTTCTTGAGTATAGTCATAAAACAAGATAGATAATGTGTTTAACAGCTCATTTCCACGAAACAGACCCTTTGCCTTAGTCGGATTACACACAAGCAACAGACTATTCGATAAGAAGATATCATCAACTGGTTAGCCCAGGGTCACACTGACCCAGACCTCTCGTATAAGCCGTTATATAACCATCAGGTGCCATACTCGATTTGGTTAGAAAGCAGCTGTATAACTGAGGCGGCAAATTTCGATTTTCTCCTGGACCGGTTTGCTTCGATTGTATTCAGTTTTAACGACGATAAAATCAAATGTTTTGACTAGTCAGCTAAGTTTCATGTGATAGATTGAAATCTCTTGCGTATAATAAATCACGGATTTTTAATTCGCCTGTCTGTCACCGTCCGTTCTCTACTAATATATAGAGACACTACTACCGCACTTTAAAGCTTTCACCACTGTATAATCTAGCTATCAATTTTATCATTGTTTTCTAATGGTATTAATGGGATAGGTACTTACACAAGTACAAGACACGATGGCAAAAATATGTGCGTGCGTATTCACACAGTAAGATAAGAATTGAATAAAAAGAAAAAGGGAAACGTGAATTTACGAACACTCTAATAAGCAAAATAATATCTTTACAATGGCTCAGATATTTGCATTAGTTTGTATGAGGGTTAAATGAACTTTATTCCAAGTTAAAAATGAACAAGCCATAGTTAATACGATAATAATGATATTTCCTGAAAAAAATAAGGTATTTCTTCCAAACTCTCTAATTTAAAATCTTAGTAGAGATAGTTTTCTAACTTTGTACTTTACTTGAAATACGCTTGTAAAACTCACAATTATCTCTTTAACAACCTTGAAATTACAAGCACTTCGCGGTCATAAGGTACTGCAATTAGAAATTACAGTTTGTAATTACTTTCTAGCACTAATGCGTACATATGGGCAAAGATAATGATTAGTATACCTACATTTTGCGACACATTGTAAAACAGTTTAGAATGTACGGTAATTATTCTTATAGTAAACAGGTACCTGCCTACATAACATCTATCTATTTTTTTCTTATACCTGGGTTTGATATGTTATCATAACATGCAAGTAAGCAAATAATAACATTCAATAAGCGTAAAAGGTATAAAAGAAAATGCGACGTTTTAAGGTTTAATGGTCCTTAGATTAAATTTGATTTATTGCTAGCATACAACCACCGGCATTCCCTAGAATACGTCATAAAGTGCAAACTGTACAAATATACCTAAGGTCTGACATAACCGCTCTCTATTTACAATGGTCTTGATCCTATGATATCTCTGAGAGCAAGACAAGAATAAAGGGCAACGAACTTTGCATTTCGCTCGTTTAGGGCTGTCTATAAAGCCAAAGCTTCTGCCCAAAAGTATTTAAAATTAAAAACATATTTCAGTATCAACAACAGCGGCAACAGTCCAATGCTGAACATAGCATCGTACTTGCAAAATCTTGCAGAGAGGACTGCTGCTTGCTGCCCATTCTCTAGATAATTTTTCCTTAATCACTTTTTACGACACACAAGTTTAGTATTATAGAATGTGAGCGTCTGTTGTATCCCGGCACTACACGGCAGGTTGGGAAAAAGGTGAATAGTTAACCATGTCTTAAGAATTGTCAACCCTACTATCGGCTCTCTTGTTCAGAGAACAGAACAATTTATAACAGTTACACTTGGTCACACCACATTCCCCACTTTATTATATTTATAATTAGGTACAATTATTTGATAATTCACAGAATTGTGCTTGATGTAATTAAAGTCATTGACCTCAGGGTCTGTTGAAGTATAAGGTTATCTTAAAAAAGGTTATTTTAAAGCAGCTAAAACTATTATGGAGCTTCTTAATTTGGAACTAGCTCATGTCCTCTAGAACACCGAATCAACGAAGTCTCGATAAAGCCTAGTATTAGAGTTTTAAGCCCACCTACACCTGTAGTAGCTAATAAGATGTATGGAGATAAATTATTAGACTCTACATTTAAAAAAATCTGTTAATAGAAATCAACTCTCCCCAAAAATGTTATGTGGATCTCAAATATTGAATGAAAATCCCTATAAAGCTTACAAGGTATCCAGTATTCAATAAGCGTAGGGTATAAAAGAAAAAGCCGGCAAAGGCCGTTAAAGTTTTACTGCCCATTTCACCGCTTATGTATACAGCTGCGGTGACAACCGTGTAGTGGAAACTTTGAATGTTATTCGCGAAGTAGCTGCTACATCATAATAAAAAGGTAGATAAGTACTACAACATATCTTTGTTATGTATATGAATGATTTTGAATATTAAATTGATCTCCACCTTGTGAAAATGTGTCTATTTTTTCCTAGGTATCCTATCCTCAGGCCTTCCATATACCATGTATCTAGAAGTCTATTTCTATGTTATTTCTACCATCATCAAATGAATTAACGAGTTACAAATAGACTTTTTTACAGACGCAACAGTCCACTGCTGGACACGGGCCTCGGCCTATCGGGGGATGTTGCCTTTCTAACCACGTTTCGCAGGTGGATTGACGAGCGCTGTGCAAGAAGTTACAAAAACACACTTGTTTTTAATTCGCTATGGACCTTGAGTAAATATTGGTTATGCTTATCAATGTTCTTTTAGTTTTACACTACACGAATGAAATATAAAGAAAGGCCCAAAAGCTGGATGCAAACCCACGACTTTCCGTGTCGTGCTCTAACCACTAAGCTACTCAGTCGGTGAAATTTGCGGCTCTATTTGCAACATGCAACTTCTAATTCTTTTTATTTTCTCGTATAACTTGTGACCTTTGATGATGCTATTTTCGTACACTATTACTTCCGTTTCTCAACCGCAAGGACAATCATCATACATATAAAGCAGCGACGTATACCATTAGACTTCCCGGTGAAACTTCCGAGTCGCTTTCGGCATAGTAATATGGTATAATATATTCTGTAGTAATATGGCATTATGAATCATGCAATATACGTAACTAACATGATGTTATTGGTATTGATATAACAAGCACGGCAGACTAATATGGTATGAAAATACATCATTGTTGTGAGCAATAACATCATAAGCAGATAGGTATTATGTTTGATGGAAAATTTGATAAATCAGGTAAGTAGGTATCTAGCACGGTCTAAATCTAGTATATTTATATAAAATTCAAATTTACTCATTTAAGGAACCTACTTATACTATCTTTTCTTAGTATCTGTAAGAAAAACCAGTGTAAGTTGGTCCCTTAATATAATAGTTGGGCAATAGTACCTTCCTCTAATCAGAATACCCCACCCACAAATATTCATACTTGATGAAATTGATTCAGTGTGCATTTAAAGTATTATGAATAGCGTGATCAAAGTTATAATTCATGAGATTTTGGCAATTTTGCCAGCCATGACCTTTGATAATACTAATTTTATTCGAAATTCAAATTGAGATTCTTTTGTGCGGCGAAAACTTAAAACAATGCTACGCAATAATCATTATGTTGATATGCAATTTTTTTTAAATATTTTGCTAATTCGTTAATATAACCGCCCATTGATTTTTTAATTCTTTTTTCTTATGCATCTTAAGTATCTTGAAATGCCATGATTTAGCAAACTGTTTTTGGTTGTCATGCATTAACTTGCTACTCTACAAACCATATTATAGTTTCTGTCATATGCCGCAGAATATTGCGGAATTATGTCGATTCGGTGCTATTGACTAAAGGTGTTGTATGAAACCGTATGTGGAAGCCACACATTTGCCAAGTATGTATAGCATGTAAACTGTCTAATACTGCGACATCACGAGGCACATGTTTTTTTTTAATGGTCTCTATGTTCCTCGGTCCCGGGACCGGTAAAAACTACACCTAACTATACGCGGCACATGTGAAGACACCCTAAGCATTAAATGTCGATTAAATTGAAAGCCTTTTAACTCACCTGAATGTTTGCAAAATCCCTCTTAACCGTGTCCCGCACTCTGAAAACAAAAAATAAAAAATATATAATTTACCATTACTGAACAAAGCAATTATCTGGGTTTAAGTAAGAAAATATTTACATGATGAATCATACTAAATAAGCTTAAAGCAACGAAAAAGGTACGATAATGTTCTTATGATTAGTTTACGAAACAACGACAATCCACACTTATCTATCTAAAAGTCTACATCAGCTTTTTGAATGGCTAATACTTACACCTTTCAAATAACATAACTCACAGTTAAAATGTTAAGATGACAGTTTAATACGTAAGTAACATACATAACATAATATATAAACTTGCGATGAAAGTGAAAACATCGAAAGTAAGAGGCGATGATTGGAGCGATCTGTTTCGACCGAGGAAGGAACCCGTTTCGAACGGGTGCGGTCAAATAATCACGCCTCCAGTCACTTATGTAGTTGGCAGCGTCAATGAAGGTTCAAATTTTATAAATGCGAGAGACACATGCCTCAGGTTTTCAAGTTTAACATTGAACAATAAATAAATCTGTGCAAAATATCTGACAACCCGTCCAATTCCGATGACTACGAAATAATATAATGAGGAAATAATATTTATTGAAACTACGGTGGTGTTGTGATACTTGTGTAGGTATTTGTAATGTAAGTTGTGCTATTTACCTAAATGTACCTAACAATATTTGACATCCTGTCGAATCCAGAAGTGTAATGTTTATAAATGAATGCTAGAACTAATGTCACATAGAAACTCTACATTGGTGGCACTTGTGTATGTAGGTACTTGTAATGTTAGTTGTTTGATTTACATATTTCAGATTGAACACGCATTTTGAGTTCGGAACAACACAAACTTGACGGAAACAAGCCTAACATCTCTATTATGGTAATACACGATACGGTGGAATTGCCTACCATGCAATTTTCTCGGAACATAAAAATTACTTGCATAATCTATGCGCGTACATTCTTTCCGTGGTTCCCATACTTGTTCCATGGAATAGAGGTTGTAAGGAACATCTATAAATCAAGCACAGCTACTTCGGAATACTTCCCTTCGAAAGGTAAATAAATAGAATCATATATCTATGGAAATGTTAAGATGCATTTGAAAGATTTCACTAAACTCCTTTAAGTCTACGGTTTGTTTTAAAAAGTGTCACCCGATGAAACCAAACAACTTTTCCGAGGAACACAGGTTCAGAAAATGGTTCAGGATTTCCATAATTCTAAAAGTAGCAGCCAGCCAAGTCATTGTTTGTTCCTGCCTAATTAGATAACGAAAACCCCAAAATATAATATTCTCGTTGCTTGAAATATGTTTTGAGTTGATTGAAATATTTACAATTATTTCGTGATAAGTAGGAATTATTTTTGTTGGTTCTTGATTCCTGTTATAGATAGGTTACACTGAGGATGTATTGTGATCTCAATTGCACAGACTGCAATGCTTGCGCAAGTAAAGATGGATTACGTCTAAACCGTCGATTAAAAGCTAATCATTGGCTATAGTGATATTAATCAATAGTTAATGAACAATAACTTTCCTTTGGCGGGAAATATAAATAAAAAGCTGTATAAAAAGACTAACTGTAGTATTACGCAAGGGAAGTCGCTTTGTGATTCCGTCCAATGACTTGTCGTCTTTAAATCAAAAGAAACCAGCGGGAAATCATTAGAAGTCGTTGTAGTAAAAATAAAGAACAAAAGTTGCAAAAATAAGGTTCCAAAAAAGTTACAAATCGGTATGAATTTTGTTATTTTATTCTTGATCAAGGGTTAAGCACACACAACCTTCCGTTCCTCAGCTGTGCTAATTTTACTAGTGACCGATAGCAAAAACTCAGAACCGGCTGGTGATAAGAAAAACTTTTCCCCAAGGAACATAGGTCTAAATATGAAAAAGAAAATTGGAAATCCCACAAAAAATACCGATCAGCTGATTCGACTTAGTTAGGAGGACCAATTTTTTTTCATGTTTTGACCTGTTTTCCTTGGGGAAAGTTGTTCCTTATCACCAGGCGGTTCTGAGTTTTCGCTATTGGTCACTAGTAAAATTTCACGCTATATTAAAATGCTCTTATTTTCTATCCCACACAAACATACGGTCCTGACAGTTGGTACAGCGCTACTAAAGTTGATCTACGTTCGACGCAAGCGCAGTCAACGAACCCTACGGAGCAACAGTTGAATATTAATCAAACTCTACTATCAGCTTCTTTAGGTTTCAACATATAATGGTTTTTCATACATTTACTAAGAGCATCCAGTCTAAGAAGATCCCTTAAATGTAGCTCGTACATGTGTTCTCGATTGTACCTCCACTTCCCATGCTGACTTTTTTACTGAACTGTATCTTGATAGGAAAATCAATGCATATTGATGAGTGACGTGGTGACAGCGTAATAGGAAGACAAGAATCGTTAGACGTTGTTATTAAATATGCAAAAGATACAATAAGGTCGAAAATAACCTGCATATTTAGTCCAGCCAAGTACATTTAGTTCAGAATGTTACAGATATGACAACTAAGGCGAAAAATATTTGATGTCATATAAAATGAAAAGAAAATTCTCAATTGAACGTATGAGATGTGTACACTACCATTTATGAATTCCAAATTCATAACTGTTTCAAGCAAATAACTAGTTTCTAGTTTTTTATTTTTACGAACGTGTTTCGTTCGAATTTTTTAATCACTCTCGATTTTGAATGCATTGAAACAAACATTACATACCTACCTATTTAAAGATAGGTAACTATCGTCTTTGTTGAACTTCTCTAAATCTAAATCGAATAGTACATTATGAATGAACTACCTTATTTATAACACATTTTACTATAACGTTACACGTTAATTATTATAGTTTTTGAGTTGCGTAACGAAACGTAAATGACGTAACCATGATGTATACGATCGGAAGTGGATCACGCTGTTATAGTTAATGACTATGAAAGTTAAACGGCGTTTAGATGGCAAATATGAAGACATTAAGAGTCGGAACACACCTATGGTGATTGTGTAGCGGTGCGTTTGGCCTGTGGCGCAGTCGTATCAGTGTAACATTGAACATTGAAAAATAAAAGTCTGAAATATCGCTGGATCGAAATACCGTGATGCATTTAACACAAAAGTGCAATGGCACAAAAAAGTGTCTATAAGACTTTGAATATAAAACTTTAAAGCATAATTTTATAAGCAAGCCACCAATAAAGACTGCGACAATATCGTGAGATATGCCGCCGCTGGTGTGACACTTGATTTTAAGGTACCGTGGTTATTATCACTAAAAATATTAGACATTATAACGGGTTTTGACTGACGGTAGGGATATATCGAGCACCGAATATTTCGGCGATGTTTCAATCGCCATGATCACGGGTAAACTGGAGCGGCTGCGGGTGACGGCTAAGGGCAAACATAGGTATCTGTCTAGTGTCTACCCTCATTCTTCTGCGTTTTTCGGAACTAATAAAACTAATAGTTTTTGCCGCTGGTGTGATTTAACACTGAATAGTTGGAAGGAAATAATAAACGTGCTACTAAGAAACAATCTTCCATCATCAAATAGTTAGGTAAACACAGGATGAAAGTACATGAAGGCATTATAAATATGCGGGCTAGTTGCGATTGTGAGACATGGAGTTTTTTATATGTCCGGTACGTGAAGAGTCTGTAGCCAGATCAAGCTACCTACTATTTCAGAGATCGATCAAATACGAAAACAATGTGATAAACTGGTAAGTGGTTGTTACTAATTCTAATATTATGGACAGCCAGTGTATATTACTCCCTTAGTATCACTTGAAATGCTGCCGCTAACTTGTTATGCATCTAGAGGTATTTCTTGAATTTTTGGAAGTAGCTCATAAAAATCCGATTGCGCTTTTAAGTAGATAGATGAGACGCAGGTGATTTCCGATACTAACCCTAGTTTTGAGCCTAAGCCACAGAACCAACATCCCAGAAACCAATGAATAGCTAATACTCTATCATTCATAGAAGAAAATTAGTACCTACGACTTCTTTTGCGGATTTTACGGTACAAGGATCGCATGGCCCTTTAGCCCTTCGCATAGGAAGGCATTATGTAAGCAAAGATAATCAATAATTCATATGAGTACAAAGGTTAGCAAGTGTATTGAACCACAAATCCGCAGTTGTAAAGAAATGAAAGAAAAAGCCACCGATAAAAAGTAATAACTATAGGGAGCTCATTGAAGGAGAAAAACAGTGGCCTTTGTCCAGTAAATGCAGAAAAAGTTACAGTTAATAAAAGATGGACAGAGATTCTTCCATAAGCCGTCATAGAATTTGAGCGAGTTCTATTTCCAGGGAAATATATCACAGGCAATATCACTGGTTTCTTTTTATAAGGTAACGTAAGTAAGGTAAGTGCAATAAAACAGAATAGGTGACCCCTTGACGCAATGTGCTTCATGTACAAAATATAGTCAAACCTGTAGAAATCATTATTACATAGTATAAAGTAAAGTCCCTTCCCGTTTGTCTGTATGTTTCCATATATCTTTAAAACCCCTCAACGGATTTTGATACGGTTTTTTTTATTATAAAGAGTAAGTTAAGGGGCAGGTTAATAAATATTGTTTACCCCAAAATTTAACCCCCAAAGGGGTAAAAAGGGAGTTGAAAGTTTGTATGGAAAATCATTATTTTTAAATGCGATCTGTTTCAAAATTTGTGATTAGATCAAAGAGCTAAAATAAGTAAACACCTGTTTCGGGGATTTTCAATTTTTAACCCCTAAAAGGTTAAAAAAGGGGTTGGAAGTTTGTATGGAAAATCTTTATTTTTAAATGCGATCTGTCTCAAAATTTGGGATTAGATCAAAAACCTAAAAAAAAGAAATACGTGTTTCAGGGATTTTCGATTTTTAACCCCTAAAGCGGTAAAAAAGGGGCTAAAAGTTTGTATGGAAAATCAGTATTTTTAAATGCGATTTGTTTCAAAATATGTGATTAGATCAAAAAGCTAAAATATTTAAACACGTGTTTCAGGGATTTTCGATTTTTAGCCCCTAAAGGGGTAAAAAGGGGGTTTAAAGTTAGTATGGAAAATCTGTATTTTATTAAGCGATCTGTTTCAAAATTTGCGATTAGATAAAAAACGGAAATACGTATTTCAGGGATTTTCGTTTTTTGACCCCTAAAGGGGTAAAAGATGGGTTGCAGCGGGTGAAACCGCTGACGGGCAGCTAGTATAATATAAGAAAAAAAAAATCTTGATCTTACTATTTCCAAAATTAAATCCTTAGAATAAAACCTAGCTAAAAAAGGAATAGCACATTAAGCTAAATTAGAAATATGGCTGTTCTTACACTTTTTAGCGCAGCCGTGTCAGAGGCAAGGATGAATTTTCCAAACACTGACGGATTGCACAAACTTGCGTTATTATACAGATGCATCTGACTCTGTAACACTTATTATAGTAGATGCAATATACCTATCTCTTCTGCACCAGCGCACTTCAGCTGTGTTAAGTTGCGATTCAAATTCCTATTCTTTTTAAAATTACTTCTTTGAACGCGACACAATCACTCTTCAATACATAGTATAAAGTAAAGTCCCTTCCCGTGTCTGTATGTATGTTTCCTTATATCTTTAAAATCCCTCAACGGATTATGATGCGGTTTTTTTCAGTATATAGAGTAAGTTAAGGGGCAGGTTTTTAAATATTGTTTACCTCAAATTTTAACCCCCGAAGGGGTAAAAAAGGGGTTAAAAGTTTGTATGAAAAATCATTATTTTTAAATGCGATCTGTTTCAAAAGTTGTGATTAGATCAAAGAGATAAAATAATTAAACACGTGTTTCAGGGATTTTCGATATTTCACCCCTAAAGGGGTAAAAAGGGGTTAAAACTTTGTATGGAAAATCTTCATTTTAAAATGCGATTTGTTTCAAAATTTGCAATGAGATGAAAAAGCTAAAGAAAATCCCACCAAAAACATTTACTTGTAAAAAGAACCAAGTCTCGCTCTCAGTTTGTAAAAAGTTGTGAGATCCATGTGATGCCAAGTCGGTTATTGATTTATTCAAGGACTACTTCAGGCAACTTTCATCTTAAGCTATTGCGTAATTAGGTAACAGACATCATCTTACAGTAACTATATCGATATTTAAAAACTTTTATATTTACAATAACTAGAATGACTTGGCAATCGCACACTATTTGCTTGTGAGATACGATGGTCTAGTGCGATGGCCAGGTCATTCTAGTTATTGTAAATATAAAAGTTTTCAAATATCGATATAGTTACTGTAAGATGATGTCTGTTACCTAATTACGCAATAGCTTAAGATGACAGTTGCCTGAAGTAGTCCTTGAATAAATCAATAACCGACTTGGCATCACATGGATCTCACAACTTTTTACAAACTGAGAGCGAGACTTGGTTCTTTTTACAAGTAAATGTTTTTGGTGGGATCTCATTTCTTTTTGTAGATAGTCTTCATCTTTCTCTTATCTGGAACTACTTCTTGAGCCTCAGCTACAGATTTCCTCAAAGCCCATCCGCAAAGTTAACTTTGTAATCCTATACATTTGTATGTAAATACAAAGTTAGTTATGCGGTTGCAACCGAATTTTCAGAATGTTATAATTTTCCCTTTAGTCATACACTAAATACAAGGTGTGTTCTAAGTTTCAAGCTCCTCAGTCTGCTAGAAGTACCTTAGAATTTTGATGATCGGTCAGTCAGTCAGTCAGTCAGTCAGTCAGGCAGAAAATTAAGAAACTTTGACTAACTGTAACTTCTAAACTACTGGTCCAAATTAAATGAAATTTGAAATGTATCGTGTCTATGCAGTGCTTGATAAGATATTTTAAAATGAGGGTTCTTAACTTATCGACAAGGGAGTAATGGGGGGGTCAAAAATGGCCTGAACTGGTTCGAGAAAAGAATGGTACGGCCGTGCCGCTTTCAGCTCGACTTGGTGGGGGCACTGCCGTGCCCCCAGATGATATACGTATTTCTGGGGTTTTCAGTTTTCGACCTCTAAAAGGGTAAAAAAGGGATTAAAAGTTTGTATGGAAAATCATGAATTTTAAATGCGATCTGTTTCAAGACTTTCAGTTAGATCAAAGAGCTAAAAAAATTGAGTACGTGTTTCAGGGATTTTCGATTTTTAACCCCTAAAGGGTTAAAAGATAGGTTGCAGCGGGTGAAACCGCTGACGGGCAGCTAGTAAGAACTAAACGTCTTATTATCATTTTGTTTTAATTGCATTTTTAATGTAGAAAGCTCGTTCCCATGTCACAATGGATCAGGCTGGCTCACACCGAGTTATATAATCGTCACAATGAGATCGGAGAGTGTTGGGAAGATATATGGCATCTAAGGCTCAGCACACACGTAGAAGCTAAACTGCCTTAAAGTTGAGCTTTTCTTGTTTACTTACTAGGCCCACTGCCAGTTAGGCCCAGAGGGTCTATTGTATTAAAATTGTATGGGATAGATCCAATAGGATAGGTATTTGTAATACCTATTGGATCTCTCCCGGATACCCAGTGCACAATGAGTTCATTTTTAATTGATTAGTTCCCGCCCGAGTTTCCTACCAGGGTTCTAATAGTTTAGAGATCTTTCAGACTAGGGTTTACTACAACAATCATGCAAATCACGGGTTTTCGGTCCAGCGTTGCTTCTGACCACAATTTATGATCCAGCAAACATTCATACCAGAGTATTTGCTTGTTTTTAGTCTAGCTATATTTTACTGGATAGGCTTTTTTGACATTATCTTTGAAAGTTTAGTATTATCGCATTCATCATTGAAAAATACGCGTTTAGGAGGAACGATGGATGTTGAGGCCAGTTGGCCGAGTGACGAAGGAGGAGGGAAAACAGTAGCTTATACACTTGATACGGCGTTTCTGGACAGTATGGATGTATGTGGAGCTCATGCGCGCCGCCACACGTCCATTTTTGGATACTAATCAAGCACCAAGCCTTAGATGTTGAATGGTGATGGCATCAAACATGTTGACTCGGAGAACTTTAAGATACTGATCCAACAAGAATCGTATTTCTGTATCTTCTCTGCTAATATCTTCTTATCTTCTCTGCTAAAAACTTCGTGCACCTTATAGACACTAGTGTGCATCGAGCCTAACTGGTTGATATGTTGATGGCATCAACCATGTTGACACGGGGAATTTCAAGAAAGTGATCCAGCAAGAAAGTCCGATTGTTTTCATGTGTTTAATCGTGCAACGGTATTGTTCAATGTGAATAGGCAATTTGTCATCTGTTAGATGTAGTTCCATTGTCAATTATGATATGATTAATCTGGGAACAACATTCGAATAAGCCATTTATTAGATACAAACACCAGTACTCTTTTATTATAGGTCAGTACCAAGAACGTATAGTCCGTGTATGTCAAAGGTCGTTTTTGTGACAAAAATTATGTGTGATGTCGTGTTACTATTTTTCATTATATCTGAAGAGCAACACATCGTGCTAAAAATTTAAATGTACCTTTCTGCAGCACGCTCAGCTACCTGTAACTACCTTTTGTTTTTGATGAAGAAACCATGTTATTACAAAAAAGTTAGACATGGTTTAAGTCGCTTGACAACGTCAAATCGTATGTAAAATTAATTTGAACACTATCTAAAAGCGCGCCTAACTATTTTGTAATAAAATAACACCGCTAACGTTTATGTCATTCTACTACCGACCGACTTAATAGGTATCAAATATCTTTGTTCAATATAAAATTGTAAGTACCGCTTATTGAGTGTTACTATCCCCTACAGGTAAATCCACCTACTCCTTTAAATAATGGTAAAAATATCGCGGTGTTTAGCGTTTATCTAATGTCTATGACATGCATAATAGGTATATAATATTATTAACAAGGTACACACATTAACCATAAAACTGAAAAGGTAAAATATGGAATCTACTCCTACCCATATCACAATATAACCTTACCAATTTGTAAAGTATTACAAAATAGCTTAGGTACAGCAGAAATACCGAAGTATTGTGCAAGTGCTGATTAAACAAAAAACAGTCAATACATTTGAAAATATCAGGTTATCATAACAAGCATTTGTCTGGCAATTGGATAAACAGTTTGATACAGGGTTCGAAAATATCCGATATTTATAATAAATATCAAAATATCCGATATATATCCAATAAATCGGATATATATCCATTCTTTGATATTTATCGGATATATATCAATCGGTCTTAAATTTTTCAAAACAATGTATGAATTTTTTCGTCAAACACAAAAAAAAAATGTTAAAAAATTTATCTGTATCACTTAATTTCATTACCTACAGTTTATTTTGATATGAAAGTGACTTGGAAAATTCTGTATTTATTGGCTAGTAAAGTATACACATAAAGCGGGTGGATAAATAGTGGATACGTGCCTACCTGCATTTCATAATTCAACCGTCGTGTATGAGCCGGCACGCATCAATTAAACCATCCCATCCACTTCGCACACCCAATACCATAATTAAATTTATGAGTATATCTAAATAAATACCAAAGAACAAACTATACAGGGTGTCCCGGTTATCGTAGTCCAAAGAAAGAATCTAGACTCTGGACATCCTAAGCTAAGCTACCATAATAATTTTTTTTTTCAATATTTGAAGAGAAGAAAATGGACCTTCCATACTAATTTTGCAGCCTGATAGAGGATTTTGTATGGGAGCTCCAATTTTTTCTTCAAATATTGAACAATTTTTTTGCTGTTATGGTAGTTTAGAATGTCCAGTGTATAGATTTTTTCTTTGGATCACGATAACTGAAACACCCTGTAGATATCAAATGTATAAAATTTACCTAAACAGGAAAAAAACACAGAGAGATTTACATCAAACTTATTTGTTTCTTTCTTGTGCATAAAACAGTGCGGTTTTCAAAATAAATTAAAGATTTTCATTAGTGGCATAGTGGGCGAGTTTTTTTAGTCTAATTGACCATCAAATTTCACTAATTAATAATGATATATATCACTTGATATTTATTAAGGAGTAAATATCGTGATATATATCCGATAAATATCAATGATATATATCACTTGATATATATCTTCGAACCCTGGTTTGATACATTCTAATTAAAGTTCGTGTTGCGTAAAATTACTTTGAAACTAGTTTTAACTAGTTTGAAGACAATTTAGAGGTGTAGTATCTTAATATTAATAGCTTGTATTATAGCTAAAGTTTATAGGTCTATATGAACTGATTTGTACGACTCTATCTAGGTACTTGTATATTAAGCTCACTGCTTTTGGTCATACATATAAATGCTTAGGTAGGTACTGAATAGAACTCAAGAAAGTACCTATGTAAAAACACATTTACACATCTTATCAGCAATTTCAATTTATAGTAGAGAGTTTTCACGCTAATACTAGATAATAACATTTAGGTACATTATTAGTTTTCTAGCAAATTTATACTTATTACTAGTTATTATTTGAATTTCTAATCACCAAGGATAAGGCGGTTTAAATTTCTAAAACTAGGGCTCACAGTGTGTTTCTCGACGAAATATTTACCACACTAGGTTACATACACTAGTTTTAATAAAAACACAATCTTCTATCACATCTTACGCAACTAACCAGTGGGCGATTTTAAACAAATGCATGTAAATCAGAGAAACTCGCACCGGTATCGATTCAGTATCGATGTATAATGTTTATCGGTCCGAATCATGCGTTGACGTGAAGGCATGCGCGGACGCAGATATCGATTTCCGCAGATAATTTACGAATGTGAGAAATATTGAGAATTATAGAGGAAATGGAAAGAGCTCGGATGTTTAACGGTCCAATGATAAACTTGTTTTACTTAAAGTACGGCTGGTCGAATAGGCCATATTTGATAGCTGCCAAACCTTACTAGGACATTTCAACAAAGACAAATGAAACTTATGTCAATGCACTAACGTAGGTAATTTTGCTAGTTAGTATGGCTTATTCGAGCGGCTGTACTTTAGGATAGCGTCAAGTCTAGATGGACTAATTGATGCAAGTCGGAAAAAAGCGGTCTCATGATTTTCTTGATGGCAATTGGTATAAGTAAGGTAAGTATTATCTTCCTTTACGATCAATCTCTACCTTTAAACTTTGATACTCTTTACTTCTTGCTTACGTTACCTACTGCAAGCTGCAATACTAAGGTAAGTAAACAATTTTTTCACGAAACAACATCATTCGTTCTCGTATTAGTTTGAAATTTGCAAGCAGTACCTTTTCATATCACTACAGTGAATACTACCTACCTGTGTTCAGATACTGTAATTGCATCCAAACCAAATGAATCTTCTTTAGATTATTATCTGTAAACATTTCCATCCGTTCATTGACTCTATTTTCGCATAGCTACACGTCAGTAATGTGAGAAAAGAATCCAACATAATCCTCGGTCCATTTGATGCATTTTCCCATTTCACAGCAACTAGTTTTTCACAAGACAGAAAGAGATAGATATATGTCTTCTTAAGTCTGCCACACTTACTTTTGATATGATGGAGGGGGATAGGAGATACCTACTTACACTAATAACTTAAATTCCAAACCGGTGGTACCAGGATAGCAGAAACCAGAGGAAGTATCGTATTAATGCTGACTCCAGCGGTGGTTGTGTGAATGAAAACTTGTATGGTGCAGCTTGAGTTACACGTGAACTGAGGCGGTGCCATTCATAAAAATGTGTATTTGTCTAATAATCTACGTATCTGTCGTATCTACGTATCTGTATCTATCGTAAAAATCTATCTTACGTACCTATTTGTCTAAAAATACTGCTGTATCATATCAATCGAAACACTTTTAATTGCCAAATAAACACAAATTAAGTTGAAATAATTACCTATTAGTCATTTGGTAGAGACACCTTTCGAATTTTCAAAACCGGTCAGTACAAATTTCCAAACGGTCAGTTAACAACTTGCAACTAATTTTCTTTATTTAAACAGTCTTTGACAAAGCCCTTTGCCATGTTTGTGGTCAGTGGTCGTAAAAACTTTCTTTCGCTATCACCTTACACGCCTGGAGAAACAAGAGACTACACAGCCACAAGGTCCGTTGACGTTCTTGGTAATACTTTAATGCAACGTTAGAGATAAAGTTATCGACGAAGAGTCAAATTTACTCAGTGCGTACATTTGTTTTCAATATTTTTAATAGCTCTGAGATTTCTTGTGCCGTGTGGTAGCGACTGAGAATACTGCCACCCCGAGTCCATTCAGGGTGTTTTCGTAAAAGACGACGTAGAGTATTTGACCTCAGCTGAATATATTCTGTTGACTATGGTCCACTGAATGGTGGCAGTGATACCATCTAGAATAGCATTCCCAAAGAGGATTGTAGTCAGGCAGGCGTCCAATCATAAAACATGGCTAAATTCTATTGCTACATGATTTTTTGTTCTAACAAATCATGTTGCGCCGAACCCACTCAACTGATTTGGTATGAAGGCATGATGATTGCTTGTGTGAGACATTAATTACTACGCTACGCCACAATAACATTAACATTGCATTGATTCCAAAACCGTGAACCATTGGTTTTAGGATCAGAAAACCGTACAACTTCAAACTCGTTACCAAAATTCTTGTTATCAGCAATGAACTCTGTCCATTGGCAAGTATTGGCTATGCAGATACGTCGTTTTCCCGCGCTTTCTATAAGAAAGCACGTGTCTGCGTACGCGCCTATGACGTAGCGATGTCAGCACGCACATGTCAATGAGTCGGCAAAACTGACACCTCTGTAGAGTCGAGGTCCATAAGAGAGTTCAAACAAGATTTAGCTTGTGAACGGCTCTCTCTCTGTGTGTGTGTCTTTCTTTGCTTGGAAAACGTGCAAATCCACCGCAGGCTGGATTTAAACCAGCGACCTTCGCCATCTGTACTGGCGACGCCGCTCTTTTCATCTGGAAGACCGAGTTATAAAAAAGTAAATTTTGTGCCTAATTATACAGGATGTAACGGAAAAGGTATAACATACCTATCAGAAGACAATCACTGTAGATATGGAAAATTATACTGAATATGACTTACCATAACGTAAACTATGACCACCATACCATAACCATGCAAATGAGCTGTTACTGCAAAACAAAAGAAAGTTCCGTTAAATCACATGATACGGCACAAGAAACAGGTTTGGACATAATAAAGACCAGTTTTTAAACTCTATACATTTTTTCCTACATAAAGCAAGTAGGTATTTATTTACTATCACCAGCATATCAAAATACCAATTTAAGGGACCGATTTATACTGTTTTTTTTTTCAAACAAGTACTAGAAAAACCAGTATTACTTGATCCCTTAAATGGAAAGGTTAATGTGCTGACGTATTACATATTTCTAATTACAAAAGGGACCTTTTCAAATTACATTTGCGTATCATACTCTAACGACGTTGTTCATATTACCGCATAGCATTTCCTAATCTAATTATGCCAAAATCGTGTTTTAAATGTCAAATTGAAGTTCGGCTTGTTTGACATAATAACATTTTCGAGATGTCATAATTATCCCAAAAGTAGGTTTACAATTTGTATGAAAAATTGCGCTTATTATCTCTTCAAATTATTTCTTTAACCCTTTGAAAAAATGCCAAGACTGTTGGTCACGTTGCGTGTGCGTTAACGTTCTCAAACGTTACTTTTTAATCTACGTGTGTTCAGTGAAGTGAAAATAATAACAGTCATTCTTGACACGGTGACGAGAGAAAAATTAACGCTAATCGAGTTAAAGTTTAAACATGGAAAGTTAACGAGATGATGAGTTGAACCTATTGCGCAATTTGACATAACTGTGTGATGGCATAGTAAGTAGTGATGGTGATTAGTGATGAGTTTGGAAGTATAAGCACATCCTAGTTAAGAAAAAGAATGATCATTACATTCTTAGATATCTAATAGCACATAATATTATGATTTCATTGAGAACCACATTTTAAAACACCTCTCGCGTTAGCTTGCAAAATTTTCGCCAGTACAGATGCCGAAGGTCGCAGGTTCAATACCTGCCTGTGGTGGATTTTGCAAGTTTTCCAAAAATTATGATTTCATATCTGTCATTATAGTCGCAAAAGAATATAAGGTAGAGTAAAATATATCTGACATCAAGATAGTATCGACATGACGGGAAACCATCAGAAATGAAAGAACCACATGCAAGGATCAAATTATTAAAAAAAAGAAATACTAAACAATAATCGTGTTTCTATCTATGGCTAGGCGTGAAGAAAAAATACATGAGGGCTTTTTGACCACAGAAAAACATCTACACATGAAGCAAGTAAGAACGCACGCAATAGATTTAAACCTTCGTCATTCATAACATTATTTAAAACCAACATTGGGTAACAAGAATTTCCCTAGCACCTGCCCAAACAGTCGTTGGTAGATGTTCCGACCCACTTATTGCACCTGTCACTGTAACATAGTGTTTATACGACCACGACACGTGTGGCCCCAGGAGACTTGCTACTTACAAATTACAAGGTACGTATCCTGACCTTTTTGTAATAAGTACCTACGCAATGATAGAATAGTGATGTTTTGATGGCCATATTCATTTCAACTAAATTTTAAAACACTCGCGATTACTTTCACACATAATAGTTACTTGAACGGGTCTTATCGCGACATTTTTTTAGGTAAATAAGCGATTTACCTGGAAACCCGACGTTTCGACTGAGTTTCATCTGTCATGGTTGCGGGCAGACTGAAGTAGCAGCGAGTTGTCATCAGGGCGGTGGGCGACTAGATTTTCTGCTACCCACCATATTGTTGGGTTTCCAGGTAAATCGCTTATTTACCTAAAAACTATCGCGATAAGTAAGACCCGTTAAAGTAACTATTAGGTATGTGTGAACGAAATGATATCTACTAGAAATACTCGAAGCTTTAGTAGAATCATATGGTTGCGTAGTTGAAAACAAAATTGTTCAAGAAGAAAATCACATTAGAAGTGCCCTAGTAACACAGTGACTTCTTTTATTTGTTTAAACTATGTCGCAACGTCTCTAAGCCCATAAAAGTATCCAGCTGCGCTTATCACAAGATGGTTTTCATACATGCCGCTAGATGTTACGGTATTTATTCGGTCCAGCTATACTGACAAAATAAGTTATATGAAAATAGCTTCGTTGATTGCTCAGGCAGAACAGTAGGATAGGAAGATTAGGAAGGTACGCAATGCATCTCGAGTTCGAGCCCCGGCGAACGCTTAATATTGTCAATATCTTCTTTTCATTTAATGTTATGAGAATAAAATACTTTGAGTTCAATGAAATCCCAAGAAGTTGTATGAAATTAAACCGCATGTGTAAATGCCCAATCAGCGACTATCGTCCTGCGATTGCGACAAGCTGTCATTAGTTGACTGGCATAAACCGCAAAATCGTTTGGCAAATGTGAAGATACAAAACAGCCAGTGACTTTGTCAGTCATGTAAACATGAAAAAGTCAACATGGAAACGCTAATGGTTAGAGAAAGTCTTCCTTCTCACGACAAATGAGTATCACAAGGCGCAATCTCCACATAGACGTGACGCGTGGGATGCTATCTGTCAGATTTGAAGTGGTTGTCAGCAGACGCGCGTCTCACGTGTGTTGTTTTGTCTCTTCTGTTTCATACAATTTATATGGAAACTGTTTCAAGCGCCTCGATATCGCACGTCTCACGGTTCACGTCTCCTCTGTGGAGCTTGCCCCCAAAATGATAGAAGCGCCGGAAGAGATGTGATAGACAAACAACGCAACGTTTTAGACATTTACAAAGTTGCCGTTCCCCTAATTGGACTGTTATTGTTGTTGAAATGTGTTTGCGTGATGGAGCTTGGAGAAATTGTTTTAGAACGTCTCTTTTACAAACGAGCTCATTACGAGATGATTTCAATGGTGTTTTATTGCACTGCTGATATAAACTGTCAAATCAGTTCTCAAGACACAAAGAGTAAGGGAGTGTATGCCATAATCTGGTAAATAAGTAGTCGCTGTATTTAGTTCTTATTTACCAGATTATGGAGTGTATGCCATAATCTGGTAAATAAGAACTAAATACAGTGTCAGCACCTCGACTAATCCAGTTAAATAGAATGGTTTTCAATGCAATCATGAAACACAAACAAAATAAATTAATCCCTTAATAATTGAAAATGCTGTAATAGTATGATAATTGATTAATAAAGAATGCTGTGGCTACCCTACGGCTAATTTAATTAAAATTACTTCAATCACTTCTAATTTCAAATGTGTACACACGGGTCACACGGTCATTAAAAAATCATTAATTATTTGCTTCGATTGCAAAATCTCTGTTTATTATTTTGTCACTTAAATAATACACTCCGACATCTTATTATGACTCAAGGTTTCAGACTTTGTAAAAGGCATCTTCACTTTGACATTTGACACAAATATTTTCAACCATACCATCAATTAACTACTTCTCTGAATGGCGAAAATCATTACGTTTTAAATACGTTTATAAATAATATACGTAAAACTTTATAGTTAACACTATCCAATCTACACGAGACTGATCTTTGGCTCGTAGATTCAAAGTTATTCATTAATTCAATGTAAAAATTTCGTTCACAAATTGGATAAAAAGTTTAGACGCGTGTTATTTGTAATTTTGTTCGAAATGTGACAACAAGATTTTTTTTTATGGCATACTCATAGAATGAACAATAACTGCTAGATTCGAATTCATAGATCTGTAATATATGTATCTTACAATTTGTTAAGTAAATAATAGTATCATATCAAGCAATATAATATAATATCTAAGTAATATCATAAAAAATCAAATCGATTTACAGGAATAGAAATCAATCATGGGTTTGATGAGTGCGCACGCGCAGTAATACACGACAAGAAATGCAATGAATACAGGTTCGTTACATAAACATAAGACGTTTATGCAAATATGCAAACCTAAGCAAAACGCGATAATGACGTACCATTAAAATATAGCATTTTAAAGCAAAAAATTCTTAAGCAACCATAGATAAATTATAGCTGATCAACTTTCTAAACACATAAATAATGGTTATAGAAAGAATATCGCACTTTCCTAAACATACAAAAATACATATTATTTTGGATATTTTGTGCATGCGAAAATAGATATGGGCAAATTTCAAACTATCGTCGGAGTCTGATAGGGCTAAGAAAGAATCAAAGATACAGCAAGAGAATCCCAAAAGGGTACCGACGTTCCTACACACAACGTTTTATTATCCTACTGTAGCGAGCAGGGTTCGAAGATTTATATCACTTGATATAATCATTGATAATTATCGGATATATATCACGATATTTACTCCTTAATAAATATCAAGTGATATATATCATGGATATATATCGCTTGATATTATGATATTTATTTTTTTAGATATATATCACCATTATTCGTTAAGGATTAGTGAAATGTTATGGTCAATTAGACTAAAAAGAAATCGTTAACTACGTCACTAATGAAAATCTTTAGTTAACTTTGAAAACCCCCACTATTCTATGCACGAGAAAGAAACAAATTAGTTTGATGTTAATCTGTCTGTATTTTTTTCCTGCTAAATGTAAATTTTATAAATATTAAATATTTGGTATTTAGATAGAGTAATATATTTAATTATGTTATTGGGGTGTGCGAAGAGGATGGTTTATTTGCTGCGTGCGGGTTCATATACGATGGTCGAATTATAAAATATATGTAGGTACTATCTACTATTTGTCCACCCGCTTTATGGGCCTTACCTCAAAAAAGTTAGACCAGTGTTGAACGCATGTCTAAAATAAAACTTCATACAAAAAAACGCTACACACGCGTTTAACACTGATCTAACTTTTTTGTAAGGCCCTACGTGTGTAGTTTACTGGCCAAAAAATACAGAATTTTCTAAGCCACTTTCATTTAAAATTAAAATGCAATGAAATTAAGTGATACAGATTAATTTTCTAACATTTTTTTTTTGTGACTGACGACAAAATTGATACATTGTTTTGAAGAATTTAAATCTGATTGATATATATCCGATAAATATCAAAAAATGGATATATATCCGATTTGTTGGATATATAACGGATATTTTGATATTTATTATAAATATCGGATATTTTCGAACCCTGGTAGCGAGTCATCTTGCAGATTGCATACTATAGTAAGTGAGCCAGGTGACTCTTTTTGGAGCCTTCTACCAACCGCTGAATGTTAAATCAGTGAACCGGGCTTCCTTAGGAAAACCTGTGGTCGCGATGCCCTGGGTATAGATCGCTAGAAGGTAGATCCCGTAGATTTCATATAGGTAGTATAGGAAATATAATATTATGGCCCAATAGAACAAAACATACAATAGAAATCTTTTAGTCCGGAGTCGTATAGAAATAACATTAGCTTTACCTTTACAGTCACAACAGTCCACTGCTGGACAATAACATTAATCGGGTCAAATTTTATTTCCTAAACTATACCACACCGAAAGTTTTTCGATTAGCCTAAGTTTTAAATAATAGTTTCCAACAAATCAGTATTAGTTTTAGTAAACCGATACCATGATTTAGCAATTAGAAGTAACACGCTAATGGTTTTTCCTAAATTGCAAACTTTAAGTACCTAAATTATAAAGCAGGTTATTAAAAATCAATCGATTTAAACCAACCATTTGAAATGATTACAAAAACTTCTATTTACAACCTAAATAAGGATGTTTAAGATAAAATCTGCGCAAATCACGCATTAAAACTTATATTACAGCTGTAATGATAAAGCCAGGTAAATTAAAGCTTCTAAAAGGAAATGCCTAATAAAAAAGTAGTAAGGTATAAATTATAAGTGTAATGATATGACGAAGGTCTAATAATTTATTTTTTTGCGTTTAGGTGGCCTTATAACAGTCATGAAATTTCAGTTTGTTTGAATATACAAAGCGTTCGTCCTGTCCAGTATAAAATTCCGGGACTTAATCATCAGTTCCAAGTTCCGATCTCCACACGTATTCCGGGAGCCTTACGCCCTTAGGAGTCGGCTCGTAAATTGACTTTGATTCAAAGAAATCAAGATCAAAGTAACTAAACATTTGAAAGAATAAATATTTTGCTATAAAACAAAGAAACTGCCGGCGCCTCGTTAAGTGAGGTCCAATTACCATAATAACAATATCAAGTTGTTGTGTTCAATGAAATCAGATCAGTTCACGAACAACAATGCACAGCTCGCCGCGACATTGACACCTAAACCGCAGCCGGATCTGAGAACTGGTAGCCTGAGTTAACACTATACTATAAGTACAATACATACTGTGATACAGACACAGGCTGATCAAGGTATTTTCATGCCATATTTACCAGATCAGAATAGGGGTAGACTCACTCTACTTTGGCAACATAAAAGACACCTAAACCGCAGCCGGATCTGAGAACTGGTAGCCTGAGATAACACGATATAAGTACAATACATACTGTGATACAGACACAGGCTGATCAAGGTATTTTCATGCCGTATTTACCGGATCAGAATAGAGGTAGACTACTCTACTTTGGCAACATAAAAGACACCTAAACCGCAGCCGGATCTGAGAACTGGTAGCCTGAGTATACACGATATAAGTACAATACATACTGTGATACAGACACAGGCTGATCAAGGTGTTTTCATGCCGTATTTACCGGATCAGAATAGAGGCAGACTCACTCTACTTTGGCAACATAAAATACACCTAAACCGCAGCCGGATCTGAGAACTGGTAGCCTACACGGTATAAGTACAATACATACTGCGATACAGACACAGGCTGATCAAGGTATTTTCGTGCCGTATTTACAGGATCGTGCAAATGGTATAGGCGCCGTGTGGTGCCGGCTTAGAATAGCAGCACCCCATTTCGACCCAAGGGTGTCGTAAAAGGCGACTAAGGGATGAATCCAGGTAATGGGCAGCAGCGTTCCCTGTGAATGTCTACAACACCTTGCACTGCGCTCGCCAATCCGCCTGCCCAGTGTGGTGAGTATGGCAAAACCCCCCCAATTGGGGGAGACCCATATCCAGCAGTGGACTGTTCTGGTTGAAATAGATAGATAGATTTACCAGATCAGAGTAGAGATAGACTCACTTTATGACTAAGGTTTTGTAACATTAACGACGATTAAGATATTTTCAGTGAATTTTATGTCTAACATACGTGGTGTGCATGGCAAACATCCCCTTGAAAGAGGAGTATGGTTTTGCATGGGTGATATAAATGATGTTATCAAAGAAGTTTGATGAAAATAACTTTAAAGGTCTTGTCTTGCATAAAAATAACCGCAATGATGTAAATGAGCCACGAAAACTTGTTTTACTAATTGGTATCAAAATCAAGTCAGATACATTAACAATTCAGATAAAAGATAAAATAGAAACGTTATATCAAGATAGAATCTGAGATAGAACTTAAAGATCGTACTGATATTGATCGTAAAGATAACAAAGTAGATATTGATAACTAGAAAATGAAGCAGCCTGTACTACAACAAATGATGTATAAAAACAAGGTGGACCAGAGCAAAGCCTTGAATTCGGTCGTGAGACTGAAAGTGAAGAGTGGCTCTCGATCTCGAGTGACCTCACTTTGTATAAGAATTGGTCGCAGATTGTACAAGAATGCTTGTTAAAAACGTGTGGTACTTAGTCTTGAACACGACAAAACCGAATCGTGATTTATATTTAAAAGAATGTAAATTTAAGGACGTAGGTACAGAACATTTAAAGTATTTATTTACTAACTTAAAAAGTGCAATAATGAGGTCTGCTAAGGCACACAAGCAAAGTAGGTATAAGCAGAATATTTTTTACCCTCCTAAGAGCTCTACATGTCCATACTGGTTCTCTATAAAATAATTACTACTAAAAACTAATATAGCTAGAAGACGTTGCTGGTAGTGCTCTTGATGATGCTAGTTTTTCGCTAGCACCGTTATTTAAAAATGCAAGGTATTATAACTAACTAACTAAAAATACACAGCTATTTGGAACAGTCATCTTTTATCACCATGAATGCTAAGTTTACTACAAAACCATCATGCTGACGATGTATAAATACACGGGCGTGTGTTGTGCCCTCTCACTTATGCTTTTAAGAAGATGCATTATAACGATAAAGATAGGAATAAAGATAAACTTGTCAAACAAGCCTGAAGGAACCCTGATTATAATATTAATGGAGTCCTATTAAGTGTCAACCTAAGCGTTATCGATGTATTACTTGCAAGAAAATGAAGAGTTGACATTGCACATTCTTTCTACTACACAGGTAGAATTGAATTATGTACATACAAAGACAAATATACAACATGAGACAGGCACATAAGCTTGGTTTTTAAAAGAGATTTTTCCTATATTATCTATTCTTTTCTATTTGTGTATTAGAGTTTTAGACAGTACGAGATATGACATCCGTGCGGAAAATCTTTATAGTCATATTGAAACAATTTGAACACGCAGGTGTGTTTTATCCAATGGTTTCAACAAAAACTTTTACTTACATTAACAAACTCAAAAGCCAGCACTTCCGCACGCCCTGAGAACCTTATCCGAGCTCTCATATTTGCACTAATAAGGTTATCTGCAGCCCATTTATCTCAGAACCATCTCCACACTCGTGACCGCATAACCATGGTTTACGAAACCTCACAGGAAGACAGATGTAATCTGGAGGAAGAGAGCAATTCTGAACACGATTCTAGAGGCTTTGAGAAACTATGAAAAGATCCTTGACTTTTGTTGCAGAGGTTAGGCATAGATGAAAGATATACAGGATGTAAAAAAATCAACTGCAAATATTTTAAGGGGTGAATCTGCCCATGAAACTGAACAACTTTCCCCAAGAAACATAGGTCGAAATTAGAAAAAATAATTTGTACCCCCCATACAAATTGACTTGGCCGGCTGGTACATTTTGTATGGGAGGTCCAAAATTTTTTTTTCATATTTCGACCTATGTTCCTTGGGGAAAGTTGTTTAGTTTCACGGGCTGGTTCACCCCTTAAAATATTTGCAGTTGATTTTTTTACACCTTATATGTTGTAGGAAACATGGTAAACAATTAAAAGCACGACTGGGCTATTAAGGCTAGTCAAACCTTGGAATGTGGCGTTGGTGAAACGGATATCCAGAGTAGAGACCTTCTATTCAATATACTATAATGTACCTACTTGTAACTCCTTACTGTCCTTGTACTACTATGATAGGGACCATTTTTTAAATATTTACATTGGCAATGAATCGGAAGTAATTGGAGCAAAAACTTTAAGGAAATTTTCATTCAGATTTTTCTTACTCATAATCTGTATGACGCTGGACTCTTCGATCGTCAAATTGCTCAAGCGGCGTGGAAATAACTACGGCAATAACCGCCGAGAGTGAACACTAGGCATTTTCTTCGAGCGTGCCTCATCTCTGATCTGTATCGTCACGTTCACGTCCTTTCAATTCACTTAAAAATTATTTTTATTCCAGCTTGCTTTTGTAACAATTGAATAAGTTTGATACAGAAATCTGAACTTCGTCTTTAGATTTATTTATTTACAAACTTGTTCAAAGGCTAACCCGATAGCTAACGGGATCTTTGCGCGGCTTTTTGTCTACAGGTAGTGACTTTTCTACTAATTTTTAATAGATTCTGTTGTAAATACTTAGTCCATTGACTGGACATAAAGAACGGTCAATGAACTAACATGAAATCTGGCAATTTTCCACTTGGCGAACCATTTCTCAAACATCTGGCCGAAGAAATTGCACCAGGGTACTACTTTATCACCTTTCCTTTAAGTTTAAATTCGATTAAATAAAATGCATTTACAAAGTTGGTGGTCTGCTCCGGTGGCTGGTTAAAATGTCAAGTAAATTGCTGGTCAGTTCAGTACTTTTTATTAAGCTCAGGTTTTTTATCCTAGTGAATGAGAAATCGGGTGTTTCGTTTTGTACGTTTACGTAAAGGAATCGCAGAAAGTAGGTTACTAATTTCATGTTTCTACTAGTAATAAATGACATGCACAAAATACACTTGTAGTTGATAAAAATATAACGACAAACATTCTGGCGGTAAAACTAAGAGAATCTGACTAGTCGAATTTTGCCACCGGGAAACTGATGATATGGATATTAGTTTAAGATGAAATACCTATGCTCACACAAACAAAATTCTCTTCATATCCCATCTACTTACCTAGGTACATAGTCTTGCAAACTTTGCGACCTACATTTCTAGACATCTAGCCACTAAATATCAAGCCAAATGGCAAGGTTTATCAACACTACTGAAGCCATGACATTTACATTTCTATGGATTTCGATTAATTTCCAACTCCAACATAGGTAAATTATATGCTTAGGTACTTAGATATTACATCAATACCTGCATAATTAAAATTAAATTAAATACGTGTTACGAAGAATTCTGGTACAACATGTAGGTACTTTAATAATTTGTATCTTGCCTTGTGGGTGAAAACGCTGGGCGGGCTACTAGTTTGCTAATAAAGGAAAACAAATGCATTTTTATAAAGCAGACATGTACTTATTCATATTGAACGACATAAACAGTGTCGTTCTCAAATTCTGTCTATGGCCGTTTGCGTAATACACTTTCGTTCTGCGACACGACGAAATTTTCTTTCGCTTCATTAATTTTCTCGTTGATTTATGTAAAGAAGTGTTTCGTCACTGTCGTTCACGTCAATCATGATTTATAGAATACTAAATAAATGTGATAGGTTGAAAATTGGAGATTTTAAGTCATCTAAATATCCGTGCTAACCGCGGCACGGCGAAGTCATACCTACATTCACTCTTTCTGCGGTGTGAATTTTATTTGTTTGAGAAACAGAAGTCAAACTTGTACCTAGTCATATAGATTGCGCCGAGAGACTTCAGTCAGACGCGTCAAATCGTATGGATTTTATATATACCAATTCAACCTAATTGTATATTTAGAAGTGTTTCCGTTTTAATTGGCGTATTGTATTCAATACAAAAGGTCTACTTATATTTCAAAGTCTTAGATATCATGCTATGTAAATATCTTGCAATACTTTCGATTGTTCATTGTTAGGTATTCAAGCCAATAATAGACAGAGTCTAGGCAATTTTGACGTTTTTTTTAATGGGATCGGTCTTATTGACGTTGGAAGAAGTTCGTCAAAAAATTCCTGTTACTCTAAAGAAAAGTGTGAAAAAGTGTTCGAAAAGTGTTTTCAATGATGTTTAGAGTGAACAGTCAGAAATCATATACTACAAGCTTCTTCTTCTTTTGTGTGGGACACCTAGTCAACAAACGACTAAATGAACCGCGGTGTCAAAGTTTTTTAAACGCCTTCTAAGTTACAAAAACGTTCCTAACTTGAAAAAGGCCTTACAGAAACCTAGTCTCTTAGAGTTCAAGCACTTAAAACTGCGGTTTACTATTGCAGTGCTTAGTAGCAGTTAGTTACACAACGCTTATAAATCTTTCATAGTTGTTATATTTTGCACCATCGGGTTGCCTCAGAACCACTCTCAGTAATACTTTATCTGAGTACTAACTTAGAAATAATTATTTGTGAAGTATTTAGTCATGGCTTTGAATAATACTATAAAGTTTTATTTTTAGTGAGCAGATTTTTTTAGGATTGGATGAAAACTCGGCTTATGAATCCTTTCTGTGAACATAATTCACGAAAGTCACTATACAATGGAGCTGAAAACTGCTCTTAACTAAGATCACACAACACTGTACAACCGGTAACATTAAAAACAGAATATTTTTTATCTGGAAATCAGAAAACCGTAAGTTACAGTTACTTATAAAACAAGTTTTACCAAGCCCTTCTGACATACCACACCCGCCGTTATAAGCCATAATGCTGTAATGAACAATTTCGCCAACGAAACCTGTCAGCGAGACTGACAAAAACAGTACCCCTCCTTGTTTCTGTCTGGTTTTTATTATTTTTAAGTCGTGTGAGTTGTATCTAGTTCATAGTAGGGTCCAAGATCTAACCATGAGACCGTTAGATCTTCTACGTTCTCGGACGTCTACGTTGACGGAGACGTTTACTTCATATCATTTGACAGACCATACAAAAGCAATGTGAGCCTGTTCTATAGTAATTTGAATATAGCATCATAGAAGAAATCGAACCCACAACCTCCCTTTAAGAGTCGAAGACTCAACCACTAGACCATAATGGCGACAAGTGAGGTTGCGTGAAAGGGGACGGTTGAAACAAGCCAATCAGCTGTATAACGACTTGTTTACGGCTAAAATGGCACTGATATAATCGGCTGTAATTGTACGAATGACTCAACCAAATTTCCTTTGACTCCCAGTTTCATAAGCAGCAATCAGATAGGTAACACTACTAAACATCTTGGATCACGTTTATGTTAAAACAAGTTGACCGGCTCTAATAATGCTCTAAGTATGACAATAATAACACATATCGACCGATTTCATTTTCAAAACTGTCGCATACAAAAGCTACCTTGCAAAGGAAACCGAGCTTCCAAATCGTTCTGCCCATTGATGCTAAGGTACCTCAAAATAAGGTACCTCACCTTATTTTGATGACATTGTTCTGTTCACGTTATCATTACTATTGTTTATGTACTGTATAACCTTGTCCCGTTTTCAAATCACCCCATCACAGACTTTTGTCAAGCAATGACCTCAACCACCTCATTGTATTGTTTTGTTTACAATCCGAAAAATCATATTCCATCAAAACCTGAACATAAAGTAAAGATAAGGGGTCAAAGAACAGTGGTTCGCCAACATGATAATTCTGAATGGTGTCACGGGCGATTATCGCTTGCGCTTGCGCAACAAAAACTACAACGCGGTGTAGTAGTAATGTCTGCGGCGTTCCCATGGGCGGCGCAAGCCATTATAGAGCTAATTGAGCACTTACTGTAGATAGCACCAGCTTTTTAAATCCATAAGCCATTCCGTTGTTTGGTTATAGCCACTCGGCATGATACCAACGGGACATGGTCACAGCTATCAAGGGACGATTAATCCGACTTAATGATTGGAAAAAAACGAAGATAGAACAATAACGATGACGATTGAAAGAATTTGAATCTATTGAAGATACTTCATGGCAATTTTAACGAAGATTTGCTGACGGTAAAATTAAAAATTTAAAAGAAACTTTACACTTGAGATCTAGAATTGGATCCGTCAAAGACGATTAAACGTAGAAAACAGTTAAGCACGAGTAAGTTGTTATTTCTTAAGTAAACGTTAACTACCTACGAGCCGAAGGCGATAGCGGTGCAGCACAGAAACTCGCATCGATCAAGTCTGTGACCACACCCACCGCATTTACAGCACTTTACACCAACATGAGCATACACCGCACTACAAGTCTTTATGAATGTCCCCAACCTATCGATCACAAGAATCTACCAATTAATCACTAAGTAGATCGATTTCATCTACAGGACAGGACGCCGGCAACAGCTCTATTTAACACGATTTTCCATACACCAATCAAGAATAACCAGTTTACGTTGATCTCTTGAACGCAGCCAGTACACGGCCCAGCCAAATCGAGCGACAAGTACGCCACATCTCGCAGTCTCTCTCCTTGAACGCAAAGAAATCTCTCCTCGACGGCGCACGCGACGATTTCACATACACGCCTTCACACATATATGTATGTGTTAATGTGTTTACGCCTAGCCGTCTGCAGTTTTTTGCATGCTAGAAACGCAGTTGAAATGGGTGAATGATTGGCTTTGTAGGATACGGTGCGGCGTTAAATCTTTGCATTTTCTCTGTCATACCGGTATGGCCGTCAATCACGATGTCTGAGATGCTTTTTTGCATTGATACGGATACGGCCTTCCGCACATCTTTATTACGATCTTATTGCCGATCCATATCTAAGGAATTTCTTTCATAAACATTCTACACGTAATACTGTTGTTTATATTTGACACACGCACATGACATACCGAATCTTTTCGCAATTGGGTAGGTATGTCATAGGTCAGTCATGTAAATTCCGCTTGCGGCGGCGGCGACGCGACGTTATGAACTAAACTGCCCTGTTGCAGAGTTGGCTTGTCAGTAATGGAACTGATTAGTTAATAGCTAAATAGTTTCTTCGTCTGGGACTTCGAATAGATGAACAACCCAATAATATACCATTTGTAGAATAAAGAGTGTCTAACTAACCACTTTCGTGTTGTAAGTTCGCTTTTTCTATAGCACCTTTGCCTACATTTCTGCGACCTCTAAGTTTGTTAAGAATTGTTAAATAATCAGAATATTTGGTGCAATTTATATTTGTCCAGGTACACAAAAACGACACTTTGTTATTCTGACTTTTGTCTCACACATATTATTATAACAATTTGGTTAACAACCAAAACATAACAAGTGTTTTAAGGTCACTATACTTAGACCTCGGAACAATGTATATGTCAATATGATAGACGTTTTGACAATCGTCAGTGCACGTTTTGTGACTTTTATGTGGACGGAATACGTTTCAAAATTATTGTTTTAGATGGTTCGTTCTTGGGTATTACTCGTATACGAGTATCGTAATATTGAACAGTTATAATCGTTGTGGGTCAGGACAATGGGCTAGTTGAATACAGGTTCCAAACAATATACAGGACGTAGAAAATTTATCTGGGAAAGAAAGATATTTCAAACCTTTTCATGACACTTAACTTTCCCAACGTTAGGTCAAAATATTGGAAACCATTTTTGGACTTTGACTGACAAATTGCGTATGGAGGTCCATTTTTTTTCCTTATTATTATGACCTCCATTACGTATGAAAAGTGTTCTGTTTAATGGGATTGTGCAACCTTTGCAATACTTATAACCAATTATGATGTTAACACAATAGTATTACAAATTGCATTTGGACCAACTAATTCAACATTACTGCAGCCGCAGCAGCCGTGAGGTGCCGGAGCCGTGTGGTGCTGGCTTAGAATAGCATCATCCCATTTTTACCCGTGGGTGTCGTAAAAGGCGACTAAGGGATTGATCCAAGGAATGGGCAGCAGCGTTCCCTGTGAATATCTTCAACACCTTGCACTGCGCTCGCCAATCCACCTGCCAAGCGTGGTAGTATGGCAATACGGGGGGTAATATAGGGGAGCCCTTTGTCCAGCATCGGACTGTTGTGGCTGTAAAGGTTAGAGAATTCAGCATTAGATATCATCGGTTTCTTCACATACACTCTTAAACCTTAAAAAGTTTTTATTTATAACATCCTATACCTATATCATAGTGCCGGAACCTATTGAGTACAATGGCCGTTGGCAATTAGAGGTGTTTCGGTACAGTCACGACTGCAAGTGTTAACGGCTGTGATGTGCTTTCCGCAAATCTTGATCAACTAAGTAAGGGCCCACACTTGACGTCCGTAGTGCAAAAGAAATATGTAGGTATACAGAATGTTAGGGACGGTGCACCGAAAACTTTGCAGGCATCATCAGCCCAGCAAACTGAACAACTTTTACTATAGAGCCAATGGTGACTTTGTATGGGAGGTCAGAATTTTTTTTTCGTTTCCCACCATTGGCTCCATAGTAAAAGTTATTCAGTTTTATGGTCTGAGCACGCCTGCAAAGTTTTCGTTACACCGTCCCTAACATCCCGTATTGCAGCTAACTAACATGTAACAGAGGTAGATGTTGATGTTGACGCAGGAGCAACGTATTCAAATTTGTATGGATCATTCCTTACATTTGACAGATGCATGCGTCAGTGCTGCGCTAAAAATGCGCAAGAAAGGACTTAAAGTGGGGTTCCCGCCCATGGTTTTCGACATAGTCTATTTATATTGGTGGTTGGCTATAAACAAGTTTAGCTCTAAAGGTCTGTTTCGGTCGAGGAAGTGAAATGGTCTTGCAAGGGACATTTTCCTAAGGGGCAGTTTCGTAAACGGGCGAAGTAGGATTAGTAAGCTTTGACAGTATTCTTATCTACTGTACCTGTTCCAATCTACTCTACGGCGCTGAAAAATGCCAGTTTGTTACTTGAAAAACTTTGGAAAACGCTGCTAAAACCATGTGTGTAATTCTAGTATTGTCGCTATAATTTCCTCTTCTCTTTCTTTCAAGCCCAAAGCCAAGATTACTCACATCACATAATTTGACTGAACAATATACACCCTAGACAACCTAGACTAGAGAATCACTTAACGAAGCTTATCAGCCGACCAAACAGTATGCAACCACAACATGAGTCATAGCACGGTTATTTACCCACAATTATGGGTAATTACTAATTTATCCACAATTACTGACCACACTTCTTCTTACACGATCGGACACGACGGCACATAGAAAGCCAATTATTACATACGTAGATACGTACTTTCGAAAATTTCACTCTATGGATTTCGTAACATGGCAATTTTGGCATTGTGCGATGTGGTTTACCGGTATGGGCAAAGAATGAGAATTACATGGCGGTAATAACATCATTTCGGAATGAGAACATACATTATGGTCACAATACCTACTTTTTTGTGTAAGAGCCTACCACAGTAATGAAATCCATTCAAAAGAAAGCTTGATGCCATTTTTGGGACTTTTTCTTTGACACGTGTTGAATCGCACTGTTGGAAATACAGTTCTGAATGCCGTATGGTTGAAATGTGGCATCAAAGATAGTCGTCATAAGTATCAATAGGTAATAGTTTTAAAATGAACTTGGCTTTGTGTTTGTCTGTCTACTGTATGGATTCTGCTAAATTCTTCAAAACTACGCAATGGATTTTGATGTGGTTTTTAGAGTCATTCAAGAAGTCCAGTCAGGTATGTATCACGTCATCAATCATTCAATGCATCTATGGTCAATACCGAAGCATAACTTCCTGCACCTCTATATAAGCCTTTTAATTTAATATTCTTTTATTTTACGAAATGTCGTGTCAAAGTTATAACCCGCCTGCCTGACATTGGCTTGTCAACTAGTCGTTTAATATCGTAGTCGTGGGTGGACCGAACTGCATACCATTATGCACGAGAGCCTTTGTCCAACACGTTACTCGATTTTTACGGAGCGGTAAAGTTAAAAAAGAGAGCCTATCGCTACTGGTTTATATTTTAAAATGTTCTGGGTTTACCTGTACTATTATGTATTCTGTGGTTTGAAACACATTGGTACGTAGCGTTTATTTGAAAAATACATTATACCTACTCTATTCACAATAACGAACTAGTAACTATAGCCACAGAATACATAATAGTCTATAGCGTCATCTTAAACGTATTTTTGGGTGTAAGTAAAAGGGATAAATGTCAATTTAGTACTAGCGCTAAATGGCGAAGGGCTCATACATGCCGAATTTCACCAGCTTCCCATACCTAATCTCAAATCAAACTACTTTCATTTTGCACATTTTTTGGCTCCGTCAGCCTTCGTTATCGTGAATAGGTACATATATCTTTACGCCCTTCTGTAGACTTTCAAAACTAAAATATATAAGTACCTACACACTTTTTCAATGGGCACATTTTCCCCAAAGCATGAGTCGATAGTAAATTACAAAACTATTTTTCTCCAAAATTGGCAATATAATAAAAAGATCTGCATTCAAACCTACACAACAACCTTGGCACTGTCTCTACAAGACTAGGGTTCGAGACCAAAACAACATCGGCATATAAAATATCCGAAAGTATCACTGATACTGTGTAGGCGAAGAATGCACTGAGATGGCTATTATACATTTCAATTCGGCATACATTGCGGGATATCTTAAGTTTATTGCAATGACGCCCATACAATAACCAGCCATGCATGCTAAATCGAACCCTGACTGTATGGAGGTGTAATAACCACTTGAACCGCAAAGTAAACAACTCTTAAAAACACTTAAACCAAATAAGAACCGGCACGAATGACTGAGCGATATTCTTACCTTGACTCGCATTGCTCCAAAAAACATACTTTGTACTACTAAATCAAATTAAGTAATAATGGTGAAACCGGGCCTTAAGTAGACCATTTAAACTTGCTCTACCTGGTAAACTATGAGATTTTTGAGCCAGAATGATTAGTGAAATTAAAAGCAGGTTAATTGTATAGAAAGTTTGAAAAATGGTTGCGGAAAATTAAGTGATCTTTGATTATTTTCATCAGGAATTTCTTTTATCTTGACAAACGATTAATCATTATTAGCATAAACATTTCTACATTTTAAAACGTCTTTTAATTTTTTATTAACGACAGTTTTCTTGCAAATGTTTAAGATTTTACCGAAATATTATTATACTTCAAACTCTACCCTTTAACTTTTCAACGTGATTCATATACGCTCCTAATAAAGAACATCTAAAAGTTATGGATTGCTTTATGGCCTAAGGCCATACATTACTGAGATAATCTTTAGTCGTTATTTAATTACATTACCCCGCCAACAGGCTTCGATAAGGCGTGCACTGCTGGTTCTTTTATGGATGATATTAGATTGAACTCAAGGTAATCAGCAATGTATGCCGAATTGGCAGTCATGCGACCGACAGACCTGACAGTCGACACACAAAGCACACCGGCAGATGATCGAAGCAGACAATAAAAATAAAGTGGGCCAAAGTTTGTGCCCTTGAGCCATACGTGAGCTTGACGTAAATATACATGCAACGTGCTCAACTCGATATAGTGTTTGCGTTTGAAAATAAACAGCGGAACGATAGTATTGATTTGAAGTTGAAACTCACCAGGGTAAAGTTCAGTATTGGAGTAGTTGTATATTTCAACATTCGCGAAAAATATTTGATGTCTTAATCTAACAATCTGAAATTCCGCGCCTGTGACTGATTACCTATTTAGAGATATAGATACCTATATTTCGTCCAAACTTCTCACGAGATACCTATAGGTACGGTCAAGTGACAATGAATGACATAATCATAGAACCTAGATAATGAAAAATTCTGTAGCTCCACATAGGTACAGTATTGATTCAAATATGATATACTGAAAGAAAATATCTACGTAAGTCCCTGTTTATTGTTTTGTGCAGCCGACCTTCGTATGCTACATGTTAAGCAACTTTTTCAGCGACTTTTTCTATTTATTTGCTACTTATTCACATAGTGCAACCTGTAACTATCATGTTTCAATGTCATACAGTGTCTCTATCAAATTAATTCACCGCAACTTTTTGCTGGTAAAATAATTATTAAATACGACGACCGGGAAGTATTGATAAACGACTTTTTTGTGCAATATCAATTACCTACTTATTTTGTAAAGCTGAAAATAATGGTAAGCCGTTAAATAACTCAGTCTTTCGAAAGGATTGTAAAGGTTGTATTTTAAAAGGTAAGTCATGTAAGAGGTCTCGAGTACGCCTCACATTTCCATACCGAATCTCCATACAAATGATTGTCACTTTCAAGTTTCAAAATGGCCGTGTCACGCTATTGTCTTTAAGTTACCATAGGCCATACTTCACACGTTTATGTGCCATAAAAACACATGGTATTGTTTTGTTATTTTTATTTACCTTTTCATTGTAATTCATTCATTTTCGAGTTTGACACTGGCTCAACGAATGATACGATGAATCCTGGTGCTAATATTTATTCAAACCACCTTCTAGGTAAAGGAGCTGCACATTATTGTAGCATATCCATATTTGCAAAGAGACCAGACATTTTGATCGACCGAATCGCAAATATTGCAATGGTATTTTGGCAGATATTAAGACTTTATTTATCGATAATACACACTTCTTCTTATACTTAAGAGCTCATTGCTCTTGCCAGGAGATTGACCACAATTCTCTCCGTTTTCCATCGTCTCCTTATAAATGATATCTTAATAAACCATATCATGAATGAGTAATGCCTTGTGACCTGTGCCTACGGCTGTGACCAGCAAATCTTATATTTCAAATATTTCAATCTCTTAATCTATTCCATATTTGAATTGTGCAATTTTGTTTGCCACAGCTATCCTAAGGCTAAATATAAATAACTTTATTATTGTAGTAGGTTCTATGCCTACCTTGAGTCATAATGACTTCATCTAGATCCGCTAAAATATAGGGTAAAGAGTACAGTTGCCGACCGCTCGTCCTGGAATTAGCATAGCCCTTTACTTGCAAAGAGCAAGGCGAAAATACATTGCATCATCGCTTGCCTTAGTCACGATTAGGGTTACCATGCATTTTGATTATACCAGACTGAGTCAAGTCACTTGATTTGTCAGACGGTAATTAAGAGCTCTTTCCCAGTTTCTTGGCAAGCCAAAAACATAAGATGAAACTTACTCGAGTCGTCGTCGCCAAGACACACATGAGAACGATTCCTCGCACTTACAGATTTACATCAACTGTTCAGCTATCCAAAATGTTGTTGTGGTTGTTATGGTTTATAAAGACATTTGCCTGATAAATCGAATGTAAACGATACACATATAGTCCTTTTGTCTGACATACTTACTAAGAATCTCATACATAGTAAAAATAGATTATTTTGTAAGATAGTTTTCATCATCATAATTTAAGTGTCCATTTTCATATTTTTCGTGTGCGATTTTTATGCGTAAAGGTTTGTCTGAAAAGTCCAACTTTCAGCTTTGATGTGGCAACCCTAGTCACGATCTTATCTGGGTTGCCTTTTACTTGTGTGTTTAATATGGAATAATAGCGTATACATTGCAACAGTGACAGCTACCTTATTTGAATCTGAGAGTGTAGATACGAAAGATATGGGGTATTACAGCCTAGATGGTGTATGGACAAATGGAGTAAGGTTGTTGAACTTATCAAGGGAAACGAACCTATGTAAAAGATCTACCTACATAGTGTTTACGTATGTAGATATCAAAGGTAAAATATAACTAGTGACCAATATCAAAAATGCAAAACGGGCTGGTCATAATGGTCACTAGTATTTTAACATAATTATTTTTCATATTTTTTTTTCTTTATAAGTAGGTACTCACTTAAGTTTCTATAGTCTGCAAATTCACAAATGGCGCATCAAAAAATAGTAGCCATATACCAACAACTAGCTTTAATAGAAATAAATAAGCAAAAATAGGCAGTATACTTTATGACTGCAGCATTTTCAAGGTGCAAGGTGTCAGTTTTTGCAGTCTAATATTTGTTTGGCACGATTTTAGACGTCCTCGCGTCATTTTACACTATTTTATTAACGTTTTAGCAAAACCTTAGTGTCAGCACGTATCAGCTAAAAGTGGCCTAGAAAATTGCTTTACAATTTTGAAATATGACTAGGCAGACACTAGGTAAGGTAGATACTTAATAGAAAATCACGAAAAACTTGTTATGCTCAGTCCACGACGTCAAACAACTTTGGTTGTTGGCGAAAAAAAAACAGTTCTTTGTTGTTCTAATATATGTAGATCTATTAGTAGATCTTATATACTTATGTATAAGCTCTCTGTCTGTTATACTAATCAATTTTGAAATATTATTCTTAATTAGATACTAGGAAGGTATTTCTCACAAACGTTTTGCCATAAATTACTTATCAAAGACAAAGCATTGTAAAGATTAAACCTACGTTCGCAAGATTTATAGGTCAATCAGGCCATACTAACAATCTTGACCTAACGATTGGAAATGACGTCACCTACGTCCAAATATTAAGGTGAAGTCACCTAAAACGGTTATGATCACATTCGATCTAACCTTAAAAGAAACAAGTTTCACTGATTCCACCGTTTTATGTCGGGTCAAACGGTATTTTTGCGCGGCTGCATTTTTTCCATATAGAAATACCGATAAGCGTATAATTTTGTGAGTCTGCTAAAAATCAGTTATAGAAAAAGGCAGTAACTGTACTGTAACTAATATGATTTGGAGGTATTATTTTATTTGGATAACTTGGATCGTAAGCAGCACTTGTAAGGCAGCTGGTAATGACTGGATGGCAAAAATGGGAAATTTGTACCGTATCCGGCGTACCCTGGGGAAGGCCTATGTCCAGCACTGGACTTTAGCCGATGTGTGATGTGATGTAATTTAACTTGAACACTATAATAGTATCTATATTTTCTTATCTGTATGTAGTTTACTTGGCAATAATTACAAGTTCAAACTCTTGCACAAAAACTACATGATTGCAGGTAGGTACACGTTTGTAAATGAGCATGTACATTAACAAAATGACCAAACACCTGCCGAAGCCATTAAGTTATTGTAAGTAAGTAGGTAGGTACCAAGTGAAATAAAAAACTACCGGAAGTTTACAAGGCTACTGGTACTAAAGCATAACGGATGTTATACATACAATGCTCACACAAATCGCGTCGTAATAGTTAACTGTTGAAAATTGAAATAGATTTGAATGGGATGACGTTGAATAATCACTAAGTTTTGTTTGATAAATAAACAAGTACCTATCTACAATACAATTAAGCACTAGTATCCACTAGCTACTAAATCACGAAATTCAAAAATGAATGAATATGGTAGAGCCTGAATAGTTTAGTTCACACATAACGTCAAAACATCTGTCAAAACATTTGACAAAAACTAAACCGTTTAAGTTTTTAGGTTTTCACGGTTGTTCACAACACTAAAATTATTGTTTAAAACAGGATTATTACCGTGATAATATTTTTGTTGATCCCGATATTTCGGGGCGGTTGCACTAAACCGTTTGACAGACGCATCCGTCAACACAACGTTGGGCATGCGTCGTCGTATTTACTTAAGTACTTGGGATTAAAGTAGAAATTCTCATTTTCCTAACGCTCTGATAGCGCAGCGCAAAAATAACGTCGAAACGTGTAGGAAGGTAAAGCGCCTATATGCTGAAGATTACAAAATGTTTCAATAGAAGCATGCAAATATGAAGAAACAAAATTCTTTGCTTCCCAAAAGTGGGACATTTTCTTATTATACATTACCTATAGGCCGTGTCAAAACTACTCAATCACAAATTTCTATATAACTGTGCACATCCGCATAAATATACCTCTACAATTACAACAACAAAAACTAAAGCGTGCGAGTCCTTTAACAATAGAAATACCTATCTCGAGTTCAAAGCGTTGTGTTTCTGCTGAGGAAGGAAGGCAAAATGACCTCTAGCTCTTTGGTAATAAGATTAATAGTCCCGGAAAGTGTGTGGAAGAGAGCAGGTGATTGTGAATGGAGTGTGAAGGAGTGGTGCCCAAAGTTTGTGGCGCCTAGGATAGCATAGCGTTTAGAGACCTATTTATTTTGTAAGAGTAACAATTATCGTCATATCGTTTGGGCCAGACACCAAGTCGAAGCCCAACTTGATGAAAAACTGTTTCAAACCATCAACTAGGTATCTAAGGGTCCTAACGTAAGAATTGAAGGCATGCATCGTGAGAGAAGGTGATAATTTGACCTGATTACTTCTGCCTGCTTCATTCTACCCCATGTACGTTGCTCTACTTTTAATAACTGCCGTTGAAATTCTACAGATTTTCAAAAAGTACCTATGTCGCAAGAAACTTTCAATCAGTATAGGCAGAGGGTGACACAGTTTATATTACTTTACATACACCGAGGTTAATCTTTTCAGCAACAACCAAAAATGCATCGATATGGCCACATTTTGCGCTGGAAAACCTTCAAGACCTTTTGCCATTGATTCACAAGATAAAGCTTATTTTTGACCCCAAAGTTTGAGAACCAGTGGTGTAAAATATAAACAATGAAGGAACAAGAAACACGGAAACGTTTCGACGCCTCGAGTCGGGTTATTTACAGGAGGGAGACAACAATAGGCTGTTTAGAACAATTAAACGTCAACTTCTTGCTTTAATTGGGTAACAATAACAAATGACATTCGACATTTTTGACGTTCTCGTTTCGCTAATAACGTGTTAAGTAAAATAAGTAGGATTTAAAATATCTTGAAATCGTAGTTTAGTGCAACGAGAACTATGAAAAAACTTGCAGCAAATTCTTTACGGGATGAATTTGTCCATAAAACTTGAAAAACTTTGATCGAGAAAATTAAATATAAATAAGTAGAAGTATAAAAAAAGTGTTGCGGTTTCTATGGAAATAAATTTAACCTACAATTAAATTATAAATAACCTATAAATAGGGTCATTAAATAAAACGCCTAAAAATATTTTTTAAAGTTGGTTATTATTTATGTGTGAAAATAACGCGTATGACATTACTAATAATTATTAACTTTCTTAAAGCAGTTAACATTGAGCAATCTTATTTGTACTCCTGCATGAGTTAGCTACACCTACTCTACATAAGCACTTACTATACAAAAAATTGTGTTCTAAATTGCGTGCGAATTTTCAATCATTTTCGTTTATCATGCAACGTTTGATAAAATTGTTTCGTAACTTAAAGTAAGGCTATTATCTAGTTTTATTTCGAGGCAATTCCCATATTCATAGGGCATTGTGTTAGAGTAACAATGCATAACAATATCTATCAACTATTTTAGTTGTTTCGTGGAGGAAAAGACTATTGTGTTCTAAGTTATAAATAAAAACAACATTTCTGTTATGTTTATCTTAGAGCAGTTTATGCAATTTCGGATAATTATGAAATAAATGTGACGTACTCAACTTTATGATTTTAAATTAGCTTAAGTACCTAGTTACCAGTCGAGCAGCGCTCGCCAATCCGCCTATCAATCGTGGTGTGTATGGCAATACCCCCCGAAAGGGGGAGGCCCATAAGTCCAGCAGTGAACTGTTGTGCTTGTTGTAGAAACTAGTAGTAATAGTTGTACCTAGATAGCTGTCATGTACTAAGTGCCACTTTTGACTTTTGTATTGATCACAAATATCTATCAATTCTTTCGTAACTACCTATAGTGCATAGCAGTTTTCATTTCTCGTGAAAAACTTAGTTCATTTGGTATTTGTTTTTTATTTTTTAACTTACAACTACAATTCTACCTTCCAAATTATTGTATTAAAAAAACACAAGTGTCTAAGTTATAAGTGCCCTCATGAGAACATTTTTCTTAAAAACTTCTGCAATTCACGCCACAACTAAGATTAATGATACTCATTTCAGACAAAAGGATGTATAAATAACAATTTGCAAGATAATAAAAATAACAAGGAAGTAATAAAGGAAGTTAAGTCCTTCAAGTACTTTTTGTTATATGATTTTTGTTGATTTTGTGAACCAAGTACCGAATAAAATATTTTTATTGTACTTATTAAGTATGATCTAAAGTTCATTCTTAAGTTTTCATAAAAAAGCACTTTAGTCATGTCATAGGCATTAAAAGATGATGAAAAAGATGAAACTTTGTGAAATTGTTGTTAATATGGCTAAGTCAAGTTACTGCAGGCAGGACCACCCGAAAGATGGCTCTGTGCTTCACAAAGTTAGGTCGATGTATTTCGGCCTTTCGTATTCAGTCGTTGTCTAAAATATGTATGGGTATCTCTCACGACAAGAGATTTATAAATCGAGATAAGTATAAGTACAGATTTATTTTTAAAAACTATATTCGAATGAAAATAAAGTAGAAATTTGTATTTTCCTACGCATGCGTGAAGCAGCGCAAATAAACGCACAAATGGACATTGCACACGGACAACATCAGTCAGGTCGTTCGTCGACTGGACCTCCCACAAGTAAAAAGATGTACGTACGTATCTATATAAATCGATCTGTATTCCACATTTAAACGGGATCAGCGCCAATAGAGGTGAGCCAATAGCATCGGTGAATGCAAAGGTCTGCGCGAGGCCTAGATAATGAACCCACTAGTCGTATCGGTGAATACAAAGACAGTCAGGTTGTTCGTCGACTGGACCTCCCACATGTATAAAGATGTACGTACTTATAAATCGATCTGTATTCCATATTTAAACGGGATCGGCGCCAATAGAGGTGAGCCAATAGCATCAGTGAATGCAAAGGTCTGCGCGAGGCCGCCGCCGCGAGGTCCGGCGCAAGCGCATTTCCAACATTTGTATCACGACTTGTGCTGTGGAGCCTTGAGACTGTTACCGTTTGTACTGATGTCAAAATATACATAGTACACCTTGTATATACAGTGTGTTGCCGGCAAGCAATAAATGCCAGTTTAGTTTGAATAAAAAATCTTTTACTTTGGGGCCATATGCGAAGCGACGGAAGAGAAATCTACTGTTCTATACATTTTGCTCAAATAGGTTTGATGTTAGGTTTTTCTATGGACCAGCTGTTTTTTTTTTCGTGATTTAGCAGAAGGACCCACAATAATAGCCTGCTTTGCCGGTAACACACTGTATAAGACTTCTAGAAATAAAATCAAATCACGTGAATCCTCAACTTTTATGAACCCAGTTGATACGCTTGCAAAGTCTGTGTAAATACCTAAGCTAAAAACTATATTTAACCGCAAGAAACTTCTTTTGTACCACGACTTGCGTAGATTTGCAGCCTTGAATTGAAACTGTTACTGTTTCTTGATTTCACGGTGTACAGTACTGTAATAATGTCAAAATGTAGGACATGTTGAAATTAAATCAACCTGGTGCAGGTATTTTACAAAATCTTACCAAATCTTTTCTTACCAAAATATCAGAAACCAAAACGTTCTAAGCAGTAGAGTTTCATTTCTATTAACAAAACACAAATCGAAACTGATATTTTATAATTAATTAATGATTCACCTATTAAAACCGGTCAGACTATTTAATTAACACAATAAAATAAAGACCAAAATGTAAGCGGATTTAGGTATTTATAGTCAACGGCCAAAGAACCGCATTAAACTGGAAATGTCAAGCAAGGTACGTAGGTACTATAAACTTGTAGGCGATGGAGGAATTAAATGTTAAAGCAATACTGCAATAACTTGAACCAGCTTTGTATAGCAAGACATCGTCTACCTACAGTTTCAATAATTAAATCGTAGAATTTAAGACTGTGTAAGATATAGATAACTAGATGTTACCGGAAAGTTTTAAAAAATCGCGACCGTGATACGCGTGCGTTTGGGCACTAAATCTGCAAAAGAATACAAAGAAAGGTGATACAAATAGGCTTTCAATCTTATAAAAAATCTGCGGTACTTCTCTTTTATTAAGAGTTATATTAAAATTGACGGTTTCTACTTCAACCATTGACATAGATCACTTGTAAAATAGGTAATCAGGTACCCGGTATTAACATTTATGACATTGCTGCGAGTACCATATGCAATACATTTTACAACTGATTATATGCAAATGTTAGTAGGTAAACTAGGTAATTTATGTAAAGACTGCATGATGCGTTATCTTCACACGTGGTGTGGTGCCACGAAATGTTGGTGTATGGCGAAACTTTGCCTCCTCACATTTCAACGCGCTAGATTACTAGTTGGCTATGATACTGGCATAGTTTTGTAAGATTAAACATAGGCAAATTTTGAAACTCCAGATTTAACCGGGTGGTTCGTAAAATGACTTTCAAATGAATAAACAAATTATTGTTAAACAATGTAATAAATAAATAAGCTAAGAAAATGAAGATGTCAAAAAGAATTGAACCCTCCAACAGATTTAATCGGGAGGTTCGCAAAATGAGTGTCATAGGTATAATGAACAAATTATTGTAAAACAATGTAATAAGTAAGCAAAGAAAATAAAGATGTTAAAAACCAAAATACTATTAAATCTTCCTCAAATTAGTTTTGTGTAAGAAATTGACGTTTAAGTCATTGTGTGGTTTCGTACTTAATTGAATGAAAATGGTACTATCATTATATTATTACAAGAATATTACCTGATAATGAAATCGACGATTACAAAAGTTTTGTACATATCTCAATTTTTTTATTCTTAGTACAAACTTTTGCTGCTGTCGTTGGTATTGGAGTATTTCTCCGGACCATGCAAATTCACGTGATTTCTCTGGCGAATTTGAATTTTGAGTTAATTGAAATAATACCAATAGATATTGAAAACATATCTCAAAAGATAAAAAATTATAGCTTTGGCCCTCGTTTCTCACTTATAGTTCCAGAGAAAAACAAGTTTAAAAAAATCTCGCCAGAGAAATCAATCAAATAGGACAGAGAAATCAAACTCGTAACTTGAATTTCGTTATTTGTATCATTTACTAATGTCAGTCATTATTTATCGTGCCTATTGTCTGCTCGCAGGCTTGCCACAGACCCAGCCACCAGGAAGGCTAGCGTGGCTGTTGTCTGCTCGCAGGCTCGCCACAGACCTAGCCACTGGGCAGGCTAGCGTGGCTGTTGCCTGCTTGAAGCGCTGCGAGTAGAAGCGGCTACAGACCTAGCCACCTAGCAGGCTAGCGTGGCTGTTGTCTGCTCGCAGCGCTGTGAGCAGAAGCGGCAACAGACCTAGCCACCGGGCAGGCTAGCGTGGCTGTTGTCTGCTCGCAGCACTGTGAGTAGAAGCAGCCACAGAACTAGCCACCTAGCAGGCTAGCGTAGCTGTTGTCTGCTCGCAGCGCTGTGAGCAGAAGCGGCAACAGACCTAGCCACCGAGCAGGCTAGCGTGGCTGTTGTCTGCTCGCAGCGCTGCGAGTAGAAGCGGCCACAGACCTAGCTACCTAGCAAGCTAGCGTGGCTGTTGTCTGCTCGCAGCGCTGTGAGCAGAAGCGGCCATAGAACTAGCCACCGGGCAGGCTAGCGTGGCTGTTGTCTGCTCGTAGGCTCGACGCAGACCTAGCCACTGGGCAGGATAGCGTGGCTGTTGCCTGCTCGCAACGCTATGAGCAGAAGCGGCCACAGATCTAGCCAACGGGCAAGCTAGCGTGGCTGTTGTCTTTTTGCAGGCTCGCCACAGACCTAACCACCAAGCAGGCTAGCGTTGCTGTTGTCTTCTAGCAGTGCTGTGAGCAGAAGCGGCCACAGACCTAGCCACCGAGCAAGCTAGCATGGCTGTTGCCCCCAGGCAGGCTAGCGTGGCTGTTGTCTGCTCGCAGCGCTGCGTGTAGAAGGGCCACAGATCTAGCAACCTAGCAGGCTAGCGTGGCTGTTGTCTGCTCGCAGCGCTGTGAGCAGAAGCGGCAACAGACTTAGCCACCGGGCAGGCTAGCGTGGCTGTTGTCTGCTCGCAGCGCTGCGAGTAGAAGCGGCCACAGACCTAGCCACCGGGCAAGCTAGCGTGGCTGTTGTCTGTTTGCAGGCTCGCCACAGACCTAGCCACCGAGCAGGCTAGCGTTGCTGTTGTCTGCTAGCAGCGCTGTGAGCAGAAGCGGCCACAGACCTAGCCACCGGGCAAGCTAGCGTGGCTGTTGTCTGTTCGCAGGCTCGCCACAGACCTAGCAACCTAGTAAGCTAGCGTGGTTGTTGTCTGCTCGCAGCGCTGTGAGCAGAAGCGGCCAGAGACCTAGCCACCGGGCAAGCTAGCGTGGCTGTTGTCTGCTCGCAGCGCTGTGAGCAGAAGCGGCCACAGACCTAGCGACGGGGCAAGCTAGCGTGGCTGTTGTATGCTCGCAGGCTCGACACAGATCACAATTGTACAACTACACCACATGTGGTAAATTTTTTGAATAAATTGAATTGAATTGACCTAGCCACTGGGCAGGATAGCGTGGCTGTTGCCAGCTCGCAGGCTCGTCACAGAACTGATTGATTTTTCGGGCAATTTTTTTGACTTCTCTGGCATTTTCGCCAGAGAAATCAATGCCAGAGAAAGCAAAAAGTAGTGATTATTTAGAATAACCCTTAAACCGTAAGCGAATATAATCGTTATTACACAACCAGCTCACCACCCAAAAAGCTACGTTTCTTTAACAAAATCAGAACATTATGACTGATCAATTAATTATTAACTTTACCAGAGAACTCAAATGTATAGGTGTACCAAAGCCAGAATAACACTTGATTACCTCGATGAATCCAAATGTAACATCGAGTCACGAGTGCACACACTCCGCTGCTGCGGCGTTACTGACTCTTTTGAGCGGTGGGGATGTCGACAGCGTAGCTACAAAGACTAGTGATGTGTGCGATGTTTTTTACGCGCCAGAGAATCCCAGGATTTTACGCGGACAGAGACATTTTATTCTGTAACTCGCTAAACTGTTATAAGTATGATTAAATATTAATTGTAGTTAAACTAGAACATATAAAATGTCTGTGAACATCGTCACAAATTCGTATCATAAATAGTTATCGAAATATAAACCCATGAATGTAGCAAGTCAGCTTTCGGACACGCCAGAGAGCGTCAATTTGGGGGGCATATATATTTTTTATAAAAAAAGCGTAATATCCCTATAATTTTTTATTGCTTCTCCAATCGCAGTAATAGTCGTACTAACCATATAAAAAATACTGTTCCTCTATAATAGCAAGATGTGCAAATTTTGGGCCAAGACAGTGATTTCTCTGGTGCTAAAGAAAGACCCATTGATCTGATCAAAAATACCTAGCTAAGTAGCAGAAGAAATTTGGTGGAGCAGTTGATCCCTTCTTTCAGGAATGAGGCTTCGACGTAAAATAAGTATTTAAGAGTTGAACATGTTCTGGGTTAACATATAATATATAAAAAAATAATTAGTTAATGGATATCTCTGGTCCACAAAATGTAAATTAAAAGGTAAGGTACCAAGGCCTACGGTCGTTCACCCACACGGCACTAGGGCTTAATTTGAGCAGGGCTGCCTTTGTCACCTAGAAGGATCTACATATACTGGCATTTCATACAATCAACAAGAGTATCCATCCATCATAGCTTGATCTCTCTAGCTAGGACATAAGATGGAAATAAAAGGTAAGGTACCAAGGCCTACGGTCGTTCACCTACACGGCGCTAGGGCTTAATTGGAGCAGAGCTACCTTGTCACCTGAGGGATCTATGTGTACTGGCTTTTCATACAATTGACAAGGGCAGCCAGCATAGATTGGTCTCTCTAAGACATAAGATGTGAAATAAAAGGTAAGGTACCAAGGCCTACGGTCGTTCACCCACACGGCGCTAGGGCTTAATTGGAGCAGGGCTGCCTTATCACCTGAGGGATCTATGTGTACTGGCTTTTCATACAATTAACAAGGGCAACCAGCATAGCTTGATCTATCTAGGACATAAGATGCAAAATAAAAGGTAAGGTACCAAGGCCTACGGTCGTTCACCCACACGGCGCTAGGGCTTAATTGGAGCAGGGGTCTTGTCACCTGAGGGATCTATATGTCCTGGCTTTTCATACAGTTAACAAGGGTATCCAGCTTAGTTTGATCTGTCTAGGACTTAAGATGCAAAATAAAAGGTTAGGTACCAACCAAGGCCTACGGTCGTTCACCCACACGGCGCTAGGGCTTAATTGGAGCAGGGCTACTTGTAATCTGACACCTACGCTTTGGAATCGGTTCCTAGCTTTGTTCCTAGACAATTGTAGTAATCCTCTACTTAGAAATGTAAGCTGATTGTGGAGCCTGTGTAGTTCGCAAAATTGTATGTACCTATTTGAAAAAGTTTTTGAAACTAAGGTAAGTAGGTATTTCTATGAGTCTCACCCGTAATTTCTATGAAAATAATATCTTGATAACTTGACATTTATTTCACAGAAATACATATTTGATTTTGAATTCTTATCATCAAGCTCGTCCTTAATTTTCAATATCGGTCACTAGTAAAATGTCACACTAATATATTAAAATATTGACAATTCTTTCTTTAAACATAACTCAAAGTTTACACAGTGCAAACTTAAACACGTTTTGTTTTCGTATAGTTTAATCCAATTAACAGACACACAATAAATTCACAAACGACATCCAAGTCGAGTTTTCTTTTTATTGTATTGGTGCAAATATATCATGGCTGTGTGAAATATACAACCTTTGCCTTCTTTTATCTTTGAAGTTTAACTATTTAAAGTATGGCTTTTAAATGTATTTATGTTTATTATTTTTCTTTATCTAAATTTGATACACAGTTATATAGATTTTACTGTGTCATTTATTACAAAAATAGAGGCAAGAAAATCAACGCAGATCAAGCAGTTTGAATTGTTAATGCTTAAGATTTCTCATTTTTTTTTAGTCAAGCTACAGTTAATAAAAAACGAGAAAACCCGACTAAATGTGCAAGTAATAACTATAAATAAAAGCAGTTTAAGCGCATCAAAATATTATTGATGATAAGTATTTACTTTGAATATTCATGATTCCATGTCACGATTCTCATAAGGTAATAAAAATACGCAGTGACCAAAAAAAGTCGTTATATTACACACTAACGTCATATTTAGGATTTGAGGTGTAAAACGTAGTATTAACATCATGTCAAAAATGTCGGAAAATATAATGACAAATTACTATGAAGAAGGTAAAAAGATGGTAAAATAAAATTAAAAAAACACATCAAAAGCCATTGCATGGTTAAAGAACAGTTAACGGTGCCCATGACAGACTTATAGAAAAACTCGAAACGCGATTTCATTTTATACCTACTATGTTATGATGTTCAATCTCATCTTTTGCCTTAAAGAAATCAAAACAAAAGCGCAAACTAGCGACTCCGAAATCGGTCTTGACCTATGAAAAAGGTCACTTCCATCATATTTTTATCACTGTCGAAGTATTATTCACCTTCTTTGGATACTTTAATGCAGTTTTGATTAACTTTGTCATTATAATTTGTTTTATTAGTATTGCTAACGAAAATTTCAAGGTCGACAATATTTCTCCAAAAATTGCACATTTTTGCAAAGTTAAATCATCATTACATATAATAAAACTAAGCCGATAAAATGTACGTGCCGATAAAACTTTAAAAGGATTCCTGGTACGATAAAGGGACTTATATGGTGCAATAGCCCTTTATCTCCCCTCGAACAAGAAAGTTCCTGTTTTAAATTAAAGGGCGTATTTTTAAAGATATAAGGGCTTTTCCAATCCCTCAACTTGAAAATTAGGTAAAGTAGTGCGCCATCTGTTGTCGATTAGTTGAACTCCATCCAGAACGATTATTTGAGTTGCGTTTCGAAATGCAATGTATTTCAAACTTTTTTATTAGACTAAACAGCTAAATATCGCGAGTGAAACTGCGGGCGGAAAGCTAGTCAGTCTATAAATTTTTAGAGGCGCAAGTTGCAATAGAAGAGAAGTTTAAGTTTGAGTTTATGGAGATCGTAGCCCATCATATTCTTGTGATGTTCAAGATATATCTTTGACATTACAAGCTTTTAAAATACACTGTCGTTTGACGTGGTGTCGTAGCTCATGTAAAACACAATTTTATACAGACCAAACTCAGACAAAAACTTGATCAAACAAATTCAACACGAAAAAGTGTACACATTCAAAAGTTCACAAGGGCCAAGGGCATACTTCCTCAGTAAAACACAGGGTGGCCCAAGAGTGAAGTCCATAGCCAAAATTTAAATGCCTTGTAAGTGAGTTGTACCCGAACCATCCTCATAAAAATGATTCGTGATTTTTTGTAGTTTCCGAATCAATTGATTTTAAAGTTGTTTCGGAAAAATTCGACTGGTGGATATTTTCACTTTTTTGTTATTTCTGCAATAAGCGGTTCATTCTGTAGCATGATTTTCATGGTATGTAAGTACTTGTGTTTGGGCAAAAAAATAAGCCAACCCCGTAGATTTTTTCCATACAACTTTAATAGCTCTCCTAAAAATCGCGGAACATACAATGTGGGGTGGATTCGGATACGTCTCAGTACAATTTTAACTTTTACAGATTTAAATTTTGTCTTTTGGAAGTCACTCCAGCCACCCTGTATATCCCACCCTTATCTGGTGTTGGGGCTTTACAACTACCCTTGTTTGCACATTCATAAAGTTTGAAATACCTCAGTGATATGAAATGTTGCCAGACATAGAAAAGTAAAAACTACAAATCAGTATATAAAGTGAGAATTTAAATTATGAAGTGAGTCACTTGTTTATTATGTCTCACAAATGTATATTATTATTGAATAACAAACGAAGACCCACAAACCCATCTTGTAAGTATATTGTATCTTTAACAATGTTAGTTGTTGGAAAACATACAAGATGAATATTTATTAAACAATTACAGAATGAGTAAGCACCTAATAATAATAGAGTCGTAGTGTAATAAGAAAATATATTTTCTTTCGGACTTGTAGGTAATAAAAATCTTCAAACTCTTTCTACCTACAATTTTAGCCTTTAAGACAATTGGTGTGGAAAAGTGTTTCAAAATTAAATCATGTAAAAATATAAGTTTCAGAGAACGTGTCTGGCAACACTAGTAACAATGTTGCGTTGTTTTATAGGACACGATAAAAACTGGGGTATGCTTGTTTAGTAATGTCCACAGTTGCTTACTTGGTGACATAAATGGTGTCGTAGGTAGTGTTAAAATACTGTTCAGATAGCTAAAAATAGTATACCATCTGAGGCCGTGGCAGTCAGATGATTTCCCGCAGTAAAAAAATACTATTTCAATTTCAATCGACGAGAAATTAACGCACTGCACAGGCAGACAAAAAAACACCTTTTCCTTTTTATATATTCTCACCAAGAGTGTAGGTACTACATATGTAGTCCAGATGCTAAAACAGATTATTTGCATATTATGAGATGAAATATTCTCTGATCTGAACGAATTGTTATATTTCGTCTTTAAATTTCTGTATATGAGTTCTAACTTTTAGCTATGTGAAACATATTTCTTTTAATTCTGCACGTGTAGTTTTTATAATTAACTAATAGCAAAAACACATAGGTTAATTCCACCTTTAAAACTTGTTTTGATTTATTAGACAACTTTGACACGTCCGTCTTTCTACTATCCACGTACGGAGATGTCAAATTTAATTAAATTCAATTTGTAAATTGTAAAAGCATCTAAAATATTTTTAATAGAAACTGCATAGGCAGTTAGATAACTGCATTGACAGCGTCTTGTCAAAAACTGCAGCCGTCATCGTATACAACTCGCAAACTTGCTAAAAGATACACGTGAATCTGGTTGCACAATACATTGAATATTGAATAAATAACAAGCACAATAATTTATATTTCTTTCTACAGCCGGTTCCATGTGAAAGCTCTGGCGTAATGGTAAGAGAATGATGTAACCTCGTTCAGCATTCGATTCCTTCGGTTATATTCATAAATTAAATATTTGATCGACCTCGATGGTCCACTCAGCAATAGCGACGATTTTGACGCTTACTGATTTTAACGATGGAAATAATTGGAATTTCAGGGGAACTCAAGATAACTAAGACGATGGATGCTACGAACGTCATATTTCTTGAAATAAAATTGGCTCAGAATCGTATGACGTCCTGGTATCAGATTTTGCTGTTTTTTTATTCTCATACTTTGAAATTTTTGACACTAGTAACTCTGGCTATGTAACAAGTGACGATCGTGAAAATCCTGAAAAGAGTCGAGTGTACCTTCTGTAAACTCTCTATGTATGTTCATTATTATTTCAATATTTTTTCACGACTTGTTTACCACTTCATTTTCTAATCAATGTAAGAAAAAGTTATGTATAATTGTGGGTGACAACGAAGAAACGAGATACTTAAAACTTTTGGATTCTACAGTAAACAGTTTCAAATCTCTACATTTTCACAAGTATTGCAGTTATTTTTGTACACCTTATTTATTTATCTATCAATCTATATCAGCGTACATGAGTATAGGCCTCATCTCTTCGCCAACCCCTCGTCCTTTACCGGAAATGGACACTAGATCGTCTACCTATCTGGATAGTGTTCTGGCCTGTACCTTTATAGATGCACCATTTTTATGCTAAGTTTAAAATGAGGTTTATTGACCACCACAACTTAAAGCATGATACACCCACTTAAGCTTAGTTTTATATCCTTATAATGTCATAAAATACAGATTGATATAATGTATCTCTAGCTAGGCTCTAGGTTAATGGCACCATAACAGTAGGTAGATGCTTGCAACAACATTTGAAAAACGTGTCCTCCTAGGCTATGATAATTATGTTTATTTTAAAATGTAGGTAGAATCTGAGAGAAAACTGCCCAAGTTACTATTTCAACTAGCTGACACTGGTAATGTAAAGAATTGTGATGCTAATGCAGCTCATTTGATGGAGCCATTGTTCCGTGGCTTTGGGCTTTGCTACAGCTGCGGTCGCATTTCGACACCACTAATTCATCATTTACTTTGCGCAATCCCGCAATTGCCGTCTGATGCCGGTTGCAAATAGTATCACCCCAATTCTACCCTTAGGTATCTTAAAAGCGACTAAGACAAAATCAATCCTCCAGGGTACGGGCAACAGTGTACTTTGTGAATTAAACATCTTGCACTGCGGTCTCCTATCCGCCTGCCAAGCGTGGTGAGTATTGCAATACCCAGCGATAAGAAGAGGCCCATGTCCAGCAGTGGACTGTTGTGACTTTATACTGGTAATGTAAATGATGTTGATGCTAATTCAGCTCATTTGATGGAGCCATTGTTCCGTGGCTTTGCTACGGCTGCGGTTTCATTTCGACACTACGAGATGAATACATCATTCACTTTGCGCAATCGCCCTGTGTTTCATTTAACACTATCTCAAAATCTGTTTGTTGTTGTAGCCTTTTTTGCTTTAGTTTGATTGGATTATGCGTTTTCATTGCTTCAATAGGCACGTTTAGCAACTATAAAGCTTTGGCGAACTTATAAGTAAAAGTAGGTACCATAATGGCGCACAAACACTGACAATGGAAGTTCTTGACAGGCTGATATTCACGATTATATAGTTTCAGTAGCGGAATTTCAGATGATATGAAAATTACATCAAAGATTTTCCATGCAACTTGTCATGGTCATATCACATCAATATTGTGATGGCGCGTTCCTTTCCTTACCGACAATAACATTTCTACTTTTACCGCTGGTTTATGTTTTTTACAATATCAATAACATTACATTTTATTGTCATGGCCAAAGTGCCAAACGATTGTTATTGCATTGCTTTTAGATTTAAATTATAGATATTGTTTTACGAAAGCTATTCATTGGATTGTCGGTAAATGTCAGTACTGTGCCTAATGTTGTGGAGAAAAATAAAAATATTTAAATTTGAAAGAAAAACATTCCTACGCCCCATTCAAACGTGAAATAACAAAGAAAGTAACCATAACTAAGGCCGCCTCAACGCGTAAGAAAGTCTGTGTTTGCATCCCGCACTATTCTATTGATCAACAAACCTCATTTGGGAAGGAAATTTATTCTAAACAGAAGCTCAGACACGGGCGAGGAACGCCAGATGAGTCAAGAACCTTAACCATCCTTTTCACCCAAACCATTGTGTATTCCGAACGCAAACCCGCGCGTTCACGGTTTTCCCTCATAGTAGGAGGTTACCGTCAAAACAGAATCACAACTTTGCACGTCGAACTAGAAAGCTGAAATTGGCTGATCCACTTAATTGTCCGAAAGAAAGATGGTTCTGTGCTTCGGAGAGCACGTTAAGCCGTCGGTCGCGGTTGCTATGTATAATCTTGATCACTTAGACGGGTGGTCGTTACATAATCATGTCAGAAGACTGCTACTTGTAATATTAAATTAGGATAAACTCTGACATCAGGGTTCATCGGGTCGTTGGACGACTCGGTGTTCCAAGGCGCTTCTTGACCAAGTGATCAAAACTGAGGGTGGTGCCAAGCGGGCCCCCATAACTTTTCACCGCTTGGCACTACCCCCAGTTTTAATAGTACTACCGGCTGCGCCACTCAAGAAGTGGAATAAGAGGCAGACTTATGGTTTCTTCTGTATATTTGCACTCGGAGATCGTCCGGCAGATAAGAACGTTATTTCTAGATTTACATCAACTTAAATACTAAATAATTCTTAATTAAACTGCTAAATTAGCATCTCCCACCACCAAATGATTTGCTTCGTAAGATTGCACTTTGGCTGTTCTTACTAAGCAAATCTTATTATTCTACATTAATCTACTTAAAATGAATATCAGCATCATTGGTGGATGATGGCTGATAGAAGTACCTTAATTCCAAATCTCAGCTTTCTAGCTCGATGTGCAAAGTTAAGGACGCTAAACTAAACTAAACTTCCCGCTGTTACTAACTTGAAACGCGGCAAAAAACTTTTTCCATATAACTCACTATATATTCACAAGTTTTTTACAAATTAGCTCGAAATTAAGTTTCTCTAATAGCCTTCGTCGTGTATGCTAAACAGTCAATAAATCGATTGAAGACTGTCATTAATTTTCCTTTTTTTGTGACGGAAAGCGGTTTCGCCGATGCTACCTGCCTTAATGTATCTGATAAACATAAACACAGACCGATCCCCCAAAATCTGCATAAATTAAACCAGCTCTAGACATCAAACCCCAATTTTTCGTTCTTACAAGATTCCAGTTGGACTGACAACTTTTCCTGCATACGATTATCCATATCGGTTATTTACTTATCTGTTACATGAAGTTCAAACTCCCGTCAACCAGCCTCCGGTGATCAAACCAGCTTCTGGCTTTCTCCAAGTAACCCAGAGTTATACAATACGCATAACTGTTAACATCCGTCCTTACCTGTGTTTAGGCAATTCCGTTAAAATTCCGGTAGAGACACTGGTTTTAAACACTAACACTTGATCGAGTATATGTGTGTCACAAAGATCACAGAATTCGTTCACTATTCACAAGAATGTGTCTGTCACTTTTCACTACACTGATATCGGAGTCTGCAGCGACGATGCGCGCGCGCCGTTCGATCGGCTGTGGGTACAGTCGAGTACAGTAGGTGGTGGTCGACTTGGCGCCTGCGTGGTGGCGTGTGCGTCGGCCTCTCTCCCGCTGGCGACTGGCGTGCCTTCACCTTCGCGCGGCTGCCGGTTTCGCAAGCGGTCCCGCAGATCTCGTTGCATGGCAACTGTTTAAAATGTTTGCCGAAGATCTTGGGAACAAAGAGTTGCAGTTGCCTGAATGCAGGCCATGTAGATACTTTTCAGGAAAACTTTTCCATTTTCAGGAAAATCATTCACAATCTTCATAGTCTCCATTACTTACAGATTATTGGACACAAAACTCTCCGCTTATAGGCATACATTGACCAACTAAACAGTAGGTGATACAGTGAAATGGTGACGAAATCAATACTTCCGTATGATTTCATGCATGCATGTTAGAACATGACTCTAATAAGAATGTTAAGTTGACATTTATCGAGGTTAAGCTAGCGCTGACGCGTTGAAGTCTTTTGTATGGAGAACATTCGTAGTTAATAAATGGGTTGCTTTCACCCTTTATCAAAGGTAACACATTATAGTTTTCCCGTGGGAACATTCAACTTACTGTGGTAAATAGTGAAGTAGTCTATTTGCCCATCTATAAATTTGATGTACCTTTCTATTCGTATCTATTCAGGGGTGGCGGAATTTGAGACTAGTATGGAATATGACAACTCGGGCAAAGCACCTTTCATATTCATATATCTTTATTGCAGTTCACATGGTACATTGGGTCTTATTAGGTAGCTACATACAGTTTAGCACATGAAACCCTTTCTTAATTAGGGTGTTGCAATAGTTCTAAGTTGTTCAACAACTGTAAATTACGTGACTGAACTATACTCAAATGTATTTTAATGCAAAAGCAGCAATAACATTTATAGTTCAAATAAACTAGGTTCATTTTACTGCCAGCTATGAGTGACTGATTTGCTGACATTCCATATTTCATGTCAAGGTGAATGTTACGGGTTTCGTTTTTCCGACTATGGTAGGTAAATGATTTCCCTACTATATGAATACTAGCTGCCCGTCAGCGGTTTCACCCGCTGCAACCTATTATTCCGCGGGAATAAAGCATTATTCGCCAAGAGATGTCGCTGTTAGTTTTCGGCGAAAACGTTTAAAACGCGAATCGGCTCAGTCACGCCACCTATTTCAAAAATATTGGAAAATGCGTGATCCCGTGGGAATGAGACATTTTTCCGTGGTAAAAAGTATCCTATGTGTTATTCCAGATGCCCTTTTATATTTCTGCAAAGTTTCATGTCAATCTAATCAGCCGTTTTTGCGTGATGTCGTAACAAACACACACACAAACATCCGCCTTTATAATATTAGTAGGAAGTAGGATAAACGTGTAGCAACCTGTGAAAAACAAATGAAATTTTACTAGTCGCCTATAGCGAAAATACAGGATGGTGATAAAGAATAACAGCTGTCCTGGATTTTCGTTACATCGGTCACTACTAGTGTTTCACCCTATATTTTCAAAAATAAAAAGTAATAGCAGACACTCAAACATTTTTTGGCCTTGAAGGAGGATTTTACTTTATTTCATCTTTATGATGTAATGAAATTTGACACGGTCGAATTAACATGCAAATGCTAAAAGTTACAGTTTTTTAAATCATATTCAGACAAATTAACACACCAGTGTCAATTCTAGAAATAAAGCATTTAAATTCTAGACACATACGAGTAGTGTAGGTAATAGGTAAACGTGCCTTTCTAATATTTCAGCGTTCCTAATGCTCATACAAGGAAGGTTAATTACAAATTGTTTTATTGGAAACATTTATAAACATAAGCCGATAAAAACTGTAAAACTGTTCCTTGAAAAATCGTTTGAGCGCTATAGCTAGCAGCACTTATTTTATATGATCAAACGAACTTACCAAGTGAAGTTCGATCGATATTATATGAGTCGCTCTGTTCGAAGATATAATTCTAGTTAACCATGTAGTTTCTTCAAGCTACTGGCATTCATCGCACTTTTAGAGAAAATCGATTAAATCGATCGATTTCACTCTTTTTTCTTTTTTTTTTGTCTATGGCCACCCTTTCCTGTCGCCTGACAGATGGCCAAGTACTCATTCTTTAGAGATAGCAGTAGATCTAATCTTTTTCTATTATACAACTGGGTTTGGGTGGGAGGGACCTTATATCTTCGAACAGAGCGACTCATATAATATCGATCGAACTTCACTTGGTAAGTTCGTTTGATCATATATTATATTTCGTCGCTCTGTTCTTCAGATATAATTCTAGTTAACCATGTAGATGTTCAGAGATATTGTGTTGTATTTCACAACACATTATAATAGAAAAGATTAGTCAGTTGTACAGACAGCCCTTAAACATAAGTTGGATTATGTGTAGGGATTAGGTACATTCACTTTAAATTATTTTATTCTAAACATATTTTTAAGTTAACTACTTACAATAGGTTTACCACAAACCCCGATTAAGATAAAAGTTCTGATTATCGTTGTTTTTGTACTTATGTCAAAAATTATACAAGCATTACACATTTGCAAGCAATTTCTAAGGCGTTGAAATAAAAAGGTGCTGAAAACATAGTTTTCTTTCTATTTCTGGTAATTAAATATTAACCATAATTTTCACATTATCATCGAGCGCTGTGAGCCAGCAGTGATGACGATGATGTTGACTCAACTAAATATAAAGTTATTAAAGATTATAAACACATCTGAAAAATGTTTTGCTTCAAAAGCTTTTTCAGGCTAAACTACACCAAGTTCGGTTTGAATGGTACATTATAGTGTACCTGTAAACTCGTATACGTGTAGGATAATTTTTGAACTACACAAATATTTGATTATTGATATGGTTCACGTTATCATGGAAATAATCGCTATAAAAAAGTTAATTAAGGCGTAAATTATTAATTTTTTATAAGAACTTAATTAACTGTGCTTACTTCGTGTATACTCACACCCACAGCATCGAAATTTTCCAATTTAATTATTTAAACAGGAATTATAATTCTTAAATTGTAATCAATGTACATAGAATAAATAAATAGGCTTTGAATAAGCATTTAAATTATTGAAGCTATTTTTTCTCAAAGAACTTTAAAATAAACGAATTAATGATGCAGGATTTTGGTTATAAAATAATAAAACACTAAAACAGTCAAAAGTCAGACATTCAGAATTAATGTCCTAAAGAATCAATGTCTGCTTTCAAATAATAACAACACTTTGGTCAAAACGGTAATATAATTACGTTTATGTGTTTATACTTGATTTAATTATTTTTTAATAATAAAACGGTAAAAATTTACGTTTATGTGGTTGCACTTAATTTTATTATTATAATAATCAATAAATAAATTTAATTTTATTATTGATGACTTATATTTTTCTCATTGCTTTTATTGATAAAAAGCAATTCAAAATACTCAGAATGTTAATAGGCAGACAATTTTATTATTTTAAAGTTTTGTGTATCTGCAGAACGAGGAAGACAGATTTTCTTCCTAACAATATTGTTATTGGTTCTAAAACTCAATATTATTTTTGTATGTTATAATAATAATAATATTGAACTATTGAAGTTTTTCACATTCTATTTTAATGTAAAATGTTTATGGTAATTTTTAATTTTTGTGAATTGCAAGGATACTCTTGTGGTGAACGTGGTGAACATAATGTTTTGATTAGGTTACTGCATGTATTTCTAATCATGACAAAATAAAATTAAATAATTTGATTTCCTTGTTAAATATTTAAACAATGTCTACTAGAATAGGACCAAATTTATTTATCACTTAACAACTTGTACTTGGTTGAAAAGCGGAAGTACAAGATTTAACTATTTTCAGGAGTACCGACTTATTTTGAAACAATGTTATCAAACATTGCGAAAAAAGATTTACTCGTTTTCATTTTTTACATGAAGTCAAGTAAAATCTAACATTTGGTTAGAAGATTAGTGATTTCGTAAGTAATTTCATTGAAATTGGAACGAAATACAATATTTATAATAAAACGCTTTGTCTACTGTGGCGCATAATGTATGGATCTACGTAGAACGAATTAATTGAGTATTCCTTACATTACTGTAAATAATTAACAACTTTTTTACCCACATAAAATCTAACAGCAACCTTGTTAGGTCCTGAGATAATTCAAAAGTATTTGTAAAATAAGTAACAAACGAGTTATTAATAAGATTTAACATTTTAGATCCCACCTAATATTTAAATAGGTTTGATCAAAAAAGAAGTAAATAGTTCACCAATTAAGATAATTTTATTATCTTCTATTGTTTAGTATAGAAAAATATAAATGTTACTCGTTTTAACCCTTCATTTATACCGACAGGGTAAGAAATATTCATGAAATTATCTATATGACATAAGTCATATAAGTTATTCTGTCTGAAGAATATGTTTATCCCACTACCAAGATATTTTGGTAATTTTATCCTCGCAATACGTGTTCGTAACATAACATTCCAATTGAATTGAAATTAAATAACCTTAGGACAGAGGTTACATATTTTTACAAATAAAAAATCATAATATTCAATTCCTAATAAGGAATAGTTGAATACTTAATGTATGTGTTTGGGTAAATAAGTGTGAATCCCAAAATAGGTTTATTTATTAGTGTTCAAAATATAATGTTTTATATTTCTTGTCGTAATGTGGTAATTTATGAAATGAAATGGAATAATCAAAGTATCACATTGTAAGTAATAATTAATTTATATTAATTATACTTAATAATAATAACATACCGAGCTAGGGTATTACTATGGTATAAAAAAACTGCGCACACTGTTGCGATTAGTTGCAAGTTTCAGCAATGACTTTAACAGTGTTATTCACAAATAGATACGTTTTTGTATAATATACAAAATTTACGTAATTAATGAAGTATTCCTTGGTGATGTGATATGATATGTAGAATCTTAGCCATGTTTTAGTAGGTACATCATTATCTCGTGGCATTGCCTTCGAGTTACTTCTTTTTCGTAGGAAAAAGGGGCGCGTACCGTATATAAGAGGAAAAATAAATGTATTCCCTATCAGTAACCTTATGCGAATAAATTGAATCGCATAGGTGAAAATTATGACGCTCTCGCGTAATAACTTGACACAAATCAACAGTTGTTTTTCTGCTAGTAAGCTTTGTGACATAGTCTAGTGGTTCGAGTAACGACCAAATAACAGTCAACCTATCTATTTCTAAGTAGAAATTTTATATATACTTTTAGGAATACATTGGGTATGACACGTTCGTGTGAAAAACAGATCTTAAGACAAAGAGAGGTCTATGTCGAGCTGTGTACTGTTGTGTCCAATAATTGTTTGATTATTTAAATCGGTAGCGGGTACTTATTAGATATTCTTATAAAATTTTGTCAAGGTATAAACTCAAGACGTTACTGATGACTTTTGGGCATCGTTTAGGCTAAGATGTATTTCGTGGAAGACTGGGGTCGATTACCAACGAAATAAAGATTGACATCAACCATTTGTATTATATAACATTTGTCTTCGTGTTAGCTCTCGCTCTTCGCATAACCTCCAGACGTTATATATCGCTTGGGCAAGCCCTATGCGAATATATGGCACACTTATAACATAGATCCAGTTTGAACCGTATGTTTTGCTATGCAAAATGCCATCGTGATGACTCGCGGTCAACCTCCAGGCTTTCCAGTGGTTTGAGACCATCAAGGAAAAATGGTGTCGTTTTCCAGCGGATTGAGTCGTAGACCCACCGTCAAGGAAAAAATGGTGCATCAGGTGAAAAACACCTCAGTCAATCAATCACATCAAGGCACATAAAAAAACCATAAAATCACTCACCCGGTGTATCACTGAATTTAAGTAGGGAAATAATTAGTTTTCCCATCATTAAACACTGAAGTTATCAATTATTTTACGTTTTTTGTAAAAAAACGTGCGAATCATGCCGCGCAAGTTAAAGAATGAGTACTTGGCCATCTGTCAGGCGACAGGAAAGGGTGGCCATAGACAAAAAAAAAAGAAAAAAGAGTGAAATCGATCGATTTAATCGATTTTCTCTAAAAGTGCGATGAATGCCAGTAGCTTGAAGAAACTACATGGTTAACTAGAATTATATCTGAAGAACAGAGCGACGAAATATAATAGGGCATCAACATAATAATATATTGATTATCTACTTATTTCATTAAAAAGTGTCAGTAAAGGTAGGTCGTGGCGTTTGTTGATAGAACTTTACCTACCTAAACCTAAACCTCAAAATTTGTTATTCAAGCAAACCCGCGGGCGGAAAACTGGTATTCATTAATACAAAAATAAACTCATTACATGTGTTTAAATACAAGCTTTACTCCAATAAGGTTAGTAGGTAAAACTTTGAAGCAACATGGAGAATTTCCATACATGCACTACAACATTCTTGAGATTTTTCCAAACACGCCATGTAGTTTTTGTTGAGTACCAGACTGCTTTGCAAGTTTAGTGAGTAGGATGTACCGGGAGTAACAAAAAAGGTATAACAATCCGAAAGGAGGTCAAGGTACTCATAAAACCGAACAATTTTTTCGCCTTAAGACCGCCTATTGTACTATTTTCCGTTATGTTTTTATGTTGTGATGTATTTTGTTGTCTTGTGTGTGCTAGAAAGCGGGAATATTTTATCTTATCCAATCTTATTCTTGATGATTTCTAATGATGATAATCTTCAAATTCCATAGGCACTTGAAATTGGTTCCCAAAATTATAAAACTCTCAATTAGTAGTAAAAGTAAATGCCTGAAAACTCTTGACATCAGGGTCTTTACACGATATGGAAATAAAAGATTGTGGTAATTTTATATACATAGGTTGGAAATATAGGTATGGATTCTTCAAGATTATAGAAATATAGAAGCACTTACATGTCATAAGAAAGCCTCTTCCTGATCGCTGAGATGATAATAGAGTTTGCTACCGCGCCGGATGTTACGCACTCCATTGCATGCAAACTGAAATTATACCCTATCTCAGAACGATGGTTCTCCAATACTTTACATAATAGCAATTACGGAACTGTTGTGTATTTTTACATAGAATTATGTAGAAGTTCTATTCTAAACTGGGGAGTGATAGAATTTTAAGTAAGGTAATGTGGGCCATGGTATCAGCATATGAATAATACCTAGTGTTCGTTCATTAACAGACAAAACAGTCAATAGCTTACAGAAGGTTCACTCGACCTGATTTAGGGTTATTGCGATCGTCACTTTAGCCAAGGATGCTACTATCAAAAATCTTAATATATAAGAATATCAAAACATATACAAATATATCAAAATATATAGTGATACAAAAACGTCATAATGATTCTGAACCAATTTCAATTCGAGGTTTGTGGCAATCATCTTCTTAGTTACCTTGAGTTCCCCTGAAAATCCAGTTATTTCCAGTCAAAGTCAGTAAGCGCCTCCCTAATTTGCTGACCATGTACGATACTCACCGTATGTTGAAACCTAGTGTGCCATGTTCACCTTGCCTTGAAAGGTGTACAGTTCGTAATGTTGCATTCTAGAGGTACAGCTGCAGTGCTAACGCTGCTCTTCATTCTCCAGATTCATCCCATAGTTGCCTTTAACGACTCTCCAGTGGAAAGAGGTGATACTATTCTGATCCGGCTCCACACGAACATGGTTTGTAAACTTTGAGGATAAGCTTGCCTTCGCACCAGGATTACAATTTCCGCTGGTTGAACGGCCATTTCGACACAATGAATAGGCATATGTAGTTTGTGTTAAATTTTATATCCTCAGCCATTGACCACAACCAGTCTATTCTACATGTATATCGCTTACCGTTTAGTTATTCTTCTTCTTCTTCTGCAAGTGGGACACCGTTTAGAGATTTTACCGATTAAGCCCAATCTTAGGCACACTTTTCAAATTGGCTATTTTAGTATGTTCTATAAGTATTGTTAGTCGACCTTGTCTTAGTACCAACTTAAAACTGTATGTCAGGGTCTGGTAGGTAAGATTACACATTATATATTTTAAACTGCTTTTACTTACACGATATTTAATTTAAAAGTAGTTGAAAGTAATACTTACATCGTGATCCAATTTAACTTACCGTAAAAAGTAGTCAAATTGTCAGATCTAAAAGCAGTGAATGTGAAAGGGTTTATAGTATCGTAAGCGTTAAATGACCACCATATCTGAAACTAAGTACATACCATTTCTCGTAATTTAATAGCACTTTCGTTCAAGAGATAGGCAAACGTATCAAATCACTTACTATAAGTGGAAATCTGTAGGCTGTAGATGAAAGTCTAGGGGTCAAATCTATGAGGTAATTACTATGGCTCAAATATTAATAATCTGGAGAACTAGAGACACAAAATAGAGAGTTTACAGAAGGATCACTCGGCCCTATTTAGAATTTTCGCGATTGTCACGTTACATAGCCAGGGTTGCTACTGTCAAAAATATCCCTCTAGTATAAGAATATCAAAACAGCAAAATCTGATACAGGAACGTAAATGACTCTGAGCCAATTTTAATCCAAGAAATATGACGTTCGTGGTAACCATCTTCTTATTTACCTTAAGTTAGTCTGAGATTCCATTTTATCCCAGTAAAGTCTGTTTAGCTTCAAAATTGTTACCTGAGTGAGCCATCTCTTAAGACTCCCCGCGCGCCCTAATTATTGCTAGAAATAAGTCTTGCCGTCAAGTTATGTTAGCATAATTACACAGTTCTATTGGAGAAACTGGGATTTTTGAAATATGACATAAAAGATTTTTTATGCAAGCTACTATCACCTCTCAATATAACCTTATTCTGATACAAAACTCAAGTAGAGACTCGTTTACCCTCTGATCCAGCTAGAAAATTCCGTTTAAACCAATTTCTTTATTATTTATAAACTCATATTAAGATCACCTGACCTGCCAAGTCAAAATCCAAAGCACACAGCAGCTATCTAAGGACGTTTTCCAATGCATCATTATTTGCAACATCTCAAATTATTTGCTAATTTCAAATCAGTTGCAACGAAAAAATAATATGTTTTTCAGTTCTATTCTCAGGCTACTATTCAAAAAGCTTAGCAACAGATTCTAATGCTGTCAATTTACAAATATTTAAGTAGGTATCTATGCCAAGTTTAGCAGTAAAATTGTCACTTAATGTTAGCGACTGCTACTGGTCATTAGCGACAATAAACCTTATTTTCTGTTTGCAAATACAAACATACATACATGGCCATTACGCCGTAATCACCTCGTACAAAGTTTTATTTATTTTCACGTCATTATCCCATACTAAATAGAATACAACACATTTATAGAGACATTAAAACAGTCGTAATACTAACCTCAAAAGACACATGCAAAGCCGAAATTGTGAAATAAAACTATATATTTTCTACGATCAAATACAGGTAGGTACGAATTTCAGCTCTATTGCTTGGTAGTAAAGGTTAACAATAACCTCAAATATAAATGCACGAAGAAGCGTGTCACGCCAAGTCCATGGAATATTACACGAACCATTTGGAGCTATTTTTCACACCATCATAATTCAGTATCTATTTAAAATAGACACACTAAAGTTGGTTTATTTATTTAGACCTCCCTTATGAACTTGTAAATAAAATGCAGTAGTCAGTTCAAATATCACGACTTTCGATTCCGTGTACTATATTATATTCAACAATGTCAAACAATCCTGTCCATGTCCTTCTAAATCAGTATATTTCAAGAATTCTCTACAATTTGGCACCCATTTACATATAAATAGGTACCTTGTTGCAGATTGTACTTGTATTGAACTTGACTATAATTTTTACATCTACGATTTCGGTGGGACAGAGATTGTTATAGCCAAATCGGGGATAAATGGCTCTACTGTTGAAATTAGTCACGCGAGCAATTCTATCTGCATATTTACGTGTATACCTACTAGCTATGGTTGAGTGGTAACGATACGGTTTTTGTTATAGAAAAGTGCCACATACAATTGACTTGTAACGATGACTTTCGTTCAGCACAGTCATCGTTTAGTATGACAGTTTTCAATTGTGTAAAAATAGCACCAAGTGTAAACAAGTGGTAGATCTCACAAATTGCATACAGCATGGTGTCGCTTTAGGTCAACCTTAGATGCTGTAATGAAATTACATACCCATAATTGTAAAGTGATTTTGTGGTAATGGAAGAAGACTTGTTAGTGAAAATGCCTTTTAACAAGGGGTAATCAAAATCAGTGTAGAGATGCCGAGGACTAAAATATACATAATGAGGCTTCTGTTTTCAGTTCTTCCACCATCTTCATCTTCTTCCATCTCAAACTCACTTCATCGCCAATTATGCCCATAACTATTTACAGTGCTACCTTGCTATAATCACTTTTCCCAGTATGAAACTTTAAAATCACCGCACGTAAAGGATTAACGCAGCAGCCCTAGCAAATTAACCTGCCGCTTAATGGATTTTTCCGTGGGAATGAGATTTTCTTATATGAAATGGTAGTTCTTATTTCTCTCTGGCCAAGAAACCATCTCTTTGCTAAACCCACTGCTGTCTAAGAAAAACAGAATGTTTGTCTTCCCAATAAATTGTAAATGTAATATGCCAATACATTCAACTGTTATAAAAGTACCCCTAACCTCTTCAAAACCCTGGCAGTGGCAACTTATAAATAAGAATGATTCTTCTGTAATTCTTAAATTCTTGTTTTTCCACTGCTGTACCCGCTTCAAGCCGTGTGGTGCCGGCAGAGTAGAATAGCACCACCCCTTCTCTTCCCGTGGGGGTCGTAAGAGCCGACCGAGGGATTTATTCCGACCCAAGTGGACCAGGGTCCTGGAGAAGGAAAACTCCACACTTAAACCCGGAATGGGGTCTCCGTCAGGTGCGATTAACTCATATATATCGTGCGGCAGACTCCTGCAGCCGACCTGGCTCCGCACGTATCGACTCGTCGTTCCTGTGGAGTCAGCCAGGAAGGCCGAGAGGGTGGCGCAGGTCCTGGGCAGCCCTGCGTTTTCCATAATTGCGTCCCAGGCAACGCAGTGTCTGTGGAGAGGAAACTTCACCCGCGTCTCGCGGATAACAACACGGGAAGTGGCAGTGACCGGTTATAAGTCTGCACGTATGGGCGTAAGTGCGGGCGCCAGGGGTCGCTTCCGTCAGTGGGAGGGTCCATCGTAGACCCACTGATCAGTTACCGCCCGCTCCAAGTTGGGCAGCCCCAACCAATAAGGTACTGATCCGCCCCGGTGCTGGTTTGCTCTTTTAGGGTGTAGAGAGCACCAGCCTCAACTGGACAATCGGCGCCGTTACATTGTACACCTGCGACTAACAGGCATAAAAATATTACAAACCAACCCCGCTTATCCATGCGATTTGCAACATGGAATGTCCGTACTATGAGGACAGGCCTCCTGACACCTGTGGAGGTTCTTCTACTGACGCACAAGATCTGCGTAAAACTGCCGTAATCGACGCCGAACTACACAGACTGAACATTGCTGTTTGCGCTTTACAAGAGACCAGACTCCCTGACGAGGGTTCCTTGCGTGAGACACATTATACATTCTACTGGAAAGGAAAGGACAGCAGCGCTGTGCGCGAGTATGGTGTTGGCTTTGCCATACGCAACGACCTCTTAACATCTATAGAGGCTCCTTGCGGCATCTCGGAACGCATTATGTTGCTGCGATTGAATACGGACCATGGTTACGTATCACTGATTTCTGCTTACGCACCAACACTATCCTCAACAGATGAAGCCAAAACACAGTTTTATGACCAGCTCGACCAGACTCTACGCGGGTTAAAACCATCTGACCGCTTATATATTCTGGGCGACTTTAACGCTAGGGTCGGACAGGACAACATTGCTTGGCCAGATTGTATAGGTAACCACGGTATAGGGAAGATTAATGAAAACGGCCAACGTTTATTAGAGCTATGCTCTAAACACCTACTGTGTGTTACCAATACCTACTTTAAACTTTCGGTCATCAGAAAGCCAAAAACCAGGACTGGTTCGCTGAAAATCTCGAACACATTACACCTCTGCTCGAGTCCAAACGACAAGCTGCGCTAAAACATCGCCTTAACCCATCCGAAAAGACGCGTATCGACCTATCGAATGCAAAATCAGCTTTACAACGCACATCACGGTACTTCGCAAATGCATACTGGACCGAGCTTTGTCAAAGCATTCAATCATGCGCTGATATGGGAAACTTTGGTGGTGTTTACGCTGGGATTAAAAAGGCCCTTGGTCCTTTTCCTAAAAAAACAGCCCCCCTTAAAGAAGCGGACGGCACTGTTATTACGGATGCTCAACGCCAACTCGAACGATGGGTAGAACATTATGTTGGTCTCTACTCAGAACCAGTGAACAGATGCCAGAAGCTGCAGATTGCATGCCAAAACTAGCTACCTGGACTGAGTTAGATGATCTTCCTACCATAAGGGAGTACCACAAGGCTGTAAAGCAGCTTAAAATTGGAAAATCACCTGGAAACGATGGTACCCACGCCGAAATTATCAGGCTCAAGTGCATATTACCCATCCTGCACAATCTGTTTTGTAAATGTTGGGAAGCGGGATATATACCACAGGATATGCGCGATGCTAACATCATTACCCTATACAAAGGCAAAGGTGACCGCGGTGACTGTAACTGTTATCGTGGAATATCCCTTTAAGTATAGTAGGTAAATTATTTGCTCGGTTAGTCTTAATAAGACTCCAAAACTTGCTGATCGTGTATATCCCGAATCGCAATGTGGATTCCGCGCCCAACGTTCCACAACAGATATGATCTTTACACTTCGCCAACTGCAGGAAAAGTGTAGAGAGCAGAAAACACCTCTGTTTGTGGCGTTCGTCGACCTTAACAAAGCCTTCGACACCGTGAGCAGGGAAGGACTCTATACTGCACTTTTAAACATCGGGTGCCCTCCAAAACTTCTAAGCCTCATTAAATCCTTCCACGAGGACATGAAAGGATCTGTTGTTTTTAACGGCAATACATCTGAGCCGTTCGAAATGCGTAGAGGTGTTCGCCAAGGCTGCGTGTTGGCTCCTACCCTGTTTGGTATTTTCTTCTCACTGCTTTTAAAGTTGCTTTCGGCGATGACCAACAGGGTATACACCTGCACACTAGGGCTGACGGGAAGCTGTACAATATCTCGCTTCTTAAGTCAAAGCGTAACCGCGATGACTTATTCGTCGATAGCCTTTTGTTCGCTGACGATGCAGCCTTCGTTGCTAATTCTCAAAGTGAGCTTCAAGACATTGTTGATAAGTTTTCCCACGCTTGTTCTCTGTTCTCAATGTCCATTAATGCCAAAAAAACAGTAGTGCTAGCTCAAGGTGGAGAAACACCACGTATTTTGCTCGGTGGCGTTCCCTTGAACATAGTTGACAAGTTTTGCTACTTGGGGTCGACTGTGTCGAACAATCTCACCCTCGATGCTGAGATCAATACTCGTATCGGCAAAGCGGCGACCATGTTCGGCAGGCTCAGTACAAGAGTATGGAATAATAAACACCTGACCACAAAACCAAGATAATTGTTTACCAAACTTGCGTTCTAAGCATACTCTTGTATGGAGCTGAAACCTGGACTTCGTACGCAAAACAAGAACGTCGACTCAACACATTTCATATGCGCTGCGTAAGAAACATCTTGCATATAACTTGGCAGGACAGAGTCACAAACGAGCGAGTTCTAGAAATTGCACAGCTGCCTAGCTTTACCGCTTTGCTTAAGCAAAGACGATTGCGGTGGCTAGGGCATGTGTACCGCATGGAACCTTCGCGTCTACCGCGGCGTGTCCTACTTGGCGCCGTAGCTAACGCCAAAAGAGGAGTTGGAAGACCGATGCTACGTTTCAAAGATTGCGCCAAACGGGACATGGCTGCGTTTGACATCGACCATCAAAGCTGGGAGAAGCTTGCTGAGAATAGGGATGTATGGCGAAAGCGTGTGTTTGATGGGCGTAAAGCTCACAATGATGCCTGGTTCGCTGGTCTCGCAAACAAAAGGCAAAAACGACATCTAAACATGCATGTGCCAGTCTCTAATTCCACCTTCGTTTGTAGAGCGTGCGGAAAGTCATGCCGCTCCCGTATCGGCTTATACAGCCATGAAAAATCTTGCCTCAGACACTGAATAAATCGTCTGTCACAGACGTATGAGGCCAATGATGATGATGACCCGCTTCAAATGTTAAGTCAAAGCAAGGTCAAGACATTTAACACGTACGTAACTTCAATTTGATAACATCTTTACTATTTTGTGTTTAAATTGGCAAAAAGCAGCTGTCACAACTATGTTGCCAATTTGACATTACAGCTGCAACATATTTCAACACTTTTAGTACTTATTAGAGTGATTTGCATGAATTATGTCTCAAGTCTAGCTTAGTGCTAAGAAAAAATATGAAAAGTCTGATGACACAACTAGAGCAAGTCAGCTTATAGCTCTAATCTCGCTTTTATGTATGCGCTTATATCTGATTTATGTTCAATGCTGCATTGAACCTAAACCTTTGAAAAACGCTTGTAAGAAACGCAGCAATGTACGTTACAAGTTTAAAATGCGAGTATTAATAAACACTTAATATTGGCTTCTAGGATAAACTTTAAGCCTATCTGACAGCTAATCTTAAACTGGAGCTAAGCATGACTTTGAGTTGACTTACTGACAGTTTCTAGTTGGTTTATGGGGCAGTTGTCTTGGAGAACCTCTTCAAGACAACTGCCCCATCAGCTGTTGTCTTGTGGGGCAGTTGTCTTGAAGAGGTTCTCTAAGACAACTGCCCCAAAAGACAATGGCATAGTATCTTTGTCGCATACCCTGGATAAGTATATTAAATTAAAGTATATTTAAAATTTAAATAAGATATTTAAAAATTATGTATATGTTGGAATCAAATATTTGATATAATCAATATTCTAATTAGAAACATGAACATCAATTTGACATTAGAAAATTACATCAAGTCACTCTGTTCTGAAAATATTTATATCCTCAAACATCTTCATGTCTTAAATGAGGAGGTATGAGATTTCTGATACAGCTATATTTTATTTTTTAGGAATATCCTGGTTCGTCGTAAAACATATTTTACTCAAACTAAAAGAGGTTGCTAAAAATCCTCGCACGTTCCTCATAAACAACAAGTACCTCTACCTAATAACATTTAACAGTGACTGGTTCTTTTTCTGCAAACAAGTCTTATGTTTGTACAAAGATGATCTACATAAGGTCATTTACCCTATGTTTGGCTTGTTACAAAGATATACAGAGAAAAATATACTTATTTTCGGTAGCTGTCCTCCCATTTTAAGGATCAGATTATAGTGGTTACAACCAGTGGTTAGGTCATTCCAATAACTGTGTGAAAAAGCAGGGAAACCAGCATAATTTGTTCCCTGAAAAGTATAACTTGGTTGACAGTGCTTGAAACAGGCTTATAGTTGAAATGGTCACTCGCTGCATTTGCAGCCAAACGACAGTTATTGTATGGCGCTTAATTTCTCACTTGAGTTTACCACAGAGTGGGAAAGAGAGCGCCATACAACTGTCATTTGGCGGCACATGCAGCGAGTGGCCGGCTCAACTATTGTCTTTTAATGAAAATAAAATGATTTTTAAATCTAGATAAGTATATATTATCAAGTTGTAAGTAAGTAACCATACATACATACCTAGCGAACTTTGGCCAAGTTGTCACCTTGTCACAGATTTTGTACGAATTTGAATTGCAAATCTAATGTTCTTTTAATAGAGCTCGCATCTGAATAAAACAAGTAAAAACAAAAACAGATGACTGCTAGAGATAAGCTAAAGGTTTGATTCCAAAATTATCTGAATGTAGGAAGATGATAATCGTAATTGTAATAGCCACTAAGATAAATTATTATTGTTATCAGACAAATATAAGGTGTAAAAAATCAAATGTTTTAAGGGGTTAAATTCGTAATTTCAATATCGAAATATTCCCTGATTCGTTATTTTTTTACATCCGGCATTATATGAAAATTGTCTCACTTGTGCGTCGATAGCATGTAACTCGGATGGTTTTTGTAAATTCACATTCCAAGAACTAGGTATCTACACAATACGCCCCGCGCGCCGCGCCGTTTCACTAATTTGTGTCTATACTTTATATGTTAGCTTAGGCGAGGAACACACGCAACGTCGGTTTGTGCGTCGTTTGTTCGATTTTCCACCTTATTTTTATACGAATACGGTTTATGTCAAACGATTTGACAGACAACGCAGCGTTGTGCGATGCCGTTTGACACAAACCGTATTAATATGCAGGTAGGGTGGAGAATCGAATGAACGACGCACAAACCGACGTTGCGTGTGTTCCTCGCCAAAACTTTCATAAAAATAATTCAAAACCGCATAGATGGCAAACTTGACCGACACCAACCACCGGAACAAGCTGGCTTCCGCCCCGGCTTTTCCACCACCGACCACCTACAAGCTCTAAATCAGGTTATAGAGAAATGCACAGAATATCACAAACCGCTCTACATAGCGTTTGTTGATTATACAAAAGCATTCGACAGTCTTTACCACAAGTCAATATTCACCGCTTTACGACAGCAAGAAATAGAAGATACATATATTCACATTTTAGAAGCCATATATAATGAGAGTACCAGTTCCGTAAAACTTCAGTCTGCTGGACAGCCGTTCCCCATCAGACGTGGTGTTAAGCAAGGAGATCCGCTTTCACCTCGACTCTTCACCAGCACTTTAGAGGAAACGTTTCGAAAACTAGCCAGTATGTGGGAGCGGGAGGGCATTGGCGTGGACAAACGGATGTTGACAAACCTGCGTTTTGCCGACGACATTGTCCTTTTTGCTCCGACTGCTCAAAGCCTAAGCCGCCTTCTTGAAAGCCTTAACACAGCAAGCCTCGAAGTCGGACTTCACATGAACCGGTCCAAAACCAAAATCATGACCAATAGCGCTAAGCGTAAAATAGAAATAGAGGGGCAGGAAATTCAATATGTCGACGAGTACATCTACTTGGGCCAGATAGTCTCCTTCCAAAACCGGCAAGATAAGGAAATTGATCGCCGCATAGAAAATGCCTGGAGGAGCTACTGGTCCATGAAGGACTTAATGAAGTGAGACCTCCCACTATGCTTAAAACGCAAACTTGTCGACATGTGCATCCTGCCCATTCTCACTTACGGAGCGCAGACTTGGTCCCTGACCGGTTTACAAAAGTTTCGACTCGGGGTATGTCAAAGAGCAATGGAGCGGAGCATTCTTGGAGTAAAAAGGATTGACCGTGTCCGGAACTCCACCCTCCGCTCCAAAACTAAAATCGCAGACGTAGGTAAGAAGGCGGCAAAGCTCAAATGGGACTGGGCTGGACACGTTTCGCGGATGCACCCCGAAAGGTGGGCCAGAGTAGTAACTCAGTGGCTCCCACAGGAGCGTCGTCCTAGAGGAAGGCCTAAAAAGCGATGGCGGGATGACCTCGACGAGTTCGAATCTGCCTGGCCCCAACTATCAGCTAACCGGGAAGTCTGGAAGAAAAGAGGGGAGGCCTTTGCCCAGCAGTGGGACACTCTAGGCTAAGATAATAATAATACTTTATATGTAAAAAAAATGTAAAATATCTCCAAAAGTCCAAATGTTCCGCATTTGTCCAGTCCAAAGACCTACATATATTTTGTCCAAAATTGTTGAATGAGTGAGTAGTGTACCTATATGTTCAATGTATTTTCATTCCTTACACCCAGCTCCTATCAAAGAGCAAGCGAGCATGATGTCAGAGTTGCTAACTTGCAAATACACATTACCTGTTGTGGTTTGATCACAGCTGACCTTATTGCAACCGCCATTGCGGTCTAAATATAGACCTGCTATTCAGAGCACTGAGTTAATCATTTGAACCGCACAAACTGAGAAAATATGAATATTTTTATGAATATTTTCTAAGAATGTATGTATACAGTGTGTACCAGGCGGCCATACCTAGATAATCAATGCGATTTTGAGGACCTGTTTTACACCAATACTTTCGTAAAGTAGGCAGCTAGGTAAACTGTCCTGCTGACAGACAGAGCCCGGATTTGGCATAGATATTACATTGCTGGCTCTTTTATGGGCTGTATTACAACAAAGTCAAGCTGACCATCAACGTACATATGCAGAATGAGGCCCTTCTTATTTTTCAAAAATAGCATAAAAACAGGTGAAGAAATTTGACACGAAGGTAGAGAAAAAAAATGGCCAATAAGAGGTCATTAGGGCTTCTAGTTGGAAAATCCTGGAGCATCTATTTTACGACGGAACTTTGTTTGGGCTCTCAGGGAGACATACAATACTTCACCTTTCCAAAGCAGGGCGTCGAAAACAAATATTATTTATGCTTCTATCTGTTTTGTTGAGCTCAGTACCTAGATATTTACTTATTTATTGACAGCGAATGATGCTTACAACAAATGACTATTTACAAAGAACCATTTGCATTTGCTGTATTCATCACAGATAAGAACATTCATCAGAAAATATAAAATTACCTACATATTTACCAAGGGCAGATAACTACATATGAGGTTTACTGTATTCTTCGGTGAACAATGCATTTTCTCACTTTTTTTGCTCATATTATTATGTAGTAATTACCTACCTAATGGTTATTTATGGGAAAACTCCTGAAGAAGTAGCATTCTGATCTGAGATTCAAGACAAATGACAAGAGCCTCATCAAGGTACTATGAAGAGTCTGCAATAGGTATCTAGTAGAGGAAGTTTATTACAGCGAGGTTATTAATGTTAAGGTTGAACCAAAATATGTGAAAGTTTGTAGTGGTTCATGTTTGTATTTTACATTGTAAAGGGTGAACCAGTACGAAGAACCTTCTTCATAGAAAATAGTTGAGCGAATACGCAATAAGTTTTTTTTCCAATCCCGTGCAAAGTGACCCGGCGGCGGTGTGGCCGGCTAACAACTTTGTATGGGAAGTCTAATCTAGTATATAAGGTGTAAAAAAATCAACTGCGAATATTTTAAGAGGTGAACTAGCCCATGAAACTGAACAACTTTCCCAAAGAAACATAGGTCGAAATATAAAAAAATAATTAGGACCTCCCATACAAAAAGTACCAGCCGGCCGAGTCAATTTGTATGGGAGGCCAAAATTTCTTTTTCATATTTCGACCTATGTTCCTTGGGGAAAGTTGTTCAGTTTCATGGGCTGATTCACCCGTTAAAATATTTGCAGTTGATTTTTTTACATCCTGTATGTATTGACCTATGTTCCTTGGGAAAATTTCTTTAATTTCATGGACTTAATCACCACTTGCAGTTCTTTTTTACTCCCTTTCTAAAAATGTTCTATGTATGTTTGAAATGATGGTCGGCAAACTACTTAAGTACTTAGAGAGTAAGTTATAGCATCTTGATGATCTTCCAAGCATTTTTAATTTTAGACACCTAGTTACTTAATGTTAGTAAGACGCTGACGAGCTCTAATCAATTACCTTAGAAACACTTACATAATGAAAATGAAACAAATGACTGTCATCTGCACATAACAAACGACTATCGGATGAAAAGTAAGGCGGCGAGACGAAGCATTTTATCGATAGGCAAAGACCTAATAACGGCTGTAGACCCAGCTATTCTTTAACTTAAGTATTTTTTATCTCGGTGGCGTAAGACATCACTGATGTGTTTTTAGAAATACCGGGTGTAAGGGACAGCTCTCCGAATACTGATAGGGTGGGTGCATTTGGACCGTTAAACTGAACAATTTCCCGTAAGTTTTTTTTAAGGAGACGTAAAATATTTTTTGTCCTCCCATACAAAATCACGATCAACTGACTGTCTAGTGGAAGTTAAAAATATTTTTACGTCTCCTGAAATACTTTCTGATTGGAAGTTGTTCGGTTTCGTGGTCTGAGTGCACCCTATCATTATTCGGAGAGCTGTCCCTTACACCCTGTATAGTGTACACTTAGTCAACAAAGCACCACAAAGTCGTAGTCGAAAGTAGGCTTGGATCTTAAGTGACCGAGTAATTGCACGTCTTAATATACATCAACAGCCACATATTACTATTGGTCATGTCATGAGCTTCCCCCTTTTGGGGGCTCTTGCCCATATTCACCATCTGAGGACAACCTTAGCAGTTTTTTTTTTATTTGTATTCAATCAAAATTCTGCTGCCCATTCCGTGGATTCATAATGAGCATACCTTACTCCCTTTTTTGAATATCTAGTGTTAGAAATGAGCTAGTATCTACTATCATAGGCCGCCACTATCAGGAAGGAGCCTAATAATGCCGTGTCCATAGCTGGAAGGTCTTTGCCAATGCATTTGTTTGGTTACACCTTGTTACGCGTTACAGACATTGTTACGTCGAACTGGGTTAATGTACGATCGGAACCAAAGTGATCAAGTACAAACCGTGTATGCTTAACTAAGTTGCTCATTCCAAGTAACTAGATTTACGTGGGAGAATATTTCTTTTGGCTATTTGATGGTTTGCTTGATGGTTATTGCACTACTTAGATGAAGTACACGGCGACGCTTGAAAGGCAAAATTATCTAAGCGACATTTTTGGCCAAATTGAGTTATATATGTTACAGTCAAAACCCTTAACTAGTCAATAACGTTAATGACTGGCAAAACCAGTCAATAACCTTATTGCCTAAGGTACTCAGTCAAAACCCTTATTGACTGATTTTGTCTAATAAAATCAGTCAATAACGTTATTGACTAACGTGCCTAGTCAAAACCCTTAATAGGTATGTCCTGGTTGGTCTTAGATCACCATCAGGACCGTTAGATGGTCGCTGTCAGAGTGGAAGTCTACTGTCTCGCTCGCCGGTTGTTATTCCATAAGGACATGCCCAAGTCGTAGACGGCTCTTCACTTATGTTGACGGCAGCAAATACGTGGCCTCCCCTCCCAGTAGTCCTCCCGGTAGTTACTCGAGGACTCGGGCTCAGTGCCACCGGCGAGCGAAACAGTAGACTTTCACTCTGACTGCCTCCATCTTCTATCTTCTATAAGATGCATTTCAGTGAGCGTGCACAATCGCCCCACGACCTGATTATTCCCATTCCACCTCCGGGGATCGCGTCGCTGACTAAGATTACTCCTTTTATCAGCTGGTGAGATAGCAGACAAATGCGAGCCTATCTTATTTAAAAAAATATATATCGATCCTGACGGTTACTATGCAGTAACCACTCCTACCCGCCGCATCGCACCGTAGCTTACCGCACCGTACTGCTACCCGCCGCATCGCATCTAAACTAACCGCACTGCACTGCTACCCAACGCATCGCTCATAATCTCACCGCAAATCAGTGCTACTCGCCGCATCGCACATCGAAACTCTCCGCACCGCACTGCTTTTCGCCGCATAGCACATAAACTCACCGCAACGCCGTGCTACCCGCCGCATCGCTCATAATCTCACCGCAAGTCAGTGCTAACTCGCCGCATCGCACTGCTACCCGCCGCATCGCTCATAATCTCACCGCAAATCAGTGCTACTCGCCGCATCGCACACCGAAACTTTTTGCACCGCACTGTTTTCCGCCGCAAAGCACATAAACTCACCGCAATTCAGCGCTAGCCACCGCATCACACAACAAAACTTCCCGCACCGCACTGTTTTCCGCCGCAAAGCACATAAAATCACCACAATTCAGCGCTACCCGCCGCAACACACAAAAAAACTTCCCGCACCGCACTGCATTCCGCAGCAAAGCACATAAACTCACCGCTATTCAGCGCTACCCGCCGCAACAAACAACAAAACTTCCCGCACCGCACTGCTTTCCGCCGCAAAGCACATAAACTCACCGCAATTCAGCGCTACCCGCCGCAACATACAACAAAACTTCCCGCACCGCACTGTTTTCCGCCGGAACGCACATAAACTCACCGCAATTCAGCGCTACCCGCCGCAACACACAACAATACTTCCCGCACCGCACTGCTTTCCGCCGCAAAGCACATAAACTCACCGCAAATCCGTGATACCCGCCGCATCGCGCACCGAAACTCTCCGCACCGCACTGCACATAAACTCACCGCAACGCTGTGCTACCCGCCGCATCGCACATAAACTCACCGCAACGCAATGGTTACTGCACAGTAACCATCAGGACCGTTACATTTTTTTTTCAAAACCCTTAATAGGTACGTCCGACCCGGTGGTAGCAACCTAGACTGCCTGGCTGGTCTGAGATCACCATCAGGACCGTTAGATGGTCGCAGCTAGAAGAAAGCCTATAGCCTCGCTCGCCGATTGAACTAGGCTGGAGCCTAACAACCACCGTCGTGAAGTCTATGACATCTAGGAGGTGAAGCCACGTATACGCTAATGTCAGCATTAGATAGTGAAGAGCCGTCTGCGACTTGGGCATGTCCTCAGGAATAACAACCGGCGATCGAGACAGTCAGCCAGCCAGTCTAGGTTGCTGCTACCGGGGCAGACGTACCTATTAAGGGTTTTGACTGGGCACGTCAGTCAATATCGTTATTGACTGCTATTAATAGATAAAACCAGTCAATAAGGGTTTTGACTGAGGCCCTTAGGCAATATCGTAATTGACTGGTTTTTCCAGTCAATAACGTTATTGACTGGTTAAGGGTTTTGCCTGTAACATATACATTGTTGGAATCGCCTGATTTTTCTGCGTCGTTTGGTCTTACTCACGTCTCTCTACGATGACTTTTTTATCGCTTAGACATTTTGAAATCCGCGAAAATTCACTTTTTTCGGTTGACTAACCGACACAATTTTCGACCATTTTTGAAAATTTGGTGGTTATCGAAATTAAATAATGCTAAATTTGACTTTGGTCAAATTTTACCGTTCTCTTCGTAGAGTATTTTCTCCACTTAGTGAATTTTGCCTCAATCTGACAACACAGTTTAAGGAGCATAGCTATTTTTTTCCTTACAAAGATCTCGTTTTTTCATCACTTAAGTAATTTTTGCATACTCGTTTTTCTGCGTGCTTGGCGTGTAGTTAAAAATGCCTGTTATAATTATTTTTTATTCAGTTGGTTCAGTATATAATACCTGTCTTAAAAATAAATCTGATTGTCGCTTAGTCAATTTTTACCCGCCGTTTTCAAAGGTTCTTTTCTTATTTAGACAATTTTTACTTGACCAAATACTATAATCCAATGCCGGTTAAAACCTATGGTAGCGTAACGAACAGGTGCTTGGAATATATTTATTAAAAGTAGTTTACATAAAAATGTTGTTTACTCCTACGGATGACGCGCGAACAGTCGCTTGTGCAAACAATGAATCTAGAGTTTAAGTTACTTAGACAGTTCAGTCCATGGTAGGGCGTCGCTTGGGATGCACGCGCGCGCTTCGAGTACGATGTCGCCAAATATGACGATTGCAATTTTCATGTAACAAGTCCAAAACATTCAGTAGAATTTACACATAAATCAGATTATACATACGTTTTGTTCATTTGCTTCATTCAGTTTCTTAGCTCGTTACCTACTTCTGTGGTCATCATCACATTAGCCTATTAGGTATAATAGCAGTCTACTGTTAAACGTGGGCATCGCCAGGGTACGCCACAAGGTAAAATCCTCGCGTTTACCATCCAGTCCCTAAAAGTTGCTCTCTTCAAGTCATTGCTCTTTCTGGGCGTGGCATCCACTCGAAAACTCGCTTACTCCGTCGTCAATCGATTTTACGACACATGTGGCCAGACCACTGACTCTTCAGCTTGCTACGCTTCTATTTCCAGTATTTCCGTTACTTTGGTCTTCGAATAATCGTTCTGGATTGACCGACATATTAACGAGATCCCTAGCATAGCATCCCCTCTCTGAATGTAACCAGTGTTCCAGTTTTACTGTTAGATTTCATATCTCTGCTCCGTACTTCATTATGAGCGGTAAGACGCACTGATCAAACTCCTTATTGTGGCGAGGGCGTCTCCAGAACAAGATACGTCTCCCCAAATGCTACCGAGTCCAGCTGCACTCTTCTAGTGATTTCAGCCTCAAAGTTATCTTTTTCTAAGTACAATTTTTGCCCAAGGTATTCATACTTTTGGACAATTTCAAGGTCTACTACACCTTCGACGGCGATATGCTACTGAGCTGGACCGTGGTATTCATCCCCCATCACGCCTCGAGGCCGTATTTTAAACTGAACACCTTTTGCAGGTCCTGCCGCGATTCTATGCCCCTCTCTGATGATTTTGCCCATGAAGGCGGCAAAGCGGAGATTGTGAGGTATTCACTGTTGACAACATTGCCCAGTTCATTCCATGCTTAGGTCTTCAAGCGCATTGGTGAAATGTTTGGGCGATGTAAAGTCACCCTGTTTTACACCTCGCAGTAGTTAATTGGCCCTTGTTAAAAGTGATAGAAATATGTTTAGCTTTTACCGCGCTTATGATGGCAAGTTATGCTGCTGAGTGAACCACACGTACGACCGCAACTAAATCGACAGAGGCAGTTACTTATTAGTGGGTCATCGGAACTCGACTGTCGATGATCTCCTGAGGATGCTCCGTGAAGGTTATACCTGTAGAGTGTAAAACGGTGCTATACTATTCTGATTTCTGTAAAACCTTCCGTACAGCATGAATGTGGTCCACAGTGCCTTTACAAGACCCGGTCTGTTCCAGTGGCTAGAAATCGTCAAATCTTAATGCCAGACCATTCAAAGCGACTCTCGAAAAAAGCATACGATCGTGGCTCAGAAGTATAGTAATGGCCTTTCGGATTGGGCAGACGAAATTTCCTAGGTGTTTGTAGGAAACCTGGATTTGAGGAGTTAAAAGACAATTTTAACTCCGTAATAGCAAATGGGACAACCCTGAAGGCCTATTGTAGCGGTGGCTTTGTTTTTAAGAAATTGGATAAAACGTTTCTCATAAATAAATACTATTACCCGATCACATTACTGAGCTACGTCTTATAGACTTTTCTAGGGATCGTAATAAAACATCTATCACTAAGATTTGACGCCTTACAACCACTGGGACAGGCAGGGTATCGTAAAGACTTCAGTACAAATAGACCACATCCTCAATGTACTACAAAAAATACAGAAGTCAGAAGAGTTTAACCAACCGTTGCTTATGTCTTATGTAGCCTACGAGAAAACTTTTGACTCGAGAGAAACATGGGCTGTTTTGGTGTCCTTGCAGCCATGCCTAGTCGAATGGCTGTATGTGGAGCTACGGAGAAGCCTATTGGCGAAGACCCCCGTTCAAGTACAAAACCACAAAACAAGGCCCATACTATTACCAAGATGTAAAACAGGATGACGTTTTATCCTTAAAACTTTTCACCAAAATGCCATGGGATGTCTTCAAAACCTGACAGTGTGATAGGCTGGGTATCAAAGTCAACGGCAAATATTTTATGTATCTCCGCTTTGCCGACGCCATAGTCATAATGGTCAAATTGCTGCAGGACCTGCAAAAAATGCTGTCCTGTCTAAATACGGCCTCGAAGCATGTTGAATTCGGGATGACCTTGGTCAAGAGCAATATAATTTTAAATGAACATGAAGTCGTTCCTGAGCCAATATCCGTGGTATGTTTAGGACGTAGGTAGAACTTGAAGTTGTCTAGAAGTATGAATACCTTGGGCAAACATTGCAGTTAGGAAGATACAATTTCGAGGCTGAAATCACCAGAAGAGTGAAGCTGTGCTGGGTAGCATTTTGGAAATTGCGTCTCATTCTGGAGCCACCTTTTTCACCATGCCTCTAGACCAAGATGTTCAATCAGAGTTTCTTATCATGTACGGTGATGACTAATGGAGACGAGACGTGAAATCTGACAAATAAATTGTCTCACCGGCTATGTATCACTCAGAGACCGACGAAAAGGTCTATGTTAGAGATCTCGCTAATGGATAAGGCCCGGAAAGAGATTATCTTCTAAACTAAATGTCCAGTAGGCTGGTCACATCTGCCGTAGAAACGATAGACTATGTTGTAATAAGGTTTTCGAGTGTAGGCCAAGCCTCTGCATAGCTTTGGGTGCCAACAGGCCAGATGAACCGTAGGCAATGAAAAAGAACGGCTGGTAGCAATTGGATGGCGAATACTGATGGTCGTGCCTTGTGGCGTACCCTGGGAGAGGCCTACATCCAGCAGTAGACTGCTATAGGCTAATGTGATGATGATCTTAGTTGAATTAGGCCTCTGTGTACCTGAAAGTTCATTTTTATTGTTATTGATATAACACTTGAATTAAATAATTAGGTAAATTTTCTGTAACAAATGTTATTTAAGTCAAATTGCCGGGAAGAATTTAGTATAAAATTGTAACATAAGTAGTTTTGCCTGAAATTCGAAGTATTTTTGATGTTATTTAGGTAACTTTTACTCTGTCGTAAATTCTTAAAAAAGGTGTTTATTAAAGTTTTACCGTACCTTTGTCATTCCAAGCTTGACGGTTAGTCAAATTTGCCTGTATTTATTTTTAGGTAAATTTTGACTAAGCGACACTAACTATAAAACTAAGCATTATTTTTTATTGATATGTATACTAAAATTTGGGTAATAAAATAACAAAATATATATGTAAAAACTAGGCTTCTAGGACTATCAAAAAAATTAATATGATTTTTTTTCTGAAAATCCAAACTTTAAACTGCTCTCCTGTAAAGTTACTCTGATGTCGCTTAGATAATTTTGCCTTTCAAGCGTCGATGGTATTTTGGTGAATTGCCTTCTTTGTCAGATAAGGCAAGAAACACGTAACGTCTGTTTTTTTCTAATGCATGCGATATCAATATCAATAGAATCATGACTGTTTTACTATTTTGTAGAAATTTTTACACAAGATAGTAATTTTTTGGAACACTTGGTGTTATCAAACACTAGATATTGATATTAACTTTTTGGTTTGAATATTTTCCGCTTGCTTCGTTTGTATTAACTTTGTAACCAAAAAGTTAATAGAATTATGGTAAAATGATTTCTCACGGGATGTTTTATTTTGTACGAAATACATACATACCTTGCGGGATAGGCAGATGGCATGAAATAAGTAATACTTACGATATTTTTCCGTTGGTACGGAAAATTGCATAGATATTAAGATTTGTAAGTGTTACAAAAAAGCGAGAAAATTATGGCTGTACGGATATGGCCTTACCTATCTCTACATTTACAATTTTACTGAATTTATTGTTAAAGAAATATTATTTGCCGAACTTACAAAAAATAACCAAGTTTGGCAGATTCATTTCTACTTTTTGTTACTACTTAGTGCCACAAAATGGCAACAAAAACTTAGGCACAGACTAAAGAATTCTTGGCATGGTCAATAAACGATGAAAGGCAAAGCACATAATCGATGGACGGGAGCCACTCTTGTTGATATTGTCGTTATGTAACAGTAAGCCGAGTGCAGAATCCGGGGGCTAGAGTAGTGAATGGCGTTATACCGTCACCGGCTTATCTGTGCGCGTTTCCATTATCCCACCAGTCAGACAGATAAAAGATTTGAGCAAAATATAGCGTGGTTAGTATAATGTTTTGTGCTTATCTATCTGTGCAGATAAAAGATTTGAGCGAAAAATAGCATTGGTTGTTGTAAGGTCCACATAACATGCCTGTACCTTCTTCGTGAATAATCTGAAACAAGTTAGGTACTAAGCGAATAATAATAAAATGAATGGCATTGTTTAATAAAGGATGTCTGGAAGACGGCCTTGTCCCATGTCACCAGTTGCAACTAAATAAATATTTATTAATCATAAATCATAGATAGACCCGTAAACCCACCTTACATACAACGAATTCGTTGTACATTGTGTAGGTGGTTTAATAATGGAATGGCTATGCTATGCTCTATATATTCTTGTATGTATCGTCGTTGCAGTGACAGTGGACTAGCGTAATTCGACCGCCAGGTGCGGGCGCCGGCTGGCGGATGTATGGACGAGCCGGCCGACTGTCCGTGCCTATCAACTGTTACGATCGACCTCGATACGGACATCGTTTTACGTATTTAAACGATATTCAAATATTCTATGATATGCTGTGCTATTCTATGGTGTGCTATGCTACGCTATGATATGCTGACATCATTTACGCATTTGAACTACATGTTACTTTATGCTATGCTATGCTGTGCTTTCTATGCTATGCAATGATTTGCTATGCCACGCTATGTATTCTTGTAAGTATCGTCGTTGCAGTGACAGTGGACTAGCGTAATTCGACCGCCAGGTGCGGGCGCCGGCTGGCGGATGTATGGACGAGCCGGCCGACTGTCCGTGCCTATCAACTGTTACGATCGACCTCGATACGGACATCGTTTACGTATTTTAACCATGTTTTGCTATGCTATGCTATGCTTTGCTATGCTATGCTATGCCATGATATGCTATGCTTCTCATAAGTGTCGTCGTTGCAGTGACAGTGGACCTCTGCAATCCTCTCCGCCAGGTGCGGGCGCCGGCTGGCGGATGTATGGACGAGCCGACTGTCCGTGCCTATCAACTGTTACGATCGACCTCGATACGGACATCGTTTACGTATTTTAACCGTTTTTGCGGTGTTTACGCGTTTTTAGCAAACTTTGATGCGGTTTTGTAGCTGTTTTTGGATAAGAGTGAGATGTAGGAAGGTGAATGTAGAGTATTGTAGAGTTAAATGTGAAATTAGGTGCTTACATGATTACGAAAAGTCGTTTTGATGTTCAAAATACTTACCTACAACACTTTTACGTCAAACTAATACTGTATCTTACCCTGAATAATCAAGATGCTGCTAGATTCACAGTTCACACCTTCAGTTCAAAAAAATAAATTTTTAAGTCTGTGGACATGCATAATTCTTCTCCTTAATTTAAGGTCCTTTTGTTAGCATCCTGTAGACATGCATAACAGATTTCGGCCTTTGTTGTCTAAAAATATTGACAACATTAAGATAAACAAAAGAAATTGCTCGAACGACCAGAGCATAGCTCTGAAATGAAAGATGATGATATAAACAAACTCAATATTATTACTAATCGTGATAGCAGTATAATAAGTATTGCTTCGTTACTCAACTTTTCCAACATTATTGTATCGAACTTACGAAACCTTGGGAAAATATCACGAATTGCGTTCAATTGATTTCAAAAGCACTTACCTAAATAAATGTTGTATTGAATCGAAAGCGAACAGAATCGCAAGTAAATCGAACAGATAAGAAAGCATACCTAGTACCTACGAGTCAGTATGAATCTATCAATTTAACGACCATGTTATGCTGTCTTTTCATACAAATACCTACTAAGGAAAACCGGTGACAGTTGATCCTTTAAATGGGTAGGTTGTGGTTCAGAATATATAATCTAATAGGTGTAAAAACAATTCTTAAAACATCTCGTGAACGTATTTAGCTCATAAAATTACGTTATTGTTCTAAATTTTTATTGGAAGACACATTAATAAACAAAACGTTTTCCTATAAACAGGCTCAGCAGATTTGCGCTATTTCGCTATGACACTGTATAACCATGATATAGGTAGATACCTCTTTATATTTAGGATTAGAGTAAAAAGAATAGCCTATACAAACGAGGTGTCGTAGTTTTTATTTAGACTTTAGACTTTGACGGCCATAAGTAGGTCGGTGCATAATACGGGCTAATACCATAGTTATTATCACGAACACTTACTTAGTGTAAAAAGAGTAAAAAATTATAGAGGTATCAGGTATTACATAAATATCAACCTGGGCAAATTATTAGGCACACAAAACGAGTTTCAAAACAGCTGCCTTTTAGCGGAAGTGTCCTTTTTCACCTGTCTATAGGTATCTCAATCATGGTATTCCGGATTGTTTGAATATCGACACCACAGTTTTTCGTGCATGTTGTCACTTCTTAAACCTACCTAATTAAGTATACAATCAAAAATTCCGCACTGAGCATGAAAGTAGCGACTCTAGATTTTCTTTTGTACGTTGAGTGACATAATGAGATATGTAATTGTTATTATGTTAATAATGTGTGTGTATAATTTGTAGAATATGACTACAACTTGTACCTACCTAATTAAAAACATCAATTTTAAGATAAGTAATCGCAAACTCTATAAAATCGAAAGTTAGCTGCTCTACTTATTACAATTACAATCCAAAAAAGCAACAAACCTAACCCAAATAATTTAAAATTGGTCTCAAACGAAACGAAAGCGTCGTTTCTTTACAATTTCCAGAGAAAAATAGCCTTATTGAGTGACACACAAGGTTGACCTAAGCCGAGAAACACACGCAACGTCCGTTTGTGCGGTTTTTTTGCGCTCCGCAACACATGCGTTGGGACAATACGACTTTCGACCTTATTCTTATAAAAATATGGTTTATGTGAAATTGTTAGACATAAGTCAAAAAAATTATGCTTCCGTCAACGCAGCCTTATGCGCTATTTTTGCGCCAACGGATGGGTCTGTCAAACCGTTTCACATAAACCGTATTTGTAAAAAAATGAGGTGGAAAATTGTATTTTTCAAACGCAATGGATACGTAGAAATAACGCACCAATGGACGTTATGTGTGTATAGCGCCTAAGTATCACGTATCGCAATATCTTACAATCAACGTTGCGGTTGCAAAATTTAATTAAATGACAGGTTCGTGTTGGCTAATTAATGTCTCAGCACCTACAGTTTATAGGTACTGTAAACGGTCCACTGTGGATGTTATTTTTAAACGACTTTTATCAATTGTTCTGTAGTCACTAAATAAATTTAGCATACCTTAGTAGAAGAGAAGAGATCTACACGCTCTCCACATACTATACTATAACAGCCACAACAGTACACTGCTGGAGATGGGCCTCCCGCAATTGGGGGGTATTGCCATACTCACCACGCTTGGCAGGCGGATTGGCGAGCGCAGTGCAAGGTGTTGAAGATATTCACAGGGAACGCTGCTGCCCATTCCTTGGATCAATCCCTTAATCGCCTTTTACGACACCCACGGGTAGAAATGGGATGATGCTATTCTAAGCCGGCACCACACGGCAAAGCCGGCACCACACGGCACACGGCTCTCCACATAGTAGACTGATATCCATTTGATTTCTTTCAGACTAGGCGTGCGTAAGTATTTCAAAAGTTTAACTAATAAACACGCTAATAAAATGTTAATAGAATACAATCCCATCCAAAACATAAATGTGAAAGGCTGCCAAGTTCGATAATATTGGAATGCTTCGCCTATAAAAGAAGTGAGATCTAAATAAGTACGAAGTTCCATACACAGACCTCAGTTAAAAATAGTTACCGGAATGCACACTTGATTTTTCGCCTTTCACATTTATGTTTTGGATGGGATTTCATTTATTTTTGTAAGGTTTATTTTCTTTTTTTCTTATGATTAAGTTAGGTAAGGAAATATCTCATTTATACTTTACTTTGACTAAATACAAACCTTCGTAACCAATTTTAGGTCGGTACGACGATTGAAAGATATAGATAATTTTTTTGTTTTAGTTCCTTAGGGGTATGAATTTACACCTTCATTATTTTTAAAACCGACTCACACTTGGCCATTTTCAGATTTTTTCCTTTACCTTGACCTAAAGACCTACCTCCATGCCAAATTTCAAATCAATACGACTATTGAAAGTGGTCTAGGTTTTTGATGAGTGAGTCAGTCAGTCAGTGAGTGTATAGTAAAAATAGCGATTTTCTGACGTCAATATCTCAAGACCTACAATAGGTACATTAATGAAATTTTGTATTTTAGATAAGTAAGTAGATCTCGACAGATACTAGAAATTTCATATGCGTAGATAAAATAGATTTTGAGTTATAGGTGGGTCGAACTTGGCCCGAAATGGTTCGTGTAATATAACCCACGGCCGGTGTGTCGCTTTTTTTGCTCGAACTTGGCGGACACACTGCCGTGTGTCTAGATACTTATTCGTGCAAGTTTCTTATACAAAATGTAAAAAAATTAACTGCAAATATTTTAAGGCGTGAATCAGCCCATGGAACTGAACATCTTTCCCCAAGGATAATAGGTAGAAAAATTAAAAAGAATTTAGGACCTCCCACACAAATTGACTTGGCTTGGCCGGCCGGTACATTTTAAAAGTTGTTCAGTTTTATAGGCTGGTTCACCCCTCAGATAGCAGATGATTTTTTTATACCTTACCTATATTTTTATTTCTAGTACTTTTACGAAATTTGCTTAATACTTTTCCATTTTCTGGAACTTTGTATCCTAATGTTTGCAACCAAGCACTTTAGAATGAATTTAAAAGTTTTATTGGGGTAAAAATGGTATGATAAGATAACTATGCAGGAAACACGCCAAATCTTTGAAATCTCACAAAGGCGTATAGGTGTCAACAAAAATTTGTTCTAATACTTTTAACACGAAATCCGCTGACTCTACCTCTCAGCTATGATCCTATATCCCGACCCTGGGAACGCTCCTGACCCGCCATCACAAATTGTCTGCACCGATTACATACTGTTAACTTGTACTCAGTGCTAAGCGGCCCACAGGACGCTACGTCCTGGCCGCTACGAAAAAAGAAAATTAAAACTCCCGCCGGAATAAAAAAGAAATTTTTGAAGATTTGAATTTGTGTTCGATTCGGTGTTGTGCGCGGGAAATAGAAAATGGAAAGTGTATTTTTTGCAATTTGTTTCTCAGTTTGGAGATAAGTTTCGAAATAAACGAATATAGCGTTCGTGGCGTATTTGTGAAAAAGTGACTCCTTTATGCGATTTTAAATTGACATCGTAAGTACCTACTTACTTCTTCAAAATATCAACATTTCAAACTTTTTACTACGTTTTTACCTACAGTTTCAATACCAGGAAACTAGGTGATCGCAGTGAGCACGTAACATTTCTTTAACTTTTGTAATTGCCTAGAAACCACGTGTCGAGCCGCTCAAAGTCACGTCTCAAGACGAGATGGCAGTTACTTGAGCCAATTTAACTCTACCCAACTACCAGCATAAATTGACCCCTTGTTTTTCTTACGATTGAGTTTTTGTATGGGGGTCAGTATCAAAACTGAACCGAGAGAGATCAAGTTACGCTGGTGGTTGAGCAGACCACACTCTGATTCCATATTTCCGTTGTCTACCCTAGGCCAAGGCACAACTTACAATATTATATCATATTACTTAACACTAGGGTTCAAAATTGTTTTGAACGTTTGATCTAGCGGATGGTGTTTTTGGACAAAATTGACAGGTTTTGGTTGTATGAAGATTGACGAGCGATAGGATTTAAATTATGTATCTTTGACTCTTCGTAGAGTTTGCAAAAATGATTTATTTCGCGCCAAAACGATTTAGATATCAGGGTTCTTCCAAGCAAACTATTTATGATAAAGGAACTAAAGGTATGCCAATAAGTGGAAAATTTGTTGGCAGGCTATTCATGGGTGAAGTACTTACTGGACGTATTCTCTTGTAAAATGTTACACGAAGAAATCTTGTAGGTGTAATATTATAGGACGGAAAATTTTGTGGGAAACGAATGTCTAATTTTATATACTACTTACAAGACAAACCCACAAAAAAATAGACCTTATGTCATAACATGAACATAATTTTGACAGCTGTCAAATATGGACGAATGGCCGTACTGTAGGTATATCGGAATTTTGCATGCTGAAATTGAATAGGTATGACAATTTTTACTTGACTAAGCTAAAGTTTTCGCAGGTGAGTAACACAATAGGTCATCAATCACCTGTCATAATATGATTTTTCAGATAAATGACATCGATCGAGCAAGATGGGAACCTTGTGGAAAAGAAGAGGAATAAATACGATTATGCTGTTCTTTTTCTATGGATTAGCTGATGTCCAATCCAGCTTGCCGGTTGATTTGGCTCCAGAAGAAAAAGGTACCTATTAATGCAAATACTTACAATAATAATTTGATTACCAATCCGGTACATTGGTAGCGCTTCTGCCTGCTTCATGTGGTTTCCAGGCGAAACCGTATTTGGAAGCTGAATCTAAATATCATTTCGTTGGTCTGGGCAGGGGCTTTTTATGAGCATTTTTTTGTAAGTATTACGAATTCTAAGATTATGGAATACATGAAGAAGTGAGTAAATAATGAGAAAAATATTTAAGAAATCTTATTTAAAGAACCCAAATCCTAGGTGAAAAATGTAAGATAACATTTTGTTTTAGTAATTAACTTAGGTATCCACATATTGTTAATCAGTGGTATCCACTTACTTTTGTGTACTAATATATATTAGTACACTGATTAATACTAAGTAACTGAAGAAGTAAGGAGTAGTAAGGACTCAATTTCCAAAATTAAAGTATCCAAAAAGTACACAAAAAGTTAATAAAACGTTTCTCCTCTGTATGGAGGTCGCTTTAAACAAAGCCGAAGTGCATAAAGACCATAAATATTAGGGCACGTGCATATTATCCAATTATCTCACTATCCTGTTGTTGAGTCAGTTTAATATAAAGGTTTCCCCGAAATTGTCGAGATGAATGAAACAATGTGTCATCTCCTTAATAATAACGTTCGTCTTTTTGAGTGGGATGAAGTCGATTAAAATGACAGCTTTATTTTCTTATGACTGTAATTTATGTCATGTCTTGTCATACTCTGATGCTCTTGTACTTATTAATTAACCTTAGCTCAGGAGCATCTAATGATGTCATAGTAATTCTATAGTGCTAGAAGTAGGAGTAAAACTGCAATTAATACTAGTAGGTCAGTGGTTTGGTTTGAATGGATGATTGTAAAATAGCTAGGTAGATAATATATTGGATTATTTAAAAATTTAATATAGGTAGGTATCTGATACATAAACACAGGCCTCAAAACACATAAAAATTCAAAAAGTGTTGCGAATGTTTATTGTGATCGTTAACGACAAACCGTATAAAAATTATATTGCACGATTCAGTTGCAGCTAATAAAATCTGACTCTTACCTACATACGAACTGTCACATAAAATCTCAACCTTGAAATATGGATTTTTATAATTTATTACCCACGACGGAACGGAGACAGTATAATATTCGTTTGGGGTGGGTTTATCTGTTTATCCGAATCCGAATTCCTAAACTACTAGTCCAATTTTGATACTGTTTTAAGTGAAAGAGTTGGGTTTTATTGTTGTAAGTTCTTAAAATAGATGTTACGCTAGCAACTTACCAGGGGGCGCAGCGCAGTAGTAAACCGTCTTCATCATGCTAAAATATAGGAGCTCTTGCCGGTGGAGTTATTTCCATTTTTGTCTATTTCTTGCCAATGCTTTGACCTCTTGGTATGTGTCTGTGTGAGTGCTTTTAAAATTTAAATTTTGCTTTCTGTTTTCAGTACAGCCACCAACAACACTTTCCCTTACTTCAATCGCATCTTTAACATCACGGGCAACAACAGTGAATATATCTTCAACTACATACGCCACATCCATTCCACCGATACCTCCAAGTGACAGAGATAGATTCCTGACATTTGCAGAGACAGGACATCACAGGACTTTCATGTTTGCAAAGGATAATACGTTCATACAACTGGACGGTGATGTCATACAAAGGTTTCAGTTGAGGTAAAGTATTGTGACTTTAATTATTATATTATAAGTAATCATCACGAGCAACAACAGTGAATATAATCTTCAACTACATACGCCACATCTATTTCTCCGATACCTCCGAGTGACAGAGACAGATTTCTGACCTTTGCAGAAACAGGACATCACAGAACCTTTATGTTTGCTAAGGATAATACGTTCATACAACTAGACGGTGATGTTATACAAAGGTTTCAATTGAGGTAAGGTATGGTGACTATTATTGCAATATTTGCATTCTTGTCACCGTGAGCAATATACGCCACATATAGCCCTTCAATATCCTCCTCTGAGTATCAGGGACAGATTTCTGACATTTGCAGAGACAGGACATTACAGGACTGTCATGTTTGCTAAAACCAATACCTTCATACATTTAGACGGTGATGTTATACAATGGTTTCAGTTGAGATAAAGTAGGTATTGTATTACATTTTCTGCATACATGTCATCGCGAGCTAACCAAGACAGTCATGTGTCATTTTAGAATCGATCCCTGAAATACAGTTCGCATCAGTTTAGAATCGATCCTTCACAGTGTCAGGACAGCATAGGACCTTTATGTTTGCTAAGATCAACACTTTCATACAGCTAGACTTTGACGTCATACAAAGACTTCAGTTCAGATAAACTACTATTATTACAATACATATTTGCATTCTTATCACCGTAAGCAACAACAGTAAACAAATCTTCTTTATAATAATATGCATGATCTAAATATTTACTATTTATTAACAGAAAATAATAACATACATCAATAAAATCTTAATCATATGGCTATAAGTAAATATTAGCATTCATATCCTCACAAGCAAATTCGGTCAGCATGTCTTGAACGCACGCAAAATGAATCCCTCCAATACCGCAGATTCTCGGATAAAAGGGAGTCACAGAATATTTTAGGTATACATACCGTGTTTTACCTGCAAACTAGCATTTACATACCTTTTACTTTAGAAGGAAGGTATAGAATTTTCTGTGGAACAGCATTTTTTTATATTTCCCAGATGGCCCTATAGTAAAAGTTGTTTTATCTACACTTCATACATAATGTTCCTATTACAAATTCGAAAGCAAATGTATAAGCAACTGCTTTACAGCCATTCAGCCTTTAAAAAAAATGTCAATATCATAAAATAAAATGTCGATGTCATAAAGTACTTTTTTCTGACTTTATGATATCGACATTTAGCAGTAAGTTAATAAAAAAAAACAAATGTCACGACACAATCAAAGAATGGGACGACACTTGAAATTATGAGGACTAATTTTTTATTAAATCTTTGCTTCAAATCATTTTCCGAATTAAAATTTACCGATGAATGCTTTTTAATTTTAAAAGTTGTTCCGTTTTTATGAGCTTCCATTTTAACGTTTAGTTAAAAAGTTACTTAAGTATAAAAGTCGTTCAGTTGTTGGTTCAGTTGCAATCGCCATAGTGAAATGCGGAGGTATGAATTATTTTTCATAGTTTTTCTTGTAAAGTGTAGATAAATTAGTGTATGCAATTGCAATATAATTAGGCTTTAGAATACTCGTGTCAAACTATTATCACACTCGGCTGCGCCTCGTGTGATAAACAGACACTCACATCCTAAAGCCTCTTATTATAAGGCAATTACATAAACTACTATTATACAGTGTCCGGCGGATCGATGTAGGCATTTTTAGAGATGATTGGTTGGGTTATTTTGAAATATTTGAACTATATTTAGTTCCTTTAGCTATGTAGACCCTTTATATACCAGAATCAGCAGTTTGAATAAATGCCGGCTTGCTGATCACACACATTTCCAACCAAGGGGTCGTCCACAAATTACGTAACGCAAATATTTCAAATTTTTGACCCCCTCCCCCCACGTAACGGGACCGTAACGCTTGATCATGACCCCTCCCCCCCTCCCCTTTCCGTTACGTAACGCTTAATTTCTAATATTTTTCAGTTAAATCAACGAAACCTTTTAAAATCTTGCATTTTTTTTCTACTGCAGACTGAATTTGAAGCTGCGACCTTGGCCATTAGTACTGGCGCCGCCTCTTCCTTCTGTGCTACTGCGGCTTAATCATTGCCTGCGAAATTATACAAGTGTATGTTTGTAGGCCAATAACGCGTGGCAATCATGGATCTATTTAGAGGGAGAGTTTTGCAACTAATTCCCAGCAATTACTTTTTCGTTCCATTTTGTGTTAGGTAGCCAAAGCGATGAAAACCTGCTATAAATTGGATATAAAATTAACTCACGATTGAGCCGCAGTAGCCCAGATGGAAGAGGCATCGTCAGTACTACCTTTCGATAGTTGTGCGTTCAAATCCAACCCTCGGCAGTTTTTTTAAATAATACAAAAAAATGCGTTCCTGACACTGACAAAAGAAGTGTTTTAAAAATTTAGTTTGTTTAAAATTTAGATACAGAAACCTAAAAAAAAAAAAATTTGGCAATCTCTAAAAAAGTGTTACGTAACACTTGACTCTGACCCCTCCCTCCCCCATAGTAACGGGACCGTAACGCCCGGCCGGAACCCCCCCCTCCCCCCAAAATGCGTTACGTAATTTGTGGACGACCCCCAAAGAACCGACCTACAGCTGTCTGGTTTAATTTTTTAAACTGACATGCTTTAACCAAAGGCTTTATTTTTCCAGGTTATGCAGAGAGATATCGTTCAGATTTCGTACACGATTACCTCACGGTTTGCTTGTTTACCATAACGTGAAGAATCCGGTCTTCAAAATGCCTCCGTATGCCTTGTATGTTATAGTTGAAAAAGGAGAATTGAAAGGTTTGTTCTTTAGAATACTTAACCATTAAGTTGAATACTTTAGTTCGATTATATTGCCACAACAGATACTAAATGAAATTAAGTAAAATAAATTTACGATAAAAAAAAACAATAAAATATAATGCTTAACTGAAATTTTTGGTTCTTATAAAGAATCGTTATTAGAATCTATAACCTGACTGAAAAAGCTTTCTAAAAGCTCTACAATCTACTTATGTAGATGTTATAATTGATTAGTAGTAGAAAACACCTCAATGAGTAAGTCATGGAATTCAGTCATGAAAATCCCATATTCAACCAATCAGAAATTCTGCTACATAATTTCCATATTTTATCTATCATAATTTTTATCTCATATTTTCCAGTGGTACACGTTTTCGGAAAGCATCTCACTTCGGTAACAGTTGGTAGAGCTCTAAATAGAGATGAATGGCACAGTGTAGTGGTCACTATAGATGTGCATGGGGCCCGGTTGATCGCTAAAGTTGATCAACTGAAAGAGGAGGTGTATTTGAAAGTAAGTGTTGAAACAATGTATTAGACCGTTGGTAAAGATTTGAATAGGTATGAGTAGCACAGTGTAGTGGTAACCATAGATATGCGTGGGAGAGGCTCATCGCTAAAGTTGATCAACTGAAAGAGGAAGTGTATTTGAAAGTAAGTTTTGAAACAATGTATTACTCCGTTGGTACAGATTTGAATAGGTATGAGTGGCACAGCGTAGTGGTCACTATATATGTGTATGGCGCCAGGCTCATTGCTAAAGTCGATCAATTGAAAGAGGAGGTTTATTTGAAAGTAAGTATTGAAACAATGTATTACACAGTTGGTAAAGATTTAAATAGGCATGAGTGGCATAGCGTAGTGGTCAACATAGATGTGCATAGGGCGAGGCTTATCGCTAAAGTTGATCAATTGAAAGAAGAGGTGTATTTGAAAGTAAGTGTGGTATCCTTTAGAATCATAAGAACCGTACCTACATACAACTCTGAATAGGGACAAATTTTCTGTCGGATCGGAGTTTTCGATACAGAGTTGAAGGCACTCTATCTTCCCCTCACAGCATTCAGGCAGGTGTCCCCCAGGGCTCTGTACTATCCCCTCTTCTATTCACGCTATATATACCAGCGACGTCCCCAAAACGCCTAGGACCGAGCTCGCCATGTTTGCGGATGACACTGCGCTTTACGCATCCAACCGCAACCATGACAAGCTGGCAGAAGATCTCCAGAGCGCGCTAGACTCCCTCGGAGACTGGTTCCACAAATGGAGAATTGAGGTCAATCCTGAAAATCCTGAAAATCGCGCAGCGACTGGGCTGCGCGATTGGGCTGGTTGTTTGAACAACAACACACACACACTTCCGGGTGAGCCTTCCGATCCCCAAAAATCTGCTAGGTGTAGATATCGCGACCACTAGGCAGTTATCGTAGGGAAAGTTTGGAAAAAAAATAGGGACAAATGGCACGTAAGTATGATACAAATGGCTGGTAGAGCATTGAATAGGGATGAATATCATGCATGATGGTCACCATAGATGTGCAAGGGGCCAGGTGGAATGCTAAAGTTAATCAATTGAAAGAGGAGTACTATTTAAAAGTAAGTTTATTACAAATATAAGTACCATATGGACTGATAAGAGCTTGAATAAGGGTGAAATGAATGGCATAGCGTAGTGGTCACCATAGATGTTGCATGGGGCCAGGTTGATCGCTTAAGTAGATCAACTGATCTATAATACCAATACAATGGAGCAACGTAAAAGCTCTATAGAGTGCATTTTTTACTTAGTTAAAAAATATATATTTCACCCCACTTTATACAGTTTTTTGACAGAACAGCGCTTGTTACCATGTAGAGTCCAATTTTTATATTCACTGACTTTTCATTCATAAAAGGAAGATAGAAGATAAAACATGTTGTAAAGATTTGAGCAATGATATAAACAATGATCACGCATACGCCTTGATTTGATTTATTTTATATCGTCACGCTTATCCGTTTTATTTGTTGTTTCTAGGGCTTGAGTTTCGACACGAATTACGGAATTACCGATAATCTGACGTCTGTCATACTTATTGGAGGTACGTAATACTTTTGTAGAACATGATCATTACATTACTACCGAATAATAGCATTAAAAATCTATTACCTACCTACCTATATAGTATGTAATTCTCCTGTCTAATCAATTGCTTCATGATTTGCAATTTTACAGTTTTTGCCATTCTTCAAATATAGGAAGTACAAGATATTTGGCAAAGTAGGTGATAATACCTATTATGATTGATTATACCAGGAGTAACGGAAAGGGTATAACAAGCCGAAAGGAGGTCAAGGTACTCATGAAACTGAACAACTTTCCCCTTGGAACATGGGTCGAAATATGAAAAAAAAATTTGGACCTCCCATAGTAAATCAATTGGCTGACCGGCGATTTTATATGGGAGGCCCAAATATTTTTTTTCATATTTCGACCTATGTTCCATATTGAAAGTTGTTCAGTTGCATGAGTACCTTGACCTCCTCTCGGCTTGTTATACCCTTTTCGTTACTCCCTGTATAAAACCAAAACATTTTTATATTGGTACATCATAATAATTCAGTTTTTACAGGATATAAAAATACATACTTAAACAGGAATTAATGCACAAAACTTAATTGGTAAATTGTCTTCATTATTTTTGTTCCTGTCCTCAAATAGGTAGATATATTTCTGCCTACAATCTATTGTATAGTTTGGCGGATTTAAAAGTTTGCAAATTGCGCAGTTCTTTTTTTATCAAAAGAACATTTTTATTTTTATTTTAGGTCTTAGCTCCGAAGAAAAGCTCCACGGCGTGAAATACATCATAGAATCTTTCGTGGGCTGTATCAGTGACATGGTTCTTAGTTCAGGAAAGGCTGCTTCAGACCTTCTTCCTATAGTACCACTCATAGCTACTAAACACGAAAACGTGAAAGAAGGTTGCATAGACAAATGCAGGACGATGGAAAACTTATGTTTTGAAGGATCGAGGTGTATCAATGAGTATAATGGATACAGGTGCGACTGCTTTGGAACCATGTATGAGGAGCATCTATGTGATGTTTACAGTAAGTAATCTTTCCTTAGTATAGGAACAACCAAAAATAGAAACAAAACAAGAATAGTAAAAGAAGAAGAGTGCGTAGATAATTCGAGTAAGACAAAGCTAAAACAAACCTTAATTTCACATAATTGCTTTGTGCATCAATCAACTGATATGCGTATAACTTTTAAGCACTCACGATTGTTTTCAAATTATTGATATTTCCCTAAATTATCATCTAAATATTGTCGCGACCCGGTTTAATAAAAATGTGCAACAAAAAACATCTCTACAATGTTTTGATGAGTCTTGAATCTTTTTTATTTGTAGATTAAAAAGCAATATCTCTCTTTGTATTCAGAAAACTTTAAAAGAAGCCCACAAACATTTATATGTAACTTTATAAGTAGGTTGTTGAATTCTCTTATGATGTTAACATCTTTTTATTTTCTCTTGCCTGAAGTAAGTATCGCAATCTGCTCCAGATATGAATGTCTTAACGTGGGCATCTCCTTAAGCAATGACATTATGATCTTACTGGATTATCTTGATGTTATACAGTCGGAAGCCATAAGCACAATCTTTATTAGTCTTCAAGCTTTTATTTCGAACAAAATAATCAAGGTGATATCTTAGGAGGGCTTCATAACTATAGAAGTGGTGATTCCCTTCTACAATAATTATCAAAGTGATAATCTGTGCTATTGTCAGTGTCCGTTGTTTAAAAGGATAAAATAGAACCCTTAAAAGTTCACAGAGTTGGCCATCCGAGTGCGTCAAAAAAATTACAATGATAACAAACATACTTACTCAGAATTTTTACGTCTCAAACTAAGTAAGGCCGAATTCAGAATTAGTTCACGGGTGGTATACGAAAGGGATTGATTTGATTTACTTATTACGAAATCCTCGGTAGACGAGTCCAACTCGCACTTGTCCAGTTTTTTATCTGCCTTTTCTTTGTCGTATCGTAACATTAATTAACATCTTTGTTTAAAACAAGCTTTGTGTTAATCGTAATAAGAGGGTCCAAAGTAGGTTGGTCTCACTTTCACTCTACGTAGGTCTTTTTATTTGGTGTGCCAAATAAGGAAGGATACACTTACTTGAGTGTTATGTTTTTCGTGTATATGTGTATGTAGGTATGTATGTAGGAACATAAACAAGAAAATAATTTTTCACGGGCTACAGCCTATATCGCTTGGTGGATTTTGACATGCGTGGTGTCGATTTAGTAGTGCGAGTGACACTGGCTATAAAAAAATGGCGAAACAACACAATAACTTTGAACATTGTAATATTAAAAAAATATATGCTTGTTGAAGGAGAAGGAGGTTGCTGCGACATTTAATTCTCAGAAATATACTTTCGATCTAAACAATTTAGTTTTGTATGCATAAAACTAAGAAATACCATCTAACAATCTATATTCAGACAGAATAAATAAAATTTATTAAGAACTTATTGTAAACAAACAATGACTTTATGCATTGCACTACATACCTATAGCTAGATAGATGTTTTTATTATGAAAGTAAATACCACTGGATGATGCAATGTTATTATCGTAAGAATAACATACTTATTCATACTTGTACATACAATTCATTGTATCTTTTTATAGCTCTCTATATAAGGATATCATTACTTCCTTAGGCATTTCTATAGAGTACAACAATTTACTTTCAAAACATTCTAACTTGGCCGACTAATAACTTGCAAGCAACTAGTACGAGTACAATCCCCTGGGGTAAGAATAAATTGCTCTCATAAGATATCACAGACTCGCCTACTGGTTTCACTCGCGCCTAGATCTTTTCCCGTGGTAACAAGTAACAGGGCAAACACGGTAAATAAAGGTTTGATGATGAGAGTTGATGTGTATTGCAATTTTAGGCGACAAGCTAACAACCTGTCACTATGGCGATACACAGTCTTCTGAATCACTCTCAAACTTTTGTCAGACGTGGTATAAATGACCGTTTTTACAGCCGTTTACGCTGTAAAAACCCCTGCCTACCCTACAAGGGATATAGGCGTGATATGTGTAAGTATGTAAAATGGGTTACCTAGTCTATTTACTCAGGGACAACTTAGCTTCCTATACATTACATTGATCCGGTAGTTTAAGACATAATCGATTACTTACAAACATATCAATCTTTCGTCTCATTATAATAGTGTAGGAAGATAGTTATATGCGAATATCACACCAGACCTCCGTTGATGCAAAAGAGATAGGTATATAGCATAATTAGGATACTATAATAAATGTAACAGAGACAGATGCATCTGTCAAATAATTTTTGCGTTGCTCCTGCGTCAACATCCGTTTTAAGTTTGGCGAATTCGAACTTTCCTAGCATCTGAAAGACGGCATGCGTTACCGATACACTAAAAATGCGCAACAACAGACGCTAAGTGTGGGAACTGCCGTACCTCTGTATGTACATGTAGACAACTAAAGAAGTAGGTTCCTAGGAAGCTTAACCGTTACGCATCATCAATTTCACGTTATGTAAATGTTACACATAATAGGTAGCCCAATTATCTGTTTAAAGCTTTGTCATGCTCAGGCTTTCAATAAAAATACTTATAATGCAAAATTAGTAACAACCCGAGTAACAACCTATTCACTATAATAAATTATCAAGTTTGATTTTGCCCATGTTAATGTAACGTACGTTCACTTACGCTTTGTCTGGGCTTTTTTTAAAGCAGCAACCCAGTTCTGTTGCCTAATCATAAGCATTATAATTACTTAATAAATAATAGGTAAGTAATGCAATATCATTCATTATCAATCTGATTGCGCGGAACTATGTGTCCCATTGTAAAATGTTTTGTAGGTAGTAGGTAGGTATAGTTTATGTAGGTCTAGTCTACCAACAGAACAGGGTACAATGATTATCTCGGTAGATATAATTAAAGGGTACATATTAGAGATTAAAAGTACAACACACACTCTGCCACTAGGGTTTCATCGGGTTAATGGACGACTCAGTGTCCACCCGAAAAAAAGAAGCAAAACACAGTAAAATCACAAAATAGAGAGTTTACAGAAGGTTCACTCGACCCTATTCAGAATTTTTGCGATTTTCATTTGTTACATAGCCAGGATTTGTTACATAGCAACTGTCAACAATCTCAAAGTATAAGAATATCAAACCAGTAAAATCTGATACCTACAATAACGTCATACCTATGATTCTGAGCCAATATTAATCTAAGAAATATGACGTTCGTGGCGGCAACCAACTTCTTAGTTACCTTGACTTCCCCTGAGATTTCGGTTATTTCCAGTTAAAATCAGTAAGCGTCAAAATTGATAATTCTGAGTGAGCCATTTGTGTAATTTGTGGAAAAAGTCAACGAGTTTTATTAATCCCTGTATAATACCCAACAGGAACGTATAGCTAATGTTTTATTTTTTAAATAAACTATTAGTCTGCTATCTCATCTGGTAGTAAGTGATTGATGATGCAGACGATGATGATGGAGCATGCTTGCCTAGGTAGTGTCTGTTCACTCTTGCCTTGAATAGGCCCAAGTTATAATGATATACGTTTTCAGCGGCAACAGTCCTGACATTACGGGGCTCCAGCTACGTGTCTTATCGTGTTTATGATTGGAAGGACAGAGTTCACTCCACCAATACCAGAGTCAGCTTGCATTTCAAGGTAGATATCTAATTTTGTATAAATTATAGTTCTGGCACGTACGCTTTCTTACTAGTCACACGTCATATTAATACATGTATAAATTGTGATAGCAAAATAAAAATACTTAGGTACTTAGGTGGAAAATATTATGTTCCAAAAGACTATCTTATCTCGCTATATTAACCAAGCTATTTCCTACTAACGCCCAAATTGCCAAACTTGTTTTGCAAGTTATTTGTTTTTAAATTAAGCAACTTCTACAGCTGGCTGCTTCTGACGCAGACACAGACCAGACAATTTATTGCATTCGTTTTCCGCAACCAACCTTGATAACGTCTAAACATTTTATTCCAATCGAACTAGGTAGGAATATTATACGACATCGGATATTTTCAGACTCGCTTCGATGACTCAGCTCTGTTCTACGCCAGTGGGCAAATAGACGACAAGCATCATTACATAGCTCTTTCTATACACCAAGAAAAAGTCGCTATTCAAATTGATCTAGGCGACGGCGCAGTAGAGGATTATATAGGCGATCACGTAAACAACAATCGATGGCATAACCTCACCGTAATAATCCAAGAAGGGAATGTATTCGTACACCTCGATGATAAGAGCACGCAATATGTTGTGCCCGGGAACGCCAAATACGTCTGCATCGACCCAGAAATTTACATATGCGGAGGCCCCGACCTGTACAAAATGAAAGGCTTGAAATCCTTCAATAATTTTGCTGGGAATTTAAAATACGTTTACTACAACGACGTTTCTATACTTTACGAACTCAAACAAAACAACCCCAAAGTACATTACATAGGAGTTCTTACTGAACCAGAGTTTGAGGAAATAGACATCGAAGTCATTCCGATAACATATCCTTTTGCAACTTCGCATATTTGGTGGCCTTTGAATCAGAGCCACATTATTAATTTAGGATTTCAGTTCAAGACTAGCAAGAACATGGCTGTTTTGGCATACAGTGATATAACTTCGGGTCAAGGATATTGGGAGGTAAGATATTAATACAGAATCTGATTTTTGCATACTTTAGTGATGAATAGTAAACATTTATTAATTTTTAGGTACGAATGGTCAAGGAGGAGATAAGATTCGAACTGGTACCAGATGTGGGAAAGAATGTTACCGTCCTGAAATCTGTGAAATTTAATGTTAGTAACGACTGGCATACCGTTGAACTGGATTATAGGAAGGGAAGAATCAAACTCACTGTGGATGGACCACACAACAAACCAGCGCAAATGTTCGGTACGCAAAATGACAACAAATTGACATTAATATTATTCGGGAGTTTATTTATGTTAATTTCTTTTCAGGGTTGGATTTTCATTTGCAAGACAAAATAGTCATTGGCAGTGGTTTGAAATCAGCAAACTTAGGTTTGATCGGGTGTATGAGAAACATCAAAATTAATGGTCTGCTAATCGAACCAAGGTAAGATGATTTTCAGTCATCACAAATAGACACTACAAAACTACTACAAAATTATTTTATAATCATTTTCAATTTCAGATTTGTGATAAACACAGAAAGAGTTGTCGGAGAAGTAGCTATAGATGATTGCCGGTATGTCGATCCGTGTACAAGACCCAATACTTGTGAACATGGAGGAATCTGCTCTATCAAAGAAGATAGAGTCATTTGTAATTGTGAAAATACAGGTAAAGGATCTTTGGCATCTGATCATTTTCTATCTTTTTTCTATCTTCATTTTTCAGTAAACTCTATGCTACAACTTTTTATTTCCTAGGTTATATCGGAGAAAACTGCCACTTTGCTACATTCAGAAAAACATGTGAAGAACTAGCTCTTCTTGGATATACAAGGAATGACGTATACCTCATTGACATTGATGGTAATGGAAAATTTCCACCAGCTCATGTAAAATGTGAATTCAGAGATCTTGAAGCTGACTCGTCTATCACTGTTGTTGAACATAATTTGCCAAGTCAAGTGGTAAGTAGATTTGAAATTTATATTTTTCTATACAACTTTTGGAAAATAATGAATGTGACAATGCGTATTTTTTCAGGACGTTCGATCATCATCAGGACACGATTTCAGCTTCAAAATAAAGTACAGAGAGTTCACAGCAGAAATGCTACAAGAACTTATTTCTCATTCTCTGTATTGCCGACAGTACATCAAGTATGACTGTAACATGGCACCTTTGGAGTTGCATAGTGCAACGTGGTTTATATCTTCGTCAAATGACACAGTAGATTTCTTAGGAAATGTGTCAAGGTAAGTTACCAATTCTTATTATCGTGTCATGCTCATTATTACATCAACAAAAATTTAATCTTTTGAAATTTATTTGGTAAGTGGTTTTTTGCTACTACCATCAGCTACCAAGCCTCATTCATGTCTTCTATTGAATCAAGGCATAAGGTAACTCTTCCCATACATCAAGCAGAAATTCTTTCAGAGGCTACTGTCCCTGCGGTGTAAACGCTACTTGCGTCAACCCTACACAATCATGTAACTGTGACGCAAACGACAACAAATGGCATTCTGATGAAGGAACTCTTGTAGACCCCACCAGTTTGGGCATTACTGAAATGTTCTTTCTACAGCAAAAGGATTTGACTGAAGAAGCTCAAGGGAGAATTACTTTGGGGCCTTTGGAGTGCGTTGAAACCAGTGAGTAAACTTAGGAAAGGATAGCTAATTGAAGTCAAGGTTACATGATCAACGACAAAAAATATGACGTTTGTTTACAGACACCCAACGCTATGTAGTTACATTCACCACTTCCCAGTCATACATCGAAGTACCTGGCTGGAGGAAAGGAGATATTGCGTTCAGTTTTAGGACTACAGGCACCAGCGCTATCCTGCTTTTCCAACCACCAATCCGACCCAACTATCCTTCATTTATGGTGGCTTTGACTAGCGGTTTGTACAAATTCAGTAATTAAAAAAATCGAGGTTTATAGTACGAGTATTTTACCTACCAATATGCCGACAAATTTTTCCCTCAGAACATGAACTGACGTTTAACTTCACACTCAACACGGGAACCACCAGAAAACTAGTGATCAACTCAAAACGAAAGCTGAATGGAGGAGAATGGCACAAGATTTGGATTGACTACAATTTCTACCACGTCCGGTTTATGCTGAACACCGAATACCAGATGATGAATTTGTTGCAAGAAGAAGAGTTTGGTCCATTTGAGGGATCCATGTTTATCGGTGGAGCTACCGCGTAAGTTGATGTCAAACTTATTGGACTCAAATTATTATTGAAATTATTTTGTTGATTTGTACTGCTGATAGTAAGAAAATCTGAGACAATAGGTACTTATGCTTGTGTTTTCTTATAGGGAGCATTTAAAAAAATCTGCAGTGAATCAAGGTTTGATTGGCTGCTTCCGAGGTCTCGTAGTAAACGGAGAGATTCTCGATATCTACAGCTACATGTCCGTCCATTTATCCGAAATCATTAAGGACTGCAAACCTTCTTGTGTTCCAAATCCTTGCCAGAATAAAGCTACCTGTAAGGAGCTATGGTCTAGCTACGAATGTATTTGTAAGAACCCTTGGGCTCATTTAGGAACACATTGCGAAGAAAGTAAGCATATTTCAATAATTCAAACAAATATATCAAATTCCAAAATAGGCAACTTATTTGTTTTACCTTTTCAGATATAAATAGGAAAGCTTTAACATTTCAAACACCAGAAGCATATCTAAAAAAGAATTATCTAGTAGATAACACTACCGATGCCGAAAAGAACAGATTGAAGAAAATGATGACAGAAAACGTATTGATGAATCTCAGAACGTATGACGACAATTCATTAGTATTATACGCTAACGATCATTTGAACAACTTTATACATTTGTTCATACACAATGGAACTGAAATTATTTATCTTTTCAATGATGAAGACGAAATAGTTCAAATGAATGTTACCTACAAGAAAATAAACAAAGGTGAAAGTGTGCAAATCGCCATTATAAGAACTGAAAATACTACGACTCTACATGTGAATAATGAAAATACAACCATTGATAGAGTTCCAATGCTTTTGACCAATTACTCAAATAAACCTTGGATTAATCCTGAACTAGGTAAATACAATACTTACTTATAGAGACTCAAAGAATATTATAAATTGTAAGTTATCTGCTGATAAGTACAGAGGTACAAATGTGCTGGCCGGCCGCGCCGGTTCAATTTGAATGGAAGGTCCAATGCTCTTCATATTTCAGAAAGTTTTTAATTTCCATTGACTGTTTCATCTTTTGAAATATCTTCAGCATTTTCATTCTGTGTATTTTTTTATTATAGAGGTAATCCGTCCACAAAGACCACCAGCTCCTCCAACAGACTATTTCCAAATGAACCTCGGTGGCTACGACACCTACTCTCTGCACTTGGCTCCTAGAGCTGCCCAACTGCCTCAAGGAGGGTACGTGGGCTGTGTCAGGGGATTCAAGATTGCTGACCATGTCGTGGACCTGTCGAAGAAAGCTCAAGCGGCGGAAGGTGACCAAGGTATAATTTTTACTTTATTTTTAAAGTACCGTACCCAAAGGGTGAAAACGGAACACTGTTACTGAGACTGCGCTATCTGCCCGTCTATCTATTCATCAGTCACCATACTTTATCTCATAAACCGTAATAGTGAAAGAGTCATAGACGTCGTATTCCTGTTGCTGCAATAACAGCACATACCTACTGAAAATTAAAATAAGAAATTAAGTGGGACTCTTATACAACAGACAATGAATGGTACGGCACCCTTCAGACGCGAGTCCGAATCGCACTTGGCCGTTTCTATAATTAAAAAAATAGATAAGAAAAATATCAATGCTTATTGTTTCATATCTATTTCAGATTTAACAGGAGTCTTGCCGGAATGCAACATGAAATGCGACTCCGAACCGTGCAAGAACGGCGGAATTTGTACTGAAAATTTTACAAAACAGGAAAGTTCCTGCAACTGTGAGCTAACGAGCTACTTCGGGGAAAACTGCATGGAAGAGAAAGGGGCTGATTTTAATGGGGAAAGCATATTGCAAAGGAAGTTTGTTTTGTCTGGACCAATTTGGAAGGTAAGTTTTAAGAAAGATAGGAATCAAGATAAAAGTGACTTATGTTATGTATTTTTTGTCCCCCGTTTCATCCATGACGATTGATTTATGACTTTACAGGTTAAAATCAAACTAGCATTCTCGAGCAATGATCTGCGACAGAAGAACACGGTGCTTTTACTTGTGCAAACTGAAAATAAGTAAGTACGCAATAAAAAAATTAAAGATAGAATAAGAAAGTGAAATAACGAAATTTATTAAAATTATTATTTCAGACGCAGCTACTACCTTTTAGTTGCAATAACACAAGATGGATATCTAAAATTCGAAGAAGATCGAGAAGAGGCTGCTTATGGTGCCGAAGTAAAGAACAGAAACTTTTTAAATGGTAAGAAACAATACTTATTATAAAATGTATATACCTATTATAATTTGTCGACCTACAGATTTTCTAAAAAAATGTGTATTACTTCGTAGGTGCTCGACACACAGTATACTACACAAGGTCAGGTGACGAAGCAAAACTCCTCATAGACAGAATAGAAGTGCATCTAGAGAAGTTGCCCCCTCAAGATCTCTTCGAAGCTTCAGATGTCGGTTCCAGTGAAGTCCAAATCGGGGGACTAAATACTACAGATCCCAGATTGAAAATTTACAAGGGATACAATGGATGCCTCTCAAGTATGCATTGAATTATATAGAGTTAGGTACTATTTCTATATGAGAAATTATTATTGTCACTGACAAAATTCTTATGGACGCAGGTGATGAACGCAACACGAATGCCTTAAAAAGTTTGTGTAAAAGATTATATGAATCAAAAGGGAGTAGGTAATACCAGATGTGACATAGAGATGAATGGCAGAAAAAGACATATTGCGCTGACCCCAAATAAATAAATGCAGGCAAATAATGATAATGTCAAAGTTCTTATATTTTCAGATATCTTTGTCGAAATAAACAACCAAAGCAGTATGAAGCCGCTAGAAGAATACATGCTTTACACTCGTTCTGATACTGAAAAAGTCAACGTAGTGAACGCACAAGGAGTAAGGAGCGCTCAATGTTCTGCTGATTTCGATGAGGCTTGGCCAGAGCACGACCAGTTGGGGGCCACGCATAATGGCAGTTTTCTAATCGTAAGTTTTATATTTTTGAAGTTTTTCTAATGGAACTACGGGATCTATCTGTCAACTCGACAAAATAGATTTGTATTTTAACAAACATCTTTTACCAATTACTCATTTCATTAGATACACGAATATATTTTACGTAAATATTTGACACCCTGTAACTAAGTCGGTTTGCAAGATATTTTCTTGGAATTTTCCTAATCCTAGGCATTTGGCGTTATTTTATTTAATGGTTTTGATATCAAAATGCCGTCATTTTACATCAAAATTCTGTTAGGTATAATAGTTTTCTATTGACGTAGGTAGGTCTATAACTCGCATTTGACTGTTGAAAAAGCTACATAGGTACCTAAATACCATATGACATGTTATTGTCAGTATTGCCAATGTATGGCGATTATGAGTAAGGATTTATTTTACATTAACAACGTTGTATTGAATCCTATTTCATTTTAATATGGATTCAATACATTGAAATTATTTTTTCAGAGCGTAGACAAAACATGGGTGGAAGATCCGCCATCGCGACTGCCTTACGACTCTCTGTACCAACAGCCGGATGACGAAGAAGAAAACACTGACAAGATATTCATCAGTCTCATCGTCATCATCATTCTTGGGCTGACTTACACTGGCTATCACGTAAGTGTTATGATTATAAACAAACAAACAAAATAGTTTAAGATGATAAATAATAAATATGTCAGGGCGAGTAACACACACACATGATGGTCAAATATGATGATACAAAGTTTCGATTGCATTATGTTTCCTATTCACCTTTTTAGATTAGATTGAATACCAAATTTTAAAACACTTCCCTTGTTAGGTATGTACCTACAATTTTTGCAAAACTTGCAAAATTTCCCGCCGTAGGCAGGATTTGAACCTGTGGCTTTCGCCACCCATACTGGCGAAGCCTCTGCCATCTGGGTTACCGCTTAGCCTGCGAAATTAATCAGTATTGGTCACGATACACTTCTATACTGACGCAGGCTAAGATTGTGCCGCAGTAGCCCAGATGGTGGAGGCATCGTCAGCACAGATGGCGAAAGTAGTAGGGCCAAATCCTGCTTTCGGTGGTGGCTAAATTTAGCAAATATTTTTTTTTATAAGAAATAGTACGTAAGCATTTGTCCGCAATCTCTCCTGATGTTAAGTGACGATGCAGATGATGATGGAACATGCTCGCCCAGAACAAATAAATCAATAATTATAAATAAATCTTTTGTAGATGTGGCGAACAGACAAAGCTCACAAACTACGCAAAGAGAAGGAAGAAGATGAAAAAATCTTGAGAAACAAGGAAAAAGCTATGAAGTTACAAGAACCTAGCATTTCTTTCGCTCAGGTAAGGTCTTTGAAGGTCCTTTTCTTTTCGAGTGTGACCACGTGTGACATCAAGTCGTCCAACAACCAGATAAACCCTGGTGTCAGATTTTTCAACTACCTGACACAGTTGTGCAAGGACCGACGTCTTAATAATTATATAGGGTGAAATTTTACTCCCATAGTAACTGAAATCAGCTGATCGGCAAGTTTGTATGGGAGGTCCAAAGTATTTTTTCGTATTTCAACCTATGTTCCTTGGGGAAAGTTGTTCCTTACCACCAGCCGGTTCTGTGTTTTCGCTATCGGTCACTAGTAAAATTTCACCCTATAGACAGCAACTATCTTGCTTCTTGGACAATCAAGTGGTACAGCTGTCTTAACCAGACTGACCCACCGAGAATCTATAACTCGGAAACGTCTGCATCTTAGACGCACCACCACTGCGCCAATTCCGTTCATAGAAACCATGAAAAACCTGAAATAAATCAAACATTGTTGAAATTTTTAGCTCAAAAAAGACGACGAAGAGGCTAATAAAGAGGAAGAGAAGAAACCTAACGGAATCTCCATAGACGTGATACCAACAGTTATAATAGAGGTGCCCCATGAGGACAGCAAACCTAGTAGCAGGAGAGGATCACTCAGATTTAGAGGTAATGTAAAAGAAACCTAACAGAATCTCAATAGACGTGATACCAACAGTTATAATAGAGGTGCCCCATGAGGACAGCAAACCAATTAGTAGGAGAGGATCACTCAGATTTAGAGGTAATGTAAAAGAAACCTAACAGAATCTCAATAGACGTGATACCAACAGTTATAATAGAGGTGCCCCATGAGGACAGCAAACCTAGTAGCAGGAGAGGATCACTCAGATTTAGAGGTAATGTAAAAGAAACCTAACAGAATCTCAATAGACGTGATACCAACAGTTATAATAGAGGTGCCCCATGAGGACAGCAAACCTAGTAGCAGGAGAGGATCACTCAGGTTTAGAGGTAATGTAAAAGAAACCTAACAGAATCTCAATAGACGTGATACCAACAGTTATAATAGAGGTGCCCCATGAGGACAGCAAACCTAGTAGCAGGAGAGGATCACTCAGATTTAGAGGTAATGTAAAAGAAACCTAACAGAATCTCAATAGACGTGATACCAACAGTTATAATAGAGGTGCCCCATGAGGACAGCAAACTTAGTATCAGGAGAGGATGACTCAGATTTAGAGGTAATGTAAAAGAAACCTAACAGAATCTCAATAGACGTGATACCAACAGTTATAATAGAGGTGCCCCATGAGGACAGCAAACCTAGTAGCAGGAGAGGATCACTCAGGTTTAGAGGTAATGTAAAAAAAACCTAACGGACTCTCCATAGACGTGATACCAACAGTTATAATAGAGGTGCCCCATGAGGACAGCAAACCTAGTAGCAGGAGAGGATCACTCAGATTTAGAGGTAATGTAAAAGAAACCTAACGGACTCTCCATAGACGTGATACCAACAGTTATAATAGAGGTGCCCCATGAGGACAGCAAACCTAGTAGCAGGAGAGGATCACTCAGGTTTAGAGGTAATGTAAAAACCTAACGGACTCTCCATAGACGTGATACCAACAGTTATAATAGAGGTGCCCCATGAGGACAGCAAACCTAGTAGCAGGAGAGGATCACTCAGATTTAGAGGTAATGTAAAAGAAACCTAACGGACTCTCCATAGACGTGATACCAACAGTTATAATAGAGGTGCCCCATGAGGACAGCAAACCTAGTAGCAGGAGAGGATCACTCAGGTTTAGAGGTAATGTAAAAACCTAACGGACTCTCCATAGACGTGATACCAACAGTTATAATAGAGGTGCCCCATGAGGACAGCAAACCTAGTAGCAGGAGAGGATCACTCAGATTTAGAGGTAATGTAAAAGAAACCTAACGGACTCTCCATAGACGTGATACCAACAGTTATAATAGAGGTGCCCCATGAGGACAGCAAACCTAGTAGCAGGAGAGGATCACTCAGATTTAGAGGTAATGTAAAAGAAACCTAACGGACTCTCCATAGACGTGATACCAACAGTTATAATAGAGGTGCCCCATGAGGACAGCAAACCTAGTAGCAGGAGAGGATCACTCAGGTTTAGAGGTAATGTAAAAGAAACCTAACAGAATCTCAATAGACGTGATACCAACAGTTATAATAGAGGTGCCCCATGAGGACAGCAAACCTAGTAGCAGGAGAGGATCACTCAGATTTAGAGGTAATGTAAAAGAAACCTAACAGAATCTCAATAGACGTGATACCAACAGTTATAATAGAGGTGCCCCATGAGGACAGCAAACCTAGTAGCAGGAGAGGATCACTCAGATTTAGAGGTAATGTAAAAGAAACCTAACAGAATCTCAATAGACGTGATACCAACAGTTATAATAGAGGTGCCCCATGAGGACAGCAAACCTAGTAGCAGGAGAGGATCACTCAGATTTAGAGGTAATGTAAAAGAATCGCAATAGGTAGATGTTACCTAAACCAACATTCATACTGAAGGTACCCAATGACACAAATTGAGGAGACGGCACGCGGGGCGCTCTCTATTTTGTGCCCATGAAGACATCAAGTAACGGAAGAGGATCGCTCAGGTTTACAGGAAATGTATGAAACAACAAATAGCTAGGTATACAAAATACACGATGTTATGAAAAGTATTGATTTCCTTACAGCTTGTAACGGGATTTTTTTATGATATACACCGATCTCTTCTTTTTTACTGTTCACCAAAAATAGGATTGTGCTATCTACCATATTCATTTTACCTACCTTTTAGATTAAATATATAGATTAACATACTCTAAGAGGTAAACTAAGCCATTGATGTAGAGTGGCCAGACAAATTCAGGAAAATTATCTTCTCTCGGGCTTTTTTATGATATTCCAATGTATTATAATTACAACCCAATGATCACACCACAGATATTGTCGACAACGGATGGGAGCCCTTAGAGGAGACGGACGAAACGCAAGAAATGGAAGAAGACTCAAGCGAACACCACGGCGATGAGAAACAGACCGACACTGAGAGCGATGACGGGTCCAAAAGCTACGTTTCCGGAGACGCAGAGAGTCATGATGAAAATGATTTTAGGGAGAAGAGTTGGGTAAATATCCAGTCTAATATCTAACATGATTAAAATCACTTACATATTCTTGGTGTCCGAGTGGGACACCGAGTCGTTCAACGACCCGATAAAACCTGGCCTCAGAGTTTTTCAACCGCCCACATGAAACAATAATAAACTGATAAACTAAACTTCCTACACATTGTTGGATAACTACCGCCGCCGTCTAAGTAATCAAATCATAGACGACAACCGGGACCGACAACGGGCCCTCCGAAGCACGGAAAAATAACTAATAGATGGCACGGCTTTAATCTCCCTTAATCAAAAGAAGTGCTTGTAAAATGGAGGTACGTGAAAGTGATTGTACCAAAACATTAAAATAAAATCTTCAGTTGAGTCGACAGCCACTCGCTGCATTCGCCACCGAATCCTATGGCGTATGCAGCGAGTGGCCGTCTTTGTTTGCGAGGTGAGACTCGTCAGCTACTTTACCCATCCAGTTCAGATCATCAATCTCTACCTACCAATCTAACGTTATTATTTTAAAATATGAATCTCTTGCGATTTATTTTTCACAGGACCTGCACCACCGAGCTGAAAGAATTCCTCAGTCTACCAAAGGCCCACCCACCCTTACTACACCGTCAACACCGGTACCATACAAAATTGACGAAAATGGCTCTACCGAAATGTTAAATCCTAATGTTTAGTATCTAGAAATTCAATAAACTTTTTACTAAATTACTTAGAAATCCACTTTTATTTCTATAAGATTAATATCTCGTTTTCCTGTCTTATCTCAAGCTGTGGCCTGCTCCCAGATCACATAAATATATGTCCGGGCCTGCTGAAGTTTACAGCTCCTGAAAAACCTTATTCATAATTGTGTTACAGAGCCATCTATCAAACAACATAGAAACTACTATGAACATCTGAAAAATGTCACGACATAAATAATGTCTATTATTATTTTATTTATTTATAATATGGACTTCTACCCTATTAGGGTAATTCTGCCAGTGTCAGTAGTATAAGATTCCAGCGCTGCTGCGCCGGACGGTTGATGGCTCCAGCAGGAAGATGATAGTGTCTCCTACAGGCGCCAGGGACATCCTCTTGATCCAGCCGGAAATGTCTTGTAAACTCTTCAATCTCGATACTCTATTCGATGTTTACACTCAGGGTAGTTAATAATGTCTATGAATTAATATTTAAAATGGCAACACCTTGCACTTGAACTGACAACTGTTTTTGACAGTTGCTCTATTTTGTCTGTGGTGTGCAATTTTGATTTCGGAAGGGTCCCAGATTTTGTCAAAATAAATATGGATGAAGTAGAAAAGGAGAAAATAGCAGCCTTGCCATCGCAGTTATTAGTGACGACAATATGTCACCCGATGGAATATGCAAAGGTGCTCATCCAGCTGGGATTCGAACCCCTTCCTCCGCGCCGGTCCACCACACTCTTCGGCCGTCCTGCCATGATATTACCTAACGTTTTCCAATACATCAAATATATCAAGAAAACAGATGGCTTTATGGGCTGCTACAGGGGCCTATCAGCGCGAGTGCTCGGATTGATCGCGTCCAGTCAGCTGACGGGGAAGGTAATCCACGCGGTTGGCATTGACCTGCCTGAAATCAATGATCCGCCCAACATCATCACTGACGATGACCCGAAGGCAGAAGACTACCTGAAGCTCGGCCGTCGAGACATGATCATGCACACCGCCGCCGTCGTCGTGTCGTATCCTTTCCATGTAGTCTCAGTGAGAATGATGGCCTCATTCATTGGAAGAGAAGAAGAATACAGTTCATTGATTGGTGCAATCGTCTCAGTTTACAGAGAAGACGGAATCCTTGGATTTTTCCATGGAATCATTCCTAAATTGCTGGGAGATCTAACCTGTGTTGCAGTTACGGGTGTACTGGCATATTATGTCAACAAATATTTAGTGAAAACAAAGGATTTGAGATACTACACTGTGCCATTGTTGACTTTCGTGACGAGTACGATAACATACCCGCTAGTTGTGGTTTCTACGTGTATGGCTGTGGCTGGTTGTAGCTTGAAGGCTGGTAACCCGCCCTACATGCCCAAGTATCCCTCATGGCAGACATGCTGGAGAGACTTGCTCAGAAATAAGCAGCACAAACGTGGCTCATCACTTATCTTTAGGTACTACATTGCACCAATCGCAGCCATGCAATAGTGGCCACAGACCTTACTTACAATTGCATTTATCTATTAGCGTTTATTTGCTAAGTGTTATTCCACTTTCACCAAAGTAGATTTTCAACTTCTTATAGAGAAAAGTAAGGTACAATAATGGAATATGTAAATAAAATAGAATAAATGGTGTATCATGTGGATATTTGTTCTGCTAGATTGTTGATTGATATATGGTTATAATATTAAAATATTTAAAATAAGTGGGATGCATTTTAATTATTACCTTCAAGCCTTTTTAATACTGCACTTTTAGAACCAATTTGTTACTTTAATTTTTAATTTTACTGTCAGATTAGTTCCAATCCTTTTTTAACTCTGTTCGGAGTGGGTATTTCTTACAAACCTACAGCTGTGGATTATACCAAAGCAAGATGAGTACTGCATTTGCCTTACAGGAAATTCTGTGACCTAGATTCAAACATCCACAGCAAGCCAAGGAAGCCAAGCACCTACCACCTACTTGCAAAGAAGTTCATGTCTTGCATAGACAAAGACACACTACCTACCATAAATTCATACTTTCAAAGTTTCTTTCATACAACTGACACCTCAACTGTCTTTGATAACTTGCCATAACCAAAAAAAGAAGAAGAACTTGTAGACAGTTTAAGTAGTCAAACAATATTTGTGTTTTTGTTTGTAAACAACAGAAATTAGTTCTCTTCATAAATTAATATGTTCTGCCTCAACTACAATACGTGAGTGGCCGCCAGAAATATACTATTCTCTTATTACAATAATGTTGCACCCATTTGAATACTTATCCTACCTTGAAGAACTTGGTTACAAACCCAAATCCCGTCCTTATAGTCTTCCACCTCCACCTATCCTGTATAAAATATTTGACGATGTTGACGACGCTGATGGGTTTTTTGGTCTGTACAGAGGTGTATTTCCAAGCCTAATCGAAAGGCTAGTACACTATCGTCTTGCCCAAATTGCAGCTTTTGAAGGCATGAAGCTAGCAGGAATAGATATGCCAGAAATCAAGGAACCACCGGACATCATAGTAGATGGAGAGCCAGTTGTTGAAGATTATATCAAGGTCGTAAGGAGAAAATTAATTTTAAGTGCTGTTGGAGCGATCATATCCTACCCGTTCTACGTTGTGTCTCTAAGAATGATGTCTGCTTTCATTGGAAAAGAGCCACATTACCAAACCATGTTTGGAACGTTCAAATGGATCATACAAGAAGAAGGCTTCGCTGCACTTTACCAAGGCATGGTCACCAAAATATTTAAAGAATGGGTCCGTGCTTGTGTAACAGGGGTACTAATTTATTACGTAAACAAGCACTTGGTGAAAACGAAAGATGGCAGAATCTACGCATATCCAATAATGAGTATAGCAGGTCATTATTTGGCTCGAGCTCTTATTGGAGCGACTACTTGTATGGTCACTTCATGCTGTGATAAGCAAGTGGATATTTCACCAGAGCTAGGGAGACTGTCCTGGGTAGGTTGTTTCTTCGGTGCTATTTTGAATAAGCATCAGAAACATAAATAATTGCGATAGGGTAATAGTAAGCTATGGAAGCCATACAGTCATACTGAAGCTGGTGGTGCATTGCATTTCATGTGATTCTTTTTTCATGATGATGATCTCATTGTTGCATGCAACCTACTGCAAAGAGTTTTGCATCGAAGCGAGCATCGAAGTGTCATTTCAGTGACAAAAATAAAAAGTCAGTCTGTCAACGAAGCTTGACGCAGGGTAGAAGTCATCTCTGTCAATCCACCACCCACAATCACAACAAAAACTATAAAAATGCACAAACTTTCATAAATCTGTTCAAATATTACAAAATTCATGAGTACGATGATCTAAAACTGTCTACATTACGACGAAACCAGTACCACCAAAGAAAATAGGACGGCAGAGCCTCAGGCAGACTCACCAGACCAGTCTCCACAAACAGCAGGATCACCATGGGCAACATTCGGCGTACCGCCGGAGCTCATCCCTATCGTACTAATTATCATAACCCACCCGTTAGAATACGTGAAAGTCCTCATGCAACTTGGCCATGAGCCTCTACCAGTACGCGACACCACCACTCTTCTGGGACACCCCGCGAGAATCAGACCAAACATCTTCCAGTACCTAGCGCATATCTACCGAACAGAAGGCATTCTAGGCTGTTTCAGAGGCCTCTCCGCAAATTTAGCAGGCATACTGATGACTTTGAAAGTAAGCCCAATATTAATCACCAAGGGAATCGAAGCCGCAGGAAAACCTGAATTCATGGCAGCTCCTGATCTTCACACGGACGGCGAAGCGAAATATGAAGACTATTTTAAAAATATACGTCGGGATATTTTAATTCATTTAGCGAACTTGTTAGTATCGTATCCTTTTATCGTCGTATCGACGAGGATGATGGCGGCGTATATCGGGAACGATGCGGGATACTTGACAATGCCTGAAGCTTTCGTATCGACGTTACTAGATAGCGGTCCATGGGGGTTTTACAACGGATTCATACCGAGGCTACTGTCTGACTTGTACTGCATGGTGACGTCGAGCTTGTGTGCATTTTTGGTGAACAAATACGTGTTTACGACGAAAGAAATGCGACAGTTCACAGAGCTATTGGTGGGCTTAGCGACTTTGCCTATAACTGGCTTCCTTCTACCTGATTACCCACTAAAGTTATCGTCAACTTGTGTAGCTATATCAGGAAGCAGTCTCAAAGCGGGGAATCCTCCTTTGATGCCTGTTTATTCTACATGGATTGACTGTCTCATAGACTTGTACAAAACTTCGCAACACAGACGCGGCGGGGCGGCTTTCTTTAGGTATGTGTATGACGAAAAATAATCTTTATCAACTGTCTTTTGTACAAAGCTTTTTATGTCTTGGAGAAATATTTTTCTATGATATTGTTCTAAAAAACTGCAATATGTATAGCCGAGTATGATCAATTTTAAAAATATACAACATCGTTTTCATAAATGTCGCTTTTAATTATTTAAATCTAAAGTAGCAGTTTCTGAAACTAAATTAGTAGAAGTAGTTTGTAGCTTAGCTAGAGTTTGCTTCTTTATAAACTCATCAACTAATTCTCTCTTCAGGTTAGATATTGCTCTTCGGTAAATCGCAGGCGCCGCTTGGACAATACCGTTAGTAGTTTCAAACTTCATGTACTCTAACCAAATATCAACATCGTTTTTCCCGTGTTGTTGGATCGCGCCTTCGTAATACTTGCGAATATTTTTAGCACTGGGTTTTTCTTGCGACACTTCTATTTCAATCATTATTCTGTGTACTTCGATCTGTGTGGGAGGTGTCCTTATCATTTCTTCATACATTTCTCTGGCTGCTTTCAAACCGACGTGTTCATACATTTTCTTCAAGAGTTTAGGTTTTATCGCCATAAGCGTTGCATTCTCGCAGTTTTTGAATCTCTTGTAGAAGTTCTGCACCTGAAAATAATACGTAAGAATAATAAATAAATGTCCTCGTCACATCGTCACATAATACTACTTGTAAATTGATATCTTTAAGTACCGATAAGATAAGCTATCGTAAATATTTACGATCAATTTAACCTACATCCCTTTTATCTTAAAAAATATCTAATAATAAAACGTTATCGAGGTTAATGGCCTTCATTCTGCAAGGACTTTAGCTGCTAACAGAAATACGTCTTTTTTCGTGACATTCTGCGACGCACAGTGACATTTTGCAATACAGAGTGACATTTTGCGATATCTTGACATTCACTTGTTGCAATGTGCATGACATTTTGCAATTTATAGTGACTTTTTGCAAAGTAAAGTGAAATTTTGCGATGTGTAAGATTTCGCAGACCTGTCTTGCCATAAAAAATCTTCAGACAAAAAATTACTTACGGTATCCTTAGACTCTACATCTTCTAGCGCAAGGTTCCACAGATACAGTGCGTCGTCAGGTTTCAGAACCTTGGTCGCCTCTTGTAGAATAGACATCACTTTCTTGATGTCTTTTTTGTTCAGTTCTAGTTTCTCCGCCCAAATGTTTCTGGCCTGTGGATTGTGTTTCGTGGCAGTGTCCAGTATCTGTAAAAGGTACACCAGTAACTTAATATAATTTTCACTAAACATGTATTACTATTGCCACCATAACAACAAATACTTAAATTAGATCAACATAAAAATTAAGGGGAGCTCCCATACAACAAACGTGAATTTTATACAAAGGCGTCAAAAACGTACGGCACCCTTTGTGCGCGAGTTCGACTAGCATTTTTCGATAAATACAAAATCTTACACTGTGCTCGTGAAACCGTCTTCCAGGAGCGGTAAGTATGGCTTAAATGACAATGGCAATGGCAATGCTATCTTAATCAACAAAATAGGATGTTGGGACTGTTGGTGATGATGGCAATAAAAACAGTGCAACAAAACAGTAAGATGATAAGAGGATGAAACGTCGCTTGCAGGTAGCGAAGTTTGCAGGGGGATACCGCATGTTGCATAAGAATTTAGCAAGTTATCTGAATATGTTGTTCTATTTAACCTCCATAAACTCTTCTTCCGACGTCTCATTTTCCCACTTCAGCAACTGTATCCCGAAAGCATACATATCATCAATAAGCAGCCCATTCTTATGGCCGAAATCGCGCTGATTCTCTTTTCATCTGAGCATATAGCTTTGTCTGCCTGGAGCAGACCGTGGATGTATTCAGTGCAGAGATTATATTTATCTACAGAACTTATATTTACCTCCATGATCTCTTCTTCCGACGCCACATTTTCCAACTCAAGCAACTCTATCCCGAAAGCATACATATCATTTATAAGCAGCCCATTCTCATGGCCGAAATTGCGCTGATTCTCTATTCGTCCGAGCATAACAGCTTCGTCTGCGCTTAGTTGGCCGTGGATGTATTTCGTTCAGAGGTTTTAGATAAAACAATTTATATTTACCTCCATAAACTCTTCTTCCGACGTCTCATTTTCCAACTTCAGCAACTCTATCCCGAAGGCATACATATCGTCGGTAAGCAAGCCATTGTCATGCCCGAACCGCCACGCGTGTTTTACTGCGCTGATTCTGTGTTCGTCCGAGCATACAGCTTCGTCTAGGCCGAGCATACCTTGGATGGATGTATTTCGTGCAGAGATTTTAAGATAAAACAAGTTATATTTACCTCCATAAACTCTTCTTCCGACGTCTCATTTTCCAACTTCAGCAACTCTATCCCGAAGGCATACATATCGTCGGTAAGCAAGCCATTGTCATGTCCGAACCGCCACGCATGTTTTACTGCGCTGATTCTCTGTTCGTCCGAGCATACAGCTTTGTCTGCCCTTAGTTGGCCGTGGATGTATTTCGTGCAGAGATTTTAAGATTAAACAAGTCATATTTACCTCCATAAACTCTTCTTCCGACGTCTCATTTTCCAATTTCAGCAGCTCTATCCCGAAGGCATACATATCGTCGGTAAGCAAGCCATTGTCATGGCCGAAACGCCACGCGTGTTTTACTGCGCTGATTCTCTGTTCGTCCGAGCATACGGCTTCGTCCGCGCCTAGTAGGCCGTGGATGTATTTCGTGCAGAGATTCTTGTCTGGAAACTGAGAAAAAGGGTAAATTAAACATTGATGACAGCTACATACAGTTCTGGAGTTATAAGGACTGCGGGAAAGAATTAGATGGAGGTTGCAACCGACAGAGAAAAATGGAACGAAATGGAGGAGGCTTTTACCCAAAAGGGGCCAGACAGTAGAATAAGAAATCAAAATTAATAAGCAATCGAATTTTATTTTATTTAAATTGAATAATATATAATGAATTGTAATTGTATTGAAATGTAATTAATATTGTCTTGGATAAATAAAGCTTTAATAATAAAACATACAGTTCTATTTCTCTAGAATCCCGAAGATATCTTTGAAATCCCTATAAAGATATCTTTGAACCTATTTTTAAAGAAACCTTGAACAAAACTGTATGAGCCTTACTTAGCACAAAAAAATAAAGACTACTTTTCCCCCGGCGATTTTAACCATTGCTGCAAAATTATTTTAGATGGGACTATGATACGATATTGCCGAGTCTTGAGCCCAGAAAGGTATAGAATAGACTCCATCCATCCACTTATTCAAAAGGAATATTTTCTTGCTTCACATATACTGAACTAGCGGATTGATGCAGCGTGGTTTAGGAGTTAGCGAATTTCATGCAGACAGACATATTATATACATATTTTATAATATGTATATTGATATTAAAAATGCTGAAAGTTACCTGTTCCAAAGCCTCTTCATACACTGCAATGTAATTGTTCACTTCTTTAGAATAGTTGTTTTCATCATCTACAAATTCTTCTATCTCTTCCCAATGTTGACCCTGCAAAAGTATACAATAATCTTGGTTATACAACGAAAGTTGAGTTTTAACCAGTAATATAATATTTTTAGTCTACACTAATATAATAAAGAGGAAAACTTTGTTTGTTTTTTTGTTTGTTTGTTTGTTTTTTTGTATGTATGTAATCGATAAACTCCGAAACTACTGGACCGATTTCCAAAATTCTTTCACCATTAGAAAGCTACAACATTCCTGAGTAACATAGGCTACTTTTTACTACGGGAAAATTCCTCATTTCTACGGGAAAACGGTTAGCAGCAGGAAAAGCGGGAAATACAGCGGATATTACCCAAATAAGCCAAACCGCTTTACCGATCTTCGCGAAATTTGGCACTGATATTACTAGCATAGTAAAGATGGATATGGACTACTTTTTGTCAGCCTTCGAGGATCTGGAGTACAAGTACCTGATGAAGACCACCAGCATCCCATCTAAACTATAAAAGATACGGTCATGGCTTCATAGAAGAAGTTGTCCACCATGACGGGCCGCTTCTGCTGGCACATGGTCATCGAGGATCTGGAGTACCTGATGAAGACCACCAGCATCCCATCTAAACTATAAGAGATACGGCCATGGCTTCATAGAAAAAGTTGTGCATCATGACGGGCCGCTTCTGCTGGCACATGGTCATCGAGGATCTGGAGTACCTGATGAACATCACCAGCATCCCATCTAAACTATAAGAGATACGGTAATAGTTTTTAAGTAAAAGTTACTCAGCATGGCAGGCCGCTTCTGCTGGCACATGGTCATCGAAGATCTGGAGTACCCGATGTAGACCACCAGCATCCCATATAAACTATAAGAGATACGATAATGGCTTCAAAGTAAAAGTTATTCAGCATGACGGGCCGCTTCTGCTGGCAAATGGTCACGAGGGTCTGGAGTACCTGATGTAGACCACCAGCATCCCATATAAACTATAAGAGATACGGTAAAAGCCTCAAAGTAAAAGTTATTCAGCATGACGGGCCGCTTCTGCTGGCACATGGTCACGAGGGTCTGAAGTATCTGATGTAGACCACCAGCATCCCATATAAACTATAAGAGATACGGTAAAAGCCTCAAAGTAAAAGTTATTCAGCATGACGGGCCGCTTCTGCTGGCACATGGTCACGAGGGTCTGAAGTATCTGATGTAGACCACCAGCATCCCATATAAACAATAAGAGATACGGCAATGGCTTCAAAGTAAAAGTTACTCAGCATGACGGGCCGCTTCTGCTCGCACATTTACCTCTGCTGGATCGGAGTAATGGACTTTTTACTACGGGCAAAGATCCAATTTCTACGGGAAAACAGGTAAGTAGCAGCGGGTGAAACCGCTGGGCGGGCTGCTAGTTGGTCATATTTTAAAAAGGGCGCCGCCAGCAGTTATGAATAGGACAGCTTTTTTTACCAATATCTTTAGCTTATAAAAGTTTCGGAAACTATGTTTTAGATTTCTATGGGTTCCTGACAGACTGCGAGGTTGTATTTGTTTTGTACTACCTGATTCAATAAAGAATGGGATTTAAAAAATGGCGGCGATTCCGTAAGTGGGAGTGGAAAAGTTCCAACGCCTGGTGTATGTAAGAGCCTTAGTACGAGAGTGTGAAGAGAGTGAGAAAGCATGAACTTCAGCCGCGATTTATAATCCCATTTAAATAATCGGACTCACTGGCTGCAAATAAGCTTATCTGGCTTCCGCAGCCTTTAGTTTAAGATAATTTAAAACTCTGCGATTTCTTAATCTTTAAAAAAAAAAAATATATATATTAAATAAATTATTGAACCAGGTGTACAAATATGTAAACTTGTTGTCTCATCATTCAACCAGGTAGTATGTCAACTTGTTGCCTGATCAATCAAACTTACTTTCAACTCCATTGATGCAATATAAGACCAGACTTCTTTCTTGTCACGATTTTCCCATATTTTTGCTTTGATTTCTTTAGTCATATTTTTAACTTCATACCTCATGGAAATGTCGCAAATATTGAACAGGTACATACAGGCGTCAGAAACAGTCCCAACACCATTTTTCCATATAACATCTGCCCTTTTTATTTGCTTTTCCTGTAAACAAACAAATTATCATGATAAACAAACATACAGAAAGATACACTTTTTCTTTAGCATAGTATTTAGCGAGGTAAGAAAATGGACCTACACAATGTAGGTCCTTATTATTATAGTATGTTCCTCATACTTAAAAAAATATTGGGTGGCAATGATGATTGTATTTATAGGGAAATGCTGCTTCCCATTCCTTGGATGTATATCCAACCCCTTGTGATTGTGAGTCATCTTTAAAAACACCCATAGAAAGACAAGAGGTGATGCTATTCAAACCTGGTCCATGAAGTCACAGTCATAAATAAGTTAACAAATTTCTACCAGGCAACTTCTGTGTAGATTTAAGACTAGTAAAAAACATGCGATGGCAAGCAAACATACATACCTTTTCTTCTTCATCAGTAGCTTTGGCAGCCAAAATCAACTCAATCTCAAACAGGTCTAAATACAGGATCTCAGACTCAGGGTGCCGGTGAATGCCTTTGATCAGGAAGCTTCTAGCACTCTCCAGATTGTTTTGTTCTTTCCACTCCCATTTCGCTGCCATCTGCCACATTTTTGGTTTATCACCATGCATCTGTAATGAATAATAGAATCATTACTTTTTGAATTATCACTTTTTGTATTTGTTTCCTGTCTGGTTTCATTGTAGGTTAAAATATCTGATAGTCTGAAAATGAAATATGTTTCAGAGGGCTCATTAAGCCTTCAGTCATGGTAGCTATCTATCATAACTTAGATCATAGTTGTTGCACAACCATCTGACACCAGGATTTATTATTGTATGATTTGTTGTCCCATATAATAGAAAAATAAGACTGCAGTTGGCGTACAGATAGAAAATGTATTCTTAGGTATTAATATTGTATACCTGTAACATCTGCCCAATAATGGCAGAAGCCTGAGCATCAAACCCCACGCTTTTACAGAACTTGATGTACTCAAAATATATCTCCACTTCATTTTGAAATCTGTAAATGAACTGCTTGAAAAGTTTATTCAATCTCTTGGCGATAGCATATTCTAAGTCTTTCTTTTTCTCTACTAGCTTGTTTTGCTTGCGTCTGAGCGAGATGTCCTCAAGTAATGCAAGCTCGTATGCGATGTATTGAACATAGTCCTCTTTTTCTTTCACTCTGCGCTGCACTTTGTATTCAAATTCTTTCCGTTTTCGAGATATCTCTCTGAAAAACACACATCAATGTTAAATTGATTAGTTACATAGGTAGAGCATACATTGACCAACTTCTATTCGTAACCTGTGATATTACAAACAAGATGGTTGAAAGCAAAAAGTTTTAGGTTAGTTTGTTTACCACTGATATGAACAATTTTCTTTTATTTTCTAAGGTAAATACAGAAGAAAATGACAATTAAGCTTGTACAGTAAACTTGTAAGTATACTTTTATGGCAAAAAGATAGGGAAAATTTACAAACGCACTTTATTTCTTCATCTGTATACAAGTTGGTTCTTCTCATCTGCTCCAACTCATTTATCATCTCCTCTATTCGCTGATTTACTTGTTCCGCCATTTTTGCTTGTTTAAATTACTGTTTCCACTCAAATTCAATACGATTTAACACTGAATATTTAGTAAATAACAAATAAAACGTAAATCCACACGACTATGCACACGACGACGTGAGTTTTTGAGGTTATGTTGGCTATGTTCGTTTCATACCTTATACAAATGAAATGTCACAATTTATTTTTTCATCTATAAAACGAACAGGCTGTTTAAAGGTGTTTTCACATAAAAACAATAAATGCGGTGATGTTGCAGACTTGCAGAAAACGCTCGAAAGTCAATAAAGATGCGCAATGGCCTTTTCTTAAAGGACCTTTCACACATGAAACTGAACGGCGCGGCGGTAGTTTTAAATCGAGGAAAATGTCTTTTATAATAATATCCTTTATATTTTCAAGCAGATGGAAGAATTTTTTAGGGAAACAAAATTAATAAATCATACTCATATCATACCTAAGGTAGCTCAAAGAGCATGTGTAAAATTGTTGGTCCCTGTGTTCGCTCAATGTACTATTTAGCAATTATTTTCCAGTTGGCTAGCAGCTAAGTAGCTGTTTATAAGCTTTAGGGTATGAGGGTGGTGAGGGTGTAGTCTCGAGTCATTCATTATCTTCGGCGTGCGGGTAACGTCTGTTGCGATCACTACCTTTATTAAAATAAAGTACTTTTTTTTATAACAAATGTTTATTTATACAGCTATGCTTATTTTTAGTTACACTAAATTTATGTAATACATAAATTCATCCAAGTTTAAGGCACACTTACTCAAATTACATTATAACAGCTATTCATAAACATTTCTGAAAATAACTACTTACTTATTTACAAAAAAGTTATAATAAATTATGTAACATTCATACACTCTGATTTTGCTAGAAGTCTTCACCATTGATATAACTACGTAGTCATTATTTCATAAGTACAAAATGTGTTTCAATCATCTAGCAGTGAATTTTATAACACCTCCTTCACAATGTTCAATAACGCCCCTTCCTTTGAAGCAATTCAACCACGTTTTCGAAAATAGTTTGAAACTCTCGCGTTCTGCATCGGTTTTAGAGACTGGCGTCAAGTTTATTTCAGGGATACACCTTCCAAAGTCTATAGCCGGCAGCCACACCTGAAAGTCTGAATCCGGGGAGTATTTGAAAATGTCCTGGCAGCCTTCTAGGTTTATTTGAGGCACAGGCGGCTGCCGTTGTAGAAGTTTTTTCAGTGTGATGAAAGTGAGAAGATTGTTTTTCAGTGTGATCGATTGTATGTGCTTCGCGCGGCCGAGGGATCTGTAAAATAGAACATTCTGTGTTAACTTGCAATGTCTTAACAACTCAATTGTTCCAATTTAACTACACTAAACTTATATGCTTGAATATATCGGATCAGTATAGTGAATGACATGTTAACCTACCCATTTTTAGGGTTTTGTAGGCCAGTCAAATACAACGATCAAACAACAAATTTGGTAGATGGTAAGTACTGCTGTCAAATTTACTTAGATTTAAAAGTCAAACAAGGTAGTTTCACGCACCTGAATAACCGCATAAATTGTCCATCCACAAGCTTGCAACTCGATAAACTGAACCTTCTGATCTTCAGGTCCTTCGCCGAGTCCATAAACGAAGATATACAACCAGCCACATTCCCTTCCACTCCAATATTATCTAGCTCCAAGTCTGATAGTAAATTCGGATTTAGCGAAGTCATCAAACAACTTACAAAAGCTAATTTGATATCATTATTGCTTACATCTATAGTTTCTATACTATCGAAATTCATACTCTTATTGCTTTCATTTACAGCGTTTTCTGTGATATTGCAACAGTTTAGTTTCAACATTTTCAGTCTTATGTGTCGGCATATTTTTTCAATATTTTTGAAGCCATCGTCTTCTATAGGATTGCCACTAAAGTCGAGCTCTTCGAGTGACTGTAATACTGGTCGGGTCGCCTTTTCGAAAACGTTTAGAAGCATTTTCGTTCCTTCACTTGTGATGTTATTTCTACTGACATCCAGATGAGTTAAATGCCTCATTGTACAAAGAGCATCAGTCAAATATTTGAGCCCATCGTCTCCAATATTGTTGTCAGAAATCATAACGGCTGTGATGTGAGTTTGGTGGGTCAAAGCGCGGAAGAGTGGTCGGGTTTGTGACCGGGTTAATGTTTTGGACCCTAAAGCTAGTCTATGTGTCGTGTGGCTTCTTCCTAAAGCTTGTTGGAGCTCTTCAGATGGTGCTGTAAAAAAACGATTGAAATGTTACTAAGTGAAGATAAAGATGTAAATAAATTGATGGTAAGAATTTGCTAGTAAAATACTTACAAATGCTCAACGCATCACAGCATTCTAAATATCTCTCCTCAGCAGGCGAAGCTTTATAATTCGTAATGCAAGTTTTCAGTTCCGGTGAAGCTAAAACTAAGCTCAAGGGATCATCTTCAGAGAGTATACAACCATCCGATGTCATGAGGCTGAAAACTGGTCTACCACCAGTTAATCTGAAAACAGAAAGAAAAAGTACATGTTAACATTTGAAAACATTAAGAAAAGAAAAGGGCAAAGTGAAGAACCCTGTAGAACAACTGCATGTATACGTACTTGTAATATCGTGATTTAACTTCGTCGACCAGCCAGCTGATTGTTAATTTGTTAATGGCGTCCAATTTTAGTGATATCAGAAATGTTTTATCTTCTACTTGGACTTTTACTGCAGCCGGAGGTAAGATCTGTGTTTTCATAGGCCTTCCGCTTTTCGACGATTGTACAATGTTTATAGGTTGGATGACATTCATTGCTGGCATTATTCCAGGGTTCATGTTTTGCACAACACTGAATGCGTCATTAGAATTGGCGTTGAAAAAGTTCTCATTTGAAGCTTTTCGTGAGAGAGATAAAGAAGCAGACGTTTTATTATTTCTTGAAGTAAATTCACTGTCACTTCCGCTGTTACTCGATCGGTCTGCGTCATCTTTCTTTCTTTGGAAACCAGCTTTTAATAAAGTGCTTTGTGTTTTCCATCTTCGACGCATATTTGTCCTGGTATCATTCGATCTAGACTCATTGAGTTCACGTGAAATATTCCTCATAGTTTCTGATGGAGTTACCCTTGGGCAAACATTTTCATTTCTCTGAAAATGATCGCTGTCTGAACTATTTTCATTATCGCTCAAGTCAATGAGGTCACTGATTCTCGATTTCTTAACATTGGGGCTACGTTTGTTACTTTCTATGAGAGGTTCTTTGATTTTATTTATACTATCAATTCTATCTTTGATACTTTCCAAAGATGGTTTCTTGGCAACAACAGTTGTCAATGGATCGCTGAGCTTGCGTTTTTTGTTCTGTTTATTGATTCCCATATCATCGTCCAGCCAATCGTCATCTACTTCATCAGGGTTCAACAAAGCTGGTTTAGGTTTGGATTTCTTTACATCTACTTCAGGGAAATCATCAGTCACACTCCTGTTTCTCAGAGCCGATATTGCTTCTCTGTATTCTTGAACTCCTTTGTCCTTACGATTTGTTCGTATAGTGCTACATTCTTCAGAAGAATTTGAATCATCAGAAGGAAACGCGACCTGATTTCTAACATTTTGTGACAAATTTAACTCATCTTCTGAGTCGTCGTCAATAATATTACGTCTTTTCATTGGTGATGCTATTTCTTTCATTCTACTTTGCATTTTTGAAGTACTAGGCGGAGTAACTTCCTTTGCTGTATTATTTTTTATTGGTGTTTTAGATTTTGATCGATTCAATGTGTCGGTATTATTAGTTTTGTCTATGTAGCTGTGTATTCTGTTACAAATATTATTATATAGTATTTCTTCGTCTTTCGTTAATATGGTTCCTGCTCGCCATTTTTGTAGAACATGTAGTGGTGTCTCTCCAAAGTCAGTTTTTAGAGACGGTATTGCTCCTTTCTCTAAGAGCAGTTGTACAACTTCTAAATGTCCGTTACTAGCAGCGTCGTATAGTGGAGTGATACCTGTAAAATTTACGTACATCTTATATGATTAATTTTACATAATATCAGTGTAAATTGAATTTCTAACTTGTTTAAGTTTGAATAAAACCATAAACTTCTTTAAGTTTAAGTTGTCTGTATGTTTAGATGGTATGTTTGTTGATAGGCTTTGTCAAAAGGCTAATATATTTCTGAGTATGATTAGTAGCTTGTTTGGTACATTTAGTTAGTTGGTCGATCGATTGGGTAAGCTTGGTTGGTTGAGTTGATTGTTGGGTAGATTTTCATGATAGTTGATTTGGTTGGCAAGTTTAGTTCGCAAGTATTTCCGGACTCACCATCGCAGTTGCTGCCACCCCTGTCATTCACATTGGCTCCATTATTGATGAGTATATTTGCGACTTCGAGCCTGCCATGTATGCAGGCCTCGTGCAGCGGGAGCCAGCCCGCGTTGTCGCGCACGTTCACCGGGTGACCTTTGGCCAGGAGACGCTCTACGAGCAGCTTATTACCAGAGATACAAGCCTGCAATTCAAGAAAACAAATCTGTATCATAGTTGTTTAACATTATCTGCAATTTTTAGTCCAACTTGCCCAAAAGCGCGGATGCATACATGCAGGACGTATGGTCATCACGAGCGCACCGATTGTAATGTATGAGAGGTGGCACACTGAGCGAGCGTACCGCGGTGTACCGTGTCTCATACGGTCCTAAACAATACAACGTCATAGTGACGCGCCTGATGACGTGCATGGATGCGGTGGGTGCTGCTATTCATGGCAGGAGTTAACACATTCAAGATTTTTAATTTTTCAATGAATAGAGTCAATCACAGGCTACTTTTATAAATCATGAGTTTGATCTTTTCTTTTGACCAGATAAAACTGAGACTGAATTGACGAGTAAGCCCATCCAAGCCCAAAAGTTCTTCTTCTTCATCGAGTCGACGGTGACAATTTAAATTATCATCATCAGATCATCAGTGAAAAACATAATTTGTATAAAAATTGTTTCAAATCTTACCACATGTAATTGTGTCTCGCCCTTCATGTTTTTCTTGATGGTAAAACCTTTCCCTCGTTTCCTGGTTTCCCGTTTTGTTTCAGTCACATCTTCTTCATTATTGTCTGATAGATCTGTAAGAGAACAACATTTTATAGGCTATCATGACAAAATCACGTCATTTTAGTTCCAAATTGTTGTCCCCAATTCTTTGGTTTAAATGAGTGCCAAGACTTGGTATGAGAACCTAGACTACTCCTGCCTTAGAAGGTATGTTTTTCGAGAGTATGTATGTGGCCAAGTAAATTCGTTTTCACGGGCTACAGCCACAACTTCTTGCCGGATTTTAACTTATCAGATGTAGTTAGGTAAGATTCATGACAGTGGGGCGAGTGACACTGGCTATGGTGAAATTTCATAGATTCAAAATGGCGGATTTCAAACGTAAAATAACTTTAAAATTACTGCATTCAGGTTTTTGTTATTACTAAACTAATTGAGTGTCTAACCTACAAAATATCTATTCCTTACCTGTAAGATCATCCAGACAGATATCATCACCAATATGCGTGGTATCCTCATCCCCTCCGCCAGCAGAACTCTGTTCATCTTCAGAATTCTCAAGGTTATCGAAGTCGTCGTACCCCAAGGCTCTCAACTCGGCCTTGGTCTCTTCTATCTTTTCAGTCTCGAAATAATCCTCTTGGTATTTTAGGAGGTTTTTTAGAATGCGGATTTCGGACTTCCTTTTGTTCCAATCTCTCGCCTGCAATAAAAAATTTGGTTAAATTAAACGAAATTTTGCAGAACAAAAAATTGGTACGCATTATAAAATAGCCCTGACATCACAGTTCATTGGGTTATTTATCAACTGGTTAACCCATTTTAGCTTTAGCTATACTGTTTTCGTTCAAGATGTTGCCTAGAAGTAGTATTGTTTTTAACGTTTTCTATTCTAAGCAATAACATATTGATGAGCATCGGTAATGTGATTCAATACTTACAGCTCTCCTAGCATCAAGACATGCTTTTTCAATCTGATGGTAAGGTTTCTTAGCCAGGTACAGTGCTTCAGCTATATTATACAGTGTGGTGTAGGCCTCCTTAGGTACGTCTTTTATTAGTTCGTACTCTTTCTCGTAGTACTGAAGGGCTTCGTTGTAACACCCCATGTCTTTGTATGTTTGGTATAAACTGCAAAAAAGTTTAGTGAGTTTTAGATAAATGTGCACTGAATGGCAAGAAAAGGGCATCTAAAATGTACAGTTTAGTTCATAGGTTTTATGCACTTTATATTTACTTTCCAAATGACTTCCTGTATAAGAAGTAGGTGTTACATTTTTATTTTGCAATGGACTACAATACGCGACAATGTTCGCCAGGTACCAGTCAGTATTTTTTTATGTAAGGTGTTGGTGTAGGTATGTATAAATCAACTAAAATAGGATGATGTGTAATAAGAATCTTAGCAAAAAAAGAAATTGCTGCCATAACCGACAAAAATACTTACCTAACATAAATAGGTATAAGTTTCTTTCCACAGTCCCCAGCCAGTTCCGCATGGTCCAACATCTTGAGGTAATACTCCACAGCTCCGGCATAGTTCTTTAAATGACATGCTCCATCACCAAGCTTTTCATACAGCTTTTTGAAAGCTGTATGGTCTGATGGGTCAGTGGATATGAGGAGGTCTTCCGTGTAACACATTGCTGCAACTGTAACATGATAATAATTGTAAAATAAGTGTAAAATTATTGAGAAAATGAACTCGACTGTCGAAAATCTCCTGAGAGTTGCTCCATAGAGAAGCAAAACATGTGTGGATAGTAAAACAGTGGCTGTGGTATTGGTGAAGTGTATAACTTCTACATTCGCAGTAAGTTGTGGTTGTATGTGTGGTTCACTCAGCAGCATAACTTGCCATCACAAATGCGCGGCAGAAGCTAAACATATTATTTTTATTACTTTTATCAAGAAGAACTAACGCCTGATACTATTTATTAGTTACTGGAAGCTGTAACTGTGAGCGACTACCAACTTTCCCAAAAACTCGACTAAGTTAGTCTGTTCGTCCCAATTCTTTGTGGAAAGTTATGTAGATTATTGCGAAGTTTATTAAGTTGTGGTGAAATGTAATTAATTAATTAATGTAAATGAATCTCAGTTAATAAAAGGCTATTATTATTATTTATATACTTACCAACTTTCAAATTGCCTTCAATATTCTCCCTCTCATCCTCATCAGGAGTCTTCAGTTTCCAAGCTTTGAGCAGAACCTGCTTAGCGCTTTGGTAGTCTGACATCTTACACAGTATTTCTGCTTTTGATGATAGGGTCTCACAGGTTTTTAGAACCTGAAAACATAAATGAATGTAAAGGATCTTGTAAAAATTATGAGAAAAATTAAGTACAAGAAAGGATTTAGACTAATCTAATCAGATAAATACAAAATAATACAAAATGCTTTATTTGCACAAAACACAAAATTGATAGAATGTATACAGTGGAAGATTAATTTGGTACAATATATTACCAGATTGTATGTGGTGTCCATCTTGAATAATCAAACTAATAAGATGAGGGTTAGAATTATTTATGTTTTCTAGTAAATATTCAAGTAACTTCATGTGTAGTTTACCTTGTCTTCCAATCTGCTAGCCACTTCCAAAGCTTTGTTCAAACAACTCAGTGCCTTAGCAAAATCCTTCTTCTTATTTGAATGCAGCAACGCTTGAGTTGTATAGCAATTGTGCAGCACTTCAAACAGATCTTGGCTGGAGCATATTGATATGGCTTTGCTGATACAATCCAGAGCTTTGTCAAAGGAACCAAGGTGTTCCTGGACCACTCCAATGTTTAGGAGTAGCCTGGCTCTCATGTCCATTAGTTCATGTTTGTTGATTTTGCCGTTCAAACTGGAAAGCAGAACATAAATTAAAAATTTCATCAGCATCCTAGACAATAATGTATATCCAAAGAATATACCTAACAACTTCAAGATGATAAAGTTAAATGAAAACACTGCAAACAAAATAAGTAACTCATTGCACAATGCAATCTCAATAGAAATACAAAAGAAAGCAGGGAAAATGAGTAAAACACATAAATGAAAATGAAATGTTATGCGATTAGCATTGCATCATATTGTTTTATAGAGTAGTAAAAGTGTTTGTATAGATAAATGTAAGTGTAAATATATAATTTGGTACTTAATTTAACCTAAGAGTACATAGGGATTGAAAGTAAATTAAATTGAAAGTTGATTTTGTTGGTTTCTAAACTCTTTACATTTCAGAGAGACAGATTACTTGTAGCTGTGATAACCAAGATATAAAAAAAATACCCAAACAAAACAATCATAGCATTATTATGTAAGCAATACCTTTCACACAGCACTAAGCTTTTCATGAAAGCTTTCTCCGCAGCTCTGAGAGAGGTTTTGGCTTCTTCCTCATCACCCGTGCTTTGTCCTTGGAGTAAGTATATCCGGCCTAATGTGGCCATTGCCCTTTGCTCTTCTACAAGATTCTTAAGCTCTTTTGCAACAGCTGTAAAAGGGAAGAGAATTTATAATTGTGTAAAGCTGTCAGAAAAAACTGAAGGTTAGCAATCTTACACATAATAAATTTTGCAGCAACCACAGCATACATATACAACATAGAATAGTAGTTTACATACTTATTAAACTTACTAAAAATACCCCGGGTCTCTTGCTTAAATATCTAATCTAAATGGAAATAAAGTATAAAATAATTCCAGCATTAATTACCTAAATGTCGCTCCTCATACTTCAAGGCCTTCTCAAACTCAGCCATAAGCATGTACATCTCGCCAATCATCCTGTTGCAAGTGCCCCATTCGAGCCGGAGTCCCATTTCCTTGCAAATGGAAGCTTCTGCCTTATATTCATCCAGAGCATCGCTGTAGCGGTTGTGTTTATAATAGAACGTGGCCAAATCATTGCAGGCCTCGGCTAAGGCACGTCTGTTACTGCCGTTCAGAGCCTTCTTCTTCCTACGAAGTAATTCTGCAAGAAACAACAAGAAAGTGGTACACAAAATATCAACAACAGGTGCTCGACTTTGTTCACTGTTTGACAATGTTTTTGAATGGTGACTTACTTTCCTCTTCCATGGTAGCGTAAATTATAGTAACATAATCATCTAAAGAGATGCAATTAGAGTTTAATTCAATATTTTTACAATAAAAGCAAAATTAGGCGCCAGACAAATATAGCAAGCATCGCATCGCATATGACTTTGACAGTAAACATCAAACCAAAAAGATGGCGGTGATAATGTTGCCATTATTAAAATAAAAGGCCTCATCACACCAATATTGAGCGTCGAGCGTGAAGTGGAACATTCTTTCTCCATACATGACAATAGATGGCGCTGGTAGCTTGTAATCTTGTATGCTTTTTCTACGAGACAGCGGACGGACAGCCAGCTGGCCGTTTTTTGTTTGTGATATCCGATTTGTTTTTGTTTTGATCGGCGGTATGTGGAGTTTTTGAATTTCGTGATTGATTTATTGACTGTCTTTTGTTTAATCTGCAGCAGCGGTTTTGCAATCGTGCAATATCTGTTTGTACCGGTTTTCAGCCAAAGATAGATCCTTCTGAGGGCACAACAGCTTCAGCCACGGGCTTCAGCGCACAGTACTGCACGTGATGACAAAAGCATCTTCAGCAGCTTGGGTAAGTAGATACTTAAAATTAAACCCCATGTTGTTTCATCTCTTGAGGCTTGATGCCCGCTATCAGTGTCTGCTTGGCCGATTGCCGCTGGCCGCCAGGCCGGCAGGTCACAAAACGAAAAATATACCCTGGCCGAAGGAATCGCTGTATGGCACTGGAGGTACGTTGCACTGTTAGTTTGTCGCTTCTTGTAAAACGAAATAATCAGTAGGTACCTAATACCTATGTGCATTCCAAAATGCTGAAATTGGGTATTGTAATAATGACGGCCCCATGCATTTTTAGGGTTTCGTAGTCTACTGGAAACCCTTATCAGTCTGTCTGTCTGTATTCTTTCTTTCTTTTCGTGTGGGACACCGAGTCGTTCAACGACCTGATGAACCCTGGTGTCAGAGTTTTTCAACTGCCTACTACACGTAGCAGGCCTCTGACATGGTTTTGTAACGACCGCCATCATAGACAGCAACCGGGACCGACGGCTTAACGTGCCCATCCGAAGCACGGAACCATCTTACTTGCGGACAATCAGGTGGTTCAGCCTGCAATGTCCTAACCAGACTGGGAACAAATTCACAAAGTGATAACTATCAACTTTGTGAGTGACCCCACCGGGAATCGAACCCGGAACCTTTGCGTGGCAGGCAGGCGTACTAACCACTGCGCCACATCGGCTGTCTGTATTGAGAAAACATTACAATAATGTTTTTTGGACCCCCTCCCATACAAGTGAAAGAGGGGCAAAAAAAATTTTTGTCCCAGTAATGTTTCTGTCTCAAGATATTTTCTTTCAAATGGGGCGTTTTTGACCCATAATTTGTTCCAGCTGTAACTTCTAAAGTATAAACTCTAAAAATTTGAAAAAAATATAATAAGAATATAGCTTACAATCTATAGTTACAATCAAACTATAACGGATACATAATTTCGAAAAATTTAGCAAAAAACTAATTTTTCTATTTGCGGTTGATAACCATACAGCTGCAAAAAAACCAGCAACAAAATTAACTTTGTAATGCTGAAAAACCTGATATTTAAACATTGACTACAAAACCCTTTTTGTGGGCGTGTCTGACACGCTCTTGGCCGGTTTTTTTGGTAGAGATTTGTATACTTAGGCTGGCCACATAAAGTTATGGCAGTCCCCCTAAGAGCACTACAGACATCTTTTTACTCTACCACCACATCCACCACCTACCCATCATCAGGCCTACTTCAAAAATTTTGTGCATTTCATCATCTTCCAGCCCTTATCCCAAATCAATTTGGATCGGCGCAATATGACTTGTTAGAACATAAAATCAAGTAGCAAATGGATTTTATGACCGGCTGCCTGCCTGATGTCAACCCAGGTGATCCCCATAAATCCTAAAGGTGCGTACGGACTAGAGGCAGCCTCGCCTGAGGCACGCACGGCTCGCCCTGTTGCCTCAAGTGCGTACGTGCCTCAGCCCGAGGCGCGCCTCGCGCGAGGCTGCCTCAGCGCGAGCCATTCGGTGTCGGTTTTTTGGCTGTGCTCAAAGGCGCCTCGGCGTTCGTGCCTCGCAAGTATGGACGTGATTTGAGCACGGTTTTATCGAGTCACGCACAATGGCGAAAAGTACGAAATTATGTCACCTTTTTTTGTATAAGTGCTACCAGTTAAATAAATGTTCAAAGTCTGCACTTGACTCGAAGTTGACCTTGTCGTATGGTTCACATTCAAAAGTAATTTCACGGAGTAACGTTTCGCCATAATTATATCTGTTTTTTAATAGAAATTTCATCCTCCAATGTGGTGTTTTTTATTCTTTTTAATTAAATTATATATTACAATTAACGCAGCAGCAGCACGGGTTGCGTTCGACGCCATGGTATGTCGTGCGGTGGAAATAGTGAATCAGCTGTCGACCCGGCGCCATCTTGTCGCGCCTGGCTCGACTCGAGGCAGGTTGCCTCAGTCTGCTGCCTCATGTTGTTTTAATTTTTTGCCGAGGCAGCCTCTACATGAGCCGTGCGTGGCGAGGCTGCTCAACCTGAGACTGCCTCTAGTCCGTACGCACCTCCAGTATCTACCTCAATGAGAAATGTACCTACTTCCTATATTTTCGAATATTTTCGAAGCATGTTTTTTAGGGTGCTTCTCATTTATCGACTTTTAAAAAATGACTACGTCAGGCCGCCATTCGGTGCTTACACCTAAAAAACAAATCCATGAATTTTTTTAGATTTTATAAACGAGTTTTAGGGGTCGCTCTCGCTACCGCATGTCAAAGTTTTGAAAATTTGTTACATTTTTTCAATTTTTCACTCAATATTATCTGTATGCAAAACGGTTTAATTCAACATTTAAACGCGTTATTTAGTGTTTTCGGACATATCCTAAAGAGGCAACATGCTTTTATTACTTTTCCTGCAACCTAGCATAGTAGCATACTTATATAGGGTGAAATTTTACTAGTGACCGATATCGAAAACACAGAACCGGCTGGTGATAAGGAACAACTTTCCCCAAGGAACATAGGTCGAAAGAGGAAAAAAAATTTTGGACCTCCCATACAAAATTGCCGATCAGCTGATTTGGGTTACTATGGGAGGTCCAAAATTTTTTTTCGCCTTTCAACCTATGTTCCTTGGGGAAAGTTATTCCTTATCACCAGCCGGTTCTGTGTTTTCGCTATCGGTCACTAGTAAAATTTCACCCTATATACAAGGTGTTCCAAAGGAAATACATTAAATTGGAGAGGTTGTGTAGACCATCGTACCGAATAATTTTCATTATGGGGCCAAGTTATGAAAACCCCTCGTTTAGAAGTAATTAGCAACTTAAGTTTGTTAAATTTAATTGAGCCCCACATTATGAACGAAGCTTTATTGATCATGACCTTTATTTATGTCATGTTGCCGTCTTGGAAAAACTTTTGAAATTACCGCCACAACTGTTGCCAAGGCAACGGTTTTGGCGGTAATTTAGTTGCCAAGGCAACAGTTGTGGCGTAGACCAAGGTCAAATGTCATGTTCGTCAAAAACTGACATAACTGACACTACAGACTCTACTTGGTTCTCTGATTGGCCCTTTGTCTTTGCGTCTCTATGGATGCTCTAAGTCAAAATAAGTTTTTAGTTTGAGACGGCAATAAAATAAAATAACACCAAAGAAAGAGATCTTTTGTCTTAAGTTTTCGTATAAATTTAAAACATAGACAACTATGTTCCAAACTTTTCGAAGATTCAAATCCAACAAGTTAAAAATGCAAGGTTGCAATCTTGGATAAGGGGTAATACATAATGGTTGTAGTAAATGTAGGCATTTAGTTTGTATGAAAATTTTAACTTTTTAATTGTTAAGAATTCAAACTTGGTGCCATAATGGAAATTGTTCAGTACAATGGTCTACACAACGTCTCCAATTTAATGTATTTCCTTTGGAACACCTTGTATATAAGTCTATGGCATACCCATATGTCATGTCCCCATCACTCACGAGTTAGCGGCAGTTTGGTGTCAGTCGCTTCAACGATGTCTCCGTATAAGTGATCTGGGGTCTCCGTGATCCACCGAGTAAAAACCGGAAACAATCACCGAATGGCCAGAGTCACATTGAATATAAACGTCAAACTAGAGCGGTCTTGCCTAGCGAAGTGTACGCTCCGACCATCTGCGACCCATATTCAGAACCCAGAAAGCTTCCAACTGGAACTCACAAATCGCTTTGCTTACCTAGATTGCGATTTCGTGGACGTTCTTAAATAACAGTTTGGTGGAAACTGTTCACACGGTCGGTTCCAAGTTCTTCAAGCCCTGTCGTAAAAACAGACCTTTAAAACTAACCGATTGAAATCTGCACCTCATGGCTGAAATGCGTTCTATGACTCTGCAGTCCTCTGATGACACGGAGTCATATCGGCAGCTCAACAAACAGATATGCCAGTCCCTGCGGTGCGATATTCGAAACTTTAATACTAAAAATATTAAAGAAGCGATTGAGCAAAAGAAAGGCATCAAAGTTTCCGCCAGGGACCTGTCTATTGGGCAGAGCCAGCTGACAAAGCTGAAGACCGAGGGCGACAGTGTAGCGTCCACGAAGCCAGAAGTACTGAGGGAGATCGGGCGGTTCTATGGACAGCTGCTATACACTTCAGTCCTATAAACCTGTTAATAGCTCAATACACCTAGAGCAAAGCTTATCCGACACTATACTGAGGATATCCCGGGCATCAGCTTGTATGAGATTAGGATGGCCCTTGAACAGCTGAAAAACAACAAGCCGTCGTCGGGCGAGGACGGAATCACATCAGAGCTACTGAAAGCGGGTGGAACACCAGTATTTAAATTCCTTCAGAAGTTTTTTAACTCTGTCTTGTTCCAAAGTGTAACGCCAGAAGCATGGAACAGAAGTGTGGTGCTATTCTTTGAGAAAGGTGATAAGATTCTCCTTAAAAATTATAGGCCCATCTCGCTTCTGAGTCATGTTTACAAGCTGTTTTCGAGGGTTGTTACGAATCGCCTAGCACGCAGGTTTGACGAGTATCAGCCTCTCGAACAAGTCGGGTTCCGAAAAGGTTACAGTACCATAGATCACATTTTTACACTGCGGCAAATTGTACAGTAGAACAAGGAGTAAAAATCACTAAGAAATCTTATCTAAGAAGAAAATGGTTGCCGCACTTAAGAAGAACTAGAGAAGAAGGTTCGGACTACAGCCCAAAACGAATAAGCTTGGACAACAAATCATAATAGGTATTATTGCTGAAAAAAATATCGAGTATTTTGTATCCTCGAACACCCTAAGGTTTTTCAGTATCCTTGGCATTTAATCGGCATTTTTCCAAGAAGGCCCTGGTTTATTGAACGAAGACGAAGTTTATATAGCATCAAAAAGTATGATACGTGCAATGAAAGTAGTTAGGGATGTTGCTGAACGAGGTGTGGCATTAATTGAAGAGTATAATAAGCTAAAACCACAACAAATGAAGACCAGAAGCAATATCTTCTTTTGGCAGTAAAAAAAATCAGTCAAAAATACCCAGATATGAAGAAAAGTACATTATTATAATAGTTTTCTTGCATTTTTGTTGGCATTTTGTTTATATTATGTAACATACTGCTCTTTTGAAAATATTGCAAACGATTTCTTTTGCTAACTTTTTGTTTTTTTTTACTTGCCGGTAGCGACCCCTAAATAATGCATAAAAAAATTTAAAAAAATTACATAGTGTTTTTTGTATACTAGAACAGAATAAAACCATGACGCGGTACAAAATCTAAAAAAAAAATTTTTTGGTCTTATAAGAAGCACCCTAATGTTTTTATTCCACTACATAACTTCAAAATTGAAAAATTTAAGATCATTCAAAAAATTTGAATAAGTACTAATATTTTTTGACAAAGTATCTACTTAATATGTTAACTTTATTATTAACTTCATAAGTACAATGATTTTATATTTATTTAACTTTTTTAGGTAAATACATTAGCAACATTAAAGCCAAGCATTCTTATCTAGACACACGGCAGTGTGTCCGCCAAGTTCGAGCAAAGAACCGACACACCGGCCGTGGGTTATGTTACACGAACCATTTCGGGCCAAGTTCGACCCACCTATAACTCAAAATCACTCACCTACAACTTGGCAGCCTTTCACATTTATGTTTTGGGTGGGATTAATTAGTACCCCTATGTGTTTGCTTGCGCTGTTCAAAGAACAAGTACCCCCGAACATCTTCCCAAGTGATTCTTACAAAAATGATATTTTCTGTGCCATTAAGAACAAATGGCCTGATCTATCAATTATTGTTCCATACTCTACTCATTTTCCTTCAAAACTAGAACAAAGTCTTTTCCCCCTTAGAAACTTGTGTCTTATCTACATCCCTACAATATGCCCATTTCCCACTGTACCTTAGATTATGTGAATTTAAAGATGAGACGCATTTAAAAAAATACAATATAGTTCTTATTTAGATCTTAACTTTTTTGTAGGAAATGGAGGGCTTGACACCTCACATATTATAATGTACATAATGAATAGTAATCTTATTTTCCCTGAAAAGAGATTTTTTTAACCTGCTTAGGGCAAGCTTAGGGGATGTTCCTGAAGGTAGCAGAGAAAGTTTTCTTCTTACTTCTCTCTACAAGAAAACACAATGTTGATGCTATAAAGTCTCCAAACCACCCAAGTTCCCTATTATAAGACTGCTTGATGCCCTTAGCAATCCAAGTCTGTGGACCCCCCTATCCGTATACAAAGCAGAATTTCGAGCGCGAATTTTTTAGTTATGCATAACCCATCGCCATAAAAGAGAGCTCGACATTTAGGTTATTAATACTAAGATCAAGCAATAAATACAGAAGTGAAAAAGCTTGTTACTGACTACCTACAAATCGGGGCATCTATCGAACCCTGGTGCTGCTGGTGCCCTAACAAGGCGTGATGCCTTAGGTCTAATCCGCGACTGTCTCTGACTCTCTAACGTAGATATTCGGTATTCTCCAATCTGTTGCTGGCTTCAGTTGAAGTTGTCCCATGCCACATCTTTATTTTCTGCTTTCCGTGCTACGATGTAAGGCGAACATTTCTAAGCTAAGGCGACAAACTGGCGCCGCCGTAGGCGCCACTCTTGACCTTCTATAGAGGGGTAATAGTGATAGTGGAAAAGGCTATGGAAATTAGTAGGAAGCATTGTTTCACATTTAAATATTTATTGCACTATTACATTTAAATCGACAAAAGTTTTTGTAAAGCTAGGCAGTATTAGTCTTTCACCTTCGCCTCTCCTGAATGGACCACCACGAAAAAAATTGGCAACTCGAACCATTGGACTGGTTGAAGCACTCGCGATTGTTTTCACACATTTTAAGTATTGAACCGGGTCTATCGCGATTAGCCTTAGTCAACCCGCGACCACAACACATGAAACTGTGTTGAAACGTCGGGACACAGGTAAATTATAAAGGTTTACCTAAATAATTATCGCCTCCTTTTGTTTTATCTAAGGACTCCTTTTGTTTTATCCGTCAATGGCAGACGTATTTTCAATTATTTTCTTTTATTTTATTTTTACTTGGATACGAAATGATTATTTCGGTAGTATTATAAGCAGTGAAGTACCCTAACTGTAGACATTGAATGGAGAATTTCAATTGAAGAGATTACAAGACATTTCCGGATGGTTCAAGAGGATGTTTCTGGCGCCTGTGTAGAAAACATTATGTTCTCCCTGCTGGAGCCACTTACCGTCCGGCGCAGCAACGCTGGAATCTTAATTATACGAGCACGCGGGTGAAGCCATGGGTAAAAATCTAGTATTTTTATAACACTTAACTATTTTCTGATGCTAACATCTATGTCGATGCTCAGTTTCAGATTTCTAAGTCTAATCTCTGCGCTTTGATCTAGACTTCCTTCATCTTTTACAGTTTTTTTTATAATTTCTTCCGTTTTATGTTCAACAAAAGTTTTTGTAAAGCTAGGCAGTATAGTCTTTCATCTTCGCCTGTCCTGAATGGACCACCATGAAAAAAAAGTGGCAACTCTAACCATTGCACTGGTATTTTTCTTTTACTTCTCATAAACATTTTGTTTTATCCGTCAATGGCAGATGTATTTTCAAATCAAATTATTTATTTTATTTTTACTCGGATATTCAATGATTAACTTAAATTGTATTATAAGCAGTGAAGTACCCTACAGTGCAGCAAAAAAGAGAAGACAAAAAATGAGGGCACCACTATGTATGAAAGAATTTAGAATGAAAATTTTGTAGTTCCATTTTATGTAATTTCTACGCTTTTTTGCTGGACTGTGAGTGTAAACATTGAATTAAGAATTTCAATTGAAGAGTTAACAAGACATTTCCGGATAGATCAAGAGGATGTTCCTAGCACCTGCAGAAGACAGTATTATCTCCCTGCTGGAGCCATCACTCGTCCGGCGCAGCAGCGCTGGAATCTTATACTGCGTGTTACAAAACAACCAATAATGCTTAAAGTAGGTAAAAAAAACTGAACAACTTTCCCCTTGGAATATGGATCGAATTATGAAAAAAAAATTACCTCCCATACAAAATTATCTCAATTTGTATGAGACATTCATTGGTTGTTCTGTAATACGTTGTATTACTGACACTGGCAGAATTACCCAAGATGGGTAAAAGTCGATATTATAAAATAATAAATGAATAAATAAACATTGAATGTTTTTTTGCTGATCTTACAGATCTGTTTTTAGATATTTTACAATTATTCAATGCTTTTATAAATAAAACTTAGCAAAACTGAGGGGTACATTGAAAATGCAACCAAATGGTATATTTCTCAAGTCTGTACGTGGTAAATATAAAAAGAAGCCCGCTGGATAGAGAAATCTTTTCTTGTGGTATTTCGCGTAAAATAACAAACTTTTTAAAGATTTAATACCTGTTTTGGTGAGTACATTGGAATGCGAATCGAACTTTATAATTATAATTTATTTTTGTTTTGAAATGAAAAAGTAGCCCGCTAGCCAGATCACGTAGATTTATGGCTTTTTTCCAAAAATGAATGAGGTACATTGGATTTCATTATCAAAGTCGTGAAGTACATTGAAAAGCCTATTCATTTTCATATATTTCATCGTTATACCTCAGGGGACCCCGCTAGATAGATACACACCAATATTATCGAACTTGGCAGCCTTTCACATTTATGTTTTGGGTGGGATTAATTAGTACCCCTATGTGTTTGCTTGCGCTGTTCAAAGAACAAGTACCCCCGAACATCTTCCCAAGTGATTCTTACAAAAATGATATTTTCTGTGCCATTAAGAACAAATGGCCTGATCTATCAATTATTGTTCCATACTCTACTCATTTTCCTTCAAAACTAGAACAAAGTCTTTTCCCCCTTAGAAACTTGTGTCTTATCTACATCCCTACAATATGCCCATTTCCCACTGTACCTTAGATTATGTGAATTTAAAGATGAGACGCATTTAAAAAAATACAATATAGTTCTTATTTAGATCTTAACTTTTTTGTAGGAAATGGAGGGGCTTGACACCTCACATATTATAATGTACATAATGAATAGTAATCTTATTTTCCCTGAAAAGAGATTTTTTTAACCTGCTTAGGGCAAGCTTAGGGGATGTTCCTGAAGGTAGCAGAGAAAGTTTTCTTCTTACTTCTCTCTACAAGAAAACACAATGTTGATGCTATAAAGTCTCCAAACCACCCAAGTTCCCTATTATAAGACTGCTTGATGCCCTTAGCAATCCAAGTCTGTGGACCCCCCTATCCGTATACAAAGCAGAATTTCGAGCGCGAATTTTTTAGTTATGCATAACCCATCGCCATAAAAGAGAGCTCGACATTTAGGTTATTAATACTAAGATCAAGCAATAAATACAGAAGTGAAAAAGCTTGTTACTGACTACCTACAAATCGGGGCATCTATCGAACCCTGGTGCTGCTGGTGCCCTAACAAGGCGTGATGCCTTAGGTCTAATCCGCGACTGTCTCTGACTCTCTAACGTAGATATTCGGTATTCTCCAATCTGTTGCTGGCTTCAGTTGAAGTTGTCCCATGCCACATCTTTATTTTCTGCTTTCCGTGCTACGATGTAAGGCGAACATTTCTAAGCTAAGGCGACAAACTGGCGCCGCCGTAGGCGCCACTCTTGACCTTCTATAGAGGGGTAATAGTGATAGTGGAAAAGGCTATGGAAATTAGTAGGAAGCATTGTTTCACATTTAAATATTTATTGCACCTTTAGATTTAACTCGGTTACCGATGGGTAGGTAGGTAGTAAATACGTGGTGTGGTGTTGGCTTGCTTAGAATCGCATCACCCCATTTTTTCCCCTGTGTGTCATAAAAGGCGAAAAATGTATGAATCCAGGGAATGCGCAGACACATTCCCTGTGACACAAATCATGTTATAGCGGGTATGCCTGTAAACACATCATTAAGTGCGCTCGGCTTGAACTGCCTAAACTGGTGAACGTGGTGCCAAGCCAGCCCCTCAATAGGAGAGGCACCCATGTTTAGCAATAGGCTAATGATAAAAGTAGTACTGCTATCGGGAAATAGTCGTCATATTCACCTGACTAAAGTAAAGAAATATCACTCCGAATAAATATGTAGGTCGCATTCGAAGCAGGAAATTGTATTTTATAACCCGAAAATCGATTTCCGTATCTATTAAAATATGCACGAATAGAAAATTTTACCAGTGGCTCTAAAAATACATCCATATTCCCGGATCGGAAGGCTTCGGGCGAAATTCACCTGTGAAATTCTTGTGGCGTTCCCAACGCGAGTCAGACATGAAATCGGCCGACGAACCGGCAAATCTAGGCCAAGAAAGCATATCGCCTGAACATTTTTGCCTGCATGTACCGGCGAACGTCCCAGCGACTGCACAAAATTAAAACTACACAGTCGAAGAACTTCTTCATTGAATGCAGAATTTCTGCAGGAGCCACGAAGCGAATTTATTACTTCAGTACTTTAGCGCAGTCAACCAAAAACAACACATTAAGACGCAAGACTATTAAGGAGAGTGTGAACAGCGTGACGAAAGCCGTAAAATTTACATTCATTACGGAAGGTTTAATGCGATTACAGCTCGCCAAAGAAACTAGGCCTCTGAGATTTACAAAGTGGTAAAAACGCTGAGTGCCAAGAGAGATCTGGTAACAATGGCTGCGCGGGTGATACGTGCTAGCGTCGGCATAATGTGCATTCGAGGAACTGGCCGCGCTCAGTTACACTACACGAGACACGAGGTGTTCAAACGGTACCAAGATTCCGGTTCTAATTAAAATCCAGTGAATCAGCGACCCGAGCTCTTAATTTGCCTAAAATTCGCATAACTTCTAACGGGTCCGGTAAAGAAACCCGTCAGAATTCTCAATTACGGGATTTGATGCTTGAAAACCCGCTCATTATTTTTCGTGGATTTAATTTTGGATTCTCGATTCCGACCCTTTTGCAAGAAAACATTGTTTCCCTAAAATAACGCAATCAAAGAGCTTACATTATTACCATAACAAAATTCATGTCGATGAATTCAGCCTGTGTACGAGGATAGCATTTTTAGTAGGAAAATTTATGGGAATATTAAAGGGGGTTATCTTATGCAACCCCGCGTTATGGTGACCTATTTCCGCAGTCCATAGTGTAATCTGAGCATTAATATCGGGGAACGAATGCTCGTGAACGCACGAACGGGTAACATGACGAAACGCAACGTTTAGTCAATACTGCGGACTGCCCCAAATTCAAATCAGTCAACTTTTTCCTCGTGAACGCCGATCCCAAGATTTGCTAGGCTCTACTGGAGCAGAAATTCAATGTTTCTTGCTTAATTTTGATACAGAGAATGTGGATTTAGGCGTGTTTGGCTTGGCTTATTCAACGTAAACGCGAGGTCGCTGAACTTGGTTTGAGTGTTTATAATGCGTGAGTGATGGTCATCGTTAAAGCTTTTAGTTATCTAGAAAGAGGATACGTAGTTGGTAGTAAATTTTCGAAATTATTTCAAAAATACGTTTGACGATTTATTGTAACTATAGCTTCAGTAATGGGCAGCTCCGATATAGCTTTTATTTGATTTACATGTTTCAAAACAGATACAAGTTTGGATTGAGTTGCAAACATAAATACGGGTAGGTAGAAAATCATCAATATATCGACAGACTGATAAACTTTTCAAATAAAACACTGCAGCAGTTTCCAGTTTTTCCCGTCGATGAACTGGATTTTTGTTGAGCCCGTAAATAGAATGCGATAAATACTGCACCATACTGTTCCATTCATGGAGTATCCAAGTGGAAAGCGCCGAAAATACTCTACAGAGCAACGTCCGCCCCGGAAAACTCAATGGTTCTATTATAGACCTCATCTATTATGCATTTAGCAGGCTCCAATCGGAGGCCGAGGCTATAAACGAAAATCGTTACGGCGAACCAAAAGCGGAACACAGGCGCAGGATTAAGATGACGATAAAACTGAACCACATCATCTATGTATGCAAATCTGGCGTGACAGTGAAAGCCTATCTTGATTAAATCTACCTAGTCGACACAGTGAAGAATCTTTTTAAGACCGGCTAGTTAAAAAGAAAAGCAGCAGTTTATGTCTGCGTGGGCGCAATGAACACAACTTTTTATCTTGTAATACCATCTAGGCATCTACTATCAGATATTTTCGAAACTCGCAAACCGACTTACGTGTCTCTTTTATTAATGTTAAGTTATTCAAATGCGTTTTGTAAAGTGAAATTATGGTAAGCAAGTTTGATGCAGTTCTAAGGAAGTGTAGTTACAAATTACAATAAGGTGTAGGGCGGGTCGCCCACGCAGTGCATTAGTCCTCTGTCGCTTTGGTCCTGTGTTTGTCATTCTTTTTAGTTCTTACAGATTTTAAGCTGGAAAGATGTTATAGGTACTTCTTTACCAGTAGAGCAAATAATTATAACAATGTGTCCGTTTTTATTCGTAACTATCACCAAAGTATACTAAATATAGCTACTCGCTCTATTATGGTTACAGACGGACAGAGAAGTCTCAGTGTTACGGTCTCGTTTCGACCCTTCAAGAATAGTACTAAATAACTACTATCATCGTATAGGTTGAAATGAAAGGGTTTGGCTTTGGCATGTAGGTATGTAGAGATCTATCCACTTGCGGCGCACATCGCTTAGCATTTAGTTTAGCAATTATTCTAAAGAGCTAGAACTTTGTCTTGGAACTTCAAGCTCCTGGCTTCCAACTTATAAACTCGTGCCGTTGTCACCACAAATTGTTGCTTCTAACTTTTGCTGCTACACTTCTCATATCGGCACAAATGTACGAAGCTAAATAACTAATATTAGCTAAGTAACTACATTTTTGGAAGTATTCGCGCAATTCGGCCAAAACGTGCAAAGAACTTCCTTCCAGTTGAACGTGCCAGAAATACATTAAAACTTTTGCTATTATGAATTCTTATGGACAAAAGTTCCAAAAATAATTTGAATGCTACTCGGAAACGGGGACCATGAGATCACAGACAAAGTGCAACGATCTCTGTGGTCCAAACAAGGCGGTGGATGTCACAGTTTACCAGTTTTGGGCCAATAAATGCAGGTCCGTTGACTTGATAGTGGGTGGAGAATAAAAATATAATTATTTCTTTACAAACGGAAAGGTTACAGTTAAATAAATGGCTGTCATATTAAACTTTACCGATTATAAAGTTCCCATTTAGTATTTCTCGCTTCTCGCCACTTTGAAAAACAGCTTTATTTAGGAAAGATCTGTTGTGCCTTAACCCGGAACACATCTGCGAACAATCGAACGCTATTGGGCTATTGGGCTATTGGACGCACCGTGGAGAAATGGTCTCCAGGGGTGACCGACTCCGAATGTGAATGGCTTTGTTCGTGGTAGCGCTAGCCATGCGCAACTAGTTCAATGACTTACCTTCACCATGCCTTACCTCTTTACCTAGAATATACGATCTGAATGTTCTGTATGGTAGCATTACCGATGGGTTGTTTACAACTGTTCAGCCATTACCCATTGCCCCAAATGCACGCTCCGGCAGCCACCTGAGTTCTCAGTATTCTGTTTTCCAGCGTGGAAAGATTGCACTGAAAGTGGTGACTGCAGATAGCATAATCCATTAGTCACAGCCAGTAACAACGTTACGTTTCGTCATTGGATTTACATAGTGACGAGCGATGAAAATGTATTTTCGTTAAAGCTTGAAATTTTATGCAAATTTTGTTTCCGCGGTCCAATTTTCCGATATAATGGCGTCTCGGCCAACGACAGCTTGACTGCTCGAACTATAAATTAAACTTTTGATTGCTTTGTACGCCATGGTTTGTATCAGTTTTTCATTCCGTTGATGGAACTTATAATAGGCTAGTAGCTATTACATTGCAAGCAATATTGCATCGATTTGTTCTTGCCTACATACCTCTATAACGCATTAGTTTAAGAAAGTTTCGTCAACCGTAAAATTGGAGTGTCGTAGTTGCGTGGGTACGCTTTGTCGTCTTGTTCTTCTTTCGCTTGATCGGACATGTGTGCCATTGTTGATTTTTACCTATTTGCTCTTATCACAACACTAGCTGCCCGTCAGCGGTTTCACCCGCTGCAACCTATTATTCCGCGGGAAGAAAGCATTATTCGCCAAGAGATGTCGCTGTTAGTTTTCGCCGAAAACGTTTAAAACGCGAATCGTCTCAGTCACGCCACCTATTTCAAAAATATTGGAAAATGCGTGATCCCGTGGGAATGAGACATTTTTCCGTGGTAAAAAGTATCCTATGTGTTATTCCAGATGCCCTTTTATATTTCTGCAAAGTTTCATGTCAATCTAATCAGCCGTTTTTGCGTGATGTCGTAACAAACACACACACAAACATCCGCCTTTATAATATTAGTAGGATTAGGCATATTTCAACTTCAAGTATCGAAATTCCAAGTATCACTTGCTCTGTGAACATCTCGCCTTTGTCCAATTGATGCGAAAGAGTAGGTAATATCGCTAGCAAATCCACCTACCTATTTAAGGGACCAACTTATACAGGCTTTTACTAAGAAAAACCAGTACCAAGAAATGAGTAGGTGGATTTGCTGGCGATAGTACAAGGTAGCGTCTATCAAACTCACGATACAAGTAACGTAAGCCATGTACTTATGTAGATTGTCATGGAAACGACTTAAGACGAGGGTCCTCCTGGGCGTGATGTATTGAACTGTACACTTATTGACTCTTCAGATCAGATCCTATAACAATCAAAATAAAGTACGGAAAAATCCACGTAAGTCCAAAATTACGACGAAATTTTTACCTCACGATGTTTTGTGTTGGTTTCCCTTTCCCGTTTGCACAATTGATTTCAATATTTGTATTGACATGTGCAAATAAACAGTGTTCGGTATTTTAGCGTCGGCGGTATCTGCGTCCTTCATCGAGAGATTGTAGATTAGAAAGTATCAAGTCATGTCGCTTTGCGTCCCCTTTCGTCAGCACATTTGGAGCCTGAGAGCGTTGCTGTAATCGAGGTGTAGTACTAGGTCAAGGAGTTCACTTCGGTCGAGGAGTGTAGAATATACGCCCCTATTAATAGCTTTTATATTAAGGCGATAGGCTGACAACCTGGCAATATGGTGATTCACAGTCTTCTCAATTACTCTCAAACTTTTGTCTACGTGGTGTAAATAGTCGTTTTTACAGCCGTTTACGCTCTGCCTCCCCCACAAGGACGTGATATATGTATGTACATATTAATAGCTTTACGTGGATGACATCAGCGATAGTTCCAATAAGGAACTTCCTCGGTAAGTTTCCCATATCAATTTGTCCGGAAACTGGAACGCCGCGCTCTATAATTAAGCGTTAACCTACAGCTTCGAATACCATTGTTTCATCAAGACATCGAACTTTCTTATTAGCAAAATGGAACATTAACTTTCTTCACGAACAATAGGATCAATGTTCAACTTTAGTTTTATCTCTGTCGAAATCCTAGAATGTGAGTCGTCTTGAAGAATAAAAACAAAGAACATCTTCGACTTACGACGACCAGACTACCTGATCGCGACGTTTATAAACGCCTTGACTTAGGACTCTGACCTGGTTGTGTCAGACACCACCGGGATCATCTTTCTTACGGACAATCAGACGGTTCAGCCTGCAATGCCCTAACCATACTGAGAACAATTCCACAACCTGATGAAACAAGTATATTTTTTTGTGTTTCCCCAATTGTATTGTACTTAATATGTTCCTTCCCAAAAATCAAACCGAAAACATCTGCATATCTGCATCCTGAGGCCAACGTTCATACCACTAGACACCAGAGGCGTTGAGAGAACAACTGCCAAACAAGCTTTGTTTGATCGTATTTTTATCTTATCTTGACGACATTGTAGAGCTAATCAGATCTAGGTGGGGACCCGCGGCATTGTCCTCGCGGCGATGTCCCTTTTGAATTTAATTTGTGTGCTTCAGCTTTTCACGAGGTCCTTGCTTATTGTCCCCGAAATGGAACGTCAGATTCATGAGGCCAATAATTTCTTTTTACGTACAAATACTTTAAATGGTCCATAACAAGTTTTAGCCTTGACGTTCAAGATGTTACATTACCAATTTCCAATTTTGAACTTTCATTACGAATTGACTTGTAAAGTTCCAAATCGTCAATAATGGACACTTAATGGTTTCGAAGCGTTTTGGTATCTTATTTCGTCAAGTGTTTCCTAACTGTAACCTGCAATTTAGGTAGCACTGTGGATAGATTAAGCTGATCTTAGTCTATCATACTTGTACTTGTAAGTTGCCTCACGCAAACAGGCTCTTTAGAAAGGCATATGAATGACACAATATTGATTACATTTTGCTAGGTCTGATCTGATCTCAGCTATTTAGAAACAATTGTCACAATCTTATAAAGTATTTATTACTCGTTATGTTTGTGTTGTTAGTGCCTCATGGTTCCCCCATAAATACATTTTCATTGACCCATTTTTCGTGCCGAGCCGAGCAGCAAGCTGGTAGGTAAGAGCTTTGAAGAATTTTCACAGTTTTCCATCGACTTTTCAACATCGCCTATGACAAAAAGTCTAAACAGCGGCGGTGGCGTTTCCGTTTTGCTAAAATCCAGAACTTTCCAAAGGTGGAAGCAAACTAAGAGTTTCGTTTGACTTGGAGATGCTATGTACGGTAGGTCGAGTAACCATTTAAGTGTCGTATGTTTGAGTTACTTTTTCTCCACGGCTTTGGGTCGATTGCTTGTTTAACAGAAGAAGGAAAGTCAATCCGATTGTTGGTCCGACTCTCGTTCCTTCAAAAACCTGGCTGCCTAAAGACACTCCAGCACTTCAACAACTGTTGAAATCTAACTAAAGCCTCTGCTGATTGTACCAGTGCATAGTGGATGCAGGTGCAGGCGTAGTTTTGCCCGCAGGCGCTGCGCACTGGGTCAACAGGTCCGTGGAGCCGTCGAGCTGTCGAGCACCAACCCAGTCTCTCAACCACTTACTTAGACCTTTCATACGTGCTACATACCAAGCCGTATAGATTAAGCCTTGACTAGGAATTAAGCTGCTTTGAGAATAATCCGCGCCCGTAAAACTTCTGACAAAGAACGGCTTTGTGAGAATGTGATAAGTATGCCTATAAGTGATTTAGTAAGTATCGACGGTAGTTATTAGGCTAGCAGCGTCGCCGACAGGACGTCCGATGATCTATTGTTTGTATACTTGTGTTGTCTGTCTGAGAATTCCGTCTGGATCTCGCCCGTTGAATAGTTTATCATGACTTCCTTCGGCTGGCTTACAGTTCCCATTTGAAATTTCGCATTCTAACCCAGCATGAAATGTGCTAAAATCGTAAGGGTTAATTTTGTGCCCAAGCTTGGTCTGCGTTCGCTCGCCGTATTGATTTTTGTTATTTGCATCCCGTCTGCCTGCAGCTGCTATTGTTGGATGGATACTCAATTACGGGGTTCCTTTCAGTGCATCGCAATTTCGGGCAAAATTGGGGGTAAAATGGATCCGCCGTTGTTTTGTCAATATTAGTTTGCAACAGATGTAGCGCAAATTATGTAGAGCATTTCTAAAGCGAGGAACGTAAACATGGATTTGTTTGTGTAGTCACAGCGGAGGAGGTGTTTCAAAAGATACCTGCCAGACCCACCTTCCCGTTTGCTGGAAATAGTCACTCACGTGTGCCTGAATTGAGGTCGCGTCCGTTTATAATTATCTTTGCTGATGCGTCCCTTCGGCGCCCGTAAACTCCATATACGACTGGGCGTGGTTGCGATGGTTCACATTCCGTTACATTTATGCCTCGATAAACGTATATCGACGAGTTTTTATGTGGCGATAGAAAACCGGAATGATTTTCCGCAGTTATTTATGTCTTGCCATTTGAGGACTTCTTTTGTACTTTCTCTGTTCATTCCACGAGTCGTTACCACTTATGTTCGTATCATTAGCGAAAGTGTTTCATTAGGAGCGTCCTACCAGTACCCCATATATAAAACTACAGGCAAGTCTTAAGGTAAAGTTTTTAGTACATTGCGTAGCTGGTTAATTTCCATAGTAACTTTTGGCTAACTGACTTCGCAATGTACATTAAATTTTACCTATAAACTTGTAGCCCGTAGTATTATAATATTAGGCTCTGGAGTCTGTTAATCTTGGTGCGGCGCTTTGATCGTATCGTCTCCTGTCTCGAGTAAATTGACTCAAATTGAGTAATTACCAGCTGAGATTACGTGCTGATCTTAAGGGCGGAAGGTATCGATCATGTCATTACTGACTTGATTGATACCACACATATTTGACAGCTTGATTAACAGAATGACACCATGTTTAGACATAAATTAACAAGTTTTATTACAACTTCATTGAGTTAGCTGTTCGTATGATTTTGAAATTACCGATCATGATTTTTTAGGATTTTCTTGCGACATTAAATCATGATACAGAACCATTCTGCTGGTAAATTAGGTCGATGACTTCTAACCCAAATTTCTATCGAGAGGATCTGAGAGTGTCACTTATTGGTCTGAAATATAGCCGTCGAAAAGATTTATTAAGGAAACCGCCGCTAAGACGATTTGAATGGCTTGTTTTTAAACTTCTCGACATCGATTTTATTTATCAATTCCTTAATTTCGGTATTAATTAGAACGCTATCTGTTATGTTGACGACATATTTATAGTTTCATCTCTATATTAGCTCGTCGTTACCGTGACGTAAAATATGTTGCTTCAGCTCTGAGAACTTTTTCCCGCTGCCTGTGTTGATACGAAATGCTCTAAATCTGGAAATTTATGAGTGAGTTCTAGTCTAGAGCGTTATGTCCTAGATGCAGAACTTGTAGAACACCTACTTGGGTAATAGCTAGACATTGTAATCTATGGTGTACCGCAAAAGTTGTTTCAATTTAAGCGAAAATCCAGTTATTTGAAAACTTCTCAGCCTAACCACATTTCGGTTTCTTGCGTTATAATACTTTTTTTTTTTTTTTTATTTATGATGGGCTTACTCTTGACCCCAATCTTACCCTAGAGCAGAGATGGGATCTACGGTGGAGCGAGCTTGCCCAGAAGATGCCTATTCACTCTAGACTTAAAGAGATTCAGGTTATATGCACTCGGAAATACAGACGCAGGCAGGGAATTCCATTCTTTAGCCGTGCGCATAATGAAAGATGATTTGAAGCGCTTAGTGCGTAATGTGGGTATATCAACTAAGAACGGATGGTAGCCGGCCGTGCGTCTGGATGTCCGATGGAAGAAAGGAGACGGTGGTATGAGCTCATGCAGCTCACGCGCACACTCTCCGAAGTACAATCTGTAGAAGACCGATAGGCAAGCTACCTTGCGGCGGTGAGCCAGGCTGTGAAGCTTGGTCGCCACCAGTTTTTTATCGCCTATTAATCTCTTGGCTCTGCGTTCCACCGAATCCAGTGCAGCAAGTTGGTATTTAGCCGAGCCATCCCAAAGGTGACAGCAGTACTCCATGCAAGATCGGACTTGAGCTTTATAAAGAGTTAGAAGCTGTTCAGGCGTGAAGTACCGCTTGACTTTATTCAGGACGCTCAACTTTCTAGCTGCAATTTGAGCCTTGGACTCGATGGTGGTGCCGAAGTTGAGGTCAGAGGACAACTCCATGCCAAGGAGTTGAAGAGTGTTGGTCACTGGAACAGATGTACCCCGAAAAGTAGGAGAAAAGGTGTAAGGACTCCTTTTTGCGGAGAAAAGACACGCCTGCGTTTTTGAAGCATTGAAGCTGACGAGATTGTCTTCGCCCCACTGGGAGACGTTACTTAACGTCAGGCTCGTACGCTCAATCATAGCCTTTCTCAATCTTTGGATTTCATCACCACTGGCTCCTGCGCCGGACAGATATTTCTCGGTGACAGTACTGTCATCTGCGTACCCAACAATTCCTGAAGATAGAAGGTCATTGATGTGCAGCAGGAAAAGCGTCGCGGAGAGTACAGACCCTGAGGAACTCCGGCGTCAATAGCCTTGAGGTCAGAGGAGCAGCCGTCTATGACCACTCGGATCGACCGTTCACTCAGGAAGTCAGCCACCCAGCTACAGAAGCCAGTGGGTATGCCGTACGCTGGAAGCTTGCTCAACAGACTCGCATGCCACACCTATCGAAGGCCTTTGAAATGTCCAGCGACACTGCTATTGCTTCGCCGTGGTTTTCAATGGCCTCGCCCCAGCAATGCGTTACGTACACTAGAAGATCTCCGTGGAACGCCCTCGGCGGAAGCCATATTGACAATCACTGAGAAGATCATTGTCTTCGAGGTACGAAAGCAGTTTGCAGTTCAGAACTCTTTCCATAACCTTACAGAGTACGGAAGTGATGGCGATCGGTCGATAGTTGCTAGGGTCGGCACGGCTACCCTTCTTGGGCACAGGTTGCACATTGGCAAGCTTCCAAGATTTTGGTACAATTTTTGACACGAGAGAGGGGCGGTACAAGCGTGTCAGTACAGGAGACAACTCAGGCGCACAATACCTCAACAATCTTGCTGGTATGCCATCAGGACCACTGGCCTTGTTCACGTCCAGACTGCGAAGGGCTCTACGGACCTCTTTATTGTGCACTGTGATCTCAGACATCAAAGAATCACAGTGAGGTAAGGTGGGTGGATATTTCGAGCCAGCGTCTATACGAGAGTTGCTCGCAAACAGATCGGCAAATAAATTTGCTTTCTCTGCCGCGGTGTGGGCAAGCGACCCATCAGGTTTCTGCATTGGAGGTAGTGAGGACGGCAGAAGTTGGATTCGACTGATTTCGAAAGGGACCAGAACTGCTTACTACCCGGTGGGTGTGATGCAAGCTTTGCCCCAATACGGCTAATATGGTCGAACCTAGCTTTTCGTAGCACCCGTTTGCAATACCTGGCGGCGGCATTATATGCTCTCTTCTTTGCTCGCACTCTTCTCGCTCGCACTTTTCGATCACGAGCTTTTACCCAGTAAGCGGACTGTTTACGAGCCTCAGCTCGAGCACAGTCCGCATTGAACCAAGGTTGGGCTTTATAACCGAGCGGGATATCGGAGAAAGGAATGAAATATTCCATTCCCTGCCGGATTACAGCTGTGATCGCATCAGCGACGTATGAGGGTCTTCCGAAGAGAAACACATTTGCCGCCACGGGTATGAAGCAAAGAAAGCACGCATCTCGTCCCAGTCTGCTGACTCGTATCGCCATACTCTCCTCGTGCCCCTAGGGGTGTAATCCGGAGGAGAGCAGATGGACACGGATTTCACCACACAGTGGTCGGATGATCCCAGCGGAGCCGAGACCGAAACCGAATGTCTGTGCGGATCAGTTGTCAGCAGAAGGTCCAGGCAATTGGGTGTGTGGTCTGTGATATCTGGTATTCGCGTCGCTTGTTCCACCAGCTGGGTGAGATCTAGCGCCAATGCTAGTTTACGCGCCTCACGCCCAGCATGGTCAGTTTTCTGGTATGGGAACAGCCACTCTTTATGGTGAGCATTGAAGTCCCCCAGAAAAACAAGCTCTGCTGTTGGATATCGCTGAATTGCTGTATCTGCCGTCTCAGAGAGGTACTCCATGAGTCTAGTCGTCTCCTGATCTCCGCTGTGCGAACGATAAACACTGGCGTAGAGAGTTTTCTACTCCAGTGTCAACCAAAAGCCACAGCACGGGAAACCCTGAATTCTCAAAGCCACGGAGACGCTTACAGCAAACGTCATCGCGAACATACACACAGACCCCTGCACGCTTCTTAAACTTGTGCTCAAGAGTGTAACCAGGGTAGTTGAGGTATGCCACGTCCAACGGTGTTGCTATCTGCGTCTCCGTTAAGAAGAATAAGTGCGGCTTCTCGGTCTCCAGGTGGTGATGGACCGGGTCTAGGTTTGTGTGTAGACCTCGGATGTTCGTGAGGTGCACTTTGAGTGGGAGGAAGTGTTGCCGTTGGTCAAACTTTTTCTTCTTTTTTAGCTTTTTCATGTTTTTAAAAGAGTTTTTGTGGGGGAAAGAAAAGATAGTCGAGGCGCTGCTTAGAAACCCTACTCGTACCTTTCGGTTCAACTGATCAGAGAGGGAACTCGCTTGGAGACTGCGGGGACGCCCGAGCCCCCCCGATAACACTCCACCGGGTCCTCCCATCCAGCCGCCAACTGGCACGGTGGAGTATACCGGGATTTATCACAGTTGGCGGGGCAGCCTTTGCGCGTGGCTAGCGCGCAAGTCGGGCCCCCTACTGACTGCGGTCGGCTAACGGCTGAGACCGTGCCTCGGATCCCGCTACCCTCCAAAACGAGTTACCGGATACAGCATCACCTAAAGACAAAGACCGGTTCCGGCAACGCAACTGACTACATTGCTACCCCCCAATGGCACTGGCAGTCCCGCACACCGACGGAACACAGCAAGGCTGTTTGGCGCCGGACTCCGGCGGGATGGTGGTCGCGAGCCAGGCGGCCCCTTTCATGGCCTACCACCGCTTTTGGGATCTTCAGCCGTCAACACATATTGTGAGGACGTTGCCCGGGGTGGACCGCTAGGAGGTAGACCCCACCCACCCCCACTTCAGATTAATATTTTAAACCATATTATACAAAATTATATTAAATTACAGGGCAGGGGTATGTAACTAGACATGCGATTTGCGAATATTGCATATGAACTGAAATATTTAAGTTTCTTTAATATCCGTTCAACGACTTTTGTTCATATGAAGTAGAGTTCTGCAAATGTTTTATTTGATTCAGTCTCAGTCAACTTATAACTAATGTTCTCTTGAGATTTTCTGCCACAATAAATCTCATGTTAGTGAATCGTAGAAATCATATTAACAACGGGTCTTAAATCCTATTTAATTTTAGCCTTATTGTTCTTATTGTGCGGAACTGATCTGCTGAAAGAGATTATTGACACGACAAAGCGATGCCAAAATAATGTGTATCTAATATCTATCTACGATAGGGCGATTCAGGATGCTCCTTGTGTAATGCTCACAATCTTACATATTTACCTACTTCCAGCATTTTTGTAGTCTGATTTGATTTGACATTACGAAGCGAATGTATTTATTTTGGTATCTATGTCCAATAGTGTGGGATTCCCAGCCAATTGAGTGGTGTAACTGCTTAGAACAAATGTCATTTTTATTGTCGTAGTGACAAATGTCATTTTTATTGTCGTAGTGTTGTCACGTTAAGACCCTAGCTGATTCTATTTACTTACACCGTTGCACCATCCATATTTTTCATAGAGTATCTTGAGGCTGATGCTTTTCGCCCTCAAGAGCGAAGGTTCAATGTTCTGTCTGCCCTTGCCATTAGGCTGTCGTTCTCACTCTGTGCCACAATATCAAATTCAGTCACTCAAATTAAATAATTTGTATGCCACTTTTATTATTATTCAATTTTGTGACAAGTTGGTAGGCATTCTCAATATTTTTATTCACAAATTACATTTTATGCAATGCTTTACGAATTGTTTTCTTTAAACAATTTTTCTATCCTCCAGGTTATTTAAAAATTTACTTTCTAAGGGCAGTTAATTACTTACATGAATAAAAAATTATAATTATTCGTGCGAATTAAAAACGGGGCTAAAACCGACGTGGTGCTATTTATGCGTGCTATGTTTTTACTCTGCTGATGTCCACCGTAATGACTAATAAGATACAGATACATACCTAGATGATGTTAGGAAAAGTAATGATGAGTTGCAAAATTTTCCTACGAAGGCAGGATTTGAAACTACGATCTTCAGCATCTGCACCTACTGCCCACACCACTACCAACTGGGCTACCGCGGCTCAATCTCAGCCTGCGAAATACCTACCTACTTAGTGCAAGTGTATCTTGGCCAACAACGCCTTTCATTTTTCCTGAAATAGCCAATGTTCCTTAAGAAGCAAGAAAATTAATGTAATGCCCGCCTTATAAATTGACTCGATCGGGTAAATGACATTTTAGGATCTTTCATGTTTCATGGGGATAGAACAGAACGTTTCAAATTAACATTGGAATATTCCTTCTTATCGCATCGACGGCAAGATTAAATTTTAGGTGCCCTAGAGGTATTTTGAGGATGGATGGCCAACGTCCAATAATTATCCTGAAAAGATCAAAGTGTTCCGAGGTCCCAACATTCGAACAGCAATGCCTACCCGGATTCCAGATTGCTTTGAGTTATTTTCGGACCTTTAGGAAACTAGTGAGCGTTACAGGAAAAGTGGTCATGCATATTTCCTCTTCCGCCTTGGCAAACAACAAGAAATGATGGAAAAACTAAATATAACATGAAAGAGAAAGTCTCTAAAACAGTTCAAACAATGTTTGACCAAGCTTTTCTGCATTTTTGCTTTTAAATTATAGAATTCGCAAATTCACTATCGCGGAATCAACCGTCTGTGCTGTGTCCATGGTTAACTTAGATAACAACTGATGATAACAGTCCAAAGCACCGAGTTGATAGACTATCGAACATTTTTCACCTCGTTTTGCAAGTAGGTTGACAAGAGCAGTGCTAGATGTGTTTGCAGGGAATGTTGGTGTGCTTAAATATCCTGATTTAGACACTTTACAACAACATCGGGCAGAATTAAACCATCTTACCAGATACCTACGAAGCTTCTTCCACGCTTGACTATAGCGATGATTTAGTCTGCTCAAAACTTAAACGCAGTAGGATGCAGTCTGTGCACTTTCAAAACTTGCACTTAGGTAGTGCTTTTCCTTGTCTTTTCCTCTCTCAAGTATTAATAATTCCCTTCCTTTCGCCTCATCCGTCGGCTCATTGTCAGTTATGCAACACAAAAAGTAAATCTTCAGACACATATATAAGCTCTTTGACAAGGAAAGAGGCAAGGCGGTCTATTTATACGAAGAGTTGATGAACAATATTTTAAAAGGCTTATTTTAATAGAATCGTGTGTCTATTTTATTATTCGGCTCCTTGTCGTTAAAGTCTAACATATTTGATTTTATGAAATGTAATAACTTGTTTCTTTTATTTTGCTGTTGGTTAGACTCAGTCGTCTTAAATTACATCACTTTAGCTAAGGAAAAAGACTGAAGTAAAAAAGAAACTGGCATGTAATTAACGAATTTTTATATCTTCGAAAAACAATTCTGTGATCCAACATTTCTTCTGTTTAATTAAAAACATGATTGACCAAAATGTGTCAGCCAAAATTATGTTTTCACAAAAATCTCAGGATGAATACTTACGCGAGTGTCCTGAGTGTATGAGCTAGATTTCAAGCGGGACATTTCGCTACGGTGACATTAGTGGATGGGAGGGTATTAATTTCATTTAGTAAAGGAATATAATATGTGATCATTTTTACATTGGCATTCAATTCAAAAGGTCTATGAACTTCTAGGTCTCAGGCCAAAGCACACCCAAAGTTGAAATTGATGCATTGACGTTTACATAAAGGATTGTTTGCACATCGTAAGCACAACTCGGTGTCAAAAGAGCTTTTCAATTCAACGCTTTTACTAAGCTTTCGTCTCGGTTAACTTAATATTTGAATAATAAATTGATCTGTCTGTTATCTAGGCATCAATCATTCTGAATTAATCTAGTGCACACTATGGAAACGCCAATATGATGACATATTCCTTATTAAACCCATAGATTAAACCACAGATAACAGCTATCAAACAGATGATTTTTACGACGGCCATTTCTTATCTTTCAAAAAAGAAAACTTTACTACTTTTCAAGAAGTTTTTGATCAAAATATAAAACAAATCAAACAAACCTATTTATGTACAAACTTATTTTTCTAGTTTGTGGACTATCACGCCAGTTGTCTTTGTCAACGTCAAGTCAAAGCGTCAGTTATTTAATTTATTGTTTTATTCCATAATTTTATTCTTTTTATTATTAATCTCAAGTTTTATTATATTTAACTTCAGTTCTAAGCAAACAAGTTATTCGGAAGTTGTATCAAGTGAGTTCTTCGTGATTTCAACGGACAGAATTGCCACGGATAAAGCAAAGAGCACAGCAATATTTTGTTGTACAGGCAGTGTTTGTTACAATATGTTAGCCACTTTATCCACTGAAAAGGTGTTGTGGGAAGTGAAAGTTGGGGACAGCAGCACCACATCGCTGCCCGCGAGCCACGACCAGCAAATCGGGCACCTAAGATAGACCTGTTTGCATGCACGCACGGGAACACTACAAACCAGTGAATTACGTAAGAACAGTGTATTCTCCAGTTACTTAAGATTTGTATTGCACGCTATAATAAACCTCTAGGGTTCAGTTGCCTTTAGGTACTCATAAATATGTTCATGATGATAACGTGAGCTTAGTGTTAGATACTTCCTTTACCACCAATTCATGATTATTTTGTAAATATTGTTTGTTAATTCGAAAATTTTATACATTTGTTTTGAAGATGTTTTGAAGAATGAATAAAAATATGATAAAAATGGGTATGTTTATTTTCTTTTTATTTAATCGAAACTAAGAAAAAATGTATTGCGGTACAGTAAGGGTACTATAGTACTGTCATTCGAATAGGCCATATTTAACAGCTGTCCAATATGGCCTTGTATCGAGTGACCGTACTACAAAAAGAGGTATAACCAAGGGGTACATATACCTATCATATTTCTGAACGGTTTTTTTTCTAAACGAACGTAGTAATATACAGATTCTGTATATGTTATCTTCACTGGTAGTTTTTAATTAAAAAAAATCCTGGGATTCTATATGGTAGCACCTTTATATTGAGCGTCTCCTATCTGTCCCTTTAGGGACATATATATAAGTGATCTGGGATCTAGTGTCTGATTCTAAATTCTCGCGTTTTTTAAGTTCTATTTTTTCTTTGTTCAAGAATCATTGTAACAAATAGGTATTAGGTATTAGGCCGTTCATCGATTGCTCATTGTAAGGATGGATTAAAAGATAGATGTCTCTACGTATTTTTAATATCTACTTTATACTATTCTAGTCGATACCGTGGAATCGGTAATAAAATGTTATTAACAAAACCGTCACGGACCATTAGATCTTATTTAATGTTTTGAAGACCGCCGTGAATGAAGTATGATGTCATCATTCTTATAAAAAACAGAGGCCATTGTTTTGCAGAGGTTACCTACCTCACATTTTGGGATCCTTTGACTGTGCCTTTGATCCCCGAATTTCGTTGAAAAAACTTTGTTTCTTTAACTGCTGACAACTGACTTTGTCCTTATCCAGTTTTGTGATTTGCAGTTCTTTGAAAGCTTATTTGATATTGCTGCTGATGTTAAAAAAGTAACTTGTTTACTAATTGATTTTAACTTGTGCACGAGTTTAGGTTGACGAAATTCTTCCCACTTTTTGTCTGCACTAAAGTGATGCACAATTTGTCTGAAATAGCCTTCAAATATCTGTCAAAGCGTTATGACCACATTTTTATGGGCTTCGACGCTCTCCCTAGAAACGCGTGTGTGTATGTATGTAGCATTCCTCCCTTCTGACTGCCATCAAACTTGAGTAACCTTTGGAAATAAGTTGAACAAGGGGATAGACAATTCTTTACGTAGGTTGCGGTATTCCGGGACCGTTACGCCCCACCCAGATTCGGTTCAGAATGCAGCTTCGCATACTTTCCAACCCACCCTCACCTTCACTCAACAGGCTTCCCATAAAGTATTATTATTCGCCCCTACATACAAAAACTCACGTATCGATCCCTTGTGAGGTGTACAGAGTGTCAACGGCCTATGAAAAATCGTTTTTGTCACATTGGCGATACTCCTGACCAGTGTCTAAAGTTTGCAATGATATGTCGTCAATATAAATGCTTTAATATAATATCAGGTCAGTTATCCACTATTTTGGCTGTAGCGATTCCTAACTAATACCCCTGGGAAGAAAACCATCTGATACATTAAACTTTTTTCCGTCCGAAGTGGGTATGTCTGTCTCTGTATTCTTCGATAAAAACACACTTTTCTCTCAGCTTCTTACAAGGCTGATTCTTAAATTACTTCGATATACTGACTTCAAACAGCTCACTCAACCAGTGTTTGGGTACGTTCTTAGCCTTTTTCAGGTCGGCTTATTAATTTAATTTGAAATATAAAACGAGACGAAAAATTCTCTACGTTTCTATGTTTTTCATTTGGTAGTCACATAATATGTGCAATTATCAGATAAAGTTCAGCAAGATTTAAATTTCGTAATGTTATTTTTGTATCAATCTAATTTCTAACGCGATGCTTTTCTTTAGACTCTACCAATGTGTTTTGCACGCAAGTCCCGTAAGCCACACTTACTACATACAGTCTAATAAAAATCATCTACTTTAATAAAATGCCAAAGCACTTGATGGCTTCTAAATATTTTTATAGTCACCAGCAATTTCCCCTGATGAACCTCGTCTCCAACGTATTAAGTGTAGACTATCTCGTCCTTATTATCTTCGCTCTTCTTGGAGTGACCCAATTACTTCCGAAGTCTGCGCACTACATCTTTGGACGAAGAAATTTGAAGCTAAAATATTAAGAATTCATACTTGGTCGACCGGTTGTTGGATAATCTGAGTAGCTAATACACTTTCCAGTATAGATTATCAATTTCATGTAACAAGATTAATGGTTTATTGACATTTGTGCGTAAGATCGTGCATGATAAAGCACGTGCAATACCAGTACGTTGTGCAACCGGCTGTAATGTGTAGCTGGCTTTAACACATGTCATGTATACGACCGAATACCAAACCAAATTAATACAGGACCCCTTTGTAGTGGGTGCTTTCCATAATGCGATTACCTCTGAGTGTCGGATGGCCTGAATGGGGCAACGAGGCTGTTATGGCAGTGAAGGTGGCATCAAAGCTCGACAATTACCCCCCGGATGTGAATGTTCTAATTACACTGAAACTGTATATGTAAATGTGACTGCATATACGAATGAAACAAACAATGGAGATTATAAATTTAAATAAAGTGCACGCAATAAGGAAGTTCTCAGAAGCGATCAGTCGATTGTTAATAATGAGTATGCGAACAAAATTGCCAAGAACACACATATGTCTTCAAAGGTGCCGCAGCCCGCTGCTACAAAAGGAATCGATACATGTGATCTCTTGATGGAACGTTCGACACAGTTTAAGGACCTGCCGCACACGCCGACGCGCCATAAATCTTGTTTATGTTTGCTTACCAAGTGTCGCCTCGATACACAACAAGCGAATTCGGGCGAAACAGGACAGAGGCCGTGCCGCCATGGTACCTCTACTAAAATGTAGTGCTGACCATCAATCGATAAGAATTTATCGGTAAGAAGAAAAAGTCGATTGCACTGCATTAAATAAAAACCATTGCTATACCTATTAGACTTTTTGATTGATCAGTTTTCGGAATTTTCTCTATCATGCAGATTGTCTACCTCTATCTACCATTTGATGACTATTTCAGAAGCACGAAATGTATTGCCTAAATTCGACTATCGATTGTAGGGCAACACACTGCCACATTGGCGGCTATCGGGCGTGGTCCCCGTATATTTTTATTGCTCTGACTTTGTCGGGGACGCTTAACTTTCGCACAGCGTGGCGCACCGTTTGTTCTTGTTAAGCTATCAAAGTCTAAAAATAAATTGCTTATCATCTACAACTTGAAACATATCTCATTCGTTTATAGTTATTGTGGTGCTTACTTAAGATATCAATTTCGTTCCAATACTTGTAAATCTGGGTTAGAGTTGCAGTCATTAATGCCATCTTCGGAAAGGCAAACCGTAGGTAATGTTCCATCTGTTATTGCTCAGCCTACGCTTTACATTCTTGCGCATCGTTATAAAATCCATTCCCCCTTCACAACTTCGAAGATATTTAAAGCTAAACGATCTTTGGAGCAACAAAACCGATCTCCTTACTTGCACATCTTGCGAGACACTTTAGCTTGAAGCTAATTTATCGCTGTTCCATTTCATCTCGAATGTACCAAAGTTGTGTCAATGAGTGCTGTGGAATGATTTAGCATCATAGTGCCCCTCCTTTTGTAATTTCCTTGAGTGAAATATTAGGACGGTTTTAGGTCATTTCCTCTCATGACATCACTCAAGCTTTTATTAGAAACACCTTCCATAAATTCAAATATCTTGCTAACACCAATCACCATAAATGCTGCTACTTCTATATTAAGCTTTAATACTGTTAAGTGCCTCAATATAGCTGCGAAGCAGTTATATCTCATTAAAAAATAAGGCCAGTTTATCTTTATCATTACTTGATTACATATGGGCTGAGAACTCATTTGCCAGGCGACTGACCGCTTTGATTTTACGACTGAGTTTATGAATCAGCGACAGTGCATTCATTAAAACGGGATTTGTGCATGTGCATCTACAAGTATGTGTGTAACTGGACCGCTGCATGAGCTGTTTCTCATGAAACTACAGCAGCACAATGCAGCTCTGGAGTTGGGATCGTAAAGTTTACGGCTGGCAATACCAGGCGACAATAACGTATAACAGATGTTTTAGGACTACTTGAATGGTGGAATACAAATGTGCTCCCATTATTGTTTCGCTCTAGCTCAGAATCCGGTCAAGCCAGACACGGTCACCAGCAAAAGATCAAATCAACTAACTCTTAACTCCATAACATTCGTGAACATTCTATTCTAAAAGATGACTAGGAATTTAACCAGAAAAGTAGTTTTATTAGGATCCCATCCATCTCCCTTCATATTTACCGAGTTCAGTAAAAATAGAAGACGCAATCGGAAAGTTGGGGTAAAAGGCAATATCCCCGATTAGGTACTGATATATTTAGCCACACAACAAAACATTTGCAGGAGTCTGGTTCCTTTTAACGAGATGAGTGTTCGGTTTAAAAATATAAAAGCTACGGTCGCTTGTGGTTTTGTCCATCTTTTAATAGAGCTACTCAAATGGAATATAAACAAATGGGACCGTGATAATAAATAATGCAGTCAATATTCTAAGTCTGCTGGTTCATCATTCTTGTTCTGATTTCGGTACCTCTTCGCACTTCGACATTATTTTGATGATTCACTCTAAAAATACCTCGTTCCCTACCAACTGGCGCGCCTATTCTGGTATTCCAACCATATGTAACTAAAATTACTTAAAGCAAAAGCACGGATTAGTTTTTGTCGCGTTGTTTATTTTGGCACGAGCGTGAGACAACACGAGCGAGTTGATGAAAAGAAATGCTGGAATATACCTATTCGTGGTGAAAGAAAGCACCTATTTAGACACAAAAACATGTTTACCGAAATTAATTTCGTTTCGTCCATTCAACGTTTTGGTTTTTTATCGAACTTCAAAAAGGTTACTCGAATATTTTGTATGTTTTCTTGATATAGGTTCTTTGATAAAATCATAATTTTCGTTCTTGTCCAACCTTCCGAGTACCGCTTTGATCTTTAGCGTATGGAACCTCAAACCCAAGACCATTATAAAAACTTTCAATACACCACCGTCGTCGTCGTCCCCTTCACAGACCTGCTCCGAAAGATTTATTATTTCGCCTACGTCTCTATCCTTCGTTTTGTTTATTTTGTTAGTCCTTTTGATAATATACATCTGTTTAGCTGTTATTGCCGGCAGTTCTGAGTTGTTAATTAATCTATTTTCGAGGTTCGTCGGGTATTCAGTTTCAAGAATTTGTTAGAAGTTGGAAAATCATCAGCAAAAAAGGAGTTAGAATTTTCCTTAGACCTGAATCTAATCCGAACATTCGGGCCCAAGCAACTTCCCACAGTCTAGTTAACTTTTACTTGAAGAAGGGTCATTCATCTTGTTGGTAACGTGTGATACGGAGTTCTGTATACAATTCGTCATCATATCAGCGACAGTGATACACGGTTGGTTCGACGCCTTTGCCTCAGCTCAGCGAGGCAGCAGCCAGCTCTACCGGCGACGCGCCCCCCTGCTGGGTGGTTCCCGCGCCCCCCTCCTTCACCGCCCGTCTGACTGATGCAGTCTTCACTCAACCGTCGACGGAGTCGCACGTCTCGTCGCCAAAAAAAGCTTCACGTACCCGAGCTTTGTCTAATATATAATGAAGTGTCATCAGTTCTGCAACAACGCATTGTCTTTCGGTCATTGTTGAACCAGTGCTAGTGAGTGTTTATAAATCTCGCCAGATCTGTCATTACTGAACAGTGGTTAACGGTTTCGGTGGTGCCGGTTGCGTTATTATTAACTAGAGATTCGTGATAGTGTTTACATTCATCAACGGGATGTGTTTGTTGCATTAGTATCTGACAATAATCAAGGTGAGTTCTAATTTGTAATTCATAATCATTAGTAATTAATTAATAAACACCACACCTTGCAAAGAAGATTTTTTCTCTCAGAGCAACAACATCGTAGCTATTTGAGCAAGGTGGTATTTAATTAGGTTTCAGTTTACTTTAGAGTTATCAAGGATTTTTCTGATAAAGTCTCACAAGTCGAGCTTTATAAACATTGCAAGTAGGTTAGATATAGATGCCACGTAAATATACGGCGATATCCTGATACAACTCGACAAGATCCTATACTTACAACTTATCTTGATAAATTGTAATGTGGCCGTCCTATTTGACGGAACAGCCTGTGATGGCATAAATATTTAATTATCCCACGATGCCATAGAAGAGGGTGAGATCGGTGCGGAAGCGAGACGGGGAATGGGGATACCGTTCCAGAGGGGTTGCCAACGCAGGCAAAACCGGGGATTTTCGTGTGACGCCCGCACTTACCTATCTACACACTCGAACCACCATCGACCATTTAAAAAGCTATTTTTAGAGTACATTATTACTTACAGCAATGCAGAGCCCTTTGTTTCTTATCTCAGACGGACCCATTTTGCCACATGTTTACCGGGAATCCTGTCTGATAATGTAATTAAATATTCTACGAACGAAATAGAACTAGATACTAACCACTTTGAGCGTGGGATTGTAAATCCTGTAAGCTCCTGTCAAAAGTTAAATCAACCTAGGCGACCCATATCAAGCAAGTTTTAACATGACTTCGCTAGTTTAGACGTGCTCAAGTGGGGCCCACCGTATCTCAAACCTTTATCCATTACAATGTTCAAAGTTTATCACTTGGTACCAGCAAAAACGCCATAACAAAAAAGATTAACAAGCAAATCCGGCGAATCAATTAATAGAGGCGTGAGCTCGATGTTGGTCACGAACCCAATGAAATCGTCCACATACAAGCAATATTACTTTCCTAAGCTACTTTCTCGTAGAACAATACTTCCCATTCGCACAACTATTCATTTAATTACGAAGTGAGAGCTGTTACTTTACTCTCTTGTATAATCCAATTACGTATTGCCTCAACTTCTTTTATCAAATAGTTGCGTTTGAAAACCACAACGCTTTCCACAGTTGTTAATTAATGGATCAGTATGCATATGCCTATGTTGCGTACCAGATAAAACCCACATTAAAAATCACTGCCAAGCTTATCACCTTTCCATCTATTGTGGTAGATAAAACAATAGATATGATGTAGTAATCGATTTCTGCTGTTCGAAAGATATCTTGATTGATTTTGATGGATCCAATTAGTTGACTAAGACTTATTGCATTGGTATCAACATTATAATAATCATATACCTAAGTATAACCTTTAGAAACTGTCGGATTGAAACGTGACGAAATCGTTAACACTAGAATGGGTTGTGAAATGGTCAGATGTTGTCCTTAGGTTACTTTCACTTGCTATTGTGTCGGCTCGTAAGGAGAGTCCATCAACCTTATGTCGTCTAAGTATGGTCATGCACATGTATGGCCTGAAGACACTGTCAAGTCAAGTATTAAAGAGATGGACAAATCAATGCGGTCTATTCTGTTATCAAAATGAACCTTGTTATTACTATAAACTTTTGTTTTACCATAAACAATCGTATGCCATAAAGACGTTCTGGGTCTCATTCCCATAGCTTTAAAATTATGATTCCACGCTTATCAATTGAGCCAGAATTAATAGCCATACTATTTTATTCAATGACGCGTTCTGATAAAGCTAAACACATTATATGTTGATGATATGATGAAATCCAATCGTGTCCACAATAGCGTTTAATTCGCTCTTATTGTCTGCTGGAGAACGATCACTTATAGTTAAGAGTACGCTGACCCTTTCAATCTCTTTAGTTCCGATTTGTTCTTCTTGTTGACATCATGCTGCAGTCATATTATGCAGTTGCTGATCAATTTTAGGACAACGACATATTCACAATAACTCATCAGTGGATGATGATACAATTGTTGTAATAAATAATACTTCGTGTTATTCTCTTGCGTAATTTAACTGACTCCTTGAAAATGAAATGCTCAGCAGCTAGTTCCCTTTAGGTACGTAATATAATTTTAATGGGACTGTTGATCACCTGTCATAGACTGCATCAAGAAGACTGCTTTTGTATAGGTACTGAAAGCATTACTTGGTCTCACATCCCAACTTGCATTTTATTACAGATTTCCCTGTATAAATAGCCGATATTGCTATCTTTTTGCCTGGCCCAGTTTCCCCAAAAAACATTCAACATCTGTGTATTGGCGTAGGCAATAAATAAGATACTCGTATCATTAGCATTGCGCTCACGCTCACGCCCCGAAAACGATCATGTTCTCGTATGGAGATTAACAAATGTATCTGGGTTAACGATGTTTATTGTAAATATACCAAGCTGGCATGCTTACCATTTCATCTATCGCCGGCTACTTCTTATGATTGATTGCGTCTGTATGTTCTGCTTGTAGGTCACTCTCGCATTCTTCTTCTGTGTCCTTAGTTTTATTGGGCTCAGTCCTATTCATAAACATTCTTTGGGAATAAGAGGAATGCATAATTAGATTCCGAGATGGGGTTCTGACAATCAGATCAAAGGGCGGTGACCGGACTGCGGTTATTGAATCGGTGTATGTCATTAATATTTATGTGCTACAACTCCTTACGGCTTAGCCCCAAGCTCCACAGAGAGGACATAGGACATGCCCTACGACGCTTGACGTTTGATATCGCGACGCTTTGGCGACGCTTGGAAACGGTTTCCATATAAAATGTATGAAAACGTATTGACAAAGGCACACACAAGCGTCGCCAAAGCGTCGCAATCTATGACAGCTAGCGTCAAAAATTAAGAAGAATGTTTGACGTCTTTTTGGTGGAGTTTGCGCCTTAGAGGAAGCTACCTGAGCGTTTGTCCAATTGACACAAGTTTTTTTTTTCTTAAACAGTAATGGAATGTAGTGACTGGTTTTAATAAGTGCATTTGTATTCTTGCTGGTCACACAACCCAGACGACTGGCAACATCTTTATTTATTAGACGCAGCATGCAAAAAGTGCTATTCTTCTACACAGCATTATTCAAATTTAAATGCAACATCCCGTCTTGTTATGAAGTTAATGACATTATCGTCTAGACTACATGAGCGGTGTTGTAACTTCGTGTCGTGTGTTAGAATGGGACTATGGTACGTTTCTGACGAATGCTCTTGGCTGAGTTACCGTAGCATTGTAGGAGTATAGCACTCACCGCTTCCTGCCCGTACCTCGCATCAATTTTGTATGGAAATGGATGGAGGCGCAGAGCAACCGAGGTGAATGCTTTTGTATTTTGTGTTTCCCCTATTTGGATTCTGTCTCCTATATCTCTAGCCTTTTTACAGATCGAACTGAATTGTAGTTTGTGTTTGTAGAGTGTAATTTAGGATTAAGTCGACTAGAAAACTTTAACAAACTATTCTATCATCAATGAGTGCGTCTCTGATTCGAATTATATCCTTTCGAGCGCTTTTATGCCAACAACCCAATCTTATAAAACTTTTCTAATTCTGACGTACTTACTTTCGCCCGGTAAAACCAAGGTCAGAAGTTCAATGATAAAAGTTACAAAGAAGTTTTAATCATCCCGCCCATGAACAGTACTTGAATAGATGCTTCATTATCATCTTGGTGAATACATTGATGGGGAACGTGGGACGGTAACTTGTTGCGAAACTTAGCAAGAAGTTCCACGAACACTGCTGACCCTCGGCACGCCGACAGAATCTTTAATCTACACACTACTGCAGTACAATGTGTAGGAAGATATGCACAGGGTGTATTTGTAAAGGTGGCTATCCCTTGAATCTTGGCTTATCATGACAACCACCAAACTTGATGATTCACGGATTCTTTATTTTCTTGTTTAGGCGACCCATAAATCGAACAGCTGGTGTTCCAAATATTATCTAACCTCCTCATTCCTTTCACAAAGTTATTCTATTATCGTAAAGACAAACCTTGTTATACTTCATTTTCAGGGATTTGCATCATTGCAGATAGGTACACCATGTGTATCAAAAGAAAAAGCTTACAAACATCTTCACACCTAAACCTAACTTTTGTGATTGAAGTTTTTTGAGCAAACTCGTACGCCCACGGTTATTCAATACTCTGAGAAGTCGAGGCCGATTTGTTTCCAAATAAATTTAACGTGTGAAATCAATTGATCATGCATATTTTCCTTTCGTTCTGCGACACGCATTCGTATCAAAATCGACAAAACGACAACCCAATGTCGTATGTGTAGAAGTCAAGGCTGAAGGTATTGATCACATGTCAGAATATCAAACTAACGTCATTAGGAAATCAAATGGTAATAGTAAATACAGGTCACAACAGTTCAGTGATGAAGATGTCAAGATAAGAGCACTACGCGTGGGTCCACATATGAGACGTGGACAGGATTGAAAACATGTTGGCAATGGCGACTGCATGCATACATTGAGAAATGGTTAATGGGCTTTTGTATTGTAATGACGTGACATAGTTCATACAAGATAATAAGCGAGACAGAGATAAGAAAGCCGTAACTCGTTAGAAAGGTGAGCAAACGAAGACAAAACAAGAATAAGCACTTACTGGAACTTATGAAAATTGCCTGAACCGTACTGTAGGTCAGTGTGTTGTGTTACAAACAACGTGACTATAAATAAGTATAATTACAGCAATTCTGTTCTTGAACGTAATGACGTGCTACTTGAAAAACAGGAAAGGTTTTTTCTCGTGTATACAATTTTTATGGACGGAAACGTCGGTGATGGGTCGTGCACGACGCGAGATTACCACTAAACACTCGTTGATTACTGACTTTTGATGAGGTTAGGAACTTGCAGCAATTACTGAGTACCATATTTCGTAAGTATTCAAACATTATGGTGGTCTTTGGAGGTCGACAGATGCATCGAAGCAAAGGCATAAATTCAGAGGCCTTCGGAGATGACGAGATGACCATTGATTATGATCAAGATTCGTATTTGATATCACGGTTGTGTAATTTGCTCACGAAAGGCCTATACTTGCAAAGTGACTACGGTAACTGTAAGCAACCAGAAGAAGTAGATCCTTCAAGTAACTGGAGCTGCTGCCTTGGCCAGAAAAAAACAATATTTAACCATTGTGACATTTTCAAGACATTTAAAGGTTAATAGCTTCCAGGTCATTAAAAAGCTGCTAAGTGGAGCACGTCACAAGTCAGTTCAGTTACCATTTCACGTATTGGTAAATGAGAATGATAATGTTACCAGACAAGAAGCAAATAACCTTTAATCAAAGTTTCGCAAGAGCTACATTCAGTCCGAACAGTAAATCAAATACTGAGCAAGAGCACTAAATCAGGAGCTAGTAAGGTCTTGATTAAATTGTTCAACAGGGCATGGTCTAGCCCTCGTTTGAATTCAATTAATGCTCCAGACTTGGCCATTAGTTAATCTGCCCCATCATCACACGGCAATGAAATGCTGGTTTATACGGGATTACTACTGGTGCCAGTAATTCACATAAGTACTTATGAAATATGCGGGTCGGTATATGGTCGGTAAAACGGTTTACTTACAGTCACCGAATTCGCTGTTTTGTTGATTCTGTCTATTGTCATTTCCTAATCCTTTTGTTGGATGAAAGCGGCATGTTTGGGTTTCAGAATACCTTTTCTCTATTGTTGTAAATCACAGAGATTTACATATTTCTTGTCTAAACATTTCACCTGTTAACTTCCTTTCTTAGATCATAGAATAGTCGGTTTATAAAGAATTCCAATATTATTAGTATTAGAATAAATAACATGCTCGCTCATACTCACTCATCCTCCCCTGACCTTCGGCTGGAATAATCTTTGCCAGATAGATACATACATACCTTAAGGTACTCCTACTACGATCTGACCGTGTTGAGAATCGAATCACACCACCACTGCGTGAAACTTCACCACTCGGTCATCGGAAACTTGGAAACCAGGAACATTGATGTAATTATTCCGTCTGGCGATCCTTTTCATACAATTTCCCTCTTCGTCTAAGTTAATAATGTTGAATTCATTCAGCTTCAGATAGCAATCTAGGTAGCTTCCCTCATTAAAATTGTTTATGGAAAGGCACTAACCTTAGCTCACATACATACCTATCATACCTACAGTGTAACCTACAGTAATTAGTTGCCTATGTGGTGTGGTGACCTCATCATCTGTGGATTCTTGAATCATTGACCCTAGGATTACTGTCAGTTGGAAACAATGTGGTATACTTACTTGGTTTTCGTAAGTATTCTTAGTACCTTCTCTTATTTTTATATCTTGGTGCAGAGTTTAAATGGCTCAATCCTCTGAACGAAATTATCTCACATCCTGTTCAAAACGTCTAGGAGATTTAGGGATGTGCAAAGTTATGTCTTTGGGATTACATTGCGCCAATGCACTCACAGTGCTATGTATAAGTATTATTTTCATTCATTGCAATTACTACTAGATGCCGCTAAAATCGTCGCTTGGAGACGAGTATCAAGAGGCTGATTTTGTTAGGTCCCAGGTTCGAGTCCCGGCCTACTTTTTCTATTTCTTTGCTCTTATTTTCATTTATAACGTCTTTGATACTAATATAGGTACTACCACCAGTATTTTACCTACCCATTTGAAAATTTATTTATTTTAGCAGAAGAATGTATCTCTGTAGGTAACAATTAGCGTTAGTTAACCATTTGATGTTAGTTACGATGTGAATGATAGATGGTGCAAGGAAATGAAATGGTATGCCTAATTGTTGTTAGAAGTTCAATGTCAGTTCTATATCGAGTGGTATTGATTGATTAATTTAAGTTCTAGGTCGCTTTGATTATTTATATTGAGAAGTACTATAATCTGTTAATAAATACCTATCTTGCATCAAATGTAATATCTAGTCATTACATAATTTTCATAACGATTTAAAGTGATGAGGAAAATAATCATTTTACTACGCTTAATCACGTGCATACATGCAAGGGCTGACGCATAAAAATTGTGTTAACAGACCTGTGATCTTTTTTCACAAGATTTGCCTCTTCTAAGCGATAAATCTATCACAGTTTTCTTAGATCTTAAGTTACTAAATATTAGCATGTGCGTGTCTTCTCAACCTTACCTACCTACCTATATTATTTACTCTGCGATACCATCTGCCCGCCTGTACTTACAGTTAATGCTAGTGTTTCACCTCCTCACTCTGAATCTGAATGCAGATGCTCCTAATGACACGCTGAGCTGTGAATGTTCTCTGTAATTTTATGCCGTAATCTGATGTTCAGTGCCATAACTGAACTATTTATAGCACATGAACTTAATGCACATGTGATGTACTAAGAATTATATTAGCATAGCATGTAAAATAAGTTGGCAATTGGTAGGTTAGGCAGGTGGGTTAATATTAGTTGTGAAAGAGATTCCACTCTACTCAATGACATAAAATATGGAAAGGAGGAAAACATACAGCTACGAATGACAAGTTGTACTTACAAGCCTAACGTCCTGATAATGACTTACTATGAAAATCTACTACAATTTTGATGAAAATAGGTTTAGAGTGGGTGGAAAAGTTCGCTTGTATCTGATCGTTGAGTAAAACTTTTTCTTCATTCACATTTTTCTTTTCTTCAACTCAATTTACCTTTCTAGTATTTGATTACACAGCTCAATGTTTTCGAATTAGTTTGGAATGGATTCAAAACTCGTTACATTTGCATTTAGATATTTGGGTTCGTCGTACCCGCAGAACAAAAGTCGTAGGTACTCAAGACTATCAGCGCCGTACTCCAAGCAGAAAATAAGTAAAGCTTTGACGTTTCCAAATAACTTATACCGTACACATACCGAATAGCCCCTTACAGCTCCCGTTGAAAGCATAAACCCATTACGTATGTCTTTAAGAGTTAACTACCGTATCTTGGTAGCATGAAGCCACGTAAAACTGTTGTTTTTGACTCTTCTTGTTTTCCTGTGGCCAAAAATAGTATAATCCGCTCATATTTCGATAGCGGTAAGAGACTATAAGAGGCGTAAGAGCGCCATTTATCATTGGGGAGGTGAACATCAAAGGCCGGGGCCATTTTAGAGCTCGGAGGGTGGGATACGTGCTCATTAATTAACGAAAGCTGTTAGTTGTAATTGAAATGTGAAATATTTAGGCACTTTGTAAATATCTAGATTACTGTCATTATTATGTAATTCGTTGTAAGATGTACGATCATCATTTCTACCTAGGTACTTGCTTCAAAATTGCTGGCTGCTTCAAATGTTAGAAAAGCAAAAAAAACGCTACTGAGGATTTCTACATAATTGACATGTTCTTTAAAAGATCGTCCACATAAAAAGAATAAACTTTCCGATAATACAAACCGTCGGAAACGGGACACCTTTACCTAAACGTCACAGTCCAGCAGACAATAGATTGAATTGAATCTCCTAAGCTATTAGGTTACGAAATCTTTTGTGTTGCTACAAAAACTATTGACCGTAACTGTTCTTTAATTTGATAGGGAGACGATTTTGAAATGACCACGCGTTTTTAGTGGTTTTTGATTGTTTCTATACAGGGGCAATGACAGTTTGGTGTTTTTTTTATTCTCCGTACTTAATTGTCTTGAGCAAATAACTACTATGTATCATCATCATCATAATCAAAGACATATGCTTCCGCTTTCTTTACCACAGTTGGCAGACAGTTTGGCGAGTGCAGTGCAAGATGGTTTACCTATATTTACAAAGTATATTGTTTCCCTGGATTTATCCCATAGTTACCTTTACTCACAGGTAGAAATGGAGTTAAAGTATTATTATTATCCGGCTCCACAAATGCCTGCACCGAATCGCCATCTTTACAGTAGCACTGTTTGTACTTACTACTTACGTTTTTTGCGGCTCCCAAAGTCCCAAATAGCTTCCAAGTATGCGGCTGTAGTTTTTGGCACTGCAGGCACCTCATACTTTTTACCGTTCCGTTTTAGTTGCACTGCACGAGACCGCAAGAAATCTGGACAAAAACCTAATGGAATTCTGTGTGAAATGAAACAAGCATATAAAATAAATTACATTACACAACATCGCTTACTAATCTCAATCTAAGTTGTATTAGGAAAGCGTTCTATTTATAGCCAGTAATACCTTAGGCACCAGTTGTTCTTAAGAAGTTCTACTTTGCTCCAAAATGAATCTATGTTGTTTAGTCTTGTCCAAGAGATCCGTACAATCTTCTGAATTAATTTACTTATTTTAAAAACACATGGAAGTCCTTATAAATATGCACCCAATTGGGCAGGTGTCCAAAACTTGTGATTGCGAATTAGGGTCTCTCAAACGGAAAAGAAAAAATAACTTTTTCGTTTCCCGAAAATAGGGAATCAAAGATTAAAGATTACGTTTCTATTTTGAATCGAGTGTCCACATGATAAAAGATTATAGACCTCAGTATTGTCCGAAGCTCAGTGGAACCAACCACCTTATTTACTAATAGAAATGGTATTATTGTTGTATTACTATTGCTGTTATGTTGGTGTTTTACGGTTATCCAATACCGCACCGCCCCAGATGTTGAGTTATGTACAGTTACCAAATGGCGAGAGTAGGAAACGCAGTGTGCAATTAAAGTGGAGTGTTGGTTTGGAAAGCTACACTCACGTTATATCTTCTATTATGTTTTGTAAGCGCTCAGAATAGCATCACCCCATTTCTTTCTCGCGGGTGTCATAAGAGGACTTACCTTTACCTTACCTTTACAGCCACAACAGTCCACTGCTGGACATGGGCCTCCTCCTAACGGGGGGTGTTGCCATACTCACCACGCTTGGCAGGCGGATTGGCGAGCGCAGTTCAAGATGTTGCCTTTACAAGGAACGCTGCTGCCCATTCCCTGGATGATTATCCCTTAGTCGATTTTTACGACACCCACGGGTAGAATTGGGGTGATGCTATTCTAAGCCGGCATCACACGGCTATAAGAGGACTTATATGTGTTTATTACAATTTCAGGCGAAAGGCTGACAATGCCAATTATTTTACTAAAATGGCCCTCAAATTTTTGTCAGACGTGGCGATAGCTCCCGTATTTTTACGGCTGTTACAGCTCTGCCTTCCCCCTAAAGGATAAAGGCGTAATATGTGTGTTTTAGTATTTATGTATGTTGTTGTAGTGTGCACAATTTGTGATTGTTTTTGTTTGCTAACGGCTTTACGTAACTTCGTTTTGAAATTTTCTGTTTTTTATTTAATTTGATTTTGATGTAGGTTGCCTTAGATATTATCAAACTCTCATTTGCTCTTGTACAAATAAAATTATCTACTAATTAATTCCGCTCACTGAATACTTAAGTAATGTTTAATCACATAGTGTCAGTCTCATTAGATCTACATACTGATTATTACTGGTTAGAAGAGCACCTAGATATCTGTGTTAATGCAGCCTTTAAGCCTATAGTTTATGATACTGAGAAAACAACTGTTCAAGCCATTTGTTCCGTATAAAAACAAGTTCCTTTTAACTGTTACGAGTGTATTAAAATCTACTAATGTTTACTAAGAAGTTGTGGTCGTCAAGCATTATCGATCGTCGGTTATTTTACGATTATGACTCATAAACTGTACCCGTAAACCTGCATGTGTTACCTTACCCTAATTCTTAAACCAAAACTTAAACATACTTAGATACTAAACTAATGTTTCAATTTGTTTCAGGTATGAATCATGTGAATGCCGAGTGGTAAGATTTTCAATCATTCATTTCTTAGTTACATAGGCCTGTAACCTTATCAGTTATAACAGTCCTCTACTGGACTTGGGCCTCCCCTTATCAAAGGGTATTCACCACTCTTGGCAGACGGATTGGCGATAGCGTAGTGCAAGATGTTACATTTACAGAGAACGCTGCTAACCATTCCCTGGATGATTATCCCTTAGTCGTTTTTACGACATCCATGTGTAGAACTGGGGTGATGCTTTTCTAAGTTGACATCACACGACAACGGCGGTAGGCCTTTAATATATGCAAAATTTATCATTCTGTGTAGGGTCTGTCAAAATATTTTCTTACGAGAACTAGAATTTCTCTAGTTTCTCTAGAAAAGTATCACATTACAGCCTTGTATAAGTTTCACGTAAAGTGTAATCTGAAATCTCAAACTTCATCAAACGCTTGTTATTATAGTTATTTCTACAGCGTGATAATTAAGACTTAGACTAACAATGCTAACTGTTGTTGTTGAAACATTTTCGTAACAACGCTGTGTCTTGCAAGTTCTAACTTCTAACGGTGTACGAAGTTTTGGATCGAAGATTGTGATTGCAATTAGGAGTTTTGTCAAATCGTAATCAAAATTCATTCTTCTAATAATAATCAGCAAAGTTTAGGTCATATTGATTATGGTCGAAGGTCAAGGTACATATTTTCCTTTATGATTTTAGGTATATGTTTTCCCTACATGTTTAATAAATGTATGTAAACAGATGCTCACAATTCAGGGCACTGGCTGTAGGTAAGTATTCATAAAACGTGCACGGTGTTTGGCGAAGTTAACGAGCCGCACAATATTGAATTTCCATATTTTTCTGCCAGGCTTGCTTATGGTAATCCGTTCCTAAGTACGCTGCGTTACGGAAAAAAATATGGAACAAAAACCCTTAGTAGCAGTAACCACTGCGTGACGCAGGTGTAGATCGTCGACCTTTACACGTGGAATCGAAACCCCATGAGCAGTCACCTTAAGGCATTATTTTACCGAGTAGCGACTGACGACGACAAATTGCCGGGTAATAGGGAATCGTTTGGCGAAGACAATAGCGCGAGCAATAAGGGACTTCAATTGACGTTCCTAATTGAGATTGTACGGTGACGCCCGGTGACATAACACAGCATGAGCTTGATACGCGTACAATGCCGCTCAGTGTTTGGGCTACTGTAATAGATGGCTGTCAAGCCGACAATAGGCAGCATTGTACTGCGCGCCCTGGTGGCCGATAATTGCAGTGATTATGCAAGCCGGGTCGCAGCCGCGAACCTCAGGAGCGAAGGGTTCTCACGTCCGTCGTACTTCACCTAGCAGTCTAACAACGGTTGTTAAAGGGTAAATGCGATTTTGTGCCATTCACAATGAAGGAAAGTGCTGTGTGGGCGGTAACTGCTACTTCAAATGTCGATACAAATATAGGTTTAAGCAACTTGTTTTCCTTATTATAGCTATCCTCACTTAGAGCACGAATTAATGTAGATAGAAATATGGTAGGTAATGACATTGTCACGAAAGCTCCTCGCGGTATGTTGGTGTTATTGAACTTAATTTTCGTTATTGAACTGTTTTTATAACAACGACGCCGGAAATATTTTATCGGTCGTGACGATAATCTTTTTGTCACCAGTCACCAAAGGTTAGCGTCGCTTTACGTGGCAAAAATACCAATTTACCCTTATAAGAAATTGGTTGATCCGTATAAAGTTGGCAAGAAAGCCCAATGGGCCTCGTTTCGTGAAATTCGAGACAAGAAGCAATGGCCGCCCTAGATTCTGCTTTAGGATCTTTCAACACCGCCGCAATATGGGTAAGAGCGTATTTCTCTTCATGTTTGCTTGCTCCTTCAAATGAGGTCTCTTACGTCATGACCATAAACTTCATTCACTGTAGTAACGGCCTCTCGAATATTTCTCTTTATACGTTTAACAATGACCCATAAGGGTATTGTTAAATCTGAACACCTGGTATATCGAAGTCTTTAAAACTGGGCCAGTAGGATACGAAAGAATGTCGCCGAACAACGTTTGGTCAGAATGTATTATGCGTGCTGCCTGCAGCATTGCTGATGAATGAGTAAACGTATCAGGCAAAAGCAAGTTAGACTTTGCTAATCTAAACTTGAAATTGCGGTTGCGGATTTAAACGTTCCAAAAGTGTCCTCGCCGGGGGGTCAAAGTTACGACATGGCATAGTTAGCAGTTGGTGCTCCAGCGTTGGACGCTCGCCGCATTCTCTAACTCTGCAGAATAAACTCGTTGCGACAAATAACAAGTGGACGTTTATTCGCTCGCTATTCTCTCTGTAGCCGCAATATCGTACAAATTCATACAGTTTCGTGTCAGAATGCACGACGAACTTCCTGCGACTTTCGTTGCTGACTCATAATCGTAAAATGCTTTTGGTTACACTTTTAAGGAAATAGAAATGCTTTGCCTTTGTGGAAAGAAAATTCCAACGACACAAGCAAAGTCTAGTGTAGCAGGATATATGATTATGTAAATATTATACATTCTAGACAAATCAGCATAAAGTATGAATCATAGACCACAGTTTATCAGAGGACCTTCACAGCCATTGCCGGTCAAAGAACCTGATTGTTTAGCGACTGTTGAGTTATAGCGTGACTATCCAACCGTTATTCAGTTCCCTATGAGTTGCAGTTCCATTTCTGTTCTAGACGTGGCTAAAAATATATCTGCAGTCAAGTTCAGACGTAATTTATTGACTATGCTATATGCTGGCAACTTGTATAGTATCGAGACAATCGAGAGAAGTAGCTTCAGCAGTAAATCCAACTTTTCATATAAAACCGCGGAGTAGTAAACTCTTCTATATTATCAACCAGTTTTATACTCTAAGTTGTTTTACAGTTCTTCTAGTGCCCTGGTAAAAGTTTTTATCTCGTTTAGAATTGTCTTATCTAGAACATTACCTCTAGAGAGGAATCTAGTGTGGTCTGGAATACTGAATTATGTATTTCTATGATAATATTTCTAATAGGTAAACAACTAGGTAGTTTGGATAAGTTACAGAAACGGTACCGGTTCTCTTGGATCGAGCTAGATGTGTGTGAAATGAATAAATTCTGCGTTGCTGCAAACGAAACCAGACTACGGCTTGAGATGTGGGCCTTTGAGGACGTGCGGCGAAATATCCTTTTCCGTCCCCCCTCCGACCACTTCCTGCCCAACTCCCTGCATTTTTAAATTCCTGGGGAAATACATTATTTTTTTACAGCGCTTTAAGATAATTTGTAAGAAATTCCACTTTTTTCGCGAGTCTGCTCATTTAAGACCCGTTGTAAATTGTCGTTTTTCTGCTTTCCGCTTCCGTAAATCGTTATGAATTATCTCAGTGTTTTATTATCATTTTCTCGCTCGCTGTATTCAATTATAAGGGGCAGTACAAGTGTCCATGATGAGAAAAAGGGTATGTTTCGCGTTCGAAATAGTGTTTGAGCATTCACTCGGAACATTGGCGGAGTTCTAACAGCAATGCTCCTTGCGAACATTTCATATCGAACATTCCTTATAAACTTAGCACTGGAATGTCCAAGACTTGATACGGCTTGTTATTTGCAGCGATTCCAGATGCTGCGCTCGTGAGCGGAACAAATTGTTCAATATTGCATTCACATTTGCACGACGTCTTTTATTTGGATGACATGCTCAACCGAACGACATTTGAATAAATCCACTGTTGATCAATGTAAGCCGGAGGAAAACTGACTGGAGTTCAATTGTAATTTTGGAATATTAATGCGGAAGTCGGAACTGTGTCGAAGTATTCTGTTTTCTTTGTTTCTATGTCGAGTAGTCGACGCCCACTGGTATTAATTTGGAAATTACTTTCATTTACACTGTCGGATCAATTTTTCATTTACTCTCGTCTTCGTCTCGTCGCTTTAAGTAAAGCAGATGTTGTGTAATTAACTTCGGTTCAGTAGTTTGATTAATCCTCGGGCATCTATGAGACGAGACTGAAGTAAGGTTGTCGTTTTAGCTCAATCTGTGGAAGCGTCGAACGGCTGGCATGCTTGCGTAGCAGAGTTTAATTGAGCGTATGATACGCCCGGCGCTGCCCGGCTGTGGCCCTCTGGCCAGTCCCTGGGAACGGCTTTGTAAGGCTACTGGACACAGGATTCTACCCACTTGCTAATTGATTTAGGCGAACCCGGGGACACAACCAAATTAAGGCGCCTTTGTAATCTCGCCAGTGATGTAAGCGAGATAATCAACTTGTGTTTGCAAACTTATCGTGTTCATATCTTGATGACTTTATAAAATCCTTCGATGGATTACATTCCAATCAATGTTCAACATGTTTCTTCATTAGAGATTCTAATCATATACCTACAGGTGTAAACAGAGAACATTTGCCACTGATAGGCAAACAATACGCGTATTCAACGCAGAATATAACCGCATATTACAGGCGTGTGGTCAATCTACAGGCCGCAGCTGCGCTTTGTGTCGCGAAATATATAAACTGCACTATAAGCACATTGTGCACAAACAGTCTACTATACACTGCACCTAGCAGAACTATTCACCTGTATGTATATCGTTTAATAACTTCCACACGTGCCGCCGCTCACGTTTTAGATTTAGACGGACACAACACGAAGCTTGGTCACGTATACGAAATCACTTGAGGGGCGTACAGCAGAAGTAAAAAATAAAGACAAACAACCGTCATAAAAGCAAGTGGTTCTGTACACGGCCATTAGTACTTAGTTTCCACTGCGTGAACGATCAGTCGGTGAGGAAGTGGCTGCGATAAGCTGGGCGGTTGAAAGCGTAATGGCTACTAATGTAACCATAGAAAAGCCCCATATCGTACCATCGATCACGTCGGAAAGCGACCCAATATCTTCAAACATACATTATGGAAAAGGAAAGTTACTATACGGGGTGGTATGGTATCGAACGACGGATGTTCTTGAAACTACACTAAGCCCAATAGGTCAAACTAAACGACTTTCCCTCTGGACAAAAAGTACAAGTGCCTATAAAAGAATTGGACCACCCATACAAAAGAATCAGCTGTCCAAACCATTTTCTATGGCAAGTTTTTTTTAAATATTTGACTTACATCTCTAGGAGAAAGTTGTTCAGTTTGATCCATTGAGTTTTAGCGTTTTCGAGAAAACCCATCGTTTGGTCCCTCCCTTTTTGGTTCCATATATCGAAGTTTGCCAAGCCTTTAATGTTTTGAAGAAAGTTGTTGATATCTCGAGAAATGTTTTACTGCGTGCAAAACTGTACGTAGGCGTAATGTAACTAGTACAATTTGTATAAACCATAAAGATTGCCTTCATGAATCCTGAGTGGGAAGATAAACCTCCCACACATTCATTGTTCCGAAACTCGACAGCGGTGTTTCGGCGATGCTTCATAAATTGCGTTTTGTTCCACCAAAAATTTCGCATTACAACAAGCTCGTGTGTTGGAAGTCGTTTAACTTTAATATTGAGCTTTTATTATCATTCTGGCGGAAATACAGACTTATTTACACGTCAGATATTTTACGATCTTTAAAGAGCAAACTTCACGCTCCCTGGACATTAGATACAAGCTGGGCCAAAAGAAGTCTATCATCCGATATGATGTGATTCGCCTTCATTTTTTTTTATTTAGTTATTAAAATTGAGTTCTGTTTTGGGAAATCAATCTTTCGAAGATGCAGAATTTATGTGATTATAAATTACACCAACCTACCAAAGTTTTTTTTTTTTGGATTGGACATCCTAGCGGCTAGGACCTAGCCCAAGCTACCCTAGCAAAAGTTTTATATTTGTACATTTCATACAAAATGTCAGCATCATTAGTAGAGGTCCTTTATTAAACTCTTCTTATGGCCCTTTATCAATCTAGATTTTTCTTTGGCCTATTTAAAGAGGTTATAACACTCGTTTAGAAATTGAGCTCGATTAAATCCCGGGACTAGGCCTTGAACCATTGAGCTAGTCTGGTTACCTCCAATGAGAGTTGAAAGACCTATGACCTTCTGAATCTTCTCACCTCCTCTTTAACGAGCTCAGCTGTATCTAAAATCAATATACCTTTTGAATTGAATCTTCAGCTCAATCAAAATACAATTACTGATGATCACACATACGGTGTCTACAGTTATCTTTTCCATCTACCAGTTGGATGTGGTTGCCGACCGTGGCTCCCACAATCCATCACCCTTGCTAATCAGGTATCTCATCATTACCATTGCTTATTGCAGACAGAGGATTAGTCGAGTATACATTGCTCACATAGAGGAACCTATAGTAGAGTGTACTTATCGCTCGCATTGTTTCTAGCTTAAGCAAAGCTCTACAAGGTGTTCCAAAGGAAATACATTAAATCGGAGACGTTGTGTAGGCCATAGTACCGAATAATTTTCATTATGGGGCCAAGTTCAGAAAACCCCTCGTTTAGAAGTAATTAGCAACTTAAATTTGTTAAATTTAATTGAGTGCCACATTATGAAAGGAGCTTTATTGATTATGACCTTTATTTATGTAATGTTGCCGTCTTGAAAAACTTTTGAAATTACCGCCTTAACTGTTGCCAAGGCAACGGTTTTGGCGGTAATTTAGTTGCCAAGGCAACAGTTGTGGCGTAGACCAACGTCAAATGTCATGTTCGTCAAAAAGTGACACAACTGACACTACAGACTCTACTGGGTTCTCTGATTGGCCCGTTGTCTTTGCGTCTCTATGGGTGCTCTAAGTCAAAAGAAGTTCTTAGTTTGAGGCTGCAATAAAATAAAGTTGACACCAAGAAAGAGATCTTTTATCTTAAGTTTTCGTTTAAATTTAAAACATAAACAACTATCTTCCAAACTTTTTGAAGATTCAAATCCAACCAGTTAAAAATGCAAGGTTGCAATCTTGGATAAGGGGTAATACATAATGGTTGTAGTAAATGTAGGCATTTACTTGGTACGAAAATTTTAACTTCTTAATTGTTAAGAATTCAAACTTGGTGCCATAATGGAAATTGTTCAGTACAATGGTCAACACAACGTCTCCAATTTAATGTATTTCCTTTGGAACACCTTGTATGTGTAGATACATCAAATTTCTAAGAAATGTAGTTATATCGTCACTGTCATTTTGCTACTGATGGACAGAGAGGTTGTGTTCATACCCGTGCCAACCGATCATACTGGGTAGGCGCACTCTATAGCTTGCTTAAAATACTCGAGATTAGCTTTGTGTTTATATTCGTACTTAACCACTACTTTGCCACTTTTAAATACGTACACAGGGGTTTGGACGTAATGGTTGTGTATGTCAGATCTTGAAAGGTCATCCACATTAATAAAGGTTAATGAAGTTTGTATTAGCTAGCTTTGTGAATTCTTAAAATTGTTTTTGTAAAACCTCCATATTATTCAGCCAATGTTCAGTCATATGCGAAGTTTTTGCACATAGGGTTTTCACAGTAAGAAGAATTATGTACAGCTTGGTTAGACACTTTAGACTTTTGAATGTTCTTATGTCGCCCGCATAGATATTGAAGGTGAACTTAGCTGTACAATACTACGATCCAGTCACAAAATTGGTTTCTTAGAACCATGAACCAAACGTTCAAACCAGATATCGTATTCCTGACATGACGAGTGCTTTTATTTATTCTGTGTCGATGCACCGAGATCGTGATTACTATACTTATTGAGTGCGTGCGTGTTGATTCGTGTATGTCCATGGCCTAACGTCAGCAACTGCTTTTAATAAATCCCCTTGGCGTTTTGTTCAAACATAGATACCTAGGTAGTCATTAGCTTTTGTACTAATTGCTCACGGTTTATCTGTAACCCCATCTTTATAATTTGTTTATTATTATTTTTTGTGATTTGTTTTTGCTCAAATTTCCTGTTAGAGTTGTATTAATAAACTCAAGTCATTATTGTTTTATGGTTATTTTCTTGTGTTAATATAATTACAAACAACAGCTCAAGTTCTGTGTTTTTTGTAGGTATTCGCATCGAACTTTCTTGAATAGAACTCACGAGAACCGTGTTGTAAGTAAAAACATTTTCGAATTCTGTACAAAATGTTTGGGTTTATGCGTAACTGGGGCGTAAAATATAGTAAACTGCCCTCTCGAGCCCTACAAAAGATGTTTTACATAGGGAACTGTACGATATGGTACACCTACCTTTTGATATGGTACTAAAGGTCAATTTTGAACTACAATCTTGGTAAAACTATTCAACGTACATAGAAGAGCGTAGTAAGCTGATGTTTTGAAAGCTAGAGTGGAAGCTTCTCGTAAAACTTTTATGTTCCAAAACAATAGTTGTTTACAATGTATTTCCTTGGTTTTATTATGGACAGATAAGGACCACAACCGGCTGTTAGTTTTCCTCTGCACCTAAGTACGTGTGCATCAAATTATTGTCTTGCCTACTGCAGACACAGGGAAAATTATATAATTTCAATACGTAAATAAATATTTAGTAATACTAATAATATAACCATATTCTGTTAACATTCATTTCATAACTTTCTAATGCCTGGGAGTATCTCTAACACGATATCCTTGTATAAAGTTGTCTGTTAAGAACATTTCGTTACAACCTTTATCTAAGGTTCATTGTGGGGTGAAGTGGGGTAAAACAGCGCACCGTGAAGACTTTAGGGCTGCACTAATGGCAGCGCCTATTAGGGGCGCGTAGGGGAAATCGGATACAATGGATTATACTTATATTTTTACGGTTTTAACAGGCTTTCCGAGGTTTCCTTTTGTCGCAATTTTTATGGCTGTGTTTTTTCCGGTCGCTCAACTGTATTTTGAAACTTGAGGAATACAAATATGTTTTCCAAGGGAGTCGTAAGTAAGTAAGTAAGTAAGTAAGTTGCACTAAGCCCATTTCCAGCAGTGGACTGTTGTGGCTGTAGTAGTAGTAAGCTTACCAACTCGCTTCCCAAGCGTGGTAAGTATTGCCTAAAAGGGAAGACAGCAGGATAATGTTGTGGTTGTTGATGATGATGACAGCTCAGTTTTGATAGGGTATGATGTGTCTTTCGAAGAGCAACCAGCTGTTGTTTGTACAGTATATATCCTATTTGCGCTTGAGCTGGCAATACTAACAAGGCCGTCCGTTGAAACAGAGTCAAGGCCTAGCGGGTGTGACGGGTGTGACCCTTGGGAGAGTTCATTGTGAAACGATGTCAGGCTTATAAACGGACCTAATTGCCAATCGATAAGGTGATTAGGTCATTTCAGTTCATGCTGTTCAATACCCTAAGACTTGGGAGGGCATCTCTACCTAGAAAGTTCAAGTTTTTTCCAATTTTACGGCTATGGCTTGTCAATAGGCTTGTATAAGGAGGGATACTTTTTGCCCTATGTTTTATGGCATGAAATTCTAAGCAGTAGATTATGATAATCTTCACAAATGCAGTTATGTAGATGATATTTTAATCCAGCAATCAACGGCAACTGAACTTTCATTTTGTTAAAATACCCAAAAATATATTGCCCAATTTTTAAGTCAGTGTACTTTTGACACTTTACAGGTATAGGTCATTCAGAAATCTGGGGTCTTCTGAATGAGGTCTGGGAGGTTTCGAGTTTAGTTTGCCTAGACGAGACTCGATATGACGTGTCTGCGAACTCTGTAGGGTCAATAGCATTAGTCCTTGACTTTGTTCTACAAAACGTTGACCTGGTTTTGTGTGACGACTAGGGTCATTGTGCCCGTTCGCGACCATGCGTCAGTTCGCGACCATTTTCAGGTCCGATCTCAGTAATATTGCAATAATAAGAGTTATATTTCACTCCTTGTAAAAAAGTGTGGCGTAAACAAGACAAGGATAACTGTGGAATCTACGCCTATTCAAATCTGTTCATTAAACCTCACCAATGTACCGTAAATAAATCATCCATTTTGCCAGTCGCTCTGCCCTCGAAAACACACCGAAAACCTATCCAAAAAATAGCGACCACGTGCCACTTCAAAAGTGAAATTTTCAGGTATTCGTCTAGTTTTTACAACTATAACGGTTTTATGGTGTTGACACTTTAGTAAAGTATCTAATTTAACGATAATTTCGTGTTATTTTTAAGTAAATTTATGCTTTATTAGATGGTCGCGAATGGGCACGCATTTTTTAGAAAAATGCTGGATAGCGACCGGCCGGTCGCTATCTAACACGATGCTTGAAAAAAAGTTATTTTCTTTTCCATGTTATCTTTTAACAAAGTTTTGATTCTTACAACATTAATCAATTCTTATAGACGTTTTTTATAGCGTAGTTAGTTTGCGACCGTCAAATTATGATTATTTGACCGATTTTGGAACAGTTATTTAGTTGAGTGGTCGCTAACTAGTACATGCTAAAAAACTATGATTAGTTAGCGACCGCCTCAAAAATGTATGAAAAATAGACGGTCGCAATCAGACTCTAAATTTTTTTTACGTTACTTAGTGACCACCACTTTTGCTCTTGCACTGTTTTGTTGGCCCTTTGATAGGTTTTTGTTACAAATGTCTTTAACTAGCCTATTATACCGCTACTCTTAGGCTCTTTGTCTTGGAACGCGCTATTACTCTGGAAGCTCTATCTAACAAATAAAACAGTGTGGGACGCCGCGCGCCCCGCCAATAGCATCTCATGGACCCTGTTGGCTTTTAATATGGTTTCCGCGTTCTGAAGTAGAGAACCTGTTTCAACTTCGTATTTGTTTCTGTTGGATCGTGCACAATGGACATATGTAAAGGGCACCAGCCGTACCCACTTGCCTTCCTCGAGCTGTGCCAGAAGTACAGGCAGAGTTTCTTTGGGCTGTCCTGGTCTATACACGCCAGCACGCCACCCCTAAATCTTCACACTTCAATCAGAGCTATTTCGTAACGCCATAAATGTCTGGGGTGAGGTTCCAGTATGTGCGGGTCAGCTGCGTGGAGAAGATGCACGTCCTAGGCTCGGGGCCTGGGTGACTTCTGTGCACTTTGAGCTGAGCATTGCAATTCCTCATTGTCCAGAGAATTCAGCCCAGTTTTTGTTGTGCAGCAAAGTGTTGGCAGAGAGACTCCTTATAGCGTATAATTATAATTCGTTGGACTCTCTCAGGAGTTGGGTCTTGTAAAGCAGTTCACCACAATAGAGCAGCAAGTTCTCGCTGCTTTTTTACTCACTTTGAGGCTTTGGAGACAACGAAGAAGCAGGAAGTTCTCACTTTTTACTGACCTCCACACAGTCCTTGCCTTAAGGGAGAAGGGTGCTGCCATGTAAAAGCAATGTTTTTGGATACAGGGGTATTTTATTTCACTCTGGCTACCGCCGCGAACCCACCTGATTACAACGATCACATTTACATTGCACCAGAACTTCCATGCCTTACTTAAAGCCCAGCACCATCACTTCTGCGCGATACACCCATGCCTCCACGCTAGCGTAAAACTGGGCCTATAATTCTTCAGGGTAGCTTGCGTTGGCAGATTCTCGAGCTGTGTCATATATAATTGCTGGCAGTGGTTGAATCAGGCTGTGCTGCTCTCCATCCTTCAAATTTCATGTTGGGTTGAGCAGTTGCATGACGTCATAGATACCCGTTTAAAAAAGGTAGGTGAAAAAGATCTGCGTTTGGTGCACCCACACCAATTTACCTGGCGCAAGTAGCCTGGGTAGTCATAGTCAGCTAGGTCTGCAGACTATGAAGGCAATACTGTGGCCAATATAAAAACCCAAGGGTTCTAGAAAGGGTTCCTGCGACGTGACTGACGAAGATACCTCCAACAGAGCGAAGTGAATACTTCTTCTTTGTCGTATTCTTCATGACTGAAGGTCGTGTTCCCTAAATGAAAGTCCTTCGCGTCTTAGATGACTTGTTTCCATACATCTCGTTGTTCGGCTTTCCTTAGGGAAGTTGTTACAGCTCTCTGTAACAACTGGTCTCTGACCAGTGAGTGCTTTCACCTGGACACACCAACGGCTAGGTGATCGGCCGCGGGGTCTTCTTCCTTCTACTTTGCCCACCACAATCAACTTGTCGAGGCTATCTGGTTGACGACGAGCAATGTGTCCGAAATACCTCAGGATTCTTTGGTAGCATATTGTTGAGAGTCTAGTCTTTATGCGAAGCTGAGCCAGTATAGACTTATTCATTCTCTTGGCGTTCCACGGTATGCGAAGCATCCTTCTCCAACACCACATCGCAAATGCGTCTATTTTCTTCCTGTCTATGGCCCTGATCGTCCAGGACTCTGAAGCATACAGAAATTTAGAGAAAACCAGTGTCCGGACAAGTCTCATCTTAGTGCTATTGGAGACCTTCCGATTTTGCCAGATGCGAGTCAACTTGCTCATGGCATTTTTGGCTATCTGCGTTCTTCTCCTGATTTCTCGCTCACTTCCTCTTTGATCGGATATCAACGCTCCGAGGTATACAAATTCACTGACAAATTCTACGTCCGAGAGTTCTCCAGTCCTTGAGAGTTGACCAGTTCTGTCGACAAGCATCACTTTCGTTTTCGACTGAATACAGGAGACCAGAAAGGACTCACCATAAGATGAAGAAAATAATTGCCAAGGATAGAGAGCTACGTTCTTATGTACTTCTGCTGTGTGTTGTTGGCCGACAAGAGTCTTTGTGCAATATTTATGGGTCGCTCTTGGTACATCGTGGGTCGTACTGTGTAAGTGAATCAGGAAGTTCCAAGACCAATACTTTGTAGCACCGTGAAGTAGCGACACCCGGAATTCCTACTAGCTTCTGCTAGGGACTCGAAGACCGTCGGTCTATGTGCTCTAGCGTCCGCGCATATCTAAAGGCCTGTCTCCTGAGCTCCCTTTGATGTTTGTCCATAAAGCCAACCTCAACCGAGGGTGGAATTTCATGCCCAGTTGCTGCGTAAGACAGATCCTGCTGGTCGAGTTTGCGGATGGAGCTGAACACCCCTAACATTGCGCGCTGGCGTGATTGGTACAGGCAATCTGGTGCGGTGTGACCTTGAGAGCTAGAACCGGGCTGGGTCCTTGGCGGTTGCATCAATGAAGTAGAAATAGTTGATCCTCCTCAGTATCAGAAAATACGCATTAACCTAGCTAGGATCGATACAGTACAAATGCGCGCTGAAGACCAGCGAGGTCTTGATGCCTCTTCAGTTCACGCTGAGGCTTCGGAGACAACAAAACGTAATAAACAGCGTCGGCAAGGGTGGTGAGGCAGCAAAGTCAGCAGTAGTCATTGCTGTGACACCTGTTTGGCACTATGAAATATTGTTAATTTTTTAATCTAGATAGGTACTAGGTCACAACTTAAGGTGTAGATTTAAAAAGGATTGTTCAATATATATGAGATATGTGCAAAAGTAATTTCTTTTTATTAAATAATGGTTAATATGCCCATAATAACGATAGTAAAACGGGCGGTCGCTATCTGACGCACATGTGGTCGCTATCTGAAAAAAGCGGTCGCTATCTGACTCTTTGGGTACTTTTCGGTTCAAAATTATTTTTAAAATAAACTGTTACAGTATTTCGCTAATACTTCTCGAAAAGAATATCTTGATTATATCTGCTATGCTCACAAAAAAAATCAACCTTCAAATATGAATCCTTCATATTAATATGAGTGTGCACAGTCTCTCCATGACCTTATACCTCCGTCACCATTCCATCTCCGGTGCACGAGACGCCGGTTGGGATTCCACCCTTATATCGTAGACATCCCGCAAATTCGCACAAAGCGCTTCGCTTCAACATTTTTAATACGAACTGCTAAGGAGTGGAACTCCCTGCCTGCGGATCTGTTTCCGGAACGTTATAACCTGGGCCTTTTCAAGGCGAGAGTGAATAGGCATTATCTGGGCGAGCATGTTCCATCATCGTCTGCATCGTCACTTAACATCAGGTGAGATTGCGGACAAATGCTTACCCATTGTTTATAAAAAAAAAAAAAAAAAAAAAAATATCATGGTGCAAAGTTGGGAAGTCGACTAATCGGTCGCCAACAGGCGCAATGACCCTACATAGGGCCTTACCACAAAAAAGTTAGACCAGTGTTGAACGCGTGTCTAAAATAAAACTTCATACAAGCATTTGCAGTAAGAAAACGGGTAGAGCTTGGAATAGGTACCTAAATTAGTTGCCACGAGCAAGACAAGATGTGCGTGAGGCAAAATGTGGGCGGAATTTTAGATTGTAGACAACATTCACGAACATTCGCGAAAATTTATGATGTCATATCTAAACAAACCGATTGCCAAATCTACACTTACCACTTATCAGTACCCGTAAAAGTTGATGATGATGATTATCTTTTCGCTTCGCAATTAAAGGCGAATGATTGGCTTTGACTACAAAAGGCTTAATAGCGTAGCAAAGCAACCTCTTCGATCTACAATCAAATTCATTGAACTCTAAGGCAAAAAAGTATAGTCCTTATTATACCAAAGACCTTGTTTTTTTTACCGGTTTAAGCTAGGAACCGCTGCCAAGATAAAGAATAGAGTTTTATTGATGACAGCAGGTGTCACACCGGATACGAACAACCTTTTCGTCAAGTACCATCGGAAACGATAAATTGTAAATATCGGCTAAACCGTAATTATATTGATTAAATAAATTGTCTTTTTCACAGCTGTTAGTGTAACTACGATCTAATCATTACATGAGACATAATAAAGAGTTCAAGACATGGATAAAATAAGAGAAGTTGCTCAGTTTAATAAGTGCCTAGGTAGGTAGGTACATAATATAATTAATACGTTTAGTTTATTAAAATACACAACGTAGTGACTACATGTGTTGCCTTTCAAAAAATATTTGCTAGGTATTTATGCAAACTATAGTACCTAAAGTCTGTTTTTCTTAGAGAGTCCATAAAGGTAAACAAACAAATCTCCACAGACTAAAAATCTCTAATATTAGATTTGGTAGGGCTGGGCAAGAGTGAGTCAGTTCAAAATCTTTATAACTGAGTCGAGTAAGATCATCGTAAAGCTTGTTGATTGTTTGAACACAGTATTAAAAACAAATACCCTGTGGCTTTACCCGTATTATCATTGTTTTTTATATAAAAAACAACCTTTATTGGTAAACTTAATATAATATGGCCATTCATAGTAGCTTAAATACAGTGCTATAAAAAGGAGTAGTAATTAAAATGTCGTCCCTTTTAAGCCCCGTTAATATGAATCTAAGTTTAAGAAAATAATCTTTTTTATTACTAATTATTTTTGGCGCACTGTACTTGGAACACTAAATAATACAGATGGCATGATAAAACAATTCTTGCCTCTCGCTCGCTATTGTTACTGTTAGAAAGAGAAAGTCATTCTGAAGCAATAGCGTTTTACGGCTTGCGATTGACCGTCAATCGCAAGCCGAGCCGAGCTTGCGGTGGGAAGTTATAATTTAAAAAAGTTAATTAAATTTCATTTATCAACTGCGTAATGCCCAAACCGCACTCGCGAGGCTCCTCCTGGAGGCCCTCCACAGCTGACTCGTGAAAGAGTTGATAAATTAAATTTAACTAATTAACTTTATTATTATCTGTGGATCACCGTTCCACCGCTCTACCGACTGAGCTACGGGCGCCTAGCAGACCCTGGTGAATCTTTCAACCTCTTGATGCTCGTCTCGAAGCGACGATCCAGCGACATCTGTAGAAAGTATTAGAACTTTACTACATGGTTAGTCCACGTTATGAGTCTACAGATGTCGCTGGGTCTGCTAGGCGCCCGTAGCTCAGTCAGTAGAGCGGTGGAACGGTGATCCATAGTCTCGGGTTCAAGTCCCGGCGGTCGCTGATGAATTTTTCAATTTTCTCATTATTTAATTTATGAGAATAATATTGCGTTGTGAGTGCATTGAAAATTCCAATACATTTATTATTATTATTAACCGTTTATTGTACACAAAACATTACAAGAGATACACATACAAAGAATAACGACACAACAGGACAAAGTATTTCTATTATAACTTCCCAGGGATAGAACATGTTTTGTTCGTGTATTATGGTTTATATTATCTCACAGCGCTATATTATTCTCATAAATGAAAATAAGAAATGGAAAAAATGTCAGCCCGACCGGCGCTGACATTTATCCGTCACGATTGACATACAATACGCGACACGTAGACCAGGCGAGGGAAAAAAAGGAACTCGAGGGCAACTTTGGGAAAATGCTCAAGGTCAACATTTCTTTGTTTCCTCTTTCCTTCTCATTCAGTATGGATCTGACAAACGTAACGGTTCAAGTCAATTATCAAGTTAGATTTTATTAATTTTACCTATCCTAACCCTATTGATACATTCATCCTTACATAAGAGAAAGTAAGTCGCGATTTTTTCTGATAAAAGGCATTTTATAAATGTTTGTAGATGTTATTTACGTATTCTCAAAGAATAAGATTGAACTTTTATGATCATACCTAATTATAATGACTAAAACAGAAAAAAAAATAGAAACCTTAAAGTAATCAATCAATCGACTCATTGACCGACTCACTGAACTGAATCAGAACTTTGGATTCAATGATGTGGTACAGCACTATTCAAAGATGGCTGTATGTTCACGATCTGTCAAAATGTCCGTGTTTTTATATTAATTTATTAATTTGTAATAGAATTATACATAATTGAGTCATAAATTAAGTGTTTTCAGTTATGTGGGATGTGAAAGAAGTGAAATATGTATTTGTATGTTAGTTATAACGTGCAGTTCTCATATATTATGGCGAAATCTATCGACGTGGTTATGGCAAGTTGTTTGTTTACATTTATGGACTCTCTAAAAAAAATAGACTTTATATGGGGTGAAATTTTAGTAGTGACCGATAGCGAAAACTCAGAACCGGCTAGTGATAAGAAGCAACTTTCCCCAAGGAACATAGGTCGAAATACGACAAAATATTTTGGACCTCCCATAGTAACTGAAATTAGCTGATCGGCAATTTTGTCACTAGTAAAATTTCATCCTATAGAGGCCAGCAAAAGCCTATTTTAATGTAGGTACGGCTCTGTGAAGCTTAGACAGCAACGCAAAAAGAAGAAAATAAACTTTTAGAGGCTGACAGAAAAGTCCTTCGCAAGATTCTAGGCCCCACCAGACGGGATGACGGCAGGTGGCAAATACGAAGGAATGCCGAAATCGAACAGCTAGTGCCCCAGCGAAACATAATCGGGGAGACTATAAGGTCTCAATGGTACTATCTAAGTGTACAACTGGTCCTACGGGGGATCACCCGTCGACTCTGTCAGTACAGTACGCGAACGAGTTCATGACCATCTTGAAATATGCGCATCCTCGTCATACTCGCAGTGGTACTTGCGTGTGCGATAAGGATGCGCATATTTCAGGATGGTCATGAACTCGTTCGGGTACTGTAGACGAGAACCCGAGCTCTCCTCAGTGTAGAAAATGGTCGACCAATGACGAGCTCTTACACATAATTCCCTTGTGTGGTTTAGACACTGTCCCTTCCATTCATTATTAAACACATAGCCCAAATTCTTCGTAGGTTTTATGTCTACCTATATTTTTTATACCCGACTGCTTCAGAAGGATGTTTTTTTACGAGAGAATGTAAAAAATAATAATAAATCCTACCAGTAAATTTTTCCCCATACAAATCAAAATCGCGGACCAAAAACATACATGGTTAAAGAACAAGGAAATTTTTGTCTATTGTGTGGTCCAACCTGTTTTTGCTTGTCTCCCCTGTCTTCTTTATACTTGTTTTTTTCGTGTCAAGTCAACTATTTGCTAAATAGAGGAAATGTTGTAAAAATGTTCTGCTAAATTTAGGCCATGTAAATATTTGCTAGGACATTTTCATGGTTTTCTAAAAACTTACTGAACAAATAAAACAACGCAAAAAATGTTATTGTATAATTTAATGAACCTTCAACAAATTAATGTGTCTCTTAGGTACGTAATTATGTACAGTCATATCATATTGCTGCAAAATGTAATTAAATTACTAATCTAATTGGCGCGGTTAAACTACAAAGTATTCATTAACGGTAGCTTCACGTTACCACTCCACGTGAAAACGTAACAAATAATAGTCGGTCGCATAAACTCTTACTTGTAGGTTTGCAAAATTATACCTGAATAAGGTACAAGCTAGGCTTGTATTATAAACTAGCTGGTGCCCGCGAATCTCCTCTCGCTAAGCCCCAAACTCCACAGAGAGGACATGGAGAGGACATAGGACGTAGGCCATGACGCTTGACGTTTGACATCGCGACGTTTCCATACAAAATGTACGAAAAAGTATTGACAAAGGCCAGCTGGAACAGGACGGAAGATGCTCGAAGGACAAAGGCACACACAAGCGTCGCCAAAGCGTCGCATCTATGACAGCTAGCGTCAAAAAGTAAGAAGAATATTTGACGATCACTTGTCTGTCAGCTGTCATTCTTACGTCCTATACCCTTCGTCTTTTTGGTGGAGTTTGCGCCTAAGTACAGGTCATGAGTCAACAGAAGCGTCATATCTTCCTAAACAACATTTGTAATAAAGACATTTCCGTATCTTTTAAAAGTTTTTCCGTACTCCTGGTGTTCCACGTCAGGTATAGGTGGGCTTTTGAATTGAAAAATTTACAATATTTCAAATAAATGAGCATTTCTTTTATTGCTATTGAAACAGATTCTACCTTCCTTAGGAAGTGCTAGGTTCTGTTCTTCTTCGTCGAGTCAATGGTAACAGGATCACAGTATTTGGACCAATGTGTTGCTACGGCTAGGGCTTTGTCATTTGCATCTTGCAGATCCTTCAGCGTATTGAGCAGGTTTTTTTAGGCAGCACAGTAGGCATTATATGACATTGTCTGTAGGTACAGCGCCACAGTCGCATCGCACTGTCGTTGCTTGAAATACCACACCTATTCAGGTTTGCATGGCATCTTCCAACACCAGCCCCTAAATTAAAGGGGGTCTGCTGGACCCGGCTTTCAAATGGATTAATGTGCCAAATGCATAGATTTTTAACTGATCAACTCTTCAAATTTTAAGTTACATACGCTGTGGTGTAGCGTAATGGCCTGCGTGACGTGTCGTGACGACCGAAAAGTACTAATTTTCAACCATAAAATGTGTTTTATGGAGCTTTATGAGCTTTGAGGTGTTGCCAGTTTGGAAGTCACGTAAATTCGGTCTTTTTAAGGAAAAACTGAGTACATTGTCTTTAACAAAATAGTCTCTTAGATCAATATTAATATTTTGGGAAAACCCTTTACATATGACAATTTCGCTTCTGTCCAATACGCGTGAGGTGAAAAAATATCAATTTGGACTCCCATATTGAAAATTTTGCGCTATTTAAATACGGGTTTGTTTAATGAATCTGGAAATCGAGTGAAGTTATCGAATACGAGTAAAATGTTGTAACAATTTCGTTTTAATAAAAATATTAATACTAACAACAACATACTTTTATGAGCAATGTATCTTACTTTGTTTTTTATTTTCAAAGGTTTAAATTCGAGGGCTTTATTTCTCTGTATAATGTATCGCACAGGACCGATAGACAAAACTCCAGAGATTTCACAATGATGGATCACTAGCTTTTTCAAAAAAGTTTTTACGGGCTAAACAGAAAAAGTCGTGAAACAACAAACATTAGTAAAGATCCTCCCAGAATTGAGACAAATAGTTCAGCAATTCACACAGGACAACTTTACTACCTACCTACCAATTTTTTTTCATGGTACGGTCAGATATCTCGTTTTCTATACAAAATACTAAATGTGATAGATCGATGATTTGAAAGTGTTTTGGTTTTGCACTATTTCCATTCCTCCTATCCTACAATTAATTGCATCACGTCGTCAAAATAAAGCAAGTTTCAAGTACTCTTCTACGTAGGTAGATGCCTGATGCATAGGTTAAGAACATTATACTATGCAACACTTAAATTAAATAATTATAAAAGTATTAGAAAGGATTACTGAGCAAAGATCTTGGATTCTGTGTACTAATATAGTGATAGAAAAGGTACTAGACAATCGTACAGTCCATTTTCAAGGGAATAAAAGTTGGGCCCTTGGCAGTTAGTCTAGCCCGAATGAGGTTATAAATTGCAAGCAAGTTTCACCTGTTCCTGCGAACCACCGGTGCAGTCCTAGTTCGCCACTGTCTCGTCTCGTCACGATTTTTAAATTCATGTAAAGATTCCCGGGTCGCCACACTTAATAACAATACATGATTGTATATGTCGCGTATAATACATGATTTATTGAAATCGAATTGGCAACACTGTTTGCCTCTCTGCAAAATATTGCAGAGAGGCAAACAGTATTTCAACAATATTGTTGCCAATTCGGGGACTTTGAGATCCCGGTTCGTTACAGATTTATTATTTGCTCCACACCTTACATTATTTGCATCTTCTCCTGGCGCTTGCACACAGGACGAGCTGTGTATGTATGAATAGAATAGTTTCAACCAAATTGCATCCGTCGAAAAACAAAAGAGTTTGGTGATTCTGGGATTATTAAAAGAAAAGAAGAAAAATGGTTTGCCGCTGGGTTTGCCTGACTGTATCTTCGAAGCCTTAGGTAAATGTTTTGACAAACCGGACTAAGATTTAAAAAATAATAGCTTTGTCACGAACCGGGACTCCTTTTAATGTGTGAAACCACCCCCCACCTGCACTTAGACTGGAGGTGTTTCTAGACGAGAGTTAAGCTTTAGTGTTGCCAACTTATAAACAAAGACTAAGTATTTATTGTTCACATTGTTTCCGACGGTAAAATATCTCTTGGTTAGGTTCGTAAATAATTTTCTTCTATTTATACCTAGGAACGTAAATTGTAACATTCTTAGGTAAACTGTTTTACAGTAGTAATAAGACAAGTACGCGTAATTACCTCTTCCTACAAACACAGTGGTAAAATGTTGCAAATAAATAAATACGTGTTTACCTCCATTCTACGTGAGAACTGTTAGATAAATTAAGTATTAAGCTTCGTCGAGGACCTAGATTAGGTTTGTTGTAAACAACACGTAGCAGGTATCAATCTTACAATTATTTACTACTTATCTACAACATTCTTACGTATATCTCGTTCACTACTAAATAGCAGTTCTGATATTGCATGTACGTGTGAATCTGCTCGAGCTGCGATACTGTCATTTCAAGTAGTCTGAAATTGAGATTAACCGGTATGCGACATTAGGTGCCGATCGGCACCCGAGCGTCAACATTCCGTCAAGGACCGTAGGTGCCGATCGGCACCCGCGATTCTGGCCGTTATTGCGTAAAAACTACGGGTTATTTTGCTTTGGAATGTTTTGACAGATGATTCCTTACGATATTAGCTGTCAAATGAGCCATAGACAATAAAGATTGGATGAGTGAATGGTTTAGAATGAACCGTCAAAGTAAGGCCACTGCACACCCACTGCACGCTCAAAACGCACGATTTTACGCACGATTTTTCGGAATTTTATCGGTTTTCGAGCAAATTTTTTGTTTCTCATCACTAGAAGCGAGTATCCAAACCCAAAAATAAAAAACCGCTTGTCAATCTGTGCAGGAACAGCTGAGTTTGACGCGGAAAGCTGAAGGTCGATTGCGCGGGGTGGTCGCGGTTGTATGGGGGTTTGTTTTAAGGCTTCTATGGCGTGTCCTTGACGGAGTTGCAGTCGAAAATCTAAGCCTTCCCCAGGTTAAAGTCTGCTGCGAAAGTAACAAACTTGTAAGCACGTTGCTAGCTAATATGGTATTTGAAAAACGTGTTTGGTGTACTACCTACATTAGACATTTTGTAGTCCAATATGAAAAAAAGTACTTAGACAGCATTTCAAGGTTCACAATCTTCAATCTTACCTGTTTTGAAAAGTACGAAGTAAAGTAAACTTAAAGTTTGCGTTTTACCTCAAGGTGAGAAGATATTCTGACCTTGCAAACCCATCAACAAATTACTCCTATATGCTGAAACAACATCGTCTGAAACAGATTAAAGTCTGGTGGGAAATATCCATCGATTCCTCCCTCCTCCCATTCGAGTTTCAACTAATGGGTCTCTTATAACTGTCTCGTTCCAGGGACTCGACTGCTTAAATGCGCCACTTCAATAGATTGCAATGAGGATCTCAGGGACGTCTTTTCAAAGGCTTGCACAAGATTAACGTACCCCGACTATTGCAAAATTAGAATTTCACGTGTTAGTTTATTTTCTAAAGACTCGTAAGGTTGTAGAGAAGATCAATCGATTTCTACTTCGAGGTTGAACAACTTAATGGGTCACTTATAACTGTCTCGTTCCAGGAACTCGACTGCTTAAATGCGCCACTTCAATAGATTGCAATGAGGATCTCAGGGACGTCTTTTCAAAGGATTGCACAAGATTAATGTACTACCTGACGATTTCTAAATTAGAATTTCACGTAGGTAGGAAGGAGGACCATTACAGAAACTTCGTAGAGAACATCAATCGATTTCTACTTTAAGGTTTAAATACTGATAGTTCTGTCAGATATTCAGAATTTCCGTAAAGATGAACTTATTATTGTAACAAAAGCTAATTCCAATCCTATAGGATTTTTATTGAGCACTTTACTCCAACAAGTAAATTAAGCAATAAGAAAACTGTTCAATACAAACTACATAAAAGAGCTCGCTTTTCCTCCAATATAACCTCCGGGCTTTGACTAAGAAATAGGGGAAGTTCTACAGACTGGCACCCGAGGGCAGGAAATATGCCCGACTAGCCAATCACGGTGAATAACCCATGTAGGGTATTAACAAGCGTTTCCTCTGGTGGCTTATATGATTTTGTGGCACTATCAGTGACCTTTCTCTACCCACACTTTCCCTGTCCCGTAAATGTAATAGAGTCCGAGTCTGTCGCTTCCGTATCAACTTAGCAGCCACATCCACAACAAAGAAAAAGTACTAAAGCCTCTGTTTGATTGGCAAACAAAAATATTGAGGCAAAATGCAGTGACAGGATTTTAGGTTTAACTAGTTGAGATAATCAGACATACGCTTAAATGCAATACAGGGTGTGTTGATAATCTGTTTTTGAAAGACGACGATATCGTATAGTCAGCAGTTACATAAAGCTTAAAATAAAGGGATGTTTAAAATCTCTGACGGCATGATTCATCGGGTTGCGTGTAAAGATTGACCCCACAGCATACCAAAGTTGTGATCCATACAAAAGAAGAACAAGTAAAAGGAACCAAATCACCTGTACCTACGGAATGCTTGGATTTGGTCAATTAGTGAGAGTACGAAATAAGACTGTTGTTGTTGCTACGGAACAAAGATTGTGTTATGTACGTCCCTTGTGTATTGCTCAAGTGACACGTGTGAAATGTTACGAGAATAAAGGTACACCGAAAATTAACCAACTGGAGTGTTACAATACACAAAAGAAAATAGGCACGTGCGTGGTTACTTTTCTCTTACAAATTCTTTAGTACAGCCCACGAACCATTACTTTTGAAATATTTTAATTGTTTGCAGTAAAATGTCGTCGAAATAGATATTTCGAGCAATATCCCTAAATTAAATGAATGTATCCTATAGGTAGCAGCTTTCATCATAAACCCTGATTAATGAGTGTTCCAAGTAATTAACCGTACAATGCATCGTCACCCCTATACTTGGTAAATTGGGTGCTTTGAATTTACCGAGGGTGTGCACGTAAATACGGCTTTACGCACCTTTCTTCACCTAAATAGGTCGTTCCCAAAATCCGCAACTCGGTCTTTTGCAGATAGTACCTCGCTTTCTTCGAATCATATTATATTCTTCAGGAATGCAATCATTTTTGGTACCGACTTCTTTTTCTTTTTGTTTTCCAGACTACAAAGAAGTATAGTTTCATATATTTTTTGAGACTCTATGTTTAGGTCATGTCTTGATCAGATAGGAAGTATCCCTCATAAAAAATATAACGCCCAAAGACATATCGCTAGTGGGTGGTAAAGAATAGTACTACCAGCAAAAAGGACGAGTTGCAAACTTTGGTTGCGATGCGAACGACCCTCCTTACCTACATAAAGCTTTGCCTTCTTCATAAAGTGGCAAAGTACCGCTCAAGAGAAATTCATGAGATGTTCTGTGTAAGATATTACCCAACGCAATCTCTTTGAGATTAACTCGAGCAGAAAACTCGGATAAGAAATTAAAATAGACGCGGTCGTATAAATATTGTCCAGCGTTTTGGGACTAAACTAAACCTTCGCTCACACTGATATAGGTGCCTAAAGTTTATAACACTCGCCCGTTCACTGTTATCCTACAATTCCTATGAGTAAATAAATAAAAAAATCTATTTATTCAACAATAACGCATCTTCCAAAATGCTGATATTGATTACACAATAAAAACCACCCTACGGTAATTAATTATCGTAGTACCTATTATTTGCATTCGAATTCCATTTTTTAAATGTGTGCCTCAAAACAAAGCCACCTGCGTTCCCCATGCCATGGCACGTACGTACCCATGGGGTAGGATGTAGGCGTGCCCGAGGTGGTTCGTTATAAAACCCCGAACGACCGCGCGTGGCAATCGCAACGCAATGCCACAAGCTACGAACATGCGGGAGCGTTCAATACAAATAAACTAGTATCCAGTACGCAAAAATGGTAAAATAGGATGACATCCGTCGTTTTAAGAATTACGGATTTGAGCATAATAAAATGGGAAAGTAAAAGGTAAGAAAGGCAGAGGTAATCTAGACGCACTTATGGAGGTCACGGCACTAGCAGAGAAGAGGGAAAATTGGAAATTACCTACTTGACCGACAAGAATTTGCCCCAAAATTTGAAAAAGGCTGTGGTTAATCCTCTGAGAACATAATAGTAACTATATTCCTTTAAGTTTCAGCGAAGTTTTGTAAGCCAAACTTAATTCAGAATTCAGCATCTAAAGACTTTGCTGTACTACCATATCCACGTAGATGAGTTTACAAGGTAGTTACAAAGTTTTGACATAATGGTCATGTAACTAATATGTACAACAACCCACATTAATGATAATGAAACATGCTTGGAAGACGGAAAACATCAAGTCACGTACTGCAGACCCCATATGTGTATCATACGTAGGTACATGTATAAGCATGTCTAACTGGATTAAGGATAAGGGGACTTTTGGATATCGAGAATAAAACTGTTTGTTCTTTAGAAGTTTTATTATAAGCCTCCCTTGGGGTGATGTGGCTTGAGTTGAGTCTACCCTTACTTGTACGTACGAATAAAAAACCTCCCTTTACAGTCAAAGGTAGGTGTCAAGCCTAGCACCATGATTCCACCAACTGCGAATGTAATCATAATGCATGACATGCTAGTTGTATGGTTTGCTATTGTTGCTTTTGTTGATTGATATTCACGAAATATGAAGCAGAACAAGCCTTTAGTTGTTAACATATGCAGAAATAGACCCTTCGACGAGAAAATCTATTTTTCAAAGTGCATAAAACTGTGTGAGCTTTCGCGCAGCATTCGATACGCAATGTGAGTTTTGTCATTCTAAAACGCAAAGGGTGTTATTTTTGTGCTTGTGCATTGGAGCCCAAAAAACAACCGTATCAAAAAGCTTTGGTCCAGTGAGTATGAGAGCTTTAAAAATCCTTTCCTTTTCCGGAGAAAACGCATTTGTTATTCAATTTATAATACCTAAGGTCCTATTAAATTTAGTACATATATTTTCGGGGCGGCGGCGGCGTGTTCTACTAGTGAAACTGAACAGCTTTTCTCAATAACTTGGTAAAATATGAAAAAAATGGACCTTCTATACAAGAATCTTCAAAACGAGTGTAGCTTTGTATGGAAGGTCCAAATTTTATTTCATATTTCAAAAATAAACTGAGGAAAGTTATTAGTTCCACGAGTCTATTATTAGCACACTCTGACTGAAAATATTTGCACTGAATTTAATTTAATAGAATCTTATATAGTAAGTCCTGTCTGGCTTGGTCGTAGTTGTAGCGCTTTTCTTGTATTACTTATCTGACTTCCGTGCCGTCTAAGCATGAGGTTGCTGCATCTAGCTTTAGCCGCCAGATAAATACGTAATATTAAATCCTACAACCATCTTCCTGTCTAGACGCGGTTTATCTTTTTGTTTAAAAAAAAAGGAATCACAGCACAGTCTTGTACAGTGTGGATAACGGATTTAATGTTATCATCATTTACTCCGTGATTAAAAAGGTACTTACATGGATGATCTTCTCATAAAATCCAGCAGGAGCAGCCTTATTCGTAGTTTGTGAAGAGCATGCTGGGTTGGAGGTCATTTTTGTAACAGCAAGATAGATAGTCCGAATTAAGATTACCCACCGTCAATTGAATCTCTCTATCTTGACGATTTCCTACCTAGTATCTAACTTGTTTATACAATTTGTGAACGTGCGGTTACGTCTTACGCGAACTAAGCAAGCATGCTGAGCGTTAAATTGTTCAGAGTAAATGTTTTACTTGCTTTAGTGCGAAGATAGCGCTTCTACTATTGTGTGTTTGGTTATAATTAAAGTGACTTAGCAAGGGATTTCAATGTGCAGTTGAAATTTTTAACTTATCTAACCACAGAAAAATAAACCGGTCTTGGTTTATTTTTCTGTGGTCTCGGTTCTTTATCTTTTGCCATTTGTAAGATCAAACCCATCATTATCAATCTTCGTCATATAATCTTTATTAATTTGATTTACTCTAACCTCCCCTTTACCACTTTATAAAATGATGTTAACTACCTCTATAATAACTATTTTACCATCAAGCAATATGTTTCGTTTTAGCAGCTGCTAAAACGCTTTCGGAAGCTCAGTGACTGAACTGTAATTGATAGAGAACGTACTTACTAACTATGCGAACAGAAGTGCGTGAATGTAGGCTACTGAACCAAACTTGATGACTCAACTTATCAGCGAAATAGGTTACGGTGGCGGATTTACAGGAATCAGATTTGACAAAAAATGTGACTCACCGTGATGATGCGATGGAATGAAACCATGAGTATAATAACTACCTATATTAAACAAAAAAGTTTTCAAAATATACTGACATCATGCCTTAACGTTATCATTAGCATGGCATGAGCTTCGCCCTCATTCTGTTTGCGAAAAAAAAACACCAATCATTTCAATCGTTTCGGTTTAGAAATGGTTTCAAATTGCCACGTCCTGTCCATCTCTCGTAAATTCAATGCCTTCCCAATCCATCCATTCAAAACCCGAGCTGCGGCGATCCAACTCATCAGGCAGTTCATTGAAAAGCTTGTGAACGGGAACCCTACAGGATACTCACATAGGGAAGCCCCGTGTATTGATCGCCGGCGCCCTCGCCATGGCTTGTGGCGTCAGGAGGGCGCACAACGCTTACACCACACGTACAATAAACATTCCGCCGTGTTCCCCACTAAATGCAGGAAGCCTGTGCAGTGCCAGAACTACAGCTGTTTGAGCGGCGAAATACCGAGTTGGACACACCTGCAGAATAGCCAACGAGTCTACACAGTGACAGTTTTATGTCGAAGTAAAATTAAGCTCCAGAAAGAGACCTAGGTGGTTAAAAGACGAGGCAAGCGACTTATACTTTGTCAACTCAAGTTCATGCTTTAAGACTAGGTATTAGTCGATCAAATACGGACAACTAATTTCTAAGAAGCTTCCTCTGACCCACGATATCAATACCTACCTAATCTATATCGCCTTATCAAATGTGTGTGTAAGAGTGGCGTCAGTAGGGCGCTCCCGGTCCCAACGTACTGGACGTAAACATTCCGAGCCGCCGTCAAGTATTCCCGGAAGCCAAACTGTTCCCAAAGAAAAATAACTTGCCTCGTAAAATGGCCGACATTTTCTCGTACATCAAATTTATTCCGAGTTTTATGGCTTGGATTAATTGAAAGAAAATAGAGATAAGTCTCTGTATTATGTTTGTGCAGCTGTAATTACTTACTATTAAAGTTAAGAATAGAGATTTACATGTACCTACCTTACCTCTATCTAAAATATACCGGCTAACTTGACAAACCCTCTAACCTTAGCTTGTAGTACGAGTATACCTCTATCCTATTACCCGCAATTTCAAAGCTTTTGTCGCTTCGCCTATGTTAGCTTATTTGTCAAGCAAAATTTAATATAATTTGCATACAAAAATGCCAGGCTGCATGAAACACGAGTGACGTGAGCAAGCGATAAAGTTATTCTTTCATACTACGTAATTTTCGGAACGTTTCCCGGTCTGTGAAATTGCAATTTGTTCTGGAGATAATTTTTGCTGCAGGCCTTGTTTTTGCGTCTTACGCCAAAGTTGTGCCTACTAACTTCGATAGACTATCTAGACAATCTATAATATTGAAGCAATTTTCCCGTGGGTAAACTTCACTAGCGCGCCGTACCCGTACCAGTACTTTAATCTCTTTAATGGAACTTTGTTTTCACTCGCCACAACAACATTTTCCGCGGCTTCAAGCGCAGGGATTTGCCCCACTTGCAGTCAGCTGGTAGTGAATGCAAACATTGTGTAACCACCTCGGACATAAACATCCCGTACAAAGTGGGTTAACCAAATATAGACACGATTAAAAGACTAACAGAATTAATGTCCATTATCATGGTGATGTCAGTTTTTTGTACGGAACGGGATTGCGTTGGACAATCATCCCCATGCGGGCCCATTGTTCCTCACTTTACACACGCCCTTTGTTTCCCGGTGTTGAACCACCGCGACCGCTATAAAACAGATAAACAAGATTAAGTGCTTATTCAGCAACCTGAATGGGCATAGTCCTGTATCTACAAGGTTCCCGAAAGTTGCCTAGTGGCCAGGAAATTGCGGAACCGAGGAGGGTAAAAGGGGACGTCCGAGATATTTTGTTTGGGGGAATGGAGATTTAGGGCGTGAGATAGCACATGCAGGCACGTTTATCCCAGCTACCGTGTTGATATATTAGCCGGTGTTCCTTGTCTTATGGAAGTTTAAATTACGTTTGTGCTAATTAACGAGTCAGAAGTTTCGCTTCAAAACAGTTGTGGCATTAATGCTGCGTTTATCTTTCAGCGCATTCCACGTTTATTGTCTCTTGCTTGCCTAATCTACTTACTCCGACGATGTGTATACTTACAAACTAACGTTCTCTAGCGCATTCAAAATCTTGATAGCTTGCATGCGTTCAGTCGCCGGTTTGGACATCAAAACATGGAAACAATGGCTGTCCAATCGCGTTTGTGCCAACAACACTCGCTTTTACATGTACAAGCTTCCGTATTGAGCAGGCATTGAACTAGCGAAGGTATGTCGTATTCGGTTCCTCGAGCTCGACTCCGTAATCTGTGCTATTGTTTACGCAGCCATTGTCGTCCTGCCTACTCGACTCCCCAAGTTCCTAGTGAAACACCGGTAGAGCTAACGTGATTACGATTACACATATTACCACCAGTTTGTGTTAGCTCCACTCCAATCTAGATCCGTGTTGGAAACTAGCATTATACGAAACCATAATGCGTAACATCTACTCAGAACCGCAGCGGTTCTTGGAGTTTCAATGGAACCCATTAATCGGGTTTATAACCGAATAACGTATTTCTCACACTGCTCATTCGGCCGTGAGATCTGTTTTCCCAATTTGCTGAAACATGTATCGAAATAAAAGAGTAAAAATAAACGAATTTATAGAAAACGTGTGCAAACAATAACGCTCAAATAAATTGATTGGTTGAGAATGGAGAACTTGTTAATTGATTATTATTTGAAATGTTTCATTCAAAATAAATTCGATTTCATATTTATTTAGTGGTTTATTTTTGTAGGTTTTGCGATAATTGCCTCCCGAGTTTTACAGGCTCGAATTACTCGGATACATGTAAAGGATGTCCAGTTAGTGAATCGGCCGGATCTGCCGATGACATACATCAGTCCATCAGCACACACAAGACTCGTATCCTGTACGCACCATGTATCAACAATCCTCATATCCGCCGGAAAACCGTTGATCCAAGTTTCGTGCAAGCGTGTGCGGAGTCTTAATAAGGCTTATTACTATGTTTGCGCATATAAAATCTGGGATTCTTGCTAAAAATTTGCGTTTTGTGTTACATCAAGACTGAGATCTAATTCATGTCATGTAGGGATGGAGGCGAACTATTTGGCGGATCCAAAGAACCTTACAAAACTTGCTTTTGAATAAGTGTTGTTATTCTTCAACTTCAAAGTTGCATCAGTTTCGTTAAGATGATTTATTGTTTATTGTAAGATTAATCTTTTGCATGGTGAAGTATTTGTTAGATAACTTCGTGAAGAGCAAACTTATCTCGTCAGTCGTATACAAAAATCCTTATAAAGTCTCCTACTCTCTCGTGTTTTAAAGCTATATTCTTGATTCTGTTTTGAATAGATAAAATCGCGTCTGCTTTGAATTTTACGCTACGTTAGGTCCTAAAAGTAGTGCGCCCACGAACTGAAGTCTCCTAGACTTCCTAAAAGGTATCGGATCACTGAACGCCCTCTTAAACAAAGAACTAGTTACGTACGCTTGGATACAGTTACCTTCGTATTTGTGAATATTTTTTCTTCGTAAGAAAAAGGCCGTACCTTAACAAAAATAAACTTGTTTGCCGTCTTCCAAGTTTCCTTAACTAATTGAGATTTTCGAAAAGTATTTCGTTACTTTAATTTTGTTGGCATGGCCACAAAGTAAGTATTGGCTAGCGCAATCGCATGGCACCGAGAATTATTCAAATAGGTACGGCGGGTCTTACATCTTAATTAACTGTCAAGAACATTTAAGTTTTTTGCATGTCGTTACTTTTGACTTGAAGTATGTCATCAACTTGTAAACTATTCTCAAGCACACTACTAATCAGCTTCAAAGCCTTGTGACTTTATTCTCGCCGTCAGCTCATTATTTCTCCAAGACTTAGTATAAAAGCCTGAAGTTGACGTAGACTGGTGTTGACGTGTAGCCTGTAGTGTGCCTGTAGTTGACGTAGTTATATCAGAACATACGAGAAGAATCGACCCATTGTCACCTACAGCTGTTTCTGCCACCGTCTTCTAAATAACAATCATTGTAAAGTACATCATCTACATACGTGTCGCGCGTGACTTGATAGAGTTTAAAGTTTTATGTCGTTTAAATGCTTCCGGGAGCAAAGAGCCTTTAAAATCTCCTAACCGCAATGAAGCTATCAACGTAAATCAGAAGTCTGTTGCAAGAGTGAAATGGTTATAATTTAATCACACAATTATGTACTTGCATGCATAATTTTCGTCGCACGCAACACATGCCAGCCACACGAGACAAATTGCATAATCGATTCGCGAGTCCGCCTTTGTTTGTCGTTCCGTCTTTACCCACTGACTCACATCATATCGGTTTCCATCAATGTTTTATCGCGTTACATGATTTCTCCATTACGTGCGTTTTACGTATTTGTCTCTGCAAATTGGGTACCGGCGAACAGTTTCCGCATTCGCTTTTATGGTTCAAGTTCAAGATTCCGCCCGCCGGGTTATTGACCGCTCTCGGAACATGCGCGACAGAAGAGTATAAACTTTGAGCTGTACCATTCTCCTAAAATATAATTGATTTGCTTTTAATTTTACGATGTCTTCCCTCTTCAATTTAATCCAGTCGTTGAATGAACCTCAATTACGTTCCAGTTTCGTTTATTATCATTACGATTTGCTCGCTGTTCGCTTTTCGGGTATCGATTAGATATTCTCTTATCTAAAGCGGGTGTTTGGGCAAGGCTTTCGCAAAGCGCTTTATTGCCCACTCTGGACTTAAGCGATGTTGCGAACATTGATTTAGTTTTAGCGATAAGCTTTTATTGTTGCCGTACATCCACTATTCTCTTGTAACTTTATCGAGGACATCAGTCTTCGGACTTCTTTATAACGGTGACAGGTTCCATACGATCTACACGTGATTTGCGCTTTTGTGGAATAATTTGAAGAGGTTTATGGGCAGTTTTGGTGTATGGGGTATTTTAGGGGTTCGGACGTACAATGGTGCGTTGGGTGATATTGATTGGCAGCAACAGGTGGCTGGGGCGTCCCTTGCCCCTCTCTCCGCACCACCACCTTCACTTTCGTCTTCCTCTCTTTGGTAGACCTCTTCACGATTTCCATTAGTACTTAATTATTTTGAAATGAGTGTCCTAAATTAGCTAAGTCATTCAATATAAGCCGCTGATTTCCTGTAGCCTCTTGACTGACCCTCTCTTTCTTTCGAATATTCGGCTTTATTACTTTCCTCTTGAGAGTCTTTATTTCGTTTACTTGTTGACTTGAATGTTTCTGTACTTGTTGGTTTTCTACATCGATGTTTATATCTTGAAACCGCTCGTAAACACCTCTTTATAATTTGAGCACCGTAATAAGTAAAAGATGTAATTTATCAACAGAATGCTCCACATCAACACCAAAATAAGCGCTTGGGGGCAATTTATCTCAGCATTTATCCCAATTATACGGCGCGTTTAATATTTTCGGGAAATGGAGCTCTGAACACTCGTATTTTCACGGGAGAGCGCCATTTTATTCCTAATTAAAATCTGTGAGAAGCAGAAGTTTGAAATTTCCCCATAATGGCGCTGGGAGCTGCTATCGGCGTTTGTCATATCGAGACCATTGTTTCAATTTGCTGTGTTAGATAGGCGTTCATAAATTGAATAAATGGTGCGAAACAGTTTGAATAGTATCATTACGATACGAAGTCACGTTTCCATGGATAATACTTTGGTCAGTTCAGATAGCGGGAATTCATTTTTATCGTCATCATCATATCATTAGAGTGCAGCTGTTAATACTATCAAGATTGCGGGATAATTTCTGTTCACCCGCTGATGAAAAACCTCGCGTTATCAACCAAAATGATCATTAAATCAACGTCATTCGTCGCAAACTTAGTCCAGGAGCCTGCCACTCGGCTCGGCTTGGGCAAGTAAGTGGCAGGCAACTAGTTATAAGTATAATTTGTTTAGCATTGTTTACAAATAGGCCAGGAGCGTACTGCTTTCTCTTACGACGTATTTATAGCTGTGTGTACGTATGTGTATTTATTGATAAGTCCCCTTCGCTCCCCCTTGGGTCTGCTGAGGTGCGGTTGACGCTGAAAAATGGATTGTGTTTATGTTCGGGTTGTATTGCAAACTGTGGGCTTAAATTGGGCTGGTATTTCTATTTTTACCCTATACCTACTTCTGATCTTATCGCCTTATGTTTATCTATCAGTATTATGTTTAATATTCTAAGTTTGTCTTGGTAGATAGATCATCGCTCTAAAGTAGATTAGTTATAGTTAACCGTGGGAAAGTCTTTATCTGTAAGCTACAACTATTTTCTGTGATTGGCTGTGGCTATATATGATTGTTGATGTGTATTGCCCACCAGTGTAAAATTAAGCGAACATACTTGGTTTGCGAACCACCAATTGCGCTACCTGATGTTTTGTAAACTCAGACGACGTAATGCAAGTATATTGTTGACAAAACATGCATTGTAATCAGCGTAATAGGGAATCACATGCATCACATACAGTCATCGGAAGTGTTTGAGTTGGTTTGAGTCAGGGAAGCGTAACAATAAGGATTTCCTAGTAAGAAGGTATAAACTAAAATATCCTTAGAATGTCGAACCGTGTGAACTTGAGGCTAACCTTTTGATAAACTGTTACCATTTCTCTCCTTCTAAACATTGGCTTAGTTCAGGAAATCTGTATGTCTTAGTTACATCCTGTATTATTTTTCCTGGAAACATATTCCGCACCTAACGGAGTTATGACTTTCAGTCTTGACAGAAAGTTGGCAATATGATTGAATTCCATCACCAAAGGCAACATTCGAAGCATCGCAGGTGTGAGTGATCCAAAAGATCGTAAAAGTTCATGAAAGAAAGCCAATAAAAATATAGGAATATCTATTTTCGAAGAGCGGATGTTTGCTATCGAAATGCATTTTGCTGATTCAATAAACACTATCCGATTCTGTTCCATCAATCCGTAGAATTTTATGCTACGAAATATACATTTATATCTGAAATGTGGTAGGTAAGGAAAAAAAAAAACTTGTATAACACATTATAACTGAGACAAAAATTAAAAATAACGATTTACTACTTCGGCAAACTATATTTCATAAATGGTAATTACCTACTTGGATAGATTTTTTCGAATATTATGAAGAAGAGGTGCCTAAACATACGACGTCAACATAACACCATGATATATCCATGACGTGGAACTGAAATCTTATATTATTCTTCCTTTGTTACAGACGCGGCTGGCGCGGTAGCGGTCGGGCCGCGCCATGGGTAACAAGTGCTGCAGCCGCCGACACGACCCCGACAGACCCTTAGGTAAGCCAGGGTACTACCCAAGTGTCCCTTCGTCGGGCCGCGCCATGGGTAACAAGTGCTGCAGCCGCCGACACGACCCCGACAGACCCTTAGGTAAGCCAGGGTACTACCCAAATGTCCCTTCGTCGGGCCGCGCCATGGGTAACAAGTGCTGCAGCCGCCTACACGACCCCGACAGACCCTTAGGTAAGCCAGGGTACTACCCAAATGTCCCTTCGTCGGGCCGCGCCATGGGTAACAAGTGCTGCAGCCGCCGACACGACCCCGACAGACCCTTAGGTAAGCCAGGGTACTACCCAAATGTCCCTTCGTCGGGCCGCGCCATGGGTAACAAGTGCTGCAGCCGCCGACACGACCCCGACAGACCCTTAGGTAAGCCAGGGTACTACCCAAATGTCCCTTCGTCGGGCCGCGCCATGGGTAACAAGTGCTGCAGCCGCCGACACGACCCCGACAGACCCTTAGGTAAGCCAGGGTACTACCCAAATGTCCCTTCGTCTTGCCGCGCCATGGATACCAAGTGCTGCAGCCGCCGACACGACCCCGACAGACCCTTAGGTAAGCCAGGGTACTACCCAAATGTCCCTTCGTCATAAACACTGTCGAGTGGCACCACCGGCTTACAAAACCACCATTTCATTTATAAAAAGAACTCTAAGGGATTAATCTTAGGGATGGGTACCAATACCAAAGTTTCCTGAGAATACAATATCATTCAGGTAAGTGTAACAGTTTTACATACAAAGACACCAGATGGGCCTAAGAGATTCTTATTAATTAAATTAATCGAGATATCTGAAGCGATAGCAAAAATAATTTTATAGTCACTACTAAACAGTTTAGCTCCTTGTAACGAACGACCCTTATTCGGATGGCAATATTTGCTAGTCTGTCGTCTTAGCTAAGTTGTCGCCTTACTCGACATCTAACCCGTATTTCGAGCTTAATATCAGGCACTTAGGAAAACCATTGAGAGAAAATTACTTTAACAACACCTAGTAGTCATTTTCAGAATAGTTTCCATAGTTTATCCCTTTTGACACGTAGTTGTGCTTGTTTCGTTGTCGACTCTAGGAAGTTGGGAAAGTTCAAGGAAAGTTATATCATCATCTCATTTTGACTGTCATTGTCACTTCGTTGCCTTTGGCACCTTTTGCTCCCTTGGGGTCTAATGGGCGTCTGAGCTGAACTTTGACCTTCGTTTACGTTGACTGGCATCCTTACGAAAGTTGTTTATAACTAACTATAGAACAGTTTCGCAGGATTCGGTATTACCTATTTACGAGGGTTGAATTTCTAACTTTGTACTTCGACGACTTTCTGGTATATCAAATCATAAAAGGTAAAGAAACACCCTTCGTCTTGTTTTACTTTCAATTTGTTTACAGTTGTGTATGTAACGTAACATTGTCTTTCAAGTTTATCTCTGGTGAGCTTAACATGTTCTGTCGACTGATGAGCTGAAATGTTGCCACTGGCGATGGCAGTCTGGCGACAGCTGATTTGATAATGAAGCCGGAAGTTGGTTAAAGCATCTCTGGTGAAACTAGTCGACTGCATTAACTGGGTTTCTGTATGTATTTGAAGTTCTTTGTTATCTCTCTCTCAATACTCAACCACAGTAAGGAGGTATTTTGTAAAATGTGATGGATGCGTTTCTTCCCTGATGGAGTTGTAGAACTTCGTAGTTAGAAACAGCACTTTTCGTAACACTCTGCGTAGTTCTATTTTTAAACGCTAATCCATCGTCCCCAATAACGGTTGTTTACCAGAGCTGATCGATAGCTTTTTGAAAGTAAACACTCAAGCCTTCGCTTGCCGATTTGTTTTATAATCTCAAAAACTTTTTGATTACCCATAAAGTACATACAAGCATACTTGTTTACCCGATATTATTCTCGGAACTTGAAACAATGAAGTGGTCCCTAATATTATTTTGCTTATGGACGCCTTCACGGCTGTTTGCCTCTATTCACTTACCGAGGGGACTCGGGTCATTGCCTACTGCGCTACCCAGCCAGTAGGTAGGTACTATTAGCGGTACTTGACTTGCCCACTTTAGGGATCAACTTACATTGGTTGTTCGTACAACAAATAAGGATAACCGGAATAAGTAGACCTTTTAAACGAATAACTCGAATTGCTGCTTATAGCCTTCTGAATACCCATTGCGGGTGGGCGACCATTGTTTACATTCCTCCCGTAACGTTCTCTGCTTGAATATTTCTAATATTTTCAGCGAGAGTTTGAGCATATTTCAAAACAACGTGGAAAATGAGCGTGGTTTAACGGGAAGAGTTGAGTAGAACTACCCAAACCACATAAAAAAAACTTTTATTGGATGTTTGGTGATACATACTTATCGTCCAAAAGTGTAAAAATTCTTGAATACTGAAATATTTCTTAATATTTAGCGTTTTAACCGCACTTAAATAGATCATATGATAGATGAGAAGATCATAGGAAAGTCGATGCGGTAAAAGCTAAGATAACAGAAAAGATCTGTCTGAATTCAAGAACATATCGATAAGACACAGGACCACAAGCGTTTTACGATTTAACTCTACTCTTCCTATTTCTCTAAAGATGTCTACCAGACGGTGATCGAGTGCTAGTACCAAGGTGGAAATATTTCACCGTGCTATAGAGATTGGGGTGAGACTGGTACCGGAATAATAAGTAGACAAAATTGCATTCTACGGCGGAAATCTATCCCCTTCCAGTTCAAAAAACGATAGGCAATTTCCTGTCTGAAAATTGGGTATGGATTGGTGTTTTGTTTTTCTGGCGCTTTTTAAATGGGTCATCTTTACCTCACTCATTCCGAGTACCCAGAGAATGATGGTTTGGATTTTCGAAATAAGGGAATTGAAATATTGACTATTCTGAAGTATTCTGTGTGTGCATGCATGCATGCTCATAATGCGAACTTATTTATAAGAGGAATAATACTTAGGAATAAACTCTAGATCCTAGACTTAGCTCGTAGTCTTAACTATGCAAACAATCAAACAAAACAAATTTACAGAGAAAATATCATACAAAAATTACCTGATTTACATTATGATGAAAATCCAAATAAATTATATAACTCAGTATTTAGTCTTGCCAAAGCAGAATATGACAATGTATTTAAATCTAAGAAAATTAAAGTTAGCACAAAATTATTATTCAGTGATTGGGCCACGATAGGTATTCATAGAAGTAGAGAAAAATTGTATGATTTGTATGATGAAAGGTCATATAATAAATCTAAATCTTTTGCTGAATACGTAAAACGTTATTCTAAAACTTTTAAGCAGGTTTGTACAGTAGCTAAATCTAACTTCATAAAAAATAATATTAAAAACAGCACTAACGTAACAAAAACCACTTGGAAATTTGTAAATAACGAAACTGGAAAATCTAAACGACGTAATGAAAACTTGAAACTCATAATAAATGATGAAATAAAAAAGACAAACTCGGAAGTAGCTCAGGCTTTTGAAAACTTTTTTTACCGATATTCCAGTTTCGACCACCAAATCGTTAAACTCATGCCCCGATCTCGCTGAATCTGTTCTAAAAGAAAATGTAAGCCTTTGCGACAAGCATTTTAGATTCCGTCATGTCAGTAACATAGAAATTATTAAAGTATTTAAAACTTTACAAATGAAAAAGACTTCAGATCTGCACGGCCTTTCTGTCAAGATTATAAGTTCTATAATTGATTGTATCGCCCCATGTCTAGCATGTATTTTTAATGAATGTGTTGACAGTGGCCAGTTTCCTGACTTGATGAAGCATAGCAAAGTTATTCCGCTGTTCAAAGCCGGTAGTACTACTGACCCCACTAATTTAGACCTATATCTATTCTACCAACACTTAGTAAAATTTTTGAAAAAGTTATTCTAAATCAATTGCAAGGACATTTTTATCGTAATAACTTGATGCACTTACAGCAATTTGGTTTTACACGGGGTCGTTCTACTACTCACGCAGGTGTTGACCTCATCAACCATATAATCGATGCCTGGGAGGAATCTCAAAATGCAATAGGTGTATTTTGTGATTTGTCCAAAGCGTTTGATTGTGTCCATCATGAAACTCTTGTCAGGAAGCTAAGTCACTACGGCGTAAAAGATCAGGCCCTTAGTCTTTTGGAATCATATCTGAACAACAGAATCCAAAAGGTTGAGGTCAATGGTGAAAGATCATCAGGATCTAACATAAGCATGGGCGTCCCACAAGGTTCGATTCTTGGTCCTTTCCTGTTTCTTGTATACATTAATGATTTACCTTATCTTGTTAAAGAAAAACATGATATAGTTTTGTTCGCCGACGATACCTCATTACTTTTTAGAGTAAAGAGGCAACAACTCAACTATGACGACGTGAACAACGCTATAATCGAAGTAGTTAATTGGTTCACAGTTAATAACCTGCTATTGAATGAAAAGAAAACTAAATGTATAAAGTTTGTATTACCTAACGTCAAACCGAGCACAACAATTATTAAAGTAAAGGATGAAAAGTTGAACCTTGCAGACTCAACAGTGTTTTTAGGTATAACTTTGGACGCCTCGCTCCAATGGGGGCCACATATTGAGAAATTGTCGAAGAGACTGAGTTCAGCAGCATACGCAATTAAAAAGATAAGATATCTCACTGATGTAGATACTGCCAGACTAGTTTACTTTAGTTACTTCCACAGCTTAATGTCTTATAGTTTATTATTATGGGGTCATGCTGCGGATGTGAAAAACATTTTTGTACTGCAGAAACGGGCTGTTCGTGCAATTTATAAATTAGGGCCTCTAGTCTCCTTAAGGGAAAAATTTAAAGAGATCAATATATTAACATTTGTGTCTCAATATATATGTTACCGGCCAAACCCGATTTTAGGATTAACTAGTTTTTCCTAGGCCAAAGTAGTTTATCCTACATGCGATTGAATAAACCGGTATAGACTAGGCTAAACCGGTCCGTCCGATGGCCGATAGGAGAAACTAGTTAATCCTAGGCTGAACTAGTTGAGCCTAAAATTAATAAATACGCTTTAGGATAAACTGGTTTGGCTTAGTTATAAATGATTAAGGCTTCAGTTACAGAGCTCTAGACGATAGAGGGTAACGTCGGACATCCTGGAGACATCGGACACTCTAGAGGGTGGGGTGTAGCATCGGACATCCTGATGGCTCGGACGCCCTGGAGAGATGCCCTACAGTGATGTAGCTCTAGCTAGAGCGAAAAGGGTACAATCGCACACCCTGGAAGCATCAAACATTTATGGGGTGGTTGGGGTCTACCTCCTAGCGGTCCACCCCGGGCAACGTCCTCACAATATGTGTTGGCGGCTGAAGATCCCAAAAGCGGTGGTAGGCCCTGAAAGGGGCCGCCTGGCTCGCGACCACCATCCCGCCGGAGTCCGGCGCCAAACAGCCTTGCTGTGTTCCGTCGGTGTGCGGGACTGCCAGTGCCATTGGGGGGTAGCAATGTAGTCAGTTGCGCTGCCGGAACCGGTCTTTGTCTTTAGGTGATGCTGTATTTGGTAACTCGTTTTGGAGGGTAGCGGGATCCGAGGCACGGTCTCAGCCGTTGGCCGACCGCAGTCAGTAGGGGGCCCGACTTGCGCGCTAGCCACGCGCAAAGGCTGCCCCGCCAACTGCGAAAAATCCCGGTATACTCCACCGTGCCAGTTGGCGGCTGGATGGGAGGACCCGGTGGAGTGTTATCGGGGGGGCTCGGGCGTCCCCGCAGTCTCCAAGCGAGTTCCCTCTCTGATCAGTTGAACCGAAAGGTACGAGTAGGGTTTCTAAGCAGCGCCTCGACTATCTTTTCTTTCCCCCACAAAAACTCTTAAAACATGAAAAAGCTAAAAAAGAAGAAAAAGTTTGACCAACGGCAACACTTCCTCCCACTCAAAGTGCACCTCACGAACATCCGAGGTCTACACACAAACCTAGACCCGGTCCATCACCACCTGGAGACCGAGAAGCCGCACTTATTCTTCTTAACGGAGACGCAGATAGCAACACCGTTGGACGTGGCATACCTCAACTACCCTGGTTACACTCTTGAGCACAAGTTTAAGAAGCGTGCAGGGGTCTGTGTGTATGTTCGCGATGACGTTTGCTGTAAGCGTCTCCGTGGCTTTGAGAATTCAGGGTTTCCCGTGCTGTGGCTTTTGGTTGACACTGGAGTAGAAAACTCTCTACGCCAGTGTTTATCGTTCGCACAGCGGAGATCAGGAGACGACTAGACTCATGGAGTACCTCTCTGAGACGGCAGATACAGCAATTCAGCGATATCCAACAGCCGAGCTTGTTTTTCTGGGGGACTTCAATGCTCACCATAAAGAGTGGCTGTTCCCATACCAGAAAACTGACCATGCTGGGCGAGAGGCGCGTAAACTAGCATTGGCGCTAGATCTCACCCAGCTGGTGGAACAAGCGACGCGAATACCAGATATCACAGACCACACACCCAATTGCCTGGACCTTCTGCTGACAACTGATCCGCACAGACATTCGGTTTCGGTCTCGGCTCCGCTGGGATCATCCGACCACTGTGTGGTGAAATCCGTGTCCATCTGCTCTCCTCCGGATTACACCCTAGGGGCACGAGGAGAGTATGGCGATACGAGTCAGCAGACTGGGACGAGATGCGTGCTTTCTTTGCTTCATACCCGTGGCGGCAAATGTGTTTCTCTTCGGAAGACCCTCATACGTCGCTGATGCGATCACAGCTGTAATCCGGCAGGGAATGGAATATTTCATTCCTTTCTCCGATATCCCGCTCGGTTATAAAGCCCAACCTTGGTTCAATGCGGACTGTGCTCGAGCTGAGGCTCGTAAACAGGCCGCTTACTGCTTGGGTAAAAGCTCGTGATCGAAAAGTGCGAGCGAGAAGAGTGCGAGCAAAGAAGAGAGCATATAATGCCGCCGCCAGGTATTGCAAACGGGTGCTACGAAAAGCTAGGTTCGACCATATTAGCCGTATTGGGGCAAAGCTTGCATCATACCCACCGGGTAGTAAGCAGTTCTGGTCCCTTTCGAAATCAGTCGAATCCAACTTCTGCCGTCCTCACTACCTCCAATGCAGAAACCTGATGGGTCGCTTGCCCACACCGCGGCAGAGAAAGCAAATTTATTTGCCGATCTGTTTGCGAGCAACTCTCGTATAGACGCTGGCTCGAAATATCCACCCACCTTACCTCACTGTGATTCTTTGATGTCTGAGGTCACAGTGCACAATAAAGAGGTCCGTAGAGCCCTTCGCAGTCTGGACGTGAACAAGGCCAGTGGTCCTGATGGCATACCAGCAAGATTGTTGAGGTATTGTGCGCCTGAGTTGTCTCCTGTACTGACACGCTTGTACCGCCTCTCTCTCGTGTCAAAATTGTACCAAAATCTTGGAAGCTTGCCAATGTGCAACCTGTGCCCAAGAAGGGTAGCCGTGCCGACCCTAGCAACTATCGACCGATCGCCATCACTTCCGTACTCTGTAAGGTTATGGAAAGAGTTCTGAACTGCAAACTGCTTTCGTACCTCGAAGACAATGATCTTCTCAGTGATTGTCAATATGGCTTCCGCCGAGGGCGATCCACGGAGATCTTCTAGTGTACGTAACGCATTGCTGGGGCGAGGCCATTGAAAACCACGGCGAAGCAATAGCAGTGTCGCTGGACATTTCAAAGGCCTTCGATAGGGTGTGGCATGCGAGTCTGTTGAGCAAGCTTCCAGCGTACGGCATACCCACTGGCTTCTGTAGCTGGGTGGCTGACTTCCTGAGTGAACGGTCGATCCGAGTGGTCATAGACGGCTGCTCCTCTGACCTCAAGGCTATTGACGCCGGAGTTCCTCAGGGTCTGTACTCTCCGCGACGCTTTTCCTGCTGCACATCAATGACCTTCTATCTTCAGGAATTGTTGGGTACGCAGATGACAGTACTGTCACCGATAAATATCTGTCCGGCGCAGGAGCCAGTGGTGATGAAATCCAAAGATTGAGAAAGGCTATGATTGAGCGTACGAGCCTGACGTTAAGTAACGTCTCCCAGTGGGGCGATGACAATCTTGTCAGCTTCAATGCTTCAAAAACGCAGGCGTGTCTTTTCTCCGCAAAAAGGAGTCCTTTCACCTTTTCTCCTACTTTTCGGGGTACATCTGTTCCAGTGACCTACACTCTTCAACTCCTTGGCATGGAGCTTTCCTCTGACCTCAACTTCGGCACCACCATCGAGTCCAAGGCTCAAATTGCAGCTAGAAAGTTGGGCGTCCTGAATAAAGTCAAGCGGTACTTCACGCCTGAACAGCTTCTAACTCTTTATAAAGCTCAAGTCCGATCTTGCATGGAGTACTGCTGTCACCTTTGGGATGGCTCGGCTAAATACCAACTTGCTGCACTGGATTCGGTGGAACGCAGAGCCAAGAGATTAATAGGTGATAAAAAACTGGTGGCGACCAAGCTTCACAGCCTGGCTCACCGCCGCAAGGTTGCTTGCCTATCGGTCTTCTACAGATTGTACTTCGGAGAGTGTGCGCGTGAGCTGCATGAGCTCATACCACCGTCTCCTTTCTTCCATCGGACATCCAGACGCACGGCCGGCTACCATCCGTTCTTAGTTGATATACCCACATTACGCACTAAGCGCTTCAAATCATCTTTCATTATGCGCACGGCTAAAGAATGGAATTCCCTGCCTGCGTCTGTATTTCCGAGTGCATATCGACCCCTCTGGCCTCAATTGGCGTAAATGACATTTAGCACTTTTTACAGGAGAGCCAAAAAACGAAAAAATAAAAATATAAATTGAGATATCTTTTTTTTCTTTTGAGCTATAATAATGCTTCTTTTATCAAAATACTTGCCCAAAGTTGCTTCAAAACCTCATTACGTTTGCACAGGAGTAGAGTGCAGATTTAAGAAGTTAGCATGCATATACGCCCCAAAAAATTGTTTTTGAATGTCATTTACTACCCAAAAAATGAGTGGAAATTTACTGTTTATAAATAATTAGGTAGTAAAAGACAAGAAAACAACTAAACCGACGATAAAATGAGTCGTAAAAGACTATTTAGTTGAACTTTAACGTCTTTATTTTTATTCTAGGTTAAGATAGCTGTGTGTTATTTATGTAGATTTTTAATAATTTGCTTACCGATTAGCCTAAAATAATTTCACTTATAAATAGTTATAAGTTTAGGTGTTATTAAATAAAAGTTTTATAATTCATTGTGTATTGTACGTCAAATAAAACTATTTTGTAATTTATGCATCATTTAAAATGTATATGTCCTTTTTTCATACCACGAGCATTAAACAGGTAGGTATATACATAGCTAATGCCTGCATGAACAAGAAAATAACCTTAATTATAAAATATATCTAAATAATTGAATTATCCAATAAATTAAACCTCAAATACTTAAACTGGTCACTTTCGTCATCTTTGTCACTTTCCAATAATACATCCACAACTTGAGCTTCATTTGGGTGTTGTGAATATTCATTATAATAACATCTAGGTATAGTTTGATTACCTTATAGGCGCTTGAAGTCCTTGAAGTTTGCAATTGAAATCAGTAGGTAATCTGTTTTAGTACAGACGTGACGGTTTTGATTCCCTTATTTTCTTCCTTTTTCCCTTCCCTTTCCCATTTTTTTTACTTTTGTAATCAATATGCATTTCCATAATTGTTTCTGAAGCATCTGGAATCATGGAGTATTTAATTGTTGCAGTATCAAATTTATTTATTTCCTTCGTTTTCATATTTTTAACTCAATTTCTCTCAAAAATTATATTCTCTAAATTAGAGAACTAACTGTTTGGGCTCTTTCGCAGTGGCTGACATTATATTGAAACATCGCGAAAAAAACTTTGACCATACACAGTGAAGATCATAGAACATACAGAATTTTCCAATTTGAATGAAATTGCCAACAAAACATTTTCGACTGAGACTGTTAAAAATATGAAAACGAAGGAAAACCTAGTGAAATAAATTAGAGACTTCACAAATTAAATCATCCATGTGACCAGATGCTCCAAAAACAACAATGGAAATGTAATGAAAGAAAATAAGGGATGTAAATCCCCGTCATTTCAGCAGCAGTTGCAAAATTCACAGCTTGAAGTACCATTCGTGACAGTCAAGCTATACCTAGCTAGACATCATCATACTGAATATTTACAACATCCAAATGATCCAAAATCAAAAGAAGTTTCAAATGTATTATTGGAAAGTGTCGAAAATGATGATCTGTACTTGAGGCTCAATTTAATGGCTAATTCAATAACAAAAATAATTTCATTCGTGATTTTATTATTTGCTTCGTTAACTTTTCTTTTTCTTTTGTTCTTTATAATTTAAGGTATAATAGGCAGATTATGTAATTAGTCCCAAAGTTAAGTACTCACTCCTGTTATGAAAATGAGACATCCACGTACCCGTTATGTTAGATAGATAGATAGATAGATAAAACATTTATTCATATTTATGCATCATACATGTTACTATTAAAATAAATGATTGCAGAAGGTTTTAGCAGGTTACTTTTTTTGTTGTATGCCGGCATAAGCTATGTACCAACCTACTGGTTCAATGCTCATGGCATGAAAGATGGACACCTACATTTTGATTATTAGATAATTGAATCATAAATTACAAAATAGTTTCATTTCACACACAATACACAATGAATTGTTCACCTTTTACTTAATGTACACCAAACAAAAAATAATTTACTAGTACAAATTATTTTAGGCAAATTGGCAAGCAAATAATTAAAAGTGCGCATAAATAAAACACAGGTATCTTAACATAGAATAAAAAGAGACATTTCAGTTCAACTAAATAGGCTATTACTACTAATTTTGTCCTCTGTTTAGTTGTTTTCTTGTCTTTTACAACCTAATTATTTATAAACAGTTAATTTTCACAAAATTTTTTGGGTAGTAAATGACATTCAATTACAATTTTTTAGGGCGTATATGCATGCTAACTTCTTAAATCTGCATTCTACTCTTGTGCAATACTAATGAGGTTTTGAAGCAATTTCTGGCAAGAATTTTGATAAAAGAAGCATTAATATAGCTAAAAAGATAAAAATGATATCTCAATTAACATTTAAATTTTTTTGCTTCTTTTGTAAAAAGTGCTTTATTTCAAATACTTTTGAGATTTACGTACATCACAAAAACTTGTATTTATGAATAATAATTGTCATTTACAGCTGTCTAAATGCAATGATTATAAAAAAAAAATTAACATATAAAAATTGACATTTACGACTTAAAAGTCACGCAATGAATTATTTTTTCTTGATAAGACGTAGAAGTAAATGACTATTTTTTAATTAGACACATGAAATAATCTTTTACGGCCTAAGACTATGAGACATACTATAAAATCAGTGTTGCATTTTGTTACAAGCAATGAAAACCTAAAGGCGATGTATTGTGAAATGCTCACATTGAATTATAATATCACGCAGAAAAACAGTATTTGCCTTAAGAACCACATTTTTTGGATTATGATTAAGGTTTCATTGGGTTGTAAACGACAATGTTTTGTAATCTTTAGGTTACGATTGCGTTTTACGCCCTGTCTTCTACGATGAATTCTTCAAATAATCCTATATTCGGCATTTACGACTAATATTTTTGAATTTTTGTTTCATTTTTTTGGGTCGTAAATGACATATTTTATAATTGATGGGCGCCAATGTATTTTACGCCATTTCATTACCAAGCAATTTGTTTTTTACGACACATGATCAAAATTTATGTAAATGAAATGTCTTTTACGGTAAAATTTGAAAATATTTTTAAAATTGGGTCAAAAAAACCGTGGTAGTAAAAGACATTTTTTTCGAGATATCGAAATTTCAAATACACAGATCGATAGAGAAAAAAAAACTGAACAAAACTGCATTTTTAACTCATTTTCGCCAAAAATGTCATTTACGCCAATTGAGGCCAGAAGGGTCGATATAACCTGAATCTCTTTAAGTCTAGAGTGAATAGGCATCTTCTGGGCAAGCTCGCTCCACCGTAGATCCCATCTCTGCTCTAGGGTAAGATTGGGGTCAAGAGTAAGCCCATCATAGATAAAAAAAAAAAAAAAAAAACACCTCGCTGTCTGTGGGAGCCCAGCCCACGGCAGGCAGCGTCCGAGCTTTTAGGGTGTCGGACGCTACCCCGCATTCTCCAGGGTGTTCGAGCCTTACAGGTGTTTGATGCCTAAAGAGTGTAAGTAGTGCCTCACTGTAGGGCGTCCTTCCAGGGCGCCCGAGCCTTCAGGGTGTACAATGCTACATCCCACCCTCTAGGGTGTCCGAGGTCTCCAGCATGTCCGACGTTACCCTTTACCCTCTAGAGCTACGTCACTGTAGCCTTAACCATTTTTAACTAAGCCAAACCAGTTTATCCTGAAGTGTACTTATTAATTTTAGGCTCAAATAGTTCAGCCTAGGATTAACTAGTTTCTCCTATCGGCCATCGGACGGACCGGTTTAGCCTAGTCTATACCGGTTTATCCAAACGCATGTAGGATAAACTACTTTAGCCTAGGAAAAACTAGTTTATCCTAAAATCGGGTTTGGCCGGTAACATATATATGAAAACTTAGTGTACGTTAAATCAAATATTATTGCTTTTGAGAAAAATTGTGATAGACATAACTTTAACACTAGAAATAAGGACAAACTTGTAGCACATACAAGCAGGCTTAGTAAAATAAGTAAATCCTTTAAGGGAAATTGTATACGCTTTTATAATAAGCTTCCAAAAAATATCCAAGATTTACCCTTAAATAAATTTAAAGTAGTAATAAAACAAAAAATGTACAAGAAAGGCTATTATGAAATATCTGATTATATGCAAGATAAATCTTCATGGGAGTAGTTTTATATGTTTATATAAAGAATTTTTTCTAAGACGAAGCAGTTAGAATATTCTACTGTAAGTTTTTTTTTTTCACTTTTAATTTAACGTCGAGCCGTTTTTCGGCTATTACCATTAATGTTTTTTTTTTCTCAAACTTAGCTAGGGTAGCTTAGGGATTACAAAAATTGTAAATTTTAGAATAGGAGCACTTCTGGGCAGGTTTTTGGGGGGTTTTCCTGTCCAGGAGGTCCGACTAACAATACGCATGTAACGCCTTTTTAAAATCTTGACCGAATTTTGTTTTCACTTACTGGTCGTTGAGGCATAAAGTTACATGCCGTGTGGTTAGCCTGGCCAGCCCCGAGGCAGTGCCTTTATTTTTATTTTTTTTATCCCGCCCGAGCCGCGTTTATACTAGGAATAAAAAATTGTTATAAAAAGGAGAAAATTGTGCCTTGCAAATTTCTCCTTTTTACAATGACTAATCCATTTCTGTGTAATATTGACTATCAATAAGTAATATTTTATATTCTATATTGAATAAAGAATTTTGTATTTGTATTTGTATAATCCTAGGTATATCGTACTTACTTATCGTCTAACTAAGGCTTAGATTCTAAGCTATCTGGTTATTGTTATAAACTCAGTTGTATAATTTATTATACGTCCATTTTCTCATAACATTGAGGTGCTCAGATCACACACAGACCGCCTCATCAGCGAATTCCGTAAACAGCGGTGCGGAACCGTTTCCTTGAAGAACACAATGGCCGACTTTTCGCACGGTGCTAAAAATATAAATGCACATCGTATATACCACTGGAGTAAACTTAATTAAATTAGGTAAATAACTTGTTGTTGTTGCCGTGTAGTGCCGGCTAAGGCTAGCCCGCATTACCCCATATCTTTTCTGCGTCGTCGTAAGAAGCGATTAAGATATTTGAATTTGTGAGTTGGTTGATTGATGTGTATTGCAATTTTAAGCGACCGTCTGACAACCTGTGGCTATGGTGATACACAGTCTTGTGAATGACTGAAACTTTTGTCAGATGTAGTGAAAATGGCAGTTTTTTACACCCGTTTACGCTCTGCCTAACCTGCAAGGGATATAGGCGTGATATGTATGTATTTCTTTTATCTTGAGGTTGTCTGGTAGAGAGCTATCTAACATTAGGGAAGCATTAGGGCCGCCTCGATGTACTGTTTATGATATCTGTGTCTTTCTACTGTTGTATTGATACTTTTTTGTGCATTAAAGAATGTTGTCTGCATCTGCCTACTGCGAGCTTATAACTGAGTGATTTTAGGGTTCTTATGAAAGTTATCAATTTCCACCACATTGCCCCAAAGGATCATGATGATTGATGGATGACTTTGTCAATAATGTATGCCTTATGCTATTATATTATACTCAACGTCTAAGCACTGGATGATATGGCAGAAGAATATAATAGGGTAAGAAAGTATGATGCTTGGTAATGGAATTGAATTGAAATCTATCCAAGCTATTTTCTGGGTCAAATAATCTAAAACTACCTAGAGACATCGCCTATTTTCGCCTTTCCATAGTCGGCTAAAACAAGCAAAACTAAAACTTGCCACTTAGCTTCAATTTGCTCTCATTCAGCACCACTTCGGTTTGTTTGTTTGCTTGTGCCAGAATACCATTAATGTATTTCCAGGTCAAGTATTGTACTGTTTGCCACTGTTAAATTATTTCATGCTCAATTAAGAGCAAATTATACATTCCATGTGTACTTGATTAATTAATAATGTTATTGATTGACATAGTCATAGTAGAAGGTCGGTATTTGAAAATAATCATGGTCGTTCATACCTGTATTTGCTTTCATACCGAGTACGACTGTTCTATTCTAAACATATTAAAATTCCATAAGTCTGTAGTGTCCGTATTCTAGGCTAGAGCACGCTAGAGTTGAACTGAACTTATTACTTTGTAGTAGTCAGTGCACTCGAAGCTTTACCACACACCAGGAAATACTGGAACCGTAGAAAAGTATGGGTTTGCAACACGTACATTGCTGATAGAATGTCAACAATGTAAGGGCGGGTATACTCGGTAGCGTGAAAAGTCCATTTCGCCTGAAGCGACGATACTAAAATTCTTGGACGGTTCAGTGTTTCCGGAAGATAAAACTTGAGTTCTTTTCCCACAGTATTTCAAGAAAACCGTTTTAAAGGAATAGCTCTACTATACTCGACTTTAGAAAAGTTCTTATTCTGGTAGACTTCGTGTAGCGGTAGCTACCTACTGGACGATTCTTTATTTGTGTGATATTTTTTAGTTTTGTTTGTTGTGGCGTTCTATCTTATCTTATGTAGCCATCGGGATCCCACTTCTGTTCAACGATTTCCTTTTTCCATTTTTCGCAATTCTATACCTCCGCGTGCGAATCTTTGGAGAATCCGTCCAGTTCGTCTCGTCATCTGCGTCTGTGTTTTAATAGCAAAAAAATTAACAACGAATCTGTTTTTGCTTCCAGTGTATCCACAATACAAGAAGAACGAAGCAGCGTTCACAGCATGTCCATCATTGGAGACACGGTACACAGGCGAGCCCAACAACCGGGTGCGAGCCAACCACAATGTAGACTTTGTACGCGCCAGAAATCCAGGGAAATGTGAGTGAATTCATATAGTTAACCTTGAGTAGATAGTTCATTAGAGGCAGCCTTCGTACACAGCATGTCCGGAGATGTCCGGTATGTCTGGAGACGCGACGAGCCCAACAATCCGATTATTGTGACCGAGCCAATCACAATGCCGTACGCACCTGGAATCCAGAGGGATATGTAAGTTTTACACTTTACAATCAATGGCACACTCCCAACGCCTGCTATCAACCCGGTACCGCGACGAAACTTTGCTAAGTAGAAAATGTATCAGCAGACGCAAATACTATGGCAAATACTTCGTTGCATAGGTACCACCTACCTACAATTTCTTGTCACCTACCTACAATTTTTTGTAAACTTATCGAGGTATCAAGGTGGCATACCGTATGTTGATTGATGAAGAGTAGATATCAGCCACTTCTGTGACCAATGGTCTCATCAAGACTGCTTGTCCATCTCTTTCAGTTATCTTTCGAATTTGTATTATTTGCTCTTGAAATTTTGAGTGCTGTGTACTCGTAGTATTCTGCATCTGATCTTTACCCATCTCATTTCCAGGCATATCGAATGGCGGCCGTCGGGTTGTCAAAGCTTTATGCGCTTACACTGCGAGAGCAGACTCCGACATTTCGTTCCGGAAAGGAGACAAAATGGAAGTCCTCAACGACGCAGAACCGGACTGGTGGCGGGTCTTACACCTTGCTACGAGAAGAGAAGGACTCGTGCCTGTCAATTTTGTTGCCGAAGAAAGTTCTGTGGAGTGTGAAGAGTAAGTGTTGCAGTCTACTACTTACTTATCATCACTGTGACTCGCATATTGACGATGAAGTGAAAATAATCATACCTACGTCTCTACGCTTTGATATTGTATATAGCTTCACATAAAAATACCTACTTTTGGTTTTCGAATCCCTTCATTACAAGGTTGATAAATAGCTACGTGCTAATGAATCCTCTAGTCTAATGAGTTTTATTGTATCTACTACGTAGTGTTATTATTATTTATTCTTATGCTACTACGCTATCTAATAGTAAACCAAGATACCCTATACCTATATTATATTTTTTTCTCCTTACCTCGATTATTCGCAGTACCAATACTTGTTGTAAATATCTTAATACTTACGCCTACTAGTGCTGTCTAAATCAACTAACGTGTACAAAGGGTGCGGTGACGGTCCTCGAGCCCCCCAAAAGCACTAATCGGCGACTTTTTCTAAAGGCCGACATCATGTTGCAGTTGGTTCTTCCCGCACGTCTCTCGTAAAGAAGCGGATAAACTGCTGCTGGCCGAGTGCAACCCTAGAGGGACCTTCCTAGTGCGACCTGCGGAACATAATCCACATGGCTTCAGTCTCAGTGTGAAGGTAGGTGCAGTCTGCTTTTCATATAAAGCTACAAGTCAGTTGCAGTTGGTTCATCCCGCAAGTCTCTCGCAAAGAAGCGGATAAACTGCTGCTCGCCGAGTGCAACCCTAGACTAGAGGGACCTTCCTAGTGCGCCCAGCGGAGCATAATCCACATGGCTTCAGTCTCAGTGTGAAGGTAGGTGCAGTCTGCTTGTCATATGGTGCAGTCTGCTTGTTATATGATGCTACAAGTCATGTTGTAGAGTGCAACCCTAGAGGGACCTTCCTAGTGCGCCCAGCGGAGCATAATCCACATGGCTTCAGTCTCAGTGTGAAGGTAGGTGCAGTCTGCTTGTCATATGGTGCAGTCTGCTTGTTATATGATGCTACAAGTCATGTTGTAGAGTGCAACCCTAGAGGGACCTTCCTAGTGCGCCCAGCGGAGCATAATCCACATGGCTTCAGTCTCAGTGTGAAGGTAGGTGCAGTCTGCTTGTCATATGAAGGTACAAGCTCCTGCTGTAGAGTTCAACCCTAGAGGGACCTTCCTAGTGAGGCCTGCGGAGCATAATCCACATGGCTTCAGTCTCAGTGTGAAGGTAGGTGCAGTCTGCTTGTCATATGAAGGTACAAGCTCCTGCTGTAGAGTTCAACCCTAGAGGGACCTTCCTAGTGAGGCCTGCGGAGCATAATCCACATGGCTTCAGTCTCAGTGTGAAGGTAGGTGCAGTCTGCTTGTCATATGAAGGTACAAGCTCCTGCTGTAGAGTTCAACCCTAGAGGGACCTTCCTAGTGAGGCCTGCGGAGCATAATCCACATGGCTTCAGTCTCAGTGTGAAGGTAGGTGCAGTCTGCTTGTCATATGATGCAACAAGTTGACAGACAACCTGATAAACTCTGGAATCTTATGGCAGCCAGAAGTCGACCAACAACATGAAAGCCTTACCACAACTTTTAATCTGCCTCTGAAATGGAAACTATTCACAACGAACGAACTTTAGTAAATCATTAATGTGCAGAGCACAGAGCATGCATCGCAGCTCACCTCTGCTCGGTAGTGCCAGTTGCTGCAACTTAAGATTACAAGCCTACAGAATTTGGGGTGGGTGGGGTCTACCTCCTAGCGGTCCACCCCGGGCAACGTCCTCACAATATGTGTTGGCGGCTGAAGATCCCAAAAGCGGTGGTAGGCCCTGTAAAGGGCCGCCTGGCTCGCGACCACCATCCCGCCGGAGTCCGGCGCCAAACAGCCTTGCTGTGTTCCGTCGGTGTGCGGGACTGCCAGTGCCATTGGGGGGTAGCAATGTAGTCAGTTGCGCTGCCGGAACCGGTCTTTGTCTTTAGGTGATGCTGTATCCGGTAACTCGTTTTGGAGGGTAGCGGGATCCGAGGCACGGTCTCAGCCGTTGGCCGACCGCAGTCAGTAGGGGGCCCGACTTGCGCGCTAGCCACGCGCAAAGGCTGCCCCGCCACCTGTGAAAAATCCCGATATACTCCACCGTGCCAGTTGGCGGCTGGATGGGAGGACCCGGTGGAGTGTTATCGGGGGGGCTCGGGCGTCCCCGCAGTCTCCAAGCGAGTTCCCTCTCTGATCAGTTGAACCGAAAGGTACGAGTAGGGTTTCTAAGCAGCGCCTCGACTATCTTTTCTTTCCCCCATAAAAACTCTTGAAAAAAAAAAAAAACATGAAAAAGCTAAAAAAGAAGAAAAAGTTTGACCAACGGCAACACTTCCTCCCACTCAAAGTGCACCTCACGAACATCCGAGGTCTACACACAAACCTAGACCCGGTCCATCACCACCTGGAGACCGAGAAGCCGCACTTATTCTTCTTAACGGAGACGCAGATAGCAACACCGTTGGACGTGGCATACCTCAACTACCCTGGTTACACTCTTGAGCATAAGTTTAAGAAGCGTGCAGGGGTCTGTGTGTATGTTCGCGATGACGTTTGCTGTAAGCGTCTCCGTGGCTTTGAGAATTCAGGGTTTCCCGTGCTGTGGCTTTTGGTTGACACTGGAGTAGAGAAAACTCTCTACGCCAGTGTTTATCGTTCGCACAGCGGAGATCAGGAGACGACTAGACTCATGGAGTACCTCTCTGAGACGGCAGATACAGCAGTTCAGCGATATCCAACAGCCGAGCTTGTTTTTCTGGGGGACTTCAATGCTCACCATAAAGAGTGGCTGTTCCCATACCAGAAAACTGACCATGCTGGGCGAGAGGCGCGTAAACTAGCATTGGCACTAGATCTCACCCAGCTGGTGGAACAAGCGACGCGAATACCAGATATCACAGACCACACACCCAATTGCCTGGACCTTCTGCTGACAACTGATCCGCACAGACATTCGGTTTCGGTCTCGGCTCCGCTGGGATCATCCGACCACTGTGTGGTGAAATCCGTGTCCATCTGCTCTCCTCCGGATTACACCCCTAGGGGCACGAGGAGATTATGGCGATACGAGTCAGCAGACTGGGACGAGATGCGTGCTTTCTTTGCTTCATACCCGTGGCGGCAAATGTGTTTCTCTTCGGAAGACCCCTCATACGTCGCTGATGCGATCACAGCTGTAATCCGGCAGGGAATGGAATATTTCATTCCTTTCTCCGATATCCCGCTCGGTTATAAAGCCCAACCTTGGTTCAATGCGGACTGTGCTCGAGCTGAGGCTCGTAAACAGGCCGCTTACCAAGCTTGGGTAAAAGCTCGTGATCGAAAAGTGCGAGCGAGAAGAGTGCGAGCAAAGAAGAGAGCATATAATGCCGCCGCCAGGTATTGCAAACGGGTGCTACGAAAAGCTAGGTTCGACCATATTAGCCGTATTGGGGCAAAGCTTGCATCATACCCACCGGGTAGTAAGCAGTTCTGGTCCCTTTCGAAATCAGTCGAATCCAACTTCTGCCGTCCTCACTACCTCCAATGCAGAAACCTGATGGGTCGCTTGCCCACACCGCGGCAGAGAAAGCAAATTTATTTGCCGATCTGTTTGCGAGCAACTCTCGTATAGACGCTGGCTCGAAATATCCACCCACCTTACCTCACTGTGATTCTTTGATGTCTGAGATCACAGTGCACAATAAAGAGGTCCGTAGAGCCCTTCGCACTCTGGACGTGAACAAGGCCAGTGGTCCTGATGGCATACCAGCAAGATTGTTGAGGTATTGTGCGCCTGAGTTGTCTCCTGTACTGACACGCTTGTACCGCCTCTCTCTCGTGTCAAAAATTGTACCAAAATCTTGGAAGCTTGCCAATGTGCAACCTGTGCCCAAGAAGGGTAGCCGTGCCGACCCTAGCAACTATCGACCGATCGCCATCACTTCCGTACTCTGTAAGGTTATGGAAAGAGTTCTGAACTGCAAACTGCTTTCGTACCTCGAAGACAATGATCTTCTCAGTGATTGTCAATATGGCTTCCGCCGAGGGCGTTCCACGGGAGATCTTCTAGTGTACGTAACGCATTGCTGGGGCGAGGCCATTGAAAACCACGGCGAAGCAATAGCAGTGTCGCTCGACATTTCAAAGGCCTTCGATAGGGTGTGGCATGCGAGTCTGTTGAGCAAGCTTCCAGCGTACGGCATACCCACTGGCTTCTGTAGCTGGGTGGCTGACTTCCTGAGTGAACGGTCGATCCGAGTGGTCATAGACGGCTGCTCCTCTGACCTCAAGGCTATTGACGCCGGAGTTCCTCAGGGTCTGTACTCTCGCGACGCTTTTCCTGCTGCACATCAATGACCTTCTATCTTCAGGAATTGTTGGGTACGCAGATGACAGTACTGTCACCGAGAAATATCTGTCCGGCGCAGGAGCCAGTGGTGATGAAATCCAAAGATTGAGAAAGGCTATGATTGAGCGTACGAGCCTGACGTTAAGTAACGTCTCCCAGTGGGGCGATGACAATCTCGTCAGCTTCAATGCTTCAAAAACGCAGGCGTGTCTTTTCTCCGCAAAAGGAGTCCTTTCACCTTTTCTCCTACTTTTCGGGGTACATCTGTTCCAGTGACCAACACTCTTCAACTCCTTGGCATGGAGCTGTCCTCTGACCTCAACTTCGGCACCACCATCGAGTCCAAGGCTCAAATTGCAGCTAGAAAGTTGGGCGTCCTGAATAAAGTCAAGCGGTACTTCACGCCTGAACAGCTTCTTACTCTTTATAAAGTTCAAGTCCGATCTTGCATGGAGTACTGCTGTCACCTTTGGGATGGCTCGGCTAAATACCAACTTGCTGCAATGGATTCGGTGGAACGCAGAGCCAAGAGATTAATAGGCGATAAAAAACTGGTGGCGACCAAGCTTCACAGCCTGGCTCACCGCCGCAAGGTTGCTTGCCTATCGGTCTTCTACAGATTGTACTTCGGAGAGTGTGCGCGTGAGCTGCATGAGCTCATACCACCGTCTCCTTTCTTCCATCGGACATCCAGACGCACGGCCGGCTACCATCCGTTCTTAGTTGATATACCCACATTACGCACTAAGCGCTTCAAATCATCTTTCATTATGCGCACGGCTAAAGAATGGAATTCCCTGCCTGCGTCTGTATTTCCGAGTGCATATAACCTGAATCTCTTTAAGTCTAGAGTGAATAGGCATCTTCTGGGCAAGCTCGCTCCACCGTAGATCCCATCTCTGCTCTAGGGTAAGATTGGGGTCAAGAGTAAGCCCATCATAGATAAAAAAAAAAAAAAAAATTAAACTGCTCTTGCATTATTATTTAAAAAAAGAAATCTATTATTTAGATGTTAATTTTACGCAGAAATTAAGATCATTTCACTTTGAATTCTAGGACTGGGAGGAAGGCAGAGGGTACCACGTGAAACACTACAAGATCAAGCCTCTGGACAATGGCGGGTTCTACATCGCGACCAACCAGACGTTCCCCAGCCTACCCGCGCTCGTCATGTCATATACCAGTGAGTTCTGCTTTTAAACCAGTCACAGTTACCGGGAAACTTTGTGAAGGAATCTATTACGCCAAACGCCCACTCAAAAGTGGCAAAGTTTTCTGGTAACTGTACTCGCTTTAGATTGGGATTAGATGTTGTAGCTAGCTTAAAACTTCCTAATATTTCTTTGTTTATTAGACTACGCTAACATTTATCATCTTTTTTCTAAACTTTGGTTTAAAACTATAGGCTTACTAGTGATTTTAAGGTGCAATTTCGATAAATGCGGCCATACACTTGCATACTACGACTAAAGTCGCATCGGCCGCACGCGTCATTCGCATGGCCGCAGCCGCGTGCGACTGCGATCGGTCCGCCCTACGAACTCCCACCTTTACAAAGTGAACTATATTGTACATAGAACTGAAATTAACAAAGTAAATTTGGATTACGCATAACACTAATTAGTAGCTTGTAATTTTACATATCTTCTAGTATTTCATTCTATCTTGTAAACTAAGATCTTGGGAGAAGTTGGTCCTTACCTCTTAATTTTAGTCTTTACTTTTTTAAAACACTAGTATGATAACCCCATAATACCTAGTAGTTTTCATTCTTAGTCAGATTCATTCGCAAATCAACTAACCGCTCTTCATCTAACATCTTCCATATTAGCTTTCATGAATACTATTAGCTGCCCTATCACCACCATCGTAGTACACAACGCTATCTAAATAATAGATACTATGTATTTCAGAGAACGCGCTAGGCCTCTGCCACGTGCTAGCGAGGCCCTGCCCCAAACCCGAGCCCCAAATGTGGGACTTGGGGCCTGAACTGAGGGACAAATGGGAAATACCTAGGAGTGAAATACAGCTGATAAGAAAACTTGGACAAGGCAACTTTGGAGAGGTGTATTATGGAAAATGGCGGAATAATATTGAGGTAAGTTTGGAGTATAATTAGAGTATTTTGTTTATTGGGTTCCCAAATGTGAGACTTGGGCCCTGAACTGAGGGACAAATGGGAAATACCTAGGAGTGAAATACAGCTGATAAGGAAACTTGGACAAGGCAACTTTGGACAGGTGTATTATGGAAAATGGCGGAATAATATTGAGGTACGTTTCAACTTACAACTAATAGGTATAAGAGTAATTGTTACTCGATCCCGTTATGGGGGACTTGGGGCTCGAACTGAGGGACAAATGGGAAATACCTAGGAGCGAAATACAGCTGATAAGGAAACTTGGACAAGGCAACTTTGGCGAGGTGTATTATGGAAAATGGCGGAATAATATTGAGGTAAGTTCAAAGTTATAGAAGAGTAATTTTTATTGGAGTCCCAAATGTGGGACTTGGGGCCCGAACTGAGGGACAAATGGGAAATACCTAGGAGTGAAATACAGCTGATAAGAAAACTTGGACAAGGCAACTTTGGAGAGGTGTATTATGGAAAATGGCGAAATAATATTGAGGTAAGTTTGGAGTATAATTAGAGTATTTTGTTTATTGGGTTCCCAAATGTGAGACTTGGGCCCTGAACTGAGGGACAAATGGGAAATACCTAGGAGTGAAATACAGCTGATAAGAAAACTTGGACAAGGCAACTTTGGAGAGGTGTATTATGGAAAATGGCGGAATAATATTGAGGTAAGTTTGGAGTATAATTAGAGTATTTTGTTTATTGGGTTCCCAAATGTGAGACTTGGGACCTGAACTGAGGGACAAGTGGGAAATACCTAGGAGTGAAATACAGTTGATAAGGAAACTTGGACAAGGCAATGGAGAGGTGTATTATGGAAAATGGCGGAATAATATTGAGGTACGTTTCAACTTACAACTAATAGGTATAAGAGTAATTGTTACTCGATCCCGTTATGGGGGACTTGGGGCTCGAACTGAGGGACAAATGGGAAATACCTAGGAGCGAAATACAGCTGATAAGGAAACTTGGACAAGGCAACTTTGGCGAGGTGTATTATGGAAAATGGCGGAATAATATTGAGGTAAGTTCAAAGTTATAGAAGAGTAATTTTTATTGGAGTCCCAAATGTGGGACTTGGGGCCTGAACTGAGGGACAAATGGGAAATAACTAGGAGCGAAATACAGCTGATAAGGAAACTTGGACAAGGCAACTTTGGAGAGGTGTATTACGGGAAATGGCGGAATAATATTGAGGTACGTTTCAACTTTGCAACTAATAGGTATAAGAGTAAGTCTTACTCGAGCCATAAATGTGGGACTTGGGGCCTGAACTGAGGGACAAATGGGAGATACCTAGGAGTAAAATACAGCTGATAAGGAAACTTGGACAAGGCAACTTTGGTGAGGTGTATTATGGGAAATGGCGGAATAATATTGAGGTACGTTTCAACTTTACAACTAATAGGTATAATAGTAATAATTACTCGAGCCCGTAATGTGGGACTGGGGCCCTGAATTTAGGGACAAATGGGAAATACCTAGGAGTGAAATTCAGCTGATAAGAAAACTTGGACAAGGCAACTTTGGAGAGGTGTATTATGGGAAATGGCGGAATAATATTGAAGTAAGTAGTCAAAGGTGCAGAAGCGAATAATGTGACGTGCGTTGAAATTACTTACTATTATGGTTGATTAGGACATTCTAATGTTCAGCCTTACTTTAGGTGTTTTTGAATTCATCGTCTGTGATCATATGTTTGAAACATTTTACCTTATTTTCCAATAAATCAACAACACCTCTACATTTAAAAAAAAAAAGAAGTTAAGAATATGAAAAAATAATTATTCTTTTGTTAAAAAGCAAAGTGAATAACGTCATACTATCTCAATTTCAGGTAGCAGTAAAGACCCTCCGCGAGGGCACGATGTCGACGCAAGCGTTCCTCCAAGAGGCCGCCATCATGAAACAGTTCCGGCACAAGCGGCTCGTAGCGCTGTACGCCGTGTGCTCCACGCAAGAGCCGGTGTACATCGTGCAGGAGTACATGAGCAAGGGCTCGCTCTTGGAGTTTCTGAGGAACGGCGAAGGGAAGTTCTTGCAGTTCGAGGATCTAGTTTATATTGCAGCACAGGTCAGTATAGCATTAATAGAATAACTTTACAATAATTATATGGCACAAACGGCTCGTAGCGCTGTACGCCGTGTGCTCCACGCAGGAGCCGGTGTACATAGTGCAGGAGTACATGAGCAAGGGGTCGCTGTTGGAGTTCCTGAGGAACGGCGAAGGGAAGTTCTTGCAGTTCGAGGATCTAGTTTATATTGCGGCACAGGTCAGAAATAGAAATAGAAATAGAAATCATTTATTTGCATAAAAACATGGTGTTACAATAATGTGATGACAATTGATACTGATTAGACCCACATGTTTTAACCATAATATGGCATGCAATACACTTAATCTAACGGAAAATTATTTTACATTTTAATTACATTACATTTTGATTTACATTTTATATTATATGACGTAACCTCAATTATATTCTAATTATTAATCATAAAATCCAATAATTATTAATACAATGTCATTTTATTGTGTCTATTATTACCTACTATTTTATTGTATTACATTATACCTAATTATAAAGGTCAACTTAATTTACTTAAACTTAGATCAAAACTCTAAAAGGTAAACTGTATTTAATTTACAAATATGTCATTTCCCAGTTAAAATATTCTTTTAGATCATAAAAACATTCATTAATTAACCACTTTTTCAATTTATTAATAAATAATTTATTGGGCAACTCTCGTAAATGTCTTGGTAGTGCATTATAAACTTTAATAGTCATTATGAAGCAATTTTTCCTATATAGTGCTGTTTTACATGAAGGCTTTACCAACTTATGCAGGTCTCTTTTTCGTAACCTTTCATTTTGGACTTCAGACTTGAATAGATTAGGATGGTTACGTACGAATTTCCCTATTTCAAATATGTACATACCAGTCAATGTTAAAAGCTTTAAGTTTTTAAATAAAGTTCTACAGCTATGCATAGGATCTACTCCACAAATTGCCCTAATACATTTTTCTGCGATATAAATACATCCTCTATATCAGTAGAATTTCCCCACAATATCAGGCCGTATCTTAATATGGATGCCACACAGCCATGGTAGGCCGTTAAGGCGACATTCTCACCACCGACCTGTCTTAACCTTCTTAACGCAAACGTAAAACTACTGAGCCTATTGCATACGGTGATAATGTGAGATTTCCAGTGACATGATTGATCTAGTGTGATACCAAGAAATCTAGTAGTTTCAGATTTTTGTATTTCCTGATTACAGCAAGTGATAGTAATAGCAGGCTTCCTTGCTTGGTAATTTGCAAACTGGACATAAGTTGTTTTGCTACATTTATTTGAAGGTTATTGTTTTTCAACCATTTGTGTATGAGTTCCACGTTTAAATTCAGGATGCTATTGTACATATTAGTTTTATCGTCATAAGGTATGATAAGAGATATATCGTCTGCAAATAAAACCATGTCATAATTTGTTACCTTAGGAAGATCATTTATATAAATTAGAAACAAAGAGGTCCTAAAACGCTCCTTGTGGGACGCCAACGTTATTTATTTTAAAAGATGATCTGTATTTTACAAGAAGTTTATCTTCGTTAACACGAGATAATTCCACGCATTGTTCCTATTATTTAGGTAGCTATCCAGCCATTCTAATGCTGTGCCCTTATGCCATATTTTTCGCATTTATTTAGCAATATAGCGTGGTCCACGAAGTCAAAAGCCTTACTCATATCAAAAAATATAGCCGTGACGGGTATTCGGCTATCAATTTTTGACGTGATTTTTTTCATTAAATTAAAAGCTGCTAAACTAGTAGACTTTGAAGGTTGGAAACCAAATTGCTCTTCCGCTAGTATGTTCTCTTTGGATAAAAATGAGTTTATTCTGTTTCGCATGGCTATTTCGAATATTTTAGAGAACACGGGAATCAAAGTTATAGGGCGATAATTGCTCATGTCCTCCTTATTTCCTTTTTTATGCAAAGGTTTCACAATAGATTTTTTGAGTTTATCAGGAAAAGTGCCAACCATAAAGGATAGATTTATGAGCTGTGACAAAATATGCGATACTTCACTAGAACAGATTTTGAGTACGTGTGTTGACACTTCATCGTATCCTACAGATCTGGTGTTACTAAGAGATTTTATTATCCTAACTACTTCGTCCTCTGAGCATGGTTTCAGAAATATACTATTACCAACCCTTGTAACAGATGGTTGTGTCAGGTTTCCTGCCCGATTACTATGGTTATTTTTGGTAAGATTGATTAAATGTTCATTAAAAATCTCTGTAATTTTTGAGGATCGTCGATAGTGACCCCATTAATCTGAATTGACTTAATATCTTTAGTTTCTGGTGTAAATTCAACTTTGTCATTAATTACTTGCCAAACAGCTTTGTTTTTATTCTTTGCATTATTCATAAATTGTTCATTAATATTTTTCTGTGACTTATTGATACATAATTTTAATAGCTTATTATATTTTTATAATTCAATTTGTTAACTTTATTGTTATTTTTGTAATATATATATCTTAGCCGTCTTTTTGTTACACAAGATCTCTTTATACCCTTTGTAACCCATTTTGGAGTTACCTTACTAGTAGTAACTTTGATTTTAATAACAGGGAAACATAAGTTATATAAGAGACAGAAAAGACTATGAAAATTTTCGAAAGCGTCGTTCAAATTTAGGTCATGATCACGTTCACCCCATGTAAGATTGGAGATCAGATTTTTGAATCTGGTAATATTGTCTCTACTAAAAAGCCTTTTTCTACAAACCAATATTTTAGTGGTGTCTTTTTATTTAATACTTCAAATTCAACAATCTGACAAGTGTCATGATCAGACAACCCGAAAGAATGTACTGAGCCTTTTGCATTAACAATGTTACTGGCTATATGATCTATGCAGTTTTTCTGTCGTGTTGGTTCTTTAATGTGTAGCTGCATGTTATAAGTACTGAGTAAATTTTTCAGAGACTGGGAAGCATCGCTTTCGACAAGCGTATTAATGTTTATATCTCCGGTTAAAATTATCAGTTTTCCTTTCTTTTTTGAGAGCTTATAAAGTAAATTATCGAGGCAAATTAGAAAGGTTTCCAAGTTTTTTGGGATGGGATTTCTATAGACACATATTAAAATACATTTCAAGGAAGGTATTTCTAGTCCGCAACATTCAAATACCTCATCAAGAGCCAGTTCTGAACAAATATGCAATGGTTTAGACTCCAGACCCTTTCTTAGCATTATACATGTACCGCCACGTTTTTTAATTTTCCTATAATAGCCAGCACCTAGTTTAAATTGCTTCAATTTTATGTTACCTTCACTACCGGTTTTTACAAAAGTTTCGGTTAAGCATAGAATGTCTAAACTTTGTTTATTGTCCTCGAATTCATCGATACATAATTCCAATAAAGGCAACTTTGATAATAACCCTTGAATGTTTTGATGCAATAAACGAACTTTGTCATGATTGTTATTGTCCCCATTTGTATCAGTAACACTTCTATTATTCACGAAAAAACTCTGCGTTATTTTTAGACCCTGTGAGTGATTTGTCATTGTTCTTAATTCTAGAAAAATAGTAAGGTATTGTACCTTTTCTTTTTTCGCTTTGTATAACGGGTTTGGGATCCGTATTTCTTTGTGAATCCATCAAACGTTTCTTATTCATTTGTTGAAAGATATATGGAAGAGTTCCCTTTTTGAACTGTGGTACAGAACATTTTAAATGTGTTTTGTTACCCAGCCTTGGTTTATTTTGTAGATCAAGAAATTCAGAGTAATATTCCACAGTATCAATGTGTAGGTTAATTTTATAAAGATAACTGAAATTTGGGACATAAAAGGGGGGGTAAAGGGGGGAAGCAGGGGGGGTCCAACTTGCTTCCCTTCTTTTCCTGAAGCTTACACATGTAAGCTACACACATGCCAAGTTTCGTGATTTCTGCCAGATGGGACCATACCTCCATACAAACTGCCAATTAAGAACTCGGACTATCTTGTATGTGCGCCCAGAAAAGGAATTAGTTGGCAATACATGCAATAAAGTATTTTCGTGGAATAACTGTGTGGTCAATATTTATTTTCTATTTCAGGTGGCGTCTGGCATGGAGTACCTCGAATCCAAACTGTTAATACACAGAGACTTAGCCGCGCGTAACGTGTTAATAGGTGACAATAACATTGCGAAAATATGTGACTTCGGCCTCGCGAGGGTCATCGAGGACAACGAGTACTGCCCCAAGCAGGGCTCCCGCTTCCCGGTCAAGTGGACCGCGCCCGAGGCGATCATCTACGGCAGATTCTCCATAAAAAGTGACGTCTGGTCATACGGAATACTGCTAATGGAACTTTTCACGTACGGCCAAATACCTTACCCGGGTTTACACGGTAAAGAAGTCATCGAACAGGTCGAAAGAGGGTACCGAATGCCGAAACCAGTAGGACATTATTTGCCCGATGATATTTACCGGTTGATGTTGCAATGTTGGGACGCCATTCCGGAGAAACGGCCCACGTTCGAGTTCTTGAACCATTACTTCGAGTCGTTCACCGTGACCAGCGAGATCCCCTATAGAGAAGTGCAAGACTAGTGCTGTGATATAGTCCTATAGTGCGTGTACGGTCCGAGAAGCGATAGGTTATACTTAGGCCATCATAACAAACCTGATTTGGTGGCTAGCAGATCCATACTATGGTAGGTGCGTTTTATACTGTGTTTTAAAAAACATTGATCGGTCATATAACATGCGCTGATAAAGAATGGATCCCAAATTGGCATCATTATCGTTTACCTCTCTATCATTATTATATGACATGACCAGGAGGTCAACAACAATGTTACCAAATCGGGATCCATTCTTTATCTGCGCAAATTATTGTCCAATTTCAAAACGCTCCAACCATAGAAGAGATGTTATTATATTATGGTGGATGACTGTAATAACTGTCAAATCGGGCTGTTTAAATTGGCTCAACTGTAGTGTGTACAGACTTACTTTCGGCCTGAGATCTCTTCGATTGGACAATTTTGTAGTGAGAAGTGAAAAACAATGATTACATCAAAGGCCATTTAGTAAAGGAACAATTCAACTTTTGGTATTTTTATACTATAAAAAAAGCGACTAAAGATTACAGGAAAGTGTGAGCTTGTCATTTTTCTTGTCCTTAGCTTTCACATTACTTTCGTGTTGAAATTGGAATTTACTTTGAAAAGCGAACTAGACGCTATATGTAAAAATCAAAGGTTTATTCTTGAAATCCCTGTATTTGGTTGGAATCGAAATCTAAAAATTTTCATATGCAATACAATATTAATATCTTAGTAATCTTTTGAAATCATTAAAATGAATAGACTTTTTTATATTTGTGGGATTTTGGAGAATAAACCAACTTTTTTAAGAGTCCATTAAACATAACTTTTAAGTCATTGTATATTTGCAAACACTTTCTTATTTATTAGCAAACGATAGCTTCTAAGCACAATTAAGAATATTGTTTCGCATTTTGTACAAAAAATCATTACGACATAAGCAATAAGTGTAAAAATATCGATACATTGATATTTTCATAGTAAAAATGTGATATTTTTGTATCACCCGCATGGCCTGAACAGATCTCAAACCCCTATTTCCTGAAACTGTTCTTAAAAACACTCTTCTGAATAAGCAATATCACCCGAAACTATACACGGGCGAGTAAGGTAACTTTTTGTATAAATAATAGACCAGTATGTATCGAGGAAAAATACTGCACCAAGTTGGTAAATAGTTGTAGTGAAGATTGAGCCAAATAAATCTGGATAAAAGGACATTGACCCCCATAACGCTTGTTAAAGGGCAGAACAGACGACCATCGTGCGCGTCACAATGACGTTGTATTGTATAAGGCACGACAGACCGTGATACGCACACGCAAACGCAGGTAGTGTGCCGCCTATCATAGATACCTACCCATTTTCAAATTTATTTATTGTAACACACAGGTACAACCACATACACATAAGTGTGCTCTGCGATTAAACACACTGTCGCTTTTCTAATCAAAACGTGACAGGGGTTTCATCGTACCGAGGTAGACAGGAGTCAATGGACTTTCATCTAGATTTATTTCGCTTAATCCATTTTTAGTACCTAACTTATCCTTATTGTTCAGTAAATTGCCAACAATGTTTATAAAACCTATACTTGCCTTATATTCATCCACTTTCCCTAAAATATCGTGTTTTGTAATCCATTTACCGACTTTTTGTTTTACATCTAGTCTTTGACCTTTTAAGCAAAGTCTGTGACCTGTTAAATTTTAAAGCTGCACACTTTCAATCAAAATTTCGTGCAAATTTCGTCAAATGCCAATTTTATACTTGATCATTGATTTATTAGTAAGAGCTCCTTTGCATAGAATTGGATGACGGCGAAACTAAATTATACTCGCGAGTTTTCTTTATTAATATTGCTATGCTGATTCAATTGTTACTTACGAGTATTTTCTGTCTTGTCGGTTACATTTACATTGATAATTCTTTCTTATACCTGTCGTTGGGATTTTAAGAATTAACTTATCCTTATCCACTCTGGTAACCAGTAATTTTGTATCTTACTATCCTAACTTAAAGATCAAAACGATAAACCATAACAATTGTAACTTGCACAGATAAAGAATGGCACCTGAATTGGCAATATTGTTGTTTGCCTCTCCATCACATTACATGACATGAGCAGGATGTCAGCAATAATATTGACAATTCTGGATCCATTTTTTATCGTAATCCTTAAAGAATGATTGGTTTGCAAAGGAGCCAATATCCCTCGTGTAAAGAGACAAATAAATCTAGCTTTAGGACCATATACCAAAGAAATAATTGTACATTATGAGTGAATGATAGTTTAGACGGGAGCATATTTAATTAGTAGTATAGTTAGACCTTGTGACCTGTATATTTAAATTAATTATTAATTTGACCAATATTCCCCTTCTGATACGGCTTATATAAATTCTAAAAATAATATAATTTGTTTTTATATAACGACTGACCTCATGTGGAATCTATCTTAATCTCAGTTGACGACGCCTTCTAAAGTATTAAAATTGTGCTTTAAAACTAACTAATCACTCGATTTTATAGATTGTATAAAGCCAATGGAAATAGTGTCTTATAATAACATTCCAAATACTAAATCACATTACATTTGGACACTTTTGTATGAAAACGACTAGATTTGTAAGATTTTGTACATACAATGAAATAAATGTCATTGATATAAAACTGCATTTTTATTGCCCACATTCATAAATTTCAATTCAATTTACAATAACATTAAAATAAATTATGTTGCTATTACAATTTTACTTATAAAAGATTGTACCTAGCTTTACAGTTGGTATTATTATCTGTAAATTCTTATCACATTTTACTCAATTTACCTACTTATAGTAAAGGAGAGCGGGGCATGTATAAACGGGGGTAAGTAAGGTAGTAACCAATTGCCGTTAAACTATGTTAACAAATAAAGTTCAAACTATGTCTAGCATCACTGCATGATCCTCTACCTACCCGTTGGAACAAAGTTATGTGCAAGGTGTAGAATTCGGCAAAATATTGTTTTGACAATCTAAACTTGCTTTGATTAAACCGTACATCGTTAAATAAAAATAATATTCCATTACATACTGAATGTAAGAGGTTAATACTTATCCCGACGCTGATAATACTTAAATTCCTAGGGGTAGGTAAGTATTAACAAAATATCGTTCTTAAATAGAAATCGCATCAGCAGACCTGGGCGGCCAAATGAGACAGCAATGTACCTGTGGCTGAATAAAGTACAGCAGATGTGTTCGAAACTTTGATAAAAATTATAAACAAATAGTAGACTCTTACCATGAATGAAAAGTAATATCCCTACCTAGTGTCGTTTTCCGCTAAATTGTCATACACGTCAAATCTGTTAATACATGCCCCGTCCTCTCCAACATGGAAGAAACATAACCACATATGAATAGAATAAAAATGCATTAGCTACAGTTACATGACACATGCTGAGGTCTCTTGATTTGAAAACAAAAACCTGTAGATCAAAATTCCATATTCAACATATTTTCATAGATGTGGGAGCCCACAATCCCGAGGGATTGCTATCCCTGTACTCGCCCCCTAAGTAAACCAATTGTACTAGTATATTATGCCAAAAACCTACCGTGTGGCCCGTTAAATATCCATTAAAATTAACTGAATTAAAATACTTCCATATCTTTGGCGAAAGATGGTTTGATTAGTCAATAAATACCGACGTTATGCTAAAGCACTAGGAAATGCATTCAATAAAACCTATCCTCTAGCCGGCCCTCTTTACTAATCTCGAATGAATTTATATATTGAGCCATATTTTGTGACTAAATTGCTTAGTTTAGTTCCTTACATACATAATAGCACCACGACCACGACACTATATTAATATACTAAGTAGTGAAGCGCGCTTCTACGTTTTATGGACTTAAAATACATAGGTACCTATACTTCGCTACTACTTGAAAATATTCTATAACACCTGCCTTGCCTATAAGGTGTGAAAAAATCAACTGCAAATATTTTATAGATAAACCAGGCCATGAAACTGAAGAACTTTCCCCAAGGAAAATACTTAGGTACGTCGAAATATAAAAAAAAATTTGGTCTTCCTATACAAATTGACTATGTCGGCTGGTACATTATGTATGGGAGGTCCAATTTTTTTTAAATATTTAGTATTATGGACTGATTCACCCCTTAAAATATTTGCAGTTGATTTTTTTTACATCCTGTATACTTCTCGGCTTCTAGTTACTAGTCCCTTAGTGTGGATACAATAATTATAAAATGTCTTCTGCGATAACTAAGAGCAACAGATATGTACTGACTACTGACCACTAATCTAAAGAAATGCGTACAATTATCCTGGAACTTTCATCCTTAACATTATCTATCAAAAAGCCGACACTAGTTTTTTAAATTGCCAATAAAGTCTCTAACTACATCTCGTACCTTTTGTGACGCCGATTTGAATGCACACATTTCTTTTTCTTTAGAGTCAATCAGTTGTGGTTTTTTGTCAAGCAATGCAAGAGCATTTCCATACGAGGTGACTTTACCTATACAGTAAAAGCATAAATTTCATTATAATGGGTGTTTTTCGAAGAAACGAATCCGAAAAGTACGGCTATGACTGAAGAATCCTAAATACATACCTACAGGATGAAAAAAAAATAACTGCAACTATATTAAGGGGTGAACCAGCCCATGAAACTGAACAACTTTCGCCAAGAAGCATAGATGGAAAATTGAAAAGAAATTGGGCTTCCCATACAAAAGGTACCAATGTAATGCAAACCGAGTATAGTAACTTATATGGAACTATTTTTTTTTAGTTTTGTACCTATGCTATGTTCCTCGGGAAAGTTGCTCAGTCTCATGGGCTGGTTCATCCCTTACAATATTTGCAGATAATTTTATTACATCCTGTATAGCTACTCGCCTAAGACTTAAGTCAGAATGACCATCAAAAAGACAATTAGTCCTGCAAAGACACAGGAGGCGGCGCCAAATTTCGGACCAGTTTCTTTAAATATACACCCACTAATTCAACTAACTACGTACAGACTTTGTCCTACAAAATAATACCCACCAATGAATGTCAATAGGCGCGTCCACACCAAGCGAGGCTACTCACTGCCTCACTGCCTCGCGCGGCAAATGACCAAAAAATTACGTGGCTCACCCGAGGCAACGCACGCTCGCCTAATGCGCGCGAGCCGAGCCAAAATGAACGCGCCTCAGAAGTTTGCCTATAATTTATTAGGCGACCAAATTGGGCCGAACTTGGCTCGCCTGCGCACGAGCGTATGCCGCGCAAGGCAGTGAGGCAGCGGGCAGCCTCGGCTGGTGTGGACGCACCTAATGAAAGTCAATGGAAAAGACTTATGCTATTAAACCTTAACCTAACAGTTATACGGAATCCGTATATAAAGGTCGCTTAGATTGCGTCCTCATGATGATATGGCTAAGTTCGTGGTCGTACATAGCCTTGAGGAAGTGGAAGATTCTTAGTATAGGCATAGGAACATATTGTGGGTGTTTCTTACTGTAGAGGTTAAGGTATACGGCTAACGCGACCAGCATTCCGGACCACACGTATCTGTGAAGAAAGATGATACTTTAGTTAATCACCTACTTTGATTTCAGATACAAGCAGATGTATTAAAAAATAACAAACAAAACCCGACTGCGGCAATGGCCATATTATATTTGACCTTTGCCGCAGTCGATGAATTTTCTTGTCCACATACATACATACATTATTATATTTATTTATTATTTTACCCGACTTGCTCAAAAGGACGGTTATGTTTTTTTTAGAGGGAACCCGAATTGGCAACATTAGTGTTGACATCCTGCTCATATGACACTGAATATGATAGAAAGGCAAATAACAGTTTTACTACCTTGAAGCTATGGCACACATTTAAATTAACACCCTATATAATGAAATTTCAACTTACTGGAATGTAAAAGGCTTCGTGAACAGCAAGAACGAGAAACATATAGACAGTGCCTTCCTCATGGTGGTGACGGTGACGGCCACAGTCGCGCCACTGATCCGCACCAGGGTAAGCACTGCTTGCAGGCCCATGTACGAGGTTATACTCATCATCAGTATGCGAGAGTACATCGTTAGTGGGGCCTGGAAAGGAAATTAAGGTTTTCGTGTTTAATAACTTCGTAAATAGGCGCGTCCATTCTGCTCGAAGCTGCTCGGGGGTGCATGAAAGGAGCCTCCCCGCGGCGCACCCTGGAAACAGCTAGACTCGGTAACGCAGAGTCTAGGCTGGGCAATCCTATTCACCACAATGGTCCTAATACCTTCGTGTAACAGGCAACCCGATTGCTCATCTAGTACACATTCTCTAAACGGCTCTTTTCAGAGCCAAAATGTCCAAGACCGCGGTCTTTCCCACCCAGCTTTAATAGTCACATCAATAAACATTGAGGGTTTCTCCCAAGATAAAGCGCACATCTTATCGTCATTCTGTAAAAACACAAAGTGCGATATACTTTGTATCCAAGAAACACACCGGGATATAAATCAGATAAGACCTCAAGTTCCAGGAATGTCACTCATTTCCGAAATGCCACACGCCAAACATGGAAGTGCAGTATTTGCAAACCCATCCCTTGCAATTAAGTCGGCATCCTGTAACTCTGAAAATTCCGTAGAAATAATCACGATTGATACCGGTAACTGTACTGTGACATCTATTTACAAACCTCCCAACCAGCCTTTTAAATTCACCAGCACGCCAGATTTTCACAATCATCCTACTAAAATTGTCGTTGGTGACTTCAATAGCCACAGTACGGCGTGGGGTTACGCACACTCGAACTCAGATGGAGATGCAGTAGAGGTTTGGGCAGAATCCTTTAACAGCAGAAGGTGGCGAAAGGGTTACAACACTGACTTAATTTTTGCCAGCAACAACATCAGTTCTCTGTGTGAAAAGAGTGTATGCACCCCCATACCGAACACACAACATAGACCAATAACATGCCAAGTCCGAGCAGCCGTTAAACCCACTACGGTACCCTTTGAGCGCCGTTTTAACTTCAAAAAGCCAACTGGGAAGCCTACTCAGCAGAAATTGACGCACAGATACTCAATCTTGACCCCGAGCCAATTAACTATGATCGATTTGTGGATATTGTGTGGAAGACCTCCCGTAAACACATACCCCGAGGTTGCCGAAGCCAATATATACCTGGCCTAAAACAAGACTCTGCGAAGCTGTTAACACGCTACCAGTCTCTGTTCGAAAATGACCCATTCTCAGAGGAAACCTTAGGGGTTGGTGAGGAACTGATGGGCTTGATAGGAGTTCATCGTAGAGAATCCTGGATGAACCTGGTGTCTAGTGTCGATATGACACATACATAACAGTAAAAAAGCATGGTCCACAGTAAAAAAGTTAACAGGAGACTCGCCACAGGCCGCTGATCCTGGTCAGGTGACAGCTAATCAAGTAGCTCACCAATCACTCTTGAATGGTAAGCCCCCACACCGACTGCCAGGACCCACTAAATCTGATACTGACCCAACAACCGTCACCACAGATGCCATCAGCAAACCCTTTGCCCTCCCAGAAATAATATCCGCCATAAAGTCTCTCAAATTAGGTAAAGCTGCTGGTATGGATGACATAACAACGGAACAAATGAAACAACTAGGGCCAGTGGCCGTGTCTTGGCTACTCGCCTTGTTTAACTCGTGTCTCAGTAGCTTGAAGATCCCAAAGGTTTGGAGACGAGCCAAAGTAATAGCTCTCCTGAAAGCCGGCAAATGTCCAACGGATCCGAAAAGCTATCGCCCGATTTCGTTGTTGTGTCATTCATTCAAGCTATTTGAGAGAATGCTCCTGAACCGACTCACACCGATATTAGAAAAATCCCTCATAGACGAACAAGCTGGATTCCGACCAGGCAAATCCTGCACCAGCCAGACCCTGAATCTTGTTCAACATATCGAAGATGGATACGAAACTCAAAACGTAACTGGAGTCGTATTCGTCGATCTAACAGCTGCCTACGATACAGTCAACATACGGAGGCTGCTGTTAAAAGTGTACGATACGACAAAAGATACAGGTTTCGTTGATATCCTAAGAGAAATGTTGAACAATCGACGATTTCAGGTATGCCTCAATAACACCAAAAGTAGGTGGCGGTGCCAGAAAAATGGGCTCCCGCAAGGAAGTGTGTTGGCGCCTGTATTATTCAATGCTTACACGAATGATCAGCCGAAAACCCCAAATACCAAACACTAATAAAAAAAAATCGCTAAAAGTAGCGTTGGACGCACTGGATGAGTATTACGACGCGAATGCTTTACGGCCAAATCCGTCCAAAACTCAATCCTGTGCGTTCCACCTAAGGAACCATGAGGCAAAAAGGGCACTCAATATATCGTGGCGAGGCGTCAATATAGAGCACTGTCAAAACCCGAAATACCTGGGCATCACTCTAGACAGAGCCTTAACCTTCAAGTCGCATTGCCTAAACACGAAGCAGAAAGTCGGCGCAAGGAACAACTTTTTGCGAAGATTAACCTCGTCAGCCTGGGGAGCAGCCCCTCATGTTCTTAGAACAACAGGTCTCTCGCTCTCCTTCTCGGCTGGCGAATACGCATGCCCAGTTTGGCACCGCTCTACGCACGCAAAACAGGTGGATGTGGCCTTAAACGAGACGTGCCGCATAGTGACTGGGTGCCATAGACCTACACCTCTTAACATGCTGTACCCTTTAGCAGGCATAGCTCCACCAGACGTCCGGCGAGAAGTAGCTTGTGCAGTGGAGAAACTGAAACAGGAAACTGACCCACGGCACCCACTGCACAACTACAACTACTCTATGCCTCGCGCTCGTCTCAAAAGTAGGAAAAGCTTCCTAAGGAGCACAGAAGTGACAGATAGCGACCCGCAACAGGCACGGGAAGAATTGTGGAAGACCCGATGGCCACCTCCACAAGGGTTTATAGGTCCATCAGAAAACCTGCCTCAAGGACACAAACTGCAGTGGCCAACGTGGAAATCCCTGAACCGATTGCGAACGCAAGTTGGCCGCTGCAGGGAGAACATTACAAAATGGGGGTTCACAGATAAAAACCGGATCAACTGTGACTGTGGATCCGTCCCCCAGTCAATGGCACATCTGATCTCCTGCCCTCTATTGCCAACCACGTGTACTAAGGAAGACCTGAATGAAGCTACGTAGCCAAATATTGGCAAAACAAAATTTAACCTACCATATTAGGACCAGTGACACGAAGAAGGAGAAGAAGCTGCTCGGGTGTTCGCTGCCTCGCGCGGCATACGCTCGTGCGCAGGCGAGCCAAGTTCGAACAAATTTGGACGCCTAAGAAATGAATAGGCAAACTTCTGAGGCGCGTTGATTTTGGCCGGGCCCGCCTCGGGTTTGTCACGTAATTTTTTGGTCGTTTGCCGCGCGAGGCAGTGAGGCAGAGAGCAGCCTAGCTTGGTTTGGATGTGCCTATTAAAACAACACTATTATTTTAACAATAATCCGAAATGAAGGTGAAACAACCTGAGCCTTTCGTCTTCGGTAATTCGGCACTGATCTATACATAACAATAACTATTCATTATATTTCTTCATTACATTTTCACTGCTGGGCAGATCAGGTTGACAAAGGTAAAAATATTTGAACGCATGAAATTTGTGAACCAACAAACATTTCAACCATTTTTAAAACCTTGTTTACAAAAATTACGTACCTTACTGCAGTACACAAATCCCTCGACTAACGTCCCAGTGCCTGCCAATATGACCGTTAGATAAATACTAGCGATGGCATAGGAGTAGAATACCACTTCATTGTTAGTTGCGTTGTATTGCTTCATGGCTTTCTCTTGGACATTGCCTATGATTGCGTCGCAGAGTAGAGCTAGAGATATCACTATGACTCCTATGAAGTCGAAGTTTGGTGATGTTTGGGAGTCAGCTGGAATTAATGATAAATTGATAAATGACAAGTTAACAGAAAATGTTCATGAACTGGAACATGACTACCTCAATCCCTTTAACTCTATGTTCATAAACTTTTACTACTACATTTGGTGAAATAAAAGAGGTAAGACAGGCAGGAAGTCTGCTGCAGTCATTTGTGATGTATGATTCCTCAGAATTAGTTTATTCCTTAGATTAAAGTACATATAAGCAAACTATACCGGGAGTAACGGAAAGGGTATTACAAGCCGAAAGGAGGTCAAGGTACTCATGAAACTGAACAACTTTCCCCATGGAACATGGGTCGAATTATGAAAAAAAAATTTGGACCTCCCATAGTAAATCAATTAGCTCATCGGCGATTTTGTATGGGAGGTCCAAATTTTTTTTTTTAATATTTCAACCCATGTTCCATGGGGAAAGTTGTTCAGTTTCATGAGTACCTTGACCTCCTTTCGGCTTGTTATACCCTTTCTGTTACTCCCTGTAGAGTGCGCAAAAGGCCCCGCGGCGTACTGTCAAAGAGTAAGCAGTTGCTCCCCAGATACAGATGTCAAATGTATGAGAAATGATGGAAATGATAGAGGTTCAATAGTGCGGTCACTGGCGTTTTGCTACTCACAGACAGAGAGGTAGTGTACCCTACTGCCAACAGTTCTTACTTTTTAGGCACACTCTATAGCTTGCTTTTATATACTCTAAGTTCCTTAGATTAGAGTGTTTATTCTATTACAAAGGACAATGGTCCAATTCAAAACTCTTAAGTTAAGTTATCAGAAACAAATAACAGGTGTAGATCTTTGACCACTTTGTTTCCTAATTTTAAAAATGTTACCAGGCCAATGGTCTGAAACATTATGAACATTAAACTTACCTAATGTGAACATGGTCAACCCAATGCACATGACTATCGCAGCCATGTAGTCTATGAATCCGTATCTTTTCCCCAGGATAATGATGCTGCCGATCATCACAGGAATGAGCTTGCAACTCTTGAAGATGAGCTGCGTCGGGTAGTTCAGGTAGCTCAGCGCCATGTTGGAGAAACTCATTGTGCCTAATGTCAGGGCTGCTAGTAGTGCATAAGTTAGTAATGGAACTCTGAAAATTTTAACATTTGCAGTACTTATTATAACATACAATACATAATTTCGACAGGGTATATCTTAGCTATTACTTTCGCATTCCTTGCTAAAAAAGAAAAGAAGTGGGAAACTTAGACTATTCATTTGATATAGAATAATACAAAGGCCTAAAAAGGTCCTGTAAGAATGAAGAATAATTTATGCATGATTTATATCTAAGGAGATTATAACATAGGTCTAGTTTGGTATTTCATAAACTGAATTTATACTCACTTTCTCACAATTTTAATTCTAATCAGCGATTCAAGATAAGCAAACCCCATGGTAATAAAAAATTGAATTAAAGTTATATACAAAGTGTATGGTTTTGTTTCCTTATTGGAAAACACTAGCTCTAGAAAATATCCATAGGCTAGATAGAATACAAACACAAAAACTGTGCATGTTATGAATTGAGTAACATTGCTGTAGGGAGTCAGATTGATACATAGTATATTTATGTCAGATCTCTGCGAGTCTTTAAGAGCTGAGTATTTGGGGTTATCAATGCTTATCACAGTGTCCTTTGGTCCAATCATGGTGATGGAGTGCAGTTGAGCACTGGATTGAGCTGATAAAGTCTTCAAGGTGTTACATAGCTACTGCAAAAAAGAAAACAAACAATACAATTAGTAGTCTGCGACAGAATGTAGAGCTGCTAAAAATTTAATTTTACTAGTTATATTAATTGTTAGTATTAAACAAAAGTTTACTCTACAGAGTTTTAATAAAATACACAAAACTATAATGAACTAGAATGTGATATCTAAGAGTAGGTAGAGTTCAGATTGAAATACATGTTAACTATATTTTCGATAGTAAAATTAATGTGCTAACCAGATACTGCTAACATTAATTAAAAGTTTTATAGTTTTCCACTGATTACCGTTGATAATTACCTGAATTTATTGAAAAATCGGTTTCAAAAGTATTTTTGAAGACACGTATTTACACAGGTAAATACAGCTTTATTTGTACAATAAAAGAATAGTCTTTGTAAACAGCTACTACACAGCCACCATTCTATGATAAACTGTTATGATCTGCTTCTCTTACTAGTGTCTGTGTAGAAACAAAATATCTACGTGATTACCGCTGTTTCCAAGAATACATAAACGGAAATGTCACCTTTGACATTTGAATTTCCGAACGAAAGCGTGTGATGGTCTTTTTTGCACAATAGAGGCTTCTAACGCTATGAGATAGACAATACGAAAAAATGGAAGTGTCTATATAGCGGGGCGCCCCGCTCGATAGTCATTTAGGCTATTCACCGGGGCGCTCCGCTGTATAGCGCTTTGTCTATGGATAGCCTATTGAGCGGGGCGCCCTGCTAAATAGCGCTTTGTCTGTGGTTTGGCTATTGACCGGGGCGCCGCCGCTCCGCCGTTATTTCGACTTGTATGTAGGTATCATGGTAGGTTAAGTACAGGGCAAGTGTACCCACTTTGATTTGATTTAGTAAATCTATGTTTGTTTGACCTCGCTCGTATAATATACCTACTGTCTAACTAGAAAAAAAAGACGCCAGTAGTCCATACTAATCCTTTCTCATCCATCCTCATCACTTTCTCACCCATCGCCATGACTTCCTCACGCATCTTCATCCCTTTCTCACCCCTCCTTATCACTTCCTCGTTGATCTTCATCACTTCCTCACCCATCCTCGCCCATCCTCCTCATCACTTCCTCACCCATTCTCATCACTTCCTCACCTACCCTCATCACTTCCTCACCCATACTCACCCATCCGCATCACTTCCTCACCAATCCTCATCCATCCTCTTCACTTCCTCACTAATCCTCATCACTTCTTCACCCATCTACATCACTTCCTCACTAATCCTCATCACTTCCTCACCCATCTTCATCACTTCCTCATTCATTCTCATCACTTCCTCACCCATGCTCAACACTTCCTCAACCATCCTCGCCCATCCTCATCACTTCATCACCCATCCTCATCACTTCCTCACCCAACCTCGCTCATTCTCATCACTTCCTCACCAATCCTCATCCATCCTCATCAGGATGGGTGAGGAAGTGATGAGGTTGGGTGAGGATGGGCGAGCAAGTGATGAGGATGAGCGAGGATGGGTGAGGAAGTGATAAGGATGGGTGAGGAAATGATGAGGATGGCCGAGGAAGTGATGATGATGAGTGAGGATAGGTGAGAAAGTGATGAGGACGGGTGAGGAAATGATGAGGATGAGTGAGGATGGGTGAGGAAGTAATGAGGATGGGTGAGGAAGTAATGAGGATGGATGAGAAAGGATTAGTATGGACTACTGGCGTCTTTTTTTTCTAGTTCGACAGTAGGTATATTATACGAGCGAGGTCAAACAAAACCAGATTTACTAAATCAAATCAAAGTGGGTACACTTGCCCTGCACTTAATCTACCATGATACCTACATACAAGTCGAAATAACGGCGGAGCGGCGCCCCGGTCAATAGCCAAACCACAGACAAAGCGCTATTTAGCAGGGCGCCCCGCTCAATAGCCTATCTATAGACATAGCGCTATTCAGCAGGGCGCCCCGGTGAATAGCCTTAATGACTATCGAGCGGGGCGCCCCGCTATATAGACACTTCCCGAAAAAATATTTTTCTTTGTCTCTTTTTAACGTAGATATCACGCCTAAGCACATCGACATATGTTGGGGTGACCAGAAAGCGATTAGATAATGAATTTATTAAATTTTGTGAGATATTGGTTCACGATTTCGTCTTATAATTTCGACTGTGGTGAACATGAGTGTTTATCTTAATTAATACTTTAATTAAAGCACTAAAGATACTAAAGCACTTCAGTGTTGGAAACTTGTATATCTAATTTAGTTGACCAAGTCCGACCGATAATGTATTTTTCCGAAAAAACGTAGTTTTTTTGTGATCACTTATGGTCACACTGTTTCATGTGGTTAGCAAACAAAGTGGAATTTACTGATCCGTATTTTACTTAGATTTCCCCTGTATTTTGTGTTTTCTGATTCATTTTACTGATTGTGGTGCGTGTCATTTAAAATAGTATCTCAAGCAAACAAATTTAAGTGATTTCCGTCGCGTATGAAGCAGTACAATCGTTAACTTTCGCAGGTCGAAAAGCAGTCAAACTGGATCGAAAGGGTCAAGAATGATGGATTCGGACTCGTCCGGAGCGGACTTCTGCCGGTTCTGTCGGTCGGAGGCGACGTCCGACAGGCCGCTGTTCCACCCTTGCATCTGCACGGGATCGATAAAATGGATCCATCAGGAGTGCTTGGTGCAATGGATGAGATACTCGCGCAAGGAGATTTGCGAGTTGTGCGGGCACCGCTTCTCGTTCATGCCGATCTACTCGCCGGACATGCCGCGGCGGCTGCCGATCCGCGACGTGGTGGGCGGGCTGGTGACGTCGGTGGCGTCGGCGGTGCGCGACTGGCTGCACTACACGCTGGTGGCGCTGGCGTGGCTCGGAATCGTGCCGCTCACCGCCTGCCGCACCTACCGCTGCCTGTTCTCCGGCTCCCTCGACCCGGTCATCTCGCTGCCGTTCGACATCATCTCTGCTGAGAGCCTTGCTAAAGATGTATTCTCGGGCTGTTTTGTTGTGACTTGCACCCTGTTCTCGTTCATTGGGCTCGTCTGGTTGCGAGAGCAGATCATGCATGGCGGAGGACCAGATTGGATGGAACGAGAGAACTTGCCGGTCCCGGCTGCTGAGGACATGCCGCTGCCTGACAATAATAACGACCGAGTGAATGAAGGTGTTGTCAATGATGGGGTAGCAGCAGATGAGGCAAATGGGGAGGGAGCTGAAGACCCATTAGTTGGAGATGAGGCTAACTGGAATCCAATGGAATGGGACCGTGCGGCTGCAGAGGAATTAACTTGGGCTCGATTGCTGGGTTTGGATGGGTCGATGGTGTTTCTAGAGCATGTTTTCTGGGTGGTGTCACTGAACACACTTTTCATAGTAGTGTTTGCATTCTGCCCGTACCACATTGGCCGGCTGGGGGCTGCATTGGCGGGGCTCAATGCAGAAGGACCATTCGCCGGTCCACTGACTGCATTATCTGGCTATGTGCTGGTTGGAGCTATCTTGGCGGTGCTGCATGGAATAGCATCATTGCTGAGGCTCAGAAGTGCCAAGAAGGCTTTGGGATTCTGCTATGTTGTTGTTAAAGTGGCCCTTCTATCAGTTGTTGAGGTGAGTCTATTGTATATCTATTTCTTTTCATTTCTTTTTACCATGATAATGAACAGTATTTCTTTTTACACTGCCTATAACTACAACAGTATTGTCTTTTATATATGAATGTATAATTTACTACAGTATATAATAGCTGGAGTATGGCAATACCCTCCAATATGGGGGAGGCCCATGTCCAGCAGTGGACTGTTGTGGCTGTAAGAGAAATATAATACATACATACATACATAAATCACGCCTTTATCCCTTGCGGGGTAGGCAGAGCGTCAATACCCGTAAAATACGGTCGTTGTCGCCACGTCTGACAAATATTTGAGGGCCGTCTTAGCTATTGTCGTGTATCACTATAGTGACAGGTTGTCAGCCTGTCGCCTAAAATTGTAATACACATCAAACCCTCGAGTCCCTTAGTCGCCTCTTACGACACCCACAGGAAAGAAATGGGGTGATGCTATTCTAAGCCGGCATCACGCAGCTGAAAGCAGAAATATAATAGCTACACATATTTCAGTATTTTTATAATTTAGCCTTGAACTTGATACTGTTCTGTCCCTTCTATTTCTTCAAGTGTGTTTATATTTTCCAAACCTTGGGGAAAATAGGTGTGATTATTTGCAGGCTCCTGTGCATAAATGGTTAAGTTTCAGCATCTAGTTTCCAAGATATTCTCATTTTTGAGAAAAGTTGACTTTTTTGGATTTATAATTTTGTAGGTCTGTAGGTCTGAAAGTTTCAGGAAATACATTGGTTTTATAGTTAGTATGATAGAGGGACTCTTTTAGAGTTCAAAACTAATCTTAACTCAATACTCTACTGATGGACCCTTTTTGTGCTGGAGCCCACACTTAAACTAAAGCAAAACAGTATTATAAAAAGTCCCTATTATGTTTTATTGTTTTCACATTTCATTAAGCAATTGATTAGTATTCAACATTTACAAAGGGTAATGTATGCAAAATTGCAAATATGTGCAATTAACCTGCAAGAACTCAGTGAACCATAAAAAGTAGTGTACTTATGATGTTTGCAACTACAAATACACTACTTTCTTAGTACCTAAGGGGTGTTACACCATTATACTAGCATTTTGAGCAAAGTACATAAATGAACATTATTATTTAGTCCTTCTGCGTACAAGGCAGGGTTTTATAGAGCCCCAAGCAACAAACTTTTTGAATTACCAAATCAACTTGTTTACATCCTGTAATTGTCTCATGATTTATTTTCAATTTTATCACATACTTTTTATAAAAATATAAACATTGTTTTATAAAACATCATAACTATATGTGTGTACAACTTTTCATCAGAATTGAAGTTTGAATTTGTGGTCTAGAAAACCAAGAGAAAACCCCATCTTTTATAGCAGGTTTACAATTTTGACCTTTTATGTGGAGAATTAAAAAATTACATGTTTAATATGAATGCTGGTGTTGATTGTTTATAAAATGTTATCTTGCAGTTCCATTGCACAAGGTTAGCTGATAGATAAAGAAGTAGATGTAAAAAACAGTTTTTATAATTTTAGTTTAATCAGTGGTCTATAATGAAATAAATATATTTTGTTATTTATGTTTTTTATCATACTATCAACCTGACTTCACAAAAAAAACTTACTGTTATATAAAGTTATGAAATCTTCACAGAACTGTTCCTGCTACTAAAATAGCAACAAACTATGGCAATATAATTATCTTCCATTCTGATTCATTAAATTAAGGTTCAGATGTAACTTTGCCCTTTCCACACATACCTAATTCACGCCTTTATCCCTTTGCGGGGTAGGCAGAGCGTTGACGACCATAGAAAAGTCGCTTCCGCGGTTTCGCCACATCTGACAAATATTTGAGGGCGTTTTCGGAAAAATCAGTAATAAATAATAGTATCGCTATACTCGTAGTGACAGGTTTAATCAGTCTGTCGCCTAAAATTGTAATATACATGAAACTCTCAAGTCCCTTAGTCGCATCTTACGACGTGGGAATGAAATGAAGTGATACTATTCTAGGCCGGCATCACACGGCACAGGACATATCAACTACTTTTTATCAGGTTTCACAAACATTTAGTTAGATGTTACATACATACATCACGCCTATATCCCTTGCGTTGCGGGATAGGCAGAGCGTATACAGCTGTAAAAATTGCCATTTACACCAAGTCTGACAAAAGTTTGAGAGTAGGTAGTAGTAATAGTAGTACTTAGTAGAGTAGTGGCAGGTTGTCAGCCTGTCGCCTAAAAATGCAATACGCATCAAATCTCAAACCTCTTAGTCGCTTCTTACGATACCCGTAGTAAAAATATGGGGTGATACTATTTTAAGTCGGCACCCAACAACTTGAAGTATTTTGATGTTTCAATTTTTATTCATCTTCTTTACAGATCGGCGTGATTCCTCTCGTTTGCGGTTGGTGGCTGGACCTCTGCTCGCTGTCCATGTTCGACGCGACGCTCAAAGATCGCGAGGCCAGCCTCCAAGCCGCTCCCTGGACCCTCATGTTCATACACTGGCTGGTCGGAATGGTCTACGTGTACTACTTTGCTTCGTTCATTCTGTTGCTAAGAGAGGTGTTGAGGCCCGGCGTGCTGTGGTTCTTGAAGAATCTCAATGATCCGGACTTTAGTCCAGTGCAGGTTGGTACAATAAGAAAAACAAAAATATAGGTACCATCATGAATAAGTTGATCTTCTATTCTCAAGCAAACTTCCGCCTCTTGGACCCTCATGTTTATACACTGGCTGGTCGGAATGGTCTACGTGTACTACTTCGCTTCGTTCATTCTGCTGCTAAGAGAGGTTCTAAGGCCCGGCGTGCTGTGGTTCTTGAAGAATCTGAATGATCCGGACTTTAGTCCAGTGCAGGTTAGTAAAATAAGATACATATCATTTAGGTAACATGAATATGCTGAGCTTCTATTCTTAAGCATTCTTCAGTCTCCTGGACCCTCATGTTCATCCACTGGCTGGTCGGAATGGTCTATGTGTACTACTTCGTTTCGTTCATTCTGTTGCTAAGAGAGGTGTTGAGGCCCGGAGTGCTGTGGTTCTTGAAGAATCTCAATGACCCGGACTTTAGTCCAGTGCAGGTTCGTTATATACTACCATGTTAGAGGTAAAAGCATAAAAGATAAGTGTACAAAAACATTTCATCTTTCATGCAGAAATCTAAATTATGCAATGCGGTTAACTTTTACGCAAACGTCGTCAAGGAGATTAGTATTCATGCATTGCAATGTATTTAATTATAATTACATAACATTTATTTCAACAGATTATTATTTCAGGCAAAGGCGAATCCTCTTTCTTACCTACCCCGAAAGCCTTTCATTTGTGGCACACATAACAAATATCTGGCTTTTATAACTAGGAACTTAAGTGCGGATACGAAAGCGCATGCCAAAAGATTTATAATTTTTTCAAAAAACATAAACCTGCCTAGGAAGATAAATGAAGATACAAAAGCGTCTGGCAAAATATTTATAAATTTAAAAAAAAAATCAAGAATTTGGCTTTTATAACTAGGAACATATTTGAAGATGCAAAAGTGTCTGGCAAAAGCTATATAATTTTGGAAGTGTCTATTACGTCCTCTAGTGGTATTTTAGAAAATCTCTAAATGACCGCTGTTGGCAAATTACGATTAAATTATCTATTATACCTCTAGTGATATTTTAGTAAAACGTCCTAGCGTATCGACAGCGGCAAATATGAAAGCTAAAAATCGAATCTGCCGCTAAAGGTAATAGTGTTAGAGTATAAATACATTTCGAATGTGGGCTAATGATGATGATGATATTTTTCGGGGTATGAAGGAGGAGTTGGAGTATAGCCTTTGGGGCCCTACGAATGAAACGTCAAGTAAAAAGGAAAAAAATACTTGAATATTAAAGATTTGGAATAAATGTTACTTTTGTAACTTCAAAATTATAGGATGTAAAATTTATTTTGTCGAATTTCGTGTCTATTTCATTTTATATCGTGTAGATAAGCCTAAAACAAACACTTTTTGTCCTATGCAATTTTGGGCTAGGACTCGTCTAGGCCGTGATCTAGGTCCTTGAAGTTCTTGCTCAATCGAAAATTTTCTAAGTCTTTTCCTGTAGCTTTTTACTGTGGGTTCGGACTTGGAAAAATCACGGGGTATCGTGCGGGATTCACGGGGATACATGCGGGATTCATGCAGGATACATGGGAATTCGTGCGGGGTTCATAGAGATTCATGAGGGTTCATGTGGGATTCGTAGGAAAACCTTCTTCGCAACTCCTCGTTCACCCTATCAACATATAAACATCAAAGAAACGCAATACTTCGACTACTCGGTGTCGGTATTATAGCTATATTCACTACGAAGCCGCTGTCGGTAAAGTAGCTGTATTTAATGCGTTGTCGCTAGCCGTAGACTAGCAAAACCTAAAGCAAAACAAGTGCTATTTTACCGACAGCGGTCGTTTAGTCCGCTTTTCTAACGTACCACTAGCGGCATACATACTAGACACTTCCTATAAATTTTTCCCTTATTTTTTCTATTGATTAATGACATATGTTTTTGTCTACAGGAAATGATCCACCTGTCGGTGTGGTCGCATATCAGACGACTGGTGGTGTCGGCCGTGATCTTTGGTACCGCGGTGCTGTTTATGCTGTGGCTGCCGATTCGCGTCATTAAATTTGTTCTCCCAGGTAAAAATGTTATACAAATAAAATTGTAACCCTTTTTCTTATATCATCTTCCTGTCGTTATCCCAAATCAGTTGGGGTTGGCTCAACATGTTTCGTGAGAATACAAAATCATGTAGCAAAAGGACTTGGCTAAGTTTTATGTCCGGCCGCCTGCCTGACGGCAACCCTCTTTGGGAATGCTACTGTAGGTGGTATCACCGTCGTCACCGACCGACCGTCAATCCCATGCGGTCATGCGGTTGACCATAGTCGCCTGATATTCAGCCGAGGTCAAAAATTACATGTCGTCTTTCTTAGCCGCTACCACATGGAACTCTTACTTTTACTTATCCTTTGAAATACTACGCGGAAAATAAATTTTTTTGAATGTTATTTTTTTAAATATAATTCTTACACATTTTTTTAATTTCTCAGGCTTCCTGCCGTACGCCGTGGCTGTACATACTGAGGCGCCGGTCAATGAACTCAGCTTGGAACTGCTTCTGCTACAAGTAAGTTACATATTAGTTGGATACTTAGATAAAGCAATAAACAAATGCCTTAGAAGACTGCCATGTATGGGAGACCCGTACAAAACCGTATACCTGGGTAAAACCGTATACCACTGTTATCTCCGAATTCGTTTTGAATTTTGCGCGCGCGCGCCATTTGAAAGCAGCTACCAAATAGGATCAATCCGTCAACAAACACTTGTTGATGCATGTCCACGCGTTAATGAGTTATCGAAAAAAAAAATGATTTGAAGGTGCTCCGATCTAATTTTTGCGTTTACAAATATGCGTTCACTGTATAAAATAAGAGAGTAGTAGGTAAGTACCAAATTGGTTACGTATTTCTGTGTGCATTTACTGTATAACCATAGGGTTTATGCCGGCAAATCAAACTTGTGTATGTAGTGAAGATTCAATGTTTGTGTATTGGGACCTGGGGCAAAACCGTATGGGGTAAAACCGGCCGGGTTGATTTGTATACGATTTACAAAGAAAAAATGCAAAACGCTATTGAAAGTGTGGTTGGTGGTGAATTCGGGTATTAAAAAGCGTCACAAAGTTATGTCATATTGAAATCGATGCTGCAAGACCGGGTGAATAAATTTAGATCATATTGTAATCTGGTTGCAGCTACCAGCAAAGGATTGGGAGGTATGCGGTTTTGTCCACCCCCTGGGGTAAAACCGGAAATTTTTGAGTTTTTGTTTGAGACTGATTGTTACGTTCCTTATTGATTTTAATAGTTAATGACCAGTGCAATGTGTACTGGGTTATTTGCTTTAATAAAGGTTACTAAATGATAACCCAATGTTTATTATTTGCTGAGCTACATAAGTTTTCCGTTAAATATACGGTTTTGCCCCGGTCTCCCCTAATTATACTTTTGGGGTACTGATTTTTCGTGGGGTTTAAGACGTTTCTTCTTCAGAAAAACAAGATACACAAACATTCATTTGATTTAGTCTACACAAAATTAAAGCCATGTCAAAAAGTTTATGAGGAGTAAGCTGCCCCTGTGTTCTAATGTGGCATGTATATTCTTCTGATTTCACAAAATATTAACATAAAAGTGTTGTTTGATATGGGGGGCATAGGTATCTGTTGCACGCTGAGGTGTGTAAACCCCCGGTGTAAAAAGTGTTGTTCGGTATAAAAGTGTTGTTTGATATTATCATCATCTTCCTGCCCTTATTCCAATTACTTGGGGTCGGCGCAACACGTTTTGTTGAACACAAAATCGTGTCGCAAAGGATTTGGCTTAATTTTACGACCGGCCGCTTACCTCCGTTTCTTGGGAAACATGCTGGGTGGATTAACCGCTACCATACGGTTGGCCCTGGCTGTTTGGGTCGGGTTTATCCCTCAGTCGCTTCTTACGACCTCCACGGGAAGAGAGGGGGTGGTGTTATTCTACTCTGCCGGCACAACACTGCTAAAGTGTTGTTTCAAATATTAAACATAAGATAATACAAAAAGAAAACTTGTTTTCCCAGGTGATCCTGCCAGCACTGCTCGAGCAGTCGCACACGCGCACGTGGCTGAAGGCGGGCGTGCGGTGGTGGTGCGTGATGGCGGCCGGGGCGCTGGGCCTGCGCTCCTACCTGCTCGGGGAGTCACGCCAGGACAGGGCTCCGCACCCGCCCGTGCCGCACCCGCACCAGCTCGCCATAGCGCACCAGGTGAGCGAGCGAACCTTGGAGTATACATAGTCACACACCCGCACGCGGCTGAAGGCGGGCGTGCGGTGGTGGTGCGTGATGGCGGCCGGAGCGCTGGGCCTGCGCTCGTACCTGCTCGGGGAGTCGCGCCAGGACAGGGCTCCGCACCCGCCCGTGCCGCACCCGCACCAGCTCGCCATAGCGCACCAGGTGAGCGAGCGAACAGACCCGACCGATCTCTCTGATAGACGTTTCAGAGTCTCAGAATTAGTTCGATGATGTGTCGTTTACTTTTCCAGGCGCTGATGCGTCGCGACGGTCCGGCGGGGTTCGAGCCGTACGTGCGCGTGGCGTGGTTCCCCGCGCGCCTCGTCGCGCTGCTCGTGCTCGTCGCCGCGTCACTGGTCGCCGCCAGCGCGCTCACACTGGTAAACATACAGAAAAAAGCACGACCATACTGAGGTTGAGAGCTTGGGTATGTGTGTGAAACCCCCTTCGGGGGCATGGGTATGTGTGGCACGCTGCGGTGTGTAAGCCCCCTTCGGGGGCATAGGTATGTGTGGCACGCTGCGGTGTGTAAGTTGGGTAAGTGTGGCACGCTGCGGTGTGTAAGCCCCCTTCGGGAGCATAGGTATGTGTAGCACGCTGCGGTGTGTAAGCCCCCTTCGGGAGCATAGGTATGTGTAGCACGCTGCGGTGTGTAAGCCCCCTTCGGGAGCATAGGTATGTGTAGCACGCTGCGGTGTGTAAGTTGGGTAAGTGTGGCACGCTGAGTTGTGTAAGCTGGGTAAGTGTGGCACGCTGCGGTGTGTAAGTTGGGTAAGTGTGGCACGCTGAGTTGTGTAAGCTGGGTAAGTGTGGCACGCTGCGGTGTGTAAGTTGGGTAAGTGTGGCACGCTGCGGTGTGTAAGTTGGGTAAGTGTGGCACGCTGCGGTGTGTAAGTTGGGTAAGTGTGGCACGCTGAGGTGTGTAAGCCCCCTTCGGGGGCATAGGTATGTGTGGCACGCTGCGGTGTGTAAGCCCCCTTCGGGGGCATAGGTATGTGTGGCACGCTGCGGTGTGTAAGTTGGGTAAGTATGGCACGCTGCGGTGTGTAAGCTGGGTAAGTGTGGCACGCTGAGGTGTGTAAGTTGGGTAAGTGTGGCACGCTGCGGTGTGTAAGTTGGGTAAGTGTGGCACGCTGCGGTGTGTAAGTTGGGTAAGTGTGGCACGCTGAGGTGTGTAAGTTGGGTAAGTGTGGCACGCTGCGGTGTGTAAGTTGGGTAAGTGTGGCACGCTGAGGTGTGTAAGCTGGGTAAGTGTGGCACGCTGAGGTGTGTAAGTTGGGTAAGTGTGGCACGCTGCGGTGTGTAAGTTGGGTAAGTGTGGCACGCTGAGGTGTGTAAGCTGGGTAAGTGTGGCACGCTGAGGTGTGTAAGTTGGGTAAGTGTGGCACGCTGAGGTGTGTAAGCTGGGTAAGTGTGGCACGCTGCGGTTTGTAAGCTGGGTAAGTGTGGCACGCTGCGGTGTGTAAGTTGGGTAAGTGTGGCACGCTGCGGTGTGTAAGTTGGGTAAGTGTGGCACGCTGAGGTGTGTAAGCTGGGTAAGTGTGGCACGCTGCGGTGTGTAAGTTGGGTAAGTGTGGCACGCTGCGGTGTGTAAGTTGGGTAAGTGTGGCACGCTGAGGTGTGTGGCTGGGTAAGTGTGGCACGCTGAGGTGTGTAAGTTGGGTAAGTGTGGCACGCTGAGGTGTGTAAGCTGGGTAAGTGTGGCACGCTGAGGTGTGTAAGCTGGGTAAGTGTGGCACGCTGAGGTGTGTAAGCTGGGTAAGTGTGGCACGCTGAGGTGTGTAAGCTGGGTAAGTGTGGCACGCTGAGGTGTGTAAGCTGGGTAAGTGTGGCACGCTGAGGTGTGTAAGCTGGGTAAGTGTGGCACGCTGAGGTGTGTAAGCTGGGTAAGTGTGGCACGCTGAGGTGTGTAAGCTGGGTAAGTGTGGCACGCTGAGGTGTGTAAGCTGGGTAAGTGTGGCACGCTGCGGTGTGTAAGCCCCCTTCGGAGATATGGGTATGTGTGGCACGCTAAGGTGTGTGTAAGCACCCTTCGAGGGCAAGTATACGTGTGTGTGTGGTACGTTGATTTGTATGTACATATGACCGTTTGACCGAAATCATGAATTACAAAAAACCATGTGTTTCTTACCAAGTGTGATGTTATGTTTGCAGGTGATCCCAGTGGCCATCGGTCGCAAGGTGATGGCGCTGTGGCTGCCCAAGGCCTCGGAGGGCGTGCACGAGTTGTACACGGCTGCTTGCGGTGAGTGCACGCATTACAGGTGATCCCAGTACAGACATCGGTCGCAAGGTGATGGCGCTGTGGCTGCCCAAGGCCTCGGAGGGCGTGCACGAGTTGTACACGGCTGCTTGCGGTGAGTGCACGCATTACAGGTGATCCCAGTAGCCATCGGGCGCAAGGTGATGGCGCTGTGGCTGCCCAAGGCCTCGGAGGGCGTGCACGAGTTGTACACGGCTGCTTGCGGTGAGTGCACGCATTACAGGTGATCCCAGTACAGACATCGGGCGCAAGGTGATGGCGCTGTGGCTGCCCAAGGCCTCGGAGGGCGTGCACGAGTTGTACACGGCTGCTTGCGGTGAGTACAGAAATCTTTACACTTGCCAATTCCTAAAAGCGTGATTTTGTATCTGTATTTTTTGTGGCGCAGCATTATTTCAGTTTCTCTATTGAAAAGAAAGAAGAAAATTAAAGAGTTCAGTTCTTTATCCTCTCCTCTGTGGCGCCATTTTTTATAGGTAGGCCTTGTCTGTGGCAAAGTCCCATATGGGACTTTGCCACAGACGAGCGATTATTGATTTTGATTGATGATTTTTTTAGAAGGTACTTTCGCGCGTTTAAGTTTAATAAGTATCTCAGATATTTATTCCTTTATGTATGTGAGGATTTTGATCATAACATATCGTTTTCTTCCAGGCATGTACGTATGCTGGGCGGTGGGTCGCGGCGGCACGCTAGCGGCCGGTTGGGCGCGCGGCGGCCGAGGTGCGTTGTTTGCAAGACTTTATCTGTGGACGAGAGTGGCGCTACGAGCCGCTTTAGCAGCCCTAGCACTGTTAGGACTCGTTCCACTGCTGTTCGGATTATTGTTGGAGCATGTGAGTAACAGAAAACGACATATCTATATTATTATCAAACTAACCTTCGGCTGGACGCGCGGCGGTCGAGGCGCTTTATTCGCAAGATTGTATCTGTGGACAAGAGTCGCTTTACGAGCCGCTTTGGCAGCCCTAGCTCTGTTAGGGCTGGTGCCGTTATTATTCGGCTTACTACTGGAGCATGTGAGTAACAGAGATCGACATATCTCTATTATTGTCACACTAGCCGTTGTTCTCAAGGCTTTGTCTATGGACAAGAGTGGCGCAAAGAGCCGCATTGGCAGCCCTAGAATTATTAGGGCTTGTGTCACTGCTGTTTGGATTATTGTTGAAGCATGTGAGTAACAGAGAACGACACATCTCTATTATTGTCACACTAGCCAATGTTCTCAAGGCTTAATCTATGGACAAGAGTCGCGCTACGAGCCGCTTTGGCAGCCCTAGCACTGCTTGGACTCGTGCCGTTATTGTTCGGTTTATTACTGGAGCATGTAAGTTTAGCAATTTTTTGATCGAGAGCGAGTACATCTTTGTTGTTTTGGCTTCAGGTGCCTCGAAGAATGACTTTAGCAGCTCTAGTTAGCGCCGTTTCTACCTTTTACACATCTTCTGTTATTTGGTAGTGTAACGAATAATCCCGACGATTTTTCTCGAACAGTGCAATGATTTACTGTATTTTTTTATCTCAAAATTACGCGACCGTTTACTAATCTTCCCCTTTCTCCCCACAGGTCCTAGTAATCCCACTGCGGGTGCCGCTAGAACAATCCCCAGTGGTGTTCATGTGGCAAGACTGGGCTCTCGGAGTCCTATACACCAAGATAGTGTGCGCACTTACTATGATGGGCCCCGACTGGCGCATGCGTCGAGCCATCGAGCGCGCATACAGAGATGGCATACGGGAGATGGATCTCAAGTGAGTTGATACACTTTAGAACGTATTCATTTTATTTGTGTAGCAATACAAGCCAAATTTCAGCAGGCGTCACTCTAAAAGTTCACGAGGTACCCGGTAGAAGGCGCTGTGACAAAAAACACGCACTGCATAGAATCCTAAAACGCGGTATCAAAGTTTTTCCGCCACCCACCATATAAAGGACTGGGCTCTCGGAGTCCTATACACTAAGATAGTGTGCGCGCTCACAATGATGGGCCCCGACTGGCGCATGCGCAGAGCCATCGAGCGCGCATACAGAGATGGCATACGGGAGATGGATCTCAAGTAAGTAAATACTTATGTACTACTTTAATATTTTCATTTAGGTAACATTACAGGAAAAGAATCAGCATGCGTCACTCTAAAAAGTTCTCGAGGTAGTCGGTAGATGGCGCTGTAACAGAAATCGCCACTCGCTCAACATCCTAAAACGCGGTATCAAAGTTTTTCCGTCACTCACCATATAAAGGACTGGGCTCTCGGTGTATTGTACACTAAGATAGTGTGCGCGCTCACCATGATGGGTCCCGACTGGCGCATGCGCAGAGCCATCGAGCGCGCATACAGAGATGGCATTCGGGAGATGGATCTCAAGTGAGTAATAGACTTTAGTACTTACCAATATAAATTATGTAGCAATACAGGCAAAATTTTAGTAGGCGTTACTCTAAGAAGTTCACGAGGTAACTGGTAGATGGCGCTGTAACAAAAAACACGCACTGCACAGAATCCTAAAACGCGGTATCGAAGTTTTTCCGTCATTCACCATATAAAGGGCTGAGCTCTCGGAGTATTGTACACCAAGATAGTGTGCGCGCTCACCATGATGGGCCCCTACTGGCGCATGCGCAGAGCCATCGAGCGCGCATACAGAGATGGCATACGGGAGATGGATCTCAAGTAAGTAATTAATAAATAAATACACTTCATCAGTACAATGGATTCGTCTATTTAGCGATTCGGGCAACTTTTCGGCACACGTCACTCTAAGTAGTTCGCAAGACTGCCGGTAGATGGCGCTGTAACAAAACCCGCCACTTGGATAAGATCCTAAAACGCGGTATCGAAGTTTTTCCGACACGCACGTTATAAAAGACTGGGCTCTCGGAGTCCTATATACTAAGATAGTGTGCGCGCTCACCATGATGGGCCCCGAGATGCGCCTACAGAGATGGCATACGGGAGATGGATCTCAAGTGAGTAAATACTTATATTCTTTCATTTAGGTAGTAATACAGGCAACTTTTCAGCAGACGGCACTCCAAGTAGTTCGTAAGACTCCCGGTAGATGGCGCTGTAACAAAAAACACGCACTGCATAGAATCCTAAAACGCGGTATCAAAGTTTTTCCGTCCCTCTCATTATAAAGGACTGGGCTCTTGGAGTCCTATACACCAAGATAGTGTGTGCACTTACTATGATGGGCCCTGATTGGCGTATGAGGCGAGCCATCGAGCGCGCATACAGAGATGGCATTCGGGAGATGGATCTCAAGTGAGTAATATTTCAATACAATTGGCTCATCTATTTAGCGATACAGGCAACTTTTCAGCAGACGGCACTCCAAGTAGTCCGCAAGACTGCCGGTAGATGGCGCTGTAACGGAAATCGCCACTTGCTCAACATCCTAAAACGCGGTATCGAAGTTTTTCTGTCCCATACATTATAAAGGACTGGGCCCTAGGAGTATTGTACACCAAGATAGTGTGCGCGCTCACGATGATGGGCCCCGACTGGCGCATGCGCAGAGCCATCGAGCGCGCATACAGAGATGGCATACGAGAGATGGATCTCAAGTGAGTTATATCAGGAATTCTACACTACATAGCAGATATCAGATCAGATTATTACGTTTTTCGTCAGACTATTTTCACTATCACATTCAATGTGAAATATCGGGCTCGCTTCGCTTGCAATAAGTGTAAAGGTAGTATGGTATACGTTGTGGGTTCGTGACTTGCCTTTTCAACGTGAAATGTCATGCTCGCTTCGCTCGCAATATATGTGGAGCTGGTGTGGCACATTGTGGTCTCGGCACTTACTATTTTCAACGTGAAATATCGGGCTCGCTTCGCTCGCAATATATAGGGTGCAATTTTATTAGTGGCTGATCCATTCAGGGTGTGTTCTGCCCATGAAACTGAACAACTTTCCCAAAGAAACATAGGACGAAATATGAAGAAAAAATTCCATACTAAAAACAGCTAACTGCTAAAGTTGAATGACCGGACAAACGCACTTTGGCACAGTAACCTACTTATTAGGTCGCCGCCTCAAGGTCAAGGATGCGCCTGCCCCGCCCTGCCGCCCCCGTGCCCCGCCGCCTGCGCCGGCGCTACCTACAGTGCGCGCGGTCATTCACCCTAACCTGGCCGACTTCGATTTTTGTACTAATGTTCCTTTGGGAAAGTTGTTCAGTTTCATTGACAGAACACACCCTTGACGGATCCGCCACTAATAAAATTGCACCCTATATGTGGAGCTGGTGTGGCACATTGTGGTCTCGGCACTTACTATTTTCAACGTGAAATGTCGGTCACGCTTCGCTCGCAATACATGTAGACTTGGTCTAGCGCTGTGGTTCTTAACCGGTGGTTCGCGGACATATCAAAATATCAGTGACAAGAGTCGACATAACACGGGCGCGAGATACAGGGAAAACACATGCATGCGATGTAAGTGACAGAGTGGACAGTTTATACAGGGTGTTAATTTAAATGCGTGCTATTGCTTCAGGGTAGGTTAAGTATTGATAAAGGATGCCGTAAAAAATATTGCAAACAAACCCAGTTACATTTTTTTTTCTCTCATCTCAGTCGAAATTCGTTCAATCTCAAAGTTGTTTAGATGAAAGTACTTGTATGGGCACTCTCTAAACTACTTCAGTGTCAAAAATTGATTTTTCATAAAAGAACGTGACTATATCGGGAAAAAAAAAAATTAAAAATTACTGGGCTTTTTTTTCATTATTTTTTACGATATCCTTAATCGATACTTTACCTACCCTGAAGCTATGGCACACGTTTAAATTAACACCCTGTATGACAAATGGTGGCAGGCACATTAATATTAGTGGCAGGTGGCCCTGAACGACCAATATTAAAGTGCACCACGCTACACCAAATTGTACATCAACAACTGAAATGTAATATAATTGTTTCGCACAGTAAAATGCGTGTATTTCTTTTGTTGTTCCAGATTCATCCTGATAGAAGTGGCTGCGCCTATAGTCTGCTGGCTAGGCTTAGCGCTCGCGATCCCGTACGCGTTCGCGCACAGCGTCGCGCCGCTGTTCCTCCCGCACGCCGCGCAGAGGAACCTACTAGTGCGCCGGGTGTACCCCGCGTTACTACTGTGCGCCGTGCTCACTGCGCTTACAGTGTTCCAGGTTAGTATAGCGAGACCTAACTGAACCGACTACCCGACCCGAGCGACCGACCCGACCGACCCAACCGACACAACTCACCCGACCCTAGCGACCCAAGCGACCCGAACCTCAATGACCGCACAGCGTCGCGCCGCTGTTCCTCCCGCACGCCGCGCAGAGGAACCTACTAGTGCGCAGGGTTTATCCTGCCCTTTTATTATGCGCCGTGCTCACTGCGCTCACCGTGTTCCAGGTAAGTGACCGACCCGACCGACCCGACCGACGATGTGTGGGGCGCTGAGTCGTGTAAGCCCCCTTCGGGGGCATGGGTATGTGTGGCGCGCTGAGGTATATGCACATAAGTGTAGCGACAGTTACCGACCCGACCGCAGTCGACTGCCACGACCTACCTGACCGCAGTCGATCGACTAGACTGACCCGACCGCAATCGACCAGACCGACCCAACCGCAGCCGATCGACCGCAGTGTGCTTTCTGGGCCTTACGCTCGCGATCCCGTACGCGTTCGCGCACAGCGCCGCGCCGCTATTCCTACTACTCTTTCTTCCTTATTCTTACAAAAGTTTTATTGTTTCAGATCCGACAGTTCCGGAAACTATACGAGCATATAAAGAACGACAAATACCTCGTAGGCCAGCGGCTTGTAAACTACGATCACAGGCGGCACAAGCAACAGCAAAGCGTCGCGTCCAACTAGCTTACGGACGCCGTGTGAGTGTGAAAGAGATAACTATAGGTTTCCCACACCAGCAGAGCGTCGTCACTAAAAAGTAAAGGGGCGCCGTTTGAGTGCGAGCGAGATAGCTGTAGGTTTCCCAGTCAGGTCTCGCGACATAGAGGTGAGACTAGGGATGCAATGATGTATAGAAATTCGATAAATATCGATATATCGAAGAGTCATACATATTGAGATATCGATAATGGAAAATCTTAATATGTATATTGAATCAAAAAGTCCATCTAATAAATAAAAGTTGGTCAAGTTGTGTTACGGGCAACATTTACATTGTGTACAAAACAAAATTCGCTACTTGACGGGGTAGATAAATAAAATACAAAGGTTGTATGCTAAAAACTATTGTGGAAAAATACTACAGACTGCATTCATCTTTTTGTAAAATATTAAAAGTTAAAAAACACAAACATTAAATAAAAGTTATTGTTATCACCCCATACAAAATACTGAATTATGTTATCACGTCATATTTCAGTAATTTCGTACATAATATAGTTTCCAGTTGTTTATAAAAGTAGCTCATTTGACCTGTCAGTCAAGTAGCGGATTATAGTTACGAAAGGTGATCTGGTTTGGTGTGCGTGCAATCATAGGGTTTTGAGTAATTTATCAAGAATGCTTTATTTTTAAATAATTTATTCAAGTTTCATATATCTTAACTCGATATATCGATACTGACCGAAATCGATATACATCGATAGTTAAATAAATTGCATCCCTGGGTAAGACGGTGATTGAGGCAGCAGTATCCATTGCTGTACGAATTCTGTCTGTCTGTAGAAAAGTCTTAGTAAACTAAGCGTTGGATTTTAAAGTTAAATCGGAGGTTGTCGCGTCATTTTGTCAGCCAAATGTCTAGAGACTTTTAAATAAATGTTTTCTTTGTAAATGTCCGTAAATGAATCAACGAATAAATCTTTTGTTTCGAGGTAGGTGATTCAAGTGTGTGAATTTAGATCTACGTTTGTAAAACGGTAAGTAGCATCTATAATTCTTCACTAAATCGTCGTTTAAGGGGCACGCTCCACAGAATAGACGCGCGACGCGACGCACAACATGACATCTGTCAAACAAGCGATCGTCAGCCGTTTTCGATGGGACGCGAATCTAATATGTGTAGCTTTGTTTTTTCTGTTTCGTACATTTTATATGGAAACAGTTTCAAGCGTCGCGATATCGCAAGTCTCAAGTTTCCGACGATCATTTGTTTGACAGATGCCATTATACGTCTCACGTCTTACGTCTACCCTGTGGAGATTGCGCCTAAGGCTCAGCGCTCGCCTAGGGTTCAAGGACGCATTCTCTATTCAAGTTAAATTGAATTTCAAATTCAAAATGTTTAATTCAGAAAGCTTAGTTTCATAAATACATATGTTTTAAACTAGTTGCAAATAAACTCGATCACTTCTAAGAAGTAAGTCAAGATTGTCTTGCAAGTGAATAATGCAAAAATCGGAATCTTAGTAAATTGTTACTTTTGCCGACTGTCGGTTAAAGTGTCCCACAAGAAAGAAAAAGAAGACTTTATTGTGGTTATCATAGATTTGATTTTATATTGGATTCTAGCGGCCCATGAGTGGTTTCTACCGCTGCAACTCGTTTTCCTTAGAAATAAGATGTCTTCCTGGCATGTATTGTACATATAAATCTTAATCACTCTATTAAAAACCGCATCCAAATCCGCTGCATGGTTTTGGGGAGTTAGCGGTGTCCATGACAAAGAAACAGAAAATGCGATTTTATTTTATATTATGTATTGATTGTGTCTGGGTCCATTTTGGACACTAGGTTTGCGCTGACCCAAAACTTATCGATGCTAACATGGGGAATCGATATAATCTAATTTGGTGATAATGTGGACTTGTCTAGTATAAAGTCTATGGATGATAAGAACATAAATCTTTTACGAAAATGAAGCAATGGATTAACAGATTCTGTTGAATTCAGGCGTTATTTTTATAAGTAATTAGGGTTTTGTTGATTTGTTTTTGTATTCGGTAATGGTTTTAAATTATTTTGAGAAAAGGAAAAAGCTAGAGCTACCTTTTCGATTGAAGAAGTCAAAGCAACATGTTCTTCTCTCACTTTGAACAGAGTTTGGTATGTTAAACACCAAACTGTGTTGTGTGTTCTCATACATTTATTTACTGAGTAAATGCTACTGAAATAAAATTATTTCCTCTAATATTGTACGCAAAAATCTCGTCGTGGCGTTTACGAACTAACGTAACTGCTGTCAGCAGGCTTATAGGCAACGATATAAAAAACTGTGAGGATGTGGAATATCACGCCTCTCCTTAATTATTTTAATGGAAAATGTAATTAATGTTAGTAAATAAAACACTTTTTACACTACTTCCACTATTTATAATTAAAATGCTATTAAAGCGCGACGGGTTCGGTTATTTTTTATATCGCTGTCCATCTGAAACCTTCCGAAAGCAGTAACTTCAATTCGTGAAAGCCACGAAGATGTGTTCTACCGACTTGATGTATAAGACCAAAAATGTAATAATTGAAAATGTTATTTACTAAAAGACATTGAAGTGAGAATTTTGAAAAATACAAGTAGAGGCGCAAAAATTATAATATGATATGATTTTTCGATTAGTAGGAGATTTTTTAAATTAATGGGGATGTGCATTCTAAATAACATAAAATAAGATAGAAATTCATAATTTTGATTTCTGTTAATTCTTTTCTTTTCTTGATTGCGTAATAAATAAAGTACCATTTTAATTTTTAATTCCGGTCACATGCATTGTTTTATCTGTTACATGCATTTTAAAGTTAGTATTTAGACTTCCAAAATCCTGAAAAATCGTACTAAAGGTGCGGTTCCACAACACCTACTTATAATTTGCGATTTTTTTCCCAAGAAGGATAAAAGCGTTTAAAGGTGATGTCTTCTCTTTTATATTGTGCTATGGTTATTGTTGTAAATGCAACTTTTGGAAATTTTGTATTATAGTCCCCTCAAATACATTTGGATACATTTTAATCACAATGTTATAAAATGCCTATAGCACGGATAAAATTTTGTAACGGCTTGCCAAAACGCATGGTTTTTTGTAGAAATTAATTTAATCTGTCTAGATCTCTTTTTAGATGCTAGTTCTTTAAGGGTTCTGTAAGATAAAATTAAAAATTGGAATGCGGTGTTTTGGGTCATAATCGTAAAGAAAATAAAAATGGTTTATGATTTCAAAATTTCAATATACTTTATTGTAACAAAAGTGTCTTAATTTGTAGAGATTGATAGTTTTATAATACGTATAAATAATTTAATTATTTATCTTAACTGGAGCCAGAATTAGTTTATACAGGTAGAAAAATTAAAAAATGCACTTTTTCTAGGTAGGTATAAGATAAATTTTATTAGACCAAGTGGAACCCTTTCTGTTTTTGTATATTCTTCGTCCTTTTATTATCTTCCAATGTTTTATTCTGTACATCTATGTATCTTTTAATGATATGATGAACATTTTGATAAATCAATGTAAATTTTAAATGAAAATTTAGTCATTTTCTTTAGATGGTAATCAATCATACTGGTAATTTTATTTGTCTGACGTAAAAGAGACAAGTTTTGTTATTACTAAAGTTTTAAAACAGAAAGCTTTCTTTATGATAAATTGGTGTTAGAAAATGAAAATGTTTATTGATCCTTTTATTTAATTCCTTAGGCTGTATCCACGTCACGGTTCCTGCATTCATCACGTCCGTCTTGGTTACTTACGTACAGTCCAGCAAAAAAGAGTAGACAAAAAAATGAGGGCGCCACTTTGTATGAAATTTCAAAATTAAATGGCAACATTGACTATGAATGGCAACAATTTAGTATGAAAAATTTTTAGTTCCATTTTATTTAATTTCTACTCTTTTTTGCTGGACTGTATTAATAAAAAAACAAAAATCTACGCAAGCTCGTGTACCTGACGCTGATTGTTCTTTTTGTCACGCGTGCTGCCGATGATGCCATCAGGTAGTTAGTAACTGCGGTGAATTTCGTTCAATTACTGCGCTTTGAAACACGCCGTCAGTAAACTGTGTCGTGGACACGCAGCCTTAGTATTTATTGTTGATTAATTTTATAAACTATTTATTTATTACCTACACCTTTATGCTCAATCCTTTCATTATTCTTCTGTCTTATCTTCGTACCTGAAAAGGTTATTCTCTACTTTAGTGTGTATTAGGTACGTATCTATAATAATTTTGTAAATTGTAAATGGTCTGAATGAATGATTTATGGTGTACGGCGGTGGTGACTGTCTGTACGACGGCTAACGATTAGATGCAGGAAGTTATAAGCAATTTGTAAACAAATAAAAATAATGAATTGCAATGTTATTTGTTTTATTTTATCTTCTATGATGCTATCCAATCTGCTGCTCTCTTTTGATCCTTCTCTTTGACTACCTAAAACGACAGGACTCCTATCTTCTATTTGATTTGGTTTTAAGTTTTGAGAAGCTCGTCATGTCGTAGGTATGTAAAAGGTGTCAAATTACGACGATATTTTTATAGGTTACTATTGATGTACCCTTGAGCTATGGCACGCATTCAAATTAGCATTATCACCCTGTATAGTTTTTCTGGCGATCCAACTTATACTGTTTGACGTGCTGGCGGTAGTATCTACAGTGCGGTAGTTCGAATAGGCCATATTTTACAGCTTTCAAGTCCATACTAAAAGTCATGTCAACGAAGAAAAATAGACTTTATGTACCTATGTTAAAGCATTAGCATGATTTTGACTACTGTCAAATATGGCCTATTTTAACGGCCGTACTGTACATATCTTCCTCTCCAGAATAGAGCGGGCGCCTCACGCCACAACTAATCCAGTCACGTCCGTTATAAATTCTAACTGACGATCGTTTGCTTTGCAATATACGTATAGCACGCGGCATGCCTTCATATTCCAACACGAGTTAGGCCCGGATCGCCATAACTCCGGTTCGTCACACATAAAAAACAAACGTCATTCCGATTCGTCAGACATATTATAATTTTAAAAATCTGTCTCAGCTGACGAGATTCAGACAAATAGATACTTTGGTGTCTTGTGACGCAAGTACACAAAAAAAGTCATATACTTAGGCCTTTCACCTTTCAAAAGAAACACAATCTAGTACTTTCAATCACCTTGTATTTACTATCGCCAGCCTGGCAGCTGGCTTTAGTACCTATGTTTCTCTTCTGTCTCCAGAATAGAGCGGGCGCCTCACGCCACAACTAATCCAGTCACGTCCGTTATAAATTCTAACTGACGATCGTTTGCTTTGCAATATAAGATGCTAGTACGCGGCATGCCTTCATATTCCAATACGAGTTAGGCCCGGTTTGCCACAGTATCAGTTTGCCACACATAAAAAACAAACGCGATTCTGACTCGAAAAGAGATATAATTTTAAAAACCTGTCGCAGCTGGCGAGATTCAGACAAATATTGTGGTTGGGACGAACCAAGACATACAGACAGATTCAAGTCAATCAATAGTTACAGAAATGTATCTACAGTATAAAATTAAGTCGCTTTTTGAGTTACTCTATCTGTCTGTTACGATCATCGCTAACTCTTCCTAAAGTACGCAACAGAATATGAGACAGTTTTTTTAAGGGTTTTTTATAGATAGAGTAATTAATATGAGGTGGTTTATAGGTATGTATAATACATGCCGGGATATATACACGTCTATTTCCCACGCGAAAAACAATTAACAGCGGATGCAACCGCTGGGCAAGCCGGTAGGTAAAAATATTAAGTGTGACGAGCCGGTATTCATAGTATGGAAAACCTTTTTCATGACGAATAGGTTTCTGTGTCCAACCGGGTTTTGGTCGACTTCACATGCCGTCGCATGCCGCCGACATGCCGCCACGTGCCGCCGCCCGCCGACTTCGGCGACTAGCAAGCCATTATTATGATCTCATACTGAATGTTAGTAATACCAAAGAATAATAACTAAGGCTGTAAGATCTAAATCTTCTTAGAGCTGTTTTGCACTGTCCGATCCGAATCAGATCTAAACCCGTGAAATATGTCCGCTCTTATACTTCGAGTGGGACACCGAGTCGTCCAACGCCCGAACTGAATTATTAGTTGTAAAGTAGTAATTTGTAGAGTCAATTTACAGGCTAAGACAGTTTCCATCAAAATGTATTACATAACTTTGTTTTCTCACTTTGCAAGTACCTATAGGTACTAGTAAAGTAGTAACCAAGCCACTGGTACCTATTTTTAACCCCTGCTACCCAGGAATACCTGCGTTCTTGGAATAATAAGTAAGTTTAACCTATTTATATTTCAAAAACAGAGTATTCTAATCTACCCACCTTCGTCACCTGAGTTCACTACACTTCAAGTTTCGTAGCACCATCGTAGACTTTAGCTACACCACGGTAACTTCTGTAGTAAAGTGCTACGGCCTACGATACTGCGACTATTTTATGAAGTTCATAACTCGGCCACAGAAGGACACAAATGAAGTTAAGCATGAATACTTTGTCTACCGGGAGTAACAAAAGGGTATAACATGCCGAAAGGAGGTCAAGGTACTCCTGAAACTGAATAACTTTCCCCATGGAGCATGGATCGAAATACCTAGATGGAAAAATCATGACTGCTTTACCCTTAGATACAGCGTTGGCCAGAGAAATAGTTTAAATTACAGTATACAATGTATACTTTGTACGTGAGTTCATGACCATCTTGAATATGTGCCTCCTTGTCATATTCGCCGTAGTACTGACATGTGCGACAAGAGGCACATAGGTATTTCATGATGGTCATGAATGAAGTGTAACCTTGTAAGTAGAGTTTTCTTCGTTTCGGTTCCATAATCTTGTTTAGCAAAAGAATCACGTCGCGAGCGTTTCTATTGAGAGTAGAGAAGACGGTCTAAAATATGAAATAAGTAGGTAAGTAAATGAAGTAACAAAAATATGCTACGACCAAAAAATTAATATACACGTTAGTGGAAAACAAGTACTTACATAACCAACTTACTTACCTACCCACAACAAGAAAACTTTGTAGAGATGTCCTACTTGAGGAACCGTAGATATTGTTAATAAGAGATTTGGTTAGCCGATGGATCGAACGTTTGGTGTGGTTTACTAATTTAAGAGATCGACATGTTTTCAGTTCTTAATTCCGGTTCCGGTTCTAATTATTGAGAAACGCCAGCATAAGTAGACCCTTCAATGTGTTACCAGTCCTTACTTTTATTAGCCGCAATCTTACAAAAAGTCTGACTACTTGACTGACTTGGTCGGCTGATACATTTATTTAGTTCGAGTCCAAAATTTTTTCTTTTCTTGACCAATGCTCCTAGGGGAAACTTGTTCAGTTTCAAAAACTTTGTTCACCGCTTAAAATATTTGCATTTCACATAGGAATTTCACTGGGAATAAAGATCTCTCGGTCTTAGCAAGTAAACAGCTACGTTTAGAATTTATTTTAATGTGTGTTTCGCCTTGGAATGTCGTAAACGTAAATTTCATTCCTATGTGTATGTGCCTTAATTACATGTTGCAGCTTAATGGCACAGTTTTATACAAGGTGTTAGGGACGGTGTAACGAAAACTTTGCAGGCGTGCTCAGACCATGATACTGAACAACTTTTATTATGGAGCCAATGGTGGGAAACGAAAAAAAATTTCCGGTCTGCCATACAAAGGCAGTCAGCTGATCGCGAATTTTGTATGGAAGGTTGGTTTTTTTTGTCGTTTCCCACCATTGGCTCCATAGTAAAAGTTGTTTGATGTTTGATGGTCTGGTCATGCCTGCAAAGTTTTCGTTACACCGTCCCTAACACCCCGTATAGAGTCTGCTGCTACGCTATTTTAGCGCGGCGTAATGCATGGTTTAGGAAAATGCAAATTTCCACCTTATTTTCGTACAAAGAGGGTTTATGTCAAATGGCTTGAAAGTGCTTATCGCAAACGTTTGAAAGAAACTGTATTTGTGTTGGCTAAAATAACCCAACAACACCAAAGTACGTGTGGTTCTCGGCTATGCTGGATAAAATGGTTTAGGCAGACCCGGCAGACCTATCATCATCATCTTCCCAATTACTTGGGGTCGGCGCAACACGTTTCGTTGAACACAAAATCGTGTTTGAAAAGGATTTGGCTGAATTTTACGACCGGCCGCCTACCAGACGTCAACCCTCCTTGGGAATGCTTTTGCGGTGGATTTACCGCCACCATACGGTTGGCCCTGGCTGTTTGGGTTGGGTTTATCCCTCGGTCGCCTCTTACGACCCCCACGGGAAGAGAGGGGGTGGTGCTATTCTACTCTGCCGGCACCACACGACAAACTCTGCCGGCACCACACGGCAAACTCTGCCGGCACCACACGGCAAACTCTGCCGGCACCACACGGCAAACTCTGCCGGCAGACCTATATCTTCATCAAATATACCTAGACGGATTCCGCTGGATATGAGACAGCGACTGGCGAAAATGCCTTTACAAATACATCCAAGGATTTCTATTAGAGCTACCCATATTATACTCAGCGGTGTAGTCTTATACCGGGAGTAACGGAAAGGGTATAACAAGCCGAAAGGAGGTCAAGGTACTCATGAAACTGAACAACTTTCCCCATGGAACATGGGTCGAAATGTGAAAAAAAAATTTGGTCCTCCCATACAAAATAGCCGATCAGCTAATTGATTTACTATGGGAGGTCCAAATTTTTTTTTCATATTTCGACCAATGTTCCATGGGGAAAGTTGTTCAGTTTCATGAGTACCTTGACCTCCTTTCGGCTTGTTATACCCTTTCTGTTACTCCCTGTATATTGTAGATAGGAACATCTTTTTACTATTAGCCCCAATAGACCTTGCTAAGCGTGCCCGTAAAACCGATTAAAAATAGAGATGAAGTCTGAAGTTCGTAATCACAATCATATTCAGAGATTAACTCGGTTTTGTATAGAAAAGTTTTTTTCCGATTGAACGTGAACGCTGGCGATAACGGTGCGCAAAAATAATGTACCTACAACCGTTACCTGCGTTTCTTGCTTTATGGCTTTTTTTATGTTCAGTGTCCCATTGCTGAGCAAAGGGCACTCATCTCGGTCTTGGGCTAGGTAATATTGCCAGTTCTGAAGAAAGACTTCAATATCCTCGCGCCATCTTCGTATTATGGCTTATATTATGTCACCGTAAAATTACAAACAACGCCGGATTATAATTAATCTTGCTACATTATAATTTGTCGAAATATTGTAACATATTCACACGTATAACAATTTAACGTAACATTTTTCAGTAGATTATAATATAACGAACTAAAACTGTAAAACTGTGATACGATACGCAGCTCGCGTTTTGATTGATCAAGTCAAGCATTATGTTGCCAACGACGCCATGTTTGTTTCACAGCTGATTGCCTTTCGTAATTTTTTTGAACGTAACCAAACAGATTTTGTTTAAATTTTTTATAATTTCGTGTTATAAATAGCTCATGTTTTACAAAATTAGAAAACAATCTCATAAGCACTGTTTGCTTACGTTTGATACAAATTGAAATGGCGATAAGCTGTCATATAAACATGACTGCACGATATACATGTCATTCGACCAATCAAAACGCGAGTTGACTATTTTACCGCTTTACTTCATAATATTGTAATATTCCACAAATTGATACGTTAAATTGTGATCCGTGTGTATGTCTTTCAATATTTTGTCAGATTGCAATTTAGCGAGAAATATTATAATATAGCGGTGTTTGTAATTTTACGGTGACATACCTATACATACATAACTTAATTTGCCAGTAATTTCTATGATAATAATTTTTGCATAGCGAGTAAGAAAGAATCTCCCTGTATTATCGAGTGTAAATAAAGATTAAAGGGAGTACCTACCTATTATACAAACCCAACCTTTCTTCTAAAACGTCTGCAGCACAAATTAATCTTAATTTATTTTATAATTTTCATTCCGCCTTTGAAAGTCTTCAGAATTCTCAAAAGGTTATTTAAATTTTTGAAACGACTCATTTGAATGTTAAACTGTTATATCTAATGGGGTGTATTTATACAGTCCCTATTAAAGGGTTGTAAAGCGGAAAAATTCCAAGACGATTGGATAATTTTATCAAAGTATTTATTTTTGCTTCAAGTGCTATTTTGAATCCCGAGGTAGCGCAGCATACTAAAATTGAATCACGCAGTGCTCAGTGAGGGATACAAAAGCACGAGATGCAAATGAATAGTGAAATATCAAATGAAATATGAAAAGTTGTGTGTACTACAGGAAAACATACAACTTTTTCATCTCTAAAAAATATTTTGTGTTTATGGCTCTTATGTCAAGCAAAAAGGTAGAGAAAGAAAACGCGTTAAAATTGTAAGAAGAATAAAAAATTGCTTAATAATTTCAAAAACCTCTTACCTATAATGAAATTAAATACCTACCTATTCGAAATTCATTTCACTTTGCCTGATTGAGTGAGCAAAAGTGTCTTTTTCACACTGGTTTTATTCGGAAAACCAGTTGTCTTTTCAAGCTGGAGTGTTAAGGGTCATTATACGACGCAGTCTCCCAACTTGGTAGTATGCAATCTACTTTAGTTTTCATTTAGTTATTGAACAAAATACCGTTAAAGTTTACAACTACCAATTAAAACCACACATGGCTTGTTTTGTGTTCTGCGAACGATATTGGCAAAAAACATGCTATCCCTGTAATAGGATTTTCTACGTTGCGTGGAGCTGTCGAATATTTTTTCAGGTTTGTAGGATTTCAACAAGCAGATGCATTGAAAAACAAAACCCGACTGCGGTCACTTCAAAGTTATATTTTGCGTTTAAAATCCACCACTTGAATTTAGTGACATTCAGTGCTGCTGTGACGAATCTAACGATAGATACCTCATAGGTACATATGTTAAGATCCGCCCAACCGTTTGGGCCGTTTTGTAAAAAGCAATTCTTTTTCACATACATACATATGGTATATTTTCGAAAAACATAACCCTCCTTCAGTTTGAGGCAGTCGGGTAAAAATGTTTTAGGTAGAGCCAGTTTGTGAAATTGGGTTCCAGAAAAAAAACGATGCCTTTTCCGTTTTTAATTTCGGATTAGCACAGAGCAAAACTAGTTTTTCGGTTCTATGGTGATTCTTGTTCACTTTAAATGTGACAACATTAAGGTGGGAATCACACGTAACATTTAGCGCTGCGTAATGCACGCTTATTGCACAATGCTTCGTCGACAGATGCGTCCGTTAAACCGTTTCACATAAACCGTATTTGTATGGGAATAAGGTCTAATCGCGTTGTTTTAACGCAGCGTATTGTTTTATTGTTAGGTACAGTTCCCGTCATGTAAAAAGAACGCTGAGCAATCAGTTATCGAAGTGATGTTGTCGCTTTTATTCCACACTAGCTTTTCGCCCGCGGTTTTACTCGCAGTATTATCTGTTTGGTCTAATAAAAAAGTTTTAAATACATTGCATATAAAATCCAAAATTTTGAAACAGATTGCACCAATAATCACGAATCGTGGAGTTCGACTACTCGACAACAGATGGCGCCACTACTTGAGGGATTGAAAAAGCCCTTATATCTTTAAAAATACGCCCTTTAAATTAAAACGGGAACTTTCTTGTTCGAGGGGGGATTAAGGGCTATCACACTATATAAGTCCCTTCACCGTACCGGGAATCCTTTTTAAGTTTTATCGGCACGTACATTTTATCAACTTAGTTTTATTATATATAATGATTACTACTAATATAGGACATGAAAGTCGTTCTCAGCGTTCTTTTTATATGACACCGATTATACGTGTGAATACCGTGTGTGAATCGCAGGCCGCCCGTGGCGCGGAACTGAGCGCAGATCTCAGCGACAGATAGCGCGCGGCGGAAGCGCACTTGAAGCGAGAAACTAGGCCACAACCAGATATGATGCGACCCTTAGGGCCTTACCACAAAAAAGTTAGACCAGTGTCGAACGCGTGTTTAAAATAAAACTTCATACAAAAAAAAAACGCTAGACACGCGTTCAACGCTGGTCTAACTTTTTTGTGGTAAGGCCCTTAAGGGTACACACCGGGTCCGTCCTCGCGAAGCCATGACGTTGTGTATTGTACGGGACCGTATGAGGCACCGCACACCGTGCTACGCGCGTGACAACGCGCTCGCATACGCAGGCAGTGTGCGGCCTCTCATACAATCACATATTACAACCGGTACGTGATCACGCGCACGCTTATCTACGTCCTGCATACGGACGTGGTGTGCCTCGCTTTATAACGACGTATGTGTTGCGGGCATAACCAGGCAGTACTGATAATGACCGGAAAGAAAACGGATCTGAGCGACAGATAGCGGCCGGCGGGACTGCACTTGAAGCGAGAAACTAGGCCGCAACCAGATATGATGCGACCCTTAGGGCCTTACCACAAAAAAGTTAGACGCGAGTCGAACGCGTGTATAAAATAAAACTTCATACAAAAAAAACGCTAGACACGCGTTGAACGCTGGTCTATCTTTTTTGTGGTAAGGCCCTTAAAGGCGCTACACACCGGGTCCGTCCGCGCGAAGCTATGACGTTGTGTATTGTACGGGACCGTATGAGGCACCGCACACCGTGCTACGCGCGTGACAACGCGCTCGCATACGCAGGCAGTGTGCGGCCTCTCATACAATCACATATTACAACCGGTACGTGATCACGCGCACGCTTATCTACGTCCTGCATACGGAGGTGGTGTGCCTCGCTTTATATGTGTTGCGGGCATAACCAGGCAGTACCGATAATGGTCGGAAAGAAAACAGATCTCAGCGGCAATTAGCGCGCGGCGGAAGCGCACTTGAAGTGAGAAACTAGGCCACAACCAGATATGATGCGACCCTTAAGGGCGCTACACACCGGGTCCGTCCGCGCGAAGCCGTGACGTTGTGTATTGTACGGGAGTGTATGAGGCACTGCACCCCGTGATAACGCGCACGCATACGCAGGCAGTGTGCGGCCTCTCATACAATCACATATTACAACCGGTACCTACGCGATCACGCGCACGCATACCTATGTCCTGCATACGGAGGTGGTGTGTCACGCTTTATAACGACGTATCTGTTGCGGGCATAGCCAGGCAGTACTGATGATGACCGGAAAGAAAACAGATCTGAGCGACAGATAGCGCGCGGCGGAAGCGCACTTGAAGCGAGAAACTAGGCCACAACCAGATATGATGCGACCCTTATACTGTCCTGATGGCGTAGCGGATAGTACTCCTGCCTTCTACGCCGAGAGTCGTGGTTTCGATTCCCACCGACAAATATTTGTTAAGGCATTTTCAAATATTTTGTATGTTTTATATGTATTTATTTATTACATGAGAAGTATGTACCTATTAGTATCAGCAATCTAGTTCCCATAGTAAGTACAAGCTATGCTTAGTTTGGGGCTAGATGGCGCTGTGTGAACTGTCCATCATATTTATGACGATGTATGTGTTGCGGACAACATGGATAACAAGGCGGTAATGATAATGACTGGAAAGAAAACAGATGTAAGCGATAGATAACGCGCGGCGGAAGCGCACTTGAAGCGAGAAACTAGGCCGCAACCAGATATGATGCGACCCTTATACTGTCCTGATGGCGTAGCGGATAGCTCCTGCCTTCTACGCTAAGGGTTGTGGGTTCAATTCCCACCGACACAAATATTTGTTAAGACATTTCCAAATATTTGTGTTTAGTCTGGTTGTTTTCTATGTATTATATGTATTATACAAAAGAAGTATGTGTTAGTATCAGCTGTCTAGTTCGCACAGTAAGTACAAGCTATGCTTAGTTTGGGGCTAGATGACACTGTGTGAACTGAAAAGGCAGTATTGATAATGTCTGAAAAGAAAACAGCTGAGCGACAGATAGCGCGCGGCGGAAGCGCACTTGAAGCGAGAAACTAGGCCACAACCAGATATGATGCGACCCTAAAGCGCGCTACACACCGGGTCCGTCCGCGCGAAGCCATGACGTTGTGTATTGTACGGGACCGTATGAGGCACCGCAGATTCGCTATAGGACAGAAACTTGATAAGACAGAAGCTGGATTGGGCAGAATCGTGTTTTGGCAGTTGTGGTACACTCAAAAGAAAAAATAAAACTTACTTAGATATTTAAAGACATTTATTATTATTATTGCATATAATAAATAAATGTGGAAAATGATTTAAGTTTGACAGCTGTCATATTAAATGTAGATCTCATCAAGACCTGCAAATTAGAGTAGCATGCGAAGTTTCTGACAAAAGCGGGTTTTAAGTTTGACAGCTGTTATATAAAATGTAGACCTCGTTAAGGCCTACAACTTCCCCAAAGAAACGAATTGTCTAGCACACATAGTTTCCGATATAAACGTCTTTTTAGTATGACAGCTGACACCTGTCATGTAGATCTCGTTAAGACCTACAACTTTCCCAAAGAAACTAATAAGTCTAGCACGCATAGTTTCCGATATAAACGACTTTTTAGTTTGACAGCTGGCATTATTAATGATAAAGAGTTTACATCATAATATTTTTAACATCCTGACTGTACTCTGCCAAAACACGAGTCTGCCTAATCCAGCTTCTGCCTTATCAAGTTTCTGTCCTATAGCGAATCTGCCGAACGACGCGCGAGGGATTACAACCGGTACGTGATCACGCGCACGCATACCCACGTCCTGCATACGGAGGTGGTGTGTCCCGCTTTATATGTTGCAGGCATAACCAGGCAGTACTGATTATGACAGGAAAGAATGATCTGAGCGACTAGCACGGCGGGAGTGCACTTGAAGCGCGAAACTAGGCCACAACCAGATGTGATGCGACCCTTATAACAATGTATGTGTTACGGGCAACATGGATAACCCGGCAGTATTGATAATGACCGGTAAAAACATATTGCGCGCGGCGAAAGGACACTTGAAACTAGTTTGACGCGCGTTTAGACAGTGTCTTAATATATTTATAGAAAATTTTACTTTGTTTGTAATAAACCCTATGGACGCCACCATAGATTTAACATATTATTATAAATTTCTAGGACAAAACCAACAAAATTATTCTGAGAAAGTTACTTCCTACCTTTTTATTCAATTGAAATAAATATTACAGGGATTCACTATAGGAAAATTTTACTGTAACACTATTGTAAGCACCCACTTACCTTATTACAAAAGTTCTCGTACGCTTTATGTTCGCGTATAACGTTGAAACAACGACATCTCTCGGAAAGTTATCTATTACTAAATGAATTTCCTGAAGCGTTTAGTGCCGGAAGGTTAATAGCATAGTTCAGAAAATCACATTGATATTGAATATTGAATACCTGAAGCGAAAGCGTTTAACTACACATACTGTTTTTTCATATAGAGTGTACAGGTTGCCTACGACGTAGCAAAAGACTACGCGTTTTGTAGAATATGCTACGCCGCGCTAAGATAGGCAATTTCGCTGGTACTCATTCGAAATTGTCCTTTTATAAATCGGACTGTTCTTTGCACCGCCCTGGCTTTGAATTTCTCCTTGAAAGCAGATAGGTATACCATCTAGGTATTAATGGAAGAACTGTTGTTGAAAGTAGGTTAAAAATAACCTGAACCACCTGAATATTATAGAATTTCAGGTTCAGTTTCCTACGAAAAACCTTTATCTCGTTTCTACGAACCACATCCAGCGCTAGTATTTGCTTCGTCCCTCGCTGTACTAAATCCGCAGCCTATAGAAATCGCTTCAATGGTGCATTGTTTGTAGGCGCTGTCAGTCTCGTTGGCTCACAACCCACAACATCAGCAAAACAGTGTCGATATGACAAGCTAATAGGAAAATAGTAATTTTTTCAGATTCTCAGTCAGTGTCTCGACACACTGACTGAAATTACGCGACGGAATTCGGCGCCATTACGCCACAAATGTTATCTGTATTACGGATGACACACTTCAGCCGAAATTACGTCGCTGAATGTCAGTCCGAGTGATTTGTGAGTGATTTCGGCGCTTATAGTTTGTCCTCCCAACCGAAAACGCCGAAAACTGACGGAACTGAATTCAGCCGCCGAATTTCGGTCGCGTAATTTCGGTAGTAGTCTGTCTACAGGAAAACATCAGAAGGCGTAGTGAAAATTAATATATCATTCATATGCCACCTGAAAACTAAAGAACTGCAGAAATAAGATCACATAATGTATTAACTTTGTAATCAAAAAGTTAATAGGAACACATAAGTTATGAAAAACTGAAAAAATACAATAAAATTTCGTGAAATTTGATATTTGCTTCGTCCCTCGCTGTACGAAATCCGGAGGCTATAGAAATCCCCTCAAATAGTGCATTGTTTGTCGGCGCTGTCGGCCGGTCGGCGTCGGCCCACGGAGTTGTTTTGCATCAACAAAACGTAATTTAATCCCAGGCTTTACGCAGTGTCGATAATTTTGACAAGCTGATAGGGAACTTGAAAACGAAGTATTTTGTAGCGGTTTTTATGAATTCATATAATTACACAGAACCTCTATACTTTTGAATGTCTGCAAACGAAATTCTGCTACTATTTGTGCTTGTATCACACGCTCTAGGTAGGTACTTAACTTCATACACCCTAACCACGGTAGTGTTACATTATTATTTATTCTTATGCCCTAACCATTACAAGATCGAGAAGGTAAAAGTGTGATAATGGTGGCAAGGATAGGTAAGTCGTTTCGTGCATGATTTCAGAAATTGAACTATGGTCAAAGCTTTTTAAAGTGGAATTTGTCTGTTTTTAGATTTTTGGGAGTTTTGTTTTACCGAGATACATGCTTATAAATAAATAGTTACATAATCTTGCACGCCAATCCTGATAAAAATTATGAGTTGCCTATACATAAATTTAAAATAGTAGCAAATAAGCAAAGAACACACTATGAAAACGTTATTTTTTATTTTTTTTTTATCTATGATGGGCTTACTCTTGACCCCAATCTTACCCTAGAGCAGAGATGGGATCTACGGTGGAGCGAGCTTGCCCAGAAGATGCCTATTCACTCTAGACTTAAAGAGATTCAGGTTATATGCACTCGGAAATACAGACGCAGGCAGGGAATTCCATTCTTTAGCCGTGCGCATAATGAAAGATGATTTGAAGCGCTTAGTGCGTAATGTGGGTATATCAACTAAGAACGGATGGTAGCCGGCCGTGCGTCTGGATGTCCGATGGAAGAAAGGAGACGGTGGTATGAGCTCATGCAGCTCACGCGCACACTCTCCGAAGTACAATCCACAGTCTTTTAAAATCCCATCAGACCGGACATTTTGAGTTAGGCACATCAGTGGACGCGTTTAACTATTCTAAACACGGGACAAGAACCCCCAAATTTTTATTTGGTATAGTTTACGAGTAATCGCATTTCTAAGTAAATTATGGTTTTTTACTAAGAAAATGAATTAAATTCAATTTTTCCAAAAGTATTAATTTCTTTATATTTTTATTATTGTCGCCTAATAACACGTAAAACGTAGTATTAAATTAGCATTATCGCTTTTTAAAATAATTACTGTGTGATGAAATAAATCGAAAAGTTTAATAAACGGTCCGCATGTTTTTCCGCTCTATTCTAGGTTAATTGCAACCAAAAATTGCAATTACATCTAGAAAAACACATGTTCTATTGCCACAAAAAGAAACCAACAGCTTATCCCGTAGGACGACTGAGATATTCGCTTCTAAATATTTGATGTCCGAAAACGCCTGAATTTTAGGAATAGCAATCAATCACTTCGGAGTTTGTTGCTATTCAATTGTTATAAGGCGTACTTATTACAATTAGGTATCTTATGTATAAAATTCTTGAAACACTTGAGATTAAGGTAAATAATAAGATAAATAAGGTGTTGCCAAAAACATAATACGGGGTATCCTGGTTTAAGTGATACAAATAAAACAAATGGATCTTGTATCGGATTATATTTATATTGTAATCGGATTTAAGGTTTCAAGAATAATGAAAGACAGTGGGTAGCAAACTACATTGAATAGGTGGGCAACTAATATGAGGGACACTATTAAAATAAAAGTGGCATCTTAATAAACTATCCTGAACTTGTGGCATAGAGAAATTTATTTGGGTAACTGACTTTATTAATAATAGGACATTTTTAATCTGTTCGTTTAGTTCCAAGTAGGTGGCGCTTGTATTAAATATTATGTTTTATTTTCATATTTTGTAGAAATAATTATCACTTAAGGAAAACATATTTTCCGTACCCATATATTGAGAATATACGCCAAATCGATACTTTTCAAGGACTTCGGCCTAGATAGCGACAACATTGTGTTTCGTATGATCAATGAATGTCAACATGTATGTCATGATTTGTGATTGTGGTAGTGATTAAGACAGATGATCTCTCAATCTGAAAAAGTTAACAGCGCCATCTAATTCGTACTCGCGTAGCTGTCAGTCTCGGGAAATATTGAATCTTGTCGTTTAGTTCCTAGTTGGTGGCGTTCCTAGTAGGGTAGACAAATATGTTAGCCCTTATCAGCCACACGCAGATAATCCAGTTTACCTGTGACCATAACACTTGTAACAGTGTCGAAATATCGGGTGCTGAAAATAAAACAAAATTCGTAGGTAATAACCCGTTAAATCATAACTGTGAACAAGTTTTTGTTATTATTTATTATTATAGATTGGAACGGAAGGGGCACGACGATACTAACATGGAAATTCCCGCGGAAAGGAAAGTTGAGGTTTTCAATATGTATTTAATTATATTTTTCTGAGTGGATATACATCTGATCTTTACTGATATTATGAAATAAGACTTAGGCTGCCTGCGTGGCAGTATTTTTTTGAGCGGCCAAATGGTCAAGCAAATGGTACAGTGTAGTGCGGTTCTAGAGTGGCACCGTATCGAAAGAATTAGGTGTGACGCCGGTTCGTAAGGATCATAGCACTGGTCGGAATAGCACAGGCCGAGTTGAAAGGTTATAGAGTCACACTAAGTCGGAAAGTTCTACAAAGGCACCAGGTTAGAAGGTTCACCAAACAAATCCCAATAAAGCTTAAAACAGTTTGTAATCAGGTTTTTTGTTAAGGTTCTGGTAAGCCATGGTTGATGTTAACACAGAAATATACCCTGCATTGTATAGAGCAATAGATCCCTCTTCTGAGGATATGTATTTCAAGACCAAAAATTTCAAGGTGTCGCAGATGGAAACGGATTTAAGTCTTAGTCGAAAATACAGGCCTTAAAAAAGTCCTCTTGATTTTGAAATTCTCTTATTTAGGTATAAAGTATCACCAAAAAATAAGTCATTTTTAACTCTATTGGTGCGGGGGGAAAGTGGGCAATGGTATTATGGGCACGCGTGGGGAGCGTTGATATGGGGAACGAAGGGAGAAAGTTCTAGAAAGGCACCGGGTTAAAAGGTTGACCAAACGAATCTCAATAAAGCTTAAAACCAAGTTTTGTCAAGGTTTTAGTAACCAAGTTTTGTCAAGGTTTTAGTAAGCCAAGCTTAATGGAAACACAAAAATATGCCAGACGTTGTATAGAACAATGAATCCCCTTTCTGAGGATACATATTTCATGACCAAAAATTACAAGATTTTGCAGATGGAAACGGATTTAAAATTCTTAGTCAAAAATACAGGCCTTAAAAAGTCCTCTTGATTTTGAAATTATCTTATTTAGGTATAAAGTATCACCAAAAAATAAGTCATTTTCAACCCTGTTGGTGCAGGGAAAAGTGGGGAAGGGTATGGGCGCGCGTGGGGTGCGTTGATATGGGGGACGAAGGGAAAAAGTTCTAGAAAGGCACCGGGTTAAAAGGTTCACCAAACAAATCCCAATAAAGCTTAAAACCGTTTGTAACCAAGTTTTTGTCAAGGTTCTGGTAAGCCAAGGTTAATGGAAACACAGAAATATACCATGAATTGTATAGAGCAATGGATCCCCTTTATGAGGATACATATTCCAAGACCAAAAATTACAAAGTGTCGCAGATGGAAACGGATTTAAAAGTCTTAGTCGAAAATACAGGCCTTAAAAGTACTCTTGATTTTGAAATTCTCCATTTAGGTATAAAGTATTACGAAAAAATTAATCAGCCATGTAGGTGCGGGGGGACAGTGGGGCAGGGTATGGGCGCGGGGAGCGTTTTTTTTTCTTTACGGGCGAAGGGAGAAAATTGAGTAACATTCGATCAATGATAGAGAAAAAGAATGAAAATTTGGGTCATTTTAAGGTCAAGGTCAACCAAAGGTCAAAGTATAGTCAGTAAAAGTAAGTTAGAGGTTTTTAAAAGTGTTTCGAAATTCTTGTTATTTTTTCGCTACGACGGACCTTTTTGAGATAATTGCACTTTTACCTCATTGTACCTGGTTGTTTATTTTCGTATTCAGTTCCAAACATTCAAAAAGTTTTGTCACATACACTGCAGGGCCAAGAGTTTGCTAATTTTTTGCCATTGAAATGCCAGCGACACTCACTTGACATTCCATTGCCACTATGATTTTCTATACTAAAAACTGTAAGCAAACTACGAAACAACCGAAACCATCCAACTGGCATGCTATGGGCATCCATGTGAAACGATTTTCAGACTTGGGGCCCAGGAAATCTTCACCCCCAAAACATATATTTTAAAATCAGTCCACATTCTGGAACCGGTCGGTGCTGAAGCCCGGTGTCACCATGATGTTCAGGGAGGGCCATTGAGCGCCTATTAACCAAATGGCATGCTGTTACTTCCGACTTTGCCTAGGTATACTTGACCTGGGAGTAATTCGGGCCCGCTTAGCTGGTGAGAGCTAATAGGTGCGTCCACACTGCCCGAGGCTGCTCAGGCGCTCATTGCCTCGCACGGCATACGCTCGTATGCAGGTGAGCCAAGTTCAGCCCAATTTGGACGCCTAAATAAACTAATAGGCAACGTCCGAGGCGCGTTGACTTTGGCTTGGCCCACGCGCGTTCGCTCGAGCATGAGCATAGGTTGCTTCAGGTGAGCCACGTAAATTTTTGTTCGTTTGCCGCGCGAGGCAGCGAGCACTTGCTCGCGTGGTGTGGACGCGCCTATTGGCTAGTGCAGGCTTTTCCAACCGGCGGCCAAGGTTGGTCTGTTAAGTTAGTATACTCGGCGAGCTGCTCCACTAAAGCGAGCTCGCTCTCTCTCTCTTCGTGTGGGACACCGAATTGTTCAACGATCCTATGAACCCTGGTGTCAGAGTTTTTCAACCTCCTACTGCAAGTAGCAGGCCTCTGACATGGTTGTGTAACGACCTCCATCATAGACAACAACCGGGACTGACGGCTTAACGTGCCCATCCGAAGCACGGAACCCTCTTGCTTTTCGGACAATCAGGTGGTTCAGCCTGCAATGTCCTAACCAGACTGGGAACAAGTTCACAAAGTGATAAATATCAACTTTGTGAGTGACCCCACCGGGAATTGAACCCGGAACCTTTGCGTGGCAGGCAGGCATACTAACCACTGCGCCACATCGGTTGTCAAATCACAATGTTGTCGCTTTCTAGACCGAAGTCCTTGAAATGTATCGATTTGGCGTATATCCTCGATATAAGGTACGGAAAAATAATGTTTTCCTTAATTGATAATTATTTCTACAAAATCTGAAAATAAAACATAATATTTAATATAATTTTATGACCCCTACTTATGAAAAATCGTTACTGAGTATTTCCATCAATCGCACGAGCGCTACCTACCTAAAAATGTCCTATTTTTAATAAAGTCAGTTACCCAAATAAATTTCTCTATGCCACTTAAAGTTCAAGATAGTTTATTAAGATGCCACTTTTATTTTAATAGTGTCCCTCACATTAGTTGCCCACCTATTCAATGTAGTTTGCTACCCACTGTCTTTCATTATTCTTGAAACCATAAATCCGATTTATTTGTATACAAGATCCATTTGTTTTGTTTGTATCACTTAAACCAGGATACCCCGTATTATGTTTTTGGCAACACCTTATTTATCTTATTATTTACCTTAATCTCAAGTGTTTCAAGAATTTTATACATAAGATACCTAATTGTAATAAGTACGCCTTATAACAATTGAATAGCAACAAACTCCGAAGTGATTGATTGCTATTCCTAAAATTCAGGCGTTTTCGGACATCAAATATTTAGAAGCGAATATCTCAGTCGTCCTACGGGATAAGCTGTTGGTTTCTTTTTGTGGCAATAGAACATGTGTTTTTCTAGATGTAATTGCAATTTTTGGTTGCAATTAACCTAGAATAGAGCGGAAAAAAATGCGGACCGTTTATTAAACTTTTCGATTTATTTCATCACACAGTAATTATTTTAAAAAGCGATAATGCTAATTTAATACTACGTTTTACGTGTTATTAGGCGACAATAATAAAAATATAAAGAAATTAATACTTTTGGAAAAATTGAATTTAATTCATTTTCTTAGTAAAAAACCATAATTTACTTAGAAATGCGATTACTCGTAAACTATACCAAATAAAAATTTGGGGGTTCTTGTCCCGTGTTTAGAATAGTTAAACGCGTCCACTGATGTGCCTAACTCAAAATGTCCGGTCTGATGGGATTTTAAAAGACTGTGCAATCTGTAGAAGACCGATAGGCAAGCAACCTTGCGGCGGTGAGCCAGGCTGTGAAGCTTGGTCGCCACCAGTTTTTTATCGCCTATTAATCTCTTGGCTCTGCGTTCCACCGAATCCAGTGCAGCAAGTTGATATTTAGCCGAGCCATCCCAAAGGTGACAGCAGTACTCCATGCAAGATCGGACTTGAGCTTTATAAAGAGTTAGAAGCTGTTCAGGCGTGAAGTACCGCTTGACTTTATTCAGAACGCCCAACTTTCTAGCTGCAATTTGAGCCTTGGACTCGATGGTGGTGCCGAAGTTGAGGTCAGAGGACAACTCCATGCCAAGGAGTTGAAGAGTGTTGGTCACTGGAACAGATGTACCCCGAAAAGTAGGAGAAAAGGTGAAAGGACTCCTTTTTGCGGAGAAAAGACACGCCTGCGTTTTTGAAGCATTGAAGCTGACGAGATTGTCTTCGCCCCACTGGGAGACGTTACTTAACGTCAGGCTCGTACGCTCAATCATAGCCTTTCTCAATCTTTGGATTTCATCACCACTGGCTCCTGCGCCGGACAGATATTTCTCGGTGACAGTACTGTCATCTGCGTACCCAACAATTCCTGAAGATAGAAGGTCATTGATGTGCAGCAGGAAAAGCGTCGCGGAGAGTACAGACCCCTGAGGAACTCCGGCGTCAATAGCCTTGAGGTCAGAGGAGCAGCCGTCTATGACCACTCGGATCGACCGTTCACTCAGGAAGTCAGCCACCCAGCTACAGAAGCCAGTGGGTATGCCGTACGCTGGAAGCTTGCTCAACAGACTCGCATGCCACACTCTATCGAAGGCCTTTGAAATGTCCAGCGACACTGCTATTGCTTCGCCGTGGTGTTCAATGGCCTCGCCCCAGCAATGCGTTACGTACACTAGAAGATCTCCCGTGGAACGCCCTCGGCGGAAGCCATATTGACAATCACTGAGAAGATGACATTGACATTTATATTCTAAGCACTGTAAACAACCGTCAACTACGAAAGATAGATGGAAAGTTGCAGTTTCAAACTTTTGTCTTACCGCTTCACGTTAGTGCTTTCGCATAAAACTTTCGCTTAACTAAACGACTCTCGAGTTGAATCGCCCGTTTCTCTACAGCTCACACGTTGCTCTTCCAAAGACTATTGTAGCGTCAGACGGAGCAGTGCTTGTGTCTGATCATAGACTTATCACAGTAATACAGGGTTATTTTTTATCACCCAGGATAATTCTATCCATGATTCAGAACAACTTTTACTATAGGGCCACTCGCGAAATCCAAAAATAAATTTTGGTTCTCTATACATTTTTGCCGAGTAGGTATGAATTTTTCAATGGAACATCCAATTTTTTTTTCGCGAATTCGAAGTTTGCCCCATAGTAAAAGTTGTTCAGAATCGTAAGTAGAATCACCCTACAAATTTTCGCTTCGCGTTAGTGCTTTTGCATAAAACTTTCGCTTAACTAAACGACTCTCGACTTGAATCGCCCGTTTGTTTAGAGCTCACACGTTGCTCTTCCAAATAGTCTAGTAACTAACGTCACAGCTATTCGGATTGACCCATGAAGCTGAAAATCGGCATGCAGATACTTCTTGACCTCCTGATTAAAATTAGACATGGAGCCAAGCGGGCACCACCCCTCTTAACCTTTTACCACTCCCCATCCTTTACAAGGCGTAACTTTTGAAGTAATTGACTTGGAGGGTAGTTTTTATTTCGTATCGTGCGTGACATCGCACTTGAAGCTTATTGGGCCCACAAAATTACCCTTTAGGCCCCCCGGGGGGCTCAAAATCCCGAAAAGTGGGTTGTCCGGTTCTTATATGAGATTTTCTTATTTTCAAGCTATCGACTCCCAAGAGGTATCAAAAGTTGCGTAATTAGACACAGATTGCAAAAAACCTAATATATCTTTAAATAATATTTATCTTAAGGGCTCTATCGATCGTTAAAGTGTTGTGACTACGAAATCAACATATTATTGTTTTTTAATGTTCGGCAAAGCCCTAAAGATAAATATTATTTAAAGATATTTTAGATTTTATGCAATCTGTGTCTGATTCCGCAACTTTTGATACCGCTTGGGAGTCGATAGCTTGAAAATAAGAAAATCTCATAAAAGAACGAGACACCCAACTTTTCAGGCTTTTGGGCCCCCCGGGGGGCCTAAAGGGTAATTTTGAGGGCACAATAAGCTTCAAGTAAGATGTCACGCACGATATGAAATAAAAACTACCCTTCAAGTCAATTACTTCAAAAGTTACGCCTTGCAAAGGAGGGGGGGCGGTAAAAGGTTAAGGGGGGTGGTGCCCGCTGGGCTCCATGTCTAATTTTGATCAGGAGGTCAAGAAGTACCTACATGCCGATTTTCAGCTTCATGGGTCAATCCGAATAGTTATAACCAGCTATTGACGTTAGTTACTAGACTAAAAGACTATTGTACCGTCAGACGGAGCAGCGCTATTGTCTGCTGCAGAAGGGAAACGTGCAACTAGGGCATGGTACGTCATTCATTCATATTAAACTTAATAATAAAATAACTTATATCTCTGACACAATAAAATTATGTAACACGGCAAGTCAAAAAATATACTGCTGGTGAGAGACTAGTGTCTGTTATAATATAAGCGTGAGCCACATTGTGTGGGCCCACAGACGACCCGATCCGATGAACCTTGGAGTCAGTTTTTCAGCCGCCTACTAATCACCGGCCGCGGCCGCAGTAATTTGGACCATGCCATAGAAAGCAACCGCGACCGAGGTGTACGTACCCTCTGAAAAATGGTACCATCTCTCAATCATGCTGTACAGCCTGCAATGTTTTAACCAAACACAGAATAATCTCACAGTAATATATCAACAATCATGTATGTTTTACTATGAACAAACTTCCAGATCCTAAGATCACGGCTCAGAGTGCTAGACCATGGATCACGTCGAGTTTCTCTTCCAAAGACTATTGTAGCGTCAGACGGAGCAGCGCTATTGTCTGCTGCAGAACGACGGAAGCCCTTTCTCCGCTATGGCAACTAGGGTGAGATAGGTATGTTCCAGGGAGGACCATTCGAGATAAAGTCACGAGCGTGAAAGTTTGAATTTACACTGATAATCTTAGCAATGTAACATAATTAGGTAACACTTGGTTGGAATTAAGTAAAAACACATCGAAAAAAGTGTAGGTTAGTGCCTATATAGTTCCACATTTCCATTTACGTGTATATACCTACTAAAGGTATGGTTATGTTATTTGTACATATTGATGTTCCATTCAATCAAGCTGATCGTTTGCAAATGTAAGCTGTGTAATAAGCCAAGACGCTATTTAATAAACCTAAAGGTAAACTCTCAATCACTAGAGTTTTCTTTTCTTTTAGGTTTCAACAGCAGAAGCTACAGCACAGCTTGCACTGAGATGAATGAAAGGCAAATAATCTATCCATCGTTATTTATTGCCGTGTGGTGCCGGCTTAGAATAGCATTACCATTCACCCCATGTCTGTCTATTTTCGAGTTGATGTGTTGTTGCAATTTTACTTTTAATTAATAAATAAATTAATTTTAATTTTAATTTTACTAATAAGTAGATGGCTTAGATGGTGATACACAGTCTTCTGAATGACTCTCAAACTTTTGTCAGACATGGTGTAAATGGCCGTTTTTTACAGCTGCGTACCCCGCAAGGGAAATAGGCGTGATATATATATGTTTGTTCTGACTTTCTGAAGGAGAACGCTTGCAGCGTTTGCACCGTTCTCATTATAGAAATCTCATGAAATGCAGATCTAGAATCTTCATTTACTCCAGACCAACTCAGTTCCAAACATTAACATTAAACAAGGAGTCGCAGTTTAGGCGAGAAACACACGTCACGTTCGTAAGCTGCGTTATTTTTTCGCAGCGTTATCGCATGCGTTAGGTAAATGCAATTTTCCACTTTATTCTCATACAAATACGGTTTATGTACAAACTGTTTTATAGACGCATCTGCTAGCGCTTCGCATCGCACAACGTTGCGTCGAGGTCTGTCAAACTTTTTGACATTATACGTTTTTGGAGAGGAATAAGGTTGAATTTCGTGTTGTCTTAACGCATGCTTTACGGACGTTACGTGTGGTTCTCGCGTTACAGGTGGAGAAGCAACGCAATTACAAAGTTAAATGAAAATATCTCGTGGCCGGTGCCAAGTTTCGTCCGCGAACTACGACCGACTTGGACATTCTGTTTGTGTGTTAAGTTTACAGTTACGTCCGGTGGTTGCAACGAGGTACAGTCGACTTGAAAATAGGAATCGTAGTAGTAGATGGTAAGAAAAAAAAATGTGATAAAAATGGCAGCCATTCAAAACTTTTTTTTAAGCCATTTTAAAATTTTATGCCTAATCTTGGCCAAGGCTCTATCCGCAAAGCAATTTTATTTTATTTTTATTTTCTCGATTCTTTCTATCACAACACTGAATCATTCAAGTTTCCGCACAAAAAATATAGGTTATTTATTCATGCAAAATCAAATATCACGCAAGAAAAAATTCGCATTATCTTTGCGCTGCGTAACGCATGCGTTAAGAAAATACGAATTTCGACCTTACGTATACAAATACGGTTGTCAGACGCTTTGACAGACGCATTTGTTAATGCGTCTAACATAAACGGTATTGGCATGAAAATAAGGTGGAAAATGGCATTTTCTTAACGCATGCGTTACGCAGTGTAAAAGGTACATTCTCATCGCCTGCATTTTTTACACATTCCGCTGAAAAAGTGCAGCTTTCTGTGGGAAGAGGGATCTAATTTTTTTTTATAAAATACTTCAGCTTGTCTTACACATGGTTAAACATCTAAATACTCAAAAATGTTGACAGTTTTTTGTAAAATTCCTGTCAAACATGCATTCTCTAACGTCCATGGCGAGGAACTTTGCTACTTTGTAACAGATAAACTGTTATAGATCCTAAAATATCAGGGTAATATCATGTTAATCATTCTTATCTTCTAACTAGTTATATTTTCTATCTTGCAAGATGTTTTTAAAAGTAAAAGACGCCGGAATTTATTTTTAAACATGGTTTTTAGCGTTGAAGCCTGATTCAGGCTTAAATTTCCTCGCGCTACCTTCTCACTCATATTTTCATGACGGTGAAAGTTATCTGTCTAATTTATTTACATATGAGTAGCGGATAGTACTGCCGACAATATCGTAAGAGAAGCACGTGCCTCTCGCTGCTGAATTTTTGCTGGCGAAGGTAATTTCCACACAATTACGATTTGGTTCAGTACCCACCTAACTTCCATGTTCATCGATAACTAAGTATTCAGTTATCAGGTAATACTGATATTTTTCTGGTTAATACCTTTGTTATGCTTAAGACAAGAGGCGGTATTGTAAAAGTATGGTCTTATAGTTTTTCGTAGACCGCAAAATAAACTTTCGTTCTAACGTCCATGTCCTTTTTCCATGTCTTTCCATGTTTCGCGGTGACATGGACGTTACAAAATGACATGGACGTTAGAGAATGATTAAATTTTGGCCCCACTGTTGGACAAAGATTTTAAATGATATATTTTTTTTCCTTAATTTAAACCAATGCGTGTCTTAATGGAAAATTTTGTGAAAGTAATTCATACTTGAATACCAAATTTTTAAAACACATCTCGTGTTAGGTATACAATTTTGGAAAACGTGCAAAATTATCCACTTTTGGATTTGAACCTGCGACCTTCGGCATCTGTACTGCCGACGCCACTACTAACTGGGCTACCGCGGTCCTAATCGAGCCTGCGAATTTAGCAAGTATATCTCGTCCACTAATTCGTTTGCAAGTTTTCCAAAATAATTCATACTTTTATGTCATCGTCATCATAATTAGCCATAGGACGTATACTACTGAACATCGGACTCCACCTAATACTTCCACCTTGACCGATTAGAAGTGGCCTGCATCCGGCATTTCCCTGCCGCGGGCCGCCGCTCCTCCACCGATTATCAGTCCTTCGAGTATTGTAGCCTGCTCATTGGCACTTCAGCTTGCTGACTCTTTTAGCTATGTTGGTTACCTTGGTTCGTCTACGGATCTTCTCGTTTCTGATTCGATCACGAAGAGAAACACCGAGCATAGCTCTCTCCTTAGCTCAATGAGTGACTCCTACTCTATTTAGGAGGCCGACAGTTAGCGACCATATCTGCGCACTGTAGGTTATCACTGGCATGACACACTGTTCAAAAACTTTCGTCTCGAGACAGTGAGGAATTTCGGACGTGAAGACGCTGCGTAACTTCCCGGAGCTGCCCAGCCGAGCTGGATTCGCTGAGTGACTTCCTTCTCAAGATCTTCCTAGTTGGACTGTTTGTCCTAGATAGACGTATTTGTCCACCACTTTCAGTGTCGAATTCCCTACCGATATTGGGGTGGGCGTTACATGAGAGTTGGCCATGACTTTCGTCTTGTCCATATTCAACTTGAGGTCCACTTGTTGGGAAATTTCGATTAAAGTCCTGTAGCATTTTGCTGAGTGATGTTTTCGCTATTGATATTAATGTTAAGTTCATCCCATTCCAGGAGCTTCAAGGCATCTTCCATCGCATTGGTGAAGAGCTTCCGAGATAATACATCTCCTTGTCTTACACCCCTATGCAATGGAATTGCCGCTGTGGTCTTGTACTCGAACTGACATTGTGGCGTTTCTTTCTTCGTTTATGAATATTTCAACACTTCGATATACCTGTAGTATATACGGTTACATTTAATTAAGTACAAATCTCTTGAGGGTGTAATGTTCTCACAAAACTGAACAACTTTTGTTAGAAACTTTACTTGGAAATATGAAAAAAAAAATTGGGGCTCCCATACTAAGTGACACACTTTTTTAGCATTTTTGTATGGGAGGTCCAAAAACTTTTTCATACTTCGAAGAAAAGTTTCGAACATAAGTTGTTCAGTTTTGTGAGTAAATCACACCCTCAAGAGATTTGTACTTAATTAAATGTAACCCTATATAATATCGATTCTGTTTCATACTTCTGGCGTCACACCTCCTAACAAGACAAAGTTAAAGAGATTCTGAAAGACTTTAAGTACTGGTGTTTCACCCGCTTTTAGTAACTCTGATATGATTTCGTCCTCGCCCGGCACGTTGTTGTTTTTGAGCTGTTCAAGGGCTATCTTAATCTCATACAAGCTGATATCCGGTCATCCTCGGTCTATACCGAGGTCTAGACACTGTTGTCGGGTAAGCTTTGCTCTAGGATCTGTTGAGCTAATAACAGGTTTTGCGACTGAAGTGTACAGCTGTCCACAGAACAGTTTGATCTCCCACAGTACCTCTCTTTGCATTGATACCACGCTGCCATCCTCCGTCTTCAGCTTTGTCAGCTGGCTCTGCCCAATAGACAGGTGCCTTGCGAAAACTTTGGTGCCATTGTTTCTCTTAATCGTTTTTTAAATATTTTTAGTATTAAAGTTTTGAATATCACACCGCAGGAACTAGCATATCTGTCTGTTGAGCCGCCTATATCACATACGAAATAAACATTATATAATGTGTAAAAAAATCAACTGCAAATATTATGAGGCGTAGGAAGGAATGTAGGTCGTAATGTGAAAATAATAATAATGGCGGGACAATACAAATTGTAGCAGCCGCCCGAGGGACTCTAAAATTGTATGGGAGGTTCAAAATTGTTTTCCACATCTCGACCTATGTTCCTCGAGGAAAGTTGTTCAGTTTCACGGACTAATTCACCCCTTAAAGTATTTGTAGTTGATTTTTTTACATCTTGTATAAAGAAATAAAACGTATTTTGTTTAGTTTTCCGACGTACCAAGTAGTGGACATCTAACTTCCATGTCAAAAAATAGTGGCCTTCCATTTTTTCCGTTATTGATAGTCATATGTTATATATTTTCACTAAAATACCTTGTATAAACTCTAAACAACATTACTTACTAGTTTTATATTTAAAATACACTTAAATTTTTTCATTATTTACAAAAAGAAAATAAGCCACGGAATTCTCTAACGTCCATGTTCGCAAATAGTGGACATCAAATAACTCTTAAACCAGTGGTCCGAAAACCGGGCCTTTTAAATTCTATCTTAGAAATGAAGAAAACTTTGATAAATTGTATAATATTTTCCAAAATATCTAAAATTAAAAAAAGACATGGAAGTTAGAATTTTCCGTGGCTTTAGGAGAATGAGCCAAAAATAACGCACAAACGGACGTTATCTGTGGTTCTCGCGTTACAGGTGGAGAAGCAACGCAATTACAAAGTTAAATGAAAATACCTCGTGGCCGGTGCCAAGTTCCGTCCGCGAACTACGACCGACTTGGACATTCTGTTTGTGTGTTAAGTTTGCAGTTACGGCCAGCGGTTCCAACGAGGTACAGTCGACGTGAAAATAGGGATCGTAGTAGTGGTAGTGAGCAGGGGCGATTTACCATAGGGGCAAGTGGGGCACGTGCCCAGGGCGCAAGCCTCAGAGGGGCGGCGCGCTGGCCAGCCTTCGCAACTGTAAAAAAAATGCACAGCTCTGGTGCCCTCTTGCAGTCAGTCAGGCGCCGCCTTTCCCTCTCAAAGCTGCTTACACCTAACTAAATTATACGTGAAAAGTCGAGCTCGCTGCGCTCGCAATACGTGTACCTGCTATCAAAGCGCCCTAAAACTCTAATAGCGCTGCTTGCACCGCAACTGTTTTAATTTAAAAAATTACTGTGCTTCTCTCGCAATACGTGTGGTCTTGTTCTAGCGCTCCTATCACCAATTTATAAGTCAATTTCAATTTCTTAAGAGATATCACGCTACAGCACAATGTTGTTCGTATTTCTCTAACTCTTTAAATTACTGCTTTTTAAGAGAAACGTCAAAGTTTGAGTATGTACCGTTATCACTCTTGCTGTCTCTCTAACAGTCAAACGTGAATAGTCGAGCTCGCTAAGCGTAGGCTTCTCGTCCGCTTGTTGCGTGAAATATCGCGAGCGAAGCGTGTTTGCCAATTTTACAATCGCGGCTAGTGTTTTTGCTCCTCGACGTTTGTAGCGTGATAGTGATAGGTCTAGCTCGCTTCGCTTGCGATACGTGTCAGACAGACACGCCTGTCTATTTTACTGCCGCGGCTAGTGTTGCTCCTCGCCCGTTTATGGTGTAAAAAGTCGAGCTCGATTTTCTCGCAATACGTCTGCGGGTCGCGGGTCTGTCTGTTTTACTGCTGCGGCTAGTGTTTAACCTCCTCGCCTGTTTATGGTGTAAAAAGTCGAGCTCGCTTCGCTCGCAACGCGTTTACGAGTCTGTCTGTTTTACTGCCGCAGACAGTATTTCGGCTCATCACCCGTTTGTAGCGTGAAAATTCAAGCTCGATTCGCTCGCAGCGCAGTACGTGTACATGTCTGTCTGTTTAATTGTCGCGGGTTAGTCTTTAACCTCCTTGACCGTTTGTATCGTGAAAAGTCGAGCTCGCTTCGCTTGCGATATGAGTGCATTCCTGCTTGTTTTACTCTCCCGGCTACTGATGATATTCCACATCCATTTATTGATTGATAAGTCGTGCTCGCTTCGCTCGCGATACATACAGGCCAGTGCTCGTGGGCTGTTATAACAGAAGACTTGTGCCCCCAACCCAGAAAAGTTCTGTATCCGATCCACCCTTGAACACTACTACCGACAAGGGTAGACGCCGCGTACGTGTAAATTATACCGCGTGCGCCACCCCCTTTGAGATTTTTCTGTATCTGCCACTAACATGGCTAATCTTGCTTGTTTTCTGTAACTCGCCAGTACGGCACTGGCCGGGGGGCGCCAAAAAGTAAGTGCCCCTGGGCGCCAAATCTCTAAATACGCCCCTGGTAGCAGGCCTGGCGCACTCCGCTGCGTAGGTATAGATTTACAAGTACGTGCGGCGACACCCGCGGGGAGGTTAATCAGTGGGTTGCCGCACGCCGCTCGTTACGCACGCGCTCCCACGTTGCCGCTCTTAATTCTTTCTTTGTACTAAATTTACGTAAATTACGCGAAAATGAGAATAAGAAAATACTGCATTGCTTATAATTGCGTGAATAATTCTAGTGATAAAAGCCTCAAGTTCCACAAGTTACCGCGTGACATCGAAAGGTAAGAAAATAGGTACCTACATAGATTCTAGCTATGTAATAAAATTATTATTTATTATCTAGGTACCTACTTGCTGGTGTTACACTTATACAGATACTGTCATTTAAACCTAGGTATTTCATGTTACTTAGTTACGATTAGGTGGATTAGGTAGGTACTAGATGTGTTTGATGGCACCGAGTGGAATACCGAGTCGTCCAACGACCTGATGAACCCTGATGTCAGAGTTTTTGAACCTATCTGCCTTCTTCCTTTAAAATTCGAAAGTGACATCCCCACTGAGCGCGCTGACTGTGACCTTCAGGACGCGCCAGCGGCAGAAGAACTTTCGCGCGCAGCCATTCGGCTCGCGCGATGAGTAGGCTAATATAAAAGTAGGTATCCAAAGCCGGCGCGAAGGAAATTGTACTTTATTATCGCGCGTAAAGATTTATATTTGTTGAATCGCTATGGCGGAGTGCGTCTTCTGTACCTGTACAGACGGCGATAGCAGTTACCTGACCCCCAACGATTTAAAACAAACATTCGAATATGGCCTTTATTTCTCAGTAGTTCAATTGGCAGTTAGATTCCGTTCCGACAAAGAAATGCTCGAGTCAGACTTGATGAAAAAGAAAAAAACAATAGCATGTTTTTTTGATTTACGCTGAGATTTGAACTCGAGTCCTCAGGTGTCACGAGCGCTCAGCAGGCCGCTAGGCCAATTGACCTGACGTATGGGGTCGTGAATTTTTGCATAGCGTTCTTCCCCGACTTATTTTGCATCTCAAGTAATGTTTCAATGATGTGGGTATATTCAGAGTTTTTGATGCGTTAAGACTACTTTAGCTATTAAACCAGACTGAATACCGTGCACTGTCCGGCATACATTGCTGGTTATCTTTACAATAAACTCACTCCGGACACAGATTAACGAATAGTTAAGATAACCAGCCAGCAATGTGTGCAGGGCCTATAGTGTAATAGTTACTTTTAAAAACGATAAACTAAAATGATCAGTCTACGTTTCGGCAGTGACTACTTGAGCTGTATTTTTCATTTACTTACCTATTATTCAAATTCTAATTATTCTAACTGTTTATTGGTTTAACTTCTAAATCATGTCGCGTTTGACCGATTATCAAAAATATAAGATTATATTTTTGTATGAAGATAATACTCCCATCAAAAAGATTGCTCGTGAGCTCAATATAGCAGTAAGTAGTTTCTAATTATGAAAACCGTTATTTATCATTCATTATCATATTCTTTGTTTGCTATTGTGATCTACCTTATGCGTTTATTTAAAAATGGTAAAGTTTGTAAGTAAGGTGATAGATTACATTATTTATGTGTCCATCCTTTTTACAGAGAAATACCGTAAAGCTATGGATACGCCGTTACGGTGAAACAGGGAGTGTGCAGCGAAACCGTACTGGTCCAAAACCTGTAATGTTTACTGATCAATCGGAGCGGCATCGGGCTATTGTTGCACAGCATCAGGAGCACCCATTTGCAACTACACGATCCACTGCAGTAAGCCATGGAGTTTCTGTGCAAACAGTTAGACATCATTTGCATGCCGCTGGATTTAAAACATATAAACCAGCCCGGAAGATTAAGTTATCACCTGCACACCGCCAAGCCAGGGTTAGATTTGCACAAATGTATCAGAATTTTGATTGGATTAATAACGTCGTGATTTTCACAGACGAGAAGGTATTTAAATCAGACAAAGATGGAAAACAAATCTTATGGCGAAAGAAAGGTCAACGATATGAAGAATCTTGCATGTTACCTTGTAGAACGAGCGGGAGAATTTCTTTAGGCTATTGGGGCTGGATGTCGTCCATGGGACCTGGTGAGCTGATAGAGGTGGGTGCTCACTTTAATAGCCGTGAATATATAGAAATACTCAGGGATGTTATGTTGCCATCGGTGCGTATCGCCTACCCAACTCAAGAAATTTATTTTGTCCAAGATAATTGCTCTATACATCGTGCACACATTGTTCGTCAATGGTTAGAGGAGCAGGAAGGCATTCATGTAATAGATTGGCCATCCAAAAGTCCCGACCTCAACCCCATAGAAAATTTATGGGGTCTGATGACCCTTAATTGGGACCCTACTGAAGTAAGAAATAAAGAAAATTTGGCTGCAGTCGTAACATCGACCTGGGATTTCATGAGAGGACGTGATCACTGCTGGAACATGGTGAATGGTATGCCTGGTCGTCTGGAGCAAATCGTCGATAAAGCAGGTGGATCACTACGATATTAACCCCCACCCTGGTGGCGTTTGATTTACCAAAGTGGTTTATATTATTTCAGTATTATTTTTATTACCAGTTTATTACTTTTTACCAAAATGCTTCCTCAAGCCTCTATGTTTTTTGATTGTTTGATGTAAATACCTACTCACAAAATCTATTAAACTTGTTTAACATAAGTAATGTTAGCTAGCAGTGATGTTATTGTTATGTTATGTTATGACATATGACATGTTAATTCACTGCAGTCTGCATAATATTATTAAATGTAAACAAGGTTTTAATGAGGTAGATTCATTTTATCAAGTATCGTTAGAAAAGGACAACTATTTACAACGCAACCATAAAATAACTTTAATCATAGTATTTCTAATAGGCATATGAAGTAAGTAGGTATTTACCTTTTTAACTATACGTATTTGTTTATTTTGGTAATAAACTGTTTTTTACAAGATCTTTTGATTGTTTTGCTTATTTTATTGCCCCCAAAAATGTGCGGTAACAGACTGGCTATGGCAAAGTAAAGCACTTCTGCAATAAAAAATTTCAAAAATCTATGATGAAATGATTAGTTCACTTTTTTCCCACGCCTATTCTTTAACCGCAGACTTATCGTATCATATCACCTTAATCATCCCACCAACATCCCACAACACTTACTTTAATAAAAGACAAATTACTAAAAGCAATCGTGGTGAGTATCGAACCATGATGTCAGTTCACAATTATCCTCTCCGCAAGTAGTCCACTACTCTGACCACTACACCACATTAACATGCTCAAAACTTTTGAAATTAAGGGATACTTTATAGACTACTATTTGTAAACAAGTATGCTAGGCTAATATCACCCGTATGTTCACAACATAAGATGTATGTCCGTCCATGCTATAAGCAAGCATTAGTCATGGTTCAGTGGCGCCCTCTTCTGTTCATTTCTTAATTCAAACCACTCTTATACCCGCAATTCATTATATTCTTTGTTACAATAGCAATAAGAACGAAATTACCTACGAACCTACCAATTTTGTAAGGGGGTCAGATAACTGATATAAGCGTCTGTACTATTATGTATTCTGTGCTGGTAGTGAGAATTGAAAAGAAATGGCAGCCATTCAAATCATTTTTTAGCCATTTCAAGATTTCAAGATTAATCTAGGCCAAGGCTCTATCCGCAATGATAAATAAAATTTCACATGAGTCTTTTTATCGCTTTTTGGATCACACTGAATCATGCAAGTTTCCGCACTGACGGAAAAAATATCCCTTTTTTTTTCATACAAAATCAAATAACGCGCGAGAAAAAAACCGCGTTATCTCGGAATTTCGACCTTACTCGTATTCTTATACAAATACCAGTGTTGCCAGCACCGTATATTCCAAAGTTACTTACACTCTTTGAAAAAGTTACGTTTTGAAGAAAAAAGTTACGCCACATTTTTTTAATTTAAAATTATATTTTTTCTAGTGTTCAGTATAGATACAATGGCTTTTATTTTATTTTTCATTGTTGTTTAGGTGTTTTTTTGCGTGTTGAGTATAGATACAATGGTTTTCATTGTTATTTAGATTTAGGTGAATCTTTCATTAAAAGTCGATGTTTCGGGTCATGTCACAGAACCGTAAATCTGAAGTAGAAAATTGAATGCAAGTTACTATCTCGAAACGCAAAAAAAGTTGCGTGCGTTTCATTTTACGGTTTCTTTCGTTTCGTTCTACGAAAAATATTTTTTTACGAAATGTTACGTAAAAGTTACGCCCGTGTCTAGGTTACGCCAAGGTTACGCTTAAGGGTGAAAAGTTACGAAAAACGTAACAAAAGTTACGTTCTGGCAACGCTGACAAATACGGTTTATATCAGACGCTTTGATAGACGCATTTGTTGATGCAGCGTTAGCGGGTACGTCTGTAAAACAGTTTGACATAAACCGTATTTGTATGATAATGAGGTGGAAAATGGCATTTTCTTAACGCATGCGTTAGTTAAATGAAAATACCTCGTGGCCGGTGCCAAGTTCCGTCCGCGAACTACGACCGACTTGGACATTCTGTTTGTGTGTTAAGTTTACAGTTACGTCCGGTGGTTGCAACGAGGTACAGTCGACTTCAAAATAGCGTGGTAGGAATGAGTTTAAAAAGAAATGTTAGCCATTCAAAACTTTTTTATAGCCATTTTAAGGCCAAACTATAACATGCCTGGTTACTCTCAAAAGTAATTCACACCACCTAGGTGTCTAGTACCTACCACAAATTAAGGAAACGGCGCGCGGGGCGCCTATCGTACCTACCATAAGTAAAAAATTAAAATCAAATACATATGATTATTTTAAAATTTAGTTTCGGAAACCAAAAATAGTTGGATGCATTACAGTCAATGCAAATTACAGTGGTACCTGGATGGGTACTTGGGCTGCGAAACGCAATCATTTGACAATTTGTACCAATCAGAATACTCCGTACTCACGTACCGCGCCGGTTTCACTCAGGTTTGAATAAAGCTTAAATCGTCAAGAATATTTGATTTGGGGAGCATGTTTTTCAATTTTGTCATCGTGGTGTCTAACCTACCGACCAAATTTCCATCTTCATCTTCGCGTGTCGAATTCAGCGGAATATTTAGACAGATACTCTGCCAGAACCACATCTGCGTCAAAAATATCTGACTGACTCAGCTATCGTTAAAGTACTTTTGGGTTTAACTGTACTTACATTTCAAGACTATTTATCCGTTCATTGATATTCCCCTGACCTTTACTTGCGGAACATGCAATGCCCATTACGCTGCTCTTTTCGACACCTGCTTTAAAATTCAGGGTGAAAAGGAATTACTAGTGAAGCTACTGAATAGCTTAGTGAGAGTTTTGGCATCTTAGCTTATATTTAACATACAAGCATACCGAAAGCTTACCTAAAATTAGTAGGCGGTTTAAAAAGTCTGACACCAGGGTTTATCTGTCCGTTCGTGGACTCGGTGCACACACACACACACACACACACACACACACACACACACACACACACACACACACACACACACATTGATAACTTTAACTTTTTAATGTGTAACAAGAGAAAATTGGCTTTATCGGAAATACGTCAAAGATACCGTTGAATATCGGGTATTCTTTTGCTGTTAAAAAAATATGAGGATTAATTAAATTAAACTTTAAGTTTGCTTTCTAATGTACCTACTAAATATAACTTTTAATTTTAAAGCAAAGCGAGCAAACAACCTTCTTTGCAATACATACTTGAAAGTAGGTAAGTACACATATTCCGACGGCTTCACTAAACTTACATTTTATTTTCTTTATAAAGAATCTTCACAATATCAATATTTCCAATACACACACTTTATTTAGCAAGTCTACTCGGAGAATGTTTGGGAACGCGATTTTTCTGTTCATTGGTTTTCACATCCAGTAGGAGATGTGTAGAACACACACTACACCACAGGACGTTTGCGCGGACTGGCGGTTTTTGTCTTATGAGAAGTTGTTCTGTTTCATAGCCTAAATGCACCCTATCAGTATTCGGAAGAGCTGTCCCTTACACGTCGCATGCAGAATTTTCCCATGTAGCCATTCACGCACCGCATAATTTTGTGGCGTTTTTTCGGATTAGATTTGTGTCGAAAAAGGTAAACGCAATACCAAAAAATCACACCTGTCTACCTGCAGATATAATTTTGTAAACTCTATTATGGGTATTGCGTATGGCACTCGTAGCCGCATCAAATTGCGGTTATCACAGATTGTCACTTGGATAGTGTCTGTCACTAACCGCAATAGTTTCCGGTGCATTTGCTATACACTTCGAATCTTTTACATATATGACACCAATGATATTATATGTTACTAGCGTAACTATGACACAGTGACTCTACGTAACATTGCGGAATGCGGATATAAGGAAATATCGCAAATATGTGCGAAAATTATTTAGATAGGTAGAGCAAGACGGTGCCATGTGAGAATCGCATGTCTACGTATATGAATAAATTGTATGTTTATGGGACGAGTACTCCCCGATCTGTCCCCTATCGAAGACGCCCTTGACTTCTTCTAACCTTTGTCGGTATTAGATATTCGTAGTATAAGGTGTGGAAGGATATATTTCAAATTTATTTTCAAAATCGGGGAGCTGGCTAGCAGTAGAAACCTGTGAGTACACAGAATCAGATTTCTACCTAAGCTGGGATGTACTTAACTATTTCTATATGATCTGAATATTCGAAAATATGGATTTAGTTTAAAACTTATCTACTACGATACTTTAGCAAATCACATTTCCAAAAAGAATACTATCTATATTTAGCATTCGCTTTTATAGTTAGCATTACTATTTAGGTAACAAAAGAGTAGGTACTTATTATTCAGTTTCTAATAATGTTTCCCCTAAAATATGTAGGTTTTCAGCAGAAACGGAAGCAAACGCTTTGACACGAAACGAAGCATTCACATAAAATTTAAACACAGAATAAATGAATTCGCGTCGGCTGCCACAGTTTTCTCATTTCCTACAGACGTCCAGTGAAATGTGAAGAGATGCTCAGCGACCATGACGCTTTTAGCAAAAAACTAGGCATTAAAACAGCCGATGTTGCGCAGTGGTAGTACGACTGCATGCGACGCAGAAGGTTCCGGGTTCTATTTCTAGGTGGGGCACTCAAAAAGTGACTTTGTGAATTTGTTCCCAGTCTGGTTAAGACATTACAGGCTGAACCACCGTAAGAAAGTTACCGTGCTTTGGACGGCCGGCACGCGGCGGTCCCGGTTGTTGTTTATGATCGGCGGTCGTTTTAAAACTTGTATCAGGGTCAAGAGTTGGGTACAGGCGGTTGAACAATTCTACAACTAGAGTACATGGGGTCGTTGGATGACTCAGTGACCCACACGAAGAGAAAGAGATTAAAAAACAGAATCTACTGGATTCAGCAAAATGTGCTATCAACTCGATTAACTATTATTATAATAATAGTTTGTGTGCATCGATTAATTGATAATCTCGAAAGCCACTAGACTGATTTTCAAAATTTTGTTCTTTTGTAGGTATATAGAGAAGGCGAACAACCTCCTTTAAAAACTGACCCACATATCCTATTCATGGTCATTTCAGTGGGAGTTTTCTCATTTTCCAGAGAGATGTCCAGTGAAATATGAAGTTTTGAAGCGCGTGCCCGTCGTTAATGGATGCGGTGGGCATCAGCTATTCATGGCCGCCATTATTACGGATATGAGCCGGCTCCACACGAACATTGCCTGGCATGGAGGGAACATACTAGGAGTGTCAATCTAGAACAACCAAACGTATTTCAAACATTTGGGGACGCTGTCAATAAAAGTTGCAGTGGAGGCAAAGCAGCTTAGATTCGTAAGTTGTATGAATGTATGTAAATAATAACCAACCAAAATTTATCAACTAGTATTTAGTTTTATAACACGAGGCACAGGAGTACTAAAGCTTCAATATTATTAGTCGTTACAACTAGAGATGGGCCGAATATTCGGTTTATGTTCGGTATTCGGCATGTTCGGCACGCTTACCGAATATTCGGTTTCGGCCGAATGTTCGGTGAATATTGCTAAATATTTGGCCGAACAAAAATGCATCCTTTTTAGGTATATATGTCGCAGTACGTCAACAGAACTTTTTTTTGTGTTTTTGGCCAAAAGCCTGCATATGGCAAAATCGTAGACTTTCTTCAACCATCGTCCTAAGTTGATCCAGGTTATTGTTGTTTATCCTAGATTTGTTTAGTATTATGGCTTTTTTTGTATTGCGGGGAAACGAGGAGTGGAAAGGTATGTTATGCACCTCCCTCTGATCTGTTAAGGGTAGAGTTGGACACCCTGAAGGGTGGGGTAGCGTCAGACAGTCTGAACAGCAGGATTGCCTCGGATGCCCTGAACAGTAGGTGGGAGCATCAGACAACATAAGAGCAGGATGTACCACTGGACGCTCTGGAGGACGGGAGGTAGCGTTGGCCGCCATGGAGGGCAGGGAGTAGCGTCGGATGCCCAGGAAATCCAACACCCGCCATTTTTGGCCAAAAACCTGGATTAGCTTAGGACGATGGCCGAAGGAATTCTACAATTTTGCCATACGCCGGCTTTAATTAGGATTTTGGCCAAAACCCTAGGTTTTTGGCCAAAATCCTAATTCTTCCATCGTACTGGTATGTCAAGACAAGCAATGATGCAGGTTTATTTTCAAAGTTTCCAATGTGTTAGATGGGTAAAGGGCGAAGTGGTTTGGTGCGAACCAATTCGTAAACAAGTGATGCTCCTAATTATTTTATAAGGACATCGATTCCTGCCGAATTATTCGGCCGAATATTCGGTTCGGCAAACTTTTTACCGAACATTCGGCCGAATATTCGGCTTCGGTGAAACCTATGTTCGGCCCATCACTAGTTACAACCGCGAAGCTATATAAATTTAACCGAATGTCTATTTCGTGGCGACATGCAGCGAATAATGGATAATCTAGAAAGCCACTGGACCGATATTAATATTCTTTCATCATTGGAATACTAACCAAAGTTACTTTATATCACGAGAAAATGTCTTACTCCCACAGGAAACCGGTAGCTTGTTAAAAAAATTTGCTTTGCACAATAACATTTTGTCTTGCATATAGAGAAGGCGAACGACCACCTTTAAAAATCTGACCCACATACCCTATTCATGGTCATTTCTATCATTTCAGCGGGAGTTTTCTCATTTTCCAGAGAGATGTCCAGTGAAATATGAAGTTTTGAAGCGCTGCCCGTTAATGGATGCGGTGGGCATCAGCTATTCATGGCCGCCATTATTACGGATATGAGCCGGCCCCACACAAACATTGCCTGGCATGGAGGAAACATACTAGGAGTGTCAATATAAAACAACAATACGTATTTCAAACATTTCTAGTCAAACCCAGGGGGCGCTGTTAATAAAAGTTGCAGTGGAGAGAAACTACAGTCCAGCAAAAAAGAGTAGAAATTAAATAAAATGGAACTAAAAATTTTTAATACTAAATTGTTGCCATTCATTGTCAATGTTGCCATTTAATTTTGAAATTTCATACAAAGTGGCGCCCTCATTCTTTGTCTACTCTTTTTTGCTGTACTGTAGCTTAGTTTCATAAATTTTAACTGAATGTAAATATTTGCCAACCTAAATAGGTATATCAACTTCTAGCCTTTAGTTTTTTAACACGAGGCGGAGGAGCAAAAGTCCAGTGGAATATGAAGTTTTGAAGCGCTGCCCGTTAATGGATGCGGTGGGCATCAGCTATTCATGGCCGCCATTATTACGGATATGAGCCGGCTCCACACAAACATTGCCTCATGGAGGAAACATACTAGGAGTGTCAATATACCGGGAGTAACAGAAAGGGTATAACAAGCCGAAAGGAGGTCAAGGTACTCATAAAACTGAACAACTTTCCCTATGGAACATGGGTCGAAATATGAAGAAAAATTTTGGACCTCCCATAGTAAATCAATCAGCTGACCGGCAATTTTGTATGGGAGGTCCAAATTTTTTTTTCATGTTTCGACCCATGTTCCATAGGGAAAGTTGTTCAGTTTCATGAGTACCTTGACCTCCTTTCGGCTTGTTATACCCTTTCCGTTACTCCCTGTATAGAATAACAATACGTATTTCAAACATTTCTGTCTGGTTAAACCCAGAGGGCGCTGTAAATAAAAGTTGCAAGAGCCTAATTTCATAAGTTGTATGAATGTAAATATTTACTAACCAAAATATATCTACTTCTAGCCTTTAGTTTTATAACACGAGGCACAGGAGTAATAATCCTAAAATCATCATCATCATCATTGGCCTCATACGTCTGTGACAGACGATTTATTCAGTGTCTGAGGCAAGATTTTTCATGGCTGTATAAGCCAATACGGGAGCGGCATGACTTTCCGCACGCTCTACAAACGAAGGTGGAATTAGAGACTGGCACATGCATGTTTAGATGTCGTTTTATCATTTCAGCGGGAGCTTTCTCATTTACCAGAGAGATGTCCAGTGAAATATGAAGTTTTGAAGCGCTGCCCGTTAATGGATGCGGTGGGCATCAGCTATTCATGGCCGCCATTATTACGGATATGAGCCGGCTCCACACAAACATTGCCTCATGGTATAATAAGATACTCCGCCTGGTATTTCTTTCCGAGACTCGTGAACCACGTGACCAACACAAGACTACGTCATCATGCTTGTGGGTTACCAGAATTACCCACTCTTATGATGTTTTTTGTAAATCATATAAGATACTGTTAACTAATAAATAAAATTTAAGTGTTGCTGTAAAGTTAAAGTTAATACACACGTAAATCTAAATTATAAAATTATTAAGAAATATTTTCACCCATTGTTCTGAGATTGAATTTACCCCATAACGTATTTTATTGAAATAAAGTGGCAATACTAAGTGACGTTGACTTGTGTTTCTCTGGGAAGGAAAGACCATGTTTTATTAGACTATGCATTGCCTGGCATGGAGGAAATATACACTACAGTAAGGCCGAACAGACGATAAAAAGTGTAAACAAATCTGAAAGAGACAGCTGACATTATACTATGCATTATTCCATATGACAGATAAGGACAGATTGTAATAACTGTCACCGAGTCATACAAAAGTTGTTTACATTAATTATTACGTTTCGTTGGCCATACTTTAGGAGTGTCAATCTAGAACAACAAAACGTATTTCAAACATTTCTGGTTAAACCCAGGGGGCGCTGTAAATATAAGTTGCAGTGAAGATAAACTAGCATAGTTTCATAAGTTGTAACTGAATGTAAATATTTGCCAATCAAAATATATCAATTTCTAGCCTTAAAGATACCCTTAAATCCAAGCGTCGCGGCGTCGCGGCAGCGTCGTTGTCGCTGTCAAATGACTGGTTTGTATGGGTTTGTATGGGGATACCAGAAAGACCGGGCGTCAGCGTCAAAGACGCCGCCGTGTCGCCGTTACGTTGACAGCGCGCTGAGAAGCTCAGGCCGGGTTTGTATGGGATGTGGTCGGGTTTTTCTATAAGATCGCAGCAACATTGTTGTCGCGACGCTTGGTTAATAAGCCTACCATTAGTTTTATAACTCGAGGCACAGGACATTTTCCAGAGAGATGTCCAGTGAAATATGAAGTTTTGAAGCGCTGCCCGTTAATGGATGCGGTGGGCATCAGCTATTCATGGCCGCCATTATTACGGATATGAGCCGGCGACACACAAACATTGCCTGGCATGGAGGTAACATACTATAAGTGTCAACCTAGAACAACAATACGTATTTCAAACATTTCTGGTTATATCGAGGGTGCGCTGTCAATAAAAGTTGCATTGGAGAGAAACTACAGTCCAGCAAAAAAGAGTAGAAATAAAATAAAATGGAACTAAAATTTTTTAATACTAAATTGTTGCCATTCATTGTCAATGTTGCCATTTAATTTTGAAATTTCATACAAAGTGGCGCCCTCATTCTTTTTCTACTCTTTTTTGCTGGACTTAGTTTCATAAGTTTTAACTGAATGTAAATATTTGCCAACCTAAATAGGTATATCAACTTCTAGCCTTTAGTTTTTTAACACGAGGCGGAGGAGTAAAAGTCCAGTGAAATATGAAGTTTTGAAGCGCTGCTCGTTAATGGATGCGGTGGGCATCAGCTATTCATGGCCGCCATTATTACGGATACGAGCCGGCTCCACACAAACATTGCCTGGCATGGAGGAAAATTTTTCATCATTGGAATACTAACAAAAGTTACTTTATACCACGAGAAAATGTGCTATTCCCACAGGAAACCGGTAGCTTGTTAAAAAACTTGCTTTGCACTATAAAATGTTGTCTTGCATATACCGGGAATAACGGAAAGGGTATAACAAGCCGAAAAGAGGTCAAGGTACTCATGAAACTGAACAACTTTCCCCATGGAATATGAATCGAAATATGAAAAAAAATTTGGGCCTCCCATACAAAATCGCCGATCAGCTAATTGATTTACTATGGGAGGTCCAAATTTTTTTTTCATATTTCGACCCTTGTTCCATGGGGAAAGTTGTTCAGTTTCATGAGTACCTTGACCTCCTTTTGGCTTGTTATACCTTTTCCGTTACTCCCGGTAGAGAAGGCGAACGACCACCTTTAAAAAACTGACCCACATACCCTATTCATGGTCATTTCTAAAACATATCATTTCAGCGGGAGTTTTCACATTTTCTAGAGAGATGTCCAGTGAAATATGAAGTTTTGAAGCGCTGCCCGTTAATGGATGCGGTGGGCATCAGCTATTCATGGCCGCCATTATTACGGATATGAGCCGGCCCCACACAAACATTGCCTGGCATGGAGGAAACATACTAGGAGTGACAACCTAGAACAATAAAGCGTATTTCAAACATTTCTGGTTATATCGAGGGGCGCTGTATGTAAAAGTTGCAGTGGAGGCAAAGTAGCTTAGATTCTTAGATTAGAATGTATGTAAATATTTACCAACCAAAATTTATCAACTAGTATTTAGTTTTGTAACACGAGGCACAGGAGTACTAAAGCTTAAATATTATTTACGAACGCCTGGCGTCAGAATACCAACAGATGGCGTTAGTGAATCAGATTTAAGTTTTTAAGGGATTAGGTACTACTCTTGGGCCTCGTGTTATGAAAATATAGTACCGGTGTTCGAATAGACCATATCGGTAGAATAGTTCATATTTGATAGCCGGTGACCCACATTTCATTTCAGCGGGAGTTTTCTCATTTACCAGAGAGATGTCCAGTGGAATATGAAGTTTTGAAGCGCTGCCCGTTAATGGATGCGGTGGGCATCAGCTATTCATGGTCATTTCTAAAACATATCATTTCAGCGGGAGTTTCCTCATTTCCCAGAGAGATGTCCAGTAAAATATGAAGTTTTGAAGCGCTGCCCGTTAATGGATGCGGTGGGCATCAGCTATTCATGGTCATTTCTAAAACATATCATTTCAGCGGGAGTTTCCTCATTTTCCAGAGAGATGTCCAGTGAAATATGAAGTTTTGAAGCGCTGCCCGTTAATGGATGCGGTGGGCATCAGCTATTCATGGCCGCCATTATTACGGATATGAGCCGGCGACACACAAACATTGCCCGGCATGGAGGTAACATACTAGGAGTGTCAATATAAAACAACAAAACGTATTTCAAACATTTTTGGTTAAACCCAGGGGGCGCTGTAAATAAATGTTGCATTGGAGAGAAACTACAGTCCAGCAAAAAAGAGTAGAAATTAAATAAAATGGAATTAAAAAAATTTCATGCTAAATTGTTGCCATTCATTGTCAATGTAGCCATTTAATTTTGAAATTTCATACAAAGTGACGCCCTCATTTTTTCTCTACTCTTTTTTGCTGGACTGTAGCTTAGTTTCATAAGTTTTAACTGAATGTAAATATTTGCCAACCTAAATAGGTATATCAACTTCTAGCCTTTAGTTTTTTAACACGAGGCGGAGGAGTAAAAGTCCAGTGAAATATGAAGTTTTGAAGCGCTGCCCGTTAATGGATGCGGTGGGCATCAGCTATTCATGGCCGCCATTATTACGGATATGAGCCGGCTCCACACAAACATTGCCTGACATGGAGGTAACATACTAGGAGTGTCAATTTAGAACAATAAAACGTATTTCAAACATTTTTGGTTAAATCCAGGGGGGCTGTAAATATAAGTTCCAGTGGAGACAAACTATTGTAACTGAATGTAAATATTTGCCAACCTAAATAGGTATATCAACTTCTAGCCTTTAGTTTTTTAACACGAGGCGGAGGAGTAAAAGTCCAGTGAAATATGAAGTTTTGAAATGTGCCCGTTAATGGATGCGGTGGGCATCAGCTATTCATGGCCGCCATTATTACGGATATGAGCCGGCTCCACACAAACATTGCCTGGCATGGAGGAAACATACTAGGAGTGACCATAGTCTAATAAAACATGGTCTTACATTCCCAGAGAAACACAAGCCTACGTCACTAGTATTGCCACTTTATTTCAATAAAATACGTTACCCACAAGCATGATGACGTAGTCTTGTGTTAGTCACGTGGTTCACGAGTCTGGGAATGAAATACCAGGCGGAGTATCAAATGGGAGTGACAATCTAGAACAACCAAACGTATTTCAAAAATTTTTGGTTAAATCCAGAGGGCGCTGTACCTAAATAAAAGTTGCAGTGGAGACAAACTACCTTGGTTTCATAAGTTGTAACTGAATGTAAATATTGACCAACCAAAATTTATCAACTAGTATTGAGTTTTGTAACAAGAGGCACATGAGCAATAAGTAATCCTAAAATAAAAACGCTCAAATGTCGACAATTGCGTTTTTTGTCTCATTTCGGAGGATATTTTATTTTTTCCGTTTTTAAGAAATGTTTTTACATAATTTTATTCTTTATGGTGTTTTATTTTTGTTAGGCGCAGACCTTTTTGGACAAAATAGTGGCCTGTGCATAGAGCTCATCTGTGTATGACTTTAACTGTGTCAAGTGTTGTCGTGTCACAGGGATGTGAAAAAATACTGTCAACAAAAGTCTCTAGGTGAAAACACATTGTTGTAAATAAACTCGAGAAAATAAAATTCGCCAGCGCTCTTTTGATATTATAGTTATATTTTATTAATAGGTCACGGACCCGCTAATATTTGGGCGAAGAGTCGCGAATAATTTTTTCGAAGATGGATTTTACGACGAAAATTGATATTGGGAAGCTGGCCGGAAAATCAAACTGGACGACGTGGAAATACAAAATGTCAATAATGCTGGAAGGGACGGAGAATGCAATGGCAGCCGTCGAGGGCAAATTGACTCCACCAACTCCTGTAGAAGGCCCAGAAGGTGACGCCGCCGTAACAGCTTATAATGCGGCTTTGGCCAAATTTAAGAAAACTGAAACTGGCGCTCTTCTAATGCTGACCACAAATATGTCAGAAGACACCTTAACCAAAGTCATGAGGTACAGGAAGGCATCAGAGGTATGGCAGGAGCTGCATAGATTATTTGACGGGAACACGGGTGACAGGGCATACACGCTGTGCATGGAATTCTTCGGCACAAAACATGACAAGGCAGATGACATCGCGACACATATGTCAAAACTGAAAAACTTGTGGAACGATTTGAAAGCTGAAGTATCCAAAACAGACGCAACTGCTAAATTACCTGAGATGTTCCTAATATGCAAGATTCTTGATACTCTGGATGACCGGTTCGTCAATTTTAAGTCAAGCTGGCTCATGCTGAAGCAGTCTGAAAAGACAATTGACAGTCTGACGAGTCACCTCTGCACCTTTGAAAGAGACTTAGGCAGTCAAGAGACCACTAGAATGGAAGCCCTAGTGACTGCACCGAGTGGATATCGCAAATGCAAGGACGAGCACCTGATTTGCAACTATTGTCATGCAAAAGGACATAGAGTTCGCAAGTGTAAGAAGTGGATTGGAGATGGGAGGCCACCCAAACCAGTACAAGGCACGTCAGGCAAAAGCTCAGAATCCAAGCAAGTGCAACAGATCTCACTAATGGTGAACGCTTGCTCCAGTGCGAAAGGTCAAACTCAAAATAGAGACAATTGGTTTGTCGACAACGGAGCAACTACACACATAGCTGTAAGGAGAGACTTCTTCAAAGAGTTCCATGAATTCGACAAAGACCACACTGTTACAACAGCTGACGGAACCATAATTCCTGCCGTAGGAAAAGGCTCTGTAGAGGTCGAAGCGAAGGTCGATGGCAAGAGGAGAAGATAATGCTCCGAGATGTGTGGCTAGTACCAAGTCTGACAAAGAACCTTTTCTCGCCGCTCGCTGCACATGATAGAATGCAGAATAGTGAATTCACGTCAAAGACTACAGAGTGCAAGTTTGACGTAGATGGCACGACAAGAATTGTCGGCAAAAGATCGGCGTTTGGCGGACTGTATGAATTAGAAATGAAGACAGTCATGTCAGTCAAGCCAACCATAGAGGTTAACGTGATCGATGGCTCAAATATGCTGCAGCTATACCATGAACGCCTCGCTCACCAGGATAAGAACCACGTCATTCGCGTAGTGAAACGCGAGTTAGGCATAGAGCTTACTCCTGACAAAGTGAAGTGTGAAGGCTGTATCTATGGGAAGGCACATAGAAAACCCTTTGGTACCAGGAAAGAGCCTCGAGATGTGGAGAGCTTATCCACACAGATGTCTGCGGACCCTTCGCTGATAGCATTACGAAGTACAAATACTATGTACTGTTCAAGGACGACTACTCGAGTTACCGACTTGTCTACTTTCTTAGACAGAAATCAGAGGTCAAAGACAAGCTCATCATGATGCTTCAAGAAGCAAAGAAGGCTGGGCACGAAATCAAGACTATTCTGTCAGACAATGGAGGCGAATTCGACAATGCCGCTGTCCGAAAAATATTACAAGACCAAGGTGTGCAGCACAGGCTAACAATGCCTTACACGCCCGAACAAAACGGCTGTAGTGAGCGAGAAAACCGCACCCTCGTAGAAGCTGCAAGGTCAATGATGCATGCGAGAGGAGAGATGCCGCAAATACTATGGGCAGAGTTAATCAACACGGCCGCTTACGTGCTAAATAGAACGGGCCCTACTAGAGTGGAATCTAAGTCACCCTACGAACTATGGCACGGAAAGAAACCGAAGATTAGTCATCTGAAAGTTATAGGTAGCGAATGCTACGTCCATGTACCCAAACAGAAACGTAAGAAGATGAGCAAGAAAGCCATCAAGGGCATGCTCATAGGCTACGAAGGTGACGACGGCTATCGGATTTGGAACGGAAGAGAAACGCTGAGGTCGAGAGATATCTCTTTCCAAACCGACGTAGAGTTCAAAATCTCAACTAGTATGCCCCTACAATCAGAGGAGCTGAGAGCGGAGATAGAAACGTCACCGAGACCGACCCTAACGTGGAAACTGAAGACCATGAACTAGCTCTAGAGGGAGATAGAGTGGTAGATCAAGATCAAGTTCATGAAGAAGAACACAGCATTGAAGATCCCGAAGATGCAAACGACGTGATCTTAGAATCAAATGAGGAAGAGCTAGAGATAGCTGAACCTGTCGAGCAGGAACCTCGCTATAATCTGAGAGACAGATCACTAATTGCGAGACCAAGAAAACTCGAGGACTATGTTTGTGGAGTGTGTTCTGTTGTCGATGACAGTTTTCCAGAATCTTACGAAAATGCCATTGCACGACAAGATGGCGAAGAATGGCGTAAGGCAATGGACAGTGAAATAAATTCGCTTAAGGATTTAAATGTCTGGACTCCCTGCTCCTTACCTAAAGGCAGGAAGGCGTTGCCCTGCAAGTGGGTCCTGCGCATCAAGAAAAATCCGGATGGGTCCATAGACAAGTATAAAGCCCGACTTGTTGTAAAGGCTTTAGACAAAGGAAAGGTATTGATTTTGATCAAACCTTTAGCCCTGTCGCCAGAATGGCTACGATAAGAGCTTTATTGAGTGTCAGCGCCCAAGAGAATCTGCACCTTGTACAATTCGATGTCTGTACTGCGTTCTTGAATGGGAAACTTCAAGAAGAGATCTACGTACAACAACCAGAAGGTTATGCAGACGGCTCGCAGAATGTTCTCAGGCTGAACAGAAGCTTATATGGGTTAAAGCAAGCACCACGCTGTTGGAACTCTTGCTTCGAACAAATACTGCTGGACATGGACTTCAGACAGAGTGAAGCTGACTGTTGTCTATATACCAAGCGGATCAATGGAAAAGATACTCATCACCCTCTACGTTGATGACGGGCTAGTAGCTGCCACTGATGAAGAGCTTGCGAACAGCTTCCTGGCTGATTTAAGGACAGTGTTAAAGATTACGACGAAGCCAGCGTCGTACTATCTAGGTCTGAAATTAACAGAGAAGCGGACGGTTCTATCTTTATCAAGCAAGAAGCTTATGCCAAGAAGGTCCTAGAACGATTTGGGATGGCCAACTGCAACCCAATCAGGACACCAATTGAGAGTACTCAATCAGGAAAGTGGATGCTACAGAAGCACACTTCCCTACCGTGAAACCGTTGGGTCACTCGCTTACTTAATGACGGAACGCGCCCAGACATCGCTTATGCCGTCGGAGTTGCATCTCGTAAGCTAGAGTCTCAACCAAAGAAGATTGGCTTTTAGTAAAGCGTATCATGCGCTATATCAAGGCACCAGCTCCTATGGAATCAAGTACAAGGCTCACCAAAAGAACCCCTTACTTGAATGCTTTAGTGACGCTGACCATGGAGGTGTCAATTAAGTGGAAGATCAACCACAGGGCTGATATGCCGTTACGCAGGAGGCATTGTATCATGGCTAAGCCAAAGACAAGCGTCAGTCGCCATTTCTACAACAGAAGCAGAAATCGTTGCTGCTAGTGAAGGAGCCAGAGAAACAGTATGGCTCTCAAGGATCTACAAAGATCTTACTAAACTGAAAGAAGTTCCAGTGCTGCATGTAGACAATGAGGCTGCTATACGGCTGGCGCACAACCCTGAGTTCCATAAGAGAACCAAACACATCCGAATAAGACACTTCTTCGTCAGAGAAGTTGTAGAAGAAGGTTGTTTGGTAGTGAAGAAAGTGAGCTCAGATGAGCAACTGGCTGACTTCTTGACCAAGGCTGTTCCGAAGCCGAAGCAAGCCAGAACGTGTGCCCTATTAGGTGTTTGCAGTATAAATACCTAAAGTGCAAGGGAAAGTGTTAGGCGCAGACCTTTTTGGACAAAATAGTGGCCTGTGCATAGAGCTCATCTGTGTATGACTTTAACTGTGTCAAGTGTTGTCGTGTCACAGGGATGTGAAAAAATACTGTCATTGAAAGTGTCTAGGTGTAAACATTGTAAAATTATCTAAATCGAAAATAAAATTTGTTAGTGCTCTTTGAACCCGAATATCATTCCACTGTTACTCTGCAGAACGAGTATAAAACTTAATAATTTTAACTGTGTAAAAATGCTATAAATATCTTTATCAGAAGCTGAGATATTCGAGTTTGAATTTTGAAATAGGCACCGAAATGTATGAATGAAGGACCTTTAAAAAACTGAGCTATATACCCTATTCATGGTCATTTCTAAAACATATCATTTCAGCGGGAGTTTTCTCATTTTGCAGAGAGATGTCCAGTGAAATATGAAGTTTTGAAGCGCCTGCCCGTTAATGGATGCGGTGGGCATCAGCTATTCATGGCCGCCATTATTACGGACATGAGCCGGCTCCACACAAACATTGCCTGGCATGGAGGAAACATACTAGGAGTGTCAATCTAGAACAACAAAACGTATTTCAAACATTTCTGGTTATATCGAGAGGGGCTGTAAATAAAAGTTGCATTGGAGAGAAACTACAGTCCAGCAAAAAGAGTAGAAATTAAATAAATTGGAACTAAAAAAAATTCATACTTAATTGTTGCCATTCATTGTCAATGTTGCCATTTAATTTTGAAATTTCATACAAAGTGGCGCCCTAATTCTTTGTCTACTCTTTTTTGCTGGACTGTAGCTTAGTTTCATAAGTATTAACTGAATGTAAATATTTGCCAACCTAAATAGGTATATCAACTTCTAGCCTTTAGTTTTTTAACACGAGGCGGAGGAGTAAAAGTCCAGTGAAATATGAAGTTTTGAAGCGCGTGCCCGTTAATGGATGCGGTGGGCATCAGCTATTCATGGCCGCCATTATTACGGATATGAGCCGGCCCCACACAAACATTGCCTGGCATGGAGGAAACATACTAGGAGTGACAACCTAGAACAACAATACGTATTTCAAACATTTCTGGTTATATCGAAGATGCTGTAAATAAAAGTTGCAAGAGATAAACAAGCCTAGTTTCATAAGTTGTAACTAAATGTAAGAACCAACCAAAATACTTATATCAACTTCTAGCCTTTAGTTTTATGACACGAGGCAAGTAAGTAAAAAAGCTAAATACTATTTTCTAACGTCAGAATACCAACAGATGGCGTTAGTGAATCAGGTTTAAGTTTTTTAAGGTTCTACTCTGGTGCCTCATGTTATGAAACTAAGCTAAAATAGTTTGTCTCCACTGTACTTTATAAGACGGGCCCCAGAGGGCACTGTAAAAGTTGCAGTGGAGACAAACTATTTTAGCTTAGTTTCATAACATGAGGCACCAGAGTAGAACCTTAAAAAACTTAAACCTGATTCACTAACGCCATCTGTTGGTATTCTGACGTTAGAAAATAGTATTTAGCTTTTTTACTTACTTGCCTCGTGTCATAAAACTAAAGGCTAGAAGTTGATATAAGTATTTTGGTTCTTACATTTAGTTACAACTTATGAAACTAGGCTTGTTTATCTCTTGCAACTTTTACAGCATCTTCGATATAACCAGAAATGTTTGAAATACGTATTGTTGTTCTAGGTTGTCACTCCTAGTATGTTTCCTCCATGCCAGGCAATGTTTGTGTGGGGCCGGCTCATATCCGTAATAATGGCGGCCATGAATAGCTGATGCCCACCGCATCCATTAACGGGCACGCGCTTCAAAACTTCATATTTCACTGGACTTTACTCCTCGTGTTAAAAACTAAAGGCTAGAAGTTGATATACCTATTTAGGTTGGCAAATATTTACATTCAGTTAATACTTATGAAACTAAGCTACAGTCCAGCAAAAAGAGTAGACAAAGAATTAGGCGCCACTTTGTATGAAATTTCAAAATTAAATGGCAACATTGACAATGAATGGCAACAATTAAGTATGAATTTTTTAGTTCCAATTTATTTAATTTCTACTCTTTTGCTGGACTGTAGTTAATGCAACTCAGCCCTCTCGATATAACCAGAAATGTTTGAAATACGTTTTGTTGTTCTAGATTGACACTCCTAGTATGTTTCCTCCATGCCAGGCAATGTTTGTGTGGAGCCGGCTCATGTCCGTAATAATGGCGGCCATGAATAGCTGATGCCCACCGCATCCATTAACGGGCAGGCGCTTCAAAACTTCATATTTCACTGGACATCTCTCTGCAAAATGAGAAAACTCCCGCTGAAATGATATGTTTTAGAAATGACCATGAATAGGGTATATAGCTCAGTTTTTTAAAGGTCCTTCATTCATACATTTCGGTGCCTATTTCAAAATTCAAACTCGAATATCTCAGCTTCTGATAAAGATATTTATAGCATTTTTACACAGTTAAAATTATTAAGTTTTATACTCGTTCTGCAGAGTAACAGTGGAATGATATTCGGGTTCAAAGAGCACTAACAAATTTTATTTTCGATTTAGATAATTTTACAATGTTTACACCTAGACACTTTCAATGACAGTATTTTTTCACATCCCTGTGACACGACAACACTTGACACAGTTAAAGTCATACACAGATGAGCTCTATGCACAGGCCACTATTTTGTCCAAAAAGGTCTGCGCCTAACACTTTCCCTTGCACTTTAGGTATTTATACTGCAAACACCTAATAGGGCACACGTTCTGGCTTGCTTCGGCTTCGGAACAGCCTTGGTCAAGAAGTCAGCCAGTTGCTCATCTGAGCTCACTTTCTTCACTACAAACAACCTTCTTCTACAACTTCTCTGACGAAGAAGTGTCTTATTCGGATGTGTTTGGTTCTCTTATGGAACTCAGGGTTGTGCGCCAGCCGTATAGCAGCCTCATTGTCTACATGCAGCACTGGAACTTCTTTCAGTTTAGTAAGATCTTTGTAGATCCTTGAGAGCCATACTGTTTCTCTGGCTCCTTCACTAGCAGCAACGATTTCTGCTTCTGTTGTAGAAATGGCGACTGACGCTTGTCTTTGGCTTAGCCATGATACAATGCCTCCTGCGTAACGGCATATCAGCCCTGTGGTTGATCTTCCACTTAATTGACACCTCCATGGTCAGCGTCACTAAAGCATTCAAGTAAGGGGTTCTTTGGTGAGCCTTGTACTTGATTCCATAGGAGCTGGTGCCCTTGATATAGCGCATGATACGCTTTACTAAAAGCCAATCTTCTTTGGTTGGAGACTCTAGCTTACGAGATGCAACCCGACGGCATAAGCGATGTCTGGGCGCGTTCCCGTCATTAAGTAAGCGAGTGACCCAACGGCTTCACGGTAGGGAAGTGTGCTTCTGTAGCATCCACTTTCCTGATTGAGTACTCTCAATTGGTGTCCTGATTGGCCATCCCAAATCGTTCTAGGACCTTCTTGGCATAAGCTTCTTGCTTGATAAAGATAGAACCGTCCGCTTCTCTGTTAATTTCCAGACCTAGATAGTACGACGCTGGCTTCGTCGTAATCTTTAACACTGTCCTTAAATCAGCCAGGAAGCTGTTCGCAAGCTCTTCATCAGTGGCAGCTACTAGCCCGTCATCAACGTAGAGGGTGATGAGTATCTTTTTTCCATTGATCCGCTTGGTATATAGACAACAGTCAGCTTCACTCTGTCTGAAGTCCATGTCCAGCAGTATTTGTTCGAAGCAAGAGTTCCAACAGCGTGGTGCTTGCTTTAACCCATATAAGCTTCTGTTCAGCCTGAGAACATTCTGCGAGCCGTCTGCATAACCTTCTGGTTGTTGTACGTAGATCTCTTCTTGAAGTTTCCCATTCAAGAACGCAGTACAGACATCGAATTGTACAAGGTGCAGATTCTCTTGGGCGCTGACACTCAATAAAGCTCTTATCGTAGCCATTCTGGCGACAGGGCTAAAGGTTTGATCAAAATCAATACCTTTCCTTTGTCTAAAGCCTTTTACAACAAGTCGGGCTTTATACTTGTCTATGGACCCATCCGGATTTTTCTTGATGCGCAGGACCCACTTGCAGGGCAACGCCTTCCTGCCTTTAGGTAAGGAGCAGGGAGTCCAGACATTTAAATCCTTAAGCGAATTTATTTCACTGTCCATTGCCTTACGCCATTCTTCGCCATCTTGTCGTGCAATGGCATTTTCGTAAGATTAAAAAATACTTATATCAACTTCTAGCCTTTAGTTTTATGACACGAGGCAAGTAAGTAAAAAAGCTAAATACTATTTTCTAACGTCAGAATACCAACAGATGGCGTTAGTGAATCAGGTTTAAGTTTTTTAAGGTTCTACTCTGGTGCCTCATGTTATGAAACTAAGCTAAAATAGTTTGTCTCCACTGCAACTTTTACAGTGCCCTCTGGGGCCCGTCTTATAAAGCTGACAATTGTCATTTACAATGACAATTCAAATTACATCGCGAAGTTTTTAAGGATAGTTCGGTTCTTGGTAGCGAATCGGCTCGCTGACGACGCAATGTACATTAAATTGTCATTGTAAATTACAATTGTCAGCTTTATAAGACAGGGGCCCGCCCTGGATTTAACCAGAAATGTTTGAATTACGTTTTGTTGTTCTAGATTGACACTCCTTTAGTATATTTCATCCATGCCTCAGGCTGGTTGCACATCACGTTGCTACTCTATAATTGCAAAAGTGACTGAAAGAGCTAATAATGCCCGAAAATCGCCGATTTTGATCAAGACTGATGGATATTTTGAAAGTTCGCTACCAAATTATAAACTGTTTTCGTAACGGTAGACTTGTATCTACCTGTCAAATCCACGCTAATTATTTGAACTTTAAATAAGGTACCTGTGATGTAAAATATGAACAGGCGTTTGTTTTGTATACTTACCTACCTAGATATTCAATCAATCATCAGTGTATATGTTGGTATAGGTATTGCTTGCTTTCGAGCATATATTAAAGCTTGTAAAGGCTGAGTGCTCAGCAGGAGGCGAATTTGTGGCGACGCGAAGACGGGAGTGCAGGATGGATTATACATGTATCTATAGGTGCTTAGCTTACCTACATTTATTTATATTCAAAAGGGCCTATTGCTGGACTTTCTATGAAAAATATTCATGAGTGAGTCAATAATTATCTCTTTATCCATGCTCTTTATTTGATCATTGGGTACGTAGTCAATTAATACGATGTCTTTTTTTACTTGCAAAATTTCCATTACAGGCAGATTTTATACCTATGACTTTCAGAATTAAAACTGCTGTCACCTCTACCATCTGCCGTCAGCTATATCTATCTGCGTTAATGGCCAAGATACACTTTCTTAATTCGCAGGCTTCGACTGAGCCGCGGTAGCCTAGATGGTAGAGGCATCGGCAATACTGTTGCAGGTTCAAATCTTACCAGCTTAGGAAATGTAGGTTTAAAAAAAAAAACTAAAACGGAAAGTGTTATAAAAATTTGGGTCCTTAATACATACGTGGAGTAAGAGAAAGGTGATTATATTCTAACCCGTTCCGTTATATTTAAACTACCAACAATATAAATGAGCCCTATCCACACTCGGTACGAAATGGGAACGGAGCGACAACAACTTGATGCAAAATGAAAAATGTTTGGGAATTAGTGCGGAGCCGGGCTTGAAAAAGTAATTTGTTTTCGACGGATTCGTCATGAATAGAGAACGACAGATTTATGTTTTGATTGGATTAGGAATTTTAAGTTGGTGTTGCGCCCATTTCAATTCGTCGATACTTTCGTTACAAACCGAGTCGAGAGAGTATATCCTATCCAATATGGATCATCATTAATAATCATCATTTACAGTTAGTCTACTTTTACGGTTATAATTGGTTTATAAGCTACTGGATAATTTCAATAGAATCCATGATTATTGAGTTCGTTTTAGAGAAAGTGGAAGATGGATGCAAACAATATGATAATATGGAATATACAGTCAGCAATATAAGTGAACAATAAAGTAGCAACGAATTTATGAACAAGTTTATCGAGGAACAAGTCGAAATAAGACGTTGTGCGACGCACCGCAAACTCCATTACGGTAAAAGCCCGCAAATTGGATTCCGTCTGGTTTCGGTTCATCGCGACGGGGCCGTAAATATCAGCTGGCAGTATGGTGATTTTAGCTCACTCACGCCTCTACCACGCAGGTAGAGGCGTGAGTGAGCTCTCTAGTAGGTAAGTGAAACGTTAACGGTCGTTTTAGCAGGATGTGCACTCACTAGCATAGCATGTGCACTCACTAGGTAGCAGCTTTGACTGTGTCATCGATACTTCTTCTTGTCTTGTTTTACACTGAGTCGTCAACCGACTCGATGAGCCCTAGTGCCTAGTAGTAGGTAGTAGAAGCTTTAAACACTTTCAGTAAGATGAAGTGATAGTAGTAACGGCTACGGTCGTCTACGTAGGTAATCATCAGAGACAGTAACCGTGACCGATGCATGTTTCTTACGCACAATCAAGCAAGTGGTTGATTCTGAAAAAGAAAACTAAAAACAATCTCATAAAATGATGAATAAATGAATGTTGTGTGTTCCTTCCTAACAATGAAAATAGGAGGAAATTAAATAGGTCACATCACAGGTTTGGCTAAGTCCTCGATTAGGTACTTACCCAATATTGTTACTTAATGCGGCAAAATAGCACATTAAAATCTCAAGGGACAGCCTATAAATTCGTATGAGTAGCGCGAGTTGAAAGCTAGTTATTAGATACTTAGAATATATGGGCCTACTGGTCTAATGGTAATTTTGAACGCCGTCAATAATCATATTTTTACCGCAGGATTTTCCAGTGTTATTTTGAACGAAACCGGGTTTTTCAAAAACAGTTGTCATTTGTATCTCATTGTCAGGTTGTCATTTGTATGGTGGATGTCACGAATCGTTATATCGTGCGGTGAGTGTTACAATATTTATACGTTATTTTTGAACAAAACTGCAGAACACCTCAAATATGCAGATACACGCAGGGTCTTACGCCACCAAATACAGGCATACAAGTCTTGATTTCAATTTGAGTCATGTCGTTCGTTGACTAAGCGTCGCCACCAAATACAGGCTATACATACAAGTCTTGATTTCAATTTGAATCGTGTCGTTCGTTGACTAAGCGTCGCCACCAAATACAGGCTATACATACAAGTCTTGATTTCAATTTGAATCGTGTCGTTCGTTGACTAAGCGTCGCCACCAAATACAGGCTATACATACAAGTCTTGATTTCAATTTGAATCGTGTCGTTCGTTGACTAAGCGTCGCCACCAAATACAGGCTATACATACAAGTCTTGATTTCAATTTGAATCGTGTCGTTCGTTGACTAAGCGTCGCCACCAAATACAGGCTATACATACAAGTCTTGATTTCAATTTGAATCGTGTCGTTCGTTGACTAAGCGTCGCCACCAAATACAGGCTATACATACCTACAAGTCTTGATTTCAATTTGAATCGTGTCGTTCGTTGACTAAGCGTCGCCACCAAATACAGGCTATACATACAAGTCTTGATTTCAATTTGAATCGTGTCGTTCGTTGACTAAGCGTCGCCACCAAATACAGGCTATACATACAAGTCTTGATTTCAATTTGAATCGTGTCGTTCGTTGACTAAGCGTCGCCACCAAATACAGGCTATACATACAAGTCTTGATTTCAATTTGAATCGTGTCGTTCGTTGACTAAGCGTCGCCACCAAATACAGGCTATACATACAAGTCTTGATTTCAATTTGAATCGTGTCGTTCGTTGACTAAGCGTCGCCACCAAATACAGGCTATACATACAAGTCTTGATTTCAATTTGAATCGTGTCGTTCGTTGACTAAGCATCGCCACCAAATACAGGCTATACATACAAGTCTTGATTTCAATTTGAATCGTGTCGTTCGTTGACTAAGCGTCGCCACCAAATACAGGCTATACATACAAGTCTTGATTTCAATTTGAATCGTGTCGTTCGTTGACTAAGCGTCGCCACCAAATACAGGCTATACATACAAGTCTTGATTTCAATTTGAATCGTGTCGTTCGTTGACTAAGCGTCGCCACCAAATACAGGCTATACATACAAGTCTTGATTTCAATTTGAATCGTGTCGTTCGTTGACTAAGCATCGCCACCAAATACAGGCTATACATACAAGTCTTGATTTAAATTTGGGTCGGGTCGTTCATTGACTAAGCGTCCCACGCGAAAAGTTCTATCATAAAATCCTATAGCATTCTTTACGAGTCGTAAATTACGACCAACCCTATATTATCAAACGGGTTTAGGACATTGTAGGAATTTTATTATGATAATAATGTTCACCGATAAAATTGAAGAATATTTAAGTACGGAAAACGTAATAAATAACTGTTATCTGAAAAGATACCGTAGAAAAATATACCTACAGGTACTTTTTCATTCGAATCTAGAGGTAAAAGATACGAAAAAGGGGAAGGAGTTTTACACACGTACCGCACGATTTCGCGGTATTTTGTCGGTGATTTTAACGAATCAAATTGTTTGAAACCGCATCACTGTCGATATCGCACCGCCACTAACTGTCATATTTGTTTCCTGACTCTATCAAATGTCGGTGGGACACACTGAAAAACTGAACCGCCGTGTGGTTGAAGCTAAAAATTCCTACTGCCACCCTTAGTCCACTCAGGGTGTTTCTTAGAGAGGCGACGTAGAGTTTTTACCTGAGCTGAATATCTGTCTACCCACTCTTCTCTTTTCTCTTTTCGTGTGGGACACCAAGTCGTTCAACGACCTGATGAACCCTGGTGTCAGAGTTTTTCAACCGCCTACTGCAAGTAGCAGGCTTCTGACATGGTTGTGTAACGACCGCCATCATAGACAGCAACCGGGACCGACGGTTTAACGTGCCCATCCGAAGCACGGAACCATCTTACTTGCGGACAATCAGGTGGTCCGGCCTGCAATGTCCTAACCAGACTGGGAACAAATTCACAAAGTGATAAATATCAACTTTTGTGAGTGACCCCACCTGGAATTGAACCCGGAACCTCTGCGTGGCAGGCAGGCATACTAACACTGCGCCACATCGGTTGTCTGTCTACCGTGATCAACGGTATGGTGCCTTTGATACCACCTACAAAAGCATTCCCAAAGAGGGTTGACGTCAGGCAGTCGGCCGGTCATACAACATTACTAAACACGAAATTTTACCCCAATCGATTTTGGATAATGGCAGGCAGATGATGATGATTGCCGACTGAAAAACAGAAAAACTGAACAGTAGGTGCTCGTAGATACGTACTTTCAGTTTATACAGAGCCTTAGTACCCACAGAACTAAATTCTTTATTGAGTTAAATTACTTAGGTACTTCATTATGCAGTTTATTAATTCAAAGAGTTGGCTCTATATTAACTGTTAAGTTTTTTTCAGTGCACAGTGATAAAAAGGACAGGAATAAAAAGAGGCAGTGCGCCGTTTTTATGAAACGTTTTTTATGATGGAAGTTTTGCTAAAAAATAGCCCGTGGGTCAACCCCTAACACGAACAATGAATTGTCCTGTGAAATATCCCATCCGCATTCAATAAACCTTTGTCCCGTTCTGACATACAATCATACAAAGGATCAAACAATCGACTACCAAATAAATCGCCTTTGTTCTGTTGTTCCCGGAAACTTCCGAACACTACCAGTCAATAAATCTACAGACTTGAAGTTTTATTCCTATACATGCAGGGTGTTAATTAAGAGTGCTATAGCTTAAGGGTAGGTTCAATTAGCATCAATAAAGGAACACTTAAATAATATTAAAAATAATCAGGTGGCCAAAATAGTTTTATTAATGCGCGCCACACACCGCCTCCGTATACGTCACAATTTTTTTACGGGTTCCTTTATCTATTCTGGCCTTGGGAACCTACCCTTAAGCTAAGGTACGTATTTAAATTCCCAAGCAGCAAAAAAGTCGAATAAGAATAGGTTTACTCAGCTTTCAATCGTATAAAAGCCGAGTAACCGTTCTCAAAACACCCATGTATCGTATAATAGCAGTTATCTCGACTATTTGGCAATATTTGCTAATGTGTGCTATAAGGACGTCGAATAAACGTTTATAACACTATGTTATAGCACTTTTACTCCACCTTTTATCAGATGCTGAATTAAAGTGGCTATAATACTCGTTATTCGACCGACTGATCTATAACAGTCGTGTAATAGCAGTAGAGTAGCTGATTCTCTGAATAGGGCGCTTTTATACAGCCGTTATTCAGCATTCTTTTATGTATCTATAAAAGCTCTATAAATGCAATCGAATTGCTTATAGCAACATGGCTGCTGTTATTGCACGCTTATAGAGTAACTCGTATAATAGAAATCAAAATGTTTTTATAGGATCTGTAGTCATTTTAAGAGCTATTATACGATATTCACTCAGCTTAAAGTAGAATTGTAGAGTTTTGGGAAACATTAATAGCACAAGTCCGTCCATTTTGTCGGTCGATATCTTGAAGACGTTTTTCGTACAATTTTACTATCAAAATGGATAAAAAAAAATGGAAAAAGTTGAAAAGAAGCGGCCATTTTCGAAAGAAAGTTAAAAAAACGTTGGAGCGGATGAAATATTCTGCAAAACTAATGCAGCCCAATTTAATTTCTGCTAGTAATGCTAGTGCACATCCAAGCGCGAGTCCGCCAGTTTTAAGTGGTTCCGTAGACGCAAGCAATGAAATCGTGATCGTGAACAGCATGATGAGCCGAGCTGGCTGGCCACCATGATCACGCGTGACATTGCAAACGTCTTGCATAAAGTTCGTACACTCACCAAAGGGTTGTAAAAATATTTAGTTACAGTAATAACACTCATCATTTGTACAATGATCATAAACAGCAAAGTAAGCACAACCGCGACACCAAAAGATATTTATACATGCTTTATTTTATTGTCAGGTAGAACAAAGTGAAATCTTCTTCCGATTGAGTTATCGTTTGTACTAAGGCCACATCCGTTACATTTATCTGATAATATAAAATGCGTTTCTTTCCAAGGCCAGCGCAATTGGCCAAGTTGTTTAAAATCATCTTTGTTAAGAAAGGTATCAACATCCAAGAAGTCTGGCATTGTTTTATGAAATAAAATGTTCCTTGAAAATAAAAATGAAAATTTAATTTGTTTTTTGGTCTTGTACCAAAGGAACCCTAAATATTATCATGGCGACACCTTGTGCTATAAATGTGGTGACAAAGCACTCTTATTCGACTTTTAACGGAATAAGTGAGCTGTAACTGCAACTAGACTACCAATATGGACATTAGCTTATACAATTATTATTTAATATATATTTAATTTAATAAATTCGTCGTCAAATTTAAGAAAACAGGCGGCCCATGAATGTTTATGTAAAAATGCCTTTAGGTTTGTCAATAAAGCTTTTTGCGCATGATGTTTTGGAGTAACTACACGAATATTAAAAATCGACACATGTACTGCTGAATAACTTAATAAAATGACCTTTGAAACTTATTTAGTTTGCTTTACAAATATTTTTATACACCACAGCCTCGATCGTTGAGGAGATGAAAATGATCAGTAACTAGTTGTAAAAACGCCTCCCTAAGATCTTTTACTGCACTTATTAGTCGAGTAAAAGCATTCTGTTTGCTGTCATAGCACTAAAAAGGCGAATAAAAGCAATTCAGCTGGTATTATAGCACATTTAATCTGTATAAAGGCAAATCGATTGCGTTTATAGACCTAAATATCCCATATACGCATTTTGGTTGCTCTTATAGCACTCTTAGTGTTTTTTACCACGTTTACTCAACTCTTACAGCACCTTTTTGCTGCTTACTCAGCGCTTATTCTTCTTTTACAGGACTTTAGTCTGAATAATTTGCGCCTTTTTCGCGTCGAGTAAACGTTTACAGCGCTTTTACTCGACTGTTTTTAGAACTTTTATAGAACTTAAAGAGAAATAAGGAACGTGCTCTCGACCTCCTGCGACTCGACGTCCAGTTGCTGCTTGCCTATCTGTATAGGTCTGAAATTTCCTGGGTACCTAAAAGTTTGATTCCTTGGTGAAAGTTAATCCATAATACCAGGATGTCCTGTTTTCAGATTCGGTATTTAAATTTAAAAAGAACAATGAAAAAAAAATAATTGGTTTCAGTCGTTCGTTTTGCCGACTGACGCATACATAACACGGACACCTTTATTTTTTTTTGCCTATTGCTAAAACAGTAAGCACGCAATTTCTACTCTATTAAAGCACGCTATTATACACAAAGCTACACTATTACACACAAAGCCACGACCAGTGTCTCAGTTGACCAAGCATAGTCGACAGCTGGATATAATGAAGTATATTAAACGTGATGTGGAGTATTGCGGAGTATGTCGCCTTGTGGCCTATTTCTCACGGAGGCAATACCACTCGCGAGCCAATAACGATCCTAAGGGCCTTTTTCCACTACATTCTGATCCAAATATGCCGTGTGGTGCCGGCTTAGAATAGCATCACCCCATAAACGTGATGTGGAGTATTGTGGAGTATGTCGCCTTGTGGCCTATTTCTCACGGAAGCAATACCACTCGCGAGCCGATAACGATCCTGAGGGCCTTTTTTCACTACATTCTGATCCGAATATGCCACGTGGTGCCGGCTTAGAATAGTATCACCCCATAAACGTGATGTGGAGTGTTGTGGAGTATGTCGCCATGTGGCCTGTTTCTCACGGAAGCAATACCACTCGCGAGCCGATAATGTGATATACCCACATTACGCACTAAGCGCTTCAAATCATCTTTCATTATGCGCACGGCTAAAGAATGGAATTCCCTGCCTGCGTCTGTATTTCCGAGTGCATATAACCTGAATCTCTTTAAGTCTAGAGTGAATAGGCATCTTCTGGGCAAGCTCGCTCCACCGTAGATCCCATCTCTGCTCTAGGGTAAGATTGGGGTCAAGAGTAAGCCCATCATAGATAAAAAAAAAGGTAACGATCCTAAGGGCCTTTTTCCACTACATTCTGACCCGAGTATGCCGTGTGTTGCTGGCTTAGAATAGCATCACCCCATAAACGTGATGTGGAGTATTGTGGAGTATGTCGCCTTGCGGCCTATTTCACACGGAAGCAATACCACTCGCGAGCCAATAACGATCTGCGGGCCTTTTTCCACTACATTCTGATCCGGCCGTGTGGTGCCGGCTTAGAATAGCATCACCCCATAAACTTGATGTGGAGTATTGTGGAGTATGTCGCCTTGCGGCCTGTTTCTCACGGAAGCAATACCACTCGCGAGCCGATAACTATCCTGCAGGCCTTTTTCCACTACATTCTGATCCGGCCGTGTGGTGCCGGCTTAGAATAGCATCACCCCATAAACATGATGTGGAGTATTGCGGAGTATGTCGCCTTGTGGCCTGTTTCTCACGGAAGCAATATCACTCGCGAGCCGGTAACGATCCTAAGGGCCTTTTTCCACTACATTCTGATCCGAATATGCCGTGTGGTGCCGGCTTACTTAGCCTCCTGAAACCCAGCGCCTGATTGCTAATTTTGTGATTAGTAAATTCAAAAATTAAAATAAATTATTTCAAATTGATCAAGTTTAAAAACGTTTTTAAAAATATTTAGTTCCAGTATTTGATTTTCCGCTGTGCTTCATTTGGATAATTTTCTTATTGATATAAATGTAAATTTATTTTCAAAGCACTCAATTAAATTTTATGTCATATATTATGTAAGACGCGGGGTCTCAGGAGGTTAGAATAGCTTCACCCCATATCTTTCACGTGGGTGTCGTAAGAAGCACAGTGACAGGTTGTCAGCCTGTTGCCTAAAATCGCAATACACATAAACTCTCAAATCCCTTAGTCGCTTCTTAAGACACCCACGGAAAAGATGTGGGGTGATGCCATTATAAGCCGGCACCACACGGCTATTTGTAAATTATCTGATCCGACAAATAATTATAGTTGTAGTGGAAGATGGCCCTACCATACCAGTACGCTGCTATTTTCTGTAATTGTTATACACTCAATTATCTTCCAGTTACAAAATTATGACGCTTTCTATGCTAGCTTTTCCTTTTCCGTTGGATGTGTAAGAGAATTTTATATACAGGGTGTTAATTTAAATGCGTGCCATAGCTTCAGGGTAGGTTTAGTATCTATAAAGGATGCCGAAAAAATATTGTTTTTATTTTTTACCTTTTTTTATTTTGGAAAAATCATTATATTTTTGGAAAAAATATTTTTTTTATTGTTTTGTTGCTTAGATGGTGCCAATACAAATACTTTCGTATACCTAATCAAGTTTGAGTAGGTATGAATGAATCTTGGCTGAGAAAGGGGCATCTGAATCGAACGACTTAATCCATAAATTATTTACTTTTGCTCAGTATTTTTTTTAATTTTACGGTCTCCTTTATTGATACTAAACCTAAAGCTATGGTACGCATTTATATTAACACCCTGTATAATTATTGAACCCTATTGAACCTATCATAGCTGTGACATTTCGCTAACTTTGTGGTTAGAACGCTTTTTATGCACAGATTTATGAGCCTATAAATGATCCATCCAAGAATCCATATTAGCTACTTTAATTGATGTTAAACGTATTAACTTCTGTATTCATATTGACAAACGACTAAAACGTTCTTGACTTTCCTAAAGTATCTAGGTAAGTGAAATATTACAATTTTACATCATATACTGAACTACAACTTGTTATATATGTCGTAGCGAGCGACAATTTAAGCGACAGCGGTATCGCTTCGATATCATAGTACCGGCAACTCGGAATAACGGTAGTGGGATTTGAAGCTCTATGATTGGTTGATTGTAAAAGTACAGTGAACGTTCCGTGTGGTGGCGCTAATATCAGTTCCGCCCATGTGGATCGGGTCGGCTGGTGCATTCTCACTCCAGACCACGGAACGGTGCACACGTCGAACCGGTCACGTTCATTGCACTTGCTAGATGCACTTTGGTGCATACTTATCCTGTAAAGTGCATTCCTTGAGAAGCTAAATAAAATCTGAGTTCGTGACCATTTCCTGACTTTACTTGGATTTGCCTGAGTACCCACTACGTGCCCACAACCATGAAACCGCAGGAAAGCACTCCTGCCACACCAGAAACCAGAAGAAGACACCAAGAAGACACACGCACCACAGACCCCTTCTAGACGACATCAGAAGCGGGATCACCTCGGGCATCCAACCAGCAGCGAAAACTGACGTCGATTTTTCAAGCAACAAAACCACTTCAAGATGCGGATGTTAGAAGCCTACAAAAATCAAGACCCAGAAGAAGATGATACAAGAAGTTCGGCAAGGTGGCGCAGCGGGCAGCGGAAACCAAAGCGGCGGCAGCGGGCAGCGGCAATCAAAGCGGTGGCAACGGCAGAGGCAATGGCGGCGGCAGCGGCGGTGGTTCCAGGACCGAAGGCGCGGCGCGAACCCTCCGTTCCGGTCACCTACTGCAAGAGGCCTTCTCGAGATAATTGAACAATCCGGTGAGTCGTAATCATTTTACTTTGATAATGGTGCAGATTTTCGGGTCAGAGTATAGTTTTCGTTTCGCCTTATAAAAGTGTCGCAAATAAATTTTCATGAGGTTTCGTTTATTTGCTAACGTAATTTCAACAGGCGCGATAGTCATGTTCTGAGGAATTTTCATGGGGGTAGTCGTAGTTTACTAGTGACATTTGTGAACGCACAAAATAAATTCATGCCACACGAGATTGTGATCGGTTCGAATACTTTGTTGCGTTTTTAACGTAATATCGACTTAGCACAGTTACAGTTTCAAACCCGGTTTCATGTTTTTACCCCTGTCATGGAAATAGATTTGAGTGCGATCGAAACTGACATTCCACCCAATTCCACCAGTGTAGCTATAAAGTATTGTGCAATTTGTAACGCGAGTTTTGGTTTCCGTTTATCAAAGTTTACCACAGGGTACAGACGCGAGTACCTAACTACAGGTGAGATGAAAATTTCGTTTAAATGATCTAGTTCGTAGTGTATCATCATCCTTGTCAGTTTAGCCAACGATAACGCTAGGCAGTGCGTAGTAAACAAACGGATTAGGTACAAAGTGGAAACATAATTTGACTAAACAATTCTCCGTATTACTAGCTCGTTTCTAACTTTCTACTCGTAGCGCAACGCGACAGTTCACAACGCATGATAGTAGTTTATCGTGAGCAAAATTCAAACAAAGTCGGATCGCTTCTCATTGTAACAAATTAGGGAAAATTCGCGCGGGGCACCTATACAAATTACCTACAAAAATTGTAATCTTTAGAATAGGAGCACTTCTGGGCAGGTTTTTGGGGGGTTTTCCTGTTCAGGAGGTCCGACTAACTATACACATGTAACACCTTTTTAAAATCTTGATCGAATTTAGTTTCGCTTACTGGTCGTTAAGGTATAAAGTTACATGCTGTGTGGTTAGCCTGGCCAGCCCCGAGGCAATGCCTTTATTTTTATTTTTTATCCCGCCCGAGCCGCGTTTATAGTAGGAATAAAAAATTGTTATAAAAAAGAGAAAATTGTGCTTTGCAAATTTCTCTTTTTTACAATGTCTAATCCATTTCTGCGTAATGTAATGACTATCAATAAGTGATATTTTAATGTCCTATTTTGAATAAACATTTTCACTTTCACTTTCACTTTCACAAATGGCTCACGTAGAACTAGCTAGAATTTTGACGCTTACTGACTGTAACTGGAAATAACAGGAATCTCAGGGGAACTCAGGGTAACTAGGAAGTTAGTTGCCACTAACGTCATATTTCTTTGATTAGAATTAGCTTGGCATCATATGACGTTTTTGTATCAGATTTTACTGTTGTGATATTCTTATTCTTTGTGATTTGTAGCAGCTCTGGCTATTTAACAAGTGACAATTGCAAAAATCCTGAATAGGGTCGAGTGAACCTTCTGTAAACTTTTCATTGCAGCGTATAGAAGCATAGGTTGTGCGATTTCAGGTCGTATCGTTTCTTAGTTCCGCGTATAGATGCGTAGCATAGGTAGTGAGATTTGAGGTAGACAATCTTGTAAAGAAAATGACCAGACAGGGCTGAATCAAAATTATTGTAGTTGTTTGATAAGTTCGATTCTTGTTAGAATTATAGACTGCTGATAGAACATACAGTGTGACAATGACATAATTGAGAAGATGCCTTTTGATCAAGCATTAGTAGACTCCATAGATTTCTAAACTCGGATTAGTAGACTCAATAGATTTCTAAACTCGGTGTGATATGATGAGAAAATTGGTCTTCAACTGGTAGTGTTGATAGTTAAAAACCTGAGGTAAAATCATGATTTATTTGGCTGCACTGTATGCGTTAGTCGTAGTCGTAACTGCGGCCATATTATGGTCGTTCAGGGAGCGGTGCGCGGCTGACGGTACGGCGGGGGCCCGAGGTCTCGATGAGACTATTAGTATTGGCTGACTTGGAGTGGCCCGAAGTCTCAATGAGACTATTGGTATTGACTGACTTGGAGTGGCCCGAAGTGAGTTATGCGCGCAACTCACTAGTTAGGCGAAGATCATGGTTTTAGCTCTGCTATTGTTTTGCCTCTGATTTATTTCGATTGTTTTCATTGTAAAATGAGTGCTTGATCAGACATTTTCTTAATTTTGTGATAATCAGGTTGGCCGAGCAGGCCACTCGTAACATGTTGCTCTACACTTTTATTTGGTTGTTTCAGGTACACACGAGGACGTGTGACTCGTCAGTATGGCCGTGTCGTAGCGAGCGACAATTTAAGCGACAGCGGTATCGCTTCGATATCATAGTACCGGCAACTCGGAATAACGGTAGTGGGATTTGAAGCTCTATGATTGGTTGATTGTAAAAGTACAGTGAACGTTCCGTGTGGTGGCGCTAATATCAGTTCCGCCCATGTGGATCGGGTCGGCTGGTGCATTCTCACTCCAGACCACGGAACGGTGCACACGTCGAACCGGTCACGTTCATTGCACTTGCTAGATGCACTTTGGTGCATACTTATCCTGTAAAGTGCATTCCTTGAGAAGCTAAATAAAATCTGAGTTCGTGACCATTTCCTGACTTTACTTGGATTTGCCTGAGTACCCACTACGTGCCCACAACCATGAAACCGCAGGAAAGCACTCCTGCCACACCAGAAACCAGAAGAAGACACCAAGAAGACACACGCACCACAGACCCCTTCTAGACGACATATATTACACGGGCACGTCATATTTCGTTTGTTGTAGATTTTATTATACTTACTCACTCGTGTGAAGCTCGCTTCTCATATCACAGTTCAAAGAAATATGTGAACAAAAGTGTACTTGTAGCAGTTCCATTGTCATTCACTTGTCGGAGGAAGTCTGTATACCCCAATTTTTCATTTCGGATGGAAGGGCAGGTTTGTTGGAAGGTAGAAAGGGTTTTTGTTGCTCCTGGGCCACCTTATTGGCAATAAACGCACGTAGGTAGCGGCAGGTCAAGGAGGACAGAATAGAACTGTAGGAGTCCAGTGATTGATCTCTCTCACTAGTTCATTTTGTAAGCAGATCTTGCCTAGAAAGTCGTGATTGTGATAAGTATAATTTCGCCTAATTTGGTACGGTTATTTGATCGTAGGTTTTATTCCCGGTTACAGCACGTATATTTTTATGATAAATTTTTCAATGTGTGTGGGGCTGGTTGATAGGGCGTGTTGCTGTGATACAGGGAATTTTAGAGTAGGTTATGAATGAGTGAGTTGGCACGGGTTTTAACTGATGTTTAATTCAATGCCGAGTGCCAAATCCTGAGCAAAATCTCAGGAAAAATATCCTAGATCATTAGTCTGATCAATACCATGGTTAGGTTATGGTCACTCCATGTAGGTATATTATTTACTCCTTTGCAAGGTGGACGGAAAACGATGGAACGTAAGAGATGAAAGACGTTGATTGGATAAGTATTGCCTTATTATCACATAAACTACTTACAATAGTCAAGAGGAAATAAGTTACAGAAACTGCTCTTTATCTTATTGTTATCTGTTTTATTATTTATATGTTACGTGTCAAGGAAATAATAAACGGTTGACCCACACAAGGTTTAAGTTGCTTTTGCCATTTCTCTCTCTCTCTCTCTTCGTGTGGGACACCGAGTCGTTCAACTACCCGATGAACCCTGGTATCAGAGTTTTTCAACCGCCTACTGCGAGTAGCAGGCCTCTGACATGGTTGTGTAACGACCGCCATCATAGACAGCAACCGGGACCGACGGCTTAACGTGCCCATCCGAAGCACGCTTTTGCCATAAAACTTACCATTCTTATTTATAAAACTAAACCTGTCTTAACTGTTTATTGAAAAACTCATTATTTCAGGTGTAATTTTCCGGTCCTTGAACAAAGCAAGGATTTTGATCAAAAACAAACTTTTATCAAAAACTTCGGACGAAATAATTCTTCTTAATTAAATTAGCTGTACGTGCGTTACACACATACATAACGTTCGTTTGGGCGTTATTTTTGAAATGTCGTTAGGAAAATGCGAATTCCCACCATAATACCATGCACAGAGCACCAAAATGTCATTCGCGGCCCCCCGATAGAACCGCAGCTGCCGCGAAAATATGACGCGTATGACGCGTACGGAACGGTTAAATGAGCTATCACCTCAAATGGCAAACTCGCTCGAAAACACCCACAGCGCTAGTAGAAAAGGCGTGTCTACTAGCGCTGTGCGAAAAAGGTTTCATTTGTCTATGTTACCATGTAAATACGACGAAGCATGCCCGAAACATCATTAAACTAGGTCTAGTTTGACAGACGCATCAGTCAGCGCACCGTTGGACATGCATCGTCGTATTTTATTTATATGGAACTAAGTAGTAAATTCGCATTTTCCTAACGCTTTGATAGCGCAGCGCAAAAATAACGTCGAAACGTACGTTATGTGTGTAAAACGCCTTACCTATTGAACTACCAAACCTGCCAAGTTCATTATTGGAACAAGATCAAAGAACTTGCTAAAAGCATTATGATCTTAGAGAACTGGGATATTTTTTCTTTGAAAATATTTAATAAGTAATGCTCTAATAATCTGATGTACTTAAGTTACTACAGTTCTTTTGATGTTATACCAGCGAAGAGATTTTGCCCAATACTAACCATTTTTTTCGTCGAACCAAAGCTTTTGCTTTGGTATAATATAATATATTTAAGTAGATAAAGTAAGTGTGTATAGATATAGTTAGCTACTCACTTGTTATTAATAAAAAAACATTAACTAATACATTTACTATCTTATTACTCTAAGGTAATATTATTTACTTTTTCTGTATTTATTTGAAGTAATATGTCGTAGCAAATGTCTACGATGTTGTAGCCAATATCTACGACCTCGTAGGCACGTCTGCTAATTTTTAGGGTGCCGTACCCAATGGATGAAAACGGAACCCGATTACTGAGATTTCGCTGTCAGGTTGTGTCTCAAAAACCATAATAGGCAGACAGTGGAAATTTTCATAGATACCGTATTTCAACAAATACTGAACATTAAAATGAAATAAGGGGGGCTCCTATACAAAAAAATGTGCTTTTTTGCTCGATTGTATTTCATGAACGGTACGAAATTTTCAAAGAATTGTAATGTGTAACTAAATGGTCGTTTTTAAAGCCGTTTACGCTCTGCATACCCCGCAAAGGATGTAGGCGTGATATAAACAAAACATAACCACAGCGAACAAATGGCTTCGCTTGCGCTCACAGACAGAACAAGAACATATCTGCAAAAATTAAAATTTAATTACAACCTACAACATTTCGATTTACGTAAATCAATGACGATCTGTCTATACGATTGACGGCCTTCCAATTATCTGAACAAGGGTCGTAAGACGAATTTCCAAAATTAATTTCTTTGAATTCGTTCCATATTTTACATCGCCAAAGATTAATACCGCAATATCGACCTCATTGTTCCCCAGATAAAGGCGAAATTCCCATAGCACATACCAGAGGAAACGATTTCAATCAAGACGGATATTAGCCACGAAGAATAGGTTTTTCTGTTAAACTACGATGTCCCCGGAACAGATTGAATTGTTCATGAATAAGGAATTTATTGGAACTAGCTGGCTTAAGTCGAAACCACGTTTCTGTTATATTGTAGCTAGAACTATCTAGGCCAACTAGAGCTATTTATAGTTTGAGAGGTACCTAACTGTTTCACATGACCACACCAATAATTTTATTGATTGAAATTGTTCGTTTTGTGACACTTTTTCAAGTGACACAAAATGGTTTTGTTTTGAGTATCAAATATTGAAAACGCGCGAAAAAAATTCCTCATAAAATCTCGTTGCTAAATTGCAGGTTAAATTTTCATTTCTTCTTCTTCTTCTACGAGTGAGACACCAAGTCGTCCAACGTTCCGATGAACCCTTCATTAATTAACTACCTATCAAGTATTTTGTATAAAGATAGTAAGTAGGAAAGTAGTTATGTAGTTCAGTTCAGCTTTGAAACCGACTTCGTAGGTATTTAATGTAAGGATTTCCCCGCTGAGGTAGAAGTGGCTTGACCGCTTAACCTTCAGGCTCTTATGAGATGAGTTCGATGCCTCTCAGATTTGCATCAGTACTTAATCCTTAAGACGCTATCCAAAAGTCGGTTAAGTGCCTAACCTACCTAAGCCAAGAAGACATTGGGTAACTAAGTGGGGCCGAATTCTGATAAATGAAAATCGTTACAGCTGTGTGTCGATGGCATGTTGGTGTCGAGTACATTATCATTATATGTTCCGGATAGGTACTTGCGTGGTCGTGGGCACCAACTCCTAGCTGTGCAGAATTGCCGCACGGAGGCAAGACGTCAGTCACCTTTACAGCGAGGGCTTAATCTCATTAGACAGCTCCTAAATGAGACATCAAACATCGATTTATTCGCCGGAAGCATGTCTGTTTTAAGTAAGCGGTGTCTTGAACATTGTGAAAATGTTAATGATTTAATATAACGGTAGAAATTAAGATGATCTCACTATTTTTAGTAAAGTTAAGATCTCACTATTTTAAGTAATATCTATTGTTTTTAATTGTAAAGTTTATTTGTGTTTTTTGTTATGTTTTTCTTAAGGTTTTTTCTGTTCCTTGTATGGTATTTTTAGGTTTATCCTGTAAACTATACATTGTATTTAATAATAAATAAAATAAATAAATAAATAAATGTCAGTTGGATGGTTTTTCTAACAGTCTTTAGTATTATAAAAAATCACAGTGGCAACGGAATGAGTTGAGTGTCGCTGACATTACTATGGCTAAAAATAGCAAACTTGAGGCCATGATTGGCCCACAAATCACGAAGCTGTCACTTTGTTGTGTGTTCCACACGTTTCACATCAATCGAAGTCACACTATTCAGTGACTCGATCAAAGCTTAACAACAATGATGAGCTCGCCCATTAAAGGTGCGATCTGACAGCAGTGACAGGAGACGGATACTGGAAGCATTTTTTACACAAACCACAAAGGGTTAACAATGTCAACTTGCCTTTATAACATTGTGTAAGGGGTGTAAGGGTGTTTAGTATACACGAAGTCAAAGATAAAAATAATCTGAGCACATTTCTGAAGTGAATATACGTCATTTATATAAAACTCCTTTGCACGTTTTATTTAGGACTGAGGGATGTCACTTAGCATTTCCAAAATCAATGAATCAAAATAGGTAATATCATGCTCATCCCATGTTCCTAATTAGTCTATTGTTGATACCCATCGCCTCGATGATGAAGTAGTAGTCTATAACATAATAATCATTATCTAGCTACTTTTGTTACAGGTTTTTTTTTTCTGAGAAAATTCATTACTTACCAATGAATCTGCATTCTAAAATTCATTATTCAAAAATTCATTACTTGCTGTAATTTTAAAATACATAACAAATAAACAGATTAAAATCCATGTTTAATTTAACACTCGCTATTTTCCTAGCCGCTCGCTCTTGGGTGTGAATGACGATTTTGCCTTTGACTTCTTTATGTTTGTGAGTTGGCCTTTGATTATGCCTCTCCTTCTGTCTTCACACGCTTCACACGAAAGACGCTGAATAGTCGTACGCTTCTTGGCCAAATACAGAGACAGCTTTGAAAGCGCCGATGTCAAGCACTTGTTTCAAGGAAATGGAAGGTGGTAGCTAGGCCACGAATAGCGGTAGGTTATAATTGCCAGATCGTCAAGTTCGTCCGATCGTCCCTCTCATGACATGACACTGGTAACTTATTAACTGTAAAGAATGACAAGTATAAATCGATCCTTGAATGCATGGCTCGAAAATATTTTTTGCAGTTAGGTATACACCTATAATCTTTTTGACACAGTGAAAAAATTTGATGTTTTTTTTTTCTAGAAATTACGCTTCCAATCGATCTACCTATTGTTAAGAATTTAGATATCCACTTTGAATATTGTTGCAAGGCGAGGAACACACGCAACGTCGGTTTGTGCGTCGTTCATAAGATTCTCCACCCTACCTGCATATGAATACGGTTTGTGTCAAACGGCATCGCACAACGCTGCGTTGTCTGTCAAATCGTTTGACATAAACCGTATTCGTATAAATATAAGATGGAAAATCGAACAAACAACGCACAAACCGACGTTGCGTGTGTTCCTCGCCTAACACCCGTTTCTTATAACTTGGTATTTCCTTGTTAAAGTTACGATTAAACTAAACACATTGCAAATTTACCTTATAATAGTTCAGCCGCAAATAATTGGAATTGTTTGAATATGACATCAAAGATTTTCGCGCAATTTGTCAAATTCTGCGAATGCAGACTAAACCGCAAATTACGAGCGTGTCGGCTAAAATACGCAGGTAGGTAATAGGTATCTATTCAAATATTAATCTGTGTGTTAAACTCTAACACCGTCCCTTACACTAACTTTGCAGGCGTACCAACTAAGGCTTGTTCTCCTAAAGCCACGGAAAATTCTAACTTCCATGTCTTTTTTTAATTTTAGATTTTTTGGAAAATATTATACAGTTTATCAAAGTTTTCTTCATTTCTAAAATAGAATTTAAAAGGCCCGGTTTTCGGACTACTGGTTTAAGAGATATTTGATGTCCACTATTTGCGAACATGGACGTTAGAGAATTCCGTGGCTTATTTTCTTTTTGTAAATAATGAAAAAAATAAAGTGTATTTTAAATATAAAACTAGTAAGTAATGTTGTTTAGAGCTTATACAAGGTATTTTAGTGAAAATATGTAACATATGACTATCAATAACGGAAAAAATGGAGGGCCACTATTTTTTGACATGGAAGTTAGATGTCCACTACTTGGTACGTCGGAAAACTAAACAAAATACGTTTTATTTCTTTAAACAAGATGTAAAAAATCAACTACAAATACATTAAGGGGTGAATTAGCCCGTGAAACTGAACAACTTTCCTCGAGGAACATGTGTCGAGATGTGGAAAATAATTTTGAACCTCCCATACAATTTTGGACTCCCTCGGACGGCTGCTACCATTTGTATTGTCCCACCATTATTATTATTTTCACATTACGACCTACGTTCCTTCGCACATTATATAACGTTTATTTCGTATGTGATATCGGCGGCTCAACAGACAGATATGCTAGTTCCTTCGGTGTGATATTCAAAACTTTAATACTTAAAATATTAAAAAAACGATTAAGAGAAACAATGGCACCAAAGTTTTCGCAAGGCACCTGTCTATTGGGCAGAGCCGGCTGACAAAGCTGAAGACGGAGGATGGCAGCGTGGTATCCATGCAAAGAGAGCCAAGAGAGGTACTGTGGGAGATCAAACTGTTCTGTGGACAGCTGTACACTTCAGTCGCAAAACCTGTTATTAGCTCAACAGACCCTAGAGCAAAGCTTACCCGACAACAGTGTCTAGACCTCGGTATAGACCGAGGATGACCCGGATATCAGCTTGTATGAGATTAAGATAGCCCTTGAACAGCTCAAAAACAACAACGTGCCGGGCGAGGACGTAATCATATCAAAGTTACTAAAAGCGGGTGAAACACCAGTACTTAAAGTCTTTCAGAATCTCTTTAACTTTGTCTTGTTAGGAGGTGTGACGACGCCAGAAGTATGAAACAGAAGCAATATTATATACTACAGGTATATCGAAGTGTTGAAATATTCATAAATGAAGAAAGAAACGCCACAATGACCACAGCGGCAATTCCATTGCACAGGGGTGTAAGACAAGGAGATGTACTATCTTAGAAGCTCTTCACCAATGCGATGGAAGATGCCTTCAAACTCCTGGAATGGGATGATTTTAACATCAATATCAATAGCGAAAACATCACTCAGCAAAATGTTACAGGACTTTAATCGAGGTTTCCCAGCAAGTGGACCTCAAGTTGAATATGGACATGAAGAAAGTCATGGCCAACTCTCATGTAACGCCCACCCCAATATCGGTAGGGAACTCGACAATCAAAGTGGTGGACAAATACGTCTATCTAGGACAAACAGTCCAACTAGGAAGATCTTGAGAAGGAAGTCACTCGGCGAATCCAGCTCGGCTGGGCAGCTCCGGGAAGTTACACAGCGTCTTCACGTCCAAAATTCCTCACTGTCTTGAGACGAAAGTTTTTGAACAGTGTGTCATGGCAGTGATAACCTACGGTGCGCAGACATGGTCGCTAACTGTCGGCCTCCTAAATAGAGTAGGTGTCACTCAGTGAGCTATGGAGAGAGCTATGCTCGGTGTTTCTCTTCGTGATCGAATCAGAAACGAGAAGATCCGTAGACGAACCAAGGTAACCAACATAACTAAAAGAGTCAGCAAGCTGAAGTGCCAATGAGCAGGCTACAATACTCGTAGGACTGATAATCGGTGGAGGAGCGGCGGCCCGTGGCAGGGAAATGCCGGATGCAGGCCGCTTCTAATCGGTCAAGGTGGAAGTATTTAGTGGAGTCCGATGTTCAGTAGTATACGTTTTTATCATAATTAGCCATAGCTAATTATGATAAAAAGTATGAATTATTTTTGAAAACTTGCAAACGCGATAGTGGACAAGATATACTTGCTAAATTCGCAGGCTCGATTAGAACCGCGGTAGCCCAGTTGGTAGTGGCGTCGTCAGTACAGATGCCGAAGGTCGCAGGTTCAAATCCTGCCTGCGGTGGAAAATTTTGCAAGTTTTCCAAAATTGTATACCTAACACGAGATGTGTTTTAAAAATTTGGTATTCAAGTATGAATTACTTTCACAAAATTTTCCATTAAGACACGCGTTTGTTTAAATTAAGAAAAAAATATATATCATTTAAAATCTTTGTCCAACAGTGGGGCCAAAAATTTAATCATTCTCTAACGTCCATGTCATTTTGTAACGTCCATGTCACCGCGAAACATGGAAAGACATGGAAAAAAGGACATGGACGTTAGAACGAAAATTTATTTTGCGGTTTACGAAAAAACCATAAGATCATACTTTTTACAATACCGCCTCTTGTTTTAAGCATAACAAAGGTATTAACCAGAAAAAATATCAGTATTACCTGATAACTGAATACTTAGTTATCGATGAGCATGGAAGTTAGGTGGGTACTGAACCAAATCGTAAATGTGTTGAAATTACCTTCGCCAGCAAAAATGTAGCAGCGAGAGGCACGTGCTTCTCTTACGATATTGTCGGCAGTACTATCCGCTACTCATAGGTAAATAAACTAGACACATAGCTTTCACCGTCATGAAAATATGAGTGAGAAGGTAGCGTGAGGAAATTTTAGCCTGAATCAGGCTTCAACGCTACAAACCATGTTTAAAAATAAATTCTGGCGTCTTTTACAAATAAAAACATCTTGCAAGATAGAAAATATATCTAGTTAGAAGATAAGAAGGATTAACATGATATTACCCTGATATTTTAGGATCTATAACAGTTTATCTGTCACGAAGTAGCAAAGTTCCTCGCCATGGACGTTAGAGAATGCATGTTTGACAGGAATTTTACAAAAAACTGTCAACATATTTGAGTATTTAAATGTTTGACCATGTGTAAGACGAGTTGAAGTATTTTATAGTAAATTTTTATAACCCTCTTCCCACAAAAAGATTCACTTTTTCAGCGGAATGTGTGAAAAATGCGGCAGATGAGAATGTACCCTAAACATCTTTTACCATAGAGCCAATGTCGGGAAACGAAAAAAATATTTAGGTTTCCTTAGAAAGTGAGTCAATTTGATCGGAAGTTTTGAATTGGAAGAAGATTTTTTTCCTTGTTTACCAATAAAGCCTCCATAGAAAGAGTTCATCATCATCATCATATCAGCCATAGGACGTCCACTGCTGAACATAGGCCTCCCCTAAATATTTCCACCTTGTCCGATTAGAAGCGGCCTGCATCCAGCATTTCCCCGCGGACTTGACCAGATCGTCTGTCCATCTCGCGGGGGGCCGTCCTACGCTGCGTCTGCCGGTACGTGGTCTCCACTCGAGAACTCTCCTGCTCCACCGATTATCAGTCCTTCGAGCAATGTGGCCTGCCCATTGCCACTTCAGCTTACTGACTCTCTTAGCTATGTCGGTTACCTTGGTTCGTCTACGGATCTCCTCGTTTCTGATTCGATCACGTAGGGAAACACCGAGCATAGCTCTCTCCATAGCTCGCTGAGTGACTCCTAGTCTATTAAGGAGGCCGACAGTTAGAGACCACGTCTCGGCACCGTAGGTCATCACTGGCATGACACACTGTTCGAACACTTTCGTCTTGAGACACTGAGGAATTTTGGACGTGAAGACGCTGCGTAACTTCCCGAAAGCTGCCCAGCCGAGCTGGATTCGCCGAGTGACCTCCTTCTCAAAGTTAGATCTTCCTAGTTGGACTGTTTGTCATAGATAGACGTATTTGTCCACCACTTCGAGTATCGAGTTCCCTACTGATATTGGGGTGGGCGCTACATGTGAGTTGGCCATGACTTTCGTCTTGTCCATATTCATCTTGAGTCCCACTTGTTGGGAAACCCGATTGAGGTCCTGTAGCATTTTGCTGAGGTCTTCGAATGACTCTGCCATGACCACGATATCGTCAGCAAACCGAAGGTGAGTGATATATTCGCCATTGATATTGATGCCAAGTTCTTCCCATTCCAGGAGCTTGAAGGCATCTTCCATCGCATTGGTGAAGAGCTTCGGAGATAGTACATCTCCTTGTCTTACACCTCTCTGCAATGGAATAGCCGCCGTGGTCAGATCTTGTGTTCGAACTGACATTGTGGCGTTTCTATATAAACACTTCAACACTTCAATATACCTGTAGTCAATGTGGCACCGCTGTAGAGCCTGCAGTACTGCCCACGTCTCGATAGAATCAAAGGCCTTCTCATAGTCCACAAACGCTAAGCATAGTGGCAAATTGTACTCCTCGGTCTTCTGTACAATCTGCCGCAGCGTGAAAATGTGATCTATGGTACTGTACCCTTTTCGGAAGCCGGCTTGTTCGGGAGGCTGGAAGTCATCAAACCTGCGAGCCAGACGATTTGTAATTACCCTCGAAAACAGCTTGTAAACATGACTCAGAAGCGAGATGGGCCTATAATTCTTAAGGAGAGTCTTATCACCCTTCTTAAAGAAAAGCACCACCACGCTTCTGTTCCATGCTTCTGGCGTCACACCTTCGAACAAGACAGAATTAAAGAGCTTCTGAAGGACTTTAAGTACTGGTGTTCCACCCGCTTTCAGTAGCTCTGATGTGATTCCGTCTTCGCCCGGCGCCTTGTTGTTTTTGAGCTGTTTAAGGGCCATCCTAATCTCATACAAGCTGATGTCCGGGATATCTTCGGTATAGTGTCGGGTAAGTTTTGCTCTAGGGTCTGTTAAGCTATTAACAGGTTTTGCAACTGAAGTGTACAGCTGTCCATAGAACCGTTCGATCTCCTCAGTACCTCTGGCCTCGTGGACGCTACCCTGCCGTCCTCCGTCTTCAGCTTTGTCAGCTGGCTCTGCCCAATAGACTGGTCCCTGGCGAAAACTTTGATGCCCTTGTTTCGCTCAATCGTATCTTTAATATTTTTAGTATTAAAGTTTCGAATATCGCTCCGCAGGACTGGCATATCTGTCTGTTGAGCCGCCGATATGACTTCGTGTCATCAGAGGATTGCAGCGTCATAGAACGCCTTTCAGCCATGAGGTTCAGAGTTCGATCGGTTAGTTTTGAGGTCTATTTTTACGACAGGGCTTAAAGAACTTGGAGCCGACTGTGTGGACAGTTTCCACTAAACTGTTATTGATATCGTCCACGGAATCGCAATCTAGGCAAGCAAAGCGATTTGTAAGTTCCAGTTGGAAGCTTTCCGGGTTTTGAATATGGGTCGCAGATGGTCGGAGCGTAGACTTCACTAGGCGAGACCGTTCTAGTTTGACGTTTATGTTCAATGTGCCTCTGACCATTCGGTGATCGCTTCCGGTTTTAACCCTGTTGATCACCGAGACATCATTGAAAATTTGTCTCTTTGTGGCCATAATGAAGTCTATCTCATTTCTGGTAGAACCGTCGGGGCTCAACCAGGTCCATTTCCTATGAGGCGGCTTTCTGAAGAACGAGTTCATCATGTAGAGTTCCTCCTTCTCCAGGAACTCGGCCAGCCTCTGGCCCCTCGGATTCCGATCCCCATATCCAAATGGCCCCACCCCCAACTCATCACCGCTTCTCTCGCCCAACTTTGCATTGAAGTCCCCCATTACAACACTGTAGTGCGACTTTGAAGCATGTATGGCTTTTGAGATGTCCTCATACAAAACTTCTACTTCATCGTCAGGGTGTTTCGAGGTCGGTGCGTAAACCTGTATGACCTTCAGCGAATATCTTTTAGATATTCTGAGTATCAGGTACGCCACCCTGCTTGATATGCTTGTAACAGAGATGATATTGTTGACGAGGGACTTGTGCACGATAAACCCGACACCACCTTGGGACTGTTGATCGCCCTCCCGGTAATAGAACAGGTGACCGGATTTGAGGGTTATCGTGTCCTCCCCCTCTCTTCGGACTTCAGATAACCCTATGATATCCCAGTTCAGCCTGCCTATCTCTTCTTCCAGCTCGGCGAGCTTCTCGTCGGTCCTTAAAGTGCGCGTGTTGTATGTCATCAGTGATAATCTACGGCGGTTGTCCGTGGGTGCGTTTGCTTTGGTCGTTTGACGGAGGAGCGCCGCCCGGGGATTCTTAGCACCCCTGGTTCCAGTGCTTGGCCGGCGCCCGTCAACGCCAGTTCTGCAACTGGAGCCGCCGGGAACTTGGGGCCATGGTTTTACTTGTACTGCCATGTTTATTTAGGGGGGGTTGGATCGTCACCTGCCACGCTGATCCAGTGCGGGTTGGCGGGTCGCCATTGCCTCGTCCGTTGACCAGCAGGGTGCACCACGGGCAGGTAAGGTTTGCTTGGGCCCCGAAGGTGTTGGTAGGGCCCCTTACAATACATAGAAAGAGTTAGTTCAGTTTTATGGTCTGAGCATGCCTTTAAAGTTTTCGGTACACTGCGTCCCGTACACCTTGTATTGTAGCAGTAAACTTTCAAAGAAATAAAATGAAAATAAACCTGCAATACTTGTGTAAGCAAACTCTTGGTCGGAAGTAGCAGGTGGCCGCTCACTGGCGGAATTCCAACAGCTGGAGACGTTGATCCTTGGGGATTCATTTCACTTACTGCAGCCAAGGATATTAAATACTAAAAGCTGGTAGATAAGCTATCAATAAACAGTTGCATGCTCTGAATTTTTCTTATTTCAAACCCAACGGTTTTGAAAGGTTTTAGGTGGATCTCACAAGCACCTGATGCCAACGCAACACAGATGCCGTCGAGTTTTTAGTATAGGGAATTCGAAATTTCCTTGCATCTGAATCAGACAGACGATGCTTTTTTTTTTGGGCGGGTAGTCGTGACAATAACACTAGCTAATTTGTCTCTACATAATTTAATTCATAAATAATACTTACTGTGTTTATATTTACATTATTAATGCACTAAGTAAGTAAGTAGCTTATCATCACTATCCGCAACTATTAATTTCCACACTGCAACCACTTTTCACAATTTTTGGAGTTTGACACTTTGACCTCTACACAATGGACACCTCGGCACTGTTAGCGAACAACAAAGCAGACCTCGATCAGCTGTTTAGCCGCATGGGAGAGTTCGAGATCCGGCTCAAGAATGCCACCGCTTCCCCTGCTCCAGTCCACACAGACCTGAAGACCCTGGCGAGTGAGTATGCTGATTTTAAAAACTTAGTCTGGCAAGCGCTCACTAAGATCTCAGCACAGACTAACTTGTTGTCACTTGGTCTGGAGCGTCACGAAGCTTTCATGAGAAGAAAGGTCCTCCTGTTCCATGGGGTCACTGAAAGTAAAGAAGAAAAGTTAGCCGAGGTTATTGCCAAAGTTATAAGTGACAAAATGCAGCTGTCCGACATTACCAGTTCAGATCTGCAAGCCTGCCACAGGCTAGGTTCCTCTTCAACGATAACGCGTCCGGTACTCGTTAGGTTCCGTGACCTTGACAAACGGAGGGAAGTCTGGGACTCGAAGACGGCACTCAAGAACACAGGGATGGTCATATCAGAGTTCTTGACCAAGTCTCGACACGACCTCTTTGTTGCGACACGGAAGTACTACGGCGTCACAAACTGCTGGTCATCGGACGGCAATATTCATATTCTCCTGCCCGACAAGTCTCGCCGAAGAATCGAGGTAATGGACCAGCTGGAAGCTCTTATGCGGTCTCATCCAGTGCCCTCCACCGGTGCGGCTGCGGCTCCAGTCATCCCATCTCCGTCAGGACAAGGAAGTGCGGCCAAGGTTGTGCCACCTGCGAGGAAACAGGCGCCGCCAGTGGCCCCAGTGGTGAAGACGAATGCCTCCCACGGGCAGCGGACGAAGAAATAGGTCGTTTCACAATTTCTGGTCATAATTTGGGCGTGGTCCTAGGACTTGCTCCTTATCATTTTAATTATGCGGTAGAATATATTTTAAAAACATTTTTCCTTTGTTCTTAGCAACCAATTTTTTTCTCCTTAATTGAGGTTATTTTTCTATACGTCAAATTCATATCTGTCATGTTGTTTTTTTTTTTCGGTTGCGTTCAGAAATGTTGCAGTGGTACTATGTGTTTTTCATTGCAATCAAATATCCTATTTTAAAACTTTTTTATTTTTGATTTGTTTTTCGTTGTCATGTTCTTGTAAAACGTTGGTATTTTTGTTTTTAAGTTAAGATCTCTTTCACCACACTGCGGTTAGTGTACAATGATGAGCTGCTGTACAGTGAGTAGGTAGCACAGTTTTGTGCACCAACTTACCGTTTTGTTATAGGTGTATATATTTCATATTTGTTTTATATATTATTTTTATAATTTATGTAGGTATATTATAATTATGAATGATGTATTTAATTTAGATGATAGCTTTTTCTCGTGCTCTTCCTCTTCTGACCAGTTTTTAAGCGCTGATAGTGACGGCGATAGTTCCACGTTTTTATCCGTACATGACCAGTTGCATTCTGTATTTGCTCCATTCAAAAATAATTTCAACGTGTGTCATATAAATGCTCAGAGCATTCCAGCTCATTATACCGATTTTCTTGCCGCTTTTAGCAATACTGCAGTCGATGCAATTCTTGTGTCGGAATCGTTTCTGAAGCCTTCTCTTCCTTCTAATCTCTTTCCACTTCCTGGCTTCAAGCTTATAGGTACGTAACGATCGTACAGGCAAGGCGTGTGGTGATGTTGCCATTTACCTGCGTGCTGATATCGTACATAATGTTATTAGCGTCTCACCTAGCAAATATTCACGTTCCGCTGAGCATATTTTTATTGAAATTACACTTTGCCACAAGAAAGTACTGCTCGCGGTCTTCTACAGTCCATCTCTCAGGATCGATTATTTCAATTCTCTGGAGAATTTACTTAGCACGCACTGCCCCAACTACGACCACACGCTTTTGCTTGGCGATTTTAATACGTGCCTTATAAAAGATGACCACCGCACTCATAAGCTGCAGTCCCTTTTAACCGCACTCAACTTACATATTTTACCCCTCCTTCCAACACATCAGGCACCAAATTGTATACCTTCTCTTCTCGATCTAATGATTACATCTTCTCCCGTCAACATTGCTTCTCATGGTCAATTCCCAGCCAATTTTTCCCATCACGACTTAATTTATCTATCTTTCAAGATTCGTCCACCCAGGCGAAAATCAAAATTTATGTATGTTCGTAATTTTAGAGGTATTGATTTGGAGGCGTTGAGGCGTGATGCTGCAGCTATCAATTGGACTTCGGTCCATGACGCTATCGACATCGACACCAAACTTGACTTGTTTGCTTCTAGTGTCATTAAACTCTACAACACTCATGCACCTATCAGGAAAGTTAAAATGAAGCACGATCCTACTCCTTGGCTTTCGCAGGAAATTTATGATTTGATGGCTAAACGAGATAGGGCAAAGAAGCGGTATAAAAAACGGCCAACTGAGCATAACTTCACGCAGTACAAGCTGTTGAGAAATCGCTGTAGTCGTCTGTGTAGGGATGCGAAACGACGCCACATTCATGACTCCATTGATAACTGTAACCCAGCTCAAGTATGGAAATTTCTACGCACGCTTGGTGTTGGGAAATTGCCAGCTAACTTTAGTGATGCTGTCGATTTGTCAGCACTCAACCAGCACTTTTCATCTCCACCTGTCACCCTGGATAATGTCGTCAAAGCTACGACTATTGCTAATATAAACAGTAAGTCACTTCCACAATGTTCTTCCTTCTCTTTTAATCTTGTTGCCGAGGAGGATGTTAGGAAACATATATTATCCATCAAATCTACTGCTGTGGGCAATGATGATCTCTCCTCCCGTATGGTCTCCCTTATCCTTACCGAACTCTTGCCAATCCTTACACACATTTTTAATTTCTCTCTGGTTACGAGTTCTTTCCCATCAGCATGGAAACGTGCTGATGTTATCCCCCTTCCTAAGGTCCCTAATCCTTCATCATTCTCCCAATTTCGTCCCATCTCCATCCTTCCATTCCTATCCAAGGTCCTAGAACACATTGTCCACAAGCAGCTGTCCGACTTTATAACTTCTAATTGTCTTCTTTCACCTTATCAGTCAGGCTTTCGAGCCGGTCATAGCACCGTAACAGCGCTCATTAAAGTCACCGACGATGTTCGCCATGCTATGGAGAATAAGTCCTTGACTATTCTTATTTTACTTGATTTTAGTAATGCATTCAACTCGGTTGACTTTGATGTACTTTTAGCTATCCTTCGGTCTCTTAACATCTCTTCTTCGGCAATATCCTGGTTTGATTCATACCTTCGGGGTCGCTCGCAGCGGGTCCACTCTGATGAGACCTTCTCAGAATGGTGTGATCTTTCTGCGGGCGTTCCTCAAGGTGGCGTCCTTTCACCTCTTCTCTTCTCAGTTTTCATCAACACAGTTACTTCTGTTATTTCTTCTAGCTTCCATCTTTATGCAGACGATTTGCAGATCTATCGTCATTTCACTACTGATGATATCAACAGTGCAACTGCGGCTATCAACAATGACCTCAGCAAAATTGCTGAATGGGCTGAATGTTTCGGACTTGTAGTCAACCCTTTAAAGTCTCAAGCCATGTTATTAGGTAGTTCCTATATGTTCAGATAGACCCTCTCAGCATCCCACCTGTTGTTTATAACGGCACGTCTATAGGTTACACTAAAACTGCCAAAAACCTTGGTATTCTGCTGGATTCCAATCTCAGTTGGACTCCGCAGGTCAACGCTGTTAGCAGTAAGGTATTTTATTCCTTTCATTCGCTTAAACGCCTTCAAAATTTTTTACCTCTAAAAACTAAGATCACTCTGGCTCAAACACTTCTTTTTCCCCTTTTTGACTACGCCGACACCTGCTATTTGGATGCCACGGAGGAGTTGTTGAGCAAACTTGAGCGTCTTCAAAACCTCTGCATTAGGTTTATTTTCGGCTTACGCAAATATGATCACGTCTCACAGTTTCGCTCACAACTCAAGTGGCTTCCGATTCGGCAAAGAAGAAATGCTCACGTCCTCTCTTGTCTCTATAACGTTCTCCACAATCCATCTTCTCCGTCTTATCTCAAAGAACGCTTTAGTTTTTCTCGTCCGCCGGACAAGCCCTGTCGCTCCCATGTAAGGACGATTCTGTCTATACCCATCCATCATTCCGACTTCTACAGTTATTCTTTTACTGTCCATGCGGCCAGACTGTGGAACTCCCTCCCGCACACAGTGCGTGACAGCCCTTCTCTTTCTATTTTCAAAAAACGAGTAAAAGAGCACTATCTTTCTCTCTCCACTTAGTTAGTGTAGGTATATATTTATAATGTAGGTCTATTTATATACGTAAGTATTTGTATGTAAGTGTATCTTAAATTATAACATTATAGATTATTATTATATATATCTTAGTAAGTTGTACACGTTATCTGCCTCACTTTATGCCATCTCACTACCCTAGGTCTGCTGGAAGAGATTTCTTTTTAGAAATAAGCTGACCTGTTGTGTTTTGTTCAATATGTTATGTCCTATATGTTTTATTGTGTACAATAAACGGTTAAATAAATTAAATAAATGCGTTACGGATGCGAAAAATGCGCAGCAACGGATGTAAGGAATAAAAAGTTTGTGTACGTAAATCGCTAACAAATAGGTAGCTGCTTTTTACCCGACTGCCTCAGAAGGAGGGTTGGGTGCTTCCTCGGAGCCTAAATTTTCGTTGTCCGGGAACAAAACACACCTTTTTTTAAAAAACTTAGGTATGGACTATTTTTTTATTAATAGTTCATACTTGTATCTAACTGGGACACAATGAAACTTTTGTATTTTAGTTAAACAAGACAGTTAAAAAAAAATTCAAACTGCTGAAATCTGATTCCCGTAACGTGTCCGCGCCCCAAAATTTAATACAAAACGGCTTATATGTTTTTTACTGTATGATTTATCTACATAAACTATTTTTTTTAACCTTAACAGATGTACAATGATACGGGAAAAAAATATTTCAAACGTGTAATTAAGGTCCATTTTGTTTTATAAATCATTTTAAAAATGTCCGGTACCTAGAACTGATTCCCGTGTAACGTCATTAAACCGCAAAAAACTTCCTATTAAACCAACATGAAGGTGTGGTCTATCCACCATAGCTATCCCCTAGGAGTGCTCCAAGTGCCATGGGAAGCAGAACGTGCCGCTCGTGCAGCATCACCCCACTACGAGGTCAAGAATCTGATTCCCGTGCATTTGGTTTCACTTAAAACTGATTCCCGTTTGTCGATTTTAAATTAAAGTATAAGTCACGAAATGGACCCATTATACTTAATTTAAAGCTCTTTAGGTTTACTACCTTATATGTTAATACTATTGTGTGAGACGCAAAAGGTTGGAGGTAATCTCAATTTTTCGATTTTTTCTGACTTCCGTCACACTGATTCCCGTGTACTTCTTGACACGGGAATCAGTGATTAGTACTTCAGAGGGCACGCCAAATCATAAATCTTAGTTGTTGTGTATGATTTCTTACACGGCGGTCGTTACACAACCATGTCATAGCCCTACTAGTAGTTTTATGTGTAGGTATTTTCCAAGTTAGCTACCTACTTACTTACCTTCACCTAAGTACTTAGCTGGTTACCTACCTGCCTACTAACTTACCTATCTACCTGCCTACTGCTCAACTACCTACTTTATGACATTATTTACCTACTGATATCATAATATTACATAAAAATGGTATTTTACGACTGCAAAGTACTGCAAAAGGGACATTATGCGTCTGAATGCTACCTACCTAAGTACTTATCAACCCATTTTCTTGCCTACCTGATTACCTAGCTACCTACGTACTTTACTATATTGATAATATCATATAACTTGTATTAGAACATTACGCCGAGAAACATTTTGCTACAGCGACATTCTGCGAAGGAGACATTATGTGCCTAAACCAGAACACCTAACTAATCTAGCGGTGACATTAAATTGCAATAAATAAGTAGAAAAATAAATATATGTTAAGTTTATTAATGGTTTGTCATATTGAATAATCATATTTTTGATTCCCGTATTCCTAAATCTGATTCCCGTAGGCAGTAAATTTTATAATGTCAATATTTCGAAAATCTTTGATTTGAAATTAGTGCCTATGTCAAATATACGTTTGTTTCGTTCTATAATTTGACATACAGTGTAACATTACATCATAAATTGAAAAATGAAAACGACTACGGGAATCAGCCGAAGAACGCGATTTCGAAGAAGCACCCGGTTATGTTTTTCGAGAGTATGTATGTATGTATGTATGTATGTATGTATGTAAGTATGTATGTATGTATGTGGACAAGAAAATTCTTTTTCACGGGCTACAGCCCAAACGGATAGTTGGATTTTGACATATGAGGTGTCGTTAGATTCGTCTCAGCAGCGCGAGTGACACTAGCTATATAAAAAAAAATGTAGATTCAAGATGGCGGATTTTTACAGCAAAATACTACTTTAAAATTACCGCAGTCGGGTTTTTGTCTTTTAACACATCTACTTGTTCATTCTAACACTTTTTGTGATTTGTTTTGTTTGATGCACAAAGTACCTATATTAAATGTGTCAATAAACTGATGAGTGTAATAAACTAATAAAAGAGTTACGTTACTTCCCTAAATATTACTTACCCAGTTCCACTCCTCTCCAGCACACAGAAATGTAGATTTTCAATGATTTTCGCCAATTACACTCGGAGATTGGCTCGCTGTGCGCCACATGCTAACTGTCTTTGAGCGAGTGACGGATAGGTAGCAGATATCTGTAGCAAGGATTTCAAAAAACTTATAACTTATATGTATTTGAGCTTCGAGCAACGCATTTTCCGTCCCGTTCCGGCCCGATAGTTGAGTCATAGAAATCGCATCAGTACCTATGCCTGTGAGAAACACGAAAAAGCCTTCGCGGCAAGATGTAGAGTTAATAAAGAAAATTCGCTGGAGACTGGGCATTACTGGGCATGCTTCATAGAGTGGACATAAGAAGATTGTCAGCTAGTTTCCGAATCACTGGACCGTATACCGGATGCTGGCACGTGCTTGCTCATTTTGGCGCACATATTCCTTGGCAAATTTAAGATAATGCTCACTGTATATGTCTTATCAATTACGAAAGAAAATAATTGAAACTAAACACAAATAAACATAAAACGACTTTGTTTTATTTGCATTTTGTGGTATGTGTCTAATTCTACTCTACCTAAATCGTAGGATAATGTTACTCTAACAAGTATGCCTAAAGACACCTATAGATGTTCCTGACTATATTCTATTCTTATAACTTAAAAGTATCAGTTCGTTCATAAAATTAGGTTATGATTTAGGTTATAGTAGTGCTGTTTAGTTCATAAGTTAGCGTGAGAGACTGTAAATCAGAATCGATATCAAATGTTGCATAGTTACCTGTTCCTTGCTTACTATGTTACCTTGCATGCAGTACATACCTCAAAAGGTTAATGTACTTACAGTGTGGAGCTGAAATATTTTATTGCAGCCATAAAATTCGATCTAGAAACTGCATTGTAGTACGCGAGCTTGCACGTTTAGTCGTTGTAAATAAATTCAATGCTTTTCTTTATCTTCTGCAGTTTGCTTCTCTATCTCTCTCTTGTCGCGTGGGGCACCGAGTCATCCAATAACCCGATGAACCCTTGTGTCAGTTTTTCAACCACTTACTACTTGTAGTAAGCCTCACTTTTGCTACTACGCACTGTGCTTATGCCTACTTAATTGTGGAATCTAAAGGTATAAAGTGGTAACATTTTGAAAACGCTAAAAATATGTAAGTATACCTAAGTCCCTTTAGGTACTCATCAACACTTCATAGACTAGATACCTACCTATAAACATTCCAAAATTGTAGATGTAGATGATGTAACTCATAACAAAATAAACAACCGAACCAACAATTTAAATGTAAACATGTGGATATCAGATGAAAACAAAACACTTCAGAAACTTTTCTGAACACCGAGTCGACCTTGTCTCCACTTTCTACGTTGATATTCATCTTCCTGACCTTATCCCAATTACTTGGATTTTGTGTTCAACACGTTTCGTTGAACACAAAATCGTGTTGCAAAAGGATTTCGCTGAATTTTACGACCGGCCGCTTACCAGACGTCAACCCTCCTTGGGAATGCTTTTGTGGTGGATTAACCGCCACCATACGGTTGGTCCTATCTGTTTGGGTAGGGTTCATCCCTCGGCCGCCTCTTACGACCTCCACGGGAAGAGAAGGGGTGGTGCTATTCTAATCTGCCGGCACCACACGGCATGCCGGCTCCACACGGCACCACTTTTTTCGTCAACAACAAAATAAAGAAAAACCAATCCAATATGCCACCTCGAATCAGATATCGGTTCCCGGTAATCGAGAGCTATCGAGTGCGTTTCCGAGCCAGTGACTTCGCGTTCCGACTTCCGTTCTGCCCATCAAACAATGCTTCACTTTCTACCCGACTGCCTCAGAAGGAGGGTTATGTTTTTCGAGAGTATATATGTATGTATGTAAGTATGTATTTATGTATGAATGTATGTATGTATGTACGAGTATGTGGACAAGAAATTCTTTTTTACAGGCTACAGCCTAAACGGATAGTTGGATTTTGACATATGAGGTGTCGTTAGATTCGTCTCAGCAGCGCGAGTGACACTGGCTATATTAAAAATTATGGATTCAAGATGGCGAATTTTTACAGCAAAATACTACTTCAAAATTACCGCAGTCGGGTTTTTTGTTTTTTCTTGTTCAGAAATCATAACATTGATACGAAATACAAATACGACAGGATGTTGTTTATTAGTCTCATCCTACTGATTCTGACGTTTGTTCTGTCCACAACCTACCTACAATGTTTTATTTTTTCAGCTGTTATATTATAAAATATATACAAAATACAAATAAGTATAACAATTTTTTTTTAATAGTGTTACTACCAGGAGCTTTATGAGTTAGACGTTGACGTATAGCGCTTTAGTAACGTAACCTACTTCTAGAGCGGATGCTGATTGTGCCCTAATATTTAAAAAAAGAATTCAGTATGTTTATATCTTTGTATGAACCTACAGTTCTTGCTACAAAATCTTCTTTCAATATATTCATACAGCCAAATCATGATTACCTAAATGGTAAATACTACCTACAATTTAAATTTTCGGTAAGCAAATTAGTATGCTACTCTTTTTTTGACGTTTCAAAACGCAAATTACCCTTAAAACATTATTGTAGGTATTGATATAGTAAAAGAAAAATCTGTTTTGAATTCTAAAACTCGTTATCGTTTATTTTAACAGAAAAAACCGTTAATTTTGTATACAGTCAAACAATTACGTTTTTTTTTCGCTGTACTTATTGATACGAGATACGAAATACAAATACGACAGGATGTTGTTTATTAGTCTCATCCTACTGATTCTGACGTTTGTTCTGTCCACAACCTACCTACAATGTTTTATTTTTTCAGCTGTTATATTATAAAATATATACAAAATACAAATAAGTATAACAATTTTTTTTTAATAGAGTTACTACCAGGAGCTTTATGAGTTAGACGTTGACGTATAGCGCTTTAGTAACGTAACCTACTTCTAGAGCGGATGCTGATTGTGCCCTAATATTTAAAAAAAGAATTCAGTATGTTTATATCTTTGTATGAACCTACAGTTCTTGCTACAAAATCTTCTTTCAATATATTCATACAGCCAAATCATGATTACCTAAATGGTAAATACTACCTACAATTTAAATTTTCGGTAAGCAAATTAGTATGCTACTCTTTTTTTGACGTTTCAAAACGCAAATTACCCTTAAAACATTATTGTAGGTATTGATATAGTAAAAGAAAAATCTGTTTTGAATTCTAAAACTCGTTATCGTTTATTTTAACAGAAAAAACCGTTAATTTTGTATACAGTCAAACAATTACGTTTTTTTTTCGCTGTACTTATTGGTAGAGTTATAAAAAAATCGAGGATTTGATAGTTTAGTCACGTTTTTGAAGTTGAAGATGTGTAATACGGGTACGGAAAATCTTTGATGTCATACCTATTCAAATAATCTGAAATTCTCAGTTTGTTTCTAAATAAACTTACCAAATACCTACCTACATTAATTCTTTTTACAATAAAAGTGCTCTATTAATAACGTACGTACCTACATATTTTCGGGTTGTAGATATAAATATCACATCAAAGATTTAATGTCATGTACCTATTCATATTAAAATGAAAAGTCTTACGGAAGAAATGTCAAACTTAGTAAATGAATATCACCTTCGTCAAATGTTATCAAATCACAAATACTTACTTATTACATAACGCCAGAAGCTAGTCAACATCAAACGAAAGCAATTGGAATTTGGAACTGCCTGAACTTTTCCCATATTGACGAGCCGCGGTGAGCCCCAGCACCTACTTACATCTGCGAGGTGACACACGGCTCCTGCCCTATGACAACAATCTGTTTGAATTTGGAACTGCCTGAACTTTTCCCATATCGACGAGCCGCGGTGAGCCCCAGCACCTACTTACATCTGCGAGGCGACACACGGCTCCTGCCCTATGACAACAATCTGTTTGAATTTGGAACTGCCTGAACTTTTCCCATATCGACGAGCGGCGGTGAGCCCCAGCACCTACTTACATCTGCTAGGTGACACACGGCTCTTGCCCTATGACAACAATCTGTTTGAATTTGGAACTGCCTGAACTTTTCCCATATCGACAAGCGGCGGTGAGCCCCGGCACCTACTTACATCTGCGAGGTGACACACAGCTCCTGCCCTATGGCAACATCTGCCTGCCCTTATCCCAATTAATTTGGGGTCGGCCCAGCATGTCTTTCTCTTCCATTCATCTCTATCAGCCGTCAAATTTTCGTTTATACCTTTTTCATTCATATCATCCTTTACATAGGTAATTTATCCAAACTCAATCAAATTAAGCTGGTTGTTCAGTTGAACGGAGTGGCCGTATTTTGCGCTGCGTACTCCAAAGTTGATGGCACACGAAAGCTACCGCAGCCGTACCGATTAAATATTAGCCAAATGAATATATCACTGTTTATGTAGGTAAGTATAAATTACCAAGTTTTTTAAAAACGGGTTTCATACTTAACAATATTTTAAGAGCTGAACGAGCCCATGAAACTAAAAACTTTCCCCTAGAAGTATAGGCCGAATATATACTTATGTTTGAAAACCAACGTATCTAAATGAGAGGTTGACTATTTGTCCTTTATGCAACCTGTACAGGGAAAGTTGTTCTTTTTTTTGGTTGCTGCGACCCTTGTTTTTCATTACAATATGCCGTAAAAATTATTGGAGGAGTAGTATGCAGGAGTACGACTTGCGCGCCGTTTACCTAATTTGTGGCGGAAGATACTTATCATTGAAATAGGACGTGTAAACCTAGCAAACTTAAAGACGTGCTCTATATCTATCCTAATACAGTCGGAGCCCTCTTTGGGATCCTTTATATCATAGATAAGTAGGCACTGATGGTATCCGTCGTTCAAAGTTAAGGATTAGTTTCTCGATGTCGGTGAAGTTTAAGTAAAGTTCTCTCTGCTAATTGACGAGAAGCTATAGTTTGAAAGTTCACAGGATGCAATTAGAGGATCGGGGCATTTACATAAGTAAAGTTTAAATCCTTGCGTAAATTTGCGAACCATTGGTCCTTGTTTTTCAATTTGAAACTAAGTACTATGTAAATCATGATAATTAACAGACTTCTGACATGATTGCTATATTGTTTTTGTCCTAGGGCACCTCACTAATGCTATGACTAGGGGCAAAACAAATTTTGGTATAGTTCAGTCGCGGAATTTAGTATTTTTAGTAAAGATTCTTCGGACTTGGTGTCCCGCATCATAAAAAGAACGTCGTGGTAACAATACTTCTTAGTTCATTAAAAATTATGCGACTGGTCTAGATGTAGCTATGTGTTTCGAAACTTTTGAAGTCATGTTGTTGGCCGCTTAGTATAGTACAAAAAGTCTGACCGCTGAAGGAGTGACCGCCACTCGAGGGCATTCTGTGCCAACCCATTGTTTGTCCCTCTAGTATGATGTTTTTCACAACTAGAACAAGACTAAAATAGGTACGTGCCTAGGAAGCTCTATCGTCGTCCAATATAGTTGTTCCCGTTTGCTCATCGATGGAGCTTATAAAATTTAATATCCGTTTGATCGAGACGACCCACTATTCACATAGAATACGATATTGCAGTTTCATTCAACTGTCAAGCTAAGGCAGGTTTCACACACACCGGTGTTTTGCCGGATCCGGTTTATTGGCGAATGGGGTTTACGAAATCCCATACCGAAGCCGGATGTCATTGCATCCGTCACAGGTTGTCATTTATGGATGTGATACTGTCACGAACCGCAATATTGTGCGATTGACCTATGAATTCAGGCATTTTGGTTAAAAGACTACTCGCTGCATTCGCGGCCGTATGACAGTCGAATGGCGCTCTTTCCCACTTGGTGGTAAACTTAAGTGAGAAATACAGCGAGTGGTCTTCTCGACTATACAGGGAGTAACAAAAAGGGTATAACAAGCCGAAAAGACGTCAAGGCACTCATGAAACTGGACAACTTTCCTCAAGGAACATAGGTCGAAATATGGAAAAAAAAATGGGCTTCCTATACAAAATCGCCGATCAGCTGATTGATTTACTCTGGGAGGGCCAAACATTTTTTTATATTTACCCATGTTCCATTGGGAAAGTTGTTAAGTTTCATGAGTACCTTGACCTATTTTCGGCTTGTTATACCAACCCTTTCTGTTACTTCCAGTAGATGCTACCTATAATGTTTGATTCGAAACTCTTAGTTTACAAAGGCATACATACCTACCTCTGCACTTTAGAAACAAAACGTACGTACGTACGATAGTATCAACTTAGGTATGTCTTAGTTAAATTAGAGACATTAGTTTAAAACTGCGGCATTTCGTAGTTTCGGGCACACAACCACTTGTTCCAAGTTGGTTCCAGTTTAAACGCTAGCATCTCTGTTTGCGGCTCACACAAAGCAGTGCGATTGTTCCGAGGTGGAAGGAAGTATCTCACACTGAGGCAAACTCGGGCAAGGAAGCTGCCTCTTACACTGACGCGTACTGTTGAGGAAGCTGTCGGTTACACTGCAGTGGTCGTTGAGAAGATTGTGATTTACTACAGAGGCCAAGGAAGCCAATCTCTTCAACTTAGTTATGTTCAGTGAACAAGGATAATGCCTGTCATAGAATACACATTTTTTAGACGATCGTTGTAGTTTAAAAGTTAGCATCTCTATTTGCGGCTTACACAAAGCAATGCGATTGTTCCGAGGTGGAAGGAAGAAGAAGGAAGAAAACACTGAGGCAAACTCATACAAGGAAGCTGCCTATTACACCGACCCGAATGTAGAGAAGATTGTGTTCTACTGAAAAATTATACGAACCAAAGTGCAATCTGAAAATGGAGTACCTAAGTGTCTGAGGCAAAATCAGACAAGAAAGCTGCCTTGACACTGTGGTGATTGTAGATAGGACTATCAGTGGCCTATGCAACGAAACTACAGGCTACAATTCTACAGGTGAAATTCGATGTACATTGCGTAGTCGGTTAGCCATTATTATCCCATTATTAAACCGGCTACGCAATGTACATCGAATTTCACCTGTAGAATTGTAGCCTGTAGTTTCGTAAAATTGACCACAGGTTTTATGCTGTGAAATTGTTTTAGTAGGTAGATTGTAGAGGGTAAAAGTTACTCGCGCTGAGAAGTAGATAGACAAATAAAAAGATGATTCTGTTCTGTTCAACATGTACCTACGTACATTTCTGTGTGAGCTAGAGGCTACGGTCGGAGCGGGTTTAATTTAGCGGAAGGCTCGCTACTAGATACCACTGCTCAGATAAAGTATGTCAGATGTCTTCCGATACCGCTTGCTGCACTGTTCACTATTATACAAGAAACTTCGTGTTATTCAATTTTAAATCACGAAATCTACAAAAAGTTGCGGAACGTACAACATGGGGATTCAGATACAACTTAGAATTCAAATAGGTGCTTAAATTTTGTTTTTTGACGACACTGTATATTTCACCCTGAATTTGCGTACTAAGGAGGTACTATCAGCAGCACATCAACCTACCCCTCTAAGTGATAATCTGAAAATGAAAGTAAGTAGTATTTCATACAGTTTACCTAGTTAAAGCCAGTATGGAATGATACCTTAAATAGGTCGGGACAGTTGGGCTACGAATTACGTATAGGTTTTACTTTGTCATGGTTACTATATTAATTGTTATTTTCGTGCTGGATTCTATATAGTTGTGATAGGTAGGTATTAGAAAGCTCTTGATTTTGCGGGACCATTTTCTCAGCCATTATAGTTTTTAGATGGCTGACCTTTTTAGCGTTATTTTTACTATACCTAACAATGTAAAATTAACGTAACGAGAAATCTACAAGACATCTTTAATATTTAAAAAAACAGTCATATTTTATTTTCAAACCGTTCTACAAACCCGACTACGGTGAAAGTAATTATCGCACAAGTTGAAGTTTGTATGGAGATGCGAAAACTAAGTTCCTTGCGGCGAACTTACACTCGGGACGTAAAACTTGACGAGGCTCAGCGCTAAGATTTTTCCAGAGTGAAGAACCGGAATGAAGACGTGAACAATCAGATGTGTTAAAAAAGTAATATCCACGGTAATTTCAAAGTTGTATTTTGCGATAAAAATCCGCCATCTTAAGTTATGAATTTTTGACTTGCGCTGCTAACACGAATCTAACGATTCCTCACATGTCAAGATCCGCCCAGCCGTTTGGGCTGTATAGACCCGTATGGATAGCTTTTTAGGTTTAAAGATTATTAGAGTTGTTTCTTTTTTTACTTATTGTTTAAAGATCATTTCTCCAAGCCAATTCATGATTTTGTGCGGTTTTAGGTATTTCGTTAGGTAGATATTTAGGTATTTCTGATTTTTGACATTATTCATAGAAAAAAAAGTAAAGATGAAAATTTATTGTTCTTGGTATTAAACAAACGGTAATAGATGTGCAAATGCATTTTGTGCCATTTTTTTCAACTAGAATATCGAATTTGAATTAAGCCCCCTATTTTACGCTACTTACTCAAAAGCAACTCATGAAAAAAAATTAGAGTCGTTTAAATAGGTATTATAAATTTCGGATTAGTAATATATGTCGCTCATACTAATTTGTGCGCAATTCACTCACACATTTTTTTTTTTATTATTTTTTATCTTTTGACAACCTGTATACCTATAAAGTTATGAGAGTTTGCATTTACATTATTTTATTGGGGTACTGAGTCACAATTTGTAATTTGTGCCTATTTCATCCACTAATTATCATCATTATATGTTCTTCATACATTATTTCGCAAGCGGGATTAGCGCTGGGCAGCGCGGGCGGGGCAAACTGTGTGAGGGGTGCGGGCGGGGCAAAGCGGCTGCTGGCCTACGCGGCGCTCGCGCGCGCGGTAACGATCACGTGTTGTTTGCAGCGTTGCCAAACCGTCTCCAAAACGGACGGTTGTTCGTTCCTTTTGGTGATGGACCGTCCCTTTTGGACGGTCAAGACACTCTTTTTTGTAATAAATGATGCCCGTGATGGGCACAAGAAAATGTAGTGAAATGGTTCGACCGCTCTGCTCTGCCAGCGTATTTGTATGTGACTGTATTTTAAATCCGGAAAATCGTATTTCATACATTCGGGCCCTTATATATTTTGTAAAAACTTTGAACAAGTCGGCAACCAAGGTGAAAAAACGCAAAATCTTAATGGCTATTATAGCTGGGAAGCCGACGATGCTACATGTGTAGTGGCTAAAGCGCACTTCTCAGTGCTTACATACATACATCGACTATATACCCATACCCATAACACTTTGGGGCCGAGTGGGGTATTTTAAGACATTTCAGTTATCTTTTTAGAAACAAAAACACGTTACAATTAATTGCAAAAAAAATGTATTAGCAAGTCACAGCAAGTAGCAGACAGGCAACACCGATGTAGGGAGCAAAACTGCCAAGTTGAAGTGGGATTGGGCCGGGCACGTCTGCAGGATGCACCCGGATCGATGGGCCAAAATCGTCACGGACCACTGGGTGGGTACCTCAAGGCGGGTCCTGTCGCAGAAATAGACCCCAAAAAAGAAGGCGTGACGATTTTGATGTTTATCTGAAGGAGTGGACGGAGGTTGCACTAGACCGCAACAGGTGGAAAACCGCGGGGGAGGTCTTTGCCCAGCAGTGGGATCTGGTAGGCTAACTATAATAGCAAGTAACAAAAACAAATTACCTACACTAAAATGCGATTTAATATACTAGCTGGTGCCAGAGATGGGCAAAAAATATTCGAATAACGAATGAAAATTCCAATATTATTCGTTATTAAAAAAAATAGTTTATTCGCGGAAAACTTATTTGATTAACGAATAATTATCTTTATGTAACCTTACTTATTGGTCGGGTTCTGTGGAAACATATTAAGGCCTATGCAACCATGTCAGAAGTCAATGCAACCGTGTAAGAGGCCTCTGCAACCATGTCAGAGGCCTATGAAACCACGTCAGAAGACCCTGCAACCATGTCATAGGTCATTAAAACCATGTCAGAGGCCTCTGCAACCATGTCAGTGGTACTGAAACTATGTCAGAGGACTCCACGGCCATGTCAGAGGCCTCTGCAGCCATGTCAGAGAACTCGGCAACCCTTTTAGAAGACTCTGAAACCATGTCAGAGGGCTCTGAAACCATGACAGAGGCCTCTGTATCCTTAGCAGAGCATTCTGCAACCCTTTCAGAGGACTCTGAATCCATGTCATAGGAATCTGAAACCATGACAGAGGACTCTCCAACCATGTCAGAGGACTCTGCAACCATGTCAGAGGCCTGCGAGACCATGTCAGAGGCCTCTGCAACCATGTTAGAGGCCTTGTCAACCATGTCAGAGGACTCTGCAACCATATCAGAGGCCTCAGAGACCGTTGCAGAGGCCTCGGACATGGCTGCAGAGTACAAAACCACGAAAACCATGTCAAAGTCCTCTGCAGCCATGTCAGCGTCCTCAGCAACCACGTCAGAGGACTCTGCAACCACGTCAGAGGACTCTGCCACCATGTCAGAGGTTATTGCAACCATGTCAGAAGAATGATTTATTCGGCAAAAAATTTATACGCGAATAATTATTTAAATAAAAATTTATTCGAGTAATGCCCAACTCTGGCTGGTGCCCGCGAACTTCGTCTCGCTAAGGGATACTTGTGTGCCAAAAGAAGCGAAACATCATGCTTAACAACTTTTTAGTATTTATTATACACTTACCATCAAAAAAATTGAAACACCTCGGTTTTTCTTGTTTTTGGCCGAATTAAACATCAAAAAGTATTGTTTGCATTAGAAAAATTATATGACTGTGTAGCTGGCAGTTTTGTCTTTTCAGTGTGTATAAAAGGTTCAAAATTCAAAATTGGTACCCCACCTGTTTGTTCTGTAAATAAGATCCCACCAAAAACATTTACTTGTAAAAAGAACCAAGTCTCGCCTCTCAGTTCATCTACTGTAAAAAGTTGTGAGATCCATGTGATGCCAAGTCGGTTATTGATTCATTCAAGGTCTACTTCAGGGACTTTCATCTTAAGCTATTGCGTAATTAGGTAACAGACATCATCTTACAGTAACTATATCGATATTTAAAACCTTTTATCTACACTCAGTTCGTAATATTCGTTTTACAGAATCGAAAGTACGAACGTAATGAATTGCTTTACGAATATACAGCCTTTAAAAAAAAACTTTCATACTACTGGCAGCTACATAAAGTATTTCGATTTCTAGTATTTGAAAATAAATTAAACGAATTGACCCGCGTACCAAATTGTAATCTGTTCCAATTTGACACTGGCCATCAGCATGGTATAATAAGATACTCCGCCTGATATTTCATTCCGAGACTCGTGAACCACGTGACTAACACAAGACTACGTCATCATGCTCGTGGGTAACGTATTTTATTGAAATAAAGTGGCAATACTAGTGACGTAGGCTTGTGTTTCTCTGGGAATGTAAGACCATGTTTTATTAGACTATGGCCATCAGTAAGTCGAATGAAAAAAAAAATCAAGTGTCACCCGCGGCCGGGCGACATTTGAAGTTATGAGGACTTATTTATTATTAAATCTTTGCTTCAAATCATTTTTCGAATTAAAATTCACCGATAAATGCTATTTAATTTTAAAAGTTGTTCAGTTTTTATGAGCCTCCATTTTAACGTTTAGTTAAAAAGTTACTTATGTACAAAAGTCGTTCAGTTGGTGGTTCAGTAGATAGGCTTGCAATCGCCATAGTGCAGTGCGGAGGTTTGAATTATTTTTCATAGTTTTTCTTGTAGAGTGTAGATAAAATAGTGTATGCAACTGCAAATAATTAGGCTTTAGAATGCTCGTGTCAAACTATTATCACACTCGGCTGCGCCTCGTGTGATAAACAGACACTCTCATCCTAAAGCCTCTCATTATTAGGCAGTTGCATAAACTACTATTATATTTACAATAACTCGAATGACCCGGCCATCGCACTAGACCATCGTATCTCACAAGCAAATAGTGTGCGATTGCCAAATCATTCTAGTTATTGTAAATATAAAAGTTTTTAAATATCGATATAGTTACTGTAAGACGATGTCTGTTACCTAATTACGCAATAGCTTAAGATGAAAGTTCCCTGAAGTAGTCCTTGAATAAATCAATAACCGACTTGGCATCACATGGATCTCATAACTTTTTACAGTAGATGAACTGAGAGGCGAGACTTGGTTCTTTTTACAAGTAAATGTTTTTGGTGGGATCTCATTTCTTTTTGTAGATAGTCTTCCTCTTTCTCTTACCTGGAACTTCTTCTTGAGCCTCAGCTACAGATTTCCTCAAAGCCCATCCGCAAAGTTAACTTTGTAATCCTATACATTTGTATGTAAATACAAAGTTAGTTATGCGGTTGCAACCGAATTTGCAGAATGTTATAGTTTTCCCTTTATTCATACACTAAATACAAGGTGTATTCTAAGTTTCAAGCTCCTCAGTCTGCTAGAAGTACATTAGAATTTTGATGATCGGTCAGTCAGTCAGTCAGTCAGGCAGAAAATTGAGAAATTTTGACTAACTATAACTTCTAAACTACTGGTCCAAATTAAATGAAATTTGAAATGTATCGTGTCTATGCAGTGCTTGATTAGATATTTTACAATGAGGGTTCTAAACTTATCGACAAGGGAGTTATGGGGGGGTCAAAAATGGCCTGAACTGGTTCGAGAAAAGGATGGTACGGCCGTGCCGCTTTCAGCTCGACTTGGTGGGGGCACTGCCGTGCCCCCAGATGAATGACTGAGACACGTTTCCAGTTTGCGCCTTTTAACAATTTATAACATTTTCAACATTAAACTTTAGAGCTTGTTATCTTATCATGAAACTTTTCTTTTTTTAATTGTTTACTGTGACTTTGGATCGCCAGAAAAAAGTTAGATTTTATCTAAATCATGGTTATTTTGCCCGTAGAAGCCGCCTAATTGGTGACATTGCCAACTTTTGGACTTGGTCATCGTTTTGTGGCTGAATGTTTGCATTTAAGCCTGACCTCTGTTCATAAAGCTTACAAACGCTATCAAAAGACTGGTCTGTTTACGCAACGTTCAGAATCTGTCGGAAATCGGGTCAGTTCTGAGCAACATGATCGAATTAATGTTATGAGTTCTTTGCAAAATCGCTTTTCGCGTCAATTTCGCAAAGAACTCATAAAATTTTTTGGAAAAATTCAATTTCCAAAAATTGTTTACCTAACACGAGAAGTGTTTTAAAATTCGGTATTCAACTCATAACATTAATTCAATCATGTCGTCGCTCAGAACTGACCCGATTTCCGACAGATTCTGAACGTCGCGTAAACAGACCAGTCTTCTGATAGCGTTTGTAAGCTTTATGAACAGAGGTCAGGCTTAAATGAAAACAATCAGCCACAAAACGATGACCAAGTCCAAAATTTGGCAATGTCACCACTTGGGCGGGGCAAACTACCTATAATGCAGATAAAATCTAACTTTTTTCAGGTGTTCCAAAGTCACAGTAAACAATTAAAAAAAACAAAAGTTTTAAGATAAGATAAGACAAGCTCTAAATTTTAATGTTGAAAATGTTATGAATCGTTAAAAGGCGCATACTGCAAACGTGTCTCAGGCATTCATCTTATTTACAGAACAAAGAGGTTGGGTTCCAATTTTGAATATTGAATTTTTTATACACACTGTAAAGACAAAACTGCCAGCTACACAGTCATATAATTATTTTAACGCAAACAATACTTTTTGGTGTTTAATTCGGCCAAAAACAAGAAAAACCGAGGTGTTTCGATTTTTTCATGGGAAGTGTAGATAAGCCATGCTCCTGGTGTTCCACGTCAGGTAGTTAGGCAGACAGGCCCTCGAGCGCTGATAAAAGTTATCATCACTTATCTATCATAGATGTTGATCAAGACATTTGACTGCTCAAGATTTTTGAGTGATGAATGCATGCACTATCTATGGAGGGGTCCAAACATAACACCTGTTGCAGCGCTAACGCATGCGTCTGTCAGATACATACAAATTTCGAATTACTAAACATTGAAATAAAATAAAATATGAGGGGGGCTGTCATACAATTATTTGTTTAATATCGTATTTCTTGTGGGAATGAGCGACTTTCCCGCGGTAAATAGTATCTAACCAAGGCTAGTAGCTACATTATATTATAAAAAGACTTATCATCATGTTTTACCACACAATACATAATAATACTAGGTACAGAACACGCACTCCGCCATAGCAATTCAACAAATAGAAACCTTTACTCTCGATAATAAAGAACAATTTCCGTCGCGCCCGCTTTGGATACCTACTTTATATTATCGCCTACGACCAGGGGGGTTTCACTCCGCAGTTTAGGTATTACCCGGCCGGCCGCTCCCTGAAGGGGCTAATCTCGGTCGGTTGCCGCGCGCGAGATTCCCCGCACGTATGTACGTATTCGGATTATTTCTACGTAAGTTTTGTGGATTAAAAACTAAAAAATGGCTAGCCATGTACCTCGCAAATACTATAGTGTAGATATATGTAAGAACAATATAAAAATTCACCCGGAAATAAGTTTTTTCGTTATTCTGAAGGAGATGGACAGGTAAATTCCTTCTAAAATTGTATTTTGATAATTTTCAAATACTTGTTGCTATTTCTAACATTGGTCAGAGTATAGGTTGGTAATAGGTAGTAGGTGTAGTTTGTGTAAGCTTCACTTTCTATCATCTCATAAGATAAGTAGGTAGGTAGGTACTTACTATTGTATAATGTTACGCTAACTTATTTTAAATTCGATTTAAAAACACTTGCAATACTTGTCTTGTAGTTACCTAGAATACCTATAAACTGAACAGATAAATTAAATACCTACTCGATTATTGTGACAACCCCATGAGAGCGCGCGCGGCCGGGTCATTGTCCGGCGGCGTCCAGTGGAGATTGAGCCGTTCGCGCGCAGTAATAAGTTTCAATTTTGTTCGCGGGCGGTCGGCTAAGCCGAGAGTAGGTATCTTTTTATACCTAACCATGGCTTTTGTTAGGGAGTGAATTTTCTGTACCCTAGTACTATTATATATTCTGTGCTACGACTACGACTACCTCTGAAGGTTACAGCCGGCGCGCTTTGTAGGGATGCGAATTTCGAGATTCATATGAAAGTAGGTACCTACGAAAAGTATACTGGGGTTCATTTCTACAACTTCCGTAACTTAATGCGATACCGATTCGGTATACGGAACCTCCATACGAATACCGCCTAGCGGGTTTCTCCGGGAAATTTGGCCTTTGTCGGGACGGGAAAAATAGATCAAATTCCTGGGAATTCAGGAAATAAAGTAGAAACAACAAAATTATTATTTTGACGACATTTTCAATCAGTGTTACTCATTAAAAAAATATATGTGTATTTGCTTTACCCACTATTACTCCCTAATTTTGTTTGTTTTTTCGGCCCCCATAAAAACAATAAATTGATGAAAATGAAATTTTTTAAAGTTTTTCCTTCCTATTCTTACTTCAAAAAGAAGCTACTTGCCAAATTTCATTGTTCTAGGTCTACGGGAAGTACCCTCTGAATTTTGATTCTCTTGAGAGGGTAAAAAACACGCGTTTTTACTGCATAAACGGCTACATCTTTTTTTAACTTGAAGTTAGGTGCTTGATCTTTTCATAATTACTAGCGTTCATAGACTTGAGCATACGGTTTTAATTTCAACTCGATATCTTTACGCGTTCCTAGGATAAAGGGTCTTGCTTGACAGAATGACAGACGGACGGACAACAAAGTGATCCTATAAGGCTTCCGTTTTTTACCCTTTGACGTGCGGAACCCTAAAAACTGTATTGTATTGATTATTTTGGTTTTTTGGTATTTTAATTTACTCACAGTTGTATATTATTATTATTTTCATAAATTCTTAAATTATGCACTTGCAGATCAAAACCAGATTTTTTTCAAAATTTATTCCAATTATTGTAGTTTAAATGGTATATTTTTAGGTAACTTACGAAGAGAGACTAAATAAACTGTTTATATTGTTGATTACGATTTTTTTGTTTAATTTTAAAATCATTTTATGATTTTCAACTAGGAAAATTAATATTTCGACTTCCCGGGAATTACCAGGAAATGGAGTTCGGGAGTTTGGTGTCCAGGAATTTAAAAAAGTCGGGAAATGAGAAACCCTAATACCCGCTCAACCCAGGCTCGACTTGGCCCCAAAGTTTTAGGGGTAGGTATAAAAAGAAAAGATCAATTTATGTATGTTTGTAAGCACTGAGATGAGACGCTCGAGTCACTACACATATAGCATCGTCAGCTCCCCAGCTAAATAAGCCGTTTAGATTTGCCGTTTTTTTTTTACTATCATTCAGTTCTGATCTACCCATAAACATGTTGGTAGGTAAGTAGGTAGCTAGGTACCTAACCAAATATGCTTCAGATTTACTCAAATATAGTACGTCTACTTTAAAAATCCCATTTTGATAGCTGCCAAATCCATACCAGAAGACCGGTCAACAAAGAAAGATAACTCTCATGTCAAAGCATTGGTATGATTTTTACCGCTGTCAATATTGGTTTTTATAAAAGACGCGAGATTAGAAAGATTTAATCGAAATGACGATAAGATTAAATGTACAAAAACAGGTACCTACGTAAATAAACAAAGGGAGTTTTTCTAAGAAATCACACGCATTGTAAATTGCCGTTTGAGCCGTCGCAGCCGCCACCGCCACGCACTGCGCCGCCGCCGCCGCCGCCGCGCCGACCCCGCTCAAGGACTTACCCCGCTTCACTGCGGTCATTAACCTCTGAACGCATTTTATTGAAAATGTGGAAGATTTCTTGAAATTATGGAATAAAGTTGCACAACTTCATACATCCGAATTGAACTCTAATGATTGTAATATTCTTTTCTATGTTATGTAAGGCATTTCAGTTCTTCTTTTAAATAATAGAATGAAGTATTGCGTCAATTAGGCACATTTTTATAATTTGATCTTATTTATGCTTTTTAAGATCAGTTGTACATATTTCATTGACTCTAATATTTTTTTGATCTCGTTTATGTAATTTTGACATTACTATGGTTTGTAGTGGTCGAAAATTACACAAAATCGAAAATTACACTATCCAATCTGTCACATTCACAATACTGGCATATTTTCAAACTTTAATTTATTTACAGATACTTATAAGTTCAAAATAAAATATGTGTCACCAATCCCTGAATTGCCAATTTTGGAAGCATGACAAATGGCACAATAATGCAAAATGTGCTTTATAGACACACATTGCACCACTATGCAAAAAATGAGCGACTCTAGAATTTTTGTAAGCTAAGGCCTCAAATCAAGCTAGCCGTATCGGACTAGTAACCCGTTAAAACAAATTTCTTGATTACGTACCTACTACATACATACCTACCTACTCACGAAATACATAAACCTCCTTCTGAGGCAATCGGGTAAAATCTCGCCTTACATTAAATCGTCACGGGCAAAATTAAGTGGTAGCACAGGTGGTAGATACTTTTTATTATGTTTAAGTTGTTTACTACTGGACCTGGACTGAATAATCAATTGCACTTTCGTGCATCCATTTGTTTGTGATTATCTAGCGCCGACCAATTGTCTTATGACGAGTTTTTCATTGTTACATTCTAATCGATCATGGGTTCCTTCCGAAACAATAATTTGTTCTAAGCGGTATGGTAAGTAAATTAATTAGAACACTTTCTACATTGTTTGCATATGCATGCATGTGATTTTATTGAATTTTCTTTCTTAAACAATAGACAGGTAAAGTATGGGCACGGCATGCACCGATAAGTTTAAGGGATCGACTTACACTGGCCTTTCTAAGGTACGAACTATGAGTTAAGAGCAAGTTAAGAGTCGTGTTTTCATACAAACTATTATACAGTATTGCCCTGTAAATAAAATTAATAAAGGGGCATTGCATTATTCGGGAAGAAAACAGATAAATACGTTTGTACTTATAAATAGCCGGAAAACTCGTTTCACTAGGGTATCTTCTTAAAAGTTTACTATTGATCATCTATAATGGAGAAATCGAGGTGCTTCTGATAGTATTCTCGGTGAAAACTTAACAAGTTTTCATAACACCGCAGACACCGCGGCACTATTTATTTAATGGCACTCACAACACAACGTCGCGCTTTATTAGAAAACTAGTGGCTCACCCAGTGGTTACTCCCGCTGCTATTTTTATCCGTTTTCCCGTGGGAATCGGATCTTTGTCCATAGAAAAAGTCGCTATATTTCCCAGTTTTCTTACTGTTTTCCGATTTCCTGCGGGAATAAATATTTTTTCGTTGTAAAAATTGCCTATGTTACACAGTAATGTTGGAGATTTCTAATGGTTAAAGAATTTTGGATATCAGGTAGTTTATAAGTTAATCGATTACATACATACAAAATCTTTATAATATTATTAGTGCAGATTTTATTGCTTGTGGCAGAATTGTTTATTACACCCGAACTACTAATTGTACAAATGCATAATACAGGGAGTAACGGAAAGGGCATAACAAGCCGAAAGGAGGTCAAGGTACTCATGAAACTGAACAACCATCCCCATGGAACATATGGGTCGAAATGTAAAAAAAGAATTTGGACCTCCTATACAAAATCGCCGATCAGTTGATTGACTTACTAAGGGAGGTCCAATTTATTTTCCCATAAGTCGACCCATGTTCCATGGAGAAAGTTGTTCAGTTTCATGAGTACCTTGACCTCCTTTCGGCTTGTTATACCCTTTTGTTACTCCCGGTATAATGTGACTTAGAAAAAAAGTACCCAATATTTTATTTACTAGACTTAACAGTAGCATACATTTCACAACTGCATATTGTTGTATGGATATGACAACTTGAACAATGATGTCATATTCTGCGTAGGTATTAATTATTAATATATGAATAATTTGTATCGAATACAGGCGTATCACGCACATAACGTCGAAACCGAGATACGCGCAGATGTGTTTCGATGTTTTGTAATTAAGAAACTAGATTAATTTTACAACTAGCATAACGTCACACACTCGTAGCATAAGATACCAACCTACATTGCACGAATGCTTTAGTAGGTAGTTGTCTCGCCACCCAATTTGTTTTTGTAACGTGTAAGGGTCGACACGCTGACACTAAACTGACACATATTGCCCCGGACCTGACTACTGATGTTGACGAATCGATCACCTTAAGGGTCCTAGAGTGTGAGGTAGTATCTACATACATGCGGCCTAAATATACCTTTAAGGCGAAACGTCACGTCATACAAACGAAAAACTGATATTCTATCGACTTAAACATGAGCTGCACAATATTTTTTTCAAAAAATTCTTATGTGCAATTATGAAGGACCACATAAATTTGTCACAATGCTACTTACGGTTAAAAGATTGTTCGTATTTTTTCCACAATAAAATCAAACGTGTTTATTGCAGCAGTAGCTCCATCTATTTTCATAAAGTGGAGAATCAATTGTCACACGGATATGATGGTTAAAAAATTAATTTTACTATTTTGCAACCATGTTGTATAATCACGGGGCTTCCCATTGAGATTTTTATTCAGAATTTTGTCTCCTTTACAGACGTAAGGCCACCATAGGGATCAACTTAAACGGGCTTTTGTAACCATATAGAAAAAACTTTAAAAGAGTTACTTGAGGCAAAAATGCTTCCTATTAGCAAAGAATACATAATAGTTATTAGGCAATATCATACTTGCTTAATATTAAGTTTTTTCCACAAGTTACAATGCAATAAATTTGCACATGGCATATTAGCTTAGTTGTAAGAAATAGATATTTCCGTTTCAGTATTTATAACCTTTTGAGACTGACATCCTTTCACTTGATATGATGACATTGATGACACACCTCTTTTGCTTCCTCCAAATTCATCAATACGTACTCGTCGGTTTAGGGTCAGTTTAGGTACTCTTGACCTGACCTTTCTTTAGCACGGACAGCAGCGTTTCCTATAAAATCATATTTTACGTAGTCTTTCAATCAAGTATGACCAGTTGCTACAGAAAGACCCGAACTAAATTGTAAACTCTCTGCGCGCTACCACAAATAAGGGAAACGGCGCACGGGGCGCTTTTACAGATGGCACACTCAGTACTAGTGGCGATTTTGACGCTTACTGAAAATAACTGGAATGTCTGGAATCTCAGGGGAACTCAAAGTAACAAAGTACCTATGTTGTTTTGATGGCAACAGATGTCAAAACATAAACAAAACAATTTTACACATTATTATCTATTTATTTGGATATTTTGATAAAAATGGAATGTTTTAGTGGTTTGCAGTGTATTTTTGGAATGCTTTAGTGGTTTCCAGTGTTTATCCAACGGTAAAGGAGTGAACATGGATTCTAACGACAACAACCCACCTCGAATACCATGCCCGCTTTGTCCTCCCAACTCGCAGAAAACTTATGTTGGAAACCATGGCCTGGCTACCCGTATAGGACGTAAGCACCGCCCCCCTGATAACAGCCAAACACACAATAGGAGTGGCACTTTGCCTCCTACAACCGATGCACAGCCCCACTCCGATGCAACCCCCTCTCGCGCACCCCCTCCTCTCCTAGACGACTTGGCACGTCTCAAAGCCAACGTCCCCGTGTTAAAGCACATACCAAAAGGCGCTAGGCGCCTGGCGGCTGAGAAACTGTGCACTATAATTGAGAAATGCATATGCACAAATGAAGTCGCAGACTGGCATAGTTTACTCTCTTTTGCATACACCGCCCTCAGAGTTCCAGACCACAACCAAAGGGGCAATCTAACCACCAGAGTAAAGCGTAACGTTCAAAGTGCCTCCCTGCTCGGACTCTCCATAGACTCAGCTCCTTTGAAGCCCATCTCAGTGTACAAGAGAATAGAAAGAAAGATATACGATGGAGATTTAAGAGGGGCAGTCAGAATCCTCACGTCGGACTGCGGGGTAGCTCCAGCAGATTCCAACACTCTCCATGGACTTCAAGATAAACACCCACCTCCTTCCAGACCAGTTGTAATCCCCGACAAGCCCGACCCAACATCGCCTCACCTCACTGTGTCTCCTGATGACGTGTACTCTGCCTTAAGCTTTTTTCACTCCAGCTCCGCAGCTGGCCTTGACGGCCTACGCCCCCGGCACCTCCAAGATCTCACTTCGTCTTCGGCCGGGGACAACGGACCACGAATGCTCGATTCTCTAACAAGACTGTGCAATTTCCTACTGGAGGGTAAACTAAACGAAGAGGTATCCCCCTTCTTGTACGGTGCGTCTCTGTGCGCTCTGAACAAAAAAGACAGGGGAATCAGACCCATCGCCGTGGGTAGTTCCATACGCCGCCTGGTGGCCAAATTGGGATGTCGGGCTGTCAAAAATGATATGGCTGATGCCCTACAGCCTCACCAACTCGGTTTCGGTACCCCTCTAGGCTGTGAAGCTGCTATCCACGCCAGCCGCATTTTCGTCAAGGACGCCGCACACGCAGGCGACGTTATTGTTAAGGTCGACTTAAAAAACGCCTTTAACTCGGTTGTGAGGGACGTGATGCTGTCGGAGGCTAGGGATAATATCCCTTTATTATATCCTTTCCTCTGGCAGTGTTACGCCGCCCCTAGCAATCTTTACTATAGGGAAAATTTAATGGCATCGCAGGTGGGAACCCAGCAGGGGGACCCCTTAGGGCCACTCATTTTCAGCCTGGTTATCCATAAACTAATAAAGGCGATTGGAACCCCTCTTATCCTATGGTATCTCGATGATGGCACCATAGGCGGCCCCCCAGATGTCGTTGCCAAAAGCATCGCGGAACTGTTTCCCAAGCTGAAAGAAGTGGGCTTAGTAGTGAACAGAGCAAAGTGCGAGCTCTTTCCCTGTAGCGCTTCAGTTTCAAACCATACAAAAGAGCTAGAAGATTTAATTCCTGGAATAAAAATTATAGACAGATCAAAATTATACCTTTTGGGATCTCCGATTTTTAAAGATGCTGTCGCTGAAGCACTACAGGCTAAGCGTGCTCTCCTCTTACAGGCTAGTCAACACTTGCGACAACTGCCGGCTCACGCAGCACTCATTCTATTCAGGAGCTGCCTGTCCTTGCCTAAGCTGGTGTATACAATGAGAACGTCCCCTACCTGGTTGTTCCCCAACGAGGTCAAAATGTTAGACGACAGCCTCAAACTAATTTTAAGCGACGTTCTCAATGTAGACCGTCTTCAACGCAGGCGTGTCTTTTCTCCGCAAAAAGGAGTCCTTTCACCTTTTCTCCTACTTTTCGGGGTACATCTGTTCCAGTGACCAACACTCTTCAACTCCTTGGCATGGAGCTGTCCTCTGACCTCAACTTCGGCACCACCATCGAGTCCAAGGCTCAAATTGCAGCTAGAAAGTTGGGCGTCCTGAATAAAGTCAAGCGGTACTTCACGCCTGAACAGCTTCTAACTCTTTATAAAGCTCAAGTCCGATCTTGCATGGAGTACTGCTGTCACCTTTGGGATGGCTCGGCTAAATACCAACTTGCTGCAATGGATTCGGTGGAACGCAGAGCCAAGAGATTAATAGGCGATAAAAAACTGGTGGCGACCAAGCTTCACAGCCTGGCTCACCGCCGCAAGGTTGCTTGCCTATCGGTCTTCTACAGATTGTACTTCGGAGAGTGTGCGCGTGAGCTGCATGAGCTCATACCACCGTCTCCTTTCTTCCATCGGACATCCAGACGCACGGCCGGCTACCATCCGTTCTTAGTTGATATACCTACATTACGCACTAAGCGCTTCAAATCATCTTTCATTATGCGCACGGCTAAAGAATGGAATTCCCTGCCTGCGTCTGTATTTCCGAGTGCATATAATCTGAATCTCTTTAAGTCTAGAGTGAATAGGCATCTTCTGGGCAAGCTCACTCCACCGTAGATCCCATCTCTGCTCTAGGGTAAGATTGGGGTCAAGAGTAAGCCCATCATAGATAAAAAAAAAAAAAAAAAAAGACCTCAGCGAGGGACAGTGGCTACAGGCCTCTCTGCCCGTGCGCCACGGCGGTCTGGGTATCAGGAGAATGGCTAATGTGGGCGTTCCAGCCTTCTTGGCATCGTCCTACGGAGTGATTAAACTTGTCACTAGTATCTTGAATAACCAAGGTGGCAGCTTGATCACTTTTACGGACGAGGCTCTGACGGCTTGGACACGCAGATGCCCCAACACCGCCCACCCTGACAATCCAACCGTGCAGCGCCTTTGGGACGAGCCGGTTTGTAAAGCTGCCTTCGCCAGTCTGTTGGAGGTAGCATCAGGTGTTGACGTAGCACGCTTAAAGGCCGCCTCCTGCCCCGAGTCTGGAGCCTGACTCCAGGCTCTTCCATCTCCCCAGCTCGGTACGCTCCTTGACAACGACTCCCTACGGATCGCTGCTGCTCTGCGTCTGGGCTGCAGAGTCTGCGAAGCACACAGCTGCCCTTGTGGTGCTTCGGTTGACTCTGCAGGCCACCACGGTCTCAGCTGCGTGAAATGTGCCGGTAGATTCCCGAGACACCACGCATTGAACGAGATAATTCGCCGAGCTCTAGTGTCCGCAAACGTACCCTGCGCCCTAGAGCCTCCAGGCCTCTGCCGGACAGACGGGAAACGCCCTGACGGCCTAACTCTCGTCCCCTGGGACAAGGGGCGAAGTCTGCTCTGGGACGCTACTTGCGTAAGTACATTTGCGGCATCACACTTGGCGAAGACAATGCGTGAATCGGGATCCGCCGCTGAAACCGCAGCTGGACAGAAACACCTAAAATACGCAGAGCTCAAACGGCAGTACCTTTTTGTCCCTCTTGCGGTCGAAACCGGGGGACCATGGGGCAAGGAGGCCAAAATCTTCATCCGGGAGCTAGGCCGACGCCTGCGGGAGCGTGGGTGTGATCCCCGCTCCGGAGCGTACCTGGTACAGCACATTTCGCTCGCTATCCAACGCGGTAACGCCGCGGGCGTGATGGGCACAATTTTGGTCCTGAAGGCTTCGAACCAGGTACGCTTCGGGGTGGACTTTTTGATTAGTTAGGTATAAGGTTTAGATAACTAATTATCTTTTTCTAATTTTAATGTAAATATCATAATAAATATAAAATTTAAAAAAAATCCACCTAGCTATTTAAGAGATAAACTTGTACTAATCGCATTTATATTATTATTATTGTGAAGATAGGTACATAACTTTACCTTCGAATCCTCTACAATTTGCGATTCAATTTTAATAAGTCTTACTAAGAAGATGGTTGCAACGAACGTCATATTTCTTTTATTAAAATTGGCTCAGAATCATATGACGTCCATTGTCAAATTTTGCTATTTTGATATACTTTGGAGATTTTTGACAGAAGCAACCCAGTCTATGTAACAAGTGCCAATTGCGAAAATCCAAGATAGGGCTGAGTGAACCTTCTGTAAACTCTCTATTTTGTGCTCTGGCTATGTAACTATTGTCAGTCGCGAAATCTTAAATAGGGTCGAGTGAACCTTCTGTATACTCTCCCGCAACATCGTATCGGTAAAAGTACAAAAGCCCTCCCACTTTATTACTTTCCTACTCTCAATTCAAATCCGAACAGATTTGTCAGTCAAGCAAATCGATACATGAATAACTCCGGAGGTAATATTGCGTTTACTGAACACGAGTATTGCCTCTTAACTGAAGTGTTTACCCGACTGTATCCAATTTGCTTTGGATTTGACGGAGACGTCTCGAGACGTTAGCTCATATCTACGACCACACAGTATCATAGACGCCTTTTGCACAAATTAGGAAAATGGAGTGCTGGGCGCGTAGGTATATACAAATGGGTTACAGCAATGATTTTGACTCTTACTGACTTTAACTGGAAATAACAAGAATATCAGGGTAACTCAAGGTAACTAAGAAGATGGTTTACACGAACGTCATATTTCTTGGATTAAAAATTGTTACAGAATCATATGATGATCTTTCTCAGATTTTGCTGATTTAATACTTTTTCTTGTAATTTGAGATTTTTGACAGTAGCAACCCTGGCTATGTAACAAGTGACATTTACGAAAATCCTAAAAACAGGGTCGAGCTTAGATATACTCTAAGGGGTCGAGTAAACATTTTGTAAACTCTCTATTTTGTACTAATTGGTAAACAGTGATGTAGAAAAACGAACAAATGACGCCACTTTCGACTCTAGCTTTTGTTCTGGTTCTGTGGTTAGTCAAAAATGTGTCAATCGATGTCAAAGTTCAGTTACTTTTTATTGTTGCGTTTTAGCATAGTCGCGGATGCTTCCATCTGAAATGAGCTTTGAATTTTTCTCCCCATTTAAAAAAAAACTGAGAAGCGCGGGTCGCGGCAGGAAAATGCGTGCATGCTGATTGACAACAAGTCTCGTCATTTCATAAATCAAAACTGAGCGACAAAATGCGCGCGACCTTTCATTATTGGTAGGTATAAATCTGATGTTTTAGTTAGTTAGTTTAGTTTATTTATCTCACATTACAGGTTCTAAAAATTCAATTACAATTATTAAAATAAATGTCCTCCATAATAGTGATCGTCAAGTAAAAAATATAAAAAACAATAATAAAAAATATAAAGTACAATCTTGATTAATTAATTACTAAGTACATATGTCAAAAAAGCATTGTAAAAATATATAATAAAATAACAATGTCAATAAAAATAAATGTACAATAATTATAAAAATAATTTAAAATTTACAAATCAAATACTCTTGGACAGAGTAAAAACATTTTTCCAATAAAAGGTTCTTTAATCGGTACCGAAATGTTTCGTCACATTGTTCACTTTGCAAGTCCATAGGCAGTTTGTCGTATAGCGAGGGACCAATCACACGCGGGTTCCGTCTCGCTAGCGCCATCCGGTGCTTGACGGGAGCGAGTCGGCCGGTACGACGTATCGTTCTCGATCCCGCACTGACACGTTTGAATTCCGACAAATTTCGGCGGACCTGATTAATGACGTCAAAGATATATTGTCCGTAGTGGGTCATTATTTGAAGCTCAGGAAATAGCTGACGACACGAGTGCAAAGGTTTTACGCCGGCAATTACGCGTATTGCTCGTTTTTGCATGATTAAAACTTGATCCGCGTTCGATGCGGCTCCCCACAAAAGAGAACCGTAGGCCATGAGTGAGTGGAAATACGCAAAATAAGCCTGTTTAAGGGCTGATGGCGTGATGAGAGGTTTTAGCTGACGAAGCGCATATACAGCGCTGCTCAGCCGGCCACATAGTGCTTCCACGTGGTGTTCCCAGTTGAGATGCGAATCCAAGGTGAACCCAAGAAACTTACATCGGCCACATACCGGCATCGGACTGCGAGCTATAATAGATTGAGGTAAGTCAACTGATCTTCCTGAAAATATCATTACATTCGATTTATTCACGTTTAGTACAAGGCCGTTTGCAGAGAACCAGTTTTGAAGTTCATCACTTGCTTTGCAGATTTTGTCAACGAGCTTCTCATGTGTTGGCGCGCTCACAACCACCGTGGTGTCATCAGCGAAGAGAGCTACGAGGCCGTCTGATATGGCTGATGGAAGGTCATTGACAAACAACGAGAACAGGGTATTACCGAGGGCTGATCCTTGAGGAATTCCTATAGTTACATCACAAGGCTCCGATTTTAATTGTTTACCATTTATTTTTACTTGTACAGTTTGCTTTCTGTCAGTTAGAAACGATTTTATAAGTTGGTGAGCGTTATCTCGTATACCGTAACTGTATAGCTTGCTTAACAAAATTTTATGATTTATGACATCAAACGCTTTCGAGAGATCGCAAAACATGGCTGATACTTTGTACTTATCATCGAGGCAAGTAGTCACACAATCAAAAATCGAAAGAGCAGCTGACGTAGTTGACTTGCATTTCCTATACGCGAACTGCTTGTCTGTCAGCAACTCATTCGACTCAAGGTAGGCAACAACATTCGATGATATAATGGACTCTATGATTTTAGATATATTTGATACTATGGTAATGGGCCTATAGTTATCTATCTTATGTTTTTCTCCTTTGCCTTTATATACCGGGCAAACTCTGGTACATTTGAGAACGGCTGGATATACGCCACTCGAAAACATTTCATTTATCAATATAACTAACACCCGAGAAATTATTGGCCATACACAAAGCAGGATGTTTATAGATATGTCATATATGTCCAATGTAGTGCGAGATTTTAGTAGGGACTTTAGCACTTTATTTAGGTCATCTGCGGTGACGACCGGCAAAGTAAAATGTGGTACACCAGTGTCATTTAGATGTTTTTGTACATATAGGTCCGATAATGACTCATCACAGTTTAGTGAGAACTTTGAAGCTATACCTACAAAGTGCGTGTTAAATGTATCAGGCACAGATGTATGGGGGATATCATTGCACAATTCGTCTTTTAAATAAATATCCGTGTACCTCGGTTTTTGTGATGTTTCATCATTTATTATATGCCAGATTTCTTTTTGTGGGTTTTTGCTCTTAGCAAGGCGGTTTACAATATAGTCCTTTTTGGCATTAAACGATGAATGTTTTATCAGGTCACTATAATGGGTAACACATTCCATTAGTAATTCATCGTCAGGATATTGTTGTCTCATTTCACTGAAGTCATTAAATTTTCGGATGGAATCTAGAATGTCATCATTTAGCCAGGGAGCAACACGTTGCGATTTGATTTGACGTTTTTTAATCGGAAAATGTATGTCAATGTAGTACGTTAATATATTAATTAGTTTACTCATTTTGCAATCAATGTCAATATTTATGTCATTAATAAAATTCCAATTATAGTTATTAATGTCATTATAAAACGATAAAATAGATTCATCGGGATATGAACGATTTTCGATCAATTTACTGGTCTTTTTGGTACGTTGTTTCAATGCATTTAATGTGATAACTTGAGCTAGGTGATCACTAATTGGTGTAGGTAAACTTGACGCAGTGACGTCATCACAGTCAGCTGTTCGCAGTACAGCAAAGTCAAGTGCCTTTGCGCAGGTAGAACATACCCGTGTGGGGAAGTTAATTACATTTTTGCACCCGTAGGTATCCAATAAGTTTATAATTTTCTCTCGTTCAGGACATAAGTCAGATAAAATAATCCACATTTTGGTCACCGATTAAAATGAACCTTTTATTTTCGTCAGTTATCTTACTAATGAGTAATTCTAGGATGTCTAAATATGTGGTAAATGTTCCATTTCCTGTCCTATAAACACAAATAACAATAAGTTTAGACTTTAGAAGTTCGATAGCCGTTAATTCACAGTGATAAGGCACAGATAAATCATCAAGGTCATTGCGTTGTTTGTAGGGTATACATTCGCGTATGTATATCGCAGCGCCACCATGGGCCGCATGGTTTTCTCGGCAGTAGCAATTCGCGAGCGTGTAGTCACATAACCTAATTTTGTCCATTTCGTTTTTTCTGCGCCAAGTTTCACTTAGAACTAAAATATGAGGCTGTTCGGTGTCTAATAATACGTGTAATAACGATATTTTACTAGTGAGCGAGCGCACATTCTGGTGAATTATCTTGAGTGATTGTTTATGTGGTGCTACTTTTTTGTCTTTCGAACCGCATTTTGCTGCGAGTTTTTTGATGCGACAGTTTGAAATCTACGGACAGTTACTCCTTCTGGCCAGCTACCAGGGTGCTTAATAATCGATGTAGCAGCTGCAGGTACGTCGAGACGGAATGAAGTGTAGTTTCCCATGGTCACCTTCAACTGCTCGCATTTGTACTTTGGGATCTTGAGCACCGTCTCCGTGTGGTGGGCAATGTCTTCAGACGTGGTACCCTCACTGAAGTTGAAGATGTGCCAACTGATGACGCGTGGTGCAGCAGCTTTTAGACTGCTGGGCGTGCATGCATGCAGGGGAGCTGGTGCGTTGACACGTTGGCTGCAAGGGTCCGTTACGTTCGGTGTTTGCTTTGCTGGTGCTTGTGGAGGAGCTGGAGGGTCTACACGACGGCTGCGAGGTTCCGACACGTTCTGAGTTTACCTTGCCGGTGCTTGCTGAGGAGCCACTGGATCCGCGTGACGACCTCCAGGGTTTGCGCGTGGTCTCAGCAGTCTTGGTGCCGGTGCCTGGGTTGGGGGTCGTATGGTTTGTGCCAGAATTGGCGGTGTCTTAACCTTTGAGGCAAAAGTAGGCGATTTGGGGTCGGAGTTGTGTCTGATGCTGATGGTGATGCCAAGTGGTTCGCAGTATCAAAACTTTGCGTCATGGTATTGTCATGGCTGTTGGTGTCTAAGTGCTGGACATAACCAATGCCAGAAGGGCCGGAGTGGTTTAGTGAGACGTTATTTTGTGGCATTAGTTTCAATGGAACAGTATGTAGTTTGTGGTGCATCAGACCCTCTTCAGGTGAGTTATTTTCCAGTAATTGTTTTATATAACTTATCTCAGTACTTTGGGTCATCAATTTGAGTTCCTGTGATTTAATTACTGTAACACATTCATCCACTTTTCTTGCCATATTCATAACGGTATTTTCAAGATTTGAAATAACGCTCACTAACCTTGTCAGTTCCGCGTCTGTCGCCGCTTTTTTCCCTTTTCCTGCCATTGTCACTTATTTAATTATCTTATAATATGTAATGATGTATTTTTAAAACGATTTTAATTCAATTTACTAAATATTATGAATAAAATATTATAAACATATGGGAAGCTCTAATTTGAACAACCGCTCGCTACGATGACAGTTGACAGATATGGCTGGCTAGAAGATATTTTTACCCGACTGCCTCAGGAGGGTTATGTTTTTCAAGACTATGTATATTGTATGTGTGTATGTATCCAGAAATTCGTTTTCTGGGGCTACAGCCCAAACGGCTGGGTGAATCTTGGCATGTAAGGTGTCATTAGATTCGTCTCATCATCAACGTGAGTGACACTGGCTATATTAAAAAATCATAAAATCAAGATGGAGGATTTTTATCGCAAAATACGACTTTTAAATTACCGCAGACGGGTTTTTGTTTTTAAATACATCTGCTTGTAGCCTATAGTGTTCCGTCTAGTTGGCTATGTAGTCGTTAGCGCACGTACTCGTCTTTGAATAGGTAGGTATGCGAATATGAGGCAAGTCTAATGTTCGGTATACGTTGTAAGAAGATTGAATTTGTACGATTCTTGGCTTTTTTCATTGTGTTCGTATTAATATTCATCTGCGAATAGTTCAGATGCGGGAAAACTTTGTAATTATATTATATTCAATTCAATTAATCCAAAATTTCGCTATTGAAATATACACCGGGGTATTTCAACTTTACCTTAGGCCTTTTCGCTAAGTACCTATACCAGTTTTTGGAAAGAAAACTGCAATTGAGTTGAAGTTAATTTCAATTATCAGTACTGTACCAACTCGTAAAACTAGAAAGAAAACTTAAATTGAGTTGCGACATATTTCTTTGATACGGTACGGACAGAATACAAATATGAACAGATAATGATGTTTGCTTGGGATTTTAATGGTTAAATGCAAAGGCTTGATAAACGAACTCATTTGACTAAATTCTAATAGGTATTTGACTAAATAAGAACTAAATTATACGATTACGATCATGTTGTGATGAGAACTCCGGAATAGTATACTTTGACAAGACTGACGTAAACTTAAGACGTGTTGGTGTTCGGATTTAGGGATTAACCTAAGGGATTAACCTATTAGAACCACTCCATTGGACAAAGAGAGATAAGAAAATTGGTCAAGGTTCTAAGATAGTGATTGAAAAAGGCAAAACTATTCCCAAATAACGCTGCGTTTTCTCGGTTGACATACATACATATGTCTTGATTTTATCCCATGTGGGGTAGGCAGAGCATAAACGGCTGTAAAAACTGCCATTTATGCCACATTATTAGACATAAATTTGAGTAATTTAGCATTTAACATTGACACCGTCTATCACCGTAGTGTCAGATTGTCAGCCTGTCGCCTAAAACGTCTGTCAACTGTCAAATCCCTTAGTCGCTTCTTTCTTTCCCTTCCCACACCCACGGGAAAGATATGGGATGATGCTATTCTAAGCCGGCACCACACGGCACTCTGTTGACCATCAATGGCATCACAAAGTTTCGGTCCTTGGTTAAACATCTTGCGACAAGTTTAACCGCATCATATAACGGTGAATTCACTTCTAAAGAAGTTTGTCTCAAGTCATGGAAGCATTGGGCCAACTGTAAACAAATTAGGGTAGAACCCATGCAACGCCTACAATCCATGCGGCCCTGGTTCTAATCCCCGATCGATGCATGTAATTTTTTCAATTATTATTTTCATAGGTAAGTAAGCACACCAGTTTTGGAAACAATTCATTCATATTTTTCAAAATTATTGTTTAAGTACTTTCTGTGCTGACTCGGAGTCCTACAAGAAGAGACAGCCGATGTGGCGCAGTGGTTAGTAGGACTGCCTGTCACGCAGAAGGTTCCGGGTTCAATTCCCGGTGGGGTCATTCACAAAGTTGATATTAATAACTTTGTGAATTTGTTCCCAGTCTGGTTAGGACATTGCAGGCTGAACCATCTGATTGTCCGAAAGTAAGATGGTTCCGTGCTTCGGCCGGTTGCTGTCTATGACGGCGGTCGTTACACAACCATGTCAGAGGCCTGCTACTTGCAGTAGGCGGTTGAAAAACTCTGACACCAGGGTTCATCGGGTCGTTGAACGACTCAACACGAAGAGAGATATAGATAGAGTTTACTATCAGCATGGGCAGATTGACCTATATCAAGTTTGCTTGCAAGTTCTTGTAACTTTTCAAACTGCTGTTGATACAAGGATGTTTCAGTGTTCATAAGTTCGGCTATCTGGGTCAATGATGCTTCGGGGTTGAGCTGCAGAGTGCATGCTAAGGATGTGAAAAAATAATCGATTATTTTAAAAATCGATGTTTTTTGAAAGATATCGATTTTTAATAAGATTTTGCTATTTTAATTAAAATAGCAATATCTTTACAAGACTCGCTTGTGTAAATACATGCCGCAAAAAAACTCATCTTTGTACTCGAAAATTGGAAAAAAATATTTTTAATAAATCAATTAATTAATTGATTTATTAATTAATTGATTTATTAAAAATATTTTAATAAATCAATCTATTACAAAGATGAGTTTTTTTGCGGCATGTATTTACACAAGCGAGTCTTACACAAGCGAGTCTTGTAAAGATTTTTTTCCAATTTTCGAGTACAAAGATGAGTTTTTTTGCGGCATGTATTTACACAAGCGAGTCTTACACAAGCGAGTCTTGTAAAGATTTTGCTATTTTAATTAAAATAGCAAAATCTTATTAAAAATCGACTAATTAATTGATTTATTAAAAATATTTTTTTCCAATTTTCGAGTACAAAGATGAGTTTTTTTGCGGCATGTATTTACACAAGCGAGTCTTTTAACATCAATTTATTAAAATAAATGACACCTTATGTTTTGTCCCTATATTGTATATATACGGGGTGTTAGGGACGGTGTAACGAAAACTTTGCGGGCGTGCTAAGACCATGAAACTGAACAACTGTTACTATTCATTGGCTCCATAGTAAAAGTTGTTCAGTTTGATGGTCTGATCATGCATGCAAAGTTTTCGGTACACCGTCCCTAACACCCTGTATGTATGTTGTTTTGACGGCATGATGTTTATTGAAAATCATATGATAATAATAATTATAGCGTACAATCGAGTAAAAATCATCAATCAAAAAAAATCGATACTTTTTAAAATCGATCTTCGTTTAATAAAATTAATATTTTTGGCTGGCTATATAGGCTAGTGACCGATAGCGAAAACTAATAACCGGCTGGTGATAAGGAACAACATTCCCTTAAAATATAGTTCGAAATTCGAGAATAAATGTTGGACCTCCCACACAAACTTGCCGTTCAGCTGATTTTAGTTACTATGGGAGGTCCAAATTTTTTTTTTCGTATATCGGCTTATGTTTCTTAGGGAAAGTTGATCCTTATCACCAGCCGATTCTAAGTTATCACTATCGGTCACTAGTAAAATTTCATCCTATATATAATCGATTATTGAAAAATCGATTATTTTTATACTAAAAGACGTATCCCTGGCGCTGTCCACTCATCCGGGTTTCACAAACCACTGCACCTAGGTAATGATGTCGGATCATAGATGGGTATATATCTCATGAATGCATTCCTGCTAATTATACATGTAGGTGAATTGTTTATGTTCCAGGAAAGCTGCGAATTCATGGATTCAGAGATTTTTGTGCTTAATAACATATTTCGCACCGGTCGGTTTCAGGTTTTATCACCACACTATTTCTCTTAAGATTTTTGACATACATGCGTTTTACAAAATATTTAACTACCACGTGAGACCTTCATATTTTATTTGCAAGCCTGCCCGACACGAGCATGCACAATACGCAACGTAGTAGTCAAAGCCAGTCAAAGGGTGGTCCATAGCACAAAGTAAGTATTGGCGGGCGTCCAATACAGAGAGACGGCTACAAGGAAACCTCGCTATACTCACACAGACGAACCGGTTTGCACCGTCTAGTAGCGAGTGTCAACAGCGTTCGGTGCGGGCGGACGGCAAAATTACGACTTGCCAGTATTTTTGTATGTTATAGTGTACGTTTGTTATATTGTAAGTAATGTACCTACTTAAGTATGTTTGACCCAGGGACGGCAAATTAAAAATTATGGTAAAGAATGTAGCAACCCTAGAGTGTAGGCATAAAGCTGTCCTTCTGTAAATTATCTATTTTGTGTCCATAGTCACACAAACACACACACACACACATCAGCCTACAGCAGTCCACTGTCCACTCGCGAAGTTCAATATCAAAGCGGCATGCGTCCAGCAAAGGTGCAGAACAGCCTTTGTGTCGTTTGAAACCGGACTACTGGCCGGCATACGTGGGTAGTGGGGTCTCAATAGCCGCATGCATGATTTTCCAAAATTTCATCTTATTGTACGTATAAAGCATTGCAAGCGACAAACGCGACATGCCTGTATGTGGATGAACGTAGTAAGTTGCTTTCCTACTTTTCGTAATATCAAACATAAATAAATCTACAAAGCTGTGAATAGGTGATTTTACTACGTTTGTAGAATTTTTTCTTACAGTAGGTACCTAGAGAGAGGCGGATAGCTACGAGGCGTAGAACTCGTAGCATTGTGCTACGAAATAGGAAATAATAAACTATGACTACTTATTTTTCTTTTCGAGTGGGACGCCGAGTCGACGAACGGCCCAAGGAACCTTGGTGTCAGAGTTTTTCAACCTCCTAATAAATAGTAATACTGAGATATTTCTTTCTTGTCCTATCTGAAATTTGTAAACCTGTAGGTAGATATCTAGTAGTAAGAAGTTGTTACAACTGTTTTACTCTAACTACCCCATTAGTGGTTTCCAGGCTGGAAAGAGCCTGTAACTTTAACGATCGCGGGAGAGGGAGCAAAGACCATGAAAAGACCAATTTTACGCACTTAAGTCGAAGTTTCAATATTTGGCGAGCGAGAATCATAAGTCTGTTTGTGCGTTATTTTTTACGTTACAAATTTCGATTTTCCCAACGATTTTCCTCCCAACGGTTTATGTCAAACGGTTTGACAGTCCGCACCGCATGAAATTGAGGCTGTCACTGAGGTAGCTGTCAAAAACCGCAATCAAGGGCGCGGGGTCACTTCCCGGTTCTTTTTTGCGTCATTTGTTTTGTACCAAAAGTGAAAAGTGAAAGGATTTTTTTTCTAGCTCGTCTGCCATGTTGTTTAAAATTTTAGTAACAGTTCTGTAGGCGAATACCGTCATACATTCTTCATATTAACAGGTACGTTTGCGATCTACTTTATTGTTCCATTTAAGATTGCGTTTTTTTGTTTGCTTGTTTAGTGGTTGTTTGGTGTGGAGACAAAATATTCATAAGGTTTATTTGACAAAGTTCAAAATGTCTGAAATTTTCTCAGCTCGTTTCACAATATAGAGCCACAAACTAACGGAAAAGTTGTAACAGCGGTATAAACTGTCGTTCGAGTGGGTAACGAAGATGAACTTCTTAAATTAAAAACTTTCGCGATCCACTTCAAACTCGATCCTCTACTACTATACAGGGTGTACGTATGTATTTGACACCAGTTATGTAAGAACATCTTGAAATCGGTGTCATCTTGTAAACAAACCGACTCTAGCGCCGCACTCATTTATTAAACAGCGGGTTTCCGATCAGCCGCTATGTTGAACGTTTGGAATGCTGCAAAATTCAGCCAGTAATCTAGTTGTTTAGATAAATGGTGAAGTTTGATTAAAGAGCTAGTCGTTTTTTAACCAGTTGGCTGCTACATTAACACTATTAAGACCCAAAACACTACACCGTGTGGCTAATATCATCATTGTCTCGGATATTAATTTTCCGCCGCGGTGACAGCGTTTTGTATTTAAAATATATGGGGTTAAATGTCGTGTTCTACTCACAAAACGGAATAACATACTTATTTTATTATTACCAACTTTTCATCTAATGACACCTCATATGTCAAAATCCAACTATCCATTTGGGCTGTAGACCGTGAAAAAGAATTTTCTTGTCCACATACATTACATACATACATACTCTCGAAAAACATAGGTAACCCTCCTTCTGAGGCAGTCGGGTAAAAATGAAAATAAATATTTTGGACCTCCGAACACGCCCTAAAATTTTTTAAACCTAATTAAAAGTAACCATACATGTATCATTAGCCTTATCAACAGTCACAATAGTCCACAGGGAAACATAGTGCTCCTTTCCCTACTTTCGCCACCCTTTTCACGCTTGGAAGCGGATTGGCGAGCGCAGTACAAGATGTTGAGTTACGAGACGTTGCTGCTATTCTCCAAATTTATCCTTTAGGCAGCTTTCACACTAGATACGGGCAGTATATGTGGAAAGGCACTTAGTCGCCATTTACGACACTCAAGGCAGGATATGAGACGCTGTTCTTAGCCGGCTCCACATAGTAGGTAGTAAACATTTTAGTCCACGGTTACGGTCATCAAGACTAGGGGAATGAAAATCTGATGTTCTGCTTTTTGTATCCTTTATAGACCCAACAGACCACTGGTTGGACATGGGCCTCCCCTTCTCAGGGGATATTGCCATACTCACCAAGCTTGGCAGGCAGATTGGCGAGCGTATTGAAATATGTTTTATTGGCAAGGATCGCTGCTGCCTGTTCCCTGGATAATTAACCCTTAGTCGCTTTTTACGACACCCATGGGTAGAATTGGGTTGATGCTATTCTAAGCCGGCATCACACGGCACAAGTATCTTTCAACAATCAATACTTATTTGATAATATCGATTGCCGCCGTGTGACGCCGGCTGGTATATGATGAACATATGGTTATATGACAAACTTGCTGTAAAAATTTCTTTGACTTTCACTCGGACTCTGTATATTTTAAGTACCTACTGTTACATTACATTACATCTACAGAAGTTTCACCGTTAATCTTGACGGGTAATCCCTTGTGAATTCCACTTCTTGAAAGAAGCCATTTTGTTTCACTAGCTAAGCTAAGCTTGGCTAAGCTTGACGGGTTTACAGATATTCACATTATTATATCAGCAGCGCTTCGCTTTATTAAGGAGATCAGCGTAAACTGGTTACCCATACTGTTACTTGAATAGCCAGTGCAAGTAGGTCCCTTAATTTAAGGTGCTGCACGGCACGAAATTGTAGTATGTAGGTATATCATATAGTAAATAACATCTGCCATAAACTATTAAACTAACTGCTCTTTATTAAGTCAGAAATACACCTTTTTGCTATCACTGAAACAAAATTGACGATACACTGAACCACTCTCAGTTAAATTTTAGGGAAAGCAGTATGATAATATTATTTCCGACCAGATAAGACTTAGTTGAAATAAGAAATTTGATAAAGATGAAAATATAGTACATAACTAAGCAGTACGTATTGTAAGATCATCATATGTTTTAAATTCGTTCATAGTTTTTAGCATTATTAGGTACCTAGTTTATAAAAACACTGAACCGTAAGTAAATTAAGTACGTAGTAAATTTTTCTTAACGAGTATAAATAAAGTAGGTTTTTAGTTCGTTAACTGGCTAGAATACTAGTGTATACTTAGCCGTCTGCAGCGCCTGTTTTAATAAACTTTACAAAAGAGTAAGTAAAGTTAATAAAAGTTTTCGTTTTTATGATTCCATTAACTTTATAGTGTAATAATAACTTTATATACCTATAGAATTAACACAAATTCTGTTTTGGCACAAACTAGCGAACACCTTTTCTTGAGTTACTTAATATGAAGATGTACTTACTCAAATATGAATTCACTACGAAAGGATTACCTATCTAAATATACCTACTTACTTATTTATGTGGTACTTCATTTCTCCGACGTATTAGTGTAGGATGTGGACCTACTTATAATTCTTTAGGCTAGAGAAGATTACGCGTCCCATATGGGACTTGCCATGAGGGCGTAGTTATAAATAGATTTCGAGAGAAGTCACTTGACACGAATCCTTTTAAGAATGCTAAAAGATGGCTAAAAGGTTCTGTCGACCCCGAGTAAAACTTAAGAAGCTTTTCCCTTTGCTATTTACAGTTTAGCTGACTTCTAAGTAGGCTTTTTATTTAGCCGTTGGCAAGGCTTTTTCTCTATGTAGAAAAGAAAGATATGACGTGTGACGTCGGCTTAGAATAGCATTACCCCGTTATTTTTTCCTGCGTGTGTCGTAAGAGGCATCTAAATGACTCGGGGGCTCTATTTGTTCTATCGCTAGCAAATCCACTTCATACAAATACTAAGGAAACCTTGTTTAGGTTAATCAGTTAAAGGTGAATTTGCTGGCGATAGTACAATAAAAAAACAAGCTGATAGTGATAACCTATCACTAAATTATTTGAAACATCTCTCAAATATTTGTCAAACGTGACGATAACTACCTTCTTTTTACGGCCGTAAACGCTCTACCTACCCTGCATGGGAAAAAGAATGATGTGTTTGTGTGTAGGTTGTTATGTAAAAAATTACAACATTCTTTCAATATTGATTTTTATGCAAACCAGATTTCCATGTCAAATGCAAATCACAGACCGTGTCATTTTTTTCCAGCCATTAAGCGGTGCACCACCGTCCAATGTTCGGTATTCGAAACATGAAATATTCCTGGATTGTGTTTTGTTTCGGCCACCGCCATCCCCCTTCATCCCCGTGGTCCACCTCGTGGTCCACCTGGTGGACCACGGGTAATTCTTTTTTCCCCGTGGTCCACCCTAGTCCACCTGCTATAGGTGGACTCACGGGCAGGTGATTTCCCGATGGTTCACCTGGTTCACGTTATTCCTGAAAGCAACTTTGAATAAATGTTTACACTAATTACATGACAGGTGTCAGCTGTCATACTAAAAAGTCGTTTATATCGGAAACTATGCGTGCTACTATTGGTTTCTTTGAGAAAGTTGTAGGCCTTAACGAGATCTACATGACAGGTGTCAGCTGTCATACTAAAAAGTCGTTTATATCGGAAACTATGCGTGCGAGACTATTGGTTTCTTTGGGAAAGTTGTAGGCCTTAACGAGATCTACATGACAGGTGTCAGCTGTCAATCTGAAAAGTCGTTTATTTCGGAAACTATGCGTGCTAGACTATTGGTTTCTTTGGAAAAGTTGTAGGCCTTAACAAGATCTACATGACAGATGTCAGCTGTCATACTAAAAAGTAGTTTAAAACGGAAACTATGCGTGCTAGACTATTGGTTTCTTTGGGAAAGTTGTAGGCCTTAACGAGATCTACATGACAGGTGTCAGCTGTCATACTAAAAAATAGTTTAAAACGGAAACTATGCGTGCTAGACTATTGGTTTCTTTGGGAAAGTTGTAGGCCTTAACGAGATCTACATGACAGGTGTCAGCTGTCAAACTGAAAAGTCGTTTATTTCGGAAACTATGCGTGCTAGACTATTGGTTTCTTTGAGAAAGTTGTAGGCCTTAACGAGATCTACATGACAGGTGTCAGCTGTCATACTAAAAAGTCGTTTATATCGGAAACTATGCGTGCTAGACTATTGGTTTCTTTGGGAAAGTTGTAGGCCTTAACGAGATCTACATGACAGATGTCAGCTGTCATACTAAAAAGTCGTTTATATCGGAAACTATGCGTGCGAGACTATTGGTTTCTTTGGGAAAGTTGTAGGCCTTAACGAGATCTACATGACAGGTGTTTTGTTATTTTTTATCATATACTAAATTGTACGTAAACCATTTAGGAATCTACCTGAGCAAATGCTTTATTAAATAACTTACTTATCTACTTACTAACTACTTTACTTTTATTTAATAATTTTAGTTTTCTGCCATTAGCCCCATACTAAAATTGGACGTAGTTATACCATATTGATCCAAGTGACGGGATGTATCTCAAAACCATCATTTTGCACTTTGATCATTATGGCATAACTACGTCCAATTGTTCCATACGATGCCTTAAACAACGTGTCCAGTTTATTTATTTATCATTTATTGTACCTACACAACGCAAATTAATGCTTTTCCACCGAAAACGGTGTACATATTCCACCGAAAAACGATTTGTCAGCTGTCATATTAAATGTAGATCTCATCAAGACCTGCAACTTCCTTAAAGAAACTAGTAGTGTAGCATGCGAAGTTTCTGACATAAACGACGTTTTGATTTGACAGCTGACACCTGTCATGTAGATCTAGTTAAGGCCTACACCTTTCCCAAAGAAACTAATAGTCTAGCATGCATAGTTTCCAATTTAAACGACGTTTTAGTTTGACAGCTGACACCTGTCATGTAGATCTCGTTAAGGCCTACAACTTTCCCAAAGAAACTAATAGACTAGCACGCATAGTTTCCGACATAAACGACTTTTTAGTTTGACAGCTGACACCTGTCATGCAGATCTCGTTAAGGCCTACAACTTTCCCAAAGAAACTAATAGTCTAGCACGCATAGTTTCCGATATAAACGACTTTTTAGTTTGACAGCTGACACCTGTCATGTAGATCTCGTTAAGGCCTACAACATTTTAACAGATTGTACTTGTTTTTTTTTGTGAGCTGTACCAACGGTGGACGTATAAAAAAGTGATTATGGATCAAATTCAGTAATGGTCTCCATTAGAAGTGGTGCATACAAAATGTGGTCGAATCCAGAGCAGGTCATATCTACGTAGATGAAGTCACTTTCGAAAAGGTGGACCACGGGTAATAGAATTTTATTTATTAGCGGTTTTAATTTATTAGGTGGACCACGGGGAAAAAAAACTTACCCGTGGTCCACCAGGTGGACCAGGAGGTGGACCACGGGTATGAAGGGCGCCATCCTATACTGGCTAAATTTTGAATTCAAAAAGAGAGCGAATTTCAGATATTTTTTCTCCGCGACTTGTTTTTCTACGAGGCTTTCTTTCATACCTGGGTAGGTAGTATCTATCTATATATATCGTAGACTAACGTCCGATGAACCTAACTAAAATAAAACAAGTAATAAAAACAATTGTTTATTAGGCTTTATAGACAAGAATAGTAGAACAGGTAAAAGGTAATTACAAAAAGATATGAGCGTACACAGATACGTTATTTATGATATTACAGTAGGCAGGTATAATAAATATGATACGCGTTAAAATAAACTAGGTTTAACATTGATAAATATTCATCTAATAATATGTACCAGCCAATCAGCCTAATTTATTAAACAAACAACTTAATATTTAGTATTCTTTTGGATAATATCTTTTATTCAGAGACCGAATATTTCATATTCCATAGTTATTTTCTTTTCTAATAAACAACAAAGAAATGAGCGCAATATCCACTTTTTGGTCCCATTTCAACAACGATATTATATTTTTATTACGTTCTCAACAAATAAAATGTAAGGGCTTGTTCCCATAGAGACGCGACGCGACGCATCAATACGACATGACGTAATGTGACAATGACAAGGCAAGACCATACGCGACGTGCGAGGAGGAAATGTTTTCAGAAACTGCAGCAGATCATCATCATTCAATTAAATTTCAATAACTGCCTCTTGCTTGTTAGCAGCAAGAGAAATTTTGATAAAGAAAATGAAAATCCTTGCCTCGGCCATTGCAAAACGACCCGCTTTTAACAAGGAACTCAAAATTGTTATAAAAAAGAGAAAATTGTGCCTTACATTCATATAATTAGACTGAATTTTAAAGAGAATCTTGTAAATTCCTACTAAAGTTTTTTTTACTTTGTCTTTGAATATTTTAACACATTTTATTGAGATATCACGTCTCATCTCGTAGCGTCACGTCTCTATGGGAACTGACCCTTAAAACCTAGATAATCTTAAGCAGAGCTTTGAAAAAGTGAGATTGGAAGGATTCATAAAAAGAAATATGTATTGAAGAAAAGGCCGAGGGATTCTTCCGGGAATTAATTTCAGTGAAGACTTTATTGCAACGATTAGTGACCCGGGGGACTCCAAGGCCGGGAAAGTTTATGATCCATTATACATTCCTCTTTATATACATTTCAAGCTCGACACGATCCTTATTTCCATAAACTGTTTAACCACATAGCAAAGCCTCCGTCTTATTTCTGTTGCTTTTAAACAACAACTTTAAATACAACAACAACATTACCACATCGAGTGTCAATATTAAATAGAATGTTTAGTCGTTGACGGAATTGAAACAGAAAATACGAGGCTAAAATGCAAATTGTACCAATTTGCCTCATCAACTGTACAAAGTAACCTTAATTTCCTACTAATGGGGTATTTAGTGAGTCTTCTCTTCCCAATTATTGCTAATTTGTTTTCCAGCATCGACCAAACCAATCTAATTTTGGGTTTCACAATAGCACCTGCCTGCACATTCGGCATTGTAATTTAGACTTTCCAATTTAAGGTGATAGAACCGATGAAGTGGTTACTATCGATTTTGTTCTTTAAAGCAGCTATCACCGATATTTGCGGAGTAGATAGTCGCTTCCTTGATATGACTGTGTTTGAATTGAAGTGACTCTCTGCAAATGTTTGTTTGAGACTTTCGCGCTTTGTACACATTATTGTTATTATCGTTTCCACGCGTAGACCCGATCATAACAATAATCTCTACAAATGCTTTCTCAACGGCGATTAGTCAAAATACCAGAGAAAATGCTGTTGATTGGTTATCGGGATAACCCCGCTTGAGCACTCCATAGGTTCTATTTACCTTATTCCAATATAACAAATATCACTGTATGGCACACGACCTTTTGTCGGTCGGTCCTGGGGTTCTGACCAGTCTGTTCATGTTGATCTTTGGACTCCCACTGGCGCTGTCGCTGTCTCCTTTGGCACAAGTCTTCGTTCTCATGATCATCAGATCTGTTCGGATGCTGGGCCTTCTGACGTTGGGCGCAACTACTCCGCACGCGTCTGACAACCTCCGCTTGATGGATAGGGTGCACTTTTTACTTCTACTGCTCTGGCTGCTGGTGGGGGGAAGCATGGTGGGACTGCCGAAGGCGGTGCTGACTCGTTTGTGGTGGTTGGGGGCCATCTCTAAGGGGAGGTTGGCGACGACGAACAGCTCGTAGAAGAGGTCGTCGACGCGGTAGTTCTTCTTGGCCGAGGTCTCGACGAACACGCACGCCGTGTCTTGGCTCGCGCAGTACGCAGCCGCCTCCTCTGGTTGCACAGTCCTGGTCAATAGAAAAATATCATGTTACAGAAAGAAATAACTTTTCATAGAGGAACCTACTCATTACTTACAGATTTCACAATTTAAACAGATCCCTTGAGGTTCTGCTGATGGTATACATTTTGAGAAAGTAAGACTTTTGAGAAAGTAGAAGTTTTGGGAAAGTAGTCCCTTTGGCAAATAGATATTTCGGAAAGTAGACTATACGTGCCTAAAGGTTTAAATGTAGCTAAGGTTACCCAAAGACGGTTTTATTTGTTGTTCAACCAAATAAATCCCCTAATTTCGTGAGTGCGGTTGGTCTAGGCTGATGTCAAGAAAGGACTTTTTGCGGCGAGCCACGGACCGTGGTCCGCAAAAACGTACCCATTTAATCTTTATTATCTTGCTACAAAATCTCTGAGCCTTGACTTGATTGTAATATCTTAGTTCTAAGCCAAATAAACCGCAAAAAAAGAAACCGTTTTACTTACTTCATACCACAAACTGTTCAGACTGACTTAAAATCTTATTTACAGAAAGAAAATGATTTAGTATGACAATTGACATATCCTACTTCCTATCCTACTAATATTATAAAGGCGGATGTTTGTGTGTGTGTTTGTTACGACATCACGCAAAAACGGCTGATTAGATAGACATGAAACTTTGCAGAAATATAAAAGGGCATCTGGAATAACACATAGGATACTTTTTACCACGGAAAAATGTCTCATTCCCACGGGATCACGCATTTTCCAATATTTTTGAAAAAGGTGGCGTGACTGAGCCGATTCGCGTTTTAAACGTTTTCGCCGAAAACTAACAGCGACATCTCTTGGCGAATAATGCTTTTTTCCCGCGGAATAATAGGATGCAGCGGGTGACACCGCTGACGGGCAGCTAGTTAAGTTATAAAATGTGTAACCCTGTGAATCAGTTTTGGGTTGTATAGTCAGTAAACTTTGCAATAAAGGGTCTTCTAAACTTTAGAAAGAACTTTAGAACTTTTTATTGTGAAAACAGGGCTTTTCTCTCACTTTCAGTCATAAAATACATTTGCTTTTATTGCATCGGATGTTTTTGATATACTTTTAGCAGATTTGAAAGAACTTTCTTATTTCTTTATGAAATTGTATAGTAGATTTTCTCCTCAGCGAGCGTTTTCACTTGCTGTCATCGACTAAGTGATTTTCTTTGCGAATTAAACGTTTACCGAGATAAAAAGTGGCATACCCGTATTAAGTAAAGTCGGTCGCTTGAATAAATAATAGAGATTAGAATAAGCAAAGTAGTAGGTACTATCGCCAACGCATCAACCTACCCGTATAAAGGATGAAATTATACTGATTTTACATAAAAATACAAAGAAAAACCAATATAAGTTCGTCCCTTACATGGTTGATTACAAGCACTTACTTCTACTAGCGATCACATTTTTTACCGGCTATCGCCATGGGCACTCTGGGTGCCCGCCATCTGGCTCAGCAACCACTACTGGTCGCACTCACTTTGGCCTCCAGGATTAGCATCATCACCATGATTATCGGGATGATCTTTCTAAAAATCTACACACTTGTTCCCAGCTATGACCATGGGCACTCTGGGTGCCTGTCGTCTGCCTCTGCTACCGCTGCTGGTAGCGCTCGCTTTCATCTTCTGGACTAGCATCATCATCATCATTGTCGTGATGATCTTCCTAAAGAACTTTAGGCTGTATACCGCTGGTACTTACTTCAACTCCCGATCGCACTTGTTCCCAGCTATGGCCATGGGTACCCTGGCCGCCTGCCGTCTGCCTCTGCTCCCACTGCTGGTAGCGCTCGCTTTTGTCTCCAAGATAAGCATGTTGGTAAGACCTTTTTAAAGTACTTCAGGATGTATACCCCTAGTACTTACTTCAGCTCCCGATCGCACTTGTTCCCAGCTATGGCCATGGGCACCCTTGGTGCTTGCCGTCTGCCTCTGCTGCCACTGCTGGTAGCGCTCGCTTTCGTCTCCAAGATTAGCATCATCATCATCATTGTCGTGATGATCTTTCTAAAGAACTTCAGGCTGTTTACCGCTCGTACTTACTTCAGCTCCCGATCACACTTGTTCCCAGCTATGGCCATGGGCACTCTGGGCGCCTGTCGCCTGCCTCTGCTGCCACTACTGGTAGCGCTCGCTTTCGTCTCCAGAACTAACATCTTCATCATTAAAGAGTTTTAGACTGTATACCGCTGGTACTTACTTCAACTCCCGATCACACTTGTTCCCAGCTATGGCCATGGGCACCCTGGGAGCCTGTCGTCTGCCTCGGCTGTTTCGTCCAGGGATATTTATAATTTATAAAGCTGCCACTACTGTTTCACTCACTTTCGTCTCTAGTACCAGCATCATCATCATCATTGTCATGATGATCTTTGTAAAGATCTTCAGACTGTATACCGCTGGTACTTACTTCAGCTCCCGATCACACTTGTTCCCAGCTATGGCCATGGGCACTCTGGGAGCCTGCCGTCTGCCTCTGCTGCCACTGCTGGTAGCGCTCGCTTTCGTCTCCAAGACTAGTGGGATGACCTATTAAATGGTCTCCTGGCTTTATACCACCAGTACTTACTTCAGCTCCCGATCACACTTGTTTCCAGCTATGGCCATGGGCACCCTGGGCGCTTGCCGTCTTCCTCTGCTGCCACTGCTGGTAGCGCTTGCCTTCGTCTCCAAGATCTGTTCTCGAAGCCGGATGACCTCCTCGAAAGACTCCCGGCTGTCCATCGCGAATACTAGCACGAATATGTCACCTGAAAACAAAGAATATTGTAAGCCTTTTGCTACTGATTTTGTGTTCTATCACAGTTCTATCTAATAAATCATGTTGCACCGATCCCAACTGATTTGGGGTAAGGGTAGGAAGATGATTACGATGATTGTAAGCCTTTTAAACGGGTTCTCGGGACGTGGGACGTTCTCACGGCCAGATGGACCGATAACTTCAAGAAGGCGGCTAGTAGTGACTGGATGCCGAATATAGGCGATCGTGCCCCGTGCCGTACCTTGGGGGAGGCCTTTGTCCAGTGGTAGACTGCTATATGCTGATGTAATGTGTAATGGTGATTGGACAAAATATTGTAAGATTTTATTTTATATTACCAAGTTAAAGAACTTTAGTATTAATGTTAATTTAAGTATTTTTAAATATTTTTAGAAAATAATAGTTATGTTGGTTGTTTGTTTACCTAAGTAAGATACAGGTATTCTCATTCATAGTTTTAGAAACAGAATAATTTGTTTAAATGCAAAAGTTTTGTAATCAAAGTTTATTCAAGAAAGGATTATCTTATCTTATCTTATCTTACCTACTTTTATCTAGAAACAGTCTAAAGAGCAATGAAACCTCCTTTGGTAATTAGGGTGGAACAGTGCCTATCAAACTGTGAAATTTCAGTACCACTGTCTGAAGTTATTCAGAGAGCTATCAAATAACGTTCAAGTTAACTTTGAAGATGATCAATGTATAATTCTCTTACTAAGAATTTCAGCTCGAATTACTCAAAGTAGCTACAGAGTAGTTTCGTGATACTTGAACGCGGAATAATGAGGTGGTTTTGCACACACAAATGATGAATTACGATTCGTTACGTGACAACCACCATAGAAATGACAATCTGAGGTAGCCGTTATTTAATGCGGCGCCGTGTGTCATGCAAAGGTTTTGATGGGATGTCAATAAAGTATCGCGTCAAAAAATCGAATCCGGAAGACAGCCCACCGGAAAGACATGCGGTGCGGGCAACAACTGTCATTCTCCTAAATAATTCGAAAAAGAAAACAATAATTTTGCTCAAACTTTCTTAAGATCGTATTGTAGAAAAGAAACATATTCTCTACATCTCAACAGAAACATTAAGGTAAGTACTTTTAATTCCTTACATCTCAACTGCACATAAGTGATACCGAACGACCCGCTAAGCTCAACAACAGGTCAAACTAAACAACTTTCCCTTAGGACAAAAGTACAAAGCCTAAAAAAAATGACCTTTCATAGAAAATTGGTCAGTCAGCTGTTTTTTTTTGTATGGGAGGAAAACATTTATTTTGCTTTGAGCTTTGTTATTTACAGAATAATGAATTTACCTATTTACTTAGATAATAAAGTCAACTGTACGGTTCCTGTTTCTTCTCTACGTTATTGTTTCAGCGCTAAAATGGCCACCAACGGGCAATTTCAGAGCTTCTGTTTTACGGAGCATTTTATTTTATATCGCTCTTAAAAACGTTAGCATTAATACAGTTATTGTGGCGAGAGGGGGCATAAAAGTGACAAACGCTGTAGAATATTTTCCTGAAATAGAAAAAGAATATTGTAAAATTTTTGTTAAACTGAATAGGTAGATAGACTACAAAAGTATATTTTTTTATGACTTATGATTATGAATCTATAGGCGAGAATCAAACGCAACGATCGTTTGTACGCCATTCATTCTCTACCCTACCTTCATACAATACGGTATAATAATGTCAATCGGCATCGCACAACGCTGCGTCGACGGATGCGTCTGTCAAACCGTTTGGCATAAACCGTATTCGTATGAAAATAACGTGGAAAATCGAACAAACGACACACAAAGACGTTACCTTGTGTTTTCGTCTTTAATGGTCACCAACCGACAGTTTCAGAGCTTCTGTTTTACGGAGCATTTTATTTTATATCGCTCTTAGAAACGTTAGCATTAATACAGTTATTATGGCGAGAGGGGGCATAAAAGTGACAAACACTCTATTTTAAAGAAATAGAAAAAGAATATTGTAAATTTTTTAGTTGAATGAATAGGTAGGTACACTACAAAAGTATCTGCTTTAATGCCTTATGAAACTATAGGCGAGAATCAAACGCAACGATCGTTTGTACGTCATTCATTCTCTACCCTACCTTCATACGGTACGGTTTAATAATGTCAATCGGCATCGCACAACGCTGCGTCGACGGATGCGTCTGTCAAACCGTTTAGCATAAACCGTATTCGTATGAAAATAACGTGGAAAATCGAACAATCGACGCACAAAGACCAACCGGCAATTTTCGAGCTTCTGTTTTACGGAGCATTTTATTTTATCGCTCTTAAAAACGTTAGCATTAATACAGTTATTGTAGCGAGAGAGGGCATAAAAGTGACAAACGCTCTAGATATTTTTCCCGAAATAGAAAAAGAATCTTGTAATTTTTTTGTTAAACTGCATAGGTAGGTACACTACAGAAGTATCTGCTTTAATGAAATGACTTATGAATCTATAGGCGAGAATCAAACGCAACGATCGTTTGTACGTCATTCATTCTCTACCCTACCGTCATACGATACGGTATAATAATGTCAATCGGCATCGCACAACGCTGCGTCGACGGATGCGTCTGGCAAACTCTTTGATATAATATCAGATTAATAACGTGGAAAATCGATCAATCGACGCACAAAGACGTTACCTTGTGTTTTCGTCTAAAATGGTCACCAACCGGCATTTTCAGAGCTTCTGTTTTACGGAGCATTTTATTTTATCGCTCTTAAAAACTTTAGCTTTAATACAGTTATTGTGGTGAGAGGGGGCATAAAAGTGACAAACGCTCTAGATTATTTTCAAGAAAGAGTAAAACTTTTTTTAAACTGAATTGTAGGTACAATACAGAAGTATCTTCTTTAAAAACTTATGAATCTATTCTATAGGCGATAAACACATGCAACGTATCTTGTCAATTGGCTTGGCATCGCTCAACGCTGCGTGGACGGATGCGTCTATCAAACTGTTTGACATAAACCGTAGTCGTATGGAAATAACGTGGAAAATCGAACAAACGACGCACAAAGACGTTACCTTGTGTTTTCGTCTATAATGGTCATCAACCGACAGTTTCAGAGCTTCCGTTTTACGGAGCATTTTATTTTATATCGCTCTTAAAAACGTTAGCATTAATACAGTTATTGTGGCGAGAGAGGGCATAAAAGTGACAAACGCTCTAAATTATTTTCCAGAAATAGAAAAAGAATATTGTACAATTTTTTATGTAGGTACACTACAGAAGTATCTTCTTTAAAGACTTATGAATCTACATAAATATATCACGCCTATATGCCTTGCGGGGAAGGCAGAACGTAAACGGCTGTAAAAAAACGGCCATTTAGTGTGACAAAAGTTTGAGAGTCATTCAGAAGAATGTGTATCACCATAGTGACAGGTTGTCAGCCTGTCGTATAAATCTATAGGCGAGAATGAAATGCAACGTCCGTTTGTGCGTCTTTCATTCTCCACCCTACGGTCATACGAATATGGTTTATGTCAATCGGCATCGTACAACGCTGCGTCGACGGATGCGTCTGTCAAACCGTATTCCGTATTCGTATGACATTAAACCATATCCGTATGAAAATAACGTGGAAAATCGAACAAACGACGCACAAAGACGTTGTGTTTTCGTCTAAAATGGCCACCAACCGGCAGTTTCAGAGCTTCTGTTTTACGGAGCATTTTATTTTATCGCTCTTAAAAACGTTAGCATTAATACAGTTATTGTGGCGAGAGAGGGCATAAAAGTGACAAACGCTGTAGATATTTTTCCAGAAATAGAAAAAGAATATTGTAAATTTTATGTCAATCTGAATAGGTAGGTACCTGGTACACTACAGAAGTATCTTCTTTAAACACTTATGAATCTATAGGCGAGAAACACAAGCAACGTCCGTTTGTGTGTTATTCATTCTCCACCCTACGGTCATACGAATATGGTTTATGTCAATCGGCATCACACAACGTTGCGTCGACAGATGCGTCTGTCAAACCTATTGATATAAACCGAAATCGTATGAAAATAACGTGGAAAATCGAACAATCGACGCACAATGGCGTTACCTTGGGTGTTTTCGTCTAAAATGGTCACCAACCGGCAATTTCAGAGCTTCTGTTTTACGGAGCATTTTATTTTATCGCTCTTAAAAACGTTAGCATTAATACAGTTATTGTGGCGAGAGGGGGCATAAAAGTGACAAACGCTCTAGAGCGTCACAAACATCTAGATGTTTTTAATCAAATAGAAAAAAATCTTGTAACATTATTGGTAAACTGAATAGGAGGGTTGGTACACTACAATAGTATCTTCTTGAATGATAATGACTTATAGGCGAGAAACACACGCAACGTCCGTTTGTATGTCATACATTCTCCAGCTCCACCTTACCTTCATACAAATTATACCTACGGTTTATGTCAAACGGCATCGCACAACGCTGCGTCGACGGATGCGTCTGTCAAACCGTATTCCGTATTCGTATGACATAAACCGTATCCGTATGAAAATAACAAAGAAAATCGAACAAACGACGCACAAAGACGCTACCTTGTGTTTTCGTCTAAAATGGCCACCAACCGGCAGTTTCAGAGCTTCTGTTCTACGGAGCATTTTATTTTATATTGCTCTTAAAAACGTTACCATTAATACAGTTATTGTGGCGAGAGGGCATAAAAGTGACAAACACTCTAGCATTTTTTAGATTGAAAAATATTTTTGTAAAAGCATTGTTTGAACTGCCATGTGGTGCCGGCTTAGAATAGTATCACCACAAATCTCTCCCCTGGGTGTCGTAAGAAGCATCTAAGGGATTTCAGAGTAGATGTGTATTGCAGTTTTCTTCGACAGGCTGACAACCTGTCGCTATGGTGATACACAGTCTTGTAAATGACTCTCAAACTTTTGTCAGACGTGGCGCTCTGCCTACTAGTGCCTACCCTATGCGTAATATAGGTATGTATTGTTCAAAGGAATACACTACAGAAGTATCTTCATTAAAGATCTATAAATAATTCATAAAATCAGTACCATTCAGAATAAAATATTTCTCCTTTTCTGAATTCAGTATGCAATGTACAGAAAACTCTACGTTAACATGGTCAATGAAAAAATATTATTCCCTGGCAACACGATTATACTTTTTGCAACAAGTAAAAAAAGTGCTGAAGTAATTTTGTAGTATTATTATTTATGCAGTACCCATTCAACAACACGCTCATGTTAACTGCAATTGCAAATAGTAAAAACCGGCCAAGAGCGTGTCAGACACACCCACAAATAGGGTTTCGTAGTCAACGTTTAAATATCAGGTTTTTCAGCATTGCAAACTTAATTTTGTTGCTGGTTTGCTAACAAATAAGCAGTATGATGACCAACCGCAAATAGAAAAACTCAATTTTTTCTGAAACCTTTAAGGGTACAATATCCGTTATAGTTTTCATTGTAACTTCAGATTGTAAGCTATATTCCATATTTATTTCAAATTTTTAACGTTTATACTTTAGAAGTTACAGCTGGAACAAATTATGGATCAAAAACGCCCTTTTTTAAAGCAAATATCTCGTGACAGAAACATTTTAGTGACTTTGTTTCAAAGAAACCTCACCTTAGTTTTAAAAGACCTATTCAACGATACCCTACTCAATATTACAGAAGAAAAAAAATTTTTTTGCCCTTCTTTCACTTGTATGGGAGGGGGTCCAAAAAACATTTAAAATAATTTTTTCTTAACATTTCTATATTTGGGTCAACACGATCTATCTTCTCATCAAATTTCATGCCGATAGCTCTAAAACTGACGAAGATATGAGGGCGCGGCATACAGACAGACAGACAGACAGACAGACAGACAGACAGACAGACAGACAGACAGACAGACAGACATGACGAAACTATAAGGGTTTCTAGTAGACTACGAAACCCTAAAAAGGGTTAAAATGTAGGTCAGGTATTATGATTTCTAAACTAAGGTATTTTACTAAAGGGTTGGGCGGGACTGAACGTTATAGAGAATTTTTCATATTAGTTTCTGTTAAGAAATAAACTTTTAACATGCTTCAACAAAAACCAAAAACCAAAAGTAGCAAGGTAGTAGCTTAGAAAGGTACTTTGTTATTTTTACCCAGTGAGAATTTAGTGTAATTTAGGCGGCGGCGGAAAGCGAGTTATTTCATAGGTACTACACTGTGGTATCATAAAACACAGAATGTACAGAAGGACCGCTCGCTCCTCTTTCCGATCATTTATACCTACAACCTAGGGTTGCTACTTTTTCAGTTTGAACTTTTGAAATAAGGTGTCTTTGAGCATATTTATGTACCTTACTTACACATCACTCAAAGTGCACTTGCCGTCCGCTCGCAACGAACGCTGTTGACACTCGCTACTATACTCTATCCGCGCGATGAAGATAATACCAGAAAATGCAAAATAATTGCCATTGGTTAGCGATAACGAGGCAAGGGTGCGTTTACATGGCGGTGCAATTTCAGTCTACTTCTGTGGCTTGCACGGAGCGGACGCGTTCTTTTGTTCTTATATCGATTGTTTTATTTCTGCTACGACCTAACGCGTGTTTTGGACTATTTCCTGTGAAACATACACAGATGTATTTACCTAAAATTATTTTTACTTAATAAATATTGTAATAGACCAAAGAAAACCAAATTTAATAGAAAAAAAAATATTAATGAGTCTTCTTTAACCAAAGAGCCATGTAAACGCATCTTTACGTTTTTACACAATTGTTGACGCCCACTTACCTGGAAGGGCAATCATTTGTCCCTTTCACTTGCATACAAAAGTGCGGTTGAGAGGACGCTATATTATCTTCATCGCGCGGATAGAGTTTAGCACAAATTGGGAAAATGGCGCGCGGGGCGCCTTTACAGATAGCTCACTCAGTACTAGCGACGATTTTGACGCTTGCTGATTTTAACTGGAAATAACCGGAATCTCAGGGGAAGTCAAGATAACTAAGAAGGTGGTTGACATGAACATCACATATCTTGGATTTAAAATTGGCTCTAAATCATATGACGTTTCTCTTAAGATTTCGCTGATTTGATAACTTTATACTTTGAGAGTTTTGACCCCGCAGGACCAGTTGTACCATTGGACAGTACCATTGATGGTACAACTGGGACAAAATTATCCCACCTGTACACTCAATGGTACAACTGAGCCAAATTTTGTCCCAATTGTACCATTAGACCAACAACCATACAGGGTGTTATATTAATTGCGTGCCATAGCTTCGGAGTATGTTAAGCATCGATAAAGGATGCCGTGAAAATATAGAATTAGCTTGTCTAAGATTTATAGATTCCGAGATAAACTTATTTTATTTGACAGCTGTCATGTCAAAGATTACTTCAAGACCTATCATTTTTAGACAGCTGTCATCTTTTCTCAAAAAAATTGATAAGCTAGCATGCATAGATTTTAGTTTGACAGCTGTCACCCTAAATGTAGGTCTCATCAAGGCCTACAACATTCCTAAACAAACTGATAGTCTACAGTGCATAATTGCTGAGATAAACGAGTTTTTAGTTTGACAGCTGTCATCAAAAATATAGGTCTCGTCAAAACCGACAACTTCCTATAAGAAACCATGTAAAGTTTCGAAGATAATTGAGTTTTCAAATTGAAACCTGTCATCTGAAATTAAGTTCTCGTTAAGACCTATTTAAAAAAAATACCAAAATTCCGAAATGCGGGTAAAGACGGGTGTGATTTGTTGTAAAATTTTTCATGGTACAGGTGGGATAATTTTGTCCCAGTTGTACCATCAATGGTACTGTCCAATGGTACAACTGGTCCTGCGGAGCAACCCTGGCTTTGTAACAAGTGCCCAATCGCAAAAATCCGAAATAGAGCCGAGTGAACTTTCGGTAAACTCTCTATTTTGTGCTACTAGCCGGTTTGTGATGGTTCAGTTCCGCACGAAAATGACGGCGTGTAGTTGCCTGTGTGAGTGTAGTGACCTTTCCTTGTAGCCGTCTCTCTGTATGGGCCGCCCGCCAATACTTATTTTGTGGTGGTATGTTAGTTATGCGCGACCGATATAGGAACTTTAATCATGCGATCATTGTAAATTTCAATTTAGCCGTGGCACTTCAATTTGGGGTATGAATTTATGATGTATCATATTCATAACACAAATTATGATAATTAGGATCACGTTCCTAGTTGAATCATTGGAATATTAATAGAATGCCTCAGTTTAATTCCTTTAAAACTTTAATTTACCCTGGGCTGTTCGAAATAGTACTAATTAGTAATAGTAATAATAAAGAAATGCCATATGTATCATGATTCTATTCAATTGTTAGAATAGACAGACCTAGAACTTCTCACAAACGCCGCATGATTTTCCGGTGTTTTGCCAGATCCGGTTTTTTGACTGAAGTACCTTGTTTCCGTATTCTCATGGAAATTACATATTATTATGCATGGCACACGTCGCCGTCTGTCTTGTCACTGTCACGAACCGCAATAACATCCGGTGCGTGTGATTAACTTACATAGTAACAGAATTATCGCGCTTGAAAATAAAATTAATCTTCCTAAGTGCTTTCAAATACAAGCATAATTAATAACTTAAATATTAAAAAATATAAACCCGACTGCAGCAATAACATATTCATATTTTACGTTTAAATCCGCCATAGCCAGTGTCCTCGCGCTGCTGACACGAATCTAATGAGACCTCATAGGTAACCCTCCCAGGCAGTCGGGTAAAAAGCACACGGAAATAACGATTCCCGTGTATTTTCGTGTCGTCAGCATTTATTCATGGCACGCTGGCGTTAAAAGCTGCCCGTTGAGGTGCTTTGAATCGCACACAAATGCAACTACCTGTAGTACTTACTAACTATACGTCGAGTATGTGAGTAAAGCACTTTGTACATTCAATACACAAACAAATAACAGAATATTGAAACTAAAATGCGCAAATACGTCCTCGCCGTTTTATTTTCATGAAAACTCAACAAACAAGCACGTTAACAGCCTGCCTGTAGATAAATAATAAATTACAGCTATAAAATACTCTTTCAGAACCTACTACTACTACTTTAGCCGCAAGAGTCCTCTGCTGGACATAGGCCTTCCTCATTTGAGGGGTAGGTATCTATTGCCATACTCACCATGCTTGCCAGGAGGATTGGCGAGCACAGAGCAAAGTGTTTTAGATATTTATAGTAAATGTTACTGCCCATTCCCTGGATCCACTTTTACGACACTCAAGGGTAGAAATGGGGTGGTGCTATTGTAAACCGGCACCACACGGCAAAAAACATATTTATTCAGTACAAAGCAATAAAATCAAGTACCTACACTACACACACATGCATCGGAGCCTCAACCATTCGAATTAGAAATATGAATATTTATTTAAACTTTTTCTTATTTACACCAACATGTCATTATAAAAAGTAGGTATGAAAACCTACTACCGCTTGCAGTACTGTAAGTGTTTGTGCTAGAAGAGTCTGCAGCATCATTAGCGTTGCATCATTTTACCACGGCTCACGCTGCAACAATTTCGAGAACCTAATTGGCCGCAGTGAACCACGAGTGCCTAATTAGAGTCTAGTTGGGCTAGCTATCTGCTACAGAGCCGCAGTACAGGAGTGAAACTTCATATCTGCTAAGGCCACAGTAGCGAAATATACAAATGCTCGGAAACTCACTCACACAGACGCATGACGCTGTTAAACGGCATCAGAACGATTCTCACCTCGCAAGAAGGATCGGAATATTTGCGATAATAGAGCAGAGTTTCTAAAGGTCATAAATAACATAATTATTAGTAGACCAAAGTTATGAGATACTTAATAAGTAAACTTCATTTCCTTTAGCCTTGTTGAAGCTAACATGCATGCTGTTTACGATTATAGTAGAAAACCTGAAAAAAGACAATTAATTTACTCCTGCACTGCCGGTGGCACTTGTTATCAAAGGGACTTTATTGGACGCTGTGTAGAGGATTTACCACAACCTAATCCGAAAACTACTTTCTCTATTTCCTAGACATCTGATTTAGGTGATAGATAATGGACTAAATAAAATAAGGAAGTAAGGCGTTTTGCCGAAGTAGGTAAATGTAGCCTACATACGGCCTTGCTAATGGTAAAATATATTTGTCTTTATTTGAAAGACACTTCAGCACTTTAGCTTCAACTGAATACAGTGTGAGTCTTGATAAAGTGTACATATCAAAATCAGGGAAACTACATCCAAATTTATCTATGAAAAAAATATTAAAAAAAAATAAAAAAAAATATTTGAATTTTTTATGATTTTTTTAAGATTTCGAATTGTACCTGTTGACCCCATTTAGGTAAATCGTCATAACTTTTAAACTAAGTGTGTTATCAGAGTGGAATAAATTTTGTGATGATTGCTAATAATAAGCCGTACTCATGAAGTAAAAATATCCCAGAGAAATAACGTTGTTAATTTATAATTAATAGAAACTTGAAGAAAATTTTGTTTTTTTGTCATTCATTTTACTATTATTTTACAATTTCTTAAAAGTCACCCGTAAACCCTACTTTTTTTATTTATGCTTATTCTACATGGCATTAGCTTGCTAAAAGTAAAAATCATGTTTATAACTCAACTACAACTTCTTAAATCAGCGTTTAAAAACAGTTAACTTAGTTAAATACTGGATAATGATTAAAACATAAGTATTTTTCTGCATAATCATTTATTATTCTTAAATCAAATTAAAATTATCATCAACCTAATGCATGAAATTTGAAAACAATGGTGTGAAGTAAAACAACACGCCTCGCAGGCGCATGGACACTTATAAAGGCTCATAGAAACTGTTGTATTTGAGTTGTAAACGTGCAATTTTTAATTTTAGAAAGCTAATGCCATGTAGAATAAGCATAAATAAAAAAAGTAGGGTTTACGGGTGACTTTTAAGAAATTGTAAAATAATAGTAAAATTTATGACAAAAACAAGATTTTCTTCAAGTTTCTATTAATTATAAATTAACAACGTTATTTCTCTGGGATATTTTTACTTCATGAGTACTGCTTATTATTAGCAATCATCACAAAATTTATTCCACTCTGATAACACACTTAGTTTAAAAGTTATGAAGATTTATCTAAATGGGGTCAACAGGTACAATTCGAAATCTTAAAAAAATCATAAAAAATTCAAATTTTTTTTTTTATTTTTTTTAATATTTTTTTCATCGATAAATTTGGATGCAGTTTCCCTGATTTTGATATGTACACTTTATCAAGACTCACACTGTATAGGCAGTTATCTATCAAGGACTTGTAGTTATACCCCGAAACGGGACAAGTTCCGCTACTGCTTTATAACTCTGATAGTACCGGCGTCATGTCGTGACATGGTGACAATCTGTGACGTCACGCCGCCCCAGTTGCGCGGGAATTTGAATGGAGCCGGGAGGAGCTATTAGCGAACCAGAAGCTGTGTGAATTGTGTTTGATGTGATGAGATGAAGCAAGAGTGTTTCAAGCTTAGTTATCAAGCTAAGCAAATACCTAGTTCAATCCTGTAAGTAGGTCCACTACCTACTACGTCATGCCGTGACATGGTGACAATCTGTGACGTCACGCCGCCCCAGTTGCGCGGGAATTTGAATGGAGCCGGGAGGAGCTATTAGCGAACCAGAAGCTGTGTGAATTGTGTTTGATGTGATGAGATGAAGCAAGAGTGTTTCAAGCTTAGTTATCAAGCTAAGCAAATACCTAGTTCAATCCTGTAAGTAGGTCCACTACCTACTACGTCATGCCGTGACATGGTGACAATCTGTGACGTCACGCCGCCCCAGTTGCGCGGGAATTTGAATGGAGCCGGGAGGAGCTATTAGCGAACCAGCAGCTGTGTGAATTGTGTTTGGTATGATGAGATGAAGCAAGAGTGTTTCAAACTTAGTTATCAAGCTAAGCAAATACTTCAATCCTGAAAATAGGTCCACTACCTACTACATCATGACGTGACATGGTGACAATCTGTGACGTCATGCCGCCCCAGTTGCGCGGGAATTTGAATGGAGCCGGGAGGAGCTATTAGCGAACCAGCAGCTGTGTGAATTGTGTTTGGTATGATGAGATGAAGCAAGAGTGTTTCAAGCTTAGTTATCAAGCTAAGCAAATACCTAGTTCAATCCTGTAAGTAGGTCCACTACCTACTACATCATGACGTGACATGGTGACAATCTGTGACGTCACGCCGCCCCAGTTGCGCGGGAATTTGAATGGAGCCGGGAGGAGCTATTAGCGAACCAGCAGCTGTGTGAATTGTGTTTGGTATGATGAGATGAAGCAAGAGTGTTTCAAGCTTAGTTATCAGGCTAAGCAAATAGTTCAATCCTGAAAGTAGGTAATGGTTTCCGATAGATGTAGGTATTTAATTTGTTATCTATAACAAACCACACAGGTTTTCAATAGATTATGTACAAAGTAGGTACACACACACACACACAGACACACCTATACGTACGGAACGGAGGCAATCAAGTGATTCAGAAAATGCTGCAATAAATATCAGCCAATTCGATTTAAAACCATGGATAATTATTAAACTTCTTCTTATTCCCAGACCCGAGAACAGATCTTTAAATTCATCATTCAAATAATTATCTGCCTTGACCGAGATTCGGTCTGGTTAAGTAGGCAGGTCTTTATTAAAAAGCTGCATGCCAAAGCCGTCTCCCAATCAGTGGTTATGTGTTCCACATATGGTACACGAGGGTAAATTAATCCATTCTTAATTGGAGCTTGTAGCTTGTCTCCTTTGTTGAAACTTGGATCAATACCCAGGCTTGTTAGGATTAAACCAGGGAACATGAGCCGCTTGATTGAGATGCACCATAGATACTGGGTTATTAGAAGGGTGTTATCATAAATATAAATACTAGGGTATTCATAATGTGTGCTGCCGGCTCAAAATGCACTGTGCTTTGAGATATTTTTACTTGAACTACTAGTAACTTGAGCTAGTTAGTAAATCATCGTCTGCCTGCTCTTATCCCAAATTGGTTGGGGTCGGCGCAACATGATTTGTTAGAAATCAAAATCAGTAGCAAAAGGATTTGGCGGGTTTGGCTATGTTTTATGACCAGTTGCCTGCCTGACGTCAACCCTCTTTGGGAATGCTATTGTAGATAGTATCAACGCCACCATGCGGTTGACCATAGTTGATATACAGGGTGTAAGGGCATACAGCCCTCCAAATACTGAAAGGGTGCATTCAGACCATGAAACTGAACAACTTCCCATAGAAATAAATTACAGGATGAGAAAAATAAATTTTGACTTCCCATAGTATATTGAATCAGTTGATCGTGATTTTGTAAGGGAAGTCTAAAATCTTTATTCGTTTCCTGAAATTCATTTCTATGGCAATTTCATTGTCTGAATGCACCCTTTCAGTATTCGGAGGGCTGTCCCTTACACCCCGTGTATTTAGCCGAGGTAAAATACTCTACGTCACCTGTTTCGAAACAGTGGACTAGGGGTGGCAGTATTCTTAGCCGCTAACACAGGGCCAGTATTACTTAGTTAATCCACCACAAGTCTGACTACAGACAATTTTATCAAATTAATATGGCATTTTTCGGATGATGCTGACTGCAGAGACGAACAGCGTGTCCAGAAACGGACACAAGTTTATGGTGTTTTGTTGGTGTATGAGTGTCATTGAGTATAAGAAATATCATTTAAGGACTTAAGTAGAAGCTCGCTCTCGTATGGGCTCTTTATCTTGATGATGACACAGTGTTAGGCCTGGTTGGCTTCATGTTTCTCAAAGTCATGTCAGGTGCGAATCTTGTAACCTCAATGACATTGTAATAAGCGGCGTAATAAGCGACACGATCAATCAATCTCCTCGTCTCCGTGACAAGCGTGTAGGCAAGCTTCAAACCGTGTTACATGAGCTAGTTGATTGAAATGCAACATACACCTATATTATAATATAGGTATGTAGAACTTTGAATGAATCTAGGCGTCGTCGACTCGTCTGGCGTAGAAGCGGTTTTGCATCTGCCTGAGGAGGCAAATTCTGATTGCATGGCCACAGAGTACCTATTTTGAAAACAAGGTGTTTGTTTTCTAAAGCCTAATCTACTCTACTTACCCGTATCGAAGGTGAAGTACTTATTTATAGAGTGCGTATTAGGCCCCGCGGGCCCCGCGGCGTATGATCATGCTCCCTAGATACAGACGTCAAATGCATGAGAAGTTATAGAGGTTAGGTAGTGCTGTCACTGTCGTTTTGCTACTGACAGACAGAGAGGTGGCGCCCAGCCTACTGCTGACAGTTGTAACTTTTTAGGTGCACTCTATTATACAACGTGTTACAAAACAACCCATAAAAACTCCCATATAAATTAAGTTCATTTTGTATGGGAGGTCCAAATTTTTTTGCATATTTCGACCCATGTTTCATGGGGAAAGTTTTTCAGTTTTACGAGTACCTTGATCTCCTTTCAGCTTTATTGGTTGTTTTGTAACACCCAGTATACTCAAAGGTGAAGTACCACTTTAAGAAACTGAACTGTTTTCCCCAATCAGAATTTCAAAGACCAGGCACAAAAGTTTCAGCGCTTACTAATCAAAACACTCTTTGAATTAAATTCTCTATTTTGTGTCCACTAGGTATAAACAGTTTAAGCTAACCCTGTAGTAGGTGGAGACTAGTGCACTAAACTAGCAAAGGACGGTGCACTTTGTATGTAGATGCAGATTGCGAGAGCTAAGTCCAAACGATAAAAGGTGACTCAACTAGATTGGATTGTAGTCGAAAGTTTAGAAAAATTTGGATTAGATACTATAATTTTAAAAGGAGACACGAGCAACAAGGCATCACTTAATGAAATTTTTTGGAAAGAGGATTTATATGAATGAGTTTTTGTATTTTACAAATGGTACCCAAGTCCTGTAAAACATTTCTAGAACGGGCTAAATGACCTGCATTCCTTTTGAGATTTTGAAGTCAAAAACTTACGTTACCTACCCAATTATTACTGAATGAGAACAACCTTCGGTAGAAGCTACTTCCGTATTCCAAGTAGTTTATCGCAATCTGATGATGAGGAATCGGGTAAGCTACTCCAATCGATAACTCTATCGTAAAGTATTATTTTTTATTTATCTGAATTTCAATAAACTTCTCAGCGCTTATCGACACCTACTTTTTTATTAGGGTTTCGTAGTCTACTAGAAACCCTTATAGTTTCGTCAAGTCGTCTGTCTGTCTGTCTGTCAGTCTGTATGCCGCGCCCTCATATATCTTTGTCAGTTTTAGAGCTAACGATATGAAATTTGGTGAGAATATAGATCGTGTTGACCCAAATTTAGAAATATTAAGAAAAAATATTTTAAGTGTTTTTTGGATCCCCTTCCCATACATGTGAAAGGGGGCAAAAATATTTTTTTCTCTTGTAATATTAAGTAGGGTATCGTTGAATAGGTCTTTTAAAACTAAGGTGAGGTTTCTTTTAAACAGAGTCACTAAAATGTTTCTGTCTTGAGATATTTGCTTTTAAAAGGGGCGTTTTTTAGCCATAATTTGTTCCAGCTGTAACTTCTAAAGTATGCTTGCTAAAAATTTGAAAAAAATATGGTATATAGTTCTTAATATGAAGTTACCATGAAAACTATAACGGATACTGTACCATTAAATATTAAGGAAATATTATAGTTTTTCAATTTGCGGTTGGTAACCATACAGCTGCAAACAAACGAGCAACAAAATTAACTTTGTAATGCTGAAAGACCTGATATTTAAACGTTGACTACGAAACCCTATTTGTGAGCGTGTCTGACACGCTCTTGGCCGCTTTTTCAACTGGAAGCAGTTCAACTCCTACGCAGCAAGCAAAAGACGTCGTCGTCGCACAGACAAACCTCGAAGGTGGGTTTGTGTGACTATAATATAACATTGAATTCTGGAAAATATATAAATCCATACATTATACCTACTTATACTTAGAGATAATAATGCCATCCCACGGTGAGTTACGTAATAAGTCCTACGTTATTAATAATTTCGTAAGCGTCGTGTACGTCTCGAGTAACTTGTTTATTAATTAATTTATTCGTTTGTTGTTTCACGCTTGCGGCGAGATCGCGTACAAATTAATGTTTGGATTAATTTAATTGTCTACGATCTACTTAATATCCATCAATATTAAAACTGAAATATCTTCAGAAACTTGAACACTCTCATAACTATTATGTGAATGATCGAAATATGACTATACCTATTGTCCGCAGATATTGCCATTAGATCACGCGCGCACTATACTGTAGTTGTACTTGTAGTGATTGTAGGTTTTCTTTTCATACTTACCTATTTGGACAAAATGTCTTTCAGTTACGGTCGTGTTAGTCGTACTAACGTCAAAGATGTTTCGTCCAAGTTGTCATACCCAAATGATATTATATACAATTTGATTAAAACTTTGTTTTTATAAAATACAGTCCTTACTTTGTTGTATTCTACAAAAAGCGACTTGTTTTATACAAGCCTAGTTTTTTCAAACTTAAAAAACTCCAGTAAAAAATTAAAAATAGGCGTCGCGTGCCACGGGACTGCCACATAATTGTAGGTCGCTAATGAAAAATGCATGGGCACTCGGCAAGTACTTAGAGCTAAACTACACACAAGCTAAAACTACAATTACCTAGTAAATATGCAAACCACTCTATACATATAAGTACGTGCCTATACTCTACGAGGCTATAGGTAGGTAGTTAGGTACGTAGCCTAGCTATCTGAAAAATGCATAGGCACTCGGCAAGTACTTAGAGCTAAACTACACACAAGCTAAAACTACAATTACCTAGTAAATATGCAAACCACTCTATATATACAGGGTGTTAGGGACGGTGTACCGAAAACTTTGCAGGCATGATCAGACCATCAAACTGAACAACTTTTACTATGGAGCCAATGGTGGGAAACGAAAAAAAAATTCCGACCTCCCATACAAAGTCAGTCAGCTGATCGTGAATTTTGTATGGGAGGTCGGAAACTTTTTCGTTTCCCACCATTGGCTCCATAGTAAAAGTTGTTCAGTTTGATGGTCTGATCACGCCTGCAAAGTTTTCGTTACACCGTCCCTAACACCCCGTATAAGTACGAGCCTATACTCTACGAGGCTATACGGTAGGTAGCCTAGTTTTCTGCCCATTGTTTATATTCCGCGTTCGTTTAAAGTAAGTTATCTGAGAGGCATATTTTCTAAACAGTTTTTCATGTCATCTGGCGCCGGCTTAGAATAGCATCACTCCATATCTTTCCCATGCGTGTCGTAAAAAGCGACTAAGGGTTAATTATCAAGGGAACGGGCAGCAGCGTTCCTTGTGAGTTAAACATCTTACACTGCGCTCGTCAATCCGCCTGCCACGCGTGGTGAGTATAGCAAGACCCCCTCGATAAGGGGAGGCCCACGTCCAGCAGTGGACTGTTGTGAATGTAAGGTAAAGGATACCTGCTAGGTTTCATCCAGCAGCCCACCTCAAAATCTTCTAAATTGTATGCCTTTGTAGATTACATGAGATACCTATCCCACTACAGTTTCCAGCATAGAGCGCGCTCATTATTTAAATTGGACGCGACGACGTATCCATATCAATACATAGTATAAAATCAAGCCGCTTTTTGTGTTTCTCTGTCTGTCTGTATGTCGTAATTTTGAAGCGTTTCTTTGAAATAAGTAGACAGAGTGATTTAAGAGGAAGGTTTAGGTATATCCACAACAGTCCCTTGCCGGACATGGGAGTTTTGCGCTACTGACCACGGTAGGCAGATTGGCGAGCGCAGTGCCAGGTGTTGCGGATATTCATAGGGAACGCTGCTGCTCATTCCCTGAATCCTATTCTAATCCTACTCTATATAACTAATCCTATTCCCTTAGTCGCTTTTTACGATACCAACGGGTAGAAATGGAGTGATGCTATTCTAGTCGGCACCACACTTTCCGAATGTTATCATTCAATGTTCGGATAAAGTAATTAAGAATATTCTTTGTTCGGAATCATCAAATTAATTCAGCTTTTCACGTTAAAAATGAAAAAGTGTGTAGTGTTTTCAAAGGAAAACTTGCAGCTTTAAGCTTTATTACTATCCCGTTTTAATCGGGACCTAGTCTTTGAAGTAGGAAGTCAAACAATACTCACTGAGCTCAATAATACCAAATAATACACAAAGAAGTGGCGCTTCATACACATAACGTACGTATTGACGCTATTTTTGCGCTGCGCTATCGCAGCGTTAGAAAAATGCGAATTTCCACATTAAAGGCGCGTATGCGTGACGTGCACGTCATCACGCGCGTAGAGATGACGTTGTATCGTATGAGGTTGTATGAGAGGCTGCACACCGAATACGCATGCGTACGCGTAAACACGGCGTAATCACGCGCGTAGCGCGGTGTGTAGCTTCTCATACAATCCCATTCGATACAACGTCATCTCTACGCGCGTAGTGACGCCCGGTGTGTAGCGCCCTTTATACTCATAACGTATGTATCTTGGGTCCGTATTGACGCTATTTTTGGGCTGCACTATCGCCATCGCCATCGTATCTCCACCTTCAGCCCTTATAAATACCACAAATTAGGAAAACGGCGCGCGGGCGCCTTTACCAGATGGCTCACTCAGTACTAGGGATGTGACTTGAGTAATGAAAAATCGATTTTTTTATAATCGATTATATTTGGTCGCAAAAAAATCGATTAAAAATAAATCGATTTTTACTTAAAAAAACATCGATTTTTATTAAAAATCGATTTTTTTATTTTGCACCGTAATTTTATCAAAAAAATGTTAGTTTTATAAAAGAGCCGAACTCTTAAATTTAAGACCGAGAAAATTGTGTATAAATAGCCGAAATCTTAAATTCAAGACCGAAAATATCGGATATGGTGTGTTATTCATGCATAATAATAATATTTCATAATAATTCATGCATAATAATTCATGCATAATCAAGACAATCGGTAAAAGAATAAAGGCGAAAAAAAATCGATTTCAATAATTTTGGAAATTTTGAAAATAAAATCGATTTTTAATTAATCGATTATTTCTATTCCTTTAATTAATCGATTAAAATCGATTTTTTTTCAAAGAAAAATCGATTATTAAAATAATCGATTAATTTTTCACATCCCTGCTCAGTACTGACGAAAACTGGAAAAAAACGGAATTTCTGGGAAAGTCAAGGGTGGTCAAGGTAAATAAGAAGGTGGTTGACACTAATGTCATATTTATTGGACTTAATATTGGCTTAGAATCATACGACGTTCTTTGTCAAATTTTGCTGTGTTGACGTTTTTATACTTAGAGATTTTTGACAGTAGCAACCCTGGCTATGTAACAAATGCCAATCGCGAAAATCCGAAATAGGGCCGAGTGAAACTTTTGTAAATAAATACGACAACGCATGTCCAACGGTGCGTTGATGGATAAGTTTGTCAAACGGTTTGGTTTTTGTTAAACAGTTTGACAGACGCATCCATCTTCGTCAACGCACCTTTGGGCATCCATCTTCGTATTTATATGGAATTAAGGTGAAAAATTCGCATTTTCTTAATGCTGTGATAATAAAGTCGAAACGGACGTTATGTGTGCAAAGCGCCATACGCTCTGAAGAAGCTCCGATATTAAACGAACGAAATGTTTTCCTGAAAAGCTGCCATTGGAAATATTTTGTACATTGCTTTTTTATTTGTTATCAAATAAATATAAGAATTTGTTTTCGCTGTTTAAATAACCAATTCGCAAACACTTTTGCGCCTAAATTAAAAATTGTATTCAAGAGGGTGCAAGCACAAAAAATAGAGTTGACAGAGGTTTCACTTGACCCTATATGCAGGATTTTCGTGATTGTCACTTGTATTGTAACATAGCCAGGGTTGCTTCTCTAAAAAATCACAAAGTATAAGAATATCAAAAACGCAACATCTGATTAATACAAGAACATCATATTATGATTCTGAGTCAATTTTAATCCAAGAAATATGATGTTCGTGGCAACCATCTTCTTAGTTCCTTGTAGCCCGAGCGGCGACTGGTCTAATCCATACCTCACAAAAGAATAGAATAATTTAGCTATGTACGGGTAGAGGAGCTCGAGTACTTCGGATTGGTCGTGGTCTGCCGCGGCGCAGCTTGGCACGTTTGGCGGAGTAGCTAAAAGTTTGCCCTCTGAAAAAAGTTAAAAATATCTCATCGAAGAATAGAATGAGACATGGCTGTAGCGATAGGAGCAGTTTAGTAAAGCTTATAAATCTTGGTCTGCCTTCTGCTATCTTGGCACGTTTGGCGGAGTAGCTAAAAGTATGCATTCTTAAAAAAGTAAAAAATATCTCATCGAAGAATAGAATGAAAATATATCGTACCGATAGCTTGCTTGAGTCTGCCTACATATATACTGGTCTGCCTGGCCACAGCCTGGCAGTTTTCCATCCGACCACTTTTACTTTTTAGTAAAATTTTATCTCTTCGAATAAAAGAATAAAAATATGTCGTACCGATAGCTTGCTTAAGTCTGCCTAGAAAATACTGGTCTGCCTGACCACAGCCTGGCAGTTTTCCAGATACGACCACTTTTACTTTTTTTTGAGAAATTTTTATTTTTTGAATAACAGAATGAAACTAAGTTGTAATAATAGTTTATTTAAAGCTGAACACATATCCCTTCCTTGGTCTGCCTGAGCTCAGTCCGGTAGTTTCTCCGATGCGATCACTTTTCACTCTCAGTAAATTTCAATTTTAAAGGACCTGACTTCGTTTATTAGGAGTGGGCCTGGCCAATAAAATGAAAATTTGTCAGTGTATAGAAGTGAGATTTACAGAGCTGTAATCTCTCAATGTCCAGATGAAGAAAATGTTTTCCCAAGTATTGTATTTTGAAATAATTACTACGAATACATCTGAAGTTGTAGATTCTTGAAATTAACATACTTATTCTTCATCTAGACATTGAGAGATTACAGCTCTGTAAATCTCACTTCTATACACCGACAAATTTTCATTTTATTGACGGGCCCACTCCTAATAAACAAAGTCAGGTCCTTTAAAATTGAAATTTACTGAGAGTGAAAAGTGATCGCATCGGAGAAACTACCGGACTGAGCTCAGGCAGACCAAGGGATATGTGTTCAGCTTTAAATAAACTATTATTACAACTTAGTTTCATTCTGTTATTCGAAGAAATAAAAATTTCTCAAAAAAAAGTAAAAGTGATCGTATCTGGAAAACTGCCAGGCTGTGGTCAGGCAGACCAGTATTTTTCTAGGCAGACTTAAGCAAGCTATCGGTACGACATATTTTTATTCTTTTATTCGAAGAGATAAAATTTTACTAAAAAGTAAAAGTGGTCGGACTGGAAAACTGCCAGGCTGTGGCCAGGCAGACCAGTATATGTAGGCAGACTCAAGCAAGCTATCGGTACGATATATTTTCATTCTATTCTTCGATGAGATATTTTACTTTTAAGAGGGCATACTTTAGCTACTCCGCCAAACGTGCCAAGATAGCAGAAGGCAGACCAAGATTTATAAGCTTTACTAAACTGCTCCTATCCCATGTCTCATTCTATTCTTCGATGAGATATTTTAACTTTTTCAGAGGGCAAACTTTAGCTATTCCGACAAACGTGCCAAGCTGCGCCGCGGCAGACCACGACCAATCCGAAGTACTCGAGCTCCTCTACCCGTACATAGCTAAATTATTCTATTCTTTTGTGAGGTATGGATTAGACCAGTCGCCGCTCGGGCTATTGAGTTTCTCTGAGATCCCACTTATTTCCAGTCAATAAGCGTCAAAATTGTCGCTAGTACTGAGTGACCCATCTTTAAAGGCGACCCGCGCGCTGTTTTCCCACTTTTGTTTGATTTGTAGGTATTGCAATTTTACATAACATGCTGCCAGCCTGTCACTATGGCGAAACACAGTCTTAAATGACCCTCAAACTTTTGTCAGACGTGGTGTACTCGTAAACGTTTGGTTTTATAGCTGGCGTTTACGCTCTGCCCACCCCGTAAGGAATATAGGCGTGATATATGTATGTAATACAAGCCCGCAAATCACGAGTCACTCACAGAAAAATGTTATGAAAGTTGTATTAAATTACCAACTACCGCCGAACGAAGTTATAATTAACACGACCAAGTTAAATTCGCATGTATCCGCGCCAACAGGTAACAAGCTACTTAGCTGTGTCGGTATTATAAGCTTTATACTTTTTGTAGAGTCTCGGATTTAATAACTAGGGTGCATTTACACGATGTTAACAGAATTTGACTTAAACAAACACCAGACTGCTGTAATTTTAAAATTGTAATTATTTGCGATAAAACTCCGCCATCTTGATTTTATGAATTTTTAATATAGCATTCGCGCTGCTGAGAAGAATCTGACGACACCTGTCAAAATTTGCCTAGCCGTTTGGGCTGTAGCCCGCGAAAACGAATTTCTGGATACATACGCACATACATACACATACTCTCGAAAAACATAACCCTCCTGAGGGAGTCGGGTAATAATCAAGATGCATTTACTTGATGTTATTCGAAATTGACTTGGCCAAAATAAACGTTTTTAGGGCGCCGTACCCAAAGTGTGAAAACGGAACCCTATTACTGAGACTTAGCTGTCTGTATGTCCGTCTTTCAATGTCAACAGGCTGTATCTCATATCATAAACCGTAATAGCTAGAGAGTTGAAATTCTCACAGATGCCGTACCTATATCTGTTTCCGCTATAACAACAAGTTAAAATAAAATAAAAATAATAGGCGCTCCCATACAATAAACCGTAATTTTTTTGCTCGATTTAAGCTATGATAGTTCAGAGGCTGTACCTGATGATCGGTGATAGACTGTTGAAGTTTTCACAGAAGTAGAATAACATAAAGATATGGGGGGCTCCCATACAAGAAATGTGATTTTTATGGGATTATTCTTATATAAATTGATACGGCACCCTTCGTGCGCGAGTAAGCCTCGCACTTTTGTCTTTCAATTTCCAGCTGCATGAAAATGGCAAGCAATGGGCACAGCAGTAGACTACCTAAATAAAGGCTAATAATTATGATGTGATGAATCATATGTGTCCCAAAAGGAAGGTGATTGTGTCTCGATGGGAGTGTGTCTTGTTAGAACCAAACCATACTAAAACTATAAGACATTATAACGGGTTTTAACTCACGGTAGGGTTATATCGAGCTCCCAAATCATACTTATGATATCAAGAACATTTCGCCTAAATTGTTATACATTTCATACAAAATTCAACTTTTTAATTGTAAGTATAAAGACATCAAAGATTAAGCGATATCCAGCAGTTAAGGGGCTTTAACGTTAGATAAACACCTACGTCGCGTACCTGTTTAAACACAATTAGCCAATTTTCCGCGTAAATAAGCACTTCCTTAACGATCCACATTAATCGTACAAGGAAGGGTACGTCTTAGCTTTGGCTTTGATTCGGTTGGTAATTTTCTTAGCAAGCCCTAGCTGCCTGTGACCATACTAATCGACTACTACTGTTAAAGCCACAACAGTCCACTGCTGGACATAGGCCTCCCCTAATTGGGGTGTATTGCCATAGGTACAGCTGATTTGCGAGCGCAGTTTTGCACATATTCACAGGGAACGCTGCTGCCCATTCCCTGGATGATGATCCCTTAGTTGTCTTTTATGACACCCACGGGTAGAATGGTTAGATGCTATTCTAAACCGGCACCACACGGCAATACTAATCGACTGTGTTGTTTTTATTTTGATTAAAGAGTTGAGCCCCTACATTTTAGCCGTGACTCCGAACCCATGTGGCATTTTTTGATTGATTAATTGTGATTAGCTTACCTACACGGAAAGTCGATTGACTGGGAAAGTGATGATTGATTAGATAAATCAAACGCTGTTTTAGTATGGAACTTGCATCAAGATAATATATACATATTTCGCGCCTATTTCCCTTGTAGGGTAGGCAGCAACCATAAGAAACGACACAACTGTTAACACATTTTATTTAACATATCTCTACATTAAAGCACAGTGTCGCGAGCACCAAATTTGCTAAGAAATTGTCTGTTAGAATCGACGCCTCTGATGATGTCGTTAAACTTCTCTCAGCAGTCCTAAGTACATGCACAATGTCGTTACATCGCATGGAGGTAACATGTGGTAACATTTTTAACGCTAAAACGACTTTTGTAAACAAAGTAACGCGAGTGTAACATGTGATAAGATAAACTGTATTTCTGCATTAATTTTGAATTTTGCAGTATTTTGCAGTACGCGCTTACTCTCTTTTTTATACGGGAAGCATTTTCGATAGAAAAAAAGTGGGATTTACAGGCTAATGATAATGAAGTTAATGGGGTATGTTAGTGCGGGGTAGGCAGAGCGTAAATGGCAGTAAAAAAACGGCCGTCTATACCACGTCTGACAAAAGTTTGACAGTCAATCAGAAGACGCTGTGTATCACGACGATAGTGACAGGTTCTCAGTCTGTCGCCTAAAATTGCAATACACATCAACTCTCAAATCCCTCTTTTCTTACGACACCCACGACGGGAAAGATCTATCTAAGCCGGCACTACATGGAACTAACCACAAATCTACAAATACAGCAAGATACGAAAGAGTCATTGTGAAATGAAAGAGGATACTTAGTTTCGATATCAAGATAATTTTAACGCGATATGACACGGCGGTGCTCTTTAGCCCGATGTGGTTTGATTACATAGGTAGGTGCTCTACCTTATCATGTTACAATCAATAACAAGTGATATTCGTATTACAATAAAATTCTTCTTCTTCTTATTCAACAAGTAGTCCAACGACCCGATTATGGACTCAGAGTTCTTTTCAACCACCTACTGCAAGTAGCAGGTCTCTGAAATGGTTGTGTAACAACCACCGTCTAAATGAACATAGACAGCAACCGGGACCGACGGCTTAACGTGCCCATCCGAAGCACGATGGTTATCTTGCTTTTCGAAAAATCAGGTCTGCAATGTCCTAACCAGACTGGGAACAAATTCACAAACTGATAAATATCTATTTTGTGAGTGACCGCACCGGAAATTGAACCCGGAAATTTCTGCATCGTAGGCAGTCACTAACATAAGCTGTCATGTCATACATAAAATTAAACTTAAAGCTTTTATTATCAACTGACAAAGTCGTCGTCCTGTATACTGTATTCGATTCAAGACGTTATCATTATCGTTATAAAGTTTAATGCTACAAAAGACATATACAATAAGTACACAAAAGAAATACAGATATAATCCCAACAGCTTCTTTGAGCAATATTTCAAAATCCCAACCAGCTGCTTTTCTGGTTTCTTTAAAGAATTTGTATACCTTGTCGGATGACTGACAGCTGTCAAACTAAAAACACACACGTTTAAGCAACTTAGAAATAAAGTAAAGATATGGCAAAAGGCAGTAAAACGAGTCTTTTATTTTGTAGTTCTATTTTCTATCTCGCTTTTCTTTACTGTGAGAGAATTCTGAATGAAATATTCGCATTCCCAGAACATTCCGCCGACCGCGGTTCAGAAGTACCTTTAAGGGCTCTAAATATAGGTATATTGAGATCGATTAAAGGGATTCCTTCAACTAAATTGCCCTTTAAAAGGCTCTGATCTTTCCAACCCTTTTTTGAAGTGTTCTAAAATCTGGGGTAAGTATTTATAATTAAAATAACCTTTAAATACCTATACTTTTCACCTTTTAAGTGGAGCAAGAATTTCACAAAAAAATAACGCTTTTAATAAATTTAATCTTGAGTTTTTTCCTTAATGAAAATAGCTAAGTAGCGCCAACATTTCAATCCCAAATATCCCAGTGGAGTTAGTTGTTCAATGCTAAAATAAAATGTAAACTTCCAAAATGTTTCCACGATTGAACGAAATGTTAGGTGTGTGTGTTGCGATGCGATGCTAGTAAAATATACTGCCTAAATGTATTGTATACAGGGTGTTGATTTAAATGTGAGCCGTAGCTTAAGGGCAGGTTCAGTATCGACAAAGGAACTCTTTCAAAATATGTTTAAAAATCCTATAGTTGATAGATAACAATTATTAAGTGGTTTGCCGTCATAGGGTGGCTCCTGAGCAGAAGTATACGCTGCCTCGCGCGAACACGTATACACAAACTGCGCGGTGCGACGCATGGCCTTGATTTATCGATACTGACATTATTGTTTTTAATACCCTATATTGTCACAGAAAGTTTAACAAGTCAACTCACCGGTAAGAAAGGACAGCCGCCGCATCGCCGGAAACGGATGGTTGCCCGACGTGTCCAGCAAGTCCAGCTGGTACACCTCGCCCCTGATGCGGTACAGCTTCCGGTGGAAGTCCTCGATGGTGGGCGTGTAGCTGTCCTCGAACTTGGTGCCCAGGAAACGGGCCACCAGGGAGGTTTTGCCCACGCGGGCTGATCTGCGAAAGAAGAGGACATTTTTATTTAGGTATTCTTTCACCCCGCAAGGGATAATATATGTATGTCTGTATGTATTAATTCGGTGGTAGGTACGTCGTCGGTGGTCGAGACCCGAGTCAACGACCGAAGTTCAAGATTTTGAACCACCTTACGACCGCCCTCTATTTTATCATACAGAAATCGGGACCGTGGTCTTTAATGTCATCCACAAGAAGGTAACTTTATTATCAAACAGAATTTGAAATGAAGCTAAATTGAGGGAAGTTAAAATTAGTATCTATCGTAAAAGTAATAAATAGAAAGTCATGATTATAATCTTCTTCTTCGAGTGGGACAATAAGTCGTCAAACGACCCGATTATAATAATAATATCATAAAACACTAATTGAAACTGCGTGAATATGTGTTCTGTAGCAACTGGCTACATGCCTACGAAAGAGTTGCTACGGACCTACGACGTAGCGTTGCTTCATAACTCAAAATTTTGCTAAGGGAATCCACCAGTTGTAATAAACGATTAATATTCATATGTTTTGGACTTCTTAGAAAATTCAATCAATACGAAATACGGTCCGACTTTCGAGTAAGTTTTCTTTCATCTAACTTTATTTATAAAGCGTTCAAACTCATAATAGAAATGGCTTTGGGATCGGGAATTCCCGGAAAGGGCCAACTTCGAAGTTAGAATTTGCGGTTTTGACGGGCAGCTCAGTCAGTTGTTTCCGACGAGGATATAAAGAGGCAGGATGTGGGCGGCCACGCTTTTATGCCGGCTTAGAATAGCATCACCGCACTTCAGCTCATGGGTGTAGAATAAATTGAGCTACCAACTAAGGTATCATCTTCTGTCGTGTAGGACACCGATACGATGAACGACCCGCATTTCTATTTCCAGACAAGTAACATATCTAAAATGAGTTCACAGTAGGATCGCGATTGTGCTATGTAACAAACATAGCAAGAGTTACTAGATTCAAGACGAGGAAGAAATCTCATACAAGAACGTCATATGATTCTGAACTCATCGCTCAGCGCGCCAAGAAACTCATCGCTGATAGGGCATTTATTGACGCAAAGTTGCAGAGCCTCGAACACCGTCGCAAAGTAGCTTGCTTGTCGGTATTCTACAGGATACATTTCGGGGAGTGTGCACAGTCTCTCCATGACCTGATACCTCCGTCACCATTCCATCTCCGGTGCACGAGACGCCGGTTGGGATTCCACCCTTATATCGTAGACATCCCGCAAATTCGCACAAAGGGCTTCGCTTCTACATTTTTAATGCGAACTGCTAAGGAGTGGAACTCCCTGCCTGCGGATCTGTTTCCGGAACATTATAACCTGGGCCTTTTCAAGGCGAGAGTGAATGGGCATTATCTGGGCGAGCATGTTCCATCATCGTCTGCATCGTCACTTAACATCAGTTGAGATTGCGGACAAATGCTTACCCATTGTTAATTTTAAAAAAACTATTTAAATGAAAAAATATGACGTTCATGGCAAACATCTTCTTAGTGACCTTTAGTCCCTCTGATATTCCAGTTCATTCCGGTAAGCGTTACAATCATCGCTAGTATTGTGTGAGCCATTTGTAAAGACCCCCTGCTCGCCATTAGTTGGAATAATCCCTTTACAAAAAATAAATTTTAGAAAAATATAAACATAAGTAAATACACAAAATAACGGAACAATTTTTTGCCTACCTTTTTAAAAGTTTTGAATATAAAATTAAAAAATACCCACTCGAATAGCTTATTCACAAAACCTAAAATTCCTCGTAAATTACTTTTCGCAGGTAGGTGCCGAGCTTAAACCTAATGATCAAAACATTATGTCCCTTTCGCTGGTAGTCAGTTAGCTGGAAGAGCAATATAAAGGTACTTAGCCCTCAAAATGCTAATAAGCTAACCCTATTACAACAAACCTAAGCCTAAGCATACTAATTTACTTCCCGACACAATTTTGTTTATGTGAACCCTACCTATCTAGGTAGGTGCCTATTTTCAGCTTTATAACTATGAGAAAATTGTTCGTCACATATTTCACATGAATTTGCGGTATTTTTCGAAGTAATATTTTCGTTTGGTACCGGCTTCGTATTTCATAATCTTTTTTTACCCATGGATGTCGTGACGCGAGGGATGAATACTAGCCAATTTGCCTGCCAAGCCTGTCTGCCTGCTTCCCCTAGTTGGATCCCTCTTATTGCTACAACAGTCCACTGCCTATGCCTATTATCAATCAGTAGACGGTTGTGGCTGTTCTTCTGCTTTTAGTGTGGAACACTGAGTCATCCTACGGCTGAACTTTATGTAGAACCGAATGTTGGTAGGACCACAAAACAGAGAGTTTACAGAAGGGTCACTCGACCCGTTTTAGGATTTACGCGATTGTCACTTGTTACATAGCCAAGGTTGCTAGATTCAATACGAAGACGAAATACATGCAGCTAATCTGATACAATAATGTTACATCATTCTGAGCCGATTCCAATCAAAGAAATATGACGTTCGGGTCAACCATCTTCTAGTTAACTTGAGTTTCTCTGAGATTCCAGATAATTTCAGTCTCTCTCTTCGTGTGGGACACCGAGTCGTTCAACGTCATTACAGTAAACGTCAGTAAGCGTCAAAATCGTCGCTAGCACTGAGCGAGTCTCCTTGTAGTAGTAGCACAACATATCGCTGCCATGTGCCAAACATGCCTATAAACTGTCAAATACCGCAACAACTTAAGCCAAGTGTGTTTACCTCCTGACAACCCTAAGCCTATAAACTAATACCTATTTCAGGAGCTGCCAAACTTCATTAAACTAATCGCAGGTCCTAAGTAATAATTAATTGAGTTCTATTTAGGGCCAAGTTAAAATGAGGGTTTATAAAATTAAAGAGAAATGGGATAATCTACTTATGAAACTACCTACATAGATAACGAACAGAATTACCAATGGTTTTTCATATATTATTCTAAACTTCGATTTGACCTTTGTTTTGAGCATAAATATTTTGTAAAGAACTTAGTTTAGAATATAGGATCGGGGCATCAATTAAAACACCTTTTTAATACTTCTTAGCTTTATGTTACTTGGTTTTTTACATTTTTCCAAGGGAGCGACCGCCTTTTCATCCCCACGATCCATTTCAAAAGAAATTAGAAATACAAAAAATGTCATGCGGGAACTAATAAATTAAATAAAGGAAGTATTTACTTAGATGTAGTAAAAGTAGGTACATAATTATATATATCTTATTTCTTATTTCCCTTTTCCTTATCTTATTCATAACATTAATTAATATATGTACAACCTAATCAGCTTAAGAGGATGCGTGAGTGACGCCCGTTCGACGTTTTCATTCAATCGTACTCCCCTGTTTTGTTCCCAAATAATGCATGTAGTGCTGTAATGCCTTTTATTTCTAGTTTCAGTGAAAAAAGAAAATTGCTCAATTTTCCTCTCGCAATTACATGAAACATAAAAAAATTGTAGGGTTATGGTCTATATATAGCAGGCCATAATTTAATAAAAATAATATTAAAGGTCTACATGCATTATTAGGAAAGAAAACAGGATTACGTTTGTATGAAAACGCCGAGTCTAGGAGTACTCTTACAGTAGACTTCGATGAATATTTTATATAGGTAATTAATACATATTTTTGTCTACTGACTTGTACCAACTAACATCAAACAACTAATTTGGGACGATCTATATTTCACCTATCTCCTGATCTATATTAATATATCCCCAAGTTTCCCGACCTAAACAATTTATACGTGTAACCGACTTCAAACATTGTTTGTTTAGTCCTCAAAGGTTAGCTAAGGGATTACCTTCGCTTAAAGGCCACAGCTTAAGTATTAGGGCCCGACTTTAATTATAAACCAAGGCAAAGGTCACACACTTTTTGGGTCATACACTAGGGTTTATCGGGTCGTTAGGTGACTCGGTTTACCTCACGAAGAGAGAGAGAGAGATGTATTTTTTTCTAAGTACTATGTAAAGTTGCTTCCAAATTCAGTAACTGAGAATAATGAAATCTTCTTCATCAAGTCGATGAGCATCAAAGTATGCATATGCATGATTCAAACTTGACCTTTACAGCCACAACAGTCAACTGCTGGACATGGGCTTTTCGGGACCACGCTTGGCCGGCGGATGGGCGAGCGCAGTGTAAGATGTTTTATTCAAAAGGAACGCTGCTTCCAACTCCCTGGACTATTAGCCGCGTTTTACGACACCAACGGATATAAATGGGCTGATGCTATTCTAAGCCAGTATGACACGACGAGTGATTCTAACTTTAAATGACATGATTTAAAATTTTACTCGTAAACTTGTACCTAATCCCTTTTCTTCTAGTCAGAGCTTAGTACCTACTCCTAAAATCTCTTAATAGTTCAGTGCAGTGAACCCTCAATGCCCTCAATGTCATCATGATATCGACATATATTAACAGAGTATCGTTGCCCTTGTAATTGGGTGATTACCCTATCTTATCTAAGTAATCATTAGGTATCACTATCGGTCCTCAAATTTTTCAATAAAAATAGTCTGTCTGTTAGGCGCTACCTACATTGGCGCCGATTACAAGAGCTTTTTTATAAAAGCTTGTTTATCTTTTTATTGTCATGCTACCAGCTTATATCTGCTTCAGGGTAATCTGCTTGAAGTGATGCCGCTCTGTTATCAAGCTGATTGGGATACCAACTTCGTCCAAAGGTACACGCTTTATAATCGGCTTACGAGTATCGGATCCTGTCTTTGTGTATGACATTGTTGCGAATATTGGACACAAAGCGACGAATTCGACGTCACATCACAAAATTCTGTGACAGATTATTTCCCCAAGCATTGTTGGCATGTCACCGCCATTTGTGATAAGTGTGGACTTATTTTCATTGTATTTTCGTCACATTGGCGCTTCATTACATGTTTCAATAGCACATAATCGAAATGTGGCAAGTAGACACCATTCACAAGATGACGCCTTTGACGGTCTTACTAACAAATCTCGATCTTTAGATAGTGAAATAAATTAAGTACTTAGTAGCTTGCACCAAACGTTTCCCTACGGCAGGTTCACTGAGAGCTTTTTCGTCGCCTTGTGCGTTGCGACTACTACAGCCACAACAGTCCACTGCTGGACATGGGTCTCCCCCAATTGGGGGGTACCTATTGCCATACTCACATACTTGGCAGGCGTTCTGGCGAGCTCAGTGCAAGGTGTTGCAGTAGGGAACGCTACTGCCCATTCCCTGGATTCCCAACCCTTAGTCGCCTTTACGACACCCACGGGTAGAAATGCGGTGATACTATTCTAAGCCGGTACCACACAGCTCCTTATGCGTTGAATACGTTCTATTATCTACAGTCAAAACGTCGAACACAAAAGTTTGTCGTGTGTAGCTCGCTCATTGAATGCTGAATAATGTATCTAGCTAAACCAACGCTGTGAGCAGAGTAGTAAGGGCCTGTTCACATAAACACAACAGCTGCAAGCGAGATCGCTCCACACTTTGATCGGTGGTGTGCGAAATTGATAGATTATGGCCGCTGAAGATAAATGTTTACGGTGATTAAAGCGCAATGATTTCGTTTCGATACTTATTACTTCGTTTCTGTGGGATACCTACGTGAAAATAATATTTATAAATGTGTCCCTCATTAAAAAAAAGATTTTTCCTTTGGTCTACAGTTTCCAGTTCCACTAGTCTGAGAGTGATTCTTGTCACGAAAATCTTTAAAATATTCAACAAAGGTTAGTCGTTAACCATAATACCTAAATTCCCACCGCAGTTTGGGCACCTACCTACATAACTTACACGATTTTGTGTTTTTTGGTGAACTAGATGCGTCAATCGATATGAAATTATTTCGCAAACCATCCATAAAAGATACAAACCCATCATCGACATCGGTTACTAAATGTTCGCTGGCCGTTCACTCACGGAGTTTCAAATTGTATGAATATGACATCAGGGACATGTCATGTCATATTCATCCAAGCTTGTCATACTAGTTCAATCATATACACATGTGGGTATGATTGAACTAGTATCACATAAACATAATAGAAATTGTATGAATAAATAATTTGACATAAAGATTTAATAGACTAGGTAAATAGCACAAATTAAATATTTTTTTTAATTTCACGGATGAGTTCCATCCATTCCAACATCAGACCGCAGAGGAATATTCTCTTTTATTTACAGCAAACCACACACAATCTGGGTGTAATTCACAATAGCCATTGACGCGGTGGTGTCCGTCACGCGGGACATAAAGCCGCATCAAGCGGAATTTGCAATTCGGGCCGGCGCGGATTTTCGTGGTTATTCCGCCACCACACGACATGACTTGATTTAGTATACAACGCTGCTTGTAGTATGGCCCTACTTGCTGTAATATTAATTCACAACAGCCATTGACGCGGCGTGTCCGTCACGCGGGACATAAAGCCGCATGAAGCGGAATTTGCAATTCGGGTCGGCGCGGATTTTCGAGGTTATTCCGCCACCACTACGACAGTACCCGATTTAGAATACAATGCTGCTTATAGTATGGCTCTTGAGACTTGTCATATTCGTCCAAACTTGTCATATATTTCCCCAGATGAGTTCAATTCTAACATCAGACCGCAGAGGAATTCTCTCTTTTATTTACAGCAAACAGCACACAATCTGGGTGTAATTCACAATAGCCATTGACGCGGTGTCCGTCACGCGGGACATAAAGCCGCATAAAGCGGAATTTGCAATTCGGGTCGGCGCGGATTGTCGTGGCTATTCCACCACCACTACGACAGGAGCCGATTTAGAATACAATGCTGCTTATAGTTAAGGCCCTTATAGTTTAAATAAGTAAGCTATATGGTGAGTTTCATCTGTCAATCGATCTGCAGGATACTAATGAAATCTCCATATAAGATTCAAACTCATCGGTCACTATTTCCTAATGTGTGCAACTGGCCGTTCGCTCACGTCACGAGTTTCAAATTGTATGAATATGACATCAGAGACTTGTCATATTCGTCCAAACTTGTCATATACGTATGATGGATATTAATGGTTTGAATAAATAATTTGACATCAAAGATTTGATTATTTTGAATTTCGGGCGGGAACTTTCCACAAATGAGTTCCATTCCGACGTCAGACCACAGAGTAATATTCTCTTTTATTTACAGCAAACAACACACAATCTAGGTGTAATTCACAATAGCCATTGACGCGGCGTGTCCGTCACGCGGGACATAAAGACGCATACAGCGGAATTTGAAATTCGGGTCGGCGCGGATTTTCGTGGCTATTCCGCCACCACTACCACAGGACCGGATTTTGAGTATACAATGCTGCTCATAGTAATGCCCTTAGAGTTTAAATAATCGATCTGCAGGATACTAATGAAACCTCCATAAAAGATTCAAACCCATCGGTAACTATTTCCCAATGTGTGCCACCGGCCGTTCGCTCTCGTCACGAGTTTCAAATAATATGAATATGACATCAGAGACTTGTCATATTCGTCCAAACTTGTCATATATGTAAGATGGATATTAAATTGTTAGAATAAATAGTTTGACATCAAAGATTATTTCGAATAGATACCTATTTCGTGCGGGAACTTTCTACAAATGGGTTCCTTTCATCCCAACATCAGACCACAGAGGAGTATTCTATTTATTTACATCAACACGTCGAGTCAGTTTGCAAAAAAATCAATAGATTTACCTACGCGTTGTACCGACTGACGCAATTATGTGACCAAAAGACAGCTATCACCGCTTATCATGGGTATGTGTGCTCCTCTTTACGATATGGACTATTGCTGTGGGGGAATTCTTCTGGACTGAATCGCTGCTTCATCATTCAAAAGAAATGTCTACGAGCGATTTGCGGAGCGGGATCGGTGGATTCTTGTAGACCGCTTTTCAAAAAATTACGTTTGCTTACGCTTCCTTCAATGTATATCCTGGAGACTTGTCTATTTGTAAAGAAGAATCTTAGTTTGTATCAAAAGAACCATGAGATATGTTCATTTAACACTAGATATTCAGAAAAACTTGTACCGTTGCCAAATAAAACAGTCTGTTTCGCTAAAAATAGCTACAATATGTCAATTAAATTATATAACTACCTGCCCAGACGTATAAGAAACCTACCTGAAAATCAATCTAAGTCTACGCTCTCTGACATATTATGTACGAATTGCTTTTATAGTTTAGATGAATTTTTTAAGTATAAGTTTTAATTATTAATTGACATTGTTAGTAAATTTTATTTTATCTTGACATTTATTATATGTATAAACAATTTAATTTATTCGATAATTAATTAATTTATAATTGTTTAAATAATGTTTTATTAATATTTGCATGTTGTTGTTGACGGCTGTTTAGGAGATTCTTGTATTGTCATATTTATTACCATCTGTTTGTACCCTATTCAAGCAAATAAATATATCTTGTATCTTGTATCTTGTATCTAGCAAACAACACACAATCTGGGTGTAATTCACAATAGCCATTGACGCGGCGTGTCCGTCACGCGGGACATAAAGCCGCATAAAGTGGAATTTGCAATTCGGGTCGGCGCGGATTTTCGTGGCTATTCCGCCACCACTACAACACGACCTGATTTAGGATACACTGCTGCTTATGGTATGGCCCTTAGAGTTTAAATAAGTAAGCTATATGGTGAGGTTAATCTGTCAATCGGTCTGCAGGATACTAATGAAACCTCCACAAAAGATTCAAACCCATCGGTAATTATTTCCCAATGTGTGCCAGCGGCCGTTCGCTCACGTCACGAGTTTCAAATTGTATGATTATGACATCAGAGACTTGTCATATTCGTTCAAATTTGTCATATATGTTAGATGGATATTAAATTGTTTGAATAAATAGTTTGACATCAAATATTTGATTATTTATGATGACTGAATTTCCAGAGATGAGTTCCATCCATTGTAACACCAGACCGCAGAGGAATTTTCTCTTTTATTTACAGCATACAACAACAATCTGGGTGTAATTCACAATAGCCATTGACGCGGCGTGTCCGTCACGCGGGACATAAAGCCGCATAAAGCGGAATTTGCAATTCGGGTCGGCGCGGATTTTCGTGGCTATTCCGCCACCACTACGACGGATGCTGATTTAGAATACAATGCTGCTTATAGTATGGCTCTACTGGCTGTAATATAATTCACAATAGCCATTGACGCGGTGTCCGTCACGCGGGACATAAAGCCGCATAAAGCGGAATTTGCAATTCGGGTCGGCGCGGATTTTCGTGGCTATTCCGCCACCACTACGACAGGACCCGATTTAGAATACAATGCTGCTTATAATATGGCTCTTAAGACTTGTCATAGACGTCCAAACTTGTCATATATGTATGATAGCTATCAATTGTTTGAATAATTATTTCGCACTCATCGAATATTTCGTGCGGAAACATTCCACAGATGAGTTCCATTCCAAAATCAGACAGACTACAGAGGCATTTTCTCTTTTATTTACAGCAAACAACACACAATCTGGGTGTAATTCACAATAGCCATTGACGCGGCGTGTCCGTCACGCGGGACATAAAGCCGCATAAAGCGGAATTTGCAATTCGGGTCGGCGTGGATTTTCGTGGTTATTCCGCCACCACTACGACAGAACCCGATTTAGAATACATTGCTGCTTATAGTAATGCCCTTAGAGTTTAAATAAGTAAGCTATTTGGTGAACTTCATCTGTCAATCAATCCGCAGGAGACTAATGAAACCTCCATATTTAAGATTGAAACTCATCGGTTTACTATTTCCTAATGTGTGCCACCGGCGGTTCGCGTACGTCACGGAGTTACAAATTGTATGAATATTACATCAGAGACTTGTCATATTCGTCCAAACTTGTCATATATGTAAGATGGATATTAAATTGTTTGAATAAATAGATTGACATCAAAGATTTAATTATTTACCTAGCACAAATCGAATATTTTGTGAATTTCCACAGATGAGTTCCATCCATTCCAACATCAAACCAAAGAGCAATGTTCTCTATTATTTACAGCAAACAACCCACAATCTGGGTGTAATTCACAATAGCCATTGACACGGCGTGTCCGTCACGCGGGACATAAAGCCGCATAAAGCGGAATTTGCAATTCGGGTCAGCGCGGATTTTCGTGGCTATTCCGCCACCAATACGACACCACCCGATTTAGAATACAATGCTGCTCATAGTATGGGTTTTGAGGCTTGTCCTATTTGTCCAATCTTGTCATACCTATATGTATGATGGATATCAATTGTTTGAATAATTATTTCGCACACATTGAATATTTCGTGCGGAAACATTCCACAGATGAGTTCCATTCCAACATCAGACCACAGAGCAATGTTCTCTATTATTTACAGCAAACAACACACAATCTGGGTGTAATTCACAATAGCCATTGACGCGGTGTCCGTCACGCGGGACATAAAGCCGCATAAAGCGGAATTTGCAATTCGAGTCGGCGCGGATTTTCGTGGTTATTCCACCACCACTACGACAGGACCCTATTTAGAATACATGGCTGCTTATAGTAATGCCCTTAGAGTTTAAATAAGTAAGCTATATGGTGAACTTCATCTGTCAATCAATCTGCAGGATACTAATGAAACCTCCATATTTAAGATTCAAACTCATCGGTTTACTATTTCCTAATGTGTGCCACCGGCCGTTCGCTTGCATCACGGAGTTTCATATTGTAAGTATGAATATGACATCAGAGACTTGTGTCATATTCGGCCGAACTGTAATCAATCATTAATCAAACAACAGACAATCTGGGTGTAATTCACAATAGCCATTGACGCGGCGTGTCCGTCACGCGGGACATAAAGCCGCATAAAGCGGAATTTGCATTTCGGGTCAGCGCGGATTTTCGTGGCTATTCCGCCACCACTACAACAGAACTGGATTTAAAATACATTGCTTATGGTATGGCCCTACTGGCTGTAAATATAATTCACAATAGCCATCGACGCGGCGTGTCCGTCACGCGGGACATAAAGCCGCATAAAGCGGAATTTGCAATTCGGGTCGGCGCGGATTTTCGTGGCTATTCCGCCACCACTACGACATGACTGGATTTAGTATACAACGCTGCTTAGTAAGGCCCAGAGTTTAAATAAGCAAGCTAGAGAGTGCTCTGTGCTATTTGTTCTCAGTGTAAGTAGTTTTATAGATACTTCCGTCAAATACTTATAGGAGAAATGTAGATGTATATGGTAGTCTTGTCACTGTCGTTTTTCTACAGATGGACATAGATACCAGCATTGTGTTCGTAGGTACCAGCCGTTCATATCCGATAAGATGCACCGCACCATATAGCTTTCTTATATGTTCTACTATCGGTCTGTTAGCGATTTCACCCGACCCGTCGTTCCTGTGGAGTCAGCCAGGAAGGCCGAGAGGGTGGCGCAGGTCCTGGGCAGCCCTGCGTTTTCCATAATTGCGTCCCAGGCAATGCAGTGTCTGTGGAGAGCGTGCAAAAAGCTAAGCCGCTCCCGTATCGGCTTATACAGCCATGATGAAAATTTTTGCCTCAGACACTGAATAAATTGTCTGGCACAGACGTATGAGGCCAATGATTATACATTATAATCCTTTCTCTTGAATCACTGTATCTACGCATTTTGGGTATCTATGTGGGTTTAGGGGGTTTTGGTTAGTGAATTTCACGACAGACAGAGAAACGCAAAAGACGGTTTCATTTTATACCATGTTTTGACAACCAGCAATGTACGCTGCATCGGGTATCAGGGCAGGGTTAGTGAAATATCCCTTTTTCGCATAACCTGATTTATGAACGGTTCGGCTCTGTGGCTTGTCCTGTATAATGGCTGTATATCAGCAAGCGTTACGATGACAGACTGATGACAACAACAGCGGATGCACATTAACAAGTAAATACTTCGGCTTAATTTAAGAGTACTTTTTTGACTACGTGGGTAGCCAATTTCGGTTGACACTGCCGGGATTGCTAGTTTTGCAGAAGCTTAAAGAAGAATAATTTATATGTTTTTTTGTTACGTACTATCGCCAGCCTTACTGGCCCATTTATGGAATAAACTTTACTGGTTTTTTTTAGCATTTGTATGAAAAACCAGTATAATTTGGTCTCTGACTGGGTAGCTAGATAGTAAGTACCTACAGGGCACCTGCAGGAATCGATTATAAGGTCGGTTACAATTTCGCTACAGAAGTTACAGCAATATTTTGTTATAATTTCAAATGATGCATTTTTTTCTCTTAGTCTCTAACATTTTCTTAACAGCAATGCAATTCAGAATTTCGTTGTGGTGTGGTGTGGTGTGGTACCGGTTTAATTATAGCCGTGTAGTACCGGCTAAGAATAGCATCGCCTCATATCCTTCTCGTGGGTGTCGTAAGAAACGACTAAGGGATTTGAGAGTTGATGTGTAATGCCATTTTAGGCGACCGGCTGACAAACTGTCACCATGGTGGTACACAGTCTTCTGAACCTTCTGAATGACTCTCAAACTCTCAATCATTTGTCAGACGTTGTGTCAATTACCGGTTTTCAGACGTTTACACTCTGCCTAACCCGGAAGGGATATATGCGTGATATATCTATGTGTGCTCTGTAAACTAGAGTTTAGCCTAACTCCTTTTCAAGTTCATCCTAACGTAAATAAACGTTGGTAGGTGTTCAAACCTTGCTATCAGCACACGACAGAGATGAAACCTCATAATTCTCACGAAAGTTCATCCCCAATTCATTTTCGAAGCCTTTGGAGTTAAGTGAGATTGTCTTAATTATTTTTGAGTAGAGCGGAGACTTTCCGTTGACATTCCAAGGATATTTTTTTTAATAGCCGGCTTAAAAATGGAGCAGTAATATGGGATTATATTTCAACAATTTTGAATATTTTAACAATTTAACGTAATTTGAAGAGCCACTTTATACTTACTTCCAAAACTTGGGCAAAAGACCGCTTAGCTTATCGATGGCCTTTACCTACCTATTATTTTGTGTGACAATAGCACATATTAAGGAATCGGCTCGGGGTGTCAATACAGATGGCTCACTTAGTACTAGCGACGATATTGACGCTTACTGACTTTAACTGGAAATAATTGCAATCTCAGGGGCACTCATAGTACTATTATATATTCTGTGCTCAAGGTAACTTAGAAAATGGTTGGCACGAACGTCATATTTCTCGGAATAAAATTTGCTCAGAATCATATGACGTTCTTGTATCAGATTTTGCTGTTTTGATATTCTTAAACTTTGATTTTTTTACAGTAGCAACCCTGGCTATGTAACAAGAGTCGAGAATAGGGTCGAATGAACCTTCTGTAAACTGTCTATTTGGTGACAATAGGTACCCAAATCGTTATAAAATCGGCCAACGCACCGTGAAAGTCAAGTCAAGATGAAGACCAACCAGTGGAAACTTATGACTGGTCGCGGCCGGATCATGAATGCTTCAGTAGAGCTCAGAGACAAGAGGTTTTTCAGAGGAAAACATGAAGAACCAGAAAGTAGCCATGAAAAACTCATCACGATAGAATTTGACGACGCAGACTGAAAAATATCTATAAATGCACAATAAGTACTAAGCACCGTTTTTTATATAATACATACATATACCATGCAGAGCATAAACACCTGTAAAGAAATGGCCATTTACACCACGTCCGACAAAAGTTTGAGATCCATTCAGAAGACTGTGTATCACCATATTGACAATACACATATCAACTCTCAAGTCTCTTAGTCACACACACGAGAAAGATATGGGATGATGATATTCTAAGCCGGCACCTCACGATATACGTATTTGATATACAGATCTAAAAAGCGCTGCTAACCTTAACTAAGGTATAGAACTGACATTTACCTCACGATATTGTAGTACCTATGTTGCCAATCCTTTGTCATTTGCTGGTTGGCTCTCAAAAACCACAACAAACAACTTACGGTAAATGTAAAAACACAAGAAGTAATATTTTCCATGCCCATTGCAAAATAAGTTTTCTTGGCTTCATACTAGATGTCGTTGAATCCCTTCTAAGACAGCCGAAGTCTGAGCAGTAGTCAGACCCAAATCATCTGATACGACGTTGACGAGGGATGGAAATGCAAATTGTTCTATTCTAACTGAGCTGATTGGTGAAAATGAAATTGATTCAATCATCGGTTCTGTCGAATAAGGTTTGTTTTTACTTGCCTACTTTATCAAAATCAAAAGTTACTGGTGAGCACATTAAAGTGCTTTTAATTTACATGGAGTGCCTCATTTTCTACAACTATAGCTCGTTCTACAACGTTATCACTAAAACTATAAGACATTATAACGGTAGGGGTATATCGAGCACCCAATATTTCGGCGATGTTACAATCGCCATCAGGCGCGGTCACAGCCCTCAGTTTCAGGGGGGGTCATGGATTTAAGAAAAACCTACTGCGTGCATAGGCACATTGTCATAATGACGTAATCGCGAGAAATACAAAATTAGTAATAGCATTTAATCAGTGGCAGAAACAGAAAAACTTCAAACGTTGTGCACGTGCTTAGGATATTTATCTGGGTAGGCTGAAGTTTTCAGGTAAATATAAGGCACAAATACGCGGACGTATCGCGAGCGAAGCGAGCTCGACTTTTTCGCTACAAACGAGTATGTGAGCTTAAAAACTGGCTGCCAGTGAAAAACAGACTAAAAGATACATGTACAGCGAGCGAAGCGAGCTCGACTTTTCGCGTTATAAGAAAGTGAGAGGCCTCAACACTAGCAAAAGATGTAAAATAGGTAGAAAGGTGTACGTGTGCGAGCGAAGCGAGCCCGACTTTTCACGCTATAAATAAGCAAAGATTCACACGGTATACACGGTAGCTTTTTTTTCTTGGATTTCAGGGGGGGTCATGACCCCTATGACCCCCCCCCTGTGACCGCGCCCGATCGCCATGATCACGGGTAAACTGGAGCGGCTGCGGGTGACGGCTAAGGGCAAACATATCGGGTGAAATTTTACTAGTGACCGATAGCGAAAACTCAGATCTGGCTGGTGATAAGGAACAGCTTTCCCCAAGGAACATAGGTCGAAATACGAAAAAAAATTTTGGGCCTCCCATACAAAGTTACCGATCAGCTGATTTGAATTACTATGGGAGGCCAAAAAAATTTTTTCGGATTTCGACCTATGTTCCTTGGGGAAAGTTGTTCCTTATCACCAGCCGGTTCTGAGTTTACGCTATCGGTCACTAGTAAAATTTCACCCTATATATGTCTACCCTCATTCTTCTGCGTTTTTTCGGAACACTTTGGTCACTATCGGAACTCACTCGAAAGTCATCTCGACAACACACACTAACGGTATCGCATGATTTTATTGCAGGTTTAGACACAAACTTATTTTTACACAAGTTTACCACTGGATTCCATGTACTTGACAATTTGAAGCCATCTTCTCTATTGAAATTTTTGTACTTGGTGATTTCAATAGCCTCGCTTACCAGTCTTGGTATGTAGTGGCGTTCGGTCGAAAGTACTTTTGGATTATGTAATTCGATCCAGTGGTTTGGACCAGACTCAAGCAGGTGTTCCGTGGCAGACTTATGTGCTTCATTGTTTTCACTGCCTTTATGTGCTCTTTGACACGGGTGGAGATGGTCCGCTTAGTTTGACCAATGTAACAGCTACCACAACTACAGTCTATTTTATACACCCCTGGACATTCTAATGAAATCGATCCTTTGGTGACCGTAGAAACTGCGATATCTTCTTGAAAGGAGTGAACACAGTTTTATCGAATACTTATCAGTATCCGTCCGATCCTGTCTGTTACTCCTTCACATACGGAAGAAATGCAGCGACGCTCAACCTTGGGAATTGGTGTCCTAGTCTTGTGTTTCTGAGGCTGAATTTTGTTCGGGTAGCCATTGCTCAGTAGTACGTGTTGAACATGTTGCAGTTCCTCATGAAGGTGTTCGTTATCGCAAAGGTCATAGGCGCGATTTGTTAAGGAGGTAACCACTGAGTTAAGCTGTCGCGGATGGTGATGCGATGTTGCGTGTAGGTATCGGTCAGTATGTGTCGGTTTCCTGTAGACCGTGTGACTGAGAGTGCCGTCGCTTCTGACCGTCAACTTCATCCAGGAATGCCAGAGACCTATCCTTCTCTATTTCTGCCGTGAAACGTATGTTGCTGTGGATCGAGTTAAGATGCAGTAGACATTGCTGCACTGACTGGTCGTCTCCCTCCAGTACACAGAACACGTCGTCAACATATCTTTTCCACAACTTGATTGGCAATGGTGCAGTGTTAATGGCCAGAAACTCGAGTGCTCCATCCATAGGTTGGCAACTACTGGGGCTACTGGGCTGCCCATTGCTACACCATCTATTTGTAGAAAAAACTGACCTTGGTAGACGAAATAGCTAGAAGTCAAGCAATGTTCTAGAAGTTTGGCATACACCTTCGGGATGTTGTTATCATCCAACACTTGCTTTACCACTTTCAGGCATTCGACCACCGGCACGTTGGTAAATAGAGACTCACATCACCATAGGTCCTGTACCTAGCTCCGCCTCTCTTAGTAGGCCGACAAAATGGCGCGAGTCTTTGACGAAAGATGAGGTTTTCCCGGTTAAAGGCTGCAATACACTAGCCACATGTTTTGCCAGGTAGTAGGTGTGGCTAGTGTATTGCAGCCTTTAACCGGGAAAACCTCATCTTTCGTCAAAGACTCGCGCCATTTTGTCGGCCTACTAAGAGAGACGAAGCTAGGTGCACAGGACCTTATGGTAAGCTTTGATGTGGAGTCTCTATTTACCAACGTGCCGGTGGTCGAATGCCTGAAAGTGGTAAAGCAAGTGTTGGATGATAACAACATCCCGAAGGTGTATGCCAAACTTCTAGAACATTGCTTGACTTCTAGCTATTTCGTCTACCAAGGTCAGTTTTTTCTACAAATAGATGGTGTAGCAATGGGCAGCCCAGTAGCCCCAGTAGTTGCCAACCTATGGATGGAGCACTTCGAGTTTCTGGCCATTAACACTGCACCATTGCCAATCAAGTTGTGGAAAAGATATGTTGACGACGTGTTCTGTGTACTGGAGGGAGACGACCAGTCAGTGCAGCAATGTCTACTGCATCTTAACTCGATCCACAGCAACATACGTTTCACGGCAGAAATAGAGAAGGATAGGTCTCTGGCATTCCTGGATGTGAAGTTGACGGTCAGAAGCGACGGCACTCTCAGTCACACGGTCTACAGGAAACCGACACATACTGACCGATATCTACACGCAACATCGCATCACCATCCGCGACAGCTTAACTCAGTGGTTACCTCCTTAACAAATCGCGCCTATGAACTTTGCGATAACGAACACCTTCATGAGGAACTGCAACATGTTCAACACGTACTACTGAGCAATGGCTACCCGAACAAAATTCAGCCTCAGAAACACAAGACTAGGACACCAATTCCCAGGTTGAGCGTCGTGCTGCATTTCTTCCGTATGTGAAGGAGTAACAGACAGGATCGGACGGATACTGGATAAGTATTCGATAAAAACTGTGTTCACTCCTTTCAAGAAGATATCGCAGTTTCTACGGTCACCAAAGGATCGATTTCCATTAGAATGTCCAGGGGTGTATAAAATAGACTGTAGTTGTGGTAGCTGTTACATTGGTCAAACTAAGCGGACCATCTCCACCCGTGTCAAAGAGCACATAAAGGCAGTGAAAACAATGAAGCACATAAGTCTGCGGAACACCTGCTTGAGTCTGGTCCAAACCACTGGATCGAATTACATAATCCAAAAGTACTTTCGACCGAACGCCACTACATACCAAGACTGGTAAGCGAGGCTATTGAAATCACCAAGTACAAAAATTTCAATAGAGAAGACGGCTTCAAATTGTCAAGTACATGGAATCCAGTGGTAAACTTGTGTAAAAATAAGTTTGTGTCTAAACCTGCAATAAAATCATGCGATACCGTTAGTGTGTGTTGTCGAGATGACTTTCGAGTGAGTTCCGATAGTGACCAAAGTGTTCCGAAAAAACGCAGAAGAATGAGGGTAGACAGATATGTTTGCCCTTAGCCGTCACCCGCAGCCGCTCCAGTTTACCCGTGATCATGGCGATTGTAACATCGCCGAAATATTGGGTGCTCGATATACGTGAGTTAAAACCCGTTATAATGTCTTATAGTTTTAGTGATAATAACCACGGAACCTTAAAATCAAGTGTCTACAACGTTATGTTTACAATTCGGCTGCAATACGGTGATGGCCATTATCATGGTGTGCAATATAGTGTCGGGTATTAATATGGACTTACCCCAACATGACAAGCCTGAAGCAGTTTTTAGGCGGCGGCGCTGAATCTTCCCCATGCAGTAAAGACGTTGAGCTGGGCCCCGGAGATTTCTCTGTATCAGGCTCCTGTTGTGCTGCCCCTCGTCTGCACAGCCAGGAGGTCCCACACTTGTCTCCCGCGTCCTCAGCGGGGGTGGCAAACTGGCATTTCCTCGGCGACCGCGGCTGCTTTGTAGGACATCGAAGACTTTAATGTTAAAGACATAAGAAATATTTGCGTCGCTTACCCCAACATAACCAGCCTGAAGCAGTTTTTCGGCGGCGGCGCAGAGTCTTCCCCATGCGGTAAAGACGTTGAGCTGGGTCCCGGGGATTTCTCTGTCTCAGGCTCCTGTTGTGCCGCCCCCCGTCGGCACAGCCAGGAGGTCCCACACTTATCGCCTGAGTCCTCAGCGGGGGTTGCGAACTGGCATTTCCTCGGCGACCTCTGCTTGGCAGAACTTGACAAAGAAGACTTAAGAGGCGACGGTGGCGCCCTCACGGGGCTTGGAGAAGCTCGCACGGGGGACGTGGACACTTTCACGGGAGACGATTGCAAGGAAGATTTGTCAGCTGTTCCGTTTAACATTTTTGCTTCGGTTTTCCACTGCACTGTTTAGTTCTTTAATCGGATTTTTGTGATTTGGGTTTTGTGCTTTAATTCTTTGTTAGAGTTCATTTCAAATGCTGGTTTATGTTTCTGTAACAAAAAGTGTATATTTTATGTTTGCTTAATATGATTGAGCAACAGAAAATAATCAAGTACATGTGAGTTATTAAAACAACTTCAACGGATTTTAGTTGTATTTTATTTAGGATTGTAATTAACCCGACGTTTCGGACACTTTGCAGTGTCCGTGGTCAACGGATGACTAAGAGTCATCCGTTGACGTTTTAATTATGAATGAGTGATAGTTGTACAAACAAAAGAAAATATTACATGTGAGTTTTCATAATGCTACAATAATGGGTTAGAAGTAAGGTAGATAAGTACCTACTTACTAAGTTATTAAACTAACTACCTATTTTCTAATTACCCCTTTCATAGCCCAGAAAATTTAGTAGGCTACCTACGTTGATGATGTTTTATTATCATATACCACTGCTGAGTGCCATAAATAACCAAGTAGCATCGTAAAACAATACTCTCTGGGAGTCATTTGTCCCAATTAGCAAAATTGGGCGCCTATTTCATATTTGTGTGAATGACAAAGGGCAACTAACTTATCCTGGGTGAATATTGTGAAAATTCAAATAAAGAACATATACATATATCATGCCTATATCCCTTGCGGGGTAGGCAGAGCGTAAATAGCTGTTAAAAACTGATATTTATTCCACGTTTAACAAAAGTGGATGAGTCATTTAGAAGACTGTGTATCACCATAGTTGCAGGTTGTCAGCCTGTCGTCGCCTAAAATTGCAATACACATCAACTCTCAAATCCATTAGTTGCTTCTAACGACACCTACGGTAAATATATGGGGTGATGCTATCCTATGCCGGCACCACCACATAGTAAATACTTATGTTCCATCAAGATATTGGAGGTAATATGCATCATGACCATGACAACACTGGCGGAAAATCTTCGATGTCATAAAAGGTGATAATCATATGCCCATACAAGGTTAGGCCCCCCGAAATGGGGGCCTAAATCGAAATGGCTAGTAATTAAACTCGTAGTAATGTATTTCTTACGCTATCTAGATCATGGTGGCATACTTAGTTTTTAATTATCTAACGGGAAACTGATGAAACGACGCAAAATAATTCTTAACCTAAAATGGCATAACCTAACTAAGTATTTTGATAAGAGTTATAAGGTGAAAGTATTTATACCCGCACACCCACAACGCACTCGCCGAATTTTGGATTCTTTGTATGAAAATCTGTGGAACCTCGAAAATATTGCCGAGCCGCACGCGCCTAACCGAACGGATTCCCCAGCCAGTGCTCTTTTCTCTTTTTCGTGTGGGACACCGAGTCGTTCAACAACCCGATGAACCCTGGTGTCAGAGTTTTTCAACCGCCTACTACACGTAGCAGGTCTCTGACATGGTTGTGTAACGACCGCCATCATAGACAGCAACCGGGACCGACGGCTTAACGTGCCCATCAGAAGCACGGAACCATCTTACTTGCGGACAATCAGGTGGTTCAACCTGCAATGTCCTAACCAGACTGGGAACAAATTCACAAAGTGATAAATATCAACTTTGTGATTGACCCCACCGGGAATTGAACCCGGAACCTTTGCGTGGCAGGCAGGCATACTAACCACTGCGCCACATCGGCTGTCTAATCTAAGCCAGTGCAAATCATAGACTATAATGCTGATGACGTCATGAGCGCACGCGGACAGTGTAACCAACCATTTAAAAAAAATTAGTTTTTGTCAATGCTGCCAGACTGTCCCATCAACATTACCTCCCAGTAAAGTCTGCTGTTCACCGTCCGTGTTCCAGTTTTTCTTAACTAAAGTTTCGAAGGTTTTGGAGTCTATGTCACTCTTAAAGAATAACCAAATGACATTTTCACATTTTGCTTATTTGGCATTTTAATATTTGAGATTTCGTCCTTTTAAAATCAATTGACATTCTGTTACCTTAACATTTAGACATTGGCACAAAATGTTTTCCGCTTCTCCTTTACATTTTGTTACGTTTACATTCTAGCAATTTTACATTTTGCTACTTTGACGTATTGACATTTTGCTTTTCTGCACATTCTACTTCCTTGAACAATAATATTTTTTAAAAGTTGAAACAGCGGGACCTGTAATATGTTCAAAAGTTTTGTTCCACCGTAGAACATAGAACGTAGAAAATATTCCGACCTGTTCTACTGTAGAAGTGATCAGTTGGATATATGGGAACAAAAGTAAGCTGCGTGGTGCACGGAGAAAATTCTGCAGTTACGAAAGTTGGCTGCTTGAACGTGCCTTTGGCGAAAGTACTCTCTTGGCAACACCAACTCTATTCAATGCGGCTGTGCTTGCGGCTAGGTGTGCGAGGCCATCCGCATTATTCAGCGCGTACGGCGAGTACGTTGCGGGTGTGCGGGTAAACTTCCTTTTGCCAAATGACAACTTGATGACAATAGCAAAAGAGGAAATGCAGAAGTGGCAGAAGTTTTATTCTCTATGAAAGTTTCAAAGAGTATGTAATACTTGCAGGGTAGATGGGGTAAAATGGTACCTACCCCTGATCAGAAGTTTAAAGACATTGTTGAAAGAAGTTTCCAAACACGAATTCGTATCACCCTTTGCAGTTCCTGTGGCATGGTCTGTTATATTTTTGCCGTTGTAATGCCAGTGGCAGCTGGCCTATTATTACTATTATTTAATAAAGTCATATAAATCATAAAAATGTCATTAATCATTAATCTATCATTAATGTTGTTGTAGTCGCTTTTGTTGCTTGTCTTACGTACGAACCCGGCTATAACATAACTTAACAGCCACAACGGTCCACTGCTGGACATGGGCCTCCCCCTATCGGGGGGTATTGCCATACTTACCATGCTTGGCAGGCGGATTGGCGAGCGCAGTGCATGATGGTGCATTAACAGGGAACCCTGCTGCCCATTCCCTGGATGAGTATCCCTTAGTCGCTTTTTATGACACCCACGGGTAGAATTGGGGTGATGCTGTTCTAAGCCGGCATCACTCGGCATACACAGGAGATTGTCTGCGCTGTAGTTGTTTTTACGCATCCTGGGTTCTAAAAACTGCTCCATTTTACCCTTATTTCCTCTTAGTTGCTCTTAGTACCTACTTTACGTTTGTGTCACAGATGTCAGCAGAATCAAGGAACCAGAATTTTGACCGGAATAAAACACAAAATATACTTTTAACATAAATTGTGATTCCCGTTTCGCCTGAAGATGATTTATATAAGATTTTGATCCAAAAAACGTATCATCTTTTTTACATTTCATGAGATTCTTAGCCGTTACTTAGAGGGGGGCCTAGATTTGATTATTTCCTAAAAAACTTCATAAAGAAAAATTATCACATTTTGATCGGTTTTTTCACCGAAAGTAACCAACTTCAAACGGAACACTAAATAACCGCAAAAGATTTCTTTATGACATCATAAAGTACCAGAAATTGAATAGCAAATTGTCTTACGATCTCTGGGAAGGCTACAATCCAATTTGGCCTTTGTCCCGTCGGCGTAATTGTGGGATTTCTGTGCGTAAACGAAGCTTATTCGGGCAGCGCAAAGACATAAACCCTACCAGACTGTGGTCTTCAAACTGTGGGTCTAGATAAATGTGGTGTAACCCTTCTAGACTGTGCTCCTCAAAGTGTGAACTGTGGGCCCTTCGGTGGCTGCCAGATTGTGTTCCTTAAACTGTAGACATTGGCTGAAATAAGAGCTTCTTCTTCTTCGAGTGAGACACCCGTCCAACGACCCGACCAAATAAGGGGGGCACAAGCGAACAATGATGAACTAGCGGCAACAGTTGTTCAGAGTCTATGTGATAAAGTAACTATCTTCTTTATATTCTAAAATTTATTATTTTATGGCATTTATTTATTTCATTTATTTCATTGCATGTGACGCCCTGTAAGGGCGCAGCAATCATGTAGAGGCGGAAGGCGCAAATCATAAATGATTGGATTGAATGATGACTAGATACTATTAATTGTTGGACGTAAGGATTTCGAAAAAATAGCGTATCAACAAAGAATTAATAACCTGCTTTTTGATATTTAACTAACTAAAGAAACTAACATGAAATATGGCGTTGTAAAGCTGCTATACACTTGGTATGCATTACATTTGTTGCGTCCAGCGCCATCTTTCGGATAAGTTTCTATAAACGATGCCCACATTATGATGGGTCGTAATGGTAAACTAAGAAAGTTTGGCAAACGCTGCGTCCGACCGCTTAGTAATAAAACCCGCGTGCTAGGCACAAGATAAATGTACAAGTTTGTTTTTAGTTGTTACAAGACGCTCGCAGCTTCAACAACAACGATGAATTATATGAAACAAACACCTTCGCAAGGTTCTGAGAAGCTTTTGTCTTAGTTTACAAGACTTTATAACAATGAAGCCTTATCCAAAGACGGTATACAAAAAAATGTTGTGAAAATGTTCTTTAGATGACAGTTTTCATTTTGAAATTCAAATTATTAACAATTTAGTTGAGCTGCACTTAATTCTGCATAAATAATGGCTTGTCATAATGCTAAGTAAATAACTTTTCTCAATTATTTCTAAGTAGAATATCTTGCAGTAGGTAAGTAGATAAAATGTAAATACTTAAGCGTTCTTATAGCCGACTGCCTGAAAAAGAGCTGCCTTATGTTTTTCGAGATAATGTGTGTGAGGACTAGAAAATCTTTTTCACAGGCCAATGCCCAAACGACTGGGCGGATCTTGACATATGAAGTCTCGTTAGTGTCGTCACCGGCTATTTTAAAATTTCATGAATTCAGAATGGCAAATGTTAAAGGTAAAATATAACTTTGAAATTACCATAGTCGGGATTTTGTTTTTCAATTCATCTGATCTTACTTGATCAATGATCAGCTAATAAAAAAGTTGGTGGGAGTAAGAGGCTTAAGCTCTATAATACTCTTAGGTCTGCCCGGCTTGTTTAAAAAGTTCACCAGCAAACAGTGGAAGCTTGTTAGTAATAAGTACTTCCATGGAAAAGCTCCTTGAAATGTGGAGCTCAGTGTGTGTGTGCACAAAGTAAGTATTGCCGGGCGCCCAATACAGAGAGACGCAATGATATTATAAGAGACGGCTGAAAGGAAACGTCACTACACTCACAAACACACAGTTACATATCTACACGTCTTCGTTTACGCGTGAAACCAAACCATCTCAGTCGTTTTCAGTCAATTTTTGTAGCGGTTATACGGGGTGACGGGGTGTTAGGGACGGTGTAACGAAAACTTTGCAGGCATGACCAGACCATCAAACTGAACAACTTTTACTATGGAGCCAATGGTGGAAAACGAAAAAAAAAATTTCCGACTACCCATACAAAGTCAGTCAGGTGATCGTGAATTTTGTATGGGAGGCCGGAAATTTTTTTTCGTTTCCCACCATTGGCTCCATAGTAAAAGTTGTTCAGTTTGATGGTCTGATCATGCCTGCAAAGTTTTCGGTACACCGTCCCTAACACCCTGTATAATAATGTAAGTAATGTTTAATCCAGGTATCTAATATCAAAAATTCAGACAGAGAAAATAACAGAACAGCTCTAAAGAGTAGGTATAAAATATGATCGGAAAAAGGAGCGAGCTGGCCTTCTGTAAATTCGCTTTTTTGTGGTGTGTAGTTTAACTTGTACTATTAAAGGTTGGGTAAACATTTTAAGGGTAATTTTTACAAACATATATTTAAGGGTAATTTTACCGGAAAAGTTCAAGTGGCGTGGCACACTTAAAACTCAAATTGGCAAAACTTCAGGGAGGCAAAAGTTTGTGGCGAAATGTCACTCGGATATCACCGCATTTGTTTATTTATAACTTGCATAGGTAGGTATAAACTCAATTTGGCAAAACTTCTGAGTGGAAAAAGTTGGTGGTGAAATGTATCACATCATTGTTTATACACATAACTTTCTTAAAGGTAGGTAGGTACGTACATTGTATCGCAAAATTTTACTTTTCTGTAATGTAAACTGAGCATGTCATGGTGGTGAATTCTGAAAGGCGGTTTCTTGTCTCTACCGATATTGCTCCACATAGGTAGGTATCAATCATAGGTACGCCACAACACAACATACATCTACCAGTTTATATTCACTGCACGTAGTTTAAATTGACCGGACCATTTGTTGCCCCTTTGTACCTATTTGTAGTCCCAGAACCACATCTCAAATCAAAAATCCGATGAAAGATCTTTGTCTTGCCCACTAATCAATCTCTATCCAAGATTGGATCCCGGGACCTCTGCGTAGCAGGCAGACGCACTACCAATAGTGTGCCAAATAGGTCTACACTTAACAAAATGTAGATTTATCTATGTTTGTATGTATGTCCTAAGTTAAATAGTAATCTAGTTCCAGGACCATATCGCTAGCCAATACTTTCTTTGTGACCATATTATCAACATTCAGTCATTTATTCCTGGGTTAAATAGTCATCCGCCCTTTTGTAGGCCCAGGACCCTATCTATAATCAATCATTTATATGCTCTCGAAACTCAAAACATTTGCGAAACAGGCAGTCGCAAAACCACTGCGCCACATCGGTAGCTAGGCCAATACTTACTTCGTGGCTAGGATCTCTTCCACATCGGTAGCTAGGCTTATACCTCTTTCTTTATACTATTCTTATACTTACTTTGTGGCTAGGGTATTTTTGTAGCAGATAGACACACTCACCGCGCCACATACAACCAAACATACAGCTATCGGTACGATTACCCTATTTTTTTTCGTGTGGATCACCGAGTCGTTCATCGACCCGATGAACCCTGGAGTCAGAGTTTTTCGACCGCCTACTGCAAGTAGCAGGCCTCTGACATGGTTGTTTAACGACCGCCATCATAGACAGCAGCCGGGGCCGACGGCTTAACGTGCCCATCCGAAGCACGGAACCATCTTAGGTACTCAACTTTCGAATTGTACCAGGAGGCGAAAGTTCTCTCCGTGCGCCAACTATTCATTCTCAAAGCAAGCTTAGAGCAGCATAAATCTGTACTTAATTCCACTTCTGATGTACAAACAACTTTATCGCAGAAAAGGATCTATCATGTACAGCCACCTAAAGTTAACACGAAATTCGCCCAACGCTTTAGAGTCTTTACCTTCCCATATGTCTACTCCATAGTAAATAGATATTGCCCTATCAAAAACTGTAAACATACAGAAGCAAAATTTAAACTAACAAAATGGCTTAATAGCCTGAATTACGATTCAACTGAGGCTATTCTAGAAATACTTTGTTAATTACTACCTTTCAGTACCTACTTGATATTATATTTATTTATATTTGTTTTACCTATATATTCAAAGATAACTCTCTTTCTATTTAATGTGTCATGTAATACCTTACCTTACATAGTATATATTTTATATAAATTAGAATTTATGAAACCTTTTTAGGAATTTTGTTATTCCTTTTTTATTTCTTTAGTATACTAGATAAGATTTTCATTAAAATTGTATAACTAAATTTAATAAAACTTTGTAATACCTGATTTTGGTAACAGTCGTGTGGACTGCCGCGAGACAGGCCTAGCCTAGTGCGGAGTTCATTAGTAATAACTGCTTTTGTGAATCTTTATGGTAAATAAATGTTTTTTAATTTTTTTTAATTTAATTATCTTACTTGCGGACAATCAGGTGGTTCAGCCTGCAATGTCCTAACCAGACTGGGAACAAATTCACAAAGTGATAAATATTAACTTTGTGAGTGACCCCACCGGGAATTGAACCCGGAGCCTTTGCGTGGCAGGCAGGCATACTAACCACTGCGCCACATTTCTTATTCGGCTGTCGATTAACCTATTATGAATGTATGTATGTATGTGCCCTCACCTGGGTTAAATAGTCCGATCCGTCCGTCCCTTTGTAGTCCCGGGACGACACCTATAATCGAAGTGCGCGCCCTCGATCTATCTTAATCAATTTACCGTCATTGTGTCCTCCTGTACGTTTCCATTTTGCTAGCCAGCTACACAGATTTGATTTCCGTCCCTAGTGTAAAAGTAAATAAAATATCTTCGATGTCGGCGTACATACATACGGGTCAAAAATAGAATGTTTTTGTAAAAGCGCGCTAAGTAGGCACTTTGAATTTTAAAGTACTCTTCGATTCGTAAGTCCATTTGAAATAGCAGATTGTTTATTAAATTATAACATATACTTAAAAATGTTCAAGGGCCTTACCACAAATGTGGGGCGCGCTTTTTTTTAAGGAAATATTTTTTACACGCGTTCAACCACGCGTTTAACTTTTTGTGGTAAAGCCACAAAAAAGTTCCATGCAGCACATTCTACACAATGACCCTACCTTTATCTATAAGCTATACTTATTTAGACAACACCTTTGCAATCGCCTATCATAAGGGCCTTGACCCTAAAGGGCGCCGTAAAATAAAAATAATCGTTTATTTAAATTGCAATCGCTAGATTCGTCTGCGGTACGTGACAAGAAAAACAAGTTCCCTAAATGCCGTAAGCTTTGGGTTAAGTTCGTTATCAAAATAGGCACTTGTGATTTTGATTGTTGATTGATGCATTTTAACTCGGGATGAATCCAGGGAATGGGCAGCAGCGTTCCCTGTAAATACAAGTCTTTGCGCTGCGCTTACCAATCCGCTTACCAAGCGACTTGAGTATGGTAAATACGTATCGAAAGACAATACTATTATTACCTAACTCAAGCTCACTACATAATGTGTACATTATTTATGTTACAATCGGTTTAATAGATAAACACAGTAATTTACGTGACATGACGTTTAAGTTCAATTGAGAGTTGATAGATACAACTATTCTATGGCTTTGGTTTCTATTCTGAGCTGTACCTATGCTACGGAAATATTTCGTCTTTACCGGCTTATATGCCGCTTCAGCTGCTATAGCTGGGCAACTTCACAAATTAAATCTCTTGCATCCGTGCTTGCATCTATCGAGCAAGGACGGACTGCCATCATGGGCCGGAACGGGACGGAAGATCGCTTTGGTATAAGCTTGCATCAAAGTTTTTTTCGTAAATTGTCATATTTAATTCAAAACGAAAATTCGGCAAGGATCACACCGGTTCGGAGTTTATTACGTACTAATTATTACTAACGTTTGACGATAATTGTTAAAAACCTTGCAAAGAAGTAATGTACCTAGTTCCGGAATTTGAGACCGTTTATGTTATGATATGAGATAGATTATCTATATTTTATATTAACTTGCGTGGGAAAATGATTTATGCCATAGTATTCATACAATCCCACATTTGTCACTAAGATAACCGCAGGTATATTTCGTTCTACGCTAACTATTTTTAGCTGTAAATAAAAAAGAAATCAGCTGTGGGTGAGTAGTAAAAAAAAGTTATCGAGCTATCAGCACTCATTGATTCGTCAGACAGGCTGGTACGATCACTACTGGATTGGAAGTTGGCAATAAAATAAAACTAGGAACTAGAGATGGGCTGACTGTTGGATTTCTTTTCGATATTTGGCCTGTCCAATGGATTTAGCGAATATTCGATAAAGTTGCGGAATACCTAGTTGGGCGAAAAAATGAAAATGGAATGTAATGTAAGGTTACACCACAACAAGTACCTAGTGAAGTTTTTTTAATTTAAAATCAATGTTTCTAATATGAAAATTGAGGAAGCGAGCGAAGACGTCGAGTGCTATACGGCGAACTTTGCATAAACAAGTCAAACTCCTTCTTTATACAGGGTGGTACGGAACGACTCACTTTCCCGAAAACACTAAGATCAACAGGTCAATTGGAACAAATTTCCCTAAGGAACGAAGCTAAAAGCCATACAAAAAAATTTGACCTCCCGTAGAAAATTGCTCGGACCAATTTTTATCGTTAGGGAAAGTTTTTTAGTTTGACCTCTTAACTTTCGGGAACGTGTGTCGTTTGGTATCATCCTGTTTGTATTTCGATTCCCACCGAAAAATGCGGCAAACTATTTATTGAATTTTTAGCCGAATATTCGTATTCGGTGAAACCTATGTTCTGCCCATCATCTCTAGTAGTAACTACTGGCGGTTTATCGCGGTCGGGTAATCAAAACCGACCGACGTTGTGCGCGGAATTCAATTTTGCTTGTTTTGCTTTCGCTTTAAAATCCATTTCTGCAAAATGGATTTGTGTTAGAGATACCTATCCTGGATTGAAGGTGTAAATGAAATGATGTAAATGTTCAAAAACAATTGATATAAGTTTCAGGCAGGTATACAATTGCATGGAGCTGATTATACTTACTCATAATCATAAAAAAAATGTGGGCCTCATATTCATAAAAATCAGCGACTTATTAAAGAAATTAAACAATAAAATTACAAAAATTAATTACGAACGCGACAAAAATGTTCATTGAACAGCTAAATTCAATTTTCAGGATTTCACAGGTTAATGTGAGGTAAAGTTGTTTATCATAAATTATCCTGCAAAGTTATCGGGCAAGAAATAAAAGGATGTGTATTTTAAAAGTTCTACTTGGACAAAGACACATTCGTCGATCAGGTAACCTACCTGGGCAGTAAGTAGGTATGTAAGGCAGTAACTAGGTACTTAGTGGCCGTACTACCTACTAATGAAAAGAAAAACTTTTATGAAAACACTGGACCCTGACATATAGGTCTATTCCCATTCGGACCATTTCCGTTTTCCGCAAAAACGAGAGGCACTTCTCACTGTGACAATGTCATTATTACGGACACCCACATACGTACCCACGCGTACCCACGAGTACCCACGAGTACCCACCGAGATCCCAGCAGGGGCGCACACCATGTAAGATTAAATAGCATAAGGCGATAAACACACGTAACGACCGTTTGTGCGTTATTTTTGCGCAAAAATAACGCACAAAAAAAGTTAGTCATGGTACAAGTCGCTTGAAGAAGTATGGAAAATTATTTAAACACTGTCTAAATTCGCGCATGCGATAGCGCTGCGCAAAAATAAAGCACATACGAACGTCACGTGTGATTTTTGCGTAAGATTAAATAGCATTCTGGAGACAGGCATTACTCAGTCTTGATGGGTACTGGGATTACCAGTTTATTTTTTTCATACACAAATGTTTTTGTCAACTGAGGAACTGGAGTGAAACGTCTTGAACACATACGTGTAAGATCCATTCTTTAATCTATATTTGAATTTTGTGACGTTTCCAATATTTTCTGTTACCAAGTACAGCAAGCAGGTTGTAATAATTAAACGATATTTTTTTTTTATTCAGTATAGGATAACAAAAGTACCGCTTATTGTTATTCAACTTACGTGAAGGGATAAGTGGACGAGATAAATACATTTTACTTCAAAACGTCTATTTCTCAACTTTGAACCAGTACATAGTGTTACTTGGATGGTTTATAAACTTTATCTCAAAACTCACGTTTTTCTATTCGCGTTCCTACGATGTTCTTTGTTTACATATTATTTACTTCACGAGTATTACATTTTTTTTTATATTATTTCATAAAAAGTTAAGTCATTCAAACAAGATAAGTCATTGTAAAGAAGGCATTGTAAGGCACAATTTTGTGTTCCTAGTTCCTAGTAGACCCAGTAGAGCCAGAAGATCATCAAAGATAACAAAATGTTCATGTAGGTAAACATGATTCGGTAATACTTACACCCCAAAATGCGCGTCGAATAGTCCCATTCACAGAGTAAGTATTTTATCCGCTGTTATCTGTCCCACATCAAAACAGAATGAATTTCACCTGTCAAGCAGAATAGAAGCTTCTCTCGTCATATCCGACCCGCCGCGGAGTCGGTACTTTACTTACTTAGACCAAGAGGGCCTAACCACAAAAAAAACGGTTAAGTGCGAGACTCGCCCATCGAGGGTTCCGTACTTAGGTTTGTAGTTTGGTAAACCTATATTTTCATATTATACTCCACTTGGACAACTAGCAAAACTTTTTAAATTTTATTCAGCTTCCCTAAAAATTTATGGAGCTTTTAAATTAAAATAATTACGTAATAAACACCAACCCGGTGTGATCCTCACCGAAACTTTTTGAATGGAATATGACAAGTTACGCAAAAAACTTTGATGCAAGCTTCCTGCAAAGCGATCTTCAGGCCCGTGATGACAGTCCGTCCTTGCTCAATGGATGCAAGCACGGATGCAAGTGATTCATTAACTTTTCGGATTACAAGTTAATACAAACGAAGCAAGTGGTTTTTTTTTCAATTCCGTCGTTTGTATTAACTTTGTGACCATCTAGTGTTTGATTAAAACACCAAGTATTCGAAATTGCTATAGAGTAGTAACTTCAGATTGAAAACTATATGACATTTATTTATGAATTTTTAGCTTTGATACTTTAACAATTACAGCTGGAACAACTTTGTCTTCCTTTCACTTGTATGGAAGAGGGTCAAAAAAACATTATGTTATCATTTTTCTCAAAATTTCTATGTTTGGGTCAACATTATCTATCTTCTCACCAAGTTTTATATTGATAACTCTAAAACTGACGAAAATATGAAGGCGCGGCATACAGACAGACTTTACGAAATTGTAGGGGTTTCTAATAGACTACGAAACTCTAAAAAGGCACTGCCTTAAGGCTGTCATTAGTTAATTATTAGGTATAAAACTATGTGACAGTTTCAGATCATAAAGTTGGACCCATTGGGCCTAATCGGCAATGGGACTAACAAGTAAACGTCTCCCGTCGCTTCGCGCTGGACTGGAAATTATGCCAAGCTTGTATTTTATTTTGAGCGGAATAGGATAAAATAAAATGGCAGATTAATATAATACCTTCTTCGCTTACAAATGGATAAATATAAATTTGAAGATGTCGACTGTTATCGTGAATCAATAACTTATTGGTGTACGTAGGTAAGAGCTGTTTTACAAAAACTTGGTACATCAGAAGTCGGGGCTTTGAAAACTTAAATCTGGGGGCACGGCAGTGCCACCACCAAGTCGAGCTGAAAGCGGCACGGCCGTACCATCCTTTTCTCGAACCAGTTCAGGCCATTTTCGACCCCCCCATAACTCCCTTGTCGATAGGTTTAGAATCCTCATTTCAAAATGTCTTATCAAGCACTGCATAGACACGATACACTTCAAATTTCATCTAATTAATACCAGTAGTTGAGAAGTTATTGTTAGTCAAAGTTTCTTAATTTTCTGCCTGACTGACTGACTGATCATCAAAATTCTAAGGTGCTTTTAGAAGACTGAGGAGCTTCAAACTTAGAATACAACTTGTATTTAGTGTATAAATAGAGGGAAAACTATAACATTCTGCAAATTCGGTTGCAACCGCATAATTAACTTTGTATTTCCATACAAATGTATAGGATTACAAAGTTAACTTTGCGGATAAGCTTTGAGGAAATCTGTAGGTGAGGCTCAAGCAGTAGTTCCAGAAAAGAGAAAGAGGAAGACTACCTACAAAAAGAAATGAGATCCCACCAAAAACATTAACTTGTAAAAAGAACCAAGTCTCACCTCTCAGTTCTTCTACTATAAAAAGGGTTGAGATCCATTTGATGCCAAGTCGGTTATTGATTTATTCTAGGACTACTTCAGGGAACTTTCATCTTAAGCTATTGCGTAATTAGGTAACAGACATCATCTTATATAGTAACCATATTGATATTTAAAAACTTTTATATTTACAATAACTAGAATGACTTGGCAATCGCACACTATTTGCTTGTGAGATACGATGGTCTGGTGCGATGGCCGGGTCATTCTAGTTATTGTAAATATAAAAGTATTTAAATATCAATATGGTTACTATAAGATGATGTCTGTTACCTAATTACGCAATAGCTTAAGATGAAAGTTCCCTGAAGTAGTCCTAGAATAAATCAATCCCACCAAAAACATTTACTTGTAAAATGAACCAAGTCTCGCCTCTCAGTGCATCTACTGTAAAAAGTTGTGAGATCCATGTGATGCCAAGTCGGTTATTGATTTATTCAAGGACTACTTCAGGGAACTTTCATCTTAAGCTATTGCGTAATTAGGTAACAGACATCATCTTACAGTAACTATATCGATATTTAAAAACTTTTATATTTACAATAACTAGAATGACCCGGCCATCGCACTAGGCCATTGTATCTCACAAGCAAATAGTGTGCGATTGCCAAGTCATTCTAGTTATAGTAAATATAAAAGTTTTTAAATATCGATATAGTTACTGTAAGATGATGTCTGTTACCTAATTACGCAATAGCTTAAGATGAAAGTTCCCTGAAGTAGTCCTTGAATAAATCAATAACCGACTTGGCATCACATGGATCTCACAACTTTTTACAGTAGATGCACTGAGAGGCGAGACTTGGTTCATTTAACAAGTAAATGTTTTTGGTGGGATTAGGTATATCATCATCTGCCTGCCCTTATTCCAAACAAGTTGGGGTCGGCGCAACATGTTTTATTAGAAATAACTCAAAATGAGTAGCAAAAGGATTTGGCAATGTTTTTGTGACCAGCCGCCTTCCTGTTGTCAACCCTCTTTATCACCGCCACCATGCCATAGTCGACAGATCATCATCATCATCTTCCTGTCATAAGGACAATTACTTGGGGTCGGCGCAACATTTTTGTTTGAACACAAAATCATGTTGCAATAGGATTTGGCATATATTTACGACCGGTCGCCTGCCTGATTGAGAATGCTATCGTAGATAGTTTTACCGCCACCATACGGTTGACCATTTTTGGCAGATATTGTAGCCAAGGTCAAAACTCGACGACGCATTTTACGAAACGCCCTGAGTGTACTAGGGGTGGCAGTATTCTTAGCCGCTACAACACGGTACATAAAGTAAGTAAACCGAGTCATGGTCGCAACAGGTGTCCGAGGTCAGCCGTAAGATCTTTGCTGCTGCTGGTAGTTTGAAGCGGTGGAAGAACCTTTTGCCAGTCAAGACCAAAGCTGAGTTAGCGCAGACACTTCTCCTGCCAATCTTGGACTATGCTGACACGTGCTACCTGGACCTAAACGAGGATCTGTTGGACAAGCTCCAACGTATGCAAAACTTGTGTGTCCGATTCATCTTCGGCCTGCGCAAGTTTGACCACATTTCTGCATTCCGTGCTCAGCTGGGATGGTTGCCGATCAGATTGCGTAGGGATGCACATACGGTAGCTCTCGTGTACAACATCCTCCACAATCCTATGACACCTACTTACCTATCTGAACGGTTCAGTTTTCTTGGTTCTGAGCACGATAGACCAGTCCGTTCAAAAGCTGATAATATTTTAAAAGCTCCTTTCACGCGATCAGGTTATTACAAGGATTCTTTCACAGTAAAAGCCACTCACACTTGGAATGCTTTGCCGCGTGAAATACGTCACTGTGCTCCTTTGGATACCTTCAAAAGAAGGTACATGAACATTACCTGTCAATGTCACTTCGCTAATTAGTATTGTGTCCTATAAAATTATATATTTATTTATGTATGTATGTATATATATATGTATGTGTGTATTGATTTATTTATAATAATTATTTATTAATATTGGTATATATTGTAGTAGATATATTATTGTATTATAATATTATATGGTTTATCTATTCATATTTATTATTAATATAATCTGTCTAAAATTACCTTTATTTATGCACTACTCTTTTCTCTCTGTTTTCTCCTCCACCTAAAGGTTGTCTGGTAGAGATCGCTTTAAGCGATAAGGCCGCCTTTGCGCATTAGTAGTTTAAGTTTTCCTGTTATGTGTTTATGTTTTTTTAAATGTGCAATAAAGTGTTTTTACTTACTTTTACTTACCGAGGAAGAAATTCTACTCAATTAATTTAAATCTACTTGTGTTCAAAGAATCGATCTCTCACACCCTTGTTTGATCTATTTATTGTTTGATGTATTAAAATTAATTAACTTTGTAATTACACACACATCACGCATTTTTCCCTTGCGGGGTAGGCTGAGTCTGATAAATATTTTAAGAAATAGATACTCGTATTGCATGTTACTTGAGCTCCTAATTCGCCCCTACGACCTCCCGCGGGAAAGAAATGGGGTGATGTTTTTTTAACCTGGCATCGAACGGCACCTATTATTTAAAAGTACGTATCTATCTTATTATTTACTTCCTTAATTAGATCAAGTACGAGTCAGCTCGTCTTCATATTTGTTACCAATGTTACCTGGAGGCCTACAACTAACATTATGAGAGTAAAAGCTTATCAGAGTGTCGTGTTACCCAGGTTCCTAGAGGCACCGGCACTCAGGGAACCGAGGTAACCGCAGGTGTAACTTAGTAGCTAGGTAGGGTAGAGTGATCTCGCTAACACGAGTGCCTGTGACCCCGGAGGGCGTGAGTGAGTAGGTGTAGGTAGAGTGTCCTGTGTGTAGGCGCCCTAACAAGCCTGGTGCCCTCGCGCGTAGTGAGGGGCCGCGGCAGGAAAAGATAGGTAGTAAAGGAATACAACTTTTATTAGCCACGTATACAAGTAACCTCCTGGTACGAGAGAAACCACAAGACGCGCGGACCCACGCAGCGTAGGATGACCCTCCGGCAGGAACTTGGGTTCTTCAGGCTTGACGGCGGCTTGGCAGCTCGTCGTGGACGCTTACGGACGGCAAATCTTCTTGGCTTCTGGACTTGAAGCTTCAGAGTTCTTGAGGCTTCAGAACTTACTTCACTTGTCTTTGTTACTTCACTTTAGACTTTTTACTTCTTTTATTATTTCTTAGATAATTGGAAGTAGAGTAAAGACTGGTACAGACTGATCTTTTGACAGCTTGACACGCCTTATATATGCTTGCCAGGCGTTCGAGAATGTTCTAGTCTTCTTTCTGATTTCGAATTTCGAAGACCTTGAGGTTTGTCAGTGGCCAGTTTTCTTGCAAGTTGCCAGTGTTGATGGTGGAGGTTTGTCGCCCTGATGATGTAGTGGTTTGTCCAGGCGACGAGGGCAGTCCTGTGGTTTCGGAGGGCTCGGAGGTCTCGTTTCCAGGAGGAGTGAAAGAGTGCCAGCGCGAGATAAATTTAGAATCAAGTACCAGGCGGTCAGAAATTGGAAAGAGGTAGTGGACTATAGTACCTACAATAACTCTTTAGTAGAAAACTACGCGGCTCTATGAGTTAGCCGTCAAAGGTGAGACGTTGACATTTTGTCAATAGTAGTAAACAATAAATATGTCGATTAAGAAAATTATTTACAGATTTGAAGAAAAATTAAAGTGAAGAATAGCAAACGCTATAAGAGTACACCAGCTGAGCGGCTAACGAGACTCGTTAGAGGCTAAATAAATAATGACAGTAGAAAGATTACGCCGTGTAGTGCCGGCTTAGAATAGCATCACCCCATATTTTTCCCGTGGGTGTCGTAAAAAGTGTATTGCAATTTTTGGCAACAGGCTGACAACCTATCTCTCTAACTTTTGTCAGACGTGGTGTAAATGAACAGTATACCGCGCAAGAGATATAGGCGTGATATAAGTTTGTATGCATTAGGTACATTATTTACCTCTTTAATTAGTTCAACTACGAGTTAGTATCTCTTCATATTACTTATTTTGTCATCTACCCATGTTACCTGTAGGCCTACAACCAACCTAAACTAACATTATGAGAGTAAAAGCTTTTCTGAGTACCCCAGCTGAGCGGCTAACGAGACTCATTACAAGCTTAATAAATAATGACAGCAGCAAGATTGTACATGTACAGATTGTATTAGATTTTTTTACTTTATTTGGGTTAACTAACCTAACATGGCTAGTTGAAAGGACCACTCGCTCGACCCTATTTAGGATTTTAGCGATTGTCATTTGTTACATAGCCCAGGGTTGCTGTCAAAAATCACAAAGTACCTACCTGCACTTAATATCAAAACAACAAAGAAGAACGCAATATAATTCTGAGCCAATTTTAAACCAAGAAATATGACGTTCGTGACAACCATCTTTTTGGTTATACCTTGAAGAGTAATTTTGAGACCACTATCAGTTACAAGTGAGATGTTGTAACTGAGTGAGATGCTGATAGTGAGACGCATGATATGAAAAAAAGCGACCCTCAGGTGAATTTGTTCAAAAGTTACGCCTTGTAAAGGAGGGAGGGAGGCGCTAAAAGGTTAAGGAGAGTGGTGCCCGCTGGGCTCCTTCTCTAATTTCTCACCTCTAGGTCAAAAAGTACCTACCTACATACTGATCTTCAACTTCCTGGATCAATCCGAATAATTATAACCGGCTATTGACTTTATTTTCGGTAAACGAGCCGCTGTGCTCGTTCGAAATATTCTCATATTCGTATCTGAATCCGAAATGTCATATCCATAACATCTCTGGTATGTACATATAGACAAAATACTGAGAGAAAGACAGAAAGTAGGTAAATCTGCAAAGAGTATTCTTACGGTAATCTGATTAGTCTCCGCTCCAGCTGGAGCTGACGTCATAAGCCGGATAAGGTTTTTTTGGAATTACCTAAGAGGATCTCTAAATGTAAAGAATTGCTAAGTATGACTAAGTGGAGTTCTAGGGCAGCTAGTTTGAAATACGTATGTAAGTATTTGTATTGTTTTTTCGTACCATTCTACATAATAACCAGTAAAAGGGCAATTGGGCTGCGCATAAATATCACAAAACCTTTGAAAAAAGGCTTACGGGAAGTATTTAGCCAAGTCCGTACATAAATAGGACATTAACGCCTGCCTGTTAATTTAACGCTGCTCCCACAACTTTACCTATGCAGTGTGTACAGGCAAGCGGACATTTATTCAAACTGGTGATTCTAGGCATCAGTATGATTTTACAAGCAATGTGGGGAATGATGAAACAAAAACAGTTTTTCTATAGTAAGCCCCCAATATCTAAGTACTCTATGAAAATGTATGGACAGATGAGCAGTTGATTTTATTTCGTGATTTTGCAGGTAGAGAATACAAGAGATTGTAGTAAAGAAATAGATGCCTATAATGAACAGTTTGAATAAATGTCCGTCCGTTTGAATACGGTCCGTACGGATGTGAATAAGTCCGGTTTAAACGTCCATTTATGCGTTAATTTTGCACAGCGCTATTCGTTGCGTTTGAAAAATACGTCCACCTTATTTTTATACAAATACGGATTTTGTGAAACGGTTTGACAGACGTATTCGTTAGTGCAAAAATAGCGCACAACTCTGCGTTGACGGAAGAATTTGTTAAACAATTTGACATACAACCATATTTGTATGACAATAAGGTCGAAATTCGTATTGTCCCAAAGCATGCGTTACACAGCGCAAAAATAACGTCGAAATGGTCGTTATGTGTGTAAAGCGCCGTACTGTAACACACTGCTTATAGTTTTAATACTTCGAATTCGCTACAGCGCCAAACATAAATGAAATTATCATTTTGTAATGGAACCGCAGCGCAATCTGCAGCTGAAAGTTGACACTTTGCAAATAGCGATAAAAATGTGGCGTATTGTGTTAAATGTAGTTTATCGGGAATATCTGTAGATAGTTATATTACAGAGTAGACCTATTTTTTTCAGTAATTAAGTATCATCATCATCTTCCGGCCCTTACCCCAATTACTTGGGGTCGGCGCAACATGTTTTGTATGAACAAAAAAATCATGTTGCAAAAGGATTAGGCTTAATTTTACGATCGACCGCCTGCCAGATGTCAACCCTCTTTGGGTATTTTTAAGTGACTCTCAACATTGGCAAACGTAGCGAAAACGTGTTTTTACGCGTGCGTGATACAGTGGGTAAGTAGGTATATGTAAATTATAAATTTTGTCACTAAGTTACAAAAAAATGTCGTGAGTCCTTACGTCCCTAAGGACATTCCACTGTTTAGGGCAGTAGCAAGCTCTTAGACTAGGAAATGTTTCAAAAAGAGCGACTCATACGGCCGGAATGAAGCCATAATAGAATGTTGCTGCAATTAAGCTTGAGACGGAACTAAATGTAGAGAAACACAAAATACGACACAAAGGCAAATCTAAAAGCAACAGAATGTACGTTTTTCATTCTTTTCGTGTGGGTCACCACCGAGTCGTCCAATGACCCAATGAACCCTGGTGACAAAGTTTTAGTTAAGTGTAGATCTAGGGAGTAACAGAAAGGGTATAATAAGTCGAAAGGAGGTCATGGTACTCATGAAACTGAACAACTTTCCCTATGGAACATGGGTCGAAATATGAAAAAACAATTGGATCTCCCATACAAAATTGCCGATCAGCTGATTGATTTACTATGGGAGGTCCAAATTTGTTTTTTTATATTTCCACCAATGTTCCATAGGAAAAGTTATTCAGTTTCACGAGTACCTTGACCTCCTTTCGGCTTATTATAGCCTTTCTGTTACTCTCGGTATTTAAGTGTGCTTTTGGAGTGTTTGAGACGAATTTTTCCTGCCTTCAATTTGGTCATGTATTGGTTTCGCTTCCTTTTGTAACGGCCTCTCTGGTATAAATGTTTTATTGCAATTTTGATGGAATCAGCCCTTTTTCGCCCTACCTAACGTTGCCTGGATAATGGGCCGGCCTTTATTAAACATTTGCTCTGTTTAAAAACGAAATAAATTAGAAGGCCCAAGATCCTTAATTATTCCGGATTTTAATTAAAAATTTCGTTAGGTTTGTTTTAATTTTTATAATAAAGGATTTCCCTCATCATTTACAGGACCGATCAGAACCAGTGTACCTACCCCCTACAAATAGTCTTATTTTATTTTTTAAAATATAACGCGACAAACTGTTCAAATAAGAAATTAGGCATCACGGATAGAATATATTGTTAATCAGTTGCCGTGTGATGCCGGCTTAGAATAGCATCAGCGCATTTCTACCCGTGGGTGTCGAAAAAAGTGACTAAGGGATAATCATCCAGGGAATGGGCAGTAGCGTTGTCTGTTAATGCAACATCTTGCACTGCGCTCGCCAATCCGCCGGCTTAGCGTGGTGGGTATGGCGATACCCCCCCAATATGGGGAAGCACATGTCCAGCGTTTGACTGTTGTGGCTGTTATGGTTATGGTTATGGTTATTCACCAGTATATTGAGCATTACCCCTCGGTAGAGTATGAGCGGATGGCACTATTACCACACAGAAGATTCACTCGACCCTATTCAGGATTTATGTGATTGTCATTTGTTACATAGCCAGCGTTGCTACTGTCAGTCAGTAATATCAAAGTATAAAAATATCAAAACAGTAAAATCTGATACAAAAACGCCAATTTTAATCCAAGAAATATGACGTTCGTGGCAACCAACTTCTTAGTTACCTTGAGTTCCCCTGAGATTCCGGTAATTTCCAGTTACAGTCAGTAAGCGTCGAAATCGTCACTAGTACTAAGTGAGCCATCTGTATAGGTACCCCGCGCGCCGTTTCCCTAAATTGTGCTATTACGAACACAACCGGTGGTATGTCCATCAGTAGCAAAACGACAATGAGAAAATCACGAAACTATAAATAATTCATAGATTTGACGTAGGTATGTATCTATGGAACTGTTGCTTCCGCTTGATACGCGCAATTTATAGCTTGCTACCATAAGGGGAGGCCCATGTCCATCAGTGGACTCTTGTGGCAATTATCAGCAACAATACATTAAGAGTAACTTGGCGAAAATAACATTTTGAAAACTCACATCTACGTAAATATTTATTCGATGAAAACTGAACATGATTGGTAACCAAATTAATCCATCGAAATACGAAAAGTTTTAATTGACCAAAAAACTTAATATTGGAGTTTTAAATGTATCAAGGTTTCAACATTTTTTATTTCTTTTGCAATTAATATTTATTAGATTGATGTCATTCACATTTTTACCTACGTTTGAGTATTTTTGAATATTTACTTACTTTTTTAAATTAATTATTACATTTTATTTCAAAGTTGTTAGTATAGCTCCAAATTTTATTTTCCTCACTGCACTGTTTTAAAAAGTGTCACCCGGTTAACCCTCCATTCAAGCTTTTCACTGACACTTGGCCCAATTCAAAACAAAACCGAGGAAACCGTTTCGTACAGCTGTCGTAGCAACGCGCCACAGCTACGAGCGGCCGTCACCTCGTAGCGCTTCGTAGACACTGCCTACGGACCCACAGGGATGCCAGCTCTAAATCAAGTTACCCGACCGCAAATGATATTTATGATATTGACTCGACTTTTATATTTTTGGGCACTGAAGTTACGACCCGAAATCTTATCTTTACGACTTGCTTGCGTCTGTGTGTTCCTTTCAGATTGTAGGTGGAAAATTCGCAGTCATAAAACGTGTTATTGCTTTTTTTATTTGCTCTTAAAAGGGTGTCTGAAATATGCTTGTGTAATACTATTTTTAGTGAAGTTATTGATCGCAATATTAAGCAAGTAGAACAATGATGTAAGAAATTGCGTTAATCATGATATTCCTGTTCCCACAAAAAAATATTTGCACCTATAAAGGTAGAATTGAAAATATTTTAACAGTATTTTTAGCCGATTGAGACATGTCACTTTGTTTGGGCGAGAAACACATGCAACGTCTGTTTGTTCGTCATTCATTCGATTCTCCACCTACCTTCATACGAATACGGTTCATGTTAAACGGCATCGCACAGCGTCGATGGATACTTCTGTCAAAACCATTCGACATAAACCGTCTTCGTATGAAAATAAGGTGGATAATCTAACAGACGACGCACAAACGAATGATACCTACCGAGTAAGTATTTCTCGCCATAATGTCTTTCTACTACATATTATTAGACTTGTACTTGTTCGTTAAGTAAAGTTAGAATACTTTAACCGCACCTGCTCAGTTCTTTCCACATGCCCTATAGTAGACTGGGAGATAACGCCTTTGGCGTTAAGTCCGCCAATGTACCGTTTGTGCGTAAAGTTGAATAAATAAATAAATTCTCCTCTAAAACTGGGGTAACAGGGTGGCAGCAGGCATCGCACAACGTTGATGCATGCGTCTGTCAAACTGTTTGGCATTAACTGAAGAGCCATAATGTCCTTCTACCACATTTTCCCCCTAAAACTGGGGTAACAGGGTGGCAGCTGGCAGCCCCGGCGGCCGGCCGAGTGCAGCGCGCAACAGTTATCTGTTGCGCTCACTGTACCGTACAATCGACCAAATATTTCATGATGCCATATTTTCCCCTAAAACTGGGGTAACAGGGTGGCAGCTGGCAACCCCGGCGGCCGCCCGAGTGCAGCGCGCAACAGTTATCTGTTGCGCTCACTGTACCGTACAATCGACCAAATATTTTATGATGCCATATTTACCCCAAAACTGGGGTAACAGGGTGGCAGCTGGCAGCCCGGCGGCCGGCCGAGTGCAGCGCGCAACAGTTATCTGTTGCGCTCATTGTACCGTACAATCGACGAAATATTTCATGATGCCATATTTACCCCAAAACTGGGGTAACAGTGTTGCAGCTGGCAGCCCCAGAACCGGCCCGAGTGCAGCGCGCAACAGTTATCTGTTGCGCTCACTGTACCGTACAATCGACCAAATATTTTATGATGCCATATTTACCCCAAAACTGGGGTAACAGGGTTGCAGCTGGCAACCCCGGCGGCCGGCCCGAGTGCAGCGCGCAACAGTTATCTGTTGCGCTCACTGTACCGTACAATCGACCAAATATTTTATGATGCCATATTTTCAGGCGGATGACAAAGTACCACTTATGCATCTTTGATTATATAAAAACAATCAACTTACTTATAAAATATGACTCGGCTTAGGTACTGAAGAGATTAAAGATAAAAACTATGCAACACGCATAATTTACAAACCAACACCCACTGCGGGAATTTTAAAGTTGTACTTAGCGGTTATAATTCGCCACTGCTGAGACAAATCAATTATATCTACCAAATAAACACTTTATATATGTCAACATCCATCTATCCGTTTGTCGTGTGTTCCTTGATAAAGAATGTTGAATTCTAGTGCATCCTACTTTAATTACCTACCTACCTACCTACATACATACTCTATAAAAACATAACCCTACTTCTCAGGCAGTCAGGTAAAAAGATACGTACTACACTATACCGAAATCACCAATAAATATTATATCACGAGTTATCTATTTCAGAGATCAACATAATTGTTCGAGAAGGCTTTGAATATTATAACGGTTTATCTCTTCACACATTAAGCAATATTAATTTGACGTACAATAGGTTGTAATGTAGCCCGGACTAGCTAGCAGCGGGAAGCGCTGGACTACATGGACATTAAATGAGCTCGGGTGTGAGTGTGCGGGATCAGACAGGAATGATACATAGAGTTACACAAATACAGGTTTTATTACAAATAAAAGCTTCGTACAAATTACAAGTTGACTGAAATTACAAGTGATATAACGATACCGGGGAGGTAGCTTCAAGGGGCCCGGGCGGGTGTAGCGGGAGCGGGCAGCTGGGCTGAGTCCTGACGGAAGACGGCGGCGGTGACGGCGGTGGTAGCGGTGATGTTCCCTGGGGAGAGAGACCGAGTTAGAGCAAGCGTTATGATGGGTGCTTGGGGCCCCTACCGTAGGCTAGGTAGGGGTGTTGATGGTGGTTGAACAATGAGTGCAGTAAAGCGGCAGGGATGGTTATCCCTCGGGTTGATCGTGCTGGATCGAGTTACGGTTCGGGTCCCGTGGGAGTGTATCCACACTCTACAGGAATAGCGGGTGCACTCAGCGACGGGCCCTCGGCAATATAGGGCTAGCGGGATGCAGTGAATGACGGTATGGGGTGTATTACGGTGCGTGCTAAGCGTGGGGTAAGCAAGCGACTTAGGGGATGTTGCCTACGGATGCGTGGGTACGCAAAAGGGTGTCCCGGCAGCGTGCGTCGCGCCTACAGGAGCGCGGACCACGGAGGTTGGGGTGGTGTCGCGCCTACAAGAGCGCGGATCACGGAGGCTGGGATTGTGTCGCGCCTACAGGAGCGCAGACCACGGGGTAGTAATAGTGGAAAGCTTAGATGATGGTCGCATAGCAGAACTTTAGCACTTAAATGAATAGCCACAGAATAAAAGTAGAGTAAGGGTATCTTACGTTTGATCAACCAGCTGCCGGGACGGTACGGACGGTCTCAATCTCTCCCAGGTTGACGGCTCGATGTCCTCTCGGCGAGATGGTTGCGCAGGATTCGAGAAGGCCGATATAAATTAAATACTCAGCTTTCAATATCCAGCGGTGAGCGGAGGCCGGAGGTGGACGAGTGACTCGGTTGGGCTTGCGGTGTAGGCGACTAGTTCGTTCGAGGCGGAGGCACGGACTGACTCTCCGGGCAGCGCGCAGCTGGTTTTGTAGGGCGTGCGCCGGCGGTCGGCGGCGGTCGGCTGCGGTCGGCTGCGCTCGCTTGCGTAGAGTGCCCGCCGGGCTCTTCCCGCTTGCACCAGCTCCGGCTCCATCACACTCCTCCCGGATGATGAGCTTTCTGCCTGGAAGGGAGAAAGCAGCGGGAGAGTAGCCTGTTCGTCCAAAATTCCTGTCTTGGGTGTCCCCTCCTAGGTAAAACCTCTGATAAACTTCCATTTCAAAATACTTGAGGGATCTAACCTCAAAAAATAAAACATGGTCAGGTTACAATCATAGTACTAAAGATATTTCTGCTCCTCTTGTCCTAGGTTCCCATATTTACAATCCTCTTTCAAAACTGGGGTAAACTATTCCATTAACTAGTAAAACAGTCTTTGTATTATAAAATATTTTCAAATAAAATTACAGGATGACAGTTTTTGTCAATTACATCTTATCCGGTGCATTGCTGGTGTGTAACCACCCCTGGTTGTCCCTAGGGCATGGTACATGGTTTGTTGACCCGGACGGTATCACTTTCAGGGAGAATTTGGTACAACAAAAATGTAGGTACACCAGCACTGTCAAATTCAAAATGACTTGCAAAACATACAAAAACTAACTCCTCTGGATAAAACAAAACTACAACAAAAGAAATCCCCATGAAAGGTAAACCCGGTATACTTCACTGTTTCATAGGGTGCCACGGGGTGGAATGCGCTCGCGGTTGCGTCCGCGGCGTCGATTCCCAGCTACCCCCCGTGGCGTGTGATGTGGTGCTTCTGCCACACGGTGTGTCGGGTTACTCGGGTTGCGGCATGAGCGTGTCGGCGACTCTGGGCTGGCGCGGAGACGGCGGCTCTGCACGGCTTGGTGGCGGCGGGGTGGCAGCAGCGGCTTGGCGGCGGGTAGGCAGCGGTTGGCACGGCGGGGTGGCGTCTCGGGTTTCACGCAGCGCATCACGCCTGGGGGGTCGCGGTCTGCGCCCCGGCGTCCTGCGTCGCGGTGTGGCGTGTCATTGTGGCAGGGTGTCGGGGCTGTCCATCTTCCAGTCTTCGTTGTCTTCAGTTTCGCGAGCAAAATGGATGGGCGGCGGTGGTGACTATCCTCGGCTGGTTGTCAAACTGACGTTTGATAAAGTCGTTCCGGTCTTGTCGGTTCCGAGTCCATTGCTGGGCTAGTATGAAGCTTGGTTGTGAAATCATTCGTTCCTAGAAATTAAGACTATTAAAATTTTGTCTATGGTCACATATCCGGTCTCTCTCCTCTCCCGCTCGCCCCTGCCCGCCCGGGTAGCGTAAAATAGTTTTGCTACTCCATACTAGATGGCGGTTATTCTAATTTACGCGGTAAATTTAAAATGCGGAAAGAAAGTTGATTACTAGTAAACTGTGCGAAGCCGATTCTTATCTTAATCTACGTACCTCTATGACTTATGAATTATGCGGTGAACTGTTTTCGTGGGTTATTTGCATCTCGCAGGCTGGAAATAACCGGCGTTTCCTGTCCTGTGTCTTTGAACGGGTCCAGGTATTTCGGTGTTAATCTCGCACCGAAATTCTTACCTGCATTTCCTGCATTAGCGAGTGGAGAGTACCTCAGTAGGGCTGTGTCACCCGCGGCTGGTCTCCAAACACGCCTCTCCTTGTCGTAGGGTTTCTCCTGCGACTTCTTCTTCCTGGGACGGCCGGGTCCGGTACGGTACTCACCATCGGCCTTCTTAGCCCGGGTGGCACGGAATATACGGGGAGTATAGGGTCCTGGTGGCAATCCGTCGGACCCCTTACCTTGTTGTGCCTTATTGTCGCGGTGATGCTTACCGGTTTCACACGGTAGCTCGGGTAGTTGTCTGGGTAAAAGATGACCACTTTCCTGTTTTGTCTGGTGTTTTGTTCCGGTAGTTTCTTTCGGTCTGCTTTTATTTTCGTTGGGTTCTCCAGTCTGGGAAGCCCTCGGTTTTACGGTTGCGTGTTGGCTCTCTGCGTTTATCTTCACGGTTTTACTAACCTGGATCGGTCGGTCTTTTGCTGCGACTCTTTCTTGTGTGATTGCCGATACCACACCTGTTACTGGCGGTTTTTGGGGCGGTTCGTGAAATCCCCGGGCGGCTGACCATAGCTTATTAAAGCCTATGTAATTAATTAGGTCCATACCTATTATGATTACGTCTGACGACGGTAAGACGGCCAAATTGTGATTCACTTGTACCCCTGCGATTGCCATCGACAGCGGTACGCTCCTCGTCAGACTGACTTTCGTACCGTCTGCGAGGCGAATCTGTCGGTTGATCCTGGTCTCCTGGGCTCCATTTCGTCTGCACCACTTGTAAATTCTATCGTCAATGAAAGATGTGTTCGAACCGGTGTCCAGTAGAGCCTTAAAATACTTACCGTATAGCTTTACATCAAGGAACGGTCGGTTTTCCTCGTAGTCGTTGTCGTCTGCCGTGCACGCGTTTCCAGGACTATTCCTGTTCGTCCTTTGTTCTCCAGGTCGACAGCAATTCCTGCTGAGCACTCCTAACTTACCACAGCCACTGCAAAACAGCCTCCTTTGCCTATTGCAGTCTGGATTAGTGTGCCCCGGGTAGCCGCAGCTCCAGCAACATGAATTCCTGTCATAATTATGAATGTATTTCGGTTCTCTACCTCTCGGTTCCTCCTTTCTCCCGTCCGCGGTTCTGTTGCTGTAAGGTAGTTCCGGTGACTCGCTCCTGTTAAAATTCCTGTAACGCTCCTCGGTGACTGCCTCGTAATCCGAGCACAGACGGATTAACTCCGGTAAACTATCGAAATCCTGGTACTTGATATAGAGTTTATAGTTTGCGTGCATATTTTCATAAACCCTCTTCAACTGCTCGTTGTCGTTCAGCATTCCGTACCTCCTCATGAGCGTCTGGATGTCGGTCAGGTATTCTATAAAACTCTCCTTGTAGGCCTGCTTGCGTGCTATGATCTGTTCCTGTAGCCTACCTTCATAGTCCCTGGGGTAGAAATACAATTTGAAGTCGTCCGCAAACAGCTTCCATGTACTCCAGTTATATTTATTGTTCCTGTACCACAGGTTGGCTCTACCCCTGAAAAATCTGGGGAGTAACGGGATAAGTTTCTCGTTCTCTACCCCACAGGTTGTGACTAGTTCGTCTAACCTCTCTAGAAACTCTACCGGGTCGTTTGTCGTGTCAAACGAAATATCCCAATTCTTTACAATGCTATAAAGATTCGGGTCGTAGGAGGGCTCACCTTTAGTCGACATTTTTTTGGTTGACTTCCCGTTCGGCGGTTGCTCTGAAATTATAATTGGCTTACCTTTCGGACCGTCGATGACTGAGTTGACTGAATCGTCTTCGCTGTCCGACGGAATTTCTTCTATGTCCGTGAGAGTAAGATCCTCCTCTGCCGGCGGCTCTCTCTGTCCCTCCAAGTACTTACTTAGACTCTCTTTTAATTGTGCTACGGTGAATTCCTTCTCCGTAACCGGGTCTGCAACGGGAAGGCCTCTCTGCTCCGCGAGCGCGATAAGGTCCTTCTTTTTAAGCTTTCTAAGCTTAGCGGGATCAGGCATACGTACCTGAAGACTGTGTCCGTTCCCGGACGACTACCTGAAAATTCCTGTTTTATACCACACCACCCTGGAGCTTTAAAAAGTGGATTTTTTTGTTGGGCGCCAAATGTAATGTAGCCCGGACTAGCTAGCAGCGGGAAGCGCTGGACTACATGGACATTAAATGAGCTCGGGTGTGAGTGTGCGGGATCAGACAGGAATGATACATAGAGTTACACAAATACAGGTTTTATTACAAATAAAAGCTTCGTACAAATTACAAGTTGACTGAAATTACAAGTGATATAACGATACCGGGGAGGTAGCTTCAAGGGGCCCGGGCGGGTGTAGCGGGAGCGGGCAGCTGGGCTGAGTCCTGACGGAAGACGGCGGCGGTGACGGCGGTGGTAGCGGTGATGTTCCCTGGGGAGAGAGACCGAGTTAGAGCAAGCGTTATGATGGGTGCTTGGGGCCCCTACCGTAGGCTAGGTAGGGGTGTTGATGGTGGTTGAACAATGAGTGCAGTAAAGCGGCAGGGATGGTTATCCCTCGGGTTGATCGTGCTGGATCGAGTTACGGTTCGGGTCCCGTGGGAGTGTATCCACACTCTACAGGAATAGCGGGTGCACTCAGCGACGGGCCCTCGGCAATATAGGGCTAGCGGGATGCAGTGAATGACGGTATGGGGTGTATTACGGTGCGTGCTAAGCGTGGGGTAAGCAAGCGACTTAGGGATGTTGCCTACGGATGCGTGGGTACGCAAAAGGGTGTCCCGGCAGCGTGCGTCGCGCCTACAGGAGCGCGGACCACGGAGGTTGGGGTGGTGTCGCGCCTACAGGAGCGCAGACCACGGAGGTTGGGGTGGTGTCGCGCCTACAGGAGCGCGGACCACGGAGGTTGGGATTGTGTCGCGCCTACAAGAGCGCGGACCACGGAGGTTGGGATTGTGTCGCGCCTACAGGAGCGCGGACCACGGAGGTTGGGGTGGTGTCGCGCCTACAAGAGCGCGGATCACGGAGGCTGGGATTGTGTCGCGCCTACAGGAGCGCAGACCACGGGGTAGTAATAGTGGAAAGCTTAGATGATGGTCGCATAGCAGAACTTTAGCACTTAAATGAATAGCCACAGAATAAAAGTAGAGTAAGGGTATCTTACGTTTGATCAACCAGCTGCCGGGACGGTACGGACGGTCTCAATCTCTCCCAGGTTGACGGCTCGATGTCCTCTCGGCGAGATGGTTGCGCAGGATTCGAGAAGGCCGATATAAATTAAATACTCAGCTTTCAATATCCAGCGGTGAGCGGAGGCCGGAGGTGGACGAGTGACTCGGTTGGGCTTGCGGTGTAGGCGACTAGTTCGTTCGAGGCGGAGGCACGGACTGACTCTCCGGGCAGCGCGCAGCTGGTTTTGTAGGGCGTGCGCCGGCGGTCGGCGGCGGTCGGCTGCGGTCGGCTGCGCTCGCTTGCGTAGAGTGCCCGCCGGGCTCTTCCCGCTTGCACCAGCTCCGGGCTCCATCACAAGGTTTTATTCTATTCCTTTATGTACGGATAGCAAATACACATGGGAAAAGTACAATCAACCAGCATGTAGTTAAACATACCTAATATTGTCATATAATATAAATCGTATAAAATCTGACGTCCGGAATTTTCAATAACACGAATTCCAAATAATTTGGATTCCATACATAAAAGACAAAGGAATTTAATACCACGCGTCGAAAATAAAAGTTTTATTTATTTGATTGAATATAAAAGCGTGTGACTGGTTGATTTATTTATACAGGGTCCTAAGAAAATATCGATTTTAATTTCCTGTTTTCTGCTTATTTGCGGAGATTTCAGCAAAGTTAGAAAATGTTAGAAAACAGTAAAAAACGCGGACCTGCGCTAGTCCTACGACTTTATGCCATTTGTGTGTTTGGTGTGCTGTGGCAAGAGCATTCGTCTGAGAGATAGGTCAGCGTCTGAGGGCCTGTGGCCGCGACCCTCATGCCTGCTCGTACCTGGTCCAAGGTCCAACAGATTTCCCTCACCATACAGCGTGGTGAGGAAAATCTGCCGTGTGATGCCGGCTTAGAATGTCGGTGGGTGTCGTACGTAAGAGGCGACTGAGGGATAAATTCATTCAGGGGTTCAATCCCTGGATGAATTTAGCAATCGCATTGCAACATCTGGCATTGCGCTCACCAACCCGCCTGCCAAGCGTGGTGAGTATGGCAAATAAATACCTACCCCCTGCTTGAAAGAGGCCCATGTTCAGCAGTGGACTTTATTGTGGCTGTTATGATGATTATGATACAGCGTGGCAATGCAGCACGAACTGGCATGAACTGCTAGGCTTATGTATGTAAATAGTGGTAAGTATAAGTATAGGTAAGTTATTTACTGTTAACATTATGCCTAATATAACCTTTGCGCAAAGAAGCGTATTACCCCCACTTCTCTATTCAGCAGGGTTTAAAGGATCATGAAGGGCAAGGAATTGAAGGGCACACCTCTAGTTGCCACGTTTTATTACACCGCAACAGCTAAGTAACGCATGTCTCCGTAGTAAAACTGATAGGGTTAAAAGCCTACAAAAGAGCATGATACTACTATCACCAATAGTATGAAAAGGATACCGAAGATGTTGGGATTTTAGAGGAGATAATAGGTGCGCATTTTAACATTATAATTCATATGTACTAATACATTATGTAGGTAGTTAAAATACCTACCTACTTCATGCAGGTTTTTATTTAAATACCATGAATAAACTATAGGTAACTTTTTAAGCACTCGCGCATTGCACCAGGTCTAACGCGATAATATTTAGGTAAATATTAATAATTTACGGGTGCCCAACCTGTGTCTGGAGGTTTTAACACAGTTTCATGTGTTGCGGTCGCGGGTTGACTTTGTCTGTGACAAAAGCATGGTTGCCTTGCCGCCAGCCACATATGTTGAATTTTTGCTGATTAGCTGGTATAACGTCAAATCACTATTAAGCACTACTCGTGGTATAACGTCAAATCACTACTAAGCATAAGCACTAAGCTCTCGGGTGTGAAAGTTCCATTAAGGTGTCCTTAAAGACTGAGCTTGAAGCGACGTGGGGCGCCGTCAAAATGACTGGTTTGTATAGGGATGCCAGAAAGACAGGGCGGCACGCCAAGGCGCATCCTCCATACTATGACGCTCTCAAGTTTACGGCGCACTACGACGCCGCCACGCTCGGTCTTTATTTTGACCTTCAGCTATGCTCCATACCACCAACCAGTACGGTGCTTATGAAACTTTTTGTGTTTACCGGGGTTGCTCATTTGCACCCTTTATTTGCGTGATGAGGGTCTAACGACAAATTAAAAGAGAAACACTCGGAAACAAACAATGGCAAAATATATGCGATACTTTTTTTAAATAAATATTTATATCACGAAAATTATGTGAAGAGAGTGTTGTAAAGAGATGTTAATTAATTTCCATCTCTATGGCAAGTCTTTGATTGTATCTAGACATGGTATCCAGATACCTAATTTTTTTAATTATTCACATCTTTTCACCACATTTTTTTCAACAAGATTATATGTAGGATAGCGATAACTTCGCAAATTTACCTTTGCTTCGTATTGCAAAAGGTACAAATCAACTCTCAAAATCCCTTTAAGTTACACTTTGTGTTGATGGTTTTTGATGGAACTCCATGTTAGTTTTAGTAATTAAACACTTTTTACACTAGTTCCACTTATATATTTGTTTAATCTTAAACGGAATGCGACCGGTTTCGTACATCATCATCGGGCGATTATTTAAAATCGAAACAAAACAATATAATATTATTAAAAATGTCGGTATTACAATATTTCCATGTTGCGGTTCAGTGGAGAATTAGTCAAAATTAAAATGTCTAGTTTTCTGTCAAATGTTGCGGAATAATAAATTGATGTCAATAAAATATAAGATAATATAAAATGAAATTTATAATAATTATAAATTAAATGTCAAAATAATAAAATTAATAATAATTAAGTACCTAATGTACATTAATGTCAATTGAAATAGTTAAGAATTGGTGAGTTAGAAAAACATGTCTGGTCATTAAGGATATTGAATTTCGTTTTGTGTCTGTTTATTTCTATGGCTTCTAGTGTGTCCATTTTTCGGCCTTTGGAAGCTATATGTAAGTACTTAACATTTTTTGTGTCGTCAAAAGTGTGGTCATTTTCATTTAAGTGTTCTGCAAATGTTGACGTTGTGTTCTTTTTCTTCCAGCTGGAGACATGTTCCTTAAAATCAATCAAAATTGCGAATTACGAATTTAATACGACCATTACGAATATAATAGTAAGTATACAGGGCGTAACAAAAAGGGTAGAACAAGCCGAAATAAGGTCAAAGTACTTATGAAAGTGAACAACTTTTTTCATGGAATATGTCCGATTAAAAAATAATTTGGACTAAAATCACCGATCAGCTGTGGGAGGTCAAAACATTTTTCCATTTTTCGACCTAAGTTTTAATGGCGAAAGTTGTTCAGTTTTATGAGTAGGTACCTTGACCTCCTTTCGGCTTGTTATACCTACCTACCCCTTTTTGTTACTCCGTTAGATAGTGTCACGTCACTTTGCCGTCGGAAAAACAACCAACAAGATCTAATTATAACGAAATACCTTTACGACGTCCTAGTTCCTAACAATGTACACGCCGTGGGTTTCATTTTATTGGACTTGCCAGAGTTTTCCATCTAAACTTTTGTTGGTAGGTACACAATTTTTCTTATTAATGCAAGTTTATGACGCTTTTACGTGCACTCGTAAATACAGAGTATGGAGCTAAGGCGCTTCACACACAAAACATCCGTTTCGATGTTATTTTTGCGCCTTTCGACTTTACAAATATGGTTTATGTCAAAATATTTGACGACGCAGCGTTGTGCGATATTTTTGACGCAGCGTTGTGCGATATTTTTGACGCAGCGCTGTGCGATATTTTTGCGCTACGCACGCGTCCGTCAAACCGTTTAACCGTCCAAAAACCATTTATTTTATAAATCATTAGAAACCCTAGAAAAACCCCTTTTTCGTTGAGTTACAATGTTCTGATATTGTGATACTAATCATTTTGAGTCTTTATAACATTGTAACTACACGTTACCAAATTATACTTTTAAAATCAGATAACGAATCACTAACTGAATAACATTGTAACGTATACTTACAAACATAATTTTTTGCACATATTCATACAAAATTTAACACAAAACATTGTAATAGGTTGTTACAATCTGATTTTAAACAGTATGTCTAAGAAAATTTGCGTTATAATATTGTAAAAAAGAAAAACGTGGTTTAACGAAGCTAGAATGTGATTGTAATTTTGTGATTTAATATGTTTTTCAATAATTTTCTTTACAATATATATTAATTATTTAACTTTATATAAATATTTTGATATAAAAAACAGTTACTTTATCTGAAATAGCTGTGTATGTCTGTGTTCTATCATATATAAATTGACACTATGAAATAACATTAATAGCTTCACACATATACTAAGATCTGTCTGTAACAATTAACAAGCTTCATTTTTGTGACAAACCGTTCCAGTCAACAAACCGGAAAATAAATATGGCGCAACTCTGGATTGATCACGAATGTTCGAATTTTTGGAAATCGAAAGGACCTCTTGAAATATTTAGTATTGTACGATCGTCATTTGCACGATTCGATCGTGTTTTCTACGCTCACGTAGGTGCTAATAAAGGAAACTGTGCATAAAACAGACACAGAGAGACCCACAGAGCTTGCCATGATCATCGGTATAAAACTTCAAGATTGTATCTGATGACTTAATATAAAGCTGAAGGATGTACGTAAAATGATAGCTAAGCTCAACAGGGTGCGGGCAGGAAACTTTACTTTCGTAGCTGATGTGTTGTGATGTGCCTGGAAGATGTGGGATGCACAAAGGCAGTGACTGTGTGATAGCTAAGGGACGGAAAGTGGCTAATGGGCAGATCATCGGTCCGATGTTTAGATAATGGAATAATATTACAGATGTCTTATAAATAAATAAAGTGATGAAGTGTGCAATTCAGCGTGCCACCTTGTTGAACTGTTTCTTCTTTAAGTGCATTTTCTCTATTTGTGCAATGAATGTTCGAGTTGTTTCTATATTTTGATAGATTCTTATAAATTTAGTGAGCATATGAAGAGGAAATGTATGCTATATGTTATATGAAGAGGATAACACGGTAAAACAGTGACATACTGGATTTGGAGAGTCTTGGAGAGTTATCGGCCAGTCGTATAACATTAACTATATTAATAAAGAAATCGCAGTAAGGAACCTTAGACTAGGCACAACTTTGTCTAGATTTCATTACTTTTTAGAGATAAACAAGCAGCTTTATCAAAACTTAGCTAGTTTTTTACAGAATGTTTTTGATGGGATTTATTTTACTCGATGTCTCATACTTAATAATGAAGAGCCACCCTAGGCGTTATATCTTTAAAACGTACTAAATAATCGTATTGTACATACATAAGGCACTGTTAGGCTTGTTACTATTGTTTTAAAACCGCTTTTGTGGCAGATAATTTGATATTGACTTAGTAAGTTTTGAGAAAAACTGTTACGCACAAATATAACATATACCTATGTGGTAATTCAAATGTAAACACGAGACGTTATTTAATGAGAAGGTTTATGAATAATTCGTGAAAAAAATCACTCGAAAAAATAATTTATATCGATATCAATACATAAAAAATGAATTTTCGGTGTCGAAGTTGTAAAAGATTGCTTTATTGTTATAGTGGAAATATATGAAAAAATCTAGGTATGGTCAACAGTTTGAAATACTACCGTATAATTCACTTTCATTTTGTAATAATAACGTTGTAACTTGTTTTACTAGCGCTGAAAACTGCTTCTTTTTGTAGTCAATCGGAAAAAAGTTTAGAGTGATAACATTGTATCAGAATATACGCTGCAAAATATACCTTAAGATGTTGATATAGGTATATGAGTCAAAAACATTGTAACATTTGTATACAATGTTTTAGCTACGAAAAATTGTTAACATCATAAAAGTAGCCGTATTGTAACTTTAATTACAGTCTTGTAAACACTGAAATTGTGAAAATTTGGAAAAGTGTACTTTGGAAAAACCTAGTTACAGGTTACTTAGGACCATGTTTTATACATCAAAAGGTGCGTATTGGACCGTGGAATCCAAATATACAATAGTTATATAACATTGTAATTATAAGTTACAATGTTCTTAGAATCAGGTGTCGATTAGACTATGGTACGATAGTAAAGTACCGATTCAATTCAACACGTACTGGCAACAGCATTCAACCATTCGATGCGCGACTTCGACATGACATAACGACATGACGTCGACGCGGCGCGGCGCGACGGAGGGGGGCATGGCTGCTGCGCGGGACGCGGGGCAAGCAGCTGCGATACGCGGGGGCACGCGGCGGCGCGGGGCGGGGGGAACGGACCACGCGACGCCGCGCTGCGCCGCGCCGCATCCAATCAGCGGCCAGTACGCGCGGCACAGGCGTCGCGACACGACATGTCGTTCGAAATCCCGCTCGTTCTAGAAATAGAGAAACGACCATGCCTCTACAACTCCAACATGCCCGAGTACAACCGAAAAGAGGTTCTTGAAGACGCTTGGAAAGAAATCGCTTCAGTGATCAACTTAACCGGTAAGTAAACAAACAACACTGTCTTGTTTTCCGATTTTGTTTGTCTTTACCTTGTAGTTTGCACAGTCGACTTTGCACTCTGTACACGTAGCGTAGGATTTAGTTCTTACTGCATAGTATTTTATTGGCTTGTTGTGTGATTTAGTGCGAATAGAAACAAAACTTCATTTTATGGCGCCAAATTATGACCGCGTTCTATCAGCAGCATGTCGAGCTAAATGTAAAGGGATCAAAATATACTGGTTCGCCATACATTTATAACTAAAAACCAGTATAGTAAGATCTCTTAAATTACTCAATAAGTTGCTGATAGTAGGTACTCTTACAGTCAATCCATCTTAATAAACCCGATTTGACAGATGTAGAGTCCTACTAAAATAAATGTCAGCAAAGAAAAGGAACCTCTGTTATCATAAAATTATCACAAATGTGACATGTCAAATTGGGCTAAGTAATGTGGGCTTATTGTAAGCATATACGACAGGGACCGGCGCACATTTCGGACCGTTCGCTCGTGTGGTCGTGTCAGCGAATATCGACTTTATTTCAATGACGTAAAGTTCTGTGTAAATTTTCTGTTGAGAAGGACATCCGACTTCTGTCCCTTTCTGCATATTATTAGTTTCTTTGATAAACTTACTAAGTTTCTGGATTCATAATGTTAAATTTCTAAAAATTATGCAGCGGGACAATAAGTAGAGGGATACATTTTATACCTGTAGGTAAACATAGTAGGTAGGCAGGTAAGTAGGTAACAACCAAACAGATAATAGGGAGGGAGGATAACCTACCTACCTATTCTCTCTTTTTTCGTGTGGGACAGTGGGACACCGACTCCTCTCAGCAACTAATAAAATAATTATCTTTTTGTTTCAGTATACGAATGCAAAGACAAATGGAAAAACATAAGGTCATCTTTCGTACGAAGTTTGAGGACACACGGCGGGAAAACTAAGAAGCCTTACTATTTATGCAAATACCTGCAGTTCCTCCTTCCATATCTTAAACCACTTGGTGTAGATCTGTCCAATATAGATTTCTCCGATCTAAATAATACTAATTTGAATAATACCAATTTGCTAAATACATTAAATACTAATACTACAGAGCAACCGGAAGAAGTACAGGACGATGTTGAGGAAACAGCTGAAGCTGAAGTGTACGCGATAAAACTCGAGCCAGATTCGTACGATAAAGAACAAGACGATGATCCATTAAGCGACATACCAGTCGAAATAGAAGAAGATAAACCTGCACGCTCGACAGGCCGTGGATCGCTTAAAAGACGTCATATGCTGAGAAACCAGGCATCAGCTCCGAAGAGCAAATACAGAAAACTTTTACCGTCGCGAACAGAAAACCCCGCTATAAAATACTTCCTGCTCAGCCTTCTACCTGAAATAGACACGATGGACGAAGATCAAGTACGAACGTTCAAAATAAAAGTGATGATGCTTATTGACGAGATAAAAACAAACGCGGTTAATGCTGCTGAAGATATTTCAGGCACGAGGGAAAATATTCGATTGCAGAAAAGACTTATTAATCTGTTGTTAAAAAATCTAGCCAAGAATGTTTAATTAGAATTTAGAATTATCTTGCATTTTTGACCCCCTAAATATGTGATTTAATTACTAAGTAAATGAAAAAGTACGTACATAAAATAACTGGTATTTTATTAATTCCACGAGTAAGTATAAAAAAGTCCATGCCTCAAAATAATACATTACCACGCATCGAAACAAAATGTCAAGAGCAGAACCCGCAAAAACCTGACGTTTTCATGTTGAATGCAAAACATTTTATTTTACGGACATGCGGTCAAATGCGGTTCTAGCATGGAATTTTATGTAAACTTATTTTAAGATGATATTTCCGCAGATTATGAAATAGTATTCTGAACCGCCAAAATAAATCTTCTTTTTGTAAAATGGGTTACCTTACTAAAGTAAAGTAGGGCCGTTCGAGTATAATTGACAGCTGTCAAACGCATAGGTACTGGGTGACATGACAACAAAGAAAAATCAACCAATGCAACCAATGTCATAGCATTAACATGATTTAGACAGCTGTCAAATATGACATATTCGAACGGCCGTATTAGTAGATCTCTGACTGACATAGGTAATAGTATACTTACTTAATTGAGTTTTCATCATCAATTCATCATTCATCTCATCTTATACCGATAATCGACGGCTTGACGTATCCTCTGAAGCCCGAATCCATTGTAAGATTTGTAAGTGAATAATAAAATAACAGTGACCTTGCTAAGCACCCCTCGGATACTGTGTGCCTTAGTCACCTTTTTGGTTAACATTCTGATCAAGATAAAGACAAAATAATGCTTTATTGCACATAAGAAAACATTACTAAAAAAGCGGCCAAGATAGTCAACGTTTAAATATCAGGTCTTTCAGCATTACAAAGTTAATTTTGTTGCTGGTTTGTTTGCAGCTGTATGGTTACCAACCGCAAATTGAAAAACTTTAATATTTCCTTAATCTTTAGTGGTACAGTATCCTTTATAGTTTTCATGGTAACTTCGTATTACGAACATTTCCATATTTTTTCAAATTTTTAGCATGCACACTTTAGAAGTTACAGCTGGAACAAATTATGGCTAAAAAACGCCCCTTATAAAAGCAAATATCTCAAGACACAAACATTTTAGAGACTTTGTTTAAAAGAAACCTCCCCTTAGTTTTAACAGACGTATCCAACGATACCCTACTCAATATAACAGGAGAATTTTTTTTTTGCCCCCCTTTCACATGTACCTATGGGAAGGAGGTCCAAAAAACAATTAAAATATTTTTTCTTAACATTTCTAAATTTGGGTCAACACGATCTATCTTCACACTAAAGATGTCGATAGCTCCAAAACTGACGAAGTTATGAGGGCGCGGCATACAGACAGACAGACAGACTTACCGAAATGATAAGGGTTTCTAGTAGACTACGAAACCCTAAAAACAGCCAATATTAGAATAGGGGAGAGGGGGACAGCTTTGTACAGAATTTACAAAACATGTTGTAACTTCCAAAATAGTTAACTTTCTTAATATTTTTGTGCGTGGTGTATTAGGTAGCTTATCTGAGATGATAAAAACTATATTAATGTTAAAATAGCTTTTCACTAAAATTTGCTACGCCGGTTTTACTACAAGCGCGGAAAGCGTTAAAAGCTGCCCCACCCCGGGGCAGATTTGAACAAGCCCGGGGCACTTTTGAACAAATAGTTTATTTCTGTTTCTATTTAATATTTATTACAGCGAAATATGCATATTCCTTGCATTTTGATTGTGTTAGCCTTTAGTTTCTGATATAACTTAATTGCGTGAAAATTGCTACAGATTTTTTCAATATAATTTTTGACCTCTTAAGACTCAGTATTTTTCGATCTGATATAGATTGTTGAACTAAATTACTAAAAAACAAAACTATGATATGTAGCTAAACGATTATAAATACGGGGTGTTAGGGACGGTATAACGAAAACTTTGCAGGCATGACCAGATCACCAAACTGAACAACTTTTACTATGGAGCCAATGGTGGGAAACGAAAAAAAATTTCGGACCTCCCATACAAAATTCACGATCAGCTGACTGACTTTGTATGGGAGACCGGAAATTTTTTTTCGTTTCCCACCATTGGCTCCATAGTAAAAGTTGTTCAGTTTCATGGTCTGAGCACGCCTGCAAAGTTTTCGTTACACCGTCTCTAACACCCTGTATTATCAATCCCTTATTTGAAGTTAATTTCTAAAATATTTTTTTAGGTGCAACTTTGTATGTTCAAATGTGCCCCTTAAAATTTATTGAAAGCTGCCCCAAGCATACCTTATAGCTTTCTTCATTAGAATTTTAAATAAAGTCTAGTTGCTCTAGGATTTAAATAATAAATGAAATGGACGTATAAAAAACACAAATTAGGATAAATATACGTGTAAATCCGCCAAAACCAAGAATAAACAGAAAAACCCTTACGACTTTTGAAAACAATGTACATCGAGCACATCCAAAAACAAAAACAGCCAATAACATCCGCGCTTTTTGTTGACTTCGTAAAATTGTCGATGACAGGGATGCTGACAGTTGTGAACATTAAACTAACGCCTATTCCATCGTAAATGCATAAAACACGTAGACAGTAAGTATTTAGCTTGTTCATAGCTGCCCCTGTGCAAAGCCGCCCTCTCCCCTACATTGTACAAATGGCGGCCTTATAGCTAAAGTAGCTATTTCTTCCAAGCAAATAACAGTTTCTATAGGAGGTAGACATAATTTTTACATTTTCATTTCATCCTGGTCAAATAAAAGGAGTTCGTTATCAATCGCGTGAGCTCTCGCAAGTCTTACTTGATCAACTTTCAGTGATATTGATATGGTACCTTACTTATCACTCAATCTTTGCACGTGTAGTATTTCATCTATCTCCGTCCTGCTACACAATTTATTAAAAGACATTAAAAACGCTGACTCGACAGATATTAAGTCTGAAAATAAAAAGACTTAGTCCCCTAGTGCAGATGACGAGGATTAAGCATTATGAAGATCATATCGCTAATTAAGTAAATCTTCATATTTCAAAACTGATCCGAAAAAAAGTTAAAAGTTAGACATAAAGTGCCGGCTTATGAAAGCATCATCCTGTTTCTACCTGAAGATAAGTAGATAGGCAGCAGCTACACATGTAAAAACAAGGCCATCCTTCCATCCCGATCGCGATTCCGCCTATGCCAAGCGTGGCGATTGGGTATGAAAAAACTCCCCTTATACAGAGAAGACCCATAGCCAGCAGTATGGTGTTCTGTTCTAGGTGGTTCTAGTCATCACATTTGGTCTAGCAATGTTGTATTTTCGGAATTCATCATTCAGCAAAAGGTCGTTTATTTATTGACGGCTTAGAAAAACTTCACCCCATAGGTAGGTATCTTTCCCGTAAGAAGCCACTAAGGGATTTGGGGTTGATGAGTATTACAAATTTTTGTCACTACCTAAAGTGATACACAGCTTTCTGAATGACTTTCAAACTTTTGTCAGAAGTTGAGTAAACGGCCGTTTTTACATGCGTTTAAGCTCTGTCGACCCCGCAAGGGTTGTGGTATGTATGTTATTTATGTAACTGCAAGCCTAAAGCTAAGCGAGATTTGCTGTAACGACAAAATGTGTGTAAGTATTTACAGTGATCTTAGTTGCGCGCCATTTACCCAAGTCGTCGGCGGGATTAACGATCCGTGGATACATCATGTGGAGAGTGTGCGCCTCCAAGTAATGTATAGGACATGTGCCTAACTACTTACAAAATCTTTGTACAGTATACACGTACGTAGGTACCTACTTACAGTCAGATTTACTCATGGATACGTACGATTAGATAGGAAGGTACCTACGCTCGCTAGATACACCGCGTACAGCTACGCAAATTTTTTGAAGGTAAATAAGATTCCTCCAAAGACATAATGTAAAAATTGGTAACATGTTCAAACGAAAAAACGTGTCGATATGTTAATTGGTGCCAATTTCAGTCAACCAGTCCTGAAATTTTATTCATAATTTTATTAAAGTCTGACTTGTGAAAACTAGCTAAGTTTTCACAAGTTTTGATAGGTATAAAATATTAATCATATTTATTTTGTTCGCAGTTTGCAAGTTATGGTTTAAATAGCCTCTAATTAATATTTAAGGTTCTAGTAAAAACTAGCCAAGCCAAACTTTAAGATGCTCTATCATTTTAAGTTGTTTGTTTATCCTATCCTACTATATAATATTATAAAGGCGGATGTTTGTGTGTGTGTTTGTTACGACATCACGCTAAAACGGCTGATTAGATTGACATGAAAATTTGCACAAATATAGAAGAGTATCTAGAATAACACATAGGCTACTTTTTACCGCGGGAAAATGTCTTATTCCTACGGGATCACGCATAATCCAATATTTTTGCATAGGTGGCGTGACTGAGCCGACCCGCGTTTTAAACGTTTTCGCCGAAAACTAACAGCGACATCTCTTGGCGAGTAAGTAAGGCAAAATTCACGTACATGGGGTGGGTTTTAATGCGCGATCGACTATCGCTAGATATGTTCTTTAATACTCACTGCTGGGTTTCTGTAAGTAACCTTTTCGTATTTTGTTCTAATCTTTCGAAATCATCATTGTTTTGGCGTGAAAGGCAATCATTTGCTTATTTTGAAATTACGGACACTTTGTGGGGAAACATATCCGTTAATTCAACAGACACCTTAAAGACACGCTGGCAAAGCGGTAATGCGCTTGCCCTCTAAGCAAGACGACTCGCGTTCGAACCCGAATAGAATGATCCTTACTTTGCTTTTTTTATCGAACTTTTGATTAATTTAATTTTTTTTTAATTAATTTGCCGTGTGATGCCGGCTTAGAATAGATCACCCCATTTCTTTCCTGTGGGTGTCGTAAGAAGCGACTAAAGGACTCGAGGGTATCATGTGTATTTCAATTTTAGGCGACAGGCTGACAACCTGTCTTTATAGCGATACACGACAATAGCTAAAACGGCCCTCAAATATGTGTCAGACGTGGCGATAACGACCGTACTTATACGGCCGTTGACGCTCTGCCTACCCCGCAAGGGATAAAGGCGTGATGTATGTATGTATGTTTTAATTAATTTATGTTTTGTCTTACGATATTATTATTTGCCAATGGTACACACTGGTCTTGTGTACTTGTCACATAAAAATTTAAGCGCGTTTCAGGGGTTTTCGATTTAAAACTCCTCATCATCATTGGCCTCACACGTCTGTGTCAGACGATTTATTCAGTGTCTGAGGCAAAATCTTTCATGGCTGTATAAGCCGATATGGGAGCGGCATAGCTTTTTGCACGCTCTCCACAGACACTGCGTTGCCTGGGACGCAATTATGGAAAACGCAGGGCTGCCCAGAACCTGCGCCACCCTCTCGACCTTCCTGGGCTCCTGGCTGACTCCACAGGAACGACGGGTCGATACGTGCGGAGCCAGGTCGGCTGCAGGAGTCTGCCGCACGATTTATTACCAGTCACTCGCGCCTGACGGAGACCCCGTTCCGGGTTTGTATGTGGAGTTTTCCTTCTCCTGGACCCTAATTCGCTTGGGCGGATTTATTCCTCGGTCGCCTCTTACGACCCTCACGGGAAGAGAAGGGGTGGTGCTATTCTACTCTGCCGGGACCACACGGCACCTGAGTTTACAAGTAGATGTGTTAAAAAACAAAAAACTCGACTGCGGTAATTTTAAAGTAGTATTTTGCTGTAAAAATCCGCCATCTTGAATCTATAATTTTTAGCCAGTATCACTCGCGCTGCTGAGACGAATCTAATGACACCTCTTATGTCAAAATCTAACTATTTGTTTGGGCTGGAGCCTGTGAAAAAGAATTTTCTTGTCCACATACAAACATACATACTCTCGAAAAACATAACCCTCCTTCTGAGGCAGTCGGGTAAAAATGGGGTAAAAAGTTTGTATGGATTATCGTGATTTTATATGCGATCTGTTTTAAAATTTGCGACAAGGCCAAAGAGCTAAAAAAGGTAAATATATGTCTCAGGGATTTTTAAACCCCTAAAGTATTAAACTTTTATCAGTTTTATTTAACCACCAACACCACCCAAATAAATTACAATCGTGTAAAGCCGGTGCAGGCCACTATATACATAGTATAAAATTTACCACGAGAAAAGAAACCTTGATTCATACAGGAAACAGGTTATCCTACTTCCTACTAATATTATAAAGGCGGATGTTTGTGTATGTGTTTGTTACGACATCACGCAAAAACGGCTGATTAGATTAACATGAAACTTTGCAGAAATATAAGAGGGCATCTGGAATAACACATAAGATACTTTTTACTACGGAAAAATGTCTCATTTCCACGGGATCACGCATATTCCAATATTTTTGAAATAGGTGGCGTGACTGAGCCGATTCGCGTTTTAAACGTTTTCGCCGTAAACTAACAGCGACATCTCTTGGCGAATAATGCTTTTTTCCCGCGGAATAATAGGTTGCAGCGGGTGAAACCGCTGACGGGCAGCTAGTAAATAAATAAATAAAATACTATTCGGTTTCATAAATGTCGGTACTCTAAAACTGAAAACTACTGCACTAAAGTTTTATTAAAATGTATAAAATAGTTTTCTAAAGGCTAATGCAAGTTTCTCAACGAGTCCCTGGGATGCCGTTGTAAATGGATGTTGAGCAAAATTAAGTGAATTCTAGCTTCACATTTTACGCTAACTTTTATTCTAGCTACTTTCAACATTGAACTGCTTCCGTAGTCTAGTTCCGTGACTCTAGCAGTGTGAGGTAAGTGTCAGAATTTGGGTGCCCCGGGTTCGATTTTCGGAATGTTAAAATATTTCTCAATCAAACATTTTGAGAATTTCTCAATGAACCTTTTTGAGAATTTCTCAATTAACCTTTTTGAGAATTTCTTAATGAACCTTTTGAGATAAATGTTTGATAATTCCAGTTCGGTCAGGAAATGAAATGCAAGTTGAGGTCAGTTCAAAATTGACACACGATACAGTGTTGATACAGTGGTAACGAATACCACCTCGTACTTATATATAAGTACCTACGTAAATTCACACTTGTGACTATACAAGGTGTCCCTTTTGAATTCGTCCGAAGAATAACAAGCATAATTATTTAAAAACAAAAACCGGCCAAGAGCGTGTCAGACACGCCCACAAATAGGGTTTCGTAGTCAACGTTTAAATATCAGGTTTTTCAGCATCACAAACTTAATTTGTTGCTGGTTTGTTAGCAGCAGTATGATGACCAACCGCAAATAGAAAAACTCATTTTTTTCTGAAACCTTTAAGGGTACAATATCCGTTATAGTTTTCATTGTAACTTCAGATTGTAAGCTATATTCCATATTTATTTCAAATTTTTAGCTTTTATACTTTAGAAGTTACAGCTGGAACAAATTATGGGTCAAAAACGCCCTTTTTAAAAGTAAATATCTCGTGACAGAAACATTTTAGTGACTTTGTTTCAAAAAAACCTCATCTTAGTTTTAAAAGACCTATTCAACGATATCCTACTCAATATTACAGAAGAAAAAAAAATTTTTTGCCCCCTTTCACTTGTATGGGAGGGGGTCCAAAAAACATTTAAAATATTTTTTTCTTAACATTTCTATATTTGGGTCAACACGATCTATCTTCTCACTAAATTTCATATCGATAGCTCTAAAACTGACGAAGATATGAGGGCGCGGCATACAGACAGACAGACAGACAGACAGACATGACGAAACTATAAGGGTTTCTAGTAGACTACGAAACCCTAAAAACCCGACTGAGGTTAAGTTAATTTTTGCGTCATTCTGAATTTACGAAGTTTTAACTAAGCCAGTGTCACTGCTGAGTCGAATCTAATGACGCCTTATTTGTAGAAACCGACTATATTTTGCTAGATATAAGATTTGTACCTTAAGATTTATACAATCTACTTAGATTTAATCTTTCAGCCACTTAAAGTGGGACATCCTGTACAAGTAGGTATACCAGTACCAACTTTAATATTAAGAGGACTAATGAGATTGAAAATATTCTCCTAGGAGTTGCCAGGACTTTTAAGATTAAAGTAGCTAAGTAGGTTATTATGTTGCGGAAAATTTTATCGGTCCACCAGATGTTATATAACGTGGAATTTTTCTTTTGCTTTTAAAATCCGTGGAGTTGGAAAATATTTTCACAATTAGGATAGGTCATCAAGCACTGCTGATAATTATAAAACTCCTCTTAAATCATTCTATCTAATTAACGTATCAAAATCCGTTAGTTAGAGAGTTAGCTGTGTCCATTATAGATAGACAGCGTAACGCGAAAATGACTTCATTTTAAACTAAGTAATGATGCGATACACGAATCACGCTTTTATCTCTTTCGGGGTAGACAGAACGTAAAACAAGCTGATGTATTAGAACACAAAAACCCGACTGCGGTAATTTCACAGTTGTATTTTGCGATAAAAATCCGCCATCTTGAATTAATGAATTTTTAATATAGCCAGTGTCACTCGCGCTGCTGAGACGAATTTAACGACACCTCATATGTCAAAATCCAACTATCCGTTTGGGCTGTAGCCCGTAAAAAGAATTTTCTTGTCCACATACATACATAAATACATACATACATACATACTTACATACATACATACATACATACTTACATACATACATACATACATACATACATACTCTCGAAAAACATAACCCTCCTTCTGAGGCAATCGGGTAAAAATACCTACGATCGCTCGCTATCACCACTTCTTTGTACCTGCCTAGGTATATGGCAAATATGATCGAGTTCATGAAGTAATAAAAGTATCGGTATCGGAATTGAACCCATAAACTCACGCACTCAACACGGTCTGCCTTGCTCGTTTCGCAAACCGGCGCGATTCGCCAACTCGCTCTGAGCCTACTTGCGCGTTAGGCGTACTAACTCCATTCGCCGACTGCGCGGTTAGCAAACTGTCATGATGTACAGTGAACATAATAATAGTTTATGGATCTGTATTATTGTACAAAAGAAAAATTAATACGAGAACGTAATATGGCATGATATGAAATTTTGAATACTAGGGATAATCTTATCAAGAGAACAACTGAATTAGCAAACTGTCATGATGTACAGTGAACATAATAATAGTTTATGGATCTGTATTATTGTACAAAAGAAAAATTAATACGAGAACGTAACGCTCATCTAGTACTACAAAGACGTAACTGTCGAAAAATGCAAAAATGAGTTAATGATGCCAAATTGTTCAAAAATGGTCAATACATATGGTGCTACAAAGACGTTTTTATTGTTCAACAAATGGCCGAAATATGGCGACAATGTCTTTGTTGCATTGGTACGAAAATGGACCTTCTTAGAGTGCAACGACGTCATATTTGCCAGTTGCGTTAGGCGCCACGTGATAATCGGTCATTTCCCAGTGCTAAAGCGTTGTAAATGTATTTTCTGTCTTTGTAGCACAAATAATGATAAAAAAATTGAGTGCTACATTGCCGCAAATGTTCTTTTTGTCTTTGTATCACCAAAACTATGTGTAATTTTTGAGCAACCATGCCATATAATATGTATTTTGTGTTGGTGTTGAACTAATAAGGCTCTTAAGTTTTTATGAACTAATGACGCAAAAGTATTTACCGTCATTGTGGCACAACAACTTAGTGACTTAACTGTATTTTGTGTCAAAATTGCACTACATAATTCATAGATCGTGAAAGCCTTTGCGCCTGGACCTGTTGGGTGGAAAGTCACGTATCGAATGCAGTCATGTCTAGGTGTCCAGGCGGAACCTCAGGCCACAGGCATGTCAACTAGGCGGATATTTACTCATAAGGAGAAACCCGGCTACTTAGTACCCGTCAGCCAGCGGTGGTACGTCGTTGACTGTCCCAGGCTCCTCTCCAGGCTATCTTGAAACAGCAATCAAGCTAGTGCGAAAATTGAGCATCGCTGAGAAAGTGTACATGATCCTGAGAGCTCAACGAGGAGTTCTGCACTATAATAGCTGCAGGCCACGTCAGGTTTTTCTGGGCAGCACAACTTTGAGTAGCCTTATCTGGGTCTAAGAGCATCCAGATCGTCTCTGGCAGTAATTACCTCCCCATGGCACATATCACAACGATGGAACGGAACTCATCGCAGGAGGCTGCGCCCACCCCCATGCGGTGAGAGACCTGGACTTCATTGAAGGTCCTGATTGTCTGGATCAGAACTTTTATTTCCTCTTCTGACTTGGGACTGAGATTTTGCCACGTTGGTTTTTTCCTGCAGTGCCAAGTTCATCCTCTTTAACTCGCCGGGCTTCATAAGAAGAGCTGGCTTGTTTCGTACTTCACGACGCCGGAGTCATCCACTTGACGAAGGCCCCTTTTGCCGTGGAGTTGGTGATGGAAAGACGCGAAGATCCTACTACAGATCTGTATGCACGCTTCTCGGCATACTCCTGCAGCATGTTATACGACTTGTCCTGCACGGGTGCGGCAATCTTTCTTGTCCTTCGGCTTACATTGGGACAGCAGAGGTAGCAAGGGAGACCAAAGCAGTGACCGGTGTAATATAACCACGAATACAGTTCGTAAATTGCTGCCTTGATGGCCGTAGACAACTGTGTAAAAGGGTGCAGAGAGATTGTAGAAGAAGGGCCTCTGCGAAAGGCGCTGGTGACCCGAGATAGACTTTTTCTTGATAACAGCCAGCAGCTTGCAGTTCCTGGAGCTTAATCTACGTAAAATACTATGAAGACTCAATAAAGGCGGCTGGTGCCAGCACTGGACTGCAATAGGCTGATGTATGTATCAACCATCACGAGAAGCCGGACGTCTATGTGACTACCGAGAGTACGCAAGAGCACTGGTCCGAAAATAGTGGTGAGAGGGTAATACCAAGGGTACTAGGGTAGTTCCTCTTAAGGGTACCAAACTAGTTAAAGTAGTCCGAAAACTGCATCAAAACGAGTAGGCGTCAAACAGTCCATACGATTGTACTATCAGACAGGGGCGCAGGTGTCAGTTCACGCCGGGACAGACATTTTGCTCGTCAGACCGTATCTATGCCACACACAAGATCTAAATAGCAGTTCAAGTGTCTAACCGGACATAACTTGAATGTACACAGCCACAAATAAAGAATCTTAATACATATTTTTGACACAACTTACAAAATTTGTAATTTTCAGTGCAACAAAGACATAACTACATGTGTCAAAAAACTAAAAGTGGATTTTTTCACACGCAAACTTGACATTTTAAAATAGTTTTGTAATTATATTGTACCTATATATTTAAACATCCAAAATATCCCAGTTGCAGTTGAAAACTACATAAAATGAAGTTTTAAAACAAAAAAGAAGCGTAAAAAAATCTTTAAAACGCTCTCCTGTAAAATTTGCAAAACTACAGTTACGTCTTTGTAGTTCTAGATGAGCGGTAATATGGCATGATATGAAATTTTGAATACTAGGGATAATCTTATCAAGAGAACAACTGAACAACCTTTTAAATGACTTGTTACATATATCCTCCTGAGTCCTGGCGCCTGATTGCTATTTTTCATAATGGCCATTTTTAAAATCAGATTTAATGGTAGGTATAAATTATTAAAAAGTAAAAAATTAAAAAATATGTGTTTTTGGCCTCATTATTAAATTTAATGATGAAATTTACCAAATTTGGTTAGATATTCTATTTATTTATTTATAAAAAGTTTTCTAAATGTGCAAAAAAAAAACTAATGTCCTCGCCTGAGGACCTGGGGTCCCAGGAGGATATAAATAAATAAAGCGTAAGCTCCACAGAGAAGACGTGCGTTGTAATGCGTGGGATGGCATCTGTCAGAAAAGTGACTTTTAAACTAAACAATATATAAAACTAAACTTTCAAATTTAAACATCTTTCAATACATAAAACAGAACAACTTTTTAGAACTGAATAACTTTAAAAACTGAACCACCTTTTTTACAGATGCAAACTAAAAAATATTTACCTCACATGCTAAAATTCCCTACCTAATCCTAAAATATGCAAAATGTGTAATTGACTGTACACTGTAGCCATAGTTTACCAATAGCTCAGTCGGCGAATGGCGTAAGTAGGCTTAGCACGCCAGTCGGCAGAAAGCGAGTTGGCGAATCGCACCGGTTTGCAAAACGAGCAAGTTGGCTTACCGCGCGTACTCCCTCAACACCACATCGGTATTCACGTCATTTCATATCGTTGTAGCTAGGCGTACACAAGGCGAAAGTTAAAGAAAATGTGAGAGATATTTTCTTCAATACAGGATTAGAAGCGTTTAGAGAATATTAAGGGGAAATCTTGAGCAGTGTTTATTTGGCAGGCCTAGGGACCTCTTATTAAAAACCCCTGCTGTTGTGAAAGCCTCTTCTTTTGTGTTGAAAATGTGGCAATTTTAGCTGCGAATTTGTATAGCATCAAACGGAACGCTGTCTGTAGAATTGGATCAAATTCTACCCGGCGGCCTCAGAAAGAGGCCCTTATGTTTTTTTTTTTTTGAGTTTGTAGGAAGTAGGCAGGTAAATACCTGTCACAGGCTACCGTATTGGTTTGATGGATTGAAATATACAAGGTGTTCCAATGTAAATACATTAAATTGGAGACGTTGTGTAGGCCATCGTACCGAATATTTTTCATTATGGGGCCAAGTTATGAAAACCCCTCGTTTAGAAGTAATTAGCAACTTAAATTTGTTAAATTTAATTGAGTCCCACATTATGAAAGGAGCTTTATTTATTATGACCTTTATTTATATCCTGTAGCCTTCTTGGAAAAACTTTTGATATTACCGCCACAACTGTTGCCAAGGCAACGGTTTTGGCGGTAATTTAGTTGCCAAGGCAACAGTTGTGGCGTGTTGTGGCGTAGACTAAGGTCAAATGTCATGTTCGTCAAAAACTGACACAAATGACACTAAAGTGCGTTTCATCTTATAGTTCCTATGGCGTCATGTTGGTAGCATTGGAAATTTGTATGTAATATTTTTGCCGCCTCATAATTTACATACAAATTTCCAATGCTACCAACATGACGCCATAGGAACTACTTATAAAATGAAACGCACTTTACAGACTCTACTGGATTCTCTGATTGGCCCTTTGTCTTTGCGTCTCCATGGGTTCTCTAAGTTAAAAGAAGTTTTTAGTTTGAGGCGGTAATAAAATAAAGTTGACACCAAGAAAGAGATCTTTTATCTTAAGTTTTCGTTAATTTCAAACATAGACAACTAGTGTTCCAAACTTTTTCGAAGATTCAAATCCAACAAGTTAAAAATGCAAGGTTGCAATCTTGGATAAGGGGTAATACATAATGGTTTTTGATGGTTGTAGTAAATGTAGGCATTTAGTTTGTATGGAAATTTCAACTTCTTAATTGTTAAGAATTCAAACTTGGTGCCATAATGGAAATTGTTCAGTACAATGGTCTACACAACACAACGTCTTCAATTTAATGTATTTCCTTTGGAACACCTTGTATAAGGGTGTTACGGACGGTGTACCGAAAACTTTGCAGGCATTCACGATCAGCTGACTGACTTTGTATGGGAGGTCGGAATTTTTTTTTCCTTTCCCACCATTGACTCCATAGTAAAAGTTGTTCAGTTTCATGGTCTGAGCACGCCTGCAAAGTTTTCGTTACACCGTCCCTAACACCCCGTATTTAGTCAGCATTTAAACTGAAGCGATGACAGCCGAAGTACTGATGGCAGTTGTTTCCCCCAATTAGGATCGTCAGGTATAGAAGTGTGCATACAACAATCTTATACCTATCCCAGGCATAGTCCAGATAGACTAGCATGCGAGGCATCGGTTTCGCGAGTGTCTTCTTGCGACAACTCTTGTGAGTCTCATCCTCTACGATACGCTACTTATACACATTACAGTGTAGGTAAACCTTGTAAACAAGGAGTCCCTGACACTCTGTATTTACATACGTAGATACTTTGTAACAATATGCAAGGAAACTTCAGTAACAAAACCAATCACTATGAAAGCCATCAAGCAGTAGCTTTACAGCCACCCTTATCCAGTAGTTTATGTAGATACCTAAGTAGTTAGGTACTTATTATAAAATATTTACAGCAACCCAGTTTAAACATCAGCCATAAAAGTCCGCGTCATGCGCTTCAGAAACGAAGCAACAGACTTAAAAAAAGGGGGTTGTGTGTTTAGTAGGTACCCGTGTCTAAGAGGCGATTTAGTTTTTTTCTACAGGATCTTATCAGGAGACAGGTACCAGTTCTAGGGAGTGGAAATACATTAAACATACATTTTTAGTCGACTGTCTCAGAAGGATGGTTATGTTTTATGTGGATAAAAAAATCTTTTTTACGGGCTGCAGACCTAACGGCTAGGTGCGGCTAGGCAGATTTTGACATACCTATGAAGAGTCATTCAATAGATTTATCTCAGCAGCGCGATTGACACACCTACATTTAAATTTCATAAAAAAATCGAACACAACTTTCATTGAAATTACCGCAGCCGGGTTTTGTTTTTTAATAAATATTCTTGTTTAGCCATTTATTCAGGGAAGCTTGAAGGTTCAGATGTCGACTACATGACAATAAAAGATATTGACTTGCAGTCGAGAGCTCGAGATAGAAATTGCAGATGCTGTTAAATTATGCAACGGAAAATATTTCTAGAAACCTTCGGATTTTTATTATAGCACCTTTCCGGCTCTCGAAGGAATGCTTTCGAACGTGATTCTACTACCGAACAATATTACTTGTTGTAGGTATAAACTGAAATACCTGTCTGTACTTATGTTGGCAAATATCAAAGGTCGGAAATCCGTAGCAATCGTAACAGGTTGAATCGTATGCGTAGCAAGTACGGGCCTACGACTGTACACGACTACGCAATACCTGCTACGAAATGTAGACTAAAGTTCTCTAAAATCATAGCAATAGGGACAATTTTAGCTTGCTGACGAACTATGTGTTTCATCATTTTCATCAATGTTATCATCATTTCAGCCATAGGACGTCCCCTGCTGAACATATTATAGGTTTGATATTATCAAATTGGATCTTCAAGATTGGTTGAGGTATAATGTGTTATTATTTATTCTTATGGTATAATAAAATGGGAAATGGTTGAGGTATAATAAATTAGATACCCACTTAGTGCGAAGAACTACCAGCTATAAAATTGTCCATTACATAAATAGTTACACGGGTAATAAAAGTAAGAACACTTTATTGTCGAATGAATATAACTCCCAGTAAAAGGAATCAAAGCACTCGTTTAAAATACTAAGCTTGTTTGAATAGGATGTTGATTTTTAAGAAACGAATTTATTCCCACCAGAGTAGAAAGGTAGTGCGTATCATCAGTATCGTCCAGTTTAAGTTTTGTACTATAGCCAGCACATTAACCTTCCTATAGGGTGTTGATTTTTAAGAAACAAAATCATTCCTACCAGAGCAGAAAGGTAGTGCGTATCATCAGTATCGTCCAGTTTAAGTTTTGTACTATCGCCAGCACATTAACCTTCCTATAGGGTGTTGATTTTTAAGAAACAAAATCATTCCTACCAGAGTAGAAAGGTAGTGCATATCATCAGTATCGTCCAGTTTAAGTTTTGTACTATCGCCAGCACATCAACCTTCCTATTTAAGGGACCAATATCTTCTGGTTTTTCAAATAAATACTTATCCCACCCAAAACATAAATGTGAAAGGCTGCCAAGTTCGATAATATTAGAATGCTTCGCCTATAAAAGAAGTGAGATCTAAATAAGTACCAAGTTCCATACACAGACCTCAGTTAAAAATAGTTACAGGAATGCACACTTGATTTTTCGCAGTTTGGAAATAAGAATGTACTTTCCAAACTGCGGAAAATCAAGTGTGCATTCCTGTAACTGAGTAAGTTAGTTAAAGAAATGTCTCATTTATACTAATTTTCAGATTTTTGAGTATGGACTATGCTTCTTACAAAGAAATGGACTAGTTTTTTTTATTAAATTTTTCTTCGTTTGCGTGGCAAAGCAAACTTTTTTGTTTTGTCATTTTGTATGCTGTCTTGTACTACTGACACGCTAGAGCGCATTGCCCATTCAATATCTTGGATTTTTTTACACGTTTTCTATTTACTGATAAGCTTGCCAAGTCAGGGCGGTATAATGTATACGTAGCCGGATATATTGAATTTTTACTTAACATAACATAACATAACAGCTACAACAGTCCACTGCTGGACATGGGCCTCCCCCTATCGGGGGGTATTGCCATACTCACCACGCTTGGCAGGCGGATTGGCGAGGATTCCCTGGATGAGTATCCCTTAGTCGCTTTTTACGACACCCACGGGTAGAATTGGGGTGATGCTATTCTAAGCCGGCATCACACGGCATAGCAATTACAGCAATTTTTACTTTACTTTGACTAAATTATAAACCTTCGTAACGAATTTTAGGTCGGTACGACCATTGGAAGATATAGATAAATTTTTTGTTTTAGTTCCTTAGGGGTATGAATTTACACCTTCATTATTTTGAAAACCGACTCACACTTGGCCATTTTCAGATTTTTTCCTTTACCTTGACCTAAAGACCTACCTCCATGCCAAATTTCAAGTCAATACGACCATTGGAAGTGGTCTAGGTTTTTGATGAGTGAGTGAGTGAGTCAGTCAGGCAGTGAGTGTATAGTAAAAATAGCGATTTTCTGACGTCAATATCTCAAGACCTACAATAGGTACATTAATGAAATTTTGTATTTTAGATAAGTAAGTAGATCTCGACAGATACTAGAAATTTCATATGCGTAGATAAAATAGATTTTGAGTTATAGGTAGGTCGAACTTGGCCCGAAATGGTTCGTGTAATATAACCCACGGCCGGTGTGTCAGTTCTTTGCTCGAACTTGGCGGACACACTGCCGTGTGTCTAGATAAAGAAAAACCAGCAGAAGTTGAAAGTACCAGAGTACGAGGTGAAGTTGATCCCTTATAGGGTAGATCGATGTGCTGACGATAGTACTTACTTACCGATGAAAGAAAACTGAAGATTAAGGACGAGCCGATCTTCATTTTTTGTAAGTTCCGTGAGTTCCGTCGATATAACTTTATAGGTAGGTAATTAAAAGATAAATGTCGGTAACAAGAACATAGATCTGTTTCCCTATTTTAAAGATGTAACAAGTATGTAACAAATAACAGTAGTACTTAGATAGATACCTACCTACGCGTCTACAAGTAATTTTCAGCGCCATTACCCGGTTGTACAATAAACCGAGCTCGGTATATAGGACGCCGCCGTATCAGCCGCTCGCAGCACCCTCCCTTCACGCTTCGCGCAGTCGGGTATACAGTGTAGCGGAAACTTTCAGGCTACGGGTCAGCGCTTTTCAAAATAATACAATTCTCTATTACGTAATTTGTCGCTGAGTGTAGGTAGGGTAGGTACCTTTTCGAAGAAATAAGTGACTGCACTTTTCCCGAATGCAAGAGAATATAGCTTCTAATATCTTAACAGGTAATAGCCAAAAAAGTTATGTAGGTATGTATGATTAGGACTGGAATGGACATTGACGCTAATTTATACAACATGCACATATTTTTCCCAAAATTTATTTCAAAAATCTATTACAAATTCAATAAACTCGTATGTGGAAATATTTTATATCTACTTACAATTATAATAATAATGCAACATTATAATATATTGTTTTATTCTTATCAATAACTTAATAATTATGATGAAGGCATTTTGGCTGTGAGTCATTCACTGAAATCAGTCTAGTAATTTACGATAGCAGCTCGCACAAGAAGATTCCAGTAGTTAGAAGATGGTGTGAACCAAAAATGTGACAAATGATATTTACTTTAGGGTGGTTAATTTAACATAGATTAGGTATTGAACAAAATAAATGGTCTCTCAATCTTTGTAGACAATAGATTTTAATTTTATAATATCACTAGCTCTCACTAATTTTCAGTCCCCATCCCCATCTTGTAATTAACACACTTCTGATATGGGTCAAGCTTCCAAAAGTAATCAGATTTTAAAAATTGTAGCTAATGCTGTTTAATGGGAATATAAAAAGGTTTGGAAAGTCAGAATAGAAATAAATAACTAAACAAATGTTCAGTCAGAATGCATTTTAAAGACAATGGGGACTACGGACAATACTAGTCCCAATCTGAACAATTTTTGTGTAACTTTACTATGTAGTATTCTCGGTAAAAAAAGCCTTCTCAGTTGTCTTTTAAATCTTCATCTTAACCAAAAAAAAAAGCTTTTAATAAATGATATGTATCTGTACCAAACTAAATACATGTTTACCTACACATTTTTGAGCACATTTCTACTAAAGATTATGGCCAAAACTCATCTAGTGAAACTAATTATAATATAAAGTAGCCTAAGAGTAATATGAATTTAAGTATGTCTAATAAAATAAAACATAAACAGCTGTAACTTAGATAATATTAAAAATCAAAATACATAGAAATACACTGACAAAACTAAGTGTTGCTATCAACATACCTTTATTAATTCATCCCAGGTTATATCACAATAATAATTGCTTGTCCGAGTTGCTTGTTTATAAATTTAATTTCAACCAATACATTGTCAAGGATAGTCAAAACAGAATGAATGTTTATGATGTCATACATTGAAAAAAGTCCCATTATCATTGTATTGGAACATGATGGATGAATCATAATGATAACAAATCAATGTCCCTATATACTTTTATATCATTGTTGGAAACCTTAGTAGGTATCAAAGTACCAACAAAAAGATGGAACATTTTTTACAATTATGCACTTTCTTAATGCTGGAAATGTTAATTAATCAATCAGTTCTCTTTATCCATGCAAGTCCATTTCAATCTTGAGTCAATGTATAAAATACTGATGATTAAGATGGTTCAACATAATTTTACTATTTACCTGCATAAGGTGTAACACCATCAGTAATACCAGACTCCAATTTTAACCAAACAAGGCTCCACAGTTTGAGCATCTCCTATTCTTTAGAGCGAGACAGCACAATATACCAAGTGGGAAAAACAGAATAGCGCAGGCAATACCTAGGCAAGTGAAGTCATCTTCTAGTATGCCAATGCGGCAGGCGGGGCAGGCTCCCACGGCAATAATCGGTGGTGGAATGATGATGTTTGTGGCTCCGTAGTTTGGAAGGTAGCCAGGGGCTGTAGGAGTGACCATTGGTGTAGTCCCGTATGGGGTGTATCCTGGAGGTGGAGGGGGGTAGACACCCCCTTGTGGTGGCTGCGGATGTGTCTGGGCTTGAGACCCTGAAAATAAAGGAAATATTGTTTAGTTATTTAGTTACTTTTACAGGTTAGAACAAATACTAAAGTGTGAGGTATCAAAAGAAATAGTAATAATGAATGATACTATATTGCACAATAATAAAAAATAAAAGTTCGGGACAAATTGAGAACCTCCTCCTCTTTTGTTTTTTCGTCGGTTAAAAAACAGAATATCAACAGGATAATGTGCAAAGGGAGGAGGTGGAGATGTTGTTATACTTGTTATTAAAGTTCTTGTAAGGCCTTTGACCTACTATTTGTTTAACTATAGGTCTTTGGCCGCACAAATCAACAAAAGTGACCTCAACAACCAATCTAAGCAAGTAGGTAATAATAATACCATTACAATCACCATGTAAAATGATCTGAGTCTTTCTATGATGAAGTATTATTTTCATCGAATTGTTAAATGCGACAACATAAAACTAGCATTATTTTGACATAGTATAGAAGCTATTTTCCCTCAAACACTGCGCAGTATGCCTCTTATCGCATCGCTTTGTGATTCATTTACATAGAGTTGGTATGGTTTCGGTTCGTTCCAGTAAGAATATCAGCTTACCTGGCGGCACAGTAGCAGAGTATGGAGGAGGCTGATCAGTCACCGTAACTTTCTCCATGTTTACAAGGTAAACAATGAAATGATAGCAGTTTATAACAAGTTTTCCTTAGAATTTACAAACACGCAACAACACAAAATTCCCCGACAATTTGGACAATTTTGACAGTTATCAGCTGTCAAATAAACATTGCCAGATCGCTACAGAATTTTCTACCATTCGTCAGGTATATAGCAACACTGGTAATGGGCCGTTCAGACGGCACAACTTCACATTGGGTCTGATTATTCACTGTGAAATAACTGTTATCGCTTGCTGCTGTACGTTATTTTAGCTACAACACTATTTTGGCGGGAAGTTGAGAAAAGCGTACCTGCACAGCAGCGCGCAGCCACAGGTAGGAATGGAAAGTTTTAACAGTTTTATGTATACCTAATTTCTAGTCTGCTATTATTTTATTGAAAGTAGGTATCTAATGATGATGTTGGTTTTAGTCAGGCGCTACCAATACGAAAAGTTAAAAAAGGACTTAAAAGAACCACACGCCATTACTCACTGACCTACCTACCGGTAGGTACTTACCACATTATGAAAATACGTTAGGACACTATGTACCTACCTACCTTAACTTATTATAGAGGGGGTTTATCTTTATAGTCGTTCGTCGATTTGGTGCCCCGTGGTGTAACATGAATGAAATGTTTGTGCAGATGTGCCTAGATTATATGCAAAAATGTACTTAGCGGGGATGACGATACGGAAATAATTTACCCGTAGGTAAATTCGAGATAGCATCAATAGACTTTCATTCTTTTGCTTCCTTTAGGTACACCAGTTTCAACATTATTATTTGTTTACTTTAACGTATCATTAATCAGATTGTAGCTAAAAAACTAAATGGGCACTGAACGCATGAATAAAAACATCTTTTGAAAAAAAAAAAACAGCTGTAGTCACGCGTTCAACGCGCGTCTGACTTTTTTGTCGTTTGAGTCGACTCATAATGACCTTAAAACAATAAATCTGTAGGTACTACCCGGTTCACAAAAGAAGGGAACCCGAAATGGCAACATTATTGTTTGCGTCTTTTTCATATTACATGACATTTGAGCAATATGTCAACAATAATGTTGCCATTTCGGGTTCTTTTGTGAACCGGGTAGTATTATGGAACTGAAATAATACACGTTTGATCTTTTGAACTTTCAATATATTCATTAAATTTCACAAAACAATAACTAAAACATAACTAATCTACTTTACTAGACCATCAATAATATTTACATCATCGAAAACTAGGTTCTATCTACTCACTGTAATAGAGCTAACATTTTTATCTGATACAACTAAGTCACTAAAATCTTAAATATTTATCTAGATACTTTAATAACGAAACAGCTAAATATTTCTGTTTAATATAGAAGTTCACATAATATGTCAAAATATACAATTATATTTTCATAATCAACTCTATTCTAATTAATTAAAATAGTCAAAGTAAATCATACCCACCAAAAACATTCACTTGTAAAAAGAACCAAGTCTCGCCTCTCAGTTCTTCAACTGTAAAAAGTTGTGAGATCCATGTGATTCCAAGTCGGTTATTGATAAATAGAATGACCCGGCCATCGCACCAGACCATCGTATCTCACAAGCAAATAGTGTGCGATTGCCAAGTCATTCTATTTATCAATAACCGACTTGGAATCACATGGATCTCACAACTTTTTACAGTTGAAGAACTGAGAGGCGAGACTTGGTTCTTTTACAAGTGAATGTTTTTGGTGGGATCTCATTTCTTTTTGTAGGTAGTCTTCCTCTTTTTCTTTTTTGGAACTACTTCATGAGCCTCAGCTACAGATTTCTTTAAAGCCCATCCGCAAAGTTAACTTTGTAATCCTATACATTTGTATGGAAATACAAAGTTAATTATGCAGTTGCAACCGAATTTTCAGAATGTTATAGTTTTCCCTTTATTCATACACTAAATACAAGTTGTATTCAAAGTTTGAAGCTCCTCGGTCTGCTAGAAGTACCTTAGAATTTTGATGATCGGTCAGTCAGTCAGGCAGAAAATTAAGAAACTTTGACTTACTATAACTTCTAAACTACTAGTATAAATTTGATGAAATTTGAAATGTATCGTGTCTATGTAGTGCTTGATAAGATATTTTGAAATGAGGGTTCTAAACTTATCGACAAGGGAGTTATGGGGGGGTCGAAAATGGCCTGAACTGGTTCGAGAAAAGGATGGTACGGCCGTGCCGCTTTCAGCTCGACTTGGTGGGGGCACTGCCGTGCCCCCAGATTTACATACAAAATAGGAAGAACCGTAAACAAATCACTGGAGTTAATATAAACTTATATAGATTTTATAACATATGTTTTCAATCATGAATTAGGGCTTTACTACAGAATAATTAGACTTTTAAATATTTAGACAAAGTGCGTCTATCTGAGGCCCTCATTAGTTTTATTCTATTTGTTCGTATAATAGAAAATAAATATGAAAATCATGTCAACTTAATTGGTGATTCCATTGAATAGCCTAAATTAGCATTAAAAATCAAAATACCTGCGATCAAAATCACTGAACCAAATCGTCAATGAACTTATAGGTTTAGGTTATACATAGAACCAGTCAGCGAACCAAAGTATTTTGAACCCTTAGATGGTAACCCATCTATTAAGGTGCTGCTGATAGTAAAATCTACAACGTGTTACAAAACAACCAATAAAGCTCCCATACAAATTGAGTTCATTTTGTATGAGAGGTACATTTTTTCCTATTTCGTCCTATGATCAATGGAGAAAGTTGTTCACTTTTATGAGTACCTTGACTTCCTTTCAGCTTTATTGGTTGTTTTGTAACACCCAGTATAAATATTAAGCTTCTTATAGGATGTAGTCATGTCAGGTTACTTGGTAGAAACAAAATTAAAAAATATTTCTGATCCCAGTCAAAATAGAATAAAAGTTTAAATACTTTTGAAGGGACATTTATTTCCTTTTTACCGTATTGGGAAAACAATATTTCGACTGGAGACAAACAATGTCAAGGTTCCAAAGTTAGGGTAACCGCGGGAACGGAGGGTCACCGGGAACACTATTATCGCGGGAATGGCCGGCGTATAAGAACGTTGCAACCGCTGTAACCGGGGGTGTCTAGAAGCGCATAGGGTAATGCTATGTTCTCGTCGCGGCGGTAGTACTACCCGGTTCACAAAATAAAGGGGGGAACCGAAATGGCAACATCATTGTTTGCGTCTTTTTCATATTACATGACATTTGAGTAAGATGTCAACAATAATGTTGCCATTTCGGGTCTCCTCCTTTTGTGAACCAGCTTATGATGCGGTAGTCAGGGAACAAGGTAACCATGGAAACGGAGAATGTCTGGCAACACGGTAACCGCGGGAACGGGTAGTGTCTAGAAGCGCATAGGCGTCCAACACGCGGTGTTCTCATCGCGGCGGTAGTAATGCGGTCGGTTGTCCGGGAACACGGTAACCGCCGGGAACGGGTGCTGCTGGATGAACTTCAGCGTCGCGCGGATCTGAAACAACACAAACCGGTGGCTTTATTATTATTATTTTCAAAACTTGCTTTTTTTCATAAATACCTTTATATTCCGACCCAATTTTTTAGTAACAAAAATACATGCAGAAATATTTTGTCAAAAATCTAATGTAAATCATTATATATGTCGACGCGAGATGGCGTTAGTTGTCTAGATAATAAGTTAAATTTGATTTGAAGTTTAAATAATTAGTAAAACTAGTCTCATAAATCTTATTATGATTTGTAAATAGCAAGTAGGTAAGGTTTTGTTTGTAATCTTGATGATTTATCTTGTAAGTACTTTCAATTGAACTAGTTCCAGTCGGAACATTTGCCCTCGCCTCCGCATGGGCTAATGTTGCGACTAGAAATTAGAATTCAAATAATTAGACGCTAGGTTTAACTTTCAAAATTTTGATAATTAATTTACGGATTTATTAAGCAATTTAATATCGTCCAGTTAGCACTTTTTGTAATTTAAAGATTGTTTTTGATCACGGTGTTACCGGATTGTCCGCTGCCATCTTGGCCGCCATGTTGGGTGGGCAAGATGGGTGGGTGGCGATGCGCGACAGCGTTGCCAGAACGTAACTTTTGTTACGTTTTACGTAACTTTTCACCCTTAAGCGTAACCTTGGCGTAACCTAGCCACGGGCGTAACTTTTACGTAACATTTCGTGAAAAGAATATTTTCCTGAAACGAAACGAAAAAAGAACCTAAAACGGAACGCACGCAACTTTCGTTTCGTTTCGACAGTCATGTTGGTAAACTTTGTTCTTTGATGAAAGATTCATCTAAACAACAATGAAAACCATTGTATCTAAACATAACACGCGAAAAAACACCTAAACAGCAATGAAAAAAACCATTGTATCTATACTAAACACGCGAAAAAATATATTTTTTTGAAAAAAAAATGTGGCGTAACTTTTTTCTTCAAAACGTAACTTTTTCAAAGAGTGTAAGTAACTTTTGAACATACGGCGCTGGCAACACTGAATTGCGCGAGCACCGCATTCTGTGACGAACCTTCTCGAAGGCAAGTTGCGTAAAGTGAAAAGTGATTTTTCGTGAAAAATCCGGTGAGTGTTTCTTATATTCTTTGTAATTTTCTTATAGTTTTGTTATAGACCGAATAAACGATCTATTCTTGTATTCTGCCTTATCATTTGCAATGAACGAGCCCAGCGACGGGAATGGTCCCGGCAGCCCTGCTGACGGTACCCTTCCCGGCGATCCCCATGGAACTGTCTCGCCGTTATCAGAAGTTGGGGTACAACCTCCTTCTGCTCGCCCTTCTGGCCAAAATAATGAAACTGGTAGCATTTCTGTTCCAATAACAGTTCCCATGGAGATTTTTTCTCAAATGTTGCTAATGATGAAGCACGTGTCCGATCGCATGACGGCACAACCTGAGGTGAAAGTAAAAATTAACGACATATTTTTGCCGTCATACGATCCGGACGCAAATATTGGAGTACGAGAGTGGTGTCAGCATGTTACTACTGCCATGGAAACCTACAACCTAAGCGATTACGATGTGAGAATGAAAGTAGGTAGTTTACTTAAAGGTCGCGCAAGGTTGTGGGTTGACAACTGGCTTGTTTCGACCACGTCGTGGCAGGAGTTGCGCCATGTTTTAATCACAACATTTGAACCCGAGAATAGATACTCCCGCGATGTTGTTCGTTTCCGCGAACATGTTTATGATAGTTCAAAGGACATTGCGCAATTTCTGTCACAAGCGTGGGTATTGTGGCGACGTGTTACTAAAGATAAATTATCCAATGAGGACGCGGTTGAGGCTGTTATCGGATGTATCGGCGATGAACGTTTGAGAATTGAACTGTTGAATGCCAGGGCCACGTCTGTCGCCGAGCTAATTTCGGTAGCTTCATGTATTCGACGCGTTAAACGTGCATTACCAAACACGTCGAATAGTCAGCAAGGCCCTGTCAAACGGCAGCGATTCTCGGATAAACCATCCAGCTTCTGTCAATTTTGTAAAAGACCCGGTCATGATACGCGAGACTGTCGTAATCGCGATAAAAGTGAAAATCCGCAACCGCGCCCGTTGGATAATAAATCTGCACCCTCTGCACCTCAAAAAGATGACAGACCGACATGTACGTTTTGTTCAAGGATAGGTCACACATATGAAACATGTTTTAAACGTGAACGCGCGGTAGTTTCGAACGTGAATTGTGTGGGTAAAACTAAATCAAATTCCATGACTGTACATATCGGGGGTTCAAAATACATAGCAATGTACGATAGTGGGGCGGACTGTTCAGTGATAAAGGAGTCTGTAGCCGCAAAATTACCGGGCAAAAGAACTCATGTTGTGAATTATTTAAAAGGGTTTGGAAAAGGGATAGTCGTATCGCTTCTAACACTGACCACTGTCTGTACTATTAGTGATATGAAAATAGAACTAGAATTTCACGTAGTTTCGGACAATGACACTGACAAGGACATTTTGATAGGAGAAAATCTTACGGAAAACAAGGCATTGAGTGTGGTGACGAATCATGCGGGTTCCACGTTGATTCGGCACCCGGTGGTCTACCACATGCGATCACAAAGCGAAAAGTTTGATTCATTGGATTGTGACTTGTCTAACGAAGATCAAGTTAACCAACTTAAAATTTTGCTCAACAAATTTGCGCATCTGTTTATCCGCGGCTACCCTCACACACGTGTCAATACTGGTGAACTTGAAATACGCCTGAAAGACCCAAACAAGTGTGTTGAGCGTAGGCCATATAGGCTGAGTCCAGTCGAACGTGAGAAGGTGCGTGATATTGTGAACGAACTACTTGAGCACAATATCATTCGTGAAAGCAAGTCACCGTTTTCCAGTCCAATAATATTGGTGAAAAAGAAAAACGGCAAGGATCGCATGTGCGTGGACTATCGCGAACTGAATAAAAACACTCTCAGAGATCATTACCCACTGCCGATAATTTCCGACCAAATCGACCAATTAACGGGTGGGATCTTTTTCTCCACATTTGATATGGCAGCCGGGTTCCATCAGATACCCATCTCTGAGAGCTCGATTGAAAAGACCGCTTTTGTGACCCCGGACGGTATGTACGAATACCTGGCAATGCCGTTTGGTCTTAGCAACGCCTGTTCGGTTTATCAGAGATGCATAAATAGAGCATTAGCTGCTCTACTTAACTCGCCAGACCAAGTTTGCCAGGTGTACGTAGATGACGTCCTCTCTAAGTGTACTAACTTTGAAGAGGTTCTCTCCCATATTGAACGAATTTTGCTCGCTTTACAAGAAGCCGGTTTCTCGATTAACATAGACAAAACCGCTTTCTTTAAACGCTCCATTGAGTACTTGGGCAATATTGTGTCCAATGGGCAAGTCAGCCCTAGTCCAAGGAAAGTGGAGGCTTTAACGAAGGCGCCTATCCCAAAAACGGCTAAACAAGTAAGACAATTTAATGGCCTCGCCGGGTACTTCAGGCGTTTCATTCCCGATTTCTCGCGTATAATGGTACCACTTTACGAGCTTACAAAAAAGGACGCAAAATGGGAATGGAACGAGAGACACGACGAGGCTAGAAACAAAATTGTACAACACCTGTCTACTGCGCCTACCCTTGCACTATTCCAGGAAGACGCACCCATCGAGCTCTACACAGACGCAAGCAGTCTTGGTTACGGAGCAGTCCTGGTCCAGGTCATCGACAATCGCCAGCATCCAGTCGCGTACATGAGCCAGCGCACCACGGACGCCGAGAGCCGCTATCACTCGTACGAGCTCGAGACCCTGGCGGTGGTGCGGGCCATCAAACACTTCCGGCACTACCTATACGGCCGGAAATTCAAGGTGATAACTGATTGTAACGCCCTTAAGGCATCCAAACATAAAAAAGATCTGCTGCCACGGATTCATCGGTGGTGGGCCTTCCTGCAGAATTACGACTTCGAAGTTGAGTATCGTAAAGGTGAGAGGTTGCAGCACGCAGATTTCTTTAGCAGGAACCCATCAACTGAGATGACAGTCAATATTTTGACACGAGATGCAGAGTGGCTACAAATCGAACAGCGACGTGATGATGTTCTCCGTCCACTGATCGATAGCATGACGACCGCAAACCCAGCTACAGGCTATGTCCTAGAAGACGGTGTGCTTAAGAAAACACTCGCAGACCCCATACTCGGTACGTACAAACCAACAGTTGTTCCAAAAGCATTCCAGTGGAGTTTGATAAATTCCTTTCACTCCACGCTTCAGCACCCTGGATGGGAGAAAACTCTCCAAAAACTAAAAGAGAGCTACTGGTTTTTCAACATGAATACCATCGTCAGAAGGTTTGTGGACAACTGTGTAATATGCAAGACTTCCAAGGGGCCCTCAGGTGCAATCCAAGCACAACTGCACCCGATCCAGAAACCCACAGCAGCATTTCAAGTTATCCATATGGATATTACGGGGAAGCTTGGCACACGAAATGCTGAAGGTCAAGACGAGTAGGTCATCGTCACAATAGATGCATTCACTAAGTATTTACTACTCAGTTATTCGAATGACAAGAGTCAAAGTAGCAGCCTCGCAGCACTAAAGCGGGTGGTACATCTATTCGGAACTCCAGTGCAGATTATTGTCGATGGCGGCCGGGAATTTCTTCAAGCCTATTGCGATCGATTTGGCATTGAAATACATGCAATAGCGCCAGGAGTAAGCCGAGCAAATGGTCAAGTCGAACGTGTAATGAGCACCTTGAAAAATGCACTGACTATGATTAAAAACTATGACACTGAGAACTGGCAAACAGCCTTAGAGGCTCTCCAACTCGCATTGAACTGCACCCCACACAGAATCACTGGGGTTGCACCACTCACTCTCCTGACGCGCCGCCAGCACTGTGTACCACCAGAGCTACTGAGGTTAGTAAATTTTGACAATGAATCCATCGACTTTGAAATGCTTGAACAGCACGTGCAGCAGAAAATGGCAGCAGCGGCACAATATGACAAACAACGATTTGACAAAAACAGAGCCAAAATACGTCCTTTCCAAAGAGGTGATTATGTCCTTATTAAAAACAACCCTCGTAACCAAACGTCCCTGGACCTGAAATTCAGTGAGCCGTATGAGGTTCACAGAGTTTTGGACAATGACCGCTACCTGGTGAAACGCGTGACTGGCAGGGGGCGCCCTCGAAAAGTCGCTCACGATCAACTGCGCCGAGCTCCTCAACCTGGTGAGCAGGAGACCGTGTCGACGGACGGAGATGATGCCGTACCACAACAGGCGACCTCAGCTCAGCCTGATTTATCCGATGGACCACTGCCATCAACGTCCCAAGCTGCCCAGTCATTGGATGCGTAATTTAACAGGTTCGTGTTTCTCAAGTACCAACCGCTTTCACACTAATAATTTTGAGACTGTACAAATCACACTCCCTTGTTCCTTCCAATTTTTATTGTTTTAAGAGCCTCTGGGGACCACGGTCATAAGGCCCAGGCCCCAGCATCGACCTTCCTCAATTCCCTTAGGACCTCTGTGGACCACGGCGTTCAAGACCGCTCAGCACCACAGCATCATTTTCCTGTGAGCTTCAATCAATGCAAGTACAGACTTACTTTGTTTTAGAGCCCCTGGGGACCACGGTCATAAGATAAGGCCTAGGCCCCAGCATCATCCTGTCCTTAATCCTTAGAGCCTCTGTGGACCACGGCGTACAAGACCGCTTAGCACCACAGCATCATCCTTATCGCCGAGAAACATAATAGTGCAAGTATGCGTGTAGCATTTGCATTAACCTAACATTCACAACATCACAAGTTATACGATTACGTGGAGTATTCGTACCATACCTATTCAACCTATGCTCACTTTCCCGTACAGCAAGTTTCATCTTAATTTATTTATCACTACTTACTGTATTCTCATGTGCTAATCATAATAACATAATTACATGCTCTACATACCTACAATTATTATGTGTGCACCAATAGATGATTACTTGGTTATTGGAATCTTTGTAATCAAATTTAATCTACAAAACGATCATAAATACTGTAACCAAGTTGTCAGCTAGTGTACCTGTGAATGGATACCTAGCTCAGAGAAACTCTTTCTTTCTTCCAGAATCGCGACTGGTGCAGAGCGCGCACCGTCTCGCAGAATGGCCGTGTCGACGCGAGATGGCGTTAGTTGTCTAGATAATAAGTTAAATTTGATTTGAAGTTTAAATAATTAGTAAAACTAGTCTCATAAATCTTATTATGATTTGTAAATAGCAAGTAGGTAAGGTTTTGTTTGTAATCTTGATGATTTATCTTGTAAGTACTTTCAATTGAACTAGTTCCAGTCGGAACATTTGCCCTCGCCTCCGCATGGGCTAATGTTGCGACTAGAAATTAGAATTCAAATAATTAGACGCTAGGTTTAACTTTCAAAATTTTGATAATTAATTTGCGGATTTATTAAGCAATTTAATATCGTCCAGTTAGCACTTTTTGTAATTTAAAGATTGTTTTTGATCACGGTGTTACCGGATTGTCCGCTGCCATCTTGGCCTCCATGTTGGGTGGGCAAGATGGGTGGGTGGCGATGCGCGAGCACCGCATTCTGTGACGAACCTTCTCGAAGGCAAGTTGCGTAAAGTGAAAAGTGATTTTTCGTGAAAAATCCGGTGAGTGTTTCTTATATTCTTTGTAATTTTCTTATAGTTTTGTTATAGACCGAATAAACGATCTATTCTTGTATTCTGCCTTATCATTTGCAATGAACGAGCCCAGCGACGGGAATGGTCCCGGCAGCCCTGCTGACGGTACCCTTCCCGGCGATCCCCATGGAACTGTCCCGCCGTTATATATAATAAAACTAAGTTGCTAAAATGTATGTGCCGATAAAACTTTAAACGGATTCCCGGTACTGTAAAGGTACTTATATAGCGCAATAGTCCTTTATCCCCCCTCGAACAAGAAAGTTACCGTTTTAACTTAAAGGGCGTATTTTTAAAGATATAAGGGATAAGTGAAGTAACGCCATCTGCTGTCGAGTGTGAGTCATGTTAACGATTGAAAAGATAGAGAAAAGTTCATTTGCACCCATTATCCACGCCGGGAAAATGTCTTATTCCCACGGGAAAGCGGTTAGCAGCGGGTGCAACCGGTGGGCGAGCAGCTAGTGATAATATAAAAAAGCTATATTATCAAAATCAAAGAGTGTTTCTAGCTGCTTTCCAGTAATGTGTTGGGACTATCTACCTTTTGAGATAGGTATGCAGGTACGGTAGATTAGACAGTTACTGAACTAGTACTTACATTGTGCACGAAATGCGGTCCCTCTACAGCCGGCGTGGTGCTCAAGTGTTGAAGTATGAAGTCGTCCGATTGCTCCAGCCAGAGGTCAACCCCGCGTAGAGGGTCGTAGTTAAACGGGCCCACGCGCAGCATTCCAACTGTGTTATCGTATATGTCTAGCACCTGAAATGTGAACAACATTACGAATCAGAAAATGGCTTAGACACAGGCAAATAAAAATCGTTAGATTAAACGCAGTGTAACCGTCGTCTCCAAGTCATTAAAAATTAAACAACAAGCTGGCTTCACTCGCAATACGTGTTGCCTTAGAATAACGCAGTGAAGCACCCCTATTATTGATTCTCAAGTAAAAAGAAGTTATAATAGCTATCGCTTTGCTCGCGAAACATCTCGTAATCATCTGTCAGCGAAGCGCACTGGAGCGCAATATGTATCGTGTTGATGTGTAGTGTAAAGTCGTCGTTTTTATTAGCACCTGTGAAGTATGCGGTCCTCCGGTGATGGTCCTGGCGGTCCTTAAGGGCAGCTCGGGTCCCTTATCAGGGAAGGTAGCTGGGAACAGATCCCCCGCCCGAATGTCGACGCCCACCCCGGTAACCAGAGGTGCGATGGTGTTACCTACTGTTTATTGCTGTGCAACTTTACCCTACCAAATTACACTTTACGATCCTGATGTGACAGCTTGTCAATCATGTCACTTTAGAACACTAGCTGCAATGTTAATTACCTGTGAAGTATGCGGTCCTCCGGTGATGGTCCTGGCAGTCCTCAGCGGCAGCTCTGGTCCCTTATCAGGGAAGGTAGCTGGGAACAGATCCCCCGCTCGAATATCGACGCCCACTCCGGTAACCAGAGGTGCGGGCGTGTTCCCGCCTATTGCTGTGTTCCCACTTTACCATAAAAAGTCACTTTACCACACTGATGTGATAGCTTGTCAATGTCACTTTAGGACACTAGATGCAATGTAGATATGGTGTTACCTACTGTTTATTGCTGTGCTCCCACTTTACCAAATACCACCATACCAAATGTCACTTTACGACACTGATGCGACAGCTAGTCAGTAATGTTACTTTAGGGCACTGTTATAGACAATGTTGATTATTACTTGTGAAGAATGCGGTCCTCCGGTGATGGTCCTGGCGGTCCTTAGAGGCAGCTCGGGTCCCTTATCAGGGAAGGTAGCTGGGAACAGATCCCCCGCCCGAATGTCGACGCCCACCCCGGTAACCAGAGGTGTACGGGTGTTCCCGCCTATTGCTATGCTCCCACTTTACCATACCAAATGTCACTTTACGACACTTATATGACAGCTTGTCAATGTCATTTTAGGACACTAGCTGCAATGTTAATCACCTGTGAAGAATGCGGTCCTCCAGTGATGGTCCTGGCAGTCCTTAAAGGCAGCTCGGGTCCCTTATCATTATCAGGGAAGGTAGCTGGGAACAGATCCCCCGCCCGAATGTCGACGCCCACTCCGGTAACCAGAGGTGCGATGGTGTTACCTACTGTTTATTGCTGTGCAACTTTACCCTACCAAATTACACTTTACGATCCTGATGTGACAGCTTGTCAATCATGTCACTTTAGGCCACTAGCTGCAATGTTAATTACCTGTGAAGAATGCGGTCCTCCGGTGATGGTCCTGGCGGTTCTTAGAGGCAGCTCGGGTCCCTTATCAGGGAAGGTAGCCGGGAACAGATCCCCCGCTCGAATGTCGACGCCCACCCCGGTAACCAGAGGTGCGATGGTGTTACCTACTGTTTATTGCTGTGCAACTTTACCCTACCAAATTACACTTTACGATCCTGATGTGACAGCTTGTCAATCATGTCACTTTAGAACACTAGCTGCAATGTTAATCACCTGTGAAGAATGCGGTCCTCCAGTGATAGTCCTGGCAGTCCTTAAAGGCAGCTCGGGTCCCTTATCAGGGAAGGTAGCCGGGAACAGATCCCCCGCTCGAATGTCGACGCCCACCCCGGTAACCAGAGGTGCGGGGGTGTTCCCGCCTATTGCCGTGTGACCACTTTACCATACCAAAAGTCACTTTACGACGCTTATGTGACAGCTCGTCAATAATGTCACTTTAGAACACTAGCTGCAATGTTAATTACCTGTGAAGAATGCGGCCCTCCGGTGATGGTCCTGGCGGTCCTCAGAGGCAGCTCGGGTCCCTTATCAGGGAAGGTAGCTGGGAACAGATCCCCCGCCCTAATGTCGACGCCCACCCCGGTAACCAAAGGTGCAGGCGTGTTCGCGCCTATTGCTGTGTTATTACTTTACCATCCCAAATGTCACTTTACAACACTTATATCACAGCTTGTCAATGTCACTTTAGGACACTAACTGCAATGTTAATTACCTGTGAAGAATGCGGTCAGGTACCTATCAGGGAAGCTAGCTGGGAACAAATCCCCCGCTCGTATGTCGACGCCCACCCCGGTAACCAGAGGTGCAGGCGTGTTGCCGCCTATTGCTGTGATCCCACTTTACCATACCAAATGTCACTTTACAACACTGATGTGACAGCTTGTCAATGTCACTGTAGGACACTAGATGCAATGCTAATTACCTGTGAAGAATGCGGCCCTCCGGTGATGGTCCTGGCGGTCCTTAAAGGCAGCTCGGGTCCCTTATCAGGGAAGGTAGCTGGGAACAGATCCCCCGCTCGAATGTCGACGCCCACCCCGGTAACCAGAGGTGCGATGGTGTTACCTACTGTTTATTGCTGTGCAACTTTACCCTACCAAATTACACTTTACGATCCTGATGTGACAGCTTGTCAATCATGTCACTTTAGAACACTAGCTGCAATGTTAATTACCTGTGAAGTATGCGGTCCTCCGGTGATGGTCCTGGCGGTCCGCAGAGGCAGCTCGGGTCCCTTATCAGGGAAGGTAGCTGGGAACAGATCCCCCGCCCGAATGTCGACGCCCACCCCGGTAACCAGAGGTGCGGGGGTGTTGCCGCCTATTGCTGTGATCCTACTTTACCATACTAAATGTCACTTTATAACACTAGATGTGACGTCACTTTAGAACACTAGATGTGATAATAATTGTTACCTGTGAAGAATGCGGCCCTCCGGTGATGGTCCTGGCGGTCCGCAGAGGCAGCTCGGGTCCCTTATCAGGGAAGGTGGCTGGAAACAGATCCCCCGCTCGAATGTCGACACCCACTCCGGTAACTAAAGGTGCGGGCGTGTTCCCGCCTATTGCTGTGATACCACTTTACCATACCAAAAGTCACTTTATGACACTGATGTGATAGCTTGTCAATGTCACTTTAGGACACTAGATGCAATGTAGATATGGTGTTACCTACTGTTTATTGCTGTGCTCCCACTTTACCAAATACCACCATACCAAATGTCACTTTACGACACTGATGCGACAGCTAGTCAGTAATGTTACTTTAGGGCACTGTTATAGACAATGTTGATTATTACTTGTGAAGAATGCGGTCCTCCGGTGATGGTCCTGGCGGTCCTTAGAGGCAGCTCTGGTCCCTTATCAGGGAAGGTAGCTGGGAACAGATCCCCCGCTCGAATGTCGACGCCCACTCCGGTAACCAGAGGTGCGGGCGTGTTACCGCCTATTGCTGTGTTCAACTCGCAACAGCAGGCCAGTGTGAGGTCGATCTCCACGGACAGTCGGTGGAATGATACTGGAATGGAAATAAAAAGAAATAGTAGGATCAATTGCCATTATTGACATGGATTTTCAGAGAACAGAGATGTATCTCAGAGGAATTCTTAAAGAATCTTAAGGAAGTTTAGTATCCAAGGAAAATTTTAATTAAAAACGGAAAAGCTGAGAAAATATTTTTCTACCAATATTTGTAAACGGTAATGGTGCCTACCTACTTGAAACCGGTAAATTTAAACTGATTGGTTTTTATAATTCAGTATTTTCACTAAATAACACCGTGTAAGTACCTAACATGTTACTATTTTTTCTTTTATAGAACGATCCAGCACCCACTACTCAAGCAACAAACGTTTATAAAAGTTGTAAATCATAATAATATTACCAAATTATATTGCCGTAACTATTACTCGTCAACAAATGACGTCAAAGATGATCTACTGGCACAGTTCGATGCATATAACAGTGTTTATGTTATTATGAGTATGCGATATAAACGCCAACATGTTTTGCATAAAGATTGCAGATGAGATTTATTAAGGAAAAGTAAATAAATAATAAGATAAAAGTGGATAGAACATATAACGATGCTATTTATCTTTATGGAAGCTGACATTATTTTAGGCCACCTTAATCCACTTTCCTAATACGGCTAGGTGGAACTTTTCATATCAGATTCAGACTATAAAAGTTGCAAATACTCATATTTAAGCTCAAATTCACAAGACAAAACTTTTGCAGAACAGTATTTGAAACGAACTGGTCCCAGACTCTTGTCCTGATTAAAGTTTACCACTATTCAACCCATTTAAGTAAATAAGAAACTGTTTCGTCAGTACATTCACCCTGAGGCTCTCTCGCCCGCCTTCTTTGTTATACACAAATGACATATCACATCGGAAATAGCCGTCCGCATACCAAATCGTGCGTACATAGAGGCGGGCGGCGCGACGTGCGCTTGACATGGTGCCAAAGATGCGCGGGGCATATGTGACAATAGATGTCCAGCTGTCCACGTTATTTGCGAATGATGGAAAAAGACGTTCGTTTAATTGAATAGAGAAGTTAAAGATAAAACGGAAGATGAAGATAAGTAGCAGTTATTCTACCAACAAGATCAATAAACTTTTAGATCGTGGCGCATATTCATTTGGGAACATTTGCTGCACGACATTTTTTCGTTGCCGCGATTCATACTTGGTACCAATATAGTAGGCATATTTTACTGTAAAATTCTGGCAAATCTTAGATCGACGTAATTGTAAATTCGAACCTTGCTACAATCAGAACTTTAGATAGGATCACATAACATCCATGATTGATGAAAAGAAATAAAGTCAACAACAAAATAAAACTAAATTCTAATAATAACACTTGACCTGAATAACATTACACAATGTAAATCTCAAAATAAAAAGTTATTGCACCTCAAGCATTTTGTTTACTTCTTACAAAAATAGGCCGCTACCTCTTTACATAACCGTTTTATGCATTTGTCGCAGTACGATGGCAGAATCAGGTTTTTGGCCAAAAACCTAGGTTTTTGGCCAAAAGCCGGCATATGGCAGAATCGTAGACTTCGTTCGGCCATCGTCCTAAGCTGATCCAGGTTTTTGGCCAAAAACCTAGTTTTTTGGCCGAAAACCTAGATTTGTTTAGTTTTATGGCAATTTTTGCATTTTGGGGGAACTTCTTCTTCTTTGAGTGGTACACCAAGTCGCATAACGACCTGATGAACCCTGGTGTCGGAGTTTTTGAACCGCGTACTGTAAGTAGCATGCCTCTGACATGGTTGTGTAACGACTGCCGTCTAAGTGATCATAGAGAGCAATCGGGATCGACGGCTTAACGTGCCCGTGTAGACACCTCGAAAAGCAGGAGGTAGCATTGGACGTTCTGGAGGGTGGGAGGAAGCATCAGACGCACTGGAGGGCGTGATTAGCGTCGGACACTCTGGAAGATGAATGATGACGGGCATTGGATTTTCTGGCGGTCCGACGCTACCCCCTGTCCTCCACGGGGTGCAACGCTACCACCAATCCTCCAGAGCGTTCATGCGTACATCCTGCTCTTATGGTGTCTGACACTCCCCGCTGCCCTCCCGGGCATCCGAGGCAATCCTGCTGTTTAATGCCTTAACGGTGTCCAAGTCTACCCTCAAAAGATCAGAGGGAGGTGCATAAAGTACCTCTCCACTCCTCGTTCCCCCGAACCACACGGACACAGTAAGCCGTCGGTCCCGATTGCTCTCTATGATTATGATACTTAGACGGCGGTCGTTACACAACCATTTTAGAGGCCTGCTACTTGCAGTAGGCGGTTGAAAACTCTGATACCAGGGTCCATCGGCTCGTTGGGCGACTTGGTGTTCCAATCGAAAACGAAGAAGTTCCCCCGAAATGCAAAAAAAGCCATAATACTAAACAAATCTAGGATTTCGGCCAAAATCCTAGTTTTTTGGCCAAAATCCTAGGTTTTTGGCCAAAAACCTGGATCAGCTTAGGACGATGGCCGAAGGAAGTCTACGATTCTGCCATATGCCGGCTTTTGGCCAAAAACCTAGGTTTTTGGCCAAAAACCTAATTCTGCCATCGTACTGCGACACATTGACTTTTGGCTCGATCGTTACAGATAAAGCAAAAATAACAACGTGATGAACACGAAACTATTTGAACAAAAGCCCAGACTTCTAAATGCTGGCGTTTACCCAAAATACGATTCACGGTTTCAGACAATGAGTCTCATGTCAGTATGAAAATGTATTTAAAGGAACTTGCAAAAAGTAGTGACGCGCGAAATGATACGAACGCCATGTTTCTCTGAAATCAGTCTGTCGTTTGTAAGGTCTAAATAAAGAACAAAATATAATATCCAAACATATACGCGAAAAACATGCCAGGGTAGCAAGCAGTAGCCCGAGACCATCGAACTAATATCAACTTCCCGAGACCGAAGTTGTCAAGAAAATTCCGCTATTAGGAGATAAAATTCGACTGTTGCTCAGGCATAGGGCGGAAATACATCGTTTTTATGCGTGACATGTTAGTTTTACTATTGACTAGCCTGATTAAGATCTGGGGGCTAAATGAAACCTACGCAGAGACGAAGGCTGACTCTGACGCCTAAAAGGGCATTGGAATTTTCGCACAAAGATGAAACACAGAACGTTTATAGTAACATCTCATCCTTATCAAGTAATACTCACACATGATATTAGCGAAGAGCTCATCGGAGTAGCGGTGGGGGTCAGTGAACCCCCCCGCGAGTTGCAACTCCAGCCGGCCCTCAGGGTACCCCACGGCCAACTGCTGCACTCGTGCCACCATCGCTGATTATACCTAACATACTCACACATGATATTAGCGAAGAGCTCATCAGAGTAGCGGTGGGGGTCAGTGAAGCCCCCCACGAGTTGCAACTCCAGCCGACCCTCAGGGTACCCCACGGCCAGTTGCTGTACTCTTGCCACCATCGCTGATGCTGCTTCTGCTGTGCCCGAGCCGTCCAGGTGGGCTAGGGCTACTGCTCCTGACCCTGGAAATAGTAACGAAAGAAGTGAGTGAGTACTGTCTTTGAAATAACTAAAACAAATGATTTTCTAAACGACCAATAGTCAGACTGATCTTGTGACAAGGCAGGTAGGTAGGTAAACATAGGTAACGAAAGGAGTCAGTGAGTGGCTCTCTTTGAAATAACTAAAACTAAAGATTTTTTAATTGACCAATAGTCAGACTGATCTTGTGACAAGGCAGGTAAACAATTAGGTTATAAAAATAGCACTTATAAAATATAACTGCGTTGTACTTAAAAAGTCTCAACAGTAAAGTCACGTTTGTGTTAATAGATTTATAAGGTAGCAAATCAATTTCTTCGGTACAGTCAACAATATTTAGTACGGTCTGTGACTTTTGGAAATGTATGGAAAGGTGACGATTTTTGTTTAAGTGAAATTTCGATATGGGGCCTTGTAGAAGACCTCAATCTAAGGTTTTTGAGCCCGGTTACCAAACTCCAGCACGTGGTGGGGGGGAGGGGGGGGCGTTCAAACATTCGCGTTACCACGCTTCAGTAAAAAGAATATGTGGCGTTGGCTTTACATATAATTTTGATTTTGGTATCAATTTCTTATAAATCGAGGATGCACCTTTCATTTTTTGTATCAAAATACCTATATTTCTTACGAGAAATATGAAAATAATTTAAATAAATGAAAAAAATCTGCAAAAATTTGTAATTTTATTCATTTGACAGGCTATATCTTTAAAAATATATATGAATAAGTCATAAATAAAAAATATTATCAGTTAGTCTTATTATTAAAATTTATGAAATCACTCACAGTAATGCCAATATTCGTAGAAAAACTCCCAAAAAAAAAATATGAACCGTGCCTACTGCAATGTGTACCCATACGGACCTACTGCTATGTTTACCGCATAACATTTTTCATCTTCCTGAAAAAGCGTTACAGAGTTATTATTTGTAATGTCATTTATTATAATAAATAAAGAAGACGTATCTACACTAATATAATAAAGAGAAAAGATTTGTTTTTTGTATGTACATATGTAATCGATAAACTCCGGAACTACTGAACTGAATTCAAAAATACTTTCGCCATTAGAAAGCTACAATAAAGTAGCCTATGTTACTATTTCAGAGTAACATAGGCTACTTTATAGTACGGGAAAATATCTTATTCCCACGGGAAAACGGTTAGCAGCGGGAAAACCGTTAAATTTAGCTAATATTACCCAAATTATCCACAGCACTTGATTGATCTTCGAGAAATTCATCACTGATATTGCTAGCATATCAAAAAAGGGCATGGACTACGTTTTGTCAGACCTTGCTAAGCATGATGGTCTGCTTCTGCTGGCACATGGTCATCGAGGGTCTGGAGTACTTGATGTAGATGACCAGCATGTCATCCAAACAATAAGAAATACGGTAAAGGATTCGAAGTAAAAGTTGTTCAGCACGTCGGGCTGCTTCTGCTGGCACATGGTCATCGAGGGTCTGGAGGATCTGATGAATTTGGTAACGGATACAAAGTAAAAGTTGTTTAGTATGACGGGATGCTTCTGCTGGCACATTGTCATTTAAGGTCTGGAGTACCTGATGTAGACCACCAGCAATCCATCAGAATTATTTGAGTTTCGGTATTGACTTCAAAATAAAAGTTGTTAAGCATGGCTATTTTTTGGCACTTTGATATTGATGATGTTAGCGTATATAGTATGGAACACCAGAAGCCTAGCACAACTGAAAGATATATGTGCAAGGCTTCATAGAAAAGGTTTTTAAACATGACATTTCCACGGGAAAACAGGTAAGTAGCAGCGGGTGAAGCCGCTGGTCGGATTGCTAGTCTACACTTATATAATAAAGAGGAAACCTTTGTTTTTTTGTATGTATGTAATCGATAAACTCTGAAACTACTGGACCGATTTCAAAAAATCTTTTACCATTAAAAAGCTACAACATTCCTGAGTAACATAGGCTACTTTTTACCACGGGAAAATTCCTCATTCCTACGGGGAAACGGCCAACAGCAGGAAAAGCGTGAAATACAGCAGATATTACCCAAATTAGCCAAAACGCTTTACAGATCTTCGCGAAATTTGTCACTGATGTTACTAGCATATTAAAGACGAACATGGCCTACTTTTTGTCAGCCCTCGAGGATCTGGAGTACCTTATGAAGACCACGAGCATCCCATCTAAACTATAAGATATACGGTCATGGCTTGATAGAAAAAGTTGTTCATCATGACGGGCCACTTCTGCTGGTACATGGTCATCGAGGATCTGGAGTACCTGATGAAGACCACCAGCATCCCATCTAAACTATAACAGATACGGTAATGGCTACAAAGTAAAAGTTATTCAGCATGACGGGCCGCTTCTGCTGGCACATTCACCTTTGCTGGAACGGAGAAATGGACTTTTTACTACGGGCAAAGATCCAATTTCTACGGGAAAACATGTAAGTAGCAGCGGGTGAAACCGCTGGGCGGGCCGCTAGTTTGTTATAAAAATGATTTTATTATCCTACAATATTTATGGTATTGCCTAATAAATGATGATCTATGCAATGATGAACTTTATTCAAAGTCTCCCTTTCAAGAACAAATAACTTGAGTTAACAATAACTAGATAAAAAAATACTTTCTTGCCATTTTTGTATCTCATATAGTATAGCAGTGCTCCTTGTGCCCCCCATCAGGTACTCCAGATCCTCAAGTTCTGACAAAACGTAGTCCATGCCCTTTTTTGATATGCTAGCAATATCAGTGATGAATTTCGCGAAGATCGGTCAAGTGCTTTGGATAATTTGGGTAATATCAGCTAAATTTAACGGTTTTCCCGCTGCTAACCGTTTTCCCGTGGGAATAAGATATTTTTCCGTGGTATAAAGTAGCTTATGTTACTCTGAAATATTGTAGCATTCTAATGGTGAAAGAATTTTTTAATTTAGTTCAGTAGTTCCGGAGTTTATCGATTACATACATACATACAAAAAACAAAACTTTCCTCTTTATTATATTAGTGTAGATACGTCTTCTTTATTTATTATAATAAATGACATTACAAATAATAACTCTGTAACGCTTTTTCAGGAAGATGAAAAATGTTATGCGGTAAACATAGCAGTAGGTCCGTACGGGTACACATTGCAGTAGGCACGGTTCTTATTTTTTTTGGGAGTTTTTTCTTCGAATATTGGCATTACTGTGAGTGATTTCATAAATTTTAATAATAAGACTAACTGATAATATTTTTTATTTATGACTTATTCATATATATTTTTAAAGATATAGCCTGTCAAATGAATAAAATTACAAATTTTTGCAGATTTTTTTCATTTATTTAAATTATTTTCATATTTCTCGTAAGAAATATAGGTATTTTGATACAAAAAATGAAAGGTGCATCCTCGATTTATAAGAAATTGATACCAAAATCAAAATTATATGTAAAGCCAACGCCACATATTCTTTTTACTGAAGCGTGGTAACGCGAATGTTTGAACGCCCCCCCCTCCCCCCCACCACGTGCTGGAGTTTGGTAACCGGGCTCAAAAACCTTAGATTGAGGTCTTCTACAAGGCCCCATATCGAAATTTCACTTAAACAAAAATCGTCACCTTTCCATACATTTCCAAAAGTCACAGACCGTACTAATTAACCCGCTCAACTTTAAGTTCTTATATTAGTTGTCCTAGATATTAAGAAACAAATTAAAAACTGATGAAGGCTCGGCGTCTATTTATAAAATCAAAGTACGACACATGCTGTTCCAGCTAGCTAATCACTGAGAGAGCAAATTATGTGCATAAATTACATGAACCCGGGCTTTGCAAGAACTGATGACTATATCAACTATCAAGATGAAGATAAAAACTAATGACTCTATTAATAACCAGATATCTAGTCTAAACTATACTATTAACTCGCGAATTAGATTGAGTGCGCAAACAAGATGGTAAAGGTACAGACAGCAAAGGAATAAGCTGCACAGGGCGACTCCAAACGAATTAAAATATTATAATCCCTAATGAAAACAAAGGGTGAACGGTAATTCGTTACATTCCCAGGAGGGGGCAAGAGGGGAGGCCATTCCCAACATATTCTTTCTTGCAAATGATTAAGGCCTGAGGAACATCCGCAAACAATCAAAGAACATTTTTTTATAATTTCCGACCCATAGTTCTATGGAAAAATATGTTAGAAATAGTTTCCTCTCTTACTCCCTCCGGGGAATGTATCGAATCACCTTTCAACCTATAGTCGAATTTCTAATTCAATTCACTAAATTGACGTTTGGTGGGTGGCCGCTTTTTTAGGAAAAATAAATAGTGATGTGCTAAAACGATTAAATTGAATCACTCATCTAGTGACATAGTTCATAGTTAATAAATCACTAAGTGTATTTGGTTACAATATTAGTACAATAATTTTAAGGACGTGTTCTTCTCACAAAACTGAATGAGATTTATTAGAAACTTTTCTTCAAAATATGAAAATTAATAAATTGTGTCTCTCGTACTTAGTGACATACTTTTTAAACATTTTTATATGAGGAGTATAAAAATTTAGTAGGAAATCAATAAATAAATGTAAGTGACCTGACTATGAGGTTTGAATGAATCAGCTCACCTGAACTTAAAAATCGAACTGAAGTACGTCACTAGTGATATGGAGTTTGTATCATTATTTTGTCAGCATCTGTCATTTCAGTGAATAGAATTAAAAATTCGACTATATTTAATAATTTCTCATAAAGGGAGTCATTTTGCACTAGATTTACCATTTTTAAATGTTTTAACGATTCGTTTCGTGCAGCCCTATGTAGCTTATTAAAAATCAGACTGTACGAATAAGTAGATTATACCTAGATGATGGTATGCTCACCTGAATGTCGAACGACTACTATAATACATGATGTGGCGTCGTCTGATCCTATGATTTGTACGTTCTCTGAAAAAGAAAAAGGATACAATTTTAAAACAGCTGCGTTTAACAATAACCGATATATGTCACATTGGTAACTTCACATACACATTGGGAAATTTACTCGTCACCTTGGTATCTTCTAGAGAGTTTGTGTGGAGCAAACTTTAGAGAAAATGATAGGTGGCAATGGCGAGCAGCAAACATTGCGTGAGCTTTTATACGACACTGATATCTCGCTGACAAACTTAGAAGAAAGTACTCAGTTTTTGCTTGCGCTTCTTGTTTAAATTTACAGTAAGTGTTGGATTTGGTATTGTAAGCTAAACTTGTTCAGGATCTTCAAAACAAGTTGGCTCTATCGTTGCTAGAGAATGTGGAGAATTTTTCTGCGAGCCATAATTCCCTACTGACGGATAACAGTTATATCATCATCACTCGATACGGACTGTCATGCGGCGCCACCGCAGCCAGCTCGCGTTGCCCGACGTACAACGTATGGGGCGGCCCGACCACTCTGGCAGCCGCTGACAGCAACTGATCGTTACCTTCTACGAGCCATCATTCCCAACTAACGTATTACAGTATATCATCACTTGGTACTGACTGTCATGCGGCGCGACCGCAGCCAGCTCGCGTTGCCCGACGTACAGCGTGTGCGGCGGTCCGACCACTCTAGCGGCCGCTGACAATAACTGGCCGGCAGCGTCGCGGTAGCCCGGGTGCGCCGCCAGCAGCGCCCGCACCGACGTCGGGCACTCGTGGAGGACAACAGGAGATCGCCATCACTTAGTATATAGTACTGACCGGTAGCGTCGTGGTATCCAGGTTGGCTCTATCGTTGCTGCAGGATGTCGTTCAAAATCTGTGTGCCATAACTCCCTACTGACGGATAACAGTATATCATCACTTGGTACTGACTTGGTACCGACTAGGGCTTTCGAATACCGGACTTTTTCAATACCGGTATTGAATACCGGATCATTTTCTTCAATACCGGGATCCCGGTATTACGGTATTAATGGAATGTTTTTCTCCGAGGACGTGAGTCATAAAAAAAAGTAAATTTTTATGCAACTTTTTATCACAAAGCAATAAAAAAATGTCCACTGTAGAAATAAAGTCGTCGAAAGTATTTTCGTACAAAAAAAACTAGATGGCGCTAGTAGTTTTTTAAAACGCGGTAATGAAATGTTTTCCGCGATATGATAAAGGTGCGTGGTGCATAGTGTTCGCCACGCGGACACGTTCGCCTCGCGAAAACTTAGAACTTAGAACTTAAAACTTAAAAATTAAAAATTAGAACTGGAAACCGCCTACGGTACGGTAGTAGATAGTAGTAGGTACCATGTGTGGGGTGTCGTTTGAAAGAGGAACTCGAGCCGCGTTCGATGGTACAACACTTACGGCGATCGGTGGCGCAACATTGCGCTAGCAAAATTTGAACGATGTTGCGCAACATTGTATATGGCACACTGTACTTAGCAAACTGTTTGAAATCGCACCAGAGTCGAACATAATTATAGTGGTCCTCCATACAGTCACTAAGTGAGGCGAGCTAAAACTGGTCTCTCTCGTAGTGTTTGTATGAAAGTGAGGCCAGCTAAAACTGGTCTCTCGTAGTGTTTCGATGAAAACACCAATACTATGGTGATCCCTTGCTTGGGGTAGGTTCATGTGCTGCCGATAGTACCCAGTACCCAAAACCCCAAAATCTGATAAATCGGTAGATATCTGTCTCAATTAGTTGTCTCAAGAACACTGAAGCAAAGCAAGAGAAATACTGCGATAACATTTTGAACTTGCAGCGCCATCTGTGGTCGAATAGCTGAACTAAAGTTTACTAAACAGTGCCACCAAGTACCGAGTAGAAATATTATTGTTACTCAAAACAGTTCATAGATGGCAGCTCAGTGCTGTTAGTTTAAAATTAATATGACAGGTGGTGCTGCTAGTCAGACTAGTGTCAAACTGTTAGAAATCGCACCGGAGTCCAACATATAGTGGTCATCGCAACAGTAAGTGAGTGAGGCCAGCTTAAACTGAGCTCTCGTAGTGTTTGTTTGAAAACACCAATATAAAGGTGATCCCTTGCTTGGGGTAGTTTCACGTGCTGCCGATAGTACCCAGTAAGGTTGCCTAGATTGTTCCTAGTTTGGTTACGTCCGTTTTAGCTTTGTATTGTAGCTCGATAAATGGTCAAGAGCGAGTCGGACACACAACATGAGGTTAACCTCACTAAATGTAACATTCTGAAGTTAACCTCACGGCATGTAACATATAGTTAGAAAGTGTGACGAAACGGGCCAAGAGCGTGTCGGGCACTCTAGTAGGTAGAAAGTGGGTAGAATAGGGCTTAGAGCGTGTCGGGCACTCTAGTAGGTAGAAAGTGGGTAGAATAGGGCCAAGAGCGTGTCGGGCACTCTAGTAGGTAGAAAGTGGGTAGAATAGGGCCAAGAGCGTGTCGGGCACTCTAGTAGGTAGAAAGTGGGTAGAATAGGGCCAAGAGCGTGTCGGGCACTCTAGTAGGTAGAAAGTGGGTAGAATAGGCCAAGAGCGTGTCGGGCACTCTATATGTAGAAAGTGGGTAGAATAGGCCAAGAGCGTGTCGGGCACTCTAGTAGGTAGAAAGTGGGTAGAACAGGGCCAAGAGCGTGTCGGGCACTAGTAGGTAGAAAGTGTGACGAAACGGGCCAAGAGGGTGTCGGGCACTCTAGTAGGTAGAAAGAGGGTAGAATAGGGCCAAGAGCGTGTCGGGCACTCTAGTAGGTAGAAAGTGGGTAGAATAGGGCCAAGAGCGTGTCGGGCACTCTAGTAGGTAGAAAGTGGGTAGAATGGGGCCAAGAGCGTGTCGGGCACTCTAGTAGGTAGAAAGTGGGTAGAATAGGCTTCTTCTGCAAGACATAGTTCCCTACTGACGGATAACAGAACATCATCACTTGGTACTGACTGTCATGCGGCGCGACCGCAGCCAGCTCTCGTTGCCCGACGTACAGCGTGTGCGGCGGCCCGACCACTCTAGCAGCCGCTGACAATAGCTGGCTTCTTCTGCGAGCCATAGTTCCCTACTGACGTATTACAGTATATCATCGCTTGGTACTGACTGTCATGCGGCGCGACCGCAGCCAGCTCACGTTGTCCGACGTACAGCGTGTGCGGCGGCCCGACCACTCTAGCGGCCGCTGACAGCAGCTGGCCAGCAGCGTCGCGGTAGCCCGGGTGCGCCGCCAGCAGCGCCCGCACCGACGTCGGGCACTCGTGGAGGACAACAGGAGATCGCCATCACTTAGTATATAGTACTGACCGGTAGCGTCGTGGTATCCAGGTTGGCTCTATCGTTGCTGCAGGATGTCGTTCAAAATCTGTGTGCCATAACTCCCTACTGACGGATAACAGTATATCATCACTTGGTACTGACTTGGTACCGACTAGGGCTTTCGAATACCGGACTTTTTCAATACCGGTATTGAATACCGGATCATTTTCTTCAATACCGGGATCCCGGTATTACGGTATTAATGGAATGTTTTTCTCCGAGGACGTGAGTCATAAAAAAAAGTAAATTTTTATGCAACTTTTTATCACAAAGCAATAAAAAAATGTCCACTGTAGAAATAAAGTCGTCGAAAGTATTTTCGTACAAAAAAAACTAGATGGCGCTAGTAGTTTTTTAAAACGCGGTAATGAAATGTTTTCCGCGATATGATAAAGGTGCGTGGTGCATAGTGTTCGCCACGCGGACACGTTCGCCTCGCGAAAACTTAGAACTTAGAACTTAAAACTTAAAAATTAAAAATTAGAACTGGAAAACCGCCTACGGTACGGTAGTAGATAGTAGTAGGTACCATGTGTGGGGTGTCGTTTGAAAGAGGAACTCGAGCCGCGTTCGATGGTACAACACTTACGGCGATCGGTGGCGCAACATTGCGCTAGCAAAATTTGAACGATGTTGCGCAACATTGTATATGGCACACTGTACTTAGCAAACTGTTTGAAATCGCACCAGAGTCGAACATAATTATAGTGGTCCTCCATACAGTCACTAAGTGAGGCGAGCTAAAACTGGTCTCTCTCTCGTAGTGTTTGTATGAAAGTGAGGCCAGCTAAAACTGGTCTCTCGTAGTGTTTCGATGAAAACACCAATACTATGGTGATCCCTTGCTTGGGGTAGGTTCATGTGCTGCCGATAGTACCCAGTACCCAAAAACCCCAAAAATCTGATAAATCGGTAGATATCTGTCTCAATTAGTTGTCTCAAGAACACTGAAGCAAAGCAAGAGAAATACTGCGATAACATTTTGAACTTGCAGCGCCATCTGTGGTCGAATAGCTGAACTAAAGTTTACTAAACAGTGCCACCAAGTACCGAGTAGAAATATTATTGTTACTCAAAACAGTTCATAGATGGCAGCTCAGTGCTGTTAGTTTAAAATTAATATGACAGGTGGTGCTGCTAGTCAGACTAGTGTCAAACTGTTAGAAATCGCACCGGAGTCCAACATATAGTGGTCATCGCAACAGTAAGTGAGTGAGGCCAGCTTAAACTGAGCTCTCGTAGTGTTTGTTTGAAAACACCAATATAAAGGTGATCCCTTGCTTGGGGTAGTTTCACGTGCTGCCGATAGTACCCAGTAAGGTTGCCTAGATTGTTCCTAGTTTGGTTACGTCCGTTTTAGCTTTGTATTGTAGCTCGATAAATGGTCAAGAGCGAGTCGGACACACAACATGAGGTTAACCTCACTAAATGTAACATTCTGAAGTTAACCTCACGGCATGTAACATATAGTTAGAAAGTGTGACGAAACGGGCCAAGAGCGTGTCGGGCACTCTAGTAGGTAGAAAGTGGGTAGAATAGGGCTTAGAGCGTGTCGGGCACTCTAGTAGGTAGAAAGTGGGTAGAATAGGCCAAGAGCGTGTCGGGCACTCTAGTAGGTAGAAAGTGGGTAGAATAGGGCCAAGAGCGTGTCGGGCACTCTAGTAGGTAGAAAGTGGGTAGAATAGGCCAAGAGCGTGTCGGGCACTCTAGTAGGTAGAAAGTGGGTAGAATAGGACCAAGAGCGTGTCGGGCACTCTATATGTAGAAAGTGGGTAGAATAGGCCAAGAGCGTGTCGGGCACTCTAGTAGGTAGAAAGTGGGTAGAACAGGGCCAAGAGCGTGTCGGGCACTAGTAGGTAGAAAGTGTGACGAAACGGGCCAAGAGGGTGTCGGGCACTCTAGTAGGTAGAAAGAGCGGAGGAGAGGCCAAGAGCGTGTCGGGCACTCTAGTAGGTAGAAAGTGGGTAGAATAGGGCCAAGAGCGTGTCGGGCACTCTAGTAGGTAGAAAGTGGGTAGAATGGGGCCAAGAGCGTGTCGGGCACTCTAGTAGGTAGAAAGTGGGTAGAATAGGCTTCTTCTGCAAGACATAGTTCCCTACTGACGGATAACAGAACATCATCACTTGGTACTGACTGTCATGCGGCGCGACCGCAGCCAGCTCTCGTTGCCCGACGTACAGCGTGTGCGGCGGCCCGACCACTCTAGCAGCCGCTGACAATAGCTGGCTTCTTCTGCGAGCCATAGTTCCCTACTGACGTATTACAGTATATCATCGCTTGGTACTGACTGTCATGCGGCGCGACCGCAGCCAGCTCACGTTGTCCGACGTACAGCGTGTGCGGCGGCCCGACCACTAGCGGCCGCTGACAGCAGCTGGCCAGCAGCGTCGCGGTAGCCCGGGTGCGCCGCCAGCAGCGCCCGCACCGACGTCGGGCACTCGTGGAGGACAACAGGAGATCGCCATCACTTAGTATATAGTACTGACCGGTAGCGTCGTGGTATCCAGGTTGGCTCTATCGTTGCTGCAGGATGTCGTTCAAAATCTGTGTGCCATAACTCCCTACTGACGGATAACAGTATATCATCACTTGGTACTGACTTGGTACCGACTAGGGCTTTCGAATACCGGACTTTTTCAATACCGGTATTGAATACCGGATCATTTTCTTCAATACCGGGATCCCGGTATCACAAAAAACTAGATGGCGCTAGTAGTTTTTTAAAACGCGGTAATGAAATGTTTTCCGCGATATGATAAAGGTGCGTGGTGCATAGTGTTCGCCACGCGGACACGTTCGCCTCGCGAAAACTTAGAACTTAGAACTTAAAACTTAAAAATTAAAAATTAGAACTGGAAAACCGCCTACGGTACGGTAGTAGATAGTAGTAGGTACCATGTGTGGGGTGTCGTTTGAAAGAGGAACTCGAGCCGCGTTCGATGGTACAACACTTACGGCGATCGGTGGCGCAACATTGCGCTAGCAAAATTTGAACGATGTTGCGCAACATTGTATATGGCACACTGTACTTAGCAAACTGTTTGAAATCGCACCAGAGTCGAACATAATTATAGTGGTCCTCCATACAGTCACTAAGTGAGGCGAGCTAAAACTGGTCTCTCTCTCGTAGTGTTTGTATGAAAGTGAGGCCAGCTAAAACTGGTCTCTCGTAGTGTTTCGATGAAAACACCAATACTATGGTGATCCCTTGCTTGGGGTAGGTTCATGTGCTGCCGATAGTACCCAGTACCCAAAACCCCAAAATCTGATAAATCGGTAGATATCTGTCTCAATTAGTTGTCTCAAGAACACTGAAGCAAAGCAAGAGAAATACTGCGATAACATTTTGAACTTGCAGCGCCATCTGTGGTCGAATAGCTGAACTAAAGTTTACTAAACAGTGCCACCAAGTACCGAGTAGAAATATTATTGTTACTCAAAACAGTTCATAGATGGCAGCTCAGTGCTGTTAGTTTAAAATTAATATGACAGGTGGTGCTGCTAGTCAGACTAGTGTCAAACTGTTAGAAATCGCACCGGAGTCCAACATATAGTGGTCATCGCAACAGTAAGTGAGTGAGGCCAGCAAACTGAGCTCTCGTAGTGTTTGTTTGAAAACACCAATATAAAGGTGATCCCTTGCTTGGGGTAGTTTCACGTGCTGCCGATAGTACCCAGTAAGGTTGCCTAGATTGTTCCTAGTTTGGTTACGTCCGTTTTAGCTTTGTATTGTAGCTCGATAAATGGTCAAGAGCGAGTCGGACACACAACATGAGGTTAACCTCACTAAATGTAACATTCTGAAGTTAACCTCACGGCATGTAACATATAGTTAGAAAGTGTGACGAAACGGGCCAAGAGCGTGTCGGGCACTCTAGTAGGTAGAAAGTGGGTAGAATAGGGCTTAGAGCGTGTCGGGCACTCTAGTAGGTAGAAAGTGGGTAGAATAGGGCCAAGAGCGTGTCGGGCACTCTAGTAGGTAGAAAGTGGGTAGAATAGGACCAAGAGCGTGTCGGGCACTCTAGTAGGTAGAAAGTGGGTAGAATAGGCCAAGGCGTGTCGGGCACTCTAGTAGTAGAAAGTGGGTAGAATAGGGCCAAGAGCGTGTCGGGCACTCTATATGTAGAAAGTGGGTAGAATAGGGCCAAGAGCGTGTCGGGCACTCTAGTAGGTAGAAAGTGGGTAGAACAGGGCCAAGAGCGTGTCGGGCACTAGTAGGTAGAAAGTGTGACGAAACGGGCCAAGAGGGAGTCGGGCACTCTAGTAGGTAGAAAGAGGGTAGAATAGGGCCAAGAGCGTGTCGGGCACTCTAGTAGGTAGAAAGTGGGTAGAATAGGGCCAAGAGCGTGTCGGGCACTCTAGTAGGTAGAAAGTGGGTAGAATGGGGCCAAGAGCGTGTCGGGCACTCTAGTAGGTAGAAAGTGGGTAGAATAGGCTTCTTCTGCAAGACATAGTTCCCTACTGACGGATAACAGAACATCATCACTTGGTACTGACTGTCATGCGGCGCGACCGCAGCCAGCTCTCGTTGCCCGACGTACAGCGTGTGCGGCGGCCCGACCACTCTAGCAGCCGCTGACAATAGCTGGCTTCTTCTGCGAGCCATAGTTCCCTACTGACGTATTACAGTATATCATCGCTTGGTACTGACTGTCATGCGGCGCGACCGCAGCCAGCTCACGTTGTCCGACGTACAGCGTGTGCGGCGGCCCGACCACTCTAGCGGCCGCTGACAGCAGCTGGCCAGCAGCGTCGCGGTAGCCCGGGTGCGCCGCCAGCAGCGCCCGCACCGACGTCGGGCACTCGTGGAGGACAACAGGAGATCGCCATCACTTAGTATATAGTACTGACCGGTAGCGTCGTGGTATCCAGGTTGGCTCTATCGTTGCTGCAGGATGTCGTTCAAAATCTGTGTGCCATAACTCCCTACTGACGGATAACAGTATATCATCACTTGGTACTGACTTGGTACCGACTAGGGCTTTCGAATACCGGACTTTTTCAATACCGGTATTGAATACCGGATCATTTTCTTCAATACCGGGATCGGTATTACGGTATTAATGGAATGTTTTTCTCCGAGGACGTGAGTCATAAAAAAAAGTAAATTTTTATGCAACTTTTTATCACAAAGCAATAAAAAAATGTCCACTGTAGAAATAAAGTCGTCGAAAGTATTTTCGTACAAAAAAAACTAGATGGCGCTAGTAGTTTTTTAAAACGCGGTAATGAAATGTTTTCCGCGATATGATAAAGGTGCGTGGTGCATAGTGTTCGCCACGCGGACACGTTCGCCTCGCGAAAACTTAGAACTTAGAACTTAAAACTTAAAATTAAAAATTAGAACTGGAAAACCGCCTACGGTACGGTAGTAGATAGTAGTAGGTACCATGTGTGGGGTGTCGTTTGAAAGAGGAACTCGAGCCGCGTTCGATGGTACAACACTTACGGCGATCGGTGGCGCAACATTGCGCTAGCAAAATTTGAACGATGTTGCGCAACATTGTATATGGCACACTGTACTTAGCAAACTGTTTGAAATCGCACCAGAGTCGAACATAATTATAGTGGTCCTCCATACAGTCACTAAGTGAGGCGAGCTAAAACTGGTCTCTCTCTCGTAGTGTTTGTATGAAAGTGAGGCCAGCTAAAACTGGTCTCTCGTAGTGTTTCGATGAAAACACCAATACTATGGTGATCCCTTGCTTGGGGTAGGTTCATGTGCTGCCGATAGTACCCAGTACCCAAAACCCCAAAATCTGATAAATCGGTAGATATCTGTCTCAATTAGTTGTCTCAAGAACACTGAAGCAAAGCAAGAGAAATACTGCGATAACATTTTGAACTTGCAGCGCCATCTGTGGTCGAATAGCTGAACTAAAGTTTACTAAACAGTGCCACCAAGTACCGAGTAGAAATATTATTGTTACTCAAAACAGTTCATAGATGGCAGCTCAGTGCTGTTAGTTTAAAATTAATATGACAGGTGGTGCTGCTAGTCAGACTAGTGTCAAACTGTTAGAAATCGCACCGGAGTCCAACATATAGTGGTCATCGCAACAGTAAGTGAGTGAGGCCAGCTTAAACTGAGCTCTCGTAGTGTTTGTTTGAAAACACCAATATAAAGGTGATCCCTTGCTTGGGGTAGTTTCACGTGCTGCCGATAGTACCCAGTAAGGTTGCCTAGATTGTTCCTAGTTTGGTTACGTCCGTTTTAGCTTTGTATTGTAGCTCGATAAATGGTCAAGAGCGAGTCGGACACACAACATGAGGTTAACCTCACTAAATGTAACATTCTGAAGTTAACCTCACGGCATGTAACATATAGTTAGAAAGTGTGACGAAACGGGCCAAGAGCGTGTCGGGCACTCTAGTAGGTAGAAAGTGGGTAGAATAGGGCTTAGAGCGTGTCGGGCACTCTAGTAGGTAGAAAGTGGGTAGAATAGGCCAAGAGCGTGTCGGGCACTCTAGTAGGTAGAAAGTGGGTAGAATAGGGCCAAGAGCGTGTCGGGCACTCTAGTAGGTAGAAAGTGGGTAGAATAGGGCCAAGAGCGTGTCGGGCACTCTAGTAGGTAGAAAGTGGGTAGAATAGGAAGAGCGTGTCGGGCACTCTATATGTAGAAAGTGGGTAGAATAGGCCAAGGCGTGTCGGGCACTCTAGTAGGTAGAAAGTGGGTAGAACAGGGCCAAGAGCGTGTCGGGCACTAGTAGGTAGAAAGTGTGACAGAAACGGGCCAAGAGGGTGTCGGGCACTCTAGTAGGTAGAAAGAGGGTAGGGCCAGAGCGTGTCGGGCACTCTAGTAGGTAGAAAGTGGGTAGAATAGGGCCAAGAGCGTGTCGGGCACTCTAGTAGGTAGAAAGTGGGTAGAATGGGGCCAAGAGCGTGTCGGGCACTCTAGTAGGTAGAAAGTGGGTAGAATAGGCTTCTTCTGCAAGACATAGTTCCCTACTGACGGATAACAGAACATCATCACTTGGTACTGACTGTCATGCGGCGCGACCGCAGCCAGCTCTCGTTGCCCGACGTACAGCGTGTGCGGCGGCCCGACCACTCTAGCAGCCGCTGACAATAGCTGGCTTCTTCTGCGAGCCATAGTTCCCTACTGACGTATTACAGTATATCATCGCTTGGTACTGACTGTCATGCGGCGCGACCGCAGCCAGCTCACGTTGTCCGACGTACAGCGTGTGCGGCGGCCCGACCACTCTAGCGGCCGCTGACGGCAGCTGGCCAGCAGCGTCGCGGTAGCCCGGGTGCGCCGCCAGCAGCGCCCGCACCGACGTCGGGCACTCGTGGAGGACAACAGGAGATCGCCATCACTTAGTATATAGTACTGACCGGTAGCGTCGTGGTATCCAGTTGGCTCTATCGTTGCTGCAGGATGTCGTTCAAAATCTGTGTGCCATAACTCCCTACTGACGGATAACAGTATATCATCACTTGGTACTGACTTGGTACCGACTAGGGCTTTCGAATACCGGACTTTTCAATACCGGTATTGAATACCGGATCATTTTCTTCAATACCGGGATCCCGGTATTACGGTATTAATGGAATGTTTTTCTCCGAGGACGTGAGTCATAAAAAAAAGTAAATTTTTATGCAACTTTTTATCACAAAGCAATAAAAAAATGTCCACTGTAGAAATAAAGTCGTCGAAAGTATTTTCGTACAAAAAAAACTAGATGGCGCTAGTAGTTTTTTAAAACGCGGTAATGAAATGTTTTCCGCGATATGATAAAGGTGCGTGGTGCATAGTGTTCGCCACGCGGACACGTTCGCCTCGCGAAAACTTAGAACTTAGAACTTAAAACTTAAAAATTAAAAATTAGAACTGGAAAACCGCCTACGGTACGGTAGTAGATAGTAGTAGGTACCATGTGTGGGGTGTCGTTTGAAAGAGGAACTCGAGCCGCGTTCGATGGTACAACACTTACGGCGATCGGTGGCGCAACATTGCGCTAGCAAAATTTGAACGATGTTGCGCAACATTGTATATGGCACACTGTACTTAGCAAACTGTTTGAAATCGCACCAGAGTCGAACATAATTATAGTGGTCCTCCATACAGTCACTAAGTGAGGCGAGCTAAAACTGGTCTCTCTCTCGTAGTGTTTGTATGAAAGTGAGGCCAGCTAAAACTGGTCTCTCGTAGTGTTTCGATGAAAACACCAATACTATGGTGATCCCTTGCTTGGGGTAGGTTCATGTGCTGCCGATAGTACCCAGTACCCAAAACCCCAAAATCTGATAAATCGGTAGATATCTGTCTCAATTAGTTGTCTCAAGAACACTGAAGCAAAGCAAGAGAAATACTGCGATAACATTTTGAACTTGCAGCGCCATCTGTGGTCGAATAGCTGAACTAAAGTTTACTAAACAGTGCCACCAAGTACCGAGTAGAAATATTATTGTTACTCAAAACAGTTCATAGATGGCAGCTCAGTGCTGTTAGTTTAAAATTAATATGACAGGTGGTGCTGCTAGTCAGACTAGTGTCAAACTGTTAGAAATCGCACCGGTCCAACATATAGTGGTCATCGCAACAGTAAGTGAGTGAGGCCAGCTTAAACTGAGCTCTCGTAGTGTTTGTTTGAAAACACCAATATAAAGGTGATCCTTGCTTGGGGTAGTTTCACGTGCTGCCGATAGTACCCAGTAAGGTTGCCTAGATTGTTCCTAGTTTGGTTACGTCCGTTTTAGCTTTGTATTGTAGCTCGATAAATGGTCAAGAGCAAGTCGGACACACAACATGAGGTTAACCTCACTAAATGTAACATTCTGAAGTTAACCTCACGGCATGTAACATATAGTTAGAAAGTGTGACGAAACGGGCCAAGAGCGTGTCGGGCACTCTAGTAGGTAGAAAGTGGGTAGAATAGGGCTTAGAGCGTGTCGGGCACTCTAGTAGGTAGAAAGTGGGTAGAATAGGGCCAAGAGCGTGTCGGGCACTCTAGTAGGTAGAAAGTGGGTAGAATAGGGCCAAGAGCGTGTCGGGCACTCTAGTAGGTAGAAAGTGGGTAGAATAGGGCCAAGAGCGTGTCGGGCACTCTAGTAGGTAGAAAGTGGGTAGAATAGGGCCAAGAGCGTGTCGGGCACTCTATATGTAGAAAGTGGGTAGAATAGGGCCAAGAGCGTGTCGGGCACTCTAGTAGGTAGAAAGTGGGTAGAACAGGGCCAAGAGCGTGTCGGGCACTAGTAGGTAGAAAGTGTGACGAAACGGGCCAAGAGGGTGTCGGGCACTCTAGTAGGTAGAAAGAGGGTAGAATAGGACCAAGAGCGTGTCGGGCACTCTAGTAGGTAGAAAGTGGGTAGAATAGGGCCAAGAGCGTGTCGGGCACTCTAGTAGGTAGAAAGTGGGTAGAATGGGGCCAAGAGCGTGTCGGGCACTCTAGTAGGTAGAAAGTGGGTAGAATAGGCTTCTTCTGCAAGACATAGTTCCCTACTGACGGATAACAGAACATCATCACTTGGTACTGACTGTCATGCGGCGCGACCGCAGCCAGCTCTCGTTGCCCGACGTACAGCGTGTGCGGCGGCCCGACCACTCTAGCAGCCGCTGACAATAGCTGGCTTCTTCTGCGAGCCATAGTTCCCTACTGACGTATTACAGTATATCATCGCTTGGTACTGACTGTCATGCGGCGCGACCGCAGCCAGCTCACGTTGTCCGACGTACAGCGTGTGCGGCGGCCCGACCACTCTAGCGGCCGCTGACAGCAGCTGGCCAGCAGCGTCGCGGTAGCCCGGGTGCGCCGCCAGCAGCGCCCGCACCGACGTCGGGCACTCGTGGAGGACAACAGGAGATCGCCATCACTTAGTATATAGTACTGACCGGTAGCGTCGTGGTATCCAGGTTGGCTCTATCGTTGCTGCAGGATGTCGTTCAAAATCTGTGTGCCATAACTCCCTACTGACGGATAACAGTATATCATCACTTGGTACTGACTTGGTACCGACTAGGGCTTTCGAATACCGGACTTTTTCAATACCGGTATTGAATACCGGATCATTTTCTTCAATACCGGGATCCCGGTATTACGGTATTAATGGAATGTTTTTCTCCGAGGACGTGAGTCATAAAAAAAAGTAAATTTTTATGCAACTTTTTATCACAAAGCAATAAAAAAATGTCCACTGTAGAAATAAAGTCGTCGAAAGTATTTTCGTACAAAAAAAACTAGATGGCGCTAGTAGTTTTTTAAAACGCGGTAATGAAATGTTTTCCGCGATATGATAAAGGTGCGTGGTGCATAGTGTTCGCCACGCGGACACGTTCGCCTCGCGAAAACTTAGAACTTAGAACTTAAAACTTAAAATTAAAAATTAGAACTGGAAAACCGCCTACGGTACGGTAGTAGATAGTAGTAGGTACCATGTGTGGGGTGTCGTTTGAAAGAGGAACTCGAGCCGCGTTCGATGGTACAACACTTACGGCGATCGGTGGCGCAACATTGCGCTAGCAAAATTTGAACGATGTTGCGCAACATTGTATATGGCACACTGTACTTAGCAAACTGTTTGAAATCGCACCAGAGTCGAACATAATTATAGTGGTCCTCCATACAGTCACTAAGTGAGGCGAGCTAAAACTGGTCTCTCTCGTAGTGTTTGTATGAAAGTGAGGCCAGCTAAAACTGGTCTCTCGTAGTGTTTCGATGAAAACACCAATACTATGGTGATCCCTTGCGTGGGGTAGGTTCATGTGCTGCCGATAGTCCCCAGTACCCAAACACCCCCCAAATCTGATCAATCGGTAGATATCTGTCTCAATTAGTTGTCTCACGAACACTGAAGCAAAGCAAGAGAAATACTGCGATAACATTTTGAACTTGCAGCGCCATCTGTGGTCGAATAGCTGAACTAAAGTTTACTAAACAGTGCCACCAAGTACCGAGTAGAAATATTATTGTTACTCAAAACAGTTCATAGATGGCAGCTCAGTGCTGTTAGTTTAAAATTAATATGACAGGTGGTGCTGCTAGTCAGACTAGTGTCAAACTGTTAGAAATCGCACCGGAGTCCAACATATAGTGGTCATCGCAACAGTAAGTGAGTGAGGCCAGCTTAAACTGAGCTCTCGTAGTGTTTGTTTGAAAACACCAATATAAAGGTGATCCCTTGCTTGGGTAGTTTCACGTGCTGCCGATAGTACCCAGTAAGGTTGCCTAGATTGTTCCTAGTTTGGTTACGTCCGTTTTAGCTTTGTATTGTAGCTCGATAAATGGTCAAGAGCGAGTCGGACACACAACATGAGGTTAACCTCACTAAATGTAACATTCTGAAGTTAACCTCACGGCATGTAACATATAGTTAGAAAGTGTGACGAAACGGGCCAAGAGCGTGTCGGGCACTCTAGTAGGTAGAGTGGGTAGAATAGGGCTTAGAGCGTGTCGGGCACTCTAGTAGGTAGAAAGTGGGTAGAATAGGGCCAAGAGCGTGTCGGGCACTCTAGTAGGTAGAAAGTGGGTAGAATAGGGCCAGAGCGTGTCGGGCACTCTAGTAGGTAGAAAGTGGGTAGAATAGGTCCAAGAGCGTGTCGGGCACTCTAGTAGGTAGAAAGTGGGTAGAATAGGGCCAAGAGCGTGTCGGGCACTCTATATGTAGAAAGTGGGTAGAATAGGGCCAAGGCGTGTCGGGCACTCTAGTAGGTAGAAAGTGGGTAGAACAGGGCCAAGAGCGTGTCGGGCACTAGTAGGTGAAAGTGTGACGAAACGGGCCAAGAGGTGTCGGGCACTCTAGTAGGTAGAAAGAGGGTAGAATAGGGCCAAGAGCGTGTCGGGCACTCTAGTAGGTAGAAAGTGGGTAGAATAGGGCCACGAGCGTGTCGGGCACTCTAGTAGGTAGAAAGTGGGTAGAATGGGGCCAAGAGCGTGTCGGGCACTCTAGTAGGTAGAAAGTGGGTAGAATAGGCTTCTTCTGCAAGACATAGTTCCCTACTGACGGATAACAGAACATCATCACTTGGTACTGACTGTCATGCGGCGCGACCGCAGCCAGCTCTCGTTGCCCGACGTACAGCGTGTGCGGCGGCCCGACCACTCTAGCAGCCGCTGACAATAGCTGGCTTCTTCTGCGAGCCATAGTTCCCTACTGACGTATTACAGTATATCATCGCTTGGTACTGACTGTCATGCGGCGCGACCGCAGCCAGCTCACGTTGTCCGACGTACAGCGTGTGCGGCGGCCCGACCACTCTAGCGGCCGCTGACAGCAGCTGGCCAGCAGCGTCGCGGTAGCCCGGTGCGCCGCCAGAAGCGCCCGCACCGACGTCGGGCACTCGTGGAGGACAACAGGAGATCGCCATCACTTAGTATAGTACTGACCGGTAGCGTCGTGGTATCCAGGTTGGCTCTATCGTTGCTGCAGGATGTCGTTCAAAATCTGTGTGCCATAACTCCCTACTGACGGATAACAGTATATCATCACTTGGTACTGACTTGGTACCGACTAGGGCTTTCGAATACCGGACTTTTCAATACCGGTATTGAATACCGGATCATTTTCTTCAATACCGGGATCGGTATTACGGTATTAATGGAATGTTTTTCTCCGAGGACGTGAGTCATAAAAAAAGTAAATTTTATGCAACTTTTTATCACAAAGCAATAAAAAAATGTCCACTGTAGAAATAAAGTCGTCGAAAGTATTTTCGTACAAAAAAAACTAGATGGCGCTAGTAGTTTTTTAAAACGCGGTAATGAAATGTTTTCCGCGATATGATAAAGGTGCGTGGTGCATAGTGTTCGCCACGCGGACACGTTCGCCTCGCGAAAACTTAGAACTTAGAACTTAAAACTTAAAATTAAAAATTAGAACTGGAAAACCGCCTACGGTACGGTAGTAGATAGTAGTAGGTACCATGTGTGGGGTGTCGTTTGAAAGAGGAACTCGAGCCGCGTTCGATGGTACAACACTTACGGCGATCGGTGGCGCAACATTGCGCTAGCAAAATTTGAACGATGTTGCGCAACATTGTATATGGCACACTGTACTTAGCAAACTGTTTGAAATCGCACCAGAGTCGAACATAATTATAGTGGTCCTCCATACAGTCACTAAGTGAGGCGAGCTAAAACTGGTCTCTCTCGTAGTGTTTGTATGAAAGTGAGGCCAGCTAAAACTGGTCTCTCGTAGTGTTTCGATGAAAACACCAATACTATGGTGATCCCTTGCTTGGGTAGGTTCATGTGCTGCCGATAGTACCCAGTACCCAAAACCCCAAAAATCTGATAAATCGGTAGATATCTGTCTCAATTAGTTGTCTCAAGAACACTGAAGCAAAGCAAAATACTGCGATAACATTTTGAACTTGCAGCGCCATCTGTGGTCGAATAGCTGAACTAAAGTTTACTAAACAGTGCCACCAAGTACCGAGTAGAAATATTATTGTTACTCAAAACAGTTCATAGATGGCAGCTCAGTGCTGTTAGTTTAAAATTAATATGACAGGTGGTGCTGCTAGTCAGACTAGTGTCAAACTGTTAGAAATCGCACCGGAGTCAACATATAGTGGTCATCGCAACAGTAAGTGAGTGAGGCCAGCTTAAACTGAGCTCTCGTAGTGTTTGTTTGAAAACACCAATATAAAGGTGATCCCTTGCTTGGGGTAGTTTCACGTGCTGCCGATAGTACCCAGTAAGGTTGCCTAGATTGTTCCTAGTTTGGTTACGTCCGTTTTAGCTTTGTATTGTAGCTCGATAAATGGTCAAGAGCGAGTCGGACACACAACATGAGGTTAACCTCACTAAATGTAACATTCTGAAGTTAACCTCACGGCATGTAACATATAGTTAGAAAGTGTGACGAAACGGGCCAAGAGCGTGTCGGGCACTCTAGTAGGTAGAAGTGGGTAGAATAGGGCTTAGAGCGTGTCGGGCACTCTAGTAGGTAGAAAGTGGGTAGAATAGGGCCAAGAGCGTGTCGGGCACTCTAGTAGGAGAAAGTGGGTGGAATAGGACCAAGAGCGTGTCGGGCACTCTAGTAGGTGAAAGTGGGTAGAATAGACCAGGAGCGTGTCGGGCACTCTAGTAGGTAGAAAGTGGGTAGAATAGGGCCAAGAGCGTGTCGGGCACTCTATATGGAGAAAGTGGGTAGAATAGGACCAAGAGCGTGTCGGGCACTCTAGTAGGTGAAAGTGGGTGAACAGGACCAAGAGCGTGTCGGGCACTAGTAGGTGAAAGTGTGACAGAAACGGGCCAAGGGGTGTCGGGCACTCTAGTAGGTAGAAAGAGGGTAGAATAGGGCCAAGAGCGTGTCGGGCACTCTAGTAGGTAGAAAGTGGGTAGAATAGGGCCAAGAGCGTGTCGGGCACTCTAGTAGGTAGAAAGTGGGTAGAATGGGGCCAGAGCGTGTCGGGCACTCTAGTAGGTAGAAAGTGGGTAGAATAGGCTTCTTCTGCAAGACATAGTTCCCTACTGACGGATAACAGAACATCATCACTTGGTACTGACTGTCATGCGGCGCGACCGCAGCCAGCTCTCGTTGCCCGACGTACAGCGTGTGCGGCGGCCCGACCACTCTAGCAGCCGCTGACAATAGCTGGCTTCTTCTGCGAGCCATAGTTCCCTACTGACGTATTACAGTATATCATCGCTTGGTACTGACTGTCATGCGGCGCGACCGCAGCCAGCTCACGTTGTCCGACGTACAGCGTGTGCGGCGGCCCGACCACTCTGGCGGCCGCTGACGGCAGCTGGCCAGCAGCGTCGCGGTAGCCCGGGTGCGCCGCCAGCAGCGCCCGCACCGACGTCGGGCACTCGTGGAGGACAACAGGAGATCGCCATCACTTAGTATATAGTACTGACCGGTAGCGTCGTGGTATCAGGTTGGCTCTATCGTTGCTGCAGGATGTCGTTCAAAATCTGTGTGCCATAACTCCCTACTGACGGATAACAGTATATCATCACTTGGTACTGACTTGGTACCGACTAGGGCTTTCGAATACCGGACTTTTTCAATACCGGTATTGAATACCGGATCATTTTCTTCAATACCGGGATCCCGTATTACGGTATTAATGGAATGTTTTCTCCGAGGACGTGAGTCATAAAAAAATAAATTTTATGCAACTTTTTATCACAAAGCAATAAAAAAATGTCCACTGTAGAAATAAAGTCGTCGAAAGTATTTTCGTACAAAAAAAACTAGATGGCGCTAGTAGTTTTTTAAAACGCGGTAATGAAATGTTTTCCGCGATATGATAAAGGTGCGTGGTGCATAGTGTTCGCCACGCGGACACGTTCGCCTCGCGAAAACTTAGAACTTAGAACTTAAAACTTAAAATTAAAAATTAGAACTGGAAAACCGCCTACGGTACGGTAGTAGATAGTAGTAGGTACCATGTGTGGGGTGTCGTTTGAAAGAGGAACTCGAGCCGCGTTCGATGGTACAACACTTACGGCGATCGGTGGCGCAACATTGCGCTAGCAAAATTTGAACGATGTTGCGCAACATTGTATATGGCACACTGTACTTAGCAAACTGTTTGAAATCGCACCAGAGTCGAACATAATTATAGTGGTCCTCCATACAGTCACTAAGTGAGGCGAGCTAAAACTGGTCTCTCTCGTAGTGTTTGTATGAAAGTGAGGCCAGCTAAAACTGGTCTCGTAGTGTTTCGATGAAAACACCAATACTATGGTGATCCCTTGCTTGGGGTAGGTTCATGTGCTGCCGATAGTACCCAGTACCCAAAAACCCCAAAAATCTGATAAATCGGTAGATATCTGTCTCAATTAGTTGTCTCAAGAACACTGAAGCAAAGCAAGAGAAATACTGCGATAACATTTTGAACTTGCAGCGCCATCTGTGGTCGAATAGCTGAACTAAAGTTTACTAAACAGTGCCACCAAGTACCGAGTAGAAATATTATTGTTACTCAAAACAGTTCATAGATGGCAGCTCAGTGCTGTTAGTTTAAAATTAATATGACAGGTGGTGCTGCTAGTCAGACTAGTGTCAAACTGTTAGAAATCGCACCGGAGTCCAACATATAGTGGTCATCGCAACAGTAAGTGAGTGAGGCCAGCTTAAACTGAGCTCTCGTAGTGTTTGTTTGAAAACACCAATATAAAGGTGATCCCTTGCTTGGGGTAGTTTCACGTGCTGCCGATAGTACCCAGTAAGGTTGCCTAGATTGTTCCTAGTTTGGTTACGTCCGTTTTAGCTTTGTATTGTAGCTCGATAAATGGTCAAGAGCAAGTCGGACACACAACATGAGGTTAACCTCACTAAATGTAACATTCTGAAGTTAACCTCACGGCATGTAACATATAGTTAGAAAGTGTGACGAAACGGGCCAAGAGCGTGTCGGGCACTCTAGTAGGTAGAAAGTGGGTAGAATAGGGCTTAGGCGTGTCGGGCACTCTAGTAGGTAGAAGTGGGTAGAATAGGGCCAAGAGCGTGTCGGGCACTCTAGTAGGTAGAAAGTGGGTAGAATAGGGCCAAAGGCGTGTCGGGCACTCTAGTAGAGTAGAAAGTGGGTGGAATAGGACCAAGGCGTGTCGGGCACTCTAGTAGGTAGAAATGGGTAGAATGGGACCAAGGCGTGTCGGGCACTCTATATGTAGAAAGTGGGTAGAATGAGACCAAAGGCGTGTCAGGCACTCTAGTAGGTAGAAGTGGGTGGAACAGGACCAAGAGCGTGTCGGGCACTAGTAGGTAGAAAGTGTGACAGGAACAGACCAAAGGAGTGTCGGGCACTCTAGTAGGTAGAAGAGAGGGTAGAATAGGCCAAGAGCGTGTCGGGCACGCTAGTAGGTACAAAGTGGGTAGAAACGGACCAAGAGCGTGTCGGGCACTCTAGTAAGTAGAGAGCGGGTGGAATTGGGCCAAGAGCGTGTCGGGCACTCTAGTAGGTAGAAAGTGGGTAGAATAGGCTTCTTCTGCAAGACATAGTTCCCTACTGACGGATAACAGTATATCATCACTTGGTACTGACTGTCATGCGGCGCGACCGCAGCCAGCTCGTTGCCCGACGTACAGCGTGTGCGGCGGCCCGACCACTCTAGCAGCCGCTGACAATAGCTGGCTTCTTCTGCGAGCCATAGTTCCCTGACGTATTACAGTATATCATCGCTTGGTACTGACTGTCATGCGGCGCGACCGCAGCCAGCTCGTTGTCCGACGTACAGCGTGTGCGGCGGCCCGACCACTCTAGCGGCCGCTGACAGCTGGCCAGCAGCGTCGCGGTAGCCCGGGTGCGCCGCCAGCAGCGCCCGCACCGACGTCGGGCACTCGTGGAGGACAACAGGAGATCGCCATCACTTAGTATATAGTACTGACCGGTAGCGTCGTGGTATCCAGGTTGGCTCTATCGTTGCTGCAGGATGTCGTTCAAAATCTGTGACATATCTCCCTACTGACGGATAACAGTATATCATCACTTGGTACTGACTTGGTACCGACTAGGGCTTTCGAATACCGGACTTTCAATACCGGTATTGAATACCGGATCATTTTCTTCAATACCGGGATCCGGTATTACGGTATTAATGGAATGTTTTCTCCGAGGACGTGAGTCATAAAAAAAAGTAAATTTTTATGCAACTTTTTATCACAAAGCAATAAAAAAATGTCCACTGTAGAAATAAAGTCGTCGAAAGTATTTTCGTACAAAAAAAACTAGATGGCGCTAGTAGTTTTTTAAAACGCGGTAATGAAATGTTTTCCGCGATATGATAAAGGTGCGTGGTGCATAGTGTTCGCCACGCGGACACGTTCGCCTCGCGAAAACTTAGAACTTAGAACTTAAAACTTAAAATTAAAAATTAGAACTGGAAAACCGCCTACGGTACGGTAGTAGATAGTAGTAGGTACAATGTGTGGGGTCTCGTTTGAAAAAGGAACTCGAGCCGCGTTCGATGGTACAACACTTACGGCGATCGGTGGCGCAACATTGCGCTAGCAAATTTGAACGATGTTGCGCAACATTGTATATAGCACTGTAGCAAACTGTTTGAAAACTCACCAGAGTCGAACATAATTATAGTGGTCCTCCATACAGTCACTAAGTGAGGCGAGCTAAAACTGGTCTCTCTCTCGTAGTGTTTGTATGAAAGTGAGGCCAGCTAAAACTGGTCTCTCGTAGTGTTTCGATGAAAACACCAATACTATGGTGATCA